>JACCID010000008.1:1350614-2701228 GCA_018906775.1 Sycophila sp. Sp_5
TCCCCTTTCCATTCTGTCTACCGATTATTTTACGTGCATCGAGCTTACTCCGAGCGGCGCGTACGCGTCGCTTGCGGTGATGAAATTGAATCAAGTTACCGAGTGATCAATACAGTTTATTCGCGCTGCTTTATTTTTTCAACAAACTATGATTAAAATTGGCAATTCAATTTTTCAGTGGATACGACCACCACCACCGCCGCGAGTAATTTCAGCTTAAATAAACGTCCAAATAGTCGTCTCCGCATACCAGAGGCGGGTAGTCTAATGCGCTGAAAAAATTCTAGATGATTGCGATTACTGGCTCTCTGCGGTTATCCATTCTTCGTGCGCTAAACTGCAGCGACGCTCTACTTTGCTCTTTCGTGAATTAAACGAAGGCAAATTATTAACGCGCTTGGAGTTGTAACGCCACGATTCTTTTACGGCGTACGGCATCTTGCGCCTTTAGTTACGCGTTTTGTCACATTATTAAACGAATACTGACGCAAGACCTTAGGTAACGTCGTAAAGTTGTTCTATAGAGTTTTATTAATTTATAAACGTTACGCCTTTGTGCCTATCATCGCTCGCCTCGATAAATAAGAAAGCGCAAAAAATACTTCACTTTACTTTTTATTTCAAATCAGCGAAGCAACACAATATTAAATCAATTGCGATTGTAAAAAAATTAACGCCAACGATATTTAGCGAGTTTACTACACCAATCGCTCTTTTCATCCGCGAACAAAAGCGAGACATTTTTTTCACGTACATTTGTCGCGATAAATACTAAGCACAAGGAGAGAAATTTTATAGTAAAAATTACTATGTTGCGTAGGAACAGTGGGATACACTCAACTTATGAAAATTTTTACTATAAAAAATTCTATTATATAAATAGCAATTTTTGCTATTATTGCTACATAGGAAATTTTAGTACGTTTTATAGTAAAAATCGTCGTAACTCGAGTACGTCCCATTATTCCTACGAAATATAGTAATTTATACTATAAAATTTCTCTCCGTGCAAGTTTAAAAAAAAAAAAAAAAAATTCAATCGCATCGAAATTTACAGCAAAGCGAAAGGAGTAAAATCGTAGGTTTTCCTGGTCCGCGGTGTCGGATATATAGTAAAAAATTGGTCATCCACTCGAGCACACTCTTCGCGTAGATTCGGCGTGCAGAGCCTCGGCCCCCACCGAAGGCGGGCGCGCTTTAGCCTCTCTCACTTCGGATCGATATTAAAACGGTGACCGAATTCCGTAGCCGGAGCGCCGCGACCTACCCTAACGCACTTCCCTGCACAACCGCCCTCCGGCCTCGTCGTCGACGCGCTCCACCTCCTCCTCCTCCTCCTCTGCCGCCGCCGCCGCTTCCCGTCCGAAAAGTTGGCGAAAGGGCCGCCGGCGCCGGCGGAGCTGCTGCTGCTGACGACGCGCCCGCTCGCACGTACAGTGCGAACGTCTCTCTCGCTCTCTCGGCGGGGGCCGCTCGTCGCAGCTTCTTACGGATCGATTAAAAAGCTGTCCCACCGCCCACGCGAACTTTACGCCCTATTTACCCGAAAAATGCGTTCGCCCGCGAGCCTTGCCCGCCCCGTCTTCGGCGATTCTTCACATTTTTAATGAGACTCTTTTCATGTAACAGCTCTGCTCGATCCAGTCTGTCGCTAATAAATTTTAAAAAAGGTGGATAGTCTTTTAAGTTTCTAAGGAATATTTTTAAAAGATTTTTTTTGTTCAAATCTTTTGTAATTAAAAAAATGTCATACGTGTGTATAAGAGGTTTTGTTTGACGAGACGAGGAACTTTTATTCTTCGTTTTTCAAGAATTCAGAAGATTAGTATCAAGAGTTGTATCCAAAAAATTTTTTTTTAATCTTGTTAGTAATCGTTTTATACTCCTTATTCAATTAACGCATATAATATTCGTAAACAGATAACAAAGCGCATTGTTATAATGTTATATAATAATCTCTGTCGTCAGAATCTCGCAGACTTGGTTCGACCCTGATACGAGCTATGTCTATAGAATTACGCAGTTGATAAAATGTTAATTCCTCTTTTAAATTATTAATACATGAGGTACTCGCACCGAGCGTTCGATGACATACGCAGTGGTTGCAAAAAATCGATATTTCTCGCAATGCGTAAGGGTATTTAGTGCTAGAATCCGGAGCAACCACCATCTCCAGGTATCAACGCTCCACTGAGACTCATTACTATTCTAGTTGGAGCGATTAACCTATGTACTTAGTTGTCGCAACGATTTTTAGAAAGAGCTCAAACTTTATTCTCACTTAAACTTTGTTTCTTCGCCTGCAATGGTTCACTAATTTTATTCAATACGTTTTATGGAAAAATTTAATTACTTCTAATTATTGTTAATGTTAATTTAGATTTAGTAGGAGTTAATTATTATTAATTTTGTTACCCAGAAAAATAAACAAAAAATATATCATTAGCGTTAATAAACATGTTTAATTTTATATAATAGATAGTCAAACCAAGAAACAAATTTTTCAAATTTGTATCATTTGTATCGTTGTTACTGATTACTGTTATCTTTATAGTTGCGTGTACGCTACTCGCAAGCTAATTATTGCACTGGTGACGTCGTCAACATTACCACTCATGTTCTTCTTTGCAAGCATATTTCTTGCCTTTTAACTTTTTTGAATTTGCAACTCAGTCGTACATCTAACAGCGAGGATGTTTTAACACGTTCTGCAAAGCTGCGAATACGGAACCGTTTCTCTTAAAAAATATCATCGTTAACCAAATACCAATTTATAAATTATTTATTTGCTTAAATTATAAATGGAAAATAGGGAGAAATTGTGAATGTTATGTGTAAATTTAGGTGAAAAGTGTAACTCAGCCACTTACTTTAGAAAATTTGGCATGGTATAATGTCATAAATTTCTATGATTTTCGTCATACTGTATTTCTCACGTTTTCAAGGTATTTATTTAAAATCGAAAGGTACAATCTTTTTTTACCTTATTAGTTTTTTAAGGAGTCTAACTGCAGCTATAATTATTAAATTCAACATTCAAAATAATTTTTCGTCTATCTTTGATTACAGTCAGAATATGCAGTAGTAGCAATACAGTTCGCTCCAGTGTCACTAGAAGATGTAAATATTTGTTCTTATTTTATGATGAATTCTAATCTTGATAAAGGAGTGTCGACACAACAGTTCTAACTTATTTTCCATTAACATTCTAGCGCTGCAGACATTATGAGATTACCATCGATAGTAAACTTACCTCAATGGATTGCAGGCATTGGTGGTGCGCACTAAAATCTTCTGAATTATAAGTTTTTCTTAAATTTATAATAAAATTAAAACTTTTTTTCAGTGAATCTATTATTAATGCAACTGGGTTTAATGGGAGGTTGGGCCTCTCCAACATTAGCTCGACTTTCAACTTCAAACTCAACCAGTCACTTAAGTCCCGAGCAGGTCTCATGGATTGCATCTCTATTAAACGTTGGTCGCCTTTTTGGTGCAATTTCTGGTCCTATGACAATCAATTATCTGGGTAGCAAATTTTCATTAATGGTTACTGTCTTACCAATATCTATAGGATGGTTAATAATAACCCTGACCGAAGCAGTGGAAGGCTTGTATCTTGCGCGATTTTCCGGGGGAATAGGTTTAGGCATGGCTCTCGGCGCCTTCCCTCTCTTCATAGGCGAAGTGTCAATCTCCGAGATGCGCGGAGCTCTCGTGGCTTTGGCAACCATTGGCACGCCTTTTGGCCAACTCCTAGCCACCCTTTGTGGATCCAATCTCTCCGTGAGCTCAGCCTCTTCCATTTACTTTATATTGACTCTACCCCTTATATGGCTCTTCTGTTGGTTACCCGAGTCACCTCACCACCTTATTAAAATTGGCAAATCCGAAAATGCAAGGAAATCTATTGCTTGGTACAGATCTGGTAGAGAGACAGAAGAAGAGTTTAAAGCAGTAGAAAAATTTGTCGCCGTTAACGCTTCAAATGACCTGAAAAGTAAACTAAAAGAGTTTAAAAATCCAGCAATCGTGAAAGCAACTTTTCTAACTGTTGCTATTGTTACGTTTGCTGAACTGTGCGGTCTCAACATCGTTATGGTTTTTATGGAATCCATCTTAATGAGAGCCCAATTTGAAGCTATAGACCCTTCATTGATCGTAACCTGCGCTAACGTGTGTGGTATTTTTGCTTCGATTATTTCTATGTTATTAATCGACAGATGTGGCCGAAGATTTATACTAATCCTTGCTAGCTTAGGTACAGGTTCGTGTATGATTGGCTTAATGAGTCATTTTCTTTTATTAGATTTAGAAAATCTTAACTTCCAGTGGCTACCTGCGATATCGATGGTAGTATTTATGATAGCTTTTTTTATTGGATTTTTTCCAGTAACAAGCACAGTTTTAAGTGAAATTTTTCCGTCAAATGTAAAGTGCATAGCTGCCAGCATAGCAATTTTAACTTCAGCGACTCTGTCGTTTTTGTCAACAAAATCTTATCACCCCTTGGTTGAATTAATAGGAGAAGCTTACGTTTTTTTAATTTATGCTATTATCTCCATTGTAACCATACTTTTCGCTTTCTTTGTAATGCCAGAAACAAAGAATAAAAGTCTACAAGAAATCCAAGATAAATTAGTAAACAAATAATATACGTTTTTATTCGGTGTTACAACTCTAAAAGTAAATACATAAAGATTATATAACTAATTACATGTGTATTTATTTTTAACCAGTATTTAAATTTTTTTTTCATAATACCTGATATTAGTATAAGTGGAATTAAAGTGATTTATTAATATGCGAGTAAATTGCATTGTCAACGTAGTCTTAAAGTACTCAACAAACTGAACTGACAGATAAAATAATCATGCTTAATCGGAATAAATTAACAATTATTAAACTATTTCTCAAGTATTTAACATTAGTCTCCATTGAACTAAATTTCAAACATTTCATTTCAAAGCAGATAAAGAGTGTCAGCGTACTTGGAAGCGCCCATTGTAAAATATTCTTATTAAAGATGTTACACTTACATTCGAAGAAGAAATCGGACTTCTTTTCCAGACAGTCAGTGATATGCGAAGTTCGAGTTCGGGGCTAAAAGCGTGGATTGCGATATTCGTACAAAAAGGGTCACTTTCACAAGTTACATATGCAAATAATCCGCTTTTTTATCCTACACAATAAAAGTTCAGTGTCCACTGCAACATTCAAGTGAAACGGAATTTATGTTTAATATCAAAACAATACGATTGAATGTAATCGCCTCAGCAGGACTACGTCTTCGTAAAATAACTTTACATTTCGTCGCTTCTCGCTTGTCATGCAGCCAGTTGCAAACGAACTCGACGCGATAGTCTCATAACTTACCATACGCTCTTACAGAATCGATCAAAGTCAATTCTGATTTTCCTCTTGTGATTAACAGTTATAAATAGAATACTCTTATATTGTATTTATTTTTTGTTTACACTTTTTAAACGAGTTGCTAACTGGTCTTTTGCACTCAAGTGCCAAAGAATTCCTATTATTTCTATAATTAATTATCGAAATAACAAATTTTCACATCTGTAATTTGTGATTACACAGATCGTTAACTAAAATAAAGTGTATCAACGTGAATTAATTAATTTTTTCCTTTTCCCTCTGGATCCTTCAAAGCTACTGAAACCTCCTTAAACAATATAATTAGAAAAATATAGAATACCAGTTAACAATATTTCAGCAACGCATTTAACACGAAGTAAAAGAAAAAGGAACACCATAGACGCACGATAAATTCGGCATAATGAAACATTTGAAGCCCGGTCTATCTTTAAGTTATTCGAACAAATTCGCCGTTGCGCAATACAAATATTTAAATACGCTCAAAGCTTTATGGTAAATCGTCCCAGTTCGCGTTAAAGCGTATAAACAGCCGAGGCGGGCAGGCCGAGCGCGCACGTGTACCTTTCGCCTCTCCGTGATAAAAAAAAAAAAAAAATACTAGCACACCGCCTCCCGGAAAGTCGATCAAGATTCCTCGGGTGGGCGTGCAGGGGAACGCGCGACGTTTGTCATTTGCCAGTGAGCCGCGCGGCCCGCTGTAGCGGGCGCCAATTTTCCAAAGGCGCAGCCGAGCGACGCGCGGCCAAATTGAATCTGTTAAACAAATTCGGTCTTAATTAACTTGGCGGCCGCAATCGCGCGCGAGTCCGTCATTACGCGACGGCTCGCTAGCGCCGCAATTGCGAGCCGCGGCAACGAGGACGCTCGCGTCGCCGCAGTGCACGCGTACACCGTGTGCAGCTCTCGGCGTCTTGCAGCATCGTGTTGGCGGCTTCGCCGAGGTCCAGGGTGACGGGCTCTTCGGCGACGCCGCGTTTTCCGGGTGAGGACGATCGCATTCGGGAGCGACGATCGTGCTGAAGGGAGTCGCCTCTGAGGTCGTAAAATTACTGTCTTCTTTGCTGTCGGCCATTTCAGTAAAGAAATAATTAACGAAGGTGCACGGGGCGAAATTGAAAATAAATTGCTGCAGTCATTGTGTTTGCGGAATTAGAAAAACAATGTTATTTGGCTAATCCAATTATTGTTGCGCGCTCCTTTTATTTTATTAGGCGAGTGAAAAGTGAATGGAGCGATTTATGGAGAAGATGCTTCAATTCGGCTTTTATTAAAGCTGCGAAACTCGCACACGTTGAATTAATAACCGGAAACCTGGTCGCGCGGAAAGAGCTTGTGGTTGAGAAGTAAACGGACAGAGAGAAAAAGATAAAGTAGACATCACTTGACACCGACCGACCAACGCGAGTAAAATCCTATGCAATCGCAGCTAAACAAAGATTCGCATTCTATATCTTCTATCGTGTAGTTTTAGTAAGAAATACCGTACATGCAGCAATTTTCTGGCATAATAACACGTAAAAAATGTCATTTCATTTGGCTCTTTGTGAAACCTGAGCCTCAGGGTTTCTTGAAGAAGTAAACTTACTGTTACAATTGCAATCCATCTATCTGAATTGTTGGTATTAAAACGAATTTGTAAAATTTATAAAAAAAGTAAAACATTTAATAAACACGCTGGCTGGAGTAAAAAAATCTCGACACTTTCGAGCATTACCCCTTTTTCCTCCTCGTATACTTGTCGCGCTTTATTCTCTTCTCCGTGTCGCTCGTTCTTTATCTTCGGCGTGCAGCGCAGTGCGTTGGTCCGGCGCGGTCGGAAAAAAGTCGCGTTATTACGCGACCTCCTCTCGTGTGCCTCTTGCTCGCAAGAACGCGAGATTAGTTCATTAGCTGGTCTGCCAGCGCGTCTTGTGTTTTTGTCCAGGGCACGCGAGGAGATAGATTCGTTGCGAGGGGGTCGCGAGAGCACCTCCACGTTCTTACGCGAATGCACAACCCGCCCGCTTTCCGCTATGTTTTTCCGAGATACCGGCAGTTTCCTTTTTCCAACGGTGTATCGATTGTTCCCACTCGTAATACGGCACTCGATGATCGAGTTAGCTTGATCGACGCTCAGTTTATTGTTTACTAAGTGAATTATTTTTTTAATTATTTATTTTAAGTACTTAATTTTTTTAATGTACGCATTTTTTTATATACTATTTTATGTCGCTCAAAAGTAGCTGACAAATGTAGTTACTAGAAGAGTAGAATAGAATAGACGTTTAATGTAAAATAGAGTATTTATAGAACTAATATAAGAACAGAATAAATTTTAGTACAAAACATTTCTTTTAAATTAAACATAAATTCATTCATTCATTTGTTGTAGTTACAGTCATTTATAAATTATAATGCCTTATCACAGTTAAATTTATAAATAATTAACTCTAAAAAGTAAGTCACAATAGTAAAGTAATACCACAGTGAGAACGAAGAAACAACTATCAATTTTTTGCTTAATGAAAAGATATTATAATAACTAATTTATTGAGTTAAACAACCACAAAAAAGATACGACTACAAAAATAAATTGATAATTTTAAGATCCAAAATATTTAATCATCTTTATTCGTTACATCAAATAAAAAAGTTAATTTATTTTTATTTTATTTATTTATTTATTTATTTATTCATTTAACCAGAGAAAGAATACATACAGTAATTCCTATCGAAGTAAATGCAGTTACCTGCACATAGGCTGGTACCAAAAAAAACTTACCAAGTAAGAATAAAAAAAACAAAAAGAAATATTTTTTGCGAAAAACGAATTCTTCGAAGGATTTGAGCAGCGTGAAAAGCATCGGAAAAAACAGGTGTCGATCCTGAAGAGCGGCAAATCGTGCACGGTCGGGTCCGATTGTGTAACTAGCTCGGTATACGTACAAAGGCGTTAATAGCTCAGCGCGGCGCTGAAAGCGAGTTACGTGTTGTGTATATCCGCGTGGCCGTCGCCGCGCAATCGCATCGTAGAAATGCGTTACGACGCACCGGAATTATAGCGGCGCGGTGCACTCCGCTCGCGAAAACGCATCTGCGCTGCCGGAGTTCCTATACATATAGAGGTCGCCCGGGATTTTCGTGCCACTCGTTATATTGCTGGCTTTTTCGCGGCCCGGCGACAAAAAGTTGTTTTTCCCCTGTCGTCGTCGTCGTCGACGGCGGCGGCCGAAGTAGCTCGCGGTAGATTGGATTGCGCCGCGCGCGATTCGTAAATACGCTGCCGATATTTCATTCATCGAGATTAAATGGCACGTTTTTTTTTGCGAAAGCCGCGCGACGGTCGCATTCTCAATTACACAGATTGCCGTACAGTAGTTTTCACTGTTAATTTTGAATGCCAGCCGGAAGAATTGCGGAGCGGTTTTTGTTATTTTCGGCTGATTATTTTTATTGCTTTTGTAGAATATCGTTTTTTTTTTTTGTTTTTTTTCATGCGACAGGTAGGAAGAAAGGATTAATTTTTATATTTCTTGCTACGTGTAATTAGTATGAAAATTTAGAACGGAGCGCAGCGGTTTAAATTGATTTTTTCAAACTTTATTCTTCGCAATGCTTCCTTTTACTCGTTATTTGGTCCGATGTTGCAATGGGTAAATAAAAAATTCTGGCGAATTTGGAAGGGACGGCAACTTCCTGTGAGTAGAAAAAAAGACCTCGATTAATTTACCCCAGCGCTTAAAATGTTTGTTTCGCTCTTCATCGCTTTTTACTCGGGGAAAGAAGTTTCGCCTTTGCAAAATCTTCGCGCAATCCCTCCATGAGTTACCGTCCCTTCTTCGCCTTTTTTCTCTTTTTACTTTCTTCTTTTTAGCTACGCACCCATCTCTCTCTCTCTTTCTCTCAGTCTTACTGGGTGGTCGACGCTTTTGCGCGGTCGCGCTTACATCAATTTTGCGCTTACTGTGTGCCAAGGCTGCGTCCTTGTGCTCTCCAACTTCCAAATGCTCACTTTGTCAGCAGTTATCTTTTTAAAAATCTAAACAAGTATCTAAAAAGTGTCTGGTATAATAACCCATTTTTTCAGAACATTTTGATTTATTCGAACATTTTTAATATAACGTTAAAGAGGAAGTCGAAATTTCAGTTTTTCATATTGCTCGGCGATACGACCGAAAGTGTACTTTCAATGTTATTATTTTTATATGTACATTTTCTTAATACTTTTAGTATCGCGCAATTCAAATATCCAATATTACATATCGTACGGACATAAAGTACATAATACGCGAATCATACCTCCCAACCAGTGGGCTGGTGCTTTTTAAAACAAATAAAATCTAACAAATTAAAAACTCGCTTAAAATCCAATCAGGCATCTTTTTTCCGCGCGATATTTTCCGAGCGTATCGCGGATATTTTCGCTGTATTCGTCGGAACGCCATAGTGGGTGCGCAAGGGCCGTAGCGAGTTTAAAGCCGAACGTAATGCGATTATTGGGTGCGGTGCAAACCCTGCGATACTGCCCGCAGGAGGGGGGGCGAGTCGCGCTAATTTTTAGCGAAGCGCATATAATTATCGATTCACTTTTCGCTGCGATAAACGAGTTGGCGCGGGGGCCGCAGGCCTGCCGCGAATTTTCCATCGGGAGCAATACACCGCCCCACGTATACGCGCATAATCGCCCAGCTTTTTAGGCTTCGCGGCTAAATTATTTTGCGACTCGAGCATTATCTGCACACGCGTATTAAGCCATCGATTTTTCATTTCCTTTCCTTCCCTTTTTTTTTTATTTTCATAATTCGTCGTATATAGAGCGGTTGGTTCGCGCTGCGTAATACGACAATCGATTTAAACGACAATACCCCGGCTAATGCGTTCAAATTTACAGCTGAGGGGATCGTCGGCTGCTAATTGTTATTTTTTCAACCGGATATTGAAAATTGATGCATTTTAGTATAGATAAATAAATTTTGTATGCACAGTGAGCACGAAAAAAGGAGGGAATTTATTTTATTTCCAGCGACGAAATGCAATATCGCAGCGAAATAAGAGTAACGTAAATATAGCCTTAATTCTCAAAACATAATTTAAGTATGTATGCACAGATAAAGGCTTTTATCGGCCGACTGATTTAAACGTTTCTTCATGCACGCACCATCTCTCATTTAAAGTTTCTCACCTTCCGCACGCGAGCCCCGGGTATCTATCTCCTCTCCTCGTATCTTCTCCGCTCCCACCTCCTTTTTCTTACTCTCCTCTTTCAATCTCGCTGGTTTCGCACGCATATTATAGTCCGCATACCTACGCATTGTCACGTACGCTCGCATTGTAAATTCCGTCGCCCAGCACAAATAATATAATAATCGCACCGACGGCTTTGCTCGTGATTATTTTAGTGGATGCTTTTTCGTCCGACATTGATACTCCAGAGTTTTTAAGAGAATTCGTTTACTCAATGTAATTCGGTTTATTTTTAGTAGAAAAAAAAACGCTAGGAATCATCGATTATCGGTCTGTTCTGTATTAACGAAGTAATGCCGTCCGCTGCATGCATAAAATAAAAGCCTTTATAGAGATTTATCAAAGTTGCATAGGCTCTAATGCAGAAAAATGTAAAAAATCTTATCAACGGAAATATAGACCGGCACGTAGAGAATGCCGGGATTAATCCGCAATCGAAGGCATAAAAATACACCGACTGATGGAGTAAAATATTTCGCTGTCGATGGCGCTGGGCAGCCTTGAAACTAGGCGGGTCCCAGTTGGAGAGGACGCGACGCGTGAGCAGAGTTCGATCCCGCTTTGCGGAAAAACTTTTGAGGGGGTTTTAAAGGAGGTGGGAGCGAGCAAGAAGACGTTAATCTCGCGGAGACGAGCGGCGGAGGGAGAAAGAGGAAGAAAAGTGCAGACCCGGGAGGAGGTCAGCCGCGGCCCGAGACGTCGCTCGGATGCCCCGGAGGTCCTGGCTCGGCGGGCTGCTTTAATTGTACGAAATTACAGCCGCGGCGGACAAGTGGAATGCCCCGAAAAAAAAGGAGGATCGCGCAAGCGGCCTGTAATAGTCTTTGCGTATTATCCCCCGACGCAATTTTATGGCGGAAAACTTGGTCGTCTATCTCTCTCTCTCTTTCGTTATCCTTCTTCCTCTCGAGGATCTCTTCCTCTGCTCTCTTGCTCCGAGAGAAGATCGTCTTTGTTTCGCGTGTAATGTGTCTTGATTAAGAATTACGCCTAGAGAGAGAGAGGGAGAGAGAGAAAGAGAGTGAGAAGGTGGAGCAGAGGGGGAGGGAGAAGGGAGAAAGGTCTTTTAGCCCTCGAGTGCGTTTTGCGCGCTGATTGGAGTGCGTCATTGCGACATTTTACGATTTTTTTAGAGGATAATGAAGCTGCCGTGGGCAAGGCACTCTCATACCTCACCTATATTCTTTTTTTTTTACTCGAGTTTTATATTTTAATAACCACTTCATAAATAATTTATTTAGCTTTCTCAATAAAAATATTTCGCAACATTTCTGGCATTCTAAAAAGTATTCATATTTTTCTCTTTTAGCTTTTTAACGCAGTGTCTTAGTTTAAATAAATGGACGATTTATATAATTTCCGGTGCAATCTGATATGTGTCACTTTGAAATGTAAATTCAATTAGTCTAACTGACCTCACAGAGAAAGTTGAACGAATATTATCCCAAAAGATCTTATACTTGCATAATAAATCCATTATCTTATACTATCGCAGGAAAAGGAAGTTACTTAATGAGATATCTGATTTTGAGGAAATATCTGGGAAATTTAATAAATCATGCAGTTCTTGAGTAAAAACTTTTTTTATTGATCTTTTAGTGTCATTACAATCCGCTTTTCTCCAAGCTATTAGCATACAGACGCCCCCCAATCGTTTAAATCCTCAAAAATCCAAAGAGTGTTTAAATAAAAAGCGCTTTCCCGATGTTTGCAAATCACGTAAATAATTGCTCGGAAAAGAGCAAAGAGTCTGGCGCAGGTGGAACGCGAGAACGAAGCGGAAGCAAGGAAGCCGAGGTCCGAGCGCATCGGCGGCGGCGGGCAACAACGAGTCCGTATTTGCATAAAATTTGCGGGCGAGAAGCGTAATATTAAGCGGCGAGGCCTGGCGCAGAAGCGGCGCGTATAGGTGTGCGATTAGCCTCGCGCCGCTTCGCTACCTGCGGCGCGACGTGCGTGCAGCCGCGGAGCCGCCAGACGTGCTGTGAGCGCTCGACTGCACGCACGCGCGAGGGGCCGCGCGATGCCTATCGCCGCGGGCCGCCCGACCATTATCGCCGGCGGCTCGCACGAAGCCGCGAGCGCCCGAATCGAGCGAAAAAAACTTGCAACCTTCTGCTTTTACCTTTTTTCCACAACTTTTTAAGTCAAAGAGAGATATGCCACTGACAGTAATTCGCTCGGCTCGTTTATGCAACTAATGGGTTATTCTTACGTCTCACTAGTCACAAAGTTTGGCGGTCTATGGCCGGGGATATGGGAATTTGAGAGAATTCAAGGATACCAAATGAAATTCCTTGTATAAAAACGAACTTATCGTACGTTGAGAAAAATGCTTTAGAAAAATTACTATGCAGATTAGGAATGAAGCCACAGACTGCATTTAGTAAAAAAATTACTATTCTTTATTATAAATTTTACTAGAATTCTAGTAAATATTTCTACAATTCTAGTAAATATTACGAGAATTTTAGTACAGTTTATGATACAGAATGGTAACTTTTTTACTAAACGCATTCTGTGGTTCCGCTCCCAGACTGGATAGTAGTTTTTACTGGAATAATATAGTAATTTTTTAAAAAAATTTCTCTCAGTGTACTTTATGTTTTTATTTATTATAAAAGAATAGACGGTTCATTGTACTTTGTAAATAATACATTTTCTGTTCGCCAATTTATTTACACACGGAGGAAAAGTTTGACTAAAAATTACTATACTGCTTTTTATCGTATAGGCAGACTCGAAAAATCCAAAATTGTCCCATTCATATCAGTATCTCAGAATGGAATGAGGAGTATTTTTCTTAAAAGGCATTGATAAGAAATAAGTTGTAAAATTTTCTTACATCGGCCAACCTACTCCAGTCTCCTCTACTAGTAAAATTTTTTATTTGTTGAGTTGTACAAAACTTTCTCTCCGCATATACCTAGAAAAAACGAAAAAAAATACTTACTACTACTTTAATTAAATACTTATGCGGCTAAATAAAAAAAAAATAAATCTTGTTTTTGTCAATCCTGCGACAATATCTAAAATAATCGAATAAATGATTAACTCTAGAAAATGCAGTATTCGCACGTAACTCGAGGCGAAAAAGAAAAAGCGCGATACAGCTGTAAGGACAAAGTTGCCCGGAATACTTTGAAGGACAGGGAGTCCGACGTCGCCACGTCGAAATCCTCTTTCGGAGAGGACGGGGATGCCCTGGCATCCTGGAACATTCCTTCGGGGCGCGCGAGCTCAACTCCGGCTGCCACGTGTACGCGCAGCTAAAAGCGATCGGACGCGGCACCCGCGGCGGGGTGCGCAATTTCCCAACTGGCGTGGCCCGGCTTTTGCAACGCGAGACCGCAGCCCGGAGAGCTGCAGCACCCCCCCCCTCCTCCGCCCTCGCCCAGAGCCCGATTCGCCCGCGCTGCACGAAACTCGCTGAATTTTACGCCGCACGGATCGCATGTACGGCGTACACCTCTTTTTCGCGAATTTAGAGTTTCCGGAAGTATGCGAATTAGTCGGCTCGCGCGAGCCGCGGAATCTCGATGGGTTCGCCGATTGCGAAGCGGCGCTCGCGTGTGGACGCCGCCGCCAGGCTTAATTATGCATTGGATTTAACTTGACACTTTTTTTTTTCACCGCCGCGGTGTTCTTTTATCGCTACGCCGGCATTCGGTTTAATGGCCGCGGGAGAGACTTTTTTATGTCGGGGCTGTAATGTCTTTTCCGAAAAAGTATAGGAATGCGATATTTTAAGTGAATCTTAAATCTTACCTCTGGACAGTGTGCGCTGAAATTTTTTTGCTACTTTTTCATGCGGAGTAACGCGCGGTAAAGCGATAATTAATTGAACGTTTGTTTGTCTTGATAGGAATCGGATCTATAGATTGCGAAAATTGGAAATTGCGGTATCACTGCATTCGTTAAAAGGCGATTATCGAATACTGATAAACGGTTTGTTCTTAAAAGTAAATTTTGTGCATTTTTTGTGGATAATTGGAGTATACTTCATAAAGTATAAAATAAACATCTGTCCCCGGGCAACTGTTAGAAATTTGTTCCTCATCGATCCTGACATCGCTGCACGCGAATACTCAAATACGCAGAGCGAACGACTACATCTGGAGGTCTCACTACCGCGGGGAGAAAATAAATTTCCGCAATGAAAATAGCGGCAAAAAAAAAAAGAAGGAGGCGACTATTCCGAGAAGAATGAGTAAATCTCGAGAGAAACGGACAAGCGCGTGCGGTCTCGTCACTTCCGGTCGCTCGGACAGATAAAATCGCGACTCCTCGGGCATCGCCGGGCAATTAGTAATCACGCATATATTCCGTAACGGCGTTGCGCAACAAATCTCCGTCGCAAAGATCGTCACCACAAATTTTTCGCCATTCGGAGCGTTTTTTTCTCTTTAGTTGACGCATTGGGCCAGCGAATTTTCGCATAATTGAACTAGCAGCGATTCGGCGATGCAGTTATTAATTATCCACCGGAATCGAACTGTGTATATTGTAATTTGAATATGCAGCTATGGATTTATGAATTATTCATATCTATTAGGTTCGGAAAATATATAATTTTCCTTGTAATTATATGCAGATGGAATAGTTAATTAAATTGGTTATGCTTGAACTCGAGCTTGGTTCTGTTGTAAAAATAAAATTCATTAAAATTTTGGCAATAATATGCACCTAAGAGTACGCTGCTTAATGATACGTTTAGTCTGCATCGTGTTTAGCCAGATTTAAATTATATTTGTTTATTTGAATAATATCAAGTTGAATTTTATTTGCGTATTTATAAGACTTTAAAATGAAAATAAAGCTCCTTAATGCAATCGATCTTGTCCGTTCTTTTTGGAGTGCACGAAAAATTCAGCAATCCTTTTTCATTCAGTTATATACGAGATGGACGTGGCTTTATCGTCTTTTCAGTTATCCAGTTTGTCACCTAATAATAACGATGCCAGTCACCTTTGCGTGTTGAATAATTCACCCGTAAAACGGGCCGGATTCGATCGAACCGAGCAACTTTTGTCACTCGTCAAAAGACGAGCCGCTTAATAAAAAATGTTCGGCGAATTAAAAAGAAAGTCGAGGAACATCCGGTGCATCTACCCAGGCGTTTTTCCAATCTCGGCGACCCGGAACTCGGGCGAATTACCGAGAGAGGCTCGCGAATATCCGTCCATCTCGGAATTGCGTAGACGTACATAAAAGCGAGGCTCTTGGGTGCGTGCAGCACGTTTCCTTCGACTCGACCTCGCGAACGCGATAATTCCTGAAAATTGGCGCGATGCACGGCATTCGTCGATAAGGGAAAAATCGATCGTGGGTGTAGGCTCTCGGCTCGGAGCGCAGTTATTACACTGCCAGAGAGGTACGTGCACGCACCGGGCGGACGGCTATTTGCCGAGAGGAGGGCGCAGAGGGCAAACAGAGAGTCTCCTCGTGACCGTTTTCCCGTGGAGCCCGCTTCGACCTTTGATCAGACTAAATACACGCTTGGACGCAGTGCACGGGGCACGAGCGCAGATTCGCGGGGCGGAGGGGAGGGGGAAGCTTCAGAGCCCGCGAGAGAGGATCGATCCTGATGAGCTATCTGGCCGCGCGAGCGCCTTCCCTCCGTTTCTCTCTTATACTCCTCTGTTTTCCTTTTTTACCTCGGCCCCATCGCTTTTCTTCCCTTGGCTCGGCACTGTCTCCGGCTCGCGGGCGATCCTCTCCCCCCTCCTCCCCTTTTTTTATCCTCTCCGGGCTTCATTGTTATTTAAGCGGACGTAACGATCTCCGAGCGAGCTTCGTGCGTATCATTATTTCTAGGATGCCGGGGAGAGGTGATCAGCTTTTTCGCCCGAGCGCCGTTTTGTCGCGAGTTCCGAGATGATGCGTCGCTATGTAAATCGATCCTGCAATTGTCTTCTGAGAAGAGAGCTTCATTATAACGCGGTGCATTCTTACAATTTCCCGTCTTATTTCCCTCATAATTTCTTTATTTTGCGGCAGTTTTTTCTGCAAATTATTAATGAACATTTAAGCCGCGAGTTCACCTTATCCATTTCGTTTCCTTTATTCCTTTCCTTTTTTTTAATGAAAAGTTTTGATATTGTACTTTACAATTTTATATGTGTATAAAAAAAAAGAATATCTACTAAATTTGCTTGTTGAGTAAAAATTATTGACTTTCATTGGACGTCGTGAAATGTGAAATTGACGGAAAGGAGCGTATCGATGAAAAGCCTATATTGCGCAGTTATACGATAAGAAAAAGTAATCCGTAACACCTATCAAATCCGTTTCTTCGAAAGACGCGCTCGGCGCGGGTAGCGAGCGGAAGTGCGCGCGAAAACGCGAAGGATTTTCGCAATAAAATCTGTCGAGCAAGAAGAGCGCGCGGGGTTCCCTCGGCTCTGGCTCGTCGGCCGCAAGAAAATAAGCAATTATGCAAGAGCACACTTTACGTGCATCAATTACCAGCTCGACCTTAATAAAGGACGTTTCAACGGGAGGCCCCCGCGCGCTCCGCACGCAGCGTCTCGCCTCCTCCGGCTCACTTTGTCTATATATATACATTATATAAAGATGTACACATCTACATCTGTATACACCTATAGGCGCGCCGAAAGCTTTTTGCGTCGCCGCGCGATTTTATACTTCCGCGCGAAGGCCCTCGGCGGCGGCGGCGGCGGCGGCGACTGTTTTTCCGCCCGACGCGAGTATCCGCAATTACGGATAAAATCTTGGAAGAGACGCGCCCCAGCATCCGCGCTCTCCACGGCTCAGCGGCCGCCTTTCTCCCTTCCTCTGCTTCTTTGTCATCCGAGCCGCTTTTTTTACGCCTCTCCGCCGTCCGCGCCGATTTTGCAGCTCTCCCTCCTCCACCCCTCCCTCCCTTTTTTTTTCTTCTTATTGCCCGACGATTTTTCACGCGGTGCTGATCCGAGAGCAGCTCCCAGCATCCAGATTTTATTGCTCTTATATCGCTCTTGTCTTTATTAGAGAGAGGATGCTTTTCTTTATTTTTTTTTTTTTTTGCTAGAATTTTTCACACACACCCTCGATCATCCGTTGAACGTCGGATCGACGCTTTTCAAAATCGCCGTTCATGCGTGCAAAAAGAAATTCGTAGTACAAGTTCTTCTGCTCTTCTTTTCGGATGGTGTGGCGTCGAATTCCTTTTTTTTGTGAGCTTCTTATTCCGTGTTGCAGTGCCCATTGGGCATTGGAACAACGGCGCGCCTATAGAAAATTAGCCGCGTCAACGACCGTCGGGTGGGCAAAAGAACATTACGCTTTCCGGAGCAGCCCCGCTCGATTCTTCTGCGAAAGGGCCAGTCATGCGAATCGCGACTATTTGGCCGCGGTGTCGCCGAGGCTCGTCACACTGCCTTTTTACATGCAACAATTCTCTCTTCACTCAAGCATGCACTTACGCTGAAGCTGCATTTGCTTCATTAAAATTCTTCAAGACCCGCGGAATACTCGAAAATCGTACCAATTTTTTCAAAGGTAATTCTATACTTTAAAGAATACAGAGTAGCCGTTTATTTGTAAATTACGGTATTTACAAAAAGTTGAAGATTCACTATGTAAAAGAATAAATGTATAATGTAATATCGTAGTTATTTTGAAATTTAAGTGATTTCACTGTCATATTTAAATAATTCATACTACAGTAATAAGTCACAAATAGGTATACAGTTTAAAAGTGGAATTAGTACAAAATGACTAGAAAAATTTTTATAATAAACTAAAAATATACAATAAAATTTACACACACCTATTCACCCTAATACATTACAGTCTCTCTCAATAAAATGTATATATCGGACGACGCAGTAATAAATTAAAAGCTAAATAAATAAATAAATAGCTGGCGATTCATGTCGAGTCATCCCAGTTCAGAGTGGGCTAGTCGCGATAAATCCGAATTAATAAAAACAATTCTAATTCTAAAATTAGAAAAAATCGATCCGCACTGATCAGCAATACAAATATAGCAAGAAAACAGTAAATATAATTCCACTAGGAAATGCAGTCGGTACAAAGGTATTAGACTGCCGCGTAAGCTATAGCTCAATTAAAGGACCATATGCAGTCCGAGTGCAAGCAGATAAATAGCAATTGAATGGCCGCGGACGGAAGGAGAGTAAAGAGCGCGAAAGAAGCGTCCCAAGGAGGGGGCTTAGCAACAGAACGCGCGAGCAGCATTCAATTGGCGGTTTATACACATCGCGCATAATGCACATCGCGGCAGTCGCAATCGCGCGGTTAGCCGTATCTCTCGCGCTCTGGTTTTCACTTTTTCGCCGGCGTCCGGCTCGCTGCTTGTGGGGGCCGCCGCCGCCGACGGGCCTCTCTTTATCGGCGAGTCGAGGCGTTCGCGCGGAACAAAAGCAATGGCAATTTCATTACCGCTGCGCCGTTCCCTCGCCTCCTCGCGTTTTTTTCCTTCTCTTTTTCTCTCTCTCTCTCTCTCTCTCTCCCCGTCTGTCTCTCCTCCGGTGCGCTCTATCCCTGTTCTATAGGGGCCCGGCGAGCCACGGCAGCCGCGCGCGTTTTCGCGCTATTGCGCGCGCCTCCCTCCCGCGACGCCGGCCGTGCCCGTAGGTGGTCGCGACGAAAATTGCCGACGAGGCGGTGGCTTTCGCCGAATCGAAACGAGCCGGCCGCGTTCTTTTTTCGCTCCTCGCGGCCAATCGCTTTACGCGCGTTTTTGCGCGAGCGCTCGCCCGCGTGCACTCGATCGATTTGCGCAATGCTACAATTCGGAGATTACCTATGGCTTGCAGCGTGGGCTACGGATGTACCTTAATGCGCACTCTTTTTTTTTTATTTTACATTTCGTGCTGTGACAAAAAAATTATTCTTATCGGGCGCTTTAAATAATCCAGTATATATTGCAGAGAATCAAATTTTATTTTTAAATCTGCCATTTCTATAGAATGTATCGTTATGGTTGGATGTACGGAGATGTACTTAAGGAGCCAGGAGGGTTGACATTTTTGGCAGTAAAAAAAATTTTTGATAATGTCAATGACTTATACGTAAGAATAAGTTGCATTATAACTTTGCATTCAATCTACATCTTGATCAACCTCGATGCGCCCTATACACTAGGTTAAGGACAATGTAAGTAACTCGCCCTTATCGAGTGGTGATTATCAACTACGATTAGGCACGACTGAAAGGCTTATTTTCTTATCTTCTCGCTGGATTTCCTGGTATAAATACATTATTAAACCCATCATTTGTATAAACTGTAATGACCGCATCATGCGATCAAATGACTATAAACAGTATACTTTGTAAATATGGAGAGCATAACGTATCTCGATATACAACATTTTTTGCCATCCTCATTTATTCGAAACAAAAATAATACATGGAAAAAAAAGTAATATCTACTAGACCGTAGGAAAAAATAAAAATGATCTGCAAAATCAGCGTAATTGCCATTTCTTAAAGCAGTTCTTATAAGATTCTACTGGAAATTCGGAAAGTTAGATTAACTTGCAATTTCACAGTTAAATCTACTGTGCAAAAAGTAGAAGTTACTCATGGTTTTTAAATTAATTTCCAATTTCGCCATTAAATCTACTGCGTAAAAAGTAGAAGTTACTTATTTTTTGCTTTGCAGTAAAGTACATCGTTTTAATGATAAAAAAAATGACACGATTGACCGGTGCTCAGCTCATTGCCGAATGAATGGGAGGCCGTTTAGTTTCGCTATGGGTTCTGGCCCACGGTGCGTTCGAGATCGCGTGCTCGGCGAGGCTCTCCGTCCGCGTGCGTGCCCGAAGGACACGACCGTTACAGGGAGAGACTCTTCCTCCTCTGGCTGCGCCGCCTGACGCGCGATTCCGTCAAGCCCTCGCGGAAACTCGTGCGCCGACCGCCTCAGTCGAATCAATTTCAGGATAAGATTTCAAAAGTATATAAGCGATGAAACCGCTTTAGGCCGTAACTTGTGGCTAAAGCTCTAATCGTGGGTTCCGATGATGCAGTATAATGTTTAGCTAGCACTACGTTTCGTCGCTTAAAAACAATAACGTTTAAATTCTCGCGTGAAATCGCATTTAAAAACAATATAAAATTTCTCGCGCGCGCGCGCAAACAAGTTGAAAATGAAACGTTCGATTGAGCGCATTAAAAGATAAACGGCGTAAAAAGTAAAAAGAAAAAAAAAAGGATCGAGACAGAATAAAAGAAAAAAAAAGGTAAAAACGGTCTTAAAAAGGTGAAACAAGGTGTGCAGCCTCCTAAAAGCGCCGTAACAAAACAGCATATAAAGCGCAGCAATAGAGGAAGCGGCCATTCGTGCCCGAGGATAAAAGTCGAGTGAAAATCAAGAGTAAAATAATCGCGCAGTTAAAGAGCCTACCGCGTTTTCAACGCTCGCGCACGCGTTACACATTTCCTCCGTCCCTTTTGTTCTTTAATTTCCCCCCTCCCCCTCCCCCCGCTTCTATCCGGGTATTAATGCTCGCGGACGCGGAGAGAAAGAGCCGAGCGCGGAGCCCCTTTCCCTCTCTCTCTCTCTCTCTCTCCCCTACTCGGGCTGCAGCTAGAGAGATCTTCGTGGGAACCGTTCGTGCGTCTCCTCTTGGCGCGAGCCCGAGCGCACGATCGCTTCCTTCGATTCCCGAGCCTCGCGAGCACGACGCGCTTTAGGACCTGAAACGGATAGTCTGCGGCCCGCTGCGTTCTCGCCGGCCTGCGCGGCGGAGGCGGAGGAGAGAGAAGGACACGCGGCGATTACGGAAAATCTCGAGGGGGGGCAGAGAGGGAGCGAGCGCACCGTTTCGCGAATCCGCGCCGATTACGTAAGCTCGCGCATTCGATTCGACGCGTCTCTCCTAGCGCGCGCCTCCGACCCTTTTTTTTCCACCGATTTACATTGGATTCAACGGTATTCGCTGGAATTACTCTATGTTTTTAGCCTCTCTTTGCGCACGAGTTGCCCCGGCAGCGCGGGATTTTAATGTGATAATGGATAAACTTGCGAAAATATTGATCTTCTTAGCGCTGAATAACTTTGCGTCCGTTCAGGTTTGGGCATCCCCCCCATTCGTGGATACTGCATATTGTTACTTTTAAATTCTACACTTCCCTTGTATAAATATTATTTAATTTAACTGTGATGTATAATACACTGAGAGAAAAATTTGTTAATTTTAAACATTTATTTCAACGGTATATTTTATTGAGTCAAAAAATTATGTTTTTAAAACTATAATAAACTTTTTTTAGAAACAAATAAATTTACGTAATTTCAATGAAATCATTACTTGATTTAAAAATAACAATATTTTCTAGAGTATTCAAATAACGTGCCATAAAAATTTCAAACGATTAACAAAAGCATTACTTTTTTTTTATATTATTTGAAGCTCATTACAGAGTTCTCACAGATACAAGGATCTTGTTAAAAAGAAATGGGAATGAAAAAAAACTTTTGATTTCCATAGCTTCGGATCGTTTTAATTCCGCGGCACGCGAACTCGCGAAAGCGTTCGAAAGGACTTTGCGAAAGTAAGTACTCGGAGCACTTGCGCAAGCTCTGCTCGCGGCAGAAGAGCCGCGACGCGCGCGTCGCACGCACGAGGAAAAAGCCGAGAGCGCGCGTCGTGCATTATTGACAAGCGATCATCGCGATCTCTAAAGAGGCATTCGCACACGCATTGCGTCAGGTTGCGTATGTAGGACCGTGCGCCGTCGAACGAGGCGAGAGACTTGGAGGCCCGTCGGCTTTGAGCCGCGCGACTGAAGGAGCCGACTGAACTTCGCGGTGGAGGGGGGAGGGGGCAGACGAGCCTGCTGAATATTCGGATTAGAAGCGAGCGCTTCGGTGGCCCCGCGAATAATTCACCGCGAGACGCTGATTCCTCGGGATATTGAGCTGGCTATTATTTACGAGACGCGGCCGGGGAATCGCTCGGCACTCGAGATTGCCGCAATGACTTTGCGACGTCATGCCGGAGCTGGTACCGCTATTTTTAATTTCTCCTTTCGACCGGGATTGCCGTTTAATAAAGAACACGCTAAAAAGTTCACGTTTCTAATAAAATTAGTGTTTCCTACTCCGGTGGACTTGTGCGATACTTTGAGACTTTCAAAAATGAGAAATGCTCGTAGACCTTCGCGGTGTATGTTTCTTAAAAATTAAAACATAATGTTAATGACAAACAAAATTAATGGTTTGGTAGAAAATTCCTCTTTGTTTAACAGGATTCTTATGTGCTTTCTGTAGGTGAAGTCTGGAGAGAGAGAGAGAGGGAACAAATTGAGTAAAAAAAAATATTGGTTAAAAAAAAAAACACGTTGCCATGGGGCACTGCACTTTCTATACTCCCGCGGATATCTGTCCACTTATAAATAGACAAATATTCGCGTGTCGTCATCCTTCTTTTTTCAACTGATTCAAATGAAAGTAGGCAGTTGAAAGGAAACTTGCGGTCCCGACTGTCCTAATAGCAGTCGTAAATACACGCTAAGAGATTAATTAACAATTAAATAATATAATGCATAAGGTAATAGCAGTACCCCCCTCTCTCTTTCTCCCCCTCTCTTTCGCTTTTTCACTCCAGAACAATGTAAAAGTACTTAAATTGAAAAATATAGAATTAATTTTGAAAAATACTGCAAAAAAAAGTATCTCCCCTCAATTGATAAATCGTACAAACAATTTATCTTTGAGATCACGATTCCGGCAGATCTGCGTGTAAAAAAATGGCGAGAGCGCTTGAGCGTCCGATGCGAATAAAGGTAGCGTGGTAATCGCGCTCGCCGGAGCTGCGTGCGAGCGAGGCAGCTCTCGCGGAGGCTGCGAAACAATTAGCGCCCGCTCGCAATCTCAGCAAAGGTCAAGCTCTCGCGGGGCAATCTCGCACTAATCGAGCGACGGCGGCCCGAGCGGGAGTCCCTTTCAATTTCTCCCGGGAACGCTGCCCTCGTCCCTCGTCCCGGGGAGCGCGTCTCCCCGCCTCGTCACGCGTGCGCGCGTGAGAGATCGGGGCTCCGTGCGTGCGCGCTGCCCGGGGACGACGCCGCGCGCCGAGGAGCCCGCGGCGGCGAGCGCCACCGGAGGAGACGCGAGAGATGGATGAAGATAGAGGCCGGCCGACGTGGGGGCCGGGGAAAAAATTTTGCCGAGGACGGACAAAGAGCAAGGGCCCCCCGACTCTCGGAATCGCGTCTCACGCACTGACGTTGGAATGCTGCCTGCGATCTTTTATTTTTCATTTTTTTTTTATTTCTATCTAGCAGGTGTTTCGTCGCTTCCCTCGTCTGTTACAAGCACCGACGATGCGCGCTTCGACCTTTTGTTCGTTCTCAAAATGAAATTTGGAAGAACGGCGTATCGTGACAAAGAAGGATTAAAAAGTTCGATAAGGCAGCTGCAATTCAAAAATTGAATGCATTTTGAAAGTATAGCTGCCCCTATGGAAGAAAATTATACAGAGTAAGCCGAGTAACGTTTGTAGTTTCCATTAAAAGCAAAAGTGAAGCATTTCATACATTAATTCATGCGGCACTAGTAGTTGATGATATGTTTACTCGCGTGCGCGCACGTGCGGACGCATTATGGTTCCAGCACTTGAAGAAATTGCAATTTCTAGCCGCAGCAGCGACAATTGTAGCAGCGCGATCGCAAAGTGATGCAGAGCCAATTGCAGCTTTTATGCCGGGAACAAATTACCTCTGTCGCGGCTGCAATTGCAGAACGGCTAACTGGAAATTATGTTGATCCACGAAAGGACGCTTTCGAAGGGATTCATTTTCGTAGCGTTTCGCAACGGCGATTTGTCAATTCGCGGCTGCGATCCCAGTAACGTCTTTATTTCGGCCGTCATGAATTTTCCGATACGCGTATCGCTCCGCTTATAAAATTGTTAAAAACTTAAGCGAAAAAATTGAATCTCCTGCGAGCGAAGCTATTGCAGGTGGTTCAGAAATAATACGAACACTTTGGAAATCATTCCGTTAAACTTTTAATCGCCTCCCTAAAATTAGATCTTCGCGTGCGATAGTAAAAGCTTCGATTTTAATGAAAAAGTATTCATTATTGAAGACTGATCCGAGCAGTCTAACGGCGCTGAAAATATATTCCTAATTTAAATATACAGGCAAGTTTGTTCGTCAACGTCACGACTTTGCTAATAGTACTAAACGATTCATTGTACAAGACCCAATATAGTGGATCGAAATAGTCCAGTCCGGTCGGGCAGAAATTTCGAAGAGGCTGCGTCGAAAATAAAAAATTCGCCTCGAAAACGCATAGGGACACACCGATACCGCGAAGGTGCGCAAGGGAAAAAAACTTGAAAACTACGCGACTGCCTTTCTACGAACGCAATTTTCCCTCGTAAAAGTAGGCCTCCCCGTGGCCGACGAAAAGAAAACGAAGCGAGTCCTGGCAGAAAAAAAGACTAGGGAAAGGGGCCGAGTGGAGAAGCATGAAGGCGGCGCGAGCGAGAAGAAAAAAAGCAAAGGGGAAGGAAAAAAAGAGAATAGACGCCGGGGCGTTCGTGCAGTGGGCCTCTCTCTCTCCCTCGCAGCGAGAAAAAGGCAGAGGGCTTCTAAACGGCAATTTGCCATGTCGGAAGAGGAAGGAATGCCGGGGCCTGCCGCGTGCGTGATGCCGCCGCGCCGCTGCGGTTTCGTGCGCGACGCCCGGGGTAATTGTTGCCCGGGACGAAATAACCCCGGCGTGCGTGAGTGGCGCGAGCGGCGCGGGTCAAACCCATGGTGCGTCCGTAAAAATCGGGCCCCGCGGCCTCCCGAGTCCAATCTCGGTCCCGGCGACTCTTTATCCCTGTCTCTCGCACGCGCGCGCGCGCGACTCAATGAGTCTGCGTGTCTCGGCCGTTTTTCTGCGCTTTTGTGCTCTCGGCCCAAAAGTTGCGTATGGGTTCTAGCTTCGCGCCGGAGAGCTACCTGCTTCTTCTTCATCTTCTGGACTTCACGCCTGTCGCTTTTTTTAACGAGACTTCGTGGAACTCGTCGCCACGTGACAATAGTCTGGACTTGTAGTTTTCGAGGGACCTTTGTTGATGAAGCTATTACACAAATCGCTTTTATTCAAGGACTCGCTATTTCCTGCGATTATACAGACTTTTTTTCTCTCCGCAGAATTTGCATGCCGCCTAGTCAATAAACAACTGCTGTAAATAATAATGTATAGGACGAAAATTACATTAATAAGCCGTGAAGACGTTTTCACGCTTCTGCTTTATATTTTAAAAAGACATTAGAATTTGGCATAAAAGATAATCTTGTTGAAACGTTTTTCAAATTTACTAGTCGCGTTTTGCATTTTTACTTGAAATTCGAAAAAATTGTCCGGCTTCAATAGACTAGTAAAACAAAGTAAAACAAAGAATAATAATGCAGTCTATCTTTTATATACTAAAAAATAATATTCAAAAGAAGATTAAAAAATTAGTAAAAAATAAATAAATAAGTAAATTCTACGGATCTACGTAGAACAGAATGTGCTGCTGTACTAAAAAATAATATTTAAGAAGAGATTAAAAAATTAGTAAATAATAAATAAGTAAGTAAATTCTACGGTTCTACGTAGAAAAGAATCTGCCGTAATGACCCTGCCGCCAGTGGTGCTCGAGTCCCGAAGTGCAATCGGTGCAAAATTAGAACAAATGATACTTCTTGCCGCAGAACTCGGGGAAAAAAGGCACTCGACCATCGATGGGTTTCCCTCGGCCGTGCAAATCGGCCGCTCCGACGGGCGTCTTAATTACACAAGGTCCAGATGCCGACGCACCCCCTTTCGCCCTGTCCACCGGGCAAAAACTTATAAACGAGCAATTTCACACGAACTCGAGCGCTTCCCGGGGCCACCGTCTTTGATCTCCCGGAAGCTCGGCGAGGAGCTGCACCTTTGGGCGGGGCCCACCGGGCGAGGCGGCGGCGCGTTTTTTCGCGGGCCGCGTTAAAAATCCGCGGGAGCGCGCGCGATTTGAATCGGTGAGGAGAAAAATTGCATTGACTGCCGGGGCGGCGCGAATCGATTGCGAAAAACCTGTTTCGGGCCGAATCGACGTCCGGCCGCGCGAGCGCGCTTTTACGCATTGTCCGAGGCGGCATCGGCTCGTTCCGTCCTGCGCGCGGCCCTTTTTGCCGAGCGGCCCGCGGAAATTAAAACTCGCGCGATCTTACGTGCCGGCGGAAACTCTCCACCGGCCGATCGAAAATTGCTCCAAGCGGCCGTGATAATTGCGCAAGTGTGGACCAGTCTTTATGGGCCCTTAGCCGCTAGATCGATTCGAGCTCTTTATTCACTTAGTTGTAAGGTCACCCTTTTTTTACCCGAAGATGCATTTAATTTACAAAAGATTTTTACAGTACAATTTGAATTTTAAATATTAATAAGCTGCTTATAACGATGTATTAGTTATTGTTCAATTTTAATTTAAACAAAGCTGTGAAAACGTTACCGAATTTCTTCTCTACTATAAATTATTTTTGACTGTGATTTTTACTCTAGTCACTGTATTTTATTAATCAGTATGCGTTATATTTAATTATGTGTATGTTAAAGTGTTTCTAAACTTAATATAATTTTTTTCTCTTTGCCCCTGAGTAAATAAAGCACTTATCTATCCATTAATCTGTCTATCATATATCTACCTAAGTTAATAAATTTCCAATTTACATAAACAAGTCGGAAGGAAATGATTAAACCACCGTCCATAAAAGATCCGTGTAACAAGTCTTTAAAAAAGAAATGCAAGAGCAGCGTCAGATCGTGTTTATCAATTAGAAAAAAATTGAAAGAATATCCGCATATAAATCCGCCATTAAAGCCTATGGTACTCTCCTTACCGACGCTAAACGGATCATCATTAAAAAAGAAAGCACAATAAAAGTACGGGGCAATTAGAGAAGCGATGATTTATAACCGGAATCAAGGTCAGAAAGAGCGGTGCCGCTCGCAAGGCCGGCTGAGGAGGAGGGGGGGGGAGGGGCCGCTCTCGCGAGAGCACAATTAGCATTTTATTAATTTGCCAAGTGCGCGCGGAGGAGGCTCGCGTCGGCTCAGCGGCCCGGAGCCAAGGCACGGGTGGTTCTTGGTGCGCGCGCGGAGAGGGCCCGATTATCGCGGGGAGAATCGTTGCGGTTCTGCTCGCTCCAAAGGCGCGCTCGAGCATTGTTGCGCGATGATGCTGCAGCTCCGATTTCGCGCCAGCCTTCCAGGCCTCTCTATATGTGCGTCTGCTATTCTAATGGAGCTTCCTGCTACGCTCGCTCTTTTCGATTATTTTACAATACTTTTATTAACTCCTTTATTTGTTTGCAAAACTATGTGTAGTCGTAAATTTTTTAACAAGTACCACTTCGTTTTTACAAAGCACGCTGCTCTGCACTCAACAATGATAATAAAATAAAATTAGTCTTTTGTTTTGATACAGTGTCGCGGTAACTAATTTCTAATAAATTAAAAATAGAAGATCACTATTTTATCGATCATTAATTACATTGTAATTTTCGAAATTTATATATGTACGAGCTTTTCTTATCTTCTAAATTAAAGCATTTATTCGTCAGCTTTGAATAATAAAACGTTCATAAAAATTTAATTTCCGAAAGAAGAATTACACGTAAGAAGACACGAAGTAATCTTATTGAAAATTATAAATATAGACTTCGGTGACAGACATTGAATCCCTTATATTAATTAGTGCAATTTACAAGAAAATAAGAATATGCTTAAGAATTCATCCGATCGGCCGCGGGGTAAGCTCTACACACACTTACCCGCAGTTCTCGCTTGGGCTTATGCGTGAACTTATAGCCGTTAGAACTTTAGGTAGGAAAAAGGAATAAATAAACAATATTTTATTCATTTCGCTGAGGTATGCACCTAATGATGCCTCGTCCGCACCCCGACGACTATAAGCTCGCCGTCGCGGCCGCGCGAGTCTAATCGATGCGAGAAGCCAAGGCGCACCGTCGGTGATTTACCGGCGAAGAAAAAAGGCGCGCCTTCGACGTGACGCGCTCTTCCTCTTTGCCGTCCTGAGCGTCGTGTACGACGGCGGCCGGGGGTGCATAATTAATAAACAATTAATCACGAATGATAATTAACGAGCGCCCGGTGCCTCGGAGGGGCGCGAGAGGCCGTTTAATATACGATAATTGGATATCGATCCGAATGCAAATAAAGCGCCGCCGCCGAGGATCCGAGGAGAAATAGCCTCGCAGCCGTTTTCTCCGGCGGAGGCCGAGGCGTGGGAGGCTCGACGCCTCCACTCCGCGGAGAAAGAGAGAGAAAGGGCCGCGGAGTCGATCGCTCGAACCAGCCGCTGCGCCAGGAGATTCGCCTGGTCTCGCGCACGCAGACGCCAGACAGCGTGACGATGGGAGAGAGAAAGAGAGAGAGAGAAAGGCGAACGGTAGTCTCGATGAGGAGTAAAAAAAAATTATGCCACGGTCTATCTGCCTTCGGTTCGATTCATTTTTATGCTCTGCACTTACTAGGACACTGGCCGATTATTAAAAGGTGCATCTCAATTTTCTGCGCATTTTACGCTACGACGATTTATCGATACCGTATTAGGGAACGTTTTTTCTTCTGGAATATTTTCCCAATTTTAACAGTAGCTACTTTCCTCTCCGATCTCGATGCTGTACGTATACAAGTTCGTAGATAATTTTAAACGCGTTTTTCTGATAACAATCGCTTTCGAGACCTTTAATCTTTTCCAATTGGCATTATTGGGAACAATTTTTCTTACGTTTTGATAATCTTTTTATGAATGTTTGTGCTATGTTATAAACATTAACTTTCTAAATCTCAATCAATGCATTGAGCATTGATGATTAGTCAATATTTCAACTGGTGCGACATTCAGAATTACACTGCAAAATTACGAGTGAACAACCTTTGATTAAATCAGTCCAAGTCATTGACAAGATGTAACTCCTTAAAAATCTTGTCAAGTTTCACTGGCGGCAGTACTAACTGATGGATTAATAACGAACGACGTCAAAAATTAAATATAAAATTTTAATTGAAATAAAAACCAGGTTTTTTTACAACTAAAACTGTACTAAAACTAAAAACAAAAACAAAAGTAAAAAAGATATGGTGACCAGGATGTGATAAAAGGTTTACATTAATTACACCGTGTAAGGTAAAAAATTTCGAATTTTATTTTTCGACCAACCACCACAGCTTTGTTTAATTCAACACTTTTCTCTCCGCAGAGGACTGAATCCCTTTGAGCGGCGTAAAAAGTTTAAGGATTTATGTTGCTCGACGGCAGCGTCAAGCGATTAATCGGTCTCCCTCCGATCTGAATCCCGAGTAATTATCTCGTCTTGGCGTTTCCTCCGTTCCAGCAGACTTGGCCGGCTTTTTCCCGGGGCCCCGGCCTCGAAACGCAGCCTCCTTCGTCGGCGCGCTCGGACGTCCCTCCCGCGCTCCTTTCACCGCGTGCGTCACGCGAAAAAGCTTCGGGCGCGCTTGGCTGCTCCGGGGGACGTTCGCTCGCGCGCGCCGTGTGACCGATCGGTTTTTTGCGCCCGCGGCCGGTGCATCGCCCGTCGCGCTTTTTCCGCAGCGCGTTCTCAAGGCGTTCGCCGGCATCATTGTGCCACCGGCTTTTCGACCGACCCTGCTTTTTCCCGCAAAACGGCAGGGCAGAGGGGGGAGGTAAGACTAAGCCGCGCAATTGGCCGGCAGGCCGCGTCTTTTCGATGGATCGGGGAACGCCTCCTTCGTCGCGACATCGATCGCTTCTTTGCAACCGACCGCTTCCTTTTATTTTTATTTAAAGGGTGAGTATCCCTGCTGCCGATTGCTGTGCACTTGTTCTCTAGTTTGATCGAGACGCGAGTGCCAAATTAGCAGCTTCCTTCGATTGATTGTTTCATTTAGTTACAGGGAGAGAATAATTCTAGTAAATATTACTATACTGTTTTGTAACGTAGGGACAGACTCGACAAATACAAAATTTCACTAGAAAGTATAGTAAAATTTGCTAGATTTATATAGTAAATCTTGCTGCACTTACGATAAATTTTGTTATACTGTTTTAATACAATTTTTTATTTGCTGAGTCTGTCCCTGCGTTACGTAACAGTACAGGAATTTTTATTAGAACTTTTCTCTCCGTGTAGAGATATGTTTGCTGTTCGATTTAGAATTAAAGGATTGGATGAGAAATTACTCAATGTATCTGGAAAAAAGAATAGTTTAAAAAAAAAACGATGAACTTCGGTAAAGTGTAGAAATAAATGTCTTCATTGAGATATATTCTTAACGAAGCTAAAATCGATCGATCGCCAAGGCGGCTCTAATCGCAGTCCGGCATAAGGCGGCGTCTCCCGCGTCTGCAAAAAGCACCTCACTTTGCTATCGCTCAGGCTGATATATCGTCGGGCTGTGAGGCGAAAAATAAAGGATTCAGGCGGCGACGGCGAGTGCCGGGGCCGCGTCGCATATTCATAGGTGCGCGGTGAAGAGAGGCGCCCGCAGGCAGTTAAGGTACCTCGCAGGAGGGATACGGTGTAGGATGGAATTAGTTAGGGCGCGGAAATAAGGTGAGAGGGACAGACGCGCGTTTAGGCAAGTAGGAAGTGAGCTGGAAGAGAGCCGTCGCCGCTACCGCCACCAGCACCGCCCGACGTTGTCGTCGTCTGGCGTAAATGCGGAAAGAGGGGCAGGGGGAGTGCGGAAAAGGAAGAGACACTGTCGAGGCCAGATTAAAGGGAGAAGCCGCGCACGGAAATTCAAAACTCCGGGAGATCGAGCGAATCTTTTTGCATTGGCAATTGGCGTGACTCGTGCTTTACATGCTCCTTTTACCTGGGCTTCTGTATACCTGTATTGCTGAATTTTCATTAACGAGTTAATTCAGTTAAGGACTCGAGAACGTTGGGAATTATTTCCACGGATTGACTCAATCGAATTTGTCGGAAATTAAAGATTTACTATGCAGCTCTTATATAAAAATATCATTCGATTAAACCATTACCCGCAAATTGAATGATACTCGATAATTGGCTTACAATTCAGCAGGCTGCTGATTTAATGAACGACAAACTTGGAAAACGGAAAGTAACGAAATTTATTTCCCAACAAAAAAAAAACACAGAAAGAGGCAACGCTCAAGCGATTCAAAATTGCACACTGAGAAAAAATCTTAATAAAAATTACTATTATGATTAGAAAAGGAGTGACAGTCTTGTCAAGCAAGAAATTTTAGTAATTTTTAAAATTTCTGATACTAAAAATTACTACTTTGCTTATACAAAATTCTCACTTGATAAGACTGTCACTTCCCAACTACAATACCAATTTTTATAAAGTTTTTTCTCTCAGTGCAAGGTACTTTAATCCTTGCTTAAAGAAAAAACAATAAATCCCGCAGTTTAATCTGCCGCTGCGGCGGAATAATTCGATTCCTCGGAATTTAAAGCTCAAATAGTAGCTGAAAACTGAGGAAAAAAAATGGGAACAAGAGCTGGCACGGACGAGCCGAGGATGGGGGAGGCACTCGTCGCCTCCGCTCCGAATCCTGGACGAGCGGTAGGGGGCAACGCTCGAGGGGTAGGTCGAAGGGCGGGAAAAGGGGGTAAGAGGGAAGGAGGAGGACGCGGTCTAACGGCTGAATCCGTTTATCACCGGCAGGCATACATTTTGCAACGGCGTGATGTAGCGAGCGCGTCTTGTAGCGCGACGCGTGGCGTCGTTAAGGGAGGCTGCCGGCGGCGCGGTAACTTGGGCCGGCTGCGGCATCGATGCGCGCCGCCTTGTCTCGACCACACCTCGGCCTCCGGTGCCTTCGTCAAATTCATAGCCCCTCGCAGGCGGCGAAAATTCTCTCCGTTGCGCGAGCGAACGAATCATTTTCTTACTATTTACATTTCCAAGTGAAATTCACATTATCAGATTTAAGATATTCCACATAAAAACTGTAGTAATTTAAGGGGATGTATTGAATAAATTAATTTTGGAGTAAACAGATTGCTTTTTAATTTCGCTTCCCCTCCATTGAAGATTTTTAAGGAACCCGCGTAAAAAAATTTAAGTTAGAATAAAGTTCATGTTTGCCGGTCGTTCGTACTTTATAGAAGTTTGTAAAAAAAAATTAATTGTTTATAAATGCGTGATATAAACGGATAAATTACCGCTCAAGTTATAGAAAATATTTCTTTATATTTATTTGTCATGTGATCGTCTTTTAAATTTAAGAAAAACTCATCTGAAGTTTGTATAAAGTATTGCAAAATTATGAACGGCAGCCACACATGAACTTTGGGTAAACTTTATCCTAACTTAATTTTTTAAAAAAAAGTCGCTTCGTGTGCTAATTTTTTTTATAAAAAAAAAACTCTCGTAATAACTGAAATTTTCAGTCTACAATTAAACTTTTATGCAATGCTCGGTAAAACAAACGTCGGAGACTACCAGTAGAACTCCATAAGATTACGCGCAATCTGCAGTTGTAACAAGTATCTGATAAAGACATGTTATTCAGTGGCAACAGTTCCCCTCGGCGGAAATAATAGTAATTATCGACCGGGACGCTACGACGAATAACACAGCGCAATAAAAAGCAACCGGTATCGTAAGAAATCACCGTGGGCTTGCAAGCCGCTTTAAAGCTCGGCCGAAACACACCCCCGCAGCGAATACTATGTTGCCGCTCCGCGCGTATACGCAAGCGTCGCATTCATAATTGAGTCGTCGCGACCAGCGCAGGAAGGGGAGGCAATTTTCTCGTTACACCGCGACTCTACTCTCGTTTTCCGCCGGGCCCATCGATCCCCGTCGATGGCGGTGCGCGCGCGCAAAGTAGACGGTCGTGGCTCGGAAGAGTTAACGTCACGAATCGGTAAGTAGGCTCGGCGCGCCGAGTGGCGTCTATTTCGAATGCACCTCTAGAGCGGACGGGCCGAGAGGCGCCGCGATCGATCCGAGGCTCTACGCGGGGCATTAATTCGTAAGATCAGCGCGGATCCCGGCACGGAGGCGCGCCGTCGCTCCTGGTCCTTCTCGCCTTCTGCGCCTGACGCGATTATGCGCGCACCCGCCGGAAGGGGAGGAGGTGGGGGCAGGGGGTGGAGGAGGCCGAAGGAGGTGAGGAGGCGCAGTCGCGACGGATTTAGCGGAGGAGCCCGTGCGCTCCAATCACTGGGGCGCTCGGGGATATTCTCGCGCACTTTCCGTGACAGGATTTTCGCGGATTTTTAAGAAGGAGAGGGAGGAAGCGTTAAGACGATCAGGATTGCTACGGTGATCGAGGCCGATGCGACTCTGATTAGGTGCAAGCGAATTTTACGAGTTGAGGCTTTGAAAAAAGATGTTGTCATTTTTTTATTAACGCTGAATACGTGCATTCCGAAACTTTGGAATAATAAGAAGAATTCGAAAATGGGCATTCTTGTAAGAATTGAGATAGTTTCGAAATTTTGAAAGGCCCTTTCCATTTCGCACTGTCAGAAGTAATAGAAGGGTTTATACAAAAGTATGCTTGATATGTGCCCTTTTGTGCACGATGGAAACTGTTTTTTCCTTTTAAAGTACAGTTAACGATTGTAAAAACGATATTGTGAAAGAACAAATTCTCTGAGGAAAAAATCTTTTAAAAATATATGACTATTTTTAATTCGCGTTCGTACTAAGTGAAATAAACTACATAAAAAGAACTATAAAATGCTATTTCAAACTTTCAGCGAAAGGGAATAATAAAAATTTTATCGAAAGTGACTTTTTCATTGAGACATTTGTCGGTACGAAATAATCAATCCTTCATTCAAAAACCTTTCGTAAACAGTGCTCTAATTTACATTAATTAACTATTTATTATTACTTACGAATGCGTGAGAACCATCGACGTCTTTTCTTGTTTTAATCAATTTTTTCTTTTGTTTGACGCACTCGTAGAGAAGTAGATCTCAAAGAAGCTCCACGCATTCATCGCAACTTATATTTATAAAAAGAAATTTCGCAGAATAAAACTAAAGATATATAATCTGTATCATGACGCCACTAAGTTTTAATAGTATTAGCAATTAAAAACTTCAAAAGTCCATTAACTTAATCAAGGGCAGAAATCACAATTAAATAGTGGCGTGATTTTATTAAGTATAAGCAGAAAAGTCAACGGACTTTCTTAAGTTAAAATAATCCGAAATTATTCAACCCCCAGTCCTGGCAAAAGCGAAGAAAGCATCCGTTTCCAAGCACAAAGTGGATCTCGATCAAGCCGAGTTAGCCACCGCTCGAACAGTCGGGCGGACGAATTTTCCCGCGCGACTCATGATGAATTGCCACTCCCCGAATTGCAATATCTTTAAAAGTCTGAACGCCAGTGTCGGCGCATTCGATTCTCCGTGAATTTCATTTTTTTTCCGCGTGGTGCATATAGGAATTGCCAAAGAAGTCAACAACGGAATCACAAGAGAAAGACCTAGGACTTTGGCGAAAATAAATATGTCATAGGGTATATAAATAGAAAAATAGGGGATCGAGAGAGAAAGTGAGTAGGGCTAATTGCAATGTAATATAATAAGTCTGATCGGCAATTTGCGATTAGTAGAAACGATCAAAATTACAATTCCTCATTTTAGGGACTCCGAGATCAAATGAGTAACGAAAGTCAAATTGCACCTTTATGATTCACTGTACCATGTACTCCTCTTTAACGCACTTTCTCTAAACTTTTTCACAGGTTCCGTACTGAATAAATCCGACCGACTGTTGCTCCTTGTAGTCAGTTCTATACTTGTTTTTTTTTTTTTTTTTTAATACAGAATAAATCTTAAAACACGTACAGCTACAAAATTCCGTTCTATAAAAACATAATCACATTGTTACAAGTTTCCAAATGAACTTCCCAAGAACGACGCTAAGAAGTTACCTCCCCAGGAAGCAAATTAATCAGAACAGTTTCATCAGATTTCCGCGGGCAAAAGGAATACAACTATACAATTGTTTTCTCGACAATAAAAATTTATATAAAAAAAGGACGCGGGGGGAGGGGAGAGAGCACGTATCCCCAGCAATTCGCTGCAAAGTACGCGAGATACATTTTCCAATAAGTTTTTTCCTGGCTTTGCACTAGTCAGGCGCCACGTAGTCGCACACAAGCGAAGCCGACGCACACACCGACACGCAGCCGCAAAAAGAGGAAGCTTGCGCTCTTGCTCGGCGGAAAGAGAGAGAGAGAGACGAAAGCAGGGAAGATCGAGGGAGGCCAGGGCGAAGGAGCGGCATGGCAGGGAAGGATAATTGGAAAGGTCCGGGCGTGAGAGACGCACGCGGCGGCCGCTCCGAGCGGCGTCTCTATCTCCGTCGCTCGGCTCGCGTGTGCAGCGCGACGGCTCGGCTCTTTGGGAGTCTGACAAGAATTATCAGTGGGTGAAGGTAGCCAGTAGCCCGAGAGCCGCCGGGAGGATCAATACCCAGGCAGACGTCCGCGCGCCGCCGGAGAGTGCACCGCCTCTCTCTCTCTCTCCCTCTTTCTCCTCCTACGCGCCGAGAGCCCTAGGCTAGGCTAAAGCCTAGGCGAGGAAGAGGAGGAGAGGGCTCGAGGTGAGGTTGGGAGCTCCGCGCGCGCGGACGACGTCTCCGCGTAAACTTCGGGGTCCCCGTAAACTAAAGCCCGCGCCCGAGCTTTCTCGCTACTTCTTCCCTCGCGCTGCATTGTTCTTACCCCGCCGAAGGCGTGTGTTGTGCCCACACGCGCCCGCACTATCTCGAGCGAGAGCTAACTCCTCCTTTTTCCGCGAGAGACTCTCTGCCCCGACCTCTTATCGAAATTTATCGCGCGGCGCGAGCTTTCCTTCGCTCTGCCGTGCGTGCGAGAGTCCGCCGAAATCTCGGCGCATGGCCTGACTTCACGCCAAATCCCTTTCTCAAATATTTCGCAAGCCTTTTTCTACTATGCGAAGCTCGAACAAACTTAATCAATATTCAGTATTAAACCGATGCTGCGCTGATAGATAGAAAGGGTCCTTTGACGCAGAGTCTTCGGGCTTTAAAAAAAAAAAATTTGGTCGCGGTATTTGAAATGGAGAAATATACATTAGCGTTAAAGAAATATTTCTTTATAGTTAATACGCGATTGTTTTTAATGATGAAAATCCCGTGGATGGGTTAGTAGTTTATCCAGCGTTTCTTTACATCTAACATACTTACGCCTTTGGACTATATTAAATGCTTATATAGCTGTGTATTAAAAACACTATAACTTTGGGTCAAAGGATCTTTTTTATCAATGTGGAAGCTTATATAATTTTGACAAAAGAAACTCTATAAAAATTACGCGGATTTCTTGTAAAAAAATACGAAGCTTCATTTTTAAAAAGTTTAGTTATAATATACTCGACCGAATTGAGTGTTTCAAAGATACGTAAGCATATCTCATAAAAAAAAATATATATGTATTGCCAACATACTGAAGAAAATGCTTTATTCTGTACTATTTATACCTTTTATTGCAATCTAAATAGATCAATGGGTGTATTAACCTGAGATTTCTAGGAAGTAAATGTTGTGCGTTATACAGTAGTATATACTGAATGTTATATACGTGATGAAAGATGAAAGGTATAATAAGTTTTACACGGCGATTACGCGTACAATTGCATAAAATAGTTAAGCGGCCATTTAATTATTTGTAGAGGTAGTCAAGCTTTAGTTAAAAACAATCCAAATCTAATGCATTTGCTTAATGATCAGGAATTACCTTTGTATTAATAATCTATCGAAAGGTATACGAATAATAAACACTCGCATCATTCACAATATTCTATAACCGCACGTAATATTATCATGCAAGGTATATATACTCTCTTATGTTATTCCCTTAGGAAAATTCTCATTTTTGCTGCACAAACGTGTATTTCAGATACTGGGATTTCTATCTTACCTCCGATTGAAGTAATAAATTAAAATTTAACGCAAAGAGTTTTAAAAACACAATTAGCCGAAAGTAGCGCTTCGTTTCAAGATAATCAAATGCAAAGTGAGACCGCCGATAAATTTTTTCACTTACTAATCTTATTTACAAAGAATTTTTTTTAACAAAAATTAATCGAATGCGTATTTTGAATAATGAAATGTACGAAAAAAATTGAAATATATCAAAACGGACGAGGTCAGATACGAAAGTGCACGCCGTTTAAGATAAGATATACAATTTAACTAAAAATACCCCTTTTATGCCAATATTCGTGTATAAATTCATCGTGCCCACGTCATTTATTAATGCGAAAAAAAACTTTTCCACGAATCTACACACGAGCTTTCTTTCATCCACTGCTGTTAGTAAGATAATGTTTAGAGTTTGTATTTTACACATACCACCCCTACGCCTATGACGCATACTCTGTATATTCATTAATTATTGCCACTGGAAACTTCCGCCAATTAATTACTACTTAACAAATTCTAGAAACATTGAAACCCTCTCTCTCCAGGGGTCAACACCATTCTCATCCAGTTTTCGAGACTTTTTTTTTAAAAATTCTCCACAGCAATTTTGACCAAAGACTTTTTCTTGGGCAAGAGTGACCTAAAAAAGAAGGGCACCCGTGGAAAGAGCGAGAAACGAACCGTTCGGAGAGGGCGAAAAATCACGTACCACGGAGTGGTGGCGCGCGCGAAAAGCGTAAAAAAAAAAGAACTAGGGGGGCCTCGACACGGAGCGGAAGAAGTACCGATGGAGGCAAAAGAAAGCGCCGCGCTGCGCGTGTACTTGCGCACGAGCGCGGCGCGATTAATCCGCCGGGGTCCCCGCGCACAGGCCGAATATTCACGTTCCTGCTCTCTCGGCTCCCCGAACGCCTATTAACCATCCGCTCGCGCTCCTTCATCCGTTATGCCGTCTCCTCTACATATAGCCGCTCCGAGGAGCGCGGAAAATTGCCAAGCCCGTCGCTGATAACGATAATTTATCGCCGCAAGGATGGGGCCCCGAGATCGCCCCCTTCTTTCCGTGTGCCGTGCCTGCGCCGCGGTCTGATCCTCTTTGCGCGAGCGTGACGGACGATTGGAGTCGAAAAGAGATTTTTTCCAGCGAGATTAATTCGCCCGCGCTTTTTCACGGCTTCGGCTAATTTGTACGGGTGTCGAAAAACAGGCTGAAAACGTGGAGAGCCACGGTGACGCGTTAATCATGTGTGCGCTCTGTTATCCTACGGTAAACCTATAAGTAAATGCATCGAATTCCTGAATCGATGGCATAACGTATTCCAGAGATTTGTTAAAGTTCTAATGTATTAATATTCATTATAAATGCGGGTAACATTAACTATAATCAAGCTATAAAGTCTCCACTTGTGTATAAATATTTTAGTATACGCAAGCAAACAAGATCGCATGAGAGTAAAGTTTGAAAGCAGTGTAAAGCGTAGCCTTATAAAAAGCAGAAGTGATATATTAACTTGGAAAATGTTAAATGGATTAATTAATGTCAAAGTATATACGTATGAAATAGTAAAGTCTAAATGAAAATGGAACATCAACCTCCTTTTCAAGCGCTAATTCCGCTATTGAAAATTCATAAAATTTTTAATTTTGAAAAGGGCAAAAAAGATTTGTGCTGCTTAATTTCAACGAGGGTACTTTAAATTTCATTTTGAAAAAGAATATTTTTTTAAAATCTTAAAATTCAAGCAGCGCAATCATTATATACTCAATTGATCGTCGAGGGAAGGAGAGCAACAAAAGGGCCCAACCTTTTATCCGTCAATTAGAAGCAATTAAGTCGCAAACATCAACGAAGCACTATAAGAAGTTCAATTTGTCCGGCTAAAAAAAAAAGGGAAAGCTCGCGACAGCCGTCAGTGTTCCGGCTAACGTTGATCAGCGCGAAATTTATACCCACCGGTAGATAAAGAGCGAGTCGACCTGCACGATAATTAATTATTTATCGAAAGGAACGAAAGGGAGAGAGAGAGAGAAATGCTCTCCCGCTCCCTCCGACGGTCATAATACGCACGTACACACGCGCACGTACGGCAGGCCAATTAGAAGATATCGAATATAATTTTATAAGCGCCGGGGCAGCTCTCGCTCGTTTCGTCCGCTATGATTTACGTGTTTACAGCCGCGACCCGCTGGCGGCCGCTCTGTCTCCATTTCTTTTCTCTCTCTCTCTCTCTCTCCCGCACTCCCCCGCGCTCGTTCATTCCCGCCTTGCCGACGGAGCTTTTTTCCGGCCTCGGCGGCCGAGCGGAGCGGCGGCGTGCATTGCAAAAGTGAAAATCGCCGTAAAATTGCTTTTTCATTGCGGACGATCGCGGACCAATCGGCCGGAGAGCGGAGCCCGCCCCCTGCCTACTGCCGGCGCATTTCGAGCGAAAAACTGAGGGAGGCAGAGAGAGGGACTAAAAACAGGAGCGCCGATCGAGCGATGCGTTATGTGCAGAACGACGCTCGGTTTCGCTCGATTTCAAACGCCGGCACTTTTCTCGCCCGCCCCCTGTGCGCCGCTATTTTCGCTAAATGAAACTTAAACAATTACCGAGTGCCCGCTGTCCCAGTTCGCCCCCGATTACTTATACGCCCCGGTGTGTACACACACACGCGGGACCGCTGAAATTCATCGTCGACGTAAAAATTTTATCTGACGCGTGCGGAAAAACGCTCGAACACAAATTGCCTTTACGAGTCAATAGATATTACCGAGCTCGCAGTATATAAACATTTGCCTTTCTGGAGGAGCGAAATTTCATAAATGCGGAAAACACCCCCGTACATACATTTCGTAGGATTTTTCCCCGCTCGTGTAGTCGTACATACATTGGACTTCGAAATTTCACCGCCGGTATCCAAAATATTTTTATCGCGGAAAAACGCACGCTTCAGCCCCGAAAGCCAGCAAAATTCGACAAAAACACGTTACTTCAACGTATTTTTTTTTTAAATGCAACGATATCAATAAATCAGATCGTAAGCAGATGCACGAGCACGCGCACCGAGCTCTCCAACAAAGGCACTTGTCGCGTTGAAGGGTATATACTTTAGAGAGTGCCCAACCCCCGACCCTCGTCGGCCACCAAGTAGAAATCAAAATTCGTCATCGAATGCAATGACACGAGTACGGTCGAGGGTAATCCTCGCCCGACTGTCAGTTTCGCCGACAACGCGGCGGAGGGTCCCGGCCGTCATTAGCGTAAAACGCGGCGGAGCGGCGTGTTCCGGGACGGCGGTGGCGCGCGAGCTATCGATTTATCGTCTTGTTTTTCCGTGCGCGTGCAGGCCGCGCTAGAAGAGCTTGAAATCGCGCCGGGCGACGGCAATTTTTCAAGGGGAGGATTTATCGACTGCGAAAAAGGGCCGCGCATTGAGAAACTGGCTCGCCGGCGATTTTCGACGACCCGCCCGAGCGTGCAGCGAGCTGCGCGCGGAGCCGCGATTACTTCGTCCGAGGAGAAACTGGCGAGGATGATGGATCGCCCGACTACGAATCCAAAGAATCCTATACTCCTTACGATTGGCTGAAATTTCGATTTGGACACTTGTTAATTGGATAATCGCTGATGTACAGATATTTTCGTTGTCTTTCAATAAAATTCGTACTGCTGTCCTTAATTCTTGTGTACTATTATTTATCCATAAAAATATATTGGTAATGACTGTACTTTGTACATCTGGCTGCGAGGACTATTTTATTTTGAAGAAATCTATTTAATATATTTGTGTGCTGTTGTAAACGCTTGTATAGCTATTTATGTTTCTGAAATTGCATTGATTCTCGAAATTCGCGCGGCCAATACATTTTGTTACGGGATATATGAGGTGCAACGGCTAAAGGTACACTTTATCTAACTGCAGCAGTAGGAAATGACGTTGGATTTAATGATCGGTTTTATGATGGAAAATAGTAGAGCAGGTCAGCGGTATTACGCCAATTTAGAGGCTGCTCATTTGTGAGCGATGATGTATTAATTAATGACACAACGAACGCATTGCGTTTTTTCACAATTAGCCAATGCAATATGTGAATTAATTGGGATGATCTGCAAATTACAAAGCGGAACGTAAATTATCAGGTTACTCGTTAAACAATTCAAACGAAACAATAAACAATGGATATTTCGAGTATTTGCGCATATAAATTACAATTTGGAAATGAAAAAAATAAACAAGAGAAGCCTGCCATTTTCGTTATCAGTCATCGATGAATCTTCTTCGTTAATCATTAATGAAAAGATAACACTGAGATAAAAGAACACGAGGGATCAAGAAATCCAATTGATACACGCGATATTATTGACCGACGTGCCATCCGCGTCGTCGTTGTAGATCCGCCGAGTGTCGGCAGAAAAATAATTCATTCTCTCCCTCCTCTCCCTTGCACTCCTCGACTCGAGCACGCACACACCTATAGCGTCCGCGTGGCTATAGCTGCCTCGTTAAGGAGAAAAAGTTTTAATAGCCCGGGCTCTCGATACGCCAAATCGCAATTGGCGATTTGAATTTCAGAAATGTAGAAACTTTGCGCTAATCGCCTCGTTTTCGCTCGAGCGCTGAATTCGCCCGAAAAAAAGCGAAAAAGAGAGAGAAAAGAAAAAAAAGGACACTGGAACGTTTTTCCCCCCGTTCTCCCTCCTCCGGGCGAAGCGGGCGAGGTGCGGCTAAAAGAGGGAAGCAAAAAACAATCGGCAACTCGTAATTCTCGGTGGAGGGGGCGAGCGTGGAAGTTACGTAATCCCCGCGATTCGCGCGTGTACGCGCCACCGGAGGCGCGCGCACCTTAAAAAATTCAGCGGCATAAGGTAGCTGCGATACACGTCCATGCGCACCGCCATTATTGGCAGTTCGATTAGGCGGCGCATGCAGCTATCCTTCCAACTTTGCCGGGCGCGCTTCGCCCTTTATCCCCGTACGCCCGGAGAAGCCGGTGGGAGATACAAGAGGCGCCCCGATGAACTTGCCTCGCGTTGCATAATTTAAGCGCCGAGAGTATCGCCGTAATTGCTAGCGTATTAAAGATGCGAACCCCTTTTTCATGCGGCTGTGTACACAGGCATCGAACTGCCGCTGCGAATGTGAATTTCTATGGCGATTACTTTGCTTTAGCTAACTCGAGCAAGACACTTTTTGCGAATGTCTAATTCGAAGTGAATCGACGATAAATCGCCAATGACAATGTCATGAATAACTTCTTTAAGCCACTTAAAACGAAAGCTCGTAATTGGCGAAAGCGATAATTCGTTATATCACTGTTTGTTTCGTTGACATGCGCAAAAGTAATTAAAGCTCATAACGAGACAGCCAGTATCTTACTCGCGACAATATAAAGAATCTGGAAACGCAAATCTTTTTTTCCGACTCTTTATCGTCGCTTAGCAACAATTAGTCGGACCGCTATTACGCTAATGATTAGCCTTCATTACTGTCAACACTGAAATTGCTTTCTGAAAATAATTTACTTAGTAAAAGCAAAAAATTGTACACACGATAACGGCTCCTGATTTCTGTCAATCTCCGTCTCTTACCAGTGGAGTTCGATGGAATTTATTTTGTTGCTCCATTTGCAGTCATATGCTTAATTGCTGACATCGTCCCAGAATCTTATTTTTTTCGCGTTCTTTTCTCCCATCTATTTATGTAACATTGACGAGCTGTCTACTGCAGGTATATATAAAATTTTAAAAAATTTAATTAATTCTGCAAATTAATTATACACTGAATCATTTTTCGTAAAAACGATAACTAAAACAAAAAGAACAATCGATATACAGCATGCTTTATAAAAAAAAATCCCGTCAATACCAGACACGTGCGAGAAATCGAAAGCTCTTGATGATTCATAAAAATCGATCTTAAAACTCCTTATCGCGCTAATATCTGGCCAGTAACTATCAAGCGTCTGGACGAAAAGGCCGTATGACGAAAGCGGCTCAAAAAAGAAAGATACCGGCAACATTAAGCGCCAGCTATACGCGGAATCTCGCGAGACGCGTCTCTCGATTCGTCTAGCGTGTTTTACACCCGCGCCGCTCGTAAAGATGACAAACAACAGAGCCGCGCGGTTGACGTGCAGCCAACGCTCACAAGGACACGAGTGAAGAGCATTATGAACTCGACTATGTGCGCGTGCACAGCCGGAAGAGTGAAAAAAAAAACGTAGAACCGCGCGGATTTTCTGGACTGCCGGTGCAAGATAGCGCAGAGACCTTTAAAGCTTAGAAAAGCCGGTTGGAGTTGCTGGCAAAATCGCCTTTCAATTTAGATGCCTTTTTTCGGCGATAGACCAGGACTTCATCAGCTGGTTTGATTGGATAAACTATAAAAATTGTATGATATTTATTTATTTATTAAACGAGAGAAATTGTACAAATAGTAAATCCTAAAGAGCGTAAACAAAGTTAACTGTACATAGGCTGGTATAATATTTAAAAACTAACTAAAACTAGTTGACAATATTATAAACATTTGAGTATTTTATATAAACGTAAAGTTTTTAACAATTGTAATATATTCGAATTATTTTTAATACGATCGCTATACTTAAATTTAAACATTTCTTTAAATGCATTTGGCAAACTATTGCATATTTTGATTGCAGCGATGTAAATCATTTAGTTATACTAATAGCTCTTTTCGTTTTGGTAATATAATATTTCTCTTTCTTGTTTTAGCTGTGCTATTACAGAAATTATATTTTTTTTCAATTCAACGAAGAAGAATAAATAAATCGCCTTATTTTAAATGTAATCAGTGAAAAAAGTGAAGCAAAGTGAGTGTTGGTAAGTTCCTCGAAAAAAGAACGAAGCCAGCTGATTTACACGAGCCGCCGAAGGATCCGAATTCAAGAAAGGAGAATTAAATTAAAAACAGCGTTAAATTTAAACTCGCGAAAGGAAGAATCCTAGCCGAGTAAAATGAGCAAAAGGGAGATTGCGCGAGGAAAAAAGAGCGCCGGAGGACCGGGGCGAGTTTACGATCGGCTTAGGCCGGCGACGATCGGCGACGGCGATCTCTCGGTTCCGCTCACGTAACACCTCCGCGCGCGTATTACACGCGGCGGAGATGCGCGCGCGCCTCGCGTTACCTAAGAACGCACCGCGAGCGAGCGACGCGACACACGAGCGAGCCCGCGCATTATTCCGACGCGCTCGGCTCTCCCCGCGTAAATTAGCGCGAGCCACGCGAGCGCCGCGCGGACGTGACTTCGTGCGCGCCAAGTCGCTGCCGGCCCCTTAATGAGGGAAAAATCATTATTTTTCGTCTCCCGGCCGCTCGTCTCCCTCTCGCGGGCTTCGTGATCAGCCGATCCCGGAGACTCCCGCAAGCAGTGCCTTCTTACCGCAAAAATGAATCTCGCTGTTGTAAAAAGAGCATCCGAACCGATCGATATACACGTGCACAGAACAAAAATGCTGGTTTCCTTCTTCCGCTTTGTGAACACTGTTCAAGAGGTCCTAGTTTTAAAAAAAATTCTCAAACAGTTTCAACAGTTCCAGAGGTTTATTATCCTTAGATTTTAAACGCATTTTGCGATACGATCGTTCGCTCTCGAAATTGACGAAAAGGTTTGATTTTTTTTAATACTTGGAATATTTTTTTTATAATTTTAATACTTAAATTTTAATACTTCGATAAATTTCGAAGAAAAAAAAGTAAATCGGCGCTAGTTTTTTTTAATCGTCGAGCCAAATTATTTTAAGACATAACAAGAAACATTTTTGGTAGAAAATTTTTAAAATTCGTTTACCCTACTCGCAACTCGAAGATCACTGGGCGATCGTCGGATGGGCTAATCGCTCTCCGCGTGCGTCTCCGCGCATAGTCGCGCGTGTCGCTCGTCAAACGACGAGCCTATGTATGCGTGCACGCGCCGAGGCGACGATACGCGTTACCTAAGAATTGCCCCGTGTACTGCGCGTAAACGAGTGGAAGAGACGCAAAAAATATTTTCCTACGGACCGTGCGAAACGCGCAAAAAAAAACTATTGAAAAAAAATGATGAAGGAATAATAAACCTCCGGGAGAAATAATAAAGCATTTTAAAATTGTTTTAGCAAGATGAATTATTTTACCCATAGTAACAAAAAAAAAATCCCCGTTCACTTGAATGACTCTATTTATTCATTTGTCTCCAGAGCGCAGGTACAAAACCCCAGCGCAGGAAAATACAATTTCCCGTATCGCTGAACTGGAGTTAGAAGACAAAGTCGTCTGCAGTCGCCGGAATAGCAGATTCTGGCGCAAAAAAAAATGTTTTCAATCTCTTTAAAAAAAAAAACGGATTTTCCCGTTGGCCAGAAGTGCATAAAAAATTGTTTACAAGCGAATATTAGTCGCGCCTCGATCCCCGACACATTATCATCCGAGCGCAGGTGACCGCCTGCGAAGGCGACACTAGTGTGGGTGTTGCGTCGCTCGCACGAGTCATCGCTCACCGATGCACCTCGCCGGGCGAATGTGTACGAATAGCCGCGTACTTAAGTTGCGCGCAAGTGCGACTCGGTTTGCGCGTACATTTTCGAGCGACATTGCAAAACCGTTACGTTATACCGTGCGACGGTGCGCTTGCAGTATTTACGTTCTGTGCGACCGGCCAGTCGCTTTTGTGCCTTTTTTTTTTCTCTCTCGCTCGCGCGCATAAGTATGTCTATACTTACGTGTATGTGTGTTTATATATATATGTAGGTGTCTAGAGCTCGTGCTAGAAGTCACGCCGCGAAGCTCATAACGAGGAGAGCCTTATCGACTCCTTTGTAGATTGCCAAGAGCAAGAATCGCTTTCCGAAGGTAATTTTTCCTTTTCTCAGTCTCCCCCCTCGGCGAGCTATCGTTTCGGAGCATCTATTGGTGCTACACGCCGGCGCGAGGGAAAAAAAATAAGGCGAGCTTTCGTAAGGAGCGCGCGGGAGAGCGAGAGAAGGCCAGGGTCTCGAAGAGTCGTATGGAGCGCGGAGAAGGGGAAAGAGCGAGTGAAAGAGAGAAAGAGAAGGACAGAGAGGAAAAGAGCGCGTAGCAGTTGCGCTGATTACATCGTTCGAATCGTAAAAGCGATTTATGCCGTTTAAGATATCCATTATTGCTTTATCGGACGAAGAAAACGCACGTGTAATGACTTTGAGGAATACCGTATCGTTTATTATGCAACAGCGCCGATGATTGTAATTAATTCAGGAAAGATCTTTATCGCGCATCCAGCGATGCTTCAAACAAATCTGTGACTCGCGTTGCCATTACAAATTCCGCTTCTTCTTTTCTTTTTTTTTTTGTGTATTTATAAATCTGTATGCACGTAGGTACTGCCATTGACGTGGAATGTAATTAGTTTAAAAAATTTGGCAACCAATCGTGGACAATCCTACGTAGATCGAATGACGCGTAAAGAAATTTATCAAATCTATCAAGTAATCTATATAACTGTACTATTCGCGTGTATCCATTAATTATTTCATTATGTTATCAAAAAGATTACATTAAATACGTGCATAGTATACTTGTTATCAGTCAAAATTAGTTTATACCCCCAAAAATAAGTCAATACTACTTTTTCTTTTTAAATTGTGAGAAGTATTTGAAATAAAAAAAGTCAATTTATTCAATCGAAAAACTTTATTTAAAAAAAAATCGTACAGGAAAATGCAAGCCGCATTAAAAAAATCTTACATCATTACGTGCGCAGGGCACACGTCGGAGCTAAAGCAAAAAGCACAAAAACAAGCATCTCTAATCCGCGAGCTTTTTCCACGGAGACGGTGCGAGGTGCGCGTAGCTCGCACAAATCACACTCTCCACTCAACGGCGGCGCTCGAGTGCGAAAATAATTCTCCGTCGCCGCGAAAAGTCCCTTTCGAGCCAGCCAGCACTTGCGCGCGCTTTTTGAATCGGCGGAATCGGCCGGCCACACTCGCCCTCCCCCGCGTCGCGCACTTTTTTCCGGTCCACCAGGCGCCGCCGCCGCCGCTCTCCCTCTCCCTCTTATTCTCACGCTTCGCACGTCCGTGCGTCCATCTCCTCCGCCTCCCCCTCCGCGCGCCCCGCCGCACGCAGACGGACGCGCGCGCGACACGAGGAGAGGGAGAAGAGAAGGAACTCCATCGACTCGTCTCCGTCTCTCGCCCGCATGCAGTTTTCCTCGCGCTCGCGCACCGGGCCCCCCTCTCCCTCGCCGAGTGACTCCCCCCCTCCCGCCCACCCCCGCCTCGACCTTTCCCACCTCGCGCCGTCTTTGTCCACCGCGATCGGGCTCCCTCGATCTTCGCGCGCCGAGTCGTGATTTTCCACTGGAGGTCCGACCGTCTCTGTCTGTTACTACTTAACGAATCCGGAGTACCTTGCAGCCGTCACTTTTCCGCTCCCCGTCCTTTTTTTTTTATAAAATTTTCTTTCGCGAGGTCTGACGGAGAAAACGAACGCGGGCATAATGTAAATTAAAAAAAAAGGAAGGGTACGTGCGCTGATAAAAGTGCATTGAAGATCAGATTAAGCGGCCAGCCGCGAAAGAAATCGCAATACTAGAAAAATATTTTGAAAAGCTTTCCCCACGATCGTCTGTCTGCTACTCTCGTGCTCCGTCCCCTCTCGCTCATCTCTCGCTCTCTGTTTCTCGCGATCTCTCCCCACCCTCGCACGTGCTCCTCGGTCTCTCTCTAGCACTCGCGTGCAGTGCGCCGACTGCATCGGCGCGTGCGTCGCTCCTCTACTTTCGCGGATTTTTTTTCTTTTTAAATATCCAATTTTCAATTCCTTCAGCCCCGACCAATGCTGTCTTAATTGCCCTCCCGAACGAGACGCTCCGGCATTAAAACCGCAGCCGAAGGCTCGTAGCACGAAGCGATAAATTATATATATATAAAAAAAAGGTAAAATAAAATTTGAAAAAAAAATAGAGAGGGAAAAGAAAAGTTGCGCTGGGTGCACTCCGGGGGGGTCCGGGATGCACCTCAGGCGCGCGCGTACGTGCGGGAAATGCGCCTCTCGGCTCTCGCGCTCGCAGCTTGACTCGCGCGCGGCGAGGGAGGAGAGGGCTGGCTGCGCGGCGGCGGCGGCGCCGAGCCGCCGCGGAGCCGCCGCTCGCCGAGCCGATTGATTCGCCCGCTCGGTAAAGTTCGGCCGCGCACGGTAGGTTAGTTGACCGCGGGGCCGAGGAGGCGAGCGCCCGAAGAGCTCCTCGACAGTAGGCCGGCGACGTCACTGTGGGCCGGTTCGAGGCGAGCCTCTCTCTCGCATATATACAAACACCCCCCTCGCACGCGCGCATCTCTCTCCGCTCCAAGTCTACCTTTATTTTTTTTTTTTTTAAATAAACAACAACAACCATCCGAGAAACAGAGAATAACCGCCGAGCAGCACACACAGCCGTCTACCGCCACGAAGCCACCCGCACCCGACCCACGACACTTGCGTCGTTATCACACAGCCCGGGCCCGCCTCGAAACCACTCGTTTTTTTCATGTAGCAAGGTAAAAAAAAAAGCTCCTCTCCGTCTTACCCCCTCAAAAAAAAAAAAAAAAAACAACCTACCCCTTCCCCCGTCCCCCGTCGCCCTGCGGGCTGCGACGGACTGCTCCGAAAGGGAGAGAGAGAGAGAGAGAAGGGAGATCTTGGCCGCAAGCGCGGCAGTGCCGAAGAGCTCTATTTATAAAGAGAGCGCACGGCGCGAAAATTGACAATGTCATTTTGGTCCTCGGGGAGCGAGTGAAGAAGCGCCGGCCGCAGGAGCCGAAGAGAAGATCGACGGGGGTACCGTCGCAAATGTGCCGACTGTGGACTCTTGGTTGCCAGTGAGACGGAGCACGGGGACGGACGTGTGCGGAAAGTGCGAGATACGCGCAAGTGAGACTCATCCGCCGAAAGAGAGAGATAGACTGTGCGCGACGCAACTTGACTTCCGCGTGTTTCGAAAGCTCCGTGGGGATCTCCGTCGCGGGGGCCGCGAAAGCGCGCGCAAGCGTCACGTAGCGAAACACGTGAAAATCAGTGGCGGCCGATGGGGGATCCGGTACCGCGCGCCCGCCGTTACCTTTGCGAGTTTTCTTGATTTGTCTCAGATTTTCTACTTTGCTTCTTGGTTTTTTTTTTTTTTTTTTTCGTCCCGGTTTGATAGAATTGGACGTGATGTGCGCGATGTTGTCCAGCGGTGGGTTTCCGATAGGATACGAATTGCAGCCGGCTTTTAGCTGCTCCGTTGTCAAAGATTTTCGTTCGTTTTCCGTGTGGAAATATGTGGCCGGGATTTAGATGGGCGAGGCAGTGACGAGAGACATTCCGATTTTAAAATAGTGAAGTGATTTTTTTTTTTTAAATCATCCTTTCGAAATATTATGTAACTTTAATAATCAGTGACTTTTCAATACTGATTGTGACGGATATGGTAAGATAAATTACTTAATTCCAATTTGGCGCGTTAATTTATGTTTTAATTTAAAGTCAAAGTGGGTAAACTGTAACTGTATATTACGGTGGAAAGTTTAATTTTGTATGCAGCTTTATGTTTAAAATAAAAATTTGATGAAATTAGAGTTGCGCGGAATCGTTTGATATAAGAAAAAAATTAAAATTTGCATCTCTATATTTTAAAGCAATAAGAAGCGCGTATTTGTTAGCAAACAGCTAGTGACATTTTATTTTTGACGAGGACGCGCGCGTGTTTACTTTTGCGTGTTTTATTTTATTTTACTTTGATTTTCTTTTTTCGCGGAAATGCGTGTGCCAAGTGGTGAAAAGTCAGTTACGCGCTAAAGAGGAGAGTCAACATTTTGCTCATTTTTACTGTTAATTATTTTTAAAGTCTACATTAAAATATTCGTTATTTTTTTTTTAATTTATTCCTCATTTAACCACAATTGTAATACTTATAGATTATCGTAATTACTCTTATCAGTTCATCGGTATTTTAAGTAAATTTGCAATAATAGTTTTATAATAAATTTTTTTAATATGCCTATTTTCCAATTCGCAAAAGGATGCTGTAACGTCATCGCTTATTTATAAATTTCATTAAATATTTGTGCAACGGCAAATTTCCATTGAGATTATTTATCCATTTTTTGTTACTTCAACGAATTTAATACCTTTTTTTTTTAAATAAAATCAGTATTCAAATTGTAAAGCGTATGATATTCCTCGAATTCGTGGCAGAAAAAAAACCGTCGATAACGCTCGGCATTTACTTCGAAAATAAATTTCTTGCAGAAATTTATCTAAAAACAGTAACACTAACATCAGCTGATTAGTTTTCCTATGCGTTCGGAAAAATAAGTCGCTGATACTCTCGTATCTCTTACGCATGAAAATTTCTCCTTTCACTGAAAGACTCGCGATAATTCGTCGCAAAAATGTCAACTATCGGCAGAAACTCGAGCGCCGTCAGGAATAAAAAATTAGGAATAAAAAAACTGAGAATAAAAATAAGAGAGAAGGGAAAAACGAAACAGCTGATCAATATGGCGATCTCGGAAGCTTTTACAGGCGGAACTGCAGCCGCGCTTATACGCGTATACCTATACGCGCATGTATATATAGGCATAGACGCTTATATCGGTGCGCGTGGGAGCGCAAGCTTCGCCTCGTAAATATGAATTTCTAAAGCCCGGGTGACCTTGTCCACGCGCTCGCGCGTTTTGGCAGGCTACTGGGTGCACGCAATTCCGCTTTTTCCCGCGCGCGCGCAGACCGCCGTGTCTATGCAGCGACGGCTCGAATTTTCGCGAGCACCGCCAGCCAAAATCTCTCGACTCGCTCCGCTCTAAGCGCAACATTTTTTTTCCCTTCTCCGGACACCTACCCTCCTTTCCCCAGGCCTTTGACACTGCCGCAGAGCCTCGACAGCGAGGCGAATTGTGTTCATTTTAGCGATCAATTGTCATTTTTTAAGATCCGAGGATGAGAAGTTTGGACGACGGCAGCGACGAAGCGATACTTGGAGCTTTTCTTCGGCTTAGTCTCGTCGAGTGTATGGTTTTCACAAGATTACAGGTGAGTCGAACATTTTTTTTCTCTGTGTCTGTTTAGTATTAATGTAAAATTATATGTGCTTCCTTCGTGAAAGAATTTCCTGGGGTATAGATATACTGGATCACTGTTGTATATTTAATTACATAGCGGTTATATTTAAATTTAATCGCAAACCATTAATTAATACGTAATGCAAAAAAAAAGTCCAAACTTAAGCGATTAGATAGCGTACCAAAATATCGTCCAATAATTCTTTGAATAAAAACTACTATCGCTCTCTTATCGCGCTACTTTTCAATAAAAAAGGGAAATATCCTTTACGAATACATTTCTTCTCACTGAAGACTTAGAGACAACTTTTTTCAAAATTATACATTATCGGTCAATTTTATCCGGTTTTTTAACCAAGGAAAAATTTCCTCCTGTCAATTTAAATTCATTTTCTAGATATTTCAAAAATATAGTTGTAATTTTTATAAAAGTAGAACTTCGTAATAGTAACAAAAAACTAAATTGTTTCGCATCATTATTATAATAATTACGAATATACTTAGCTCTTGACATCAATTTCGTACTTTTCAAATAAAACAGATAAATGTAACACTAAATATTAATTTTATTTAATTCATCGTGTCGTAAAACATTTTACAAGTCAATGAATGAAACGAATATTAAACATTCTTTTTTATTTCATACAATAATCCACTTTTAAATTATATTCTTTTAATAAATTATATTCTTCAAGAAGTTACACTAAATTAGTTTTTCGCAGCAGTTCTACCTTACCTTTCATTCCCTAGAAATAATTTAAACAATGTCAGTGTCCCGTAAGTAGGCGCACCAACGAATCGCCTAGCAGTCAAGAAGCCTACGTACGTAAATACAAAAAAAAATAAATTGAAAGGGAAATTTTTGGCCAGTCGGCGTTGCACGACGAAAAAACGAGACTGAGGATGACAAGCGGCTCGGAGTTTGCCTAAGCAGCTCGAGGACCGTTTTCCCGCTCATTTACCTTGCCGCGAGCGGGCGCGAGCGAGACGGCGATGGAGCGCGAGGGAGAGAAAAGCTCGGGTAGTACGACTGTCGACCAGCTGCCTCGTGCATGCGCGCTGCGTTTTTGTCGTGACGTATGCGCGCATATAGCCGCGCGCGTTTTCTTCTTCACACGTGCACGCCGGTAGCTCGCGAGGCATTAGCATCGCGCCCGAGTGTAAGTACGTCGAGACGAGACTCTCCTCGCACGTTTTTTATTATTTTTTTTTATTTTCCCTCTCTCGCTCTCGGCTCCTTCGCTCTCCTCCTTTTTTTTTCGCGCGTGGGCGAGCTGCAGAATCCGAGGAATCCGCGCGATCCTCCCGACCGGAGTGGAAACTTTTTGCGGCGGCTGCGCGAATGCATTGAATTACGATCGAGCGCATCGGAAAGATAAATTTTAAAATAGCGATTACTGCGTTGGAAAGAGGGAGAAAAAACTTGTTTCGGTCTCTCCGGGCGGTAATTGCAAGGCACTCGGTTGCATTGCATTCGTATGATTAGAAGATTTTGAGATTCGAGTGGCGAGCAGCGCGCCAGAGTGGCTGCAGCGAGTCATCAGTGGTAACAGTCGGGTATGGTTAGACGCGCCTAGAAATTAAATCGAACGGCAGAGGCCCGCGTAACTACTCGCTCGTGCCAGCCGGCCAAGAACAATACCGAGCCGCTCGGCCAAAAATCGTAAATTCCACTTGGCGATTGAAGCCGGCGCGTAAGGGGAGGGGGAGGGGCCGCCCGAGCTCCTCGTTACGGCACTGCGGGAGCACGCGCGTCGCGGCCGTTTGACGTTTCGCGAAGGTCGCGCGCACTCTCGCCGTCTCTCTCGCGCCCGCCCGCACATACGCGTTCACGCATTTAATGCTCGTTGAGCGCGTCGAATCGCGGAAAGCACCGATTCCGCCGGCGAACGAGCCTTTCCGAAAGCGATCGCCGCGCGCGCTCGGCGAACAATTGCGTCTAGCGGGCGAGCGCTCTTCCCGAGCTTGCGAGCTAGTTTATTTTTCCTCGTGATTTAAGGGTCCGCGTTCCCTCTGAAAATTTGTCATTTCGCTTTGGATTTAGGATTTCGCGGTCGTAGAATCTTGGGAAGTACTCTAAACTTCAAAAATACTTCATGAAGTACGCTGATTTTCACGCTTTTTAAGAACAGAAAGTAATCGTATTTGTGGTCAAAATATTAATTTTATATTGAATAACAATTTGTATTTTACCGTGCTTTAATATTTCATGATGTATAAGAGTAATTATTGGTATCTAAAAATACCGAAAAAAATTTTAGTGACTGAGAAGCTTTTTCCTGCTCGCTGACAGTGTTTCTGTTTGCTGATCTATAAAAGGGCACTTCTATCCACTTTTTCAATAAAAAAAAAGGGAAAATAGCACGAGCGTTATAAAAAAAAATGCAATTCACAAAATAGGTTCGACCGAATGTCATCTTTATTTTTAATAATAGCATGCATATTGCATCCGTCCAGGGATAAAAATGACTAGCCTACGAAAAAAAAAAACAATGAAAACAGTGTATCCGTGAAAAATCTCATTTCAACAGAGAAATATCGCTGCAAAATCATAACCAAAACCGAGCTTGCTACTCCGCGTGTTCCATTATATAGTGACGCGAAAAATCCTCTCTTTGCCACTGGATCTCCCGTGCGAGCGAGCGTGTATTTGTATTTTTTTTTCGCTCTTTTTACTTTTTTCCCTTTTCGTAAATCAGAGAGCAAGCTGCGTCTGGCCGCTAAAGTCTTCATTTTCACATTCAATTGAAGCGCCAATCACGCGGCCATCGCGCGTCGCGTCGCTCCATCGAAGCGTCCCGGCCGATTGCTTTCGCCCGGCGCGGCATCGCCGAAAAGTTATTCCGCCCACTGAGCGCGTGCGCCCGCTCTCTGATTTTTCAATTAAAAGCTCGGTCCCCCGCACCTCCCCTCCTCCCTTCCCGCCTGTCGGAAAAAGAAGATTGAAACAAAAAAAAAAGCAAGAGCGAGAGAGAGAGAGAGGAGAGTGATGTGTTTGGGCTCGTTATTGGAGCACGCGAACCCGCGGATATGTGTGTCGAAAATCGTTATTTTTAGCCTCGATATCGCGAAATCGCCCGGTGTATCTCTTCGCCCGGCTATCTCTATCTCTCGCTACCGTTCCTTTTTTTTTTCTTTTTTTTTCGTCCGACTCCGCACTTCGCGCATCATCGGAGCTTCTCTCGGCGTAGCCTTTTTTTCTGTTTATCGAGATTAAAATCGATCCGGCCGCGGTGAAAACTCCGTCGCTCCGTCTTCTTTCGACGGCACTCGCGGATTTTTCTTAAATGCGCTTTTTGCCGCGGCAGTTCGCTCGCTTTCTTAAGACGCGCGAATCGCTGCCTAACGATTGCAGCTGCAGGGGGCTTTTATTGCCGCCTGACGCGGCGCACTTCTTTTGTCCTTAGCGCAAAGCGGAGTAAGTTCAAAGCTGATCCACTCGAACCCGCTGCGCCGATTCCTTTGGTCCACTGAAAGTTTTATACGTGACGATCGCGCCGTACGAATGCGAGCCTTCAGTTTTAAGAATAGTTCTTATTAAATAATAATAAAACGAAGTTAATGTCTTTTATAAACTTTAAACTCTCAGAATTTTTCATTCTATAGTATAGTACAAGCCTCGATTTAAAAAAAAAAGTAGTACAGACGGTATTATTGTACAAACAAAAAAGAAAAAGAAAAAAAGTGGCGCACGTAAACGTTTCGTTGCGTAGGCTTAAGGATTAGTTACCGTGCCAAACATATATCTTTTGGCAGCACACAACTTTTGCTTAAGTACCTTGCACGTATTCATTTCTATATCTGTCGCCCATTAATTTGGATAGTTAATATAATGACGAGGCGATTTCTTTTACACTTCGTACTGGCGTGCAAGAAGATAATGGTCATTATAGGCTCGTCAAGCTTTCGTTAGTTTATTACATTTGCAGAAGAGCAAAGGAAGTCAAAAACTTTCTTTTAGAACAATGTACGTAAACCTGCCAATTGTGCTATAAAATATTCAAAAGATTACATCTTCCGTGTGTGCATTTATTTAAAAGGAAAAATTTTCTAACTTCCAGCTATAAACTGTATAACGACGTCACATACCGCAGGCCTTAGTTATACTTAGTTACTAGAGCTTGCAAAAGTATTCTAAAGTACGTGAAAAGTTTATTACACGTAAAGTTGCAAAACTCGTCCCCTTTAGTATGTAATTCCGCTGGAAATTTTTAATTTTTCTTCAAGCAAAAATTAATATTACTCAGAACTTGCAGTAAATTATTTCGCACACATATGTAAAATAGCTTACAATTCAATATGCCGAGGTGAAAAAGCAGTATTACCAAAAAACTACTTAAAACGGAAAAAAAAAAATAAAAATGGCAGCCTCGTTGAAGCTACGCGCCCACCCATACACGAGAAATTTAAGACGCTCATCAACGTCCTCCCCATTAGCCGGTCTGCCACGTTCGATTCTCCTCCCGGCTTCATAACTCACTTCTCACGCCGACTTTCGGACCTCGCCTCACCTCCCTACCGGGTGAGCTTGCTCGTGCGTTTTGTCTCTTTCTCTCTCCGGTACCTCGGCCCGGTGACGTGGGTGGGGGCCACGTCTGCGTCGTTAAAAGCGACGACTAACGACGTGCCCACGGAGGTGTGCTCTCGGGCCGTACAGGACACGCGCGTCTTTTTCGCCTACTCCAACGACGCGCGAAAATCCCCCCTACACCATCAGGTACGTCGACCTTATCAGCACGCAGTCTGGCGGTCCGCGCGATCGAACGAAAAAAAAATGAGGAGAGGAGGAAACGTAGCGGGAGCGGAGGCGGACGGGCGAAACTAACGACGACCGCGGTATGACTACGGCACGCGGAACAAAGGGAAAAATCAATGGGCACACGAGAACAGGAAGGAGAGACGAGTTCGATGGAAGTGCACGGAAATAAAAGAGGCTGCGACAATTCGCTTACTGGTTATGTTCTTTCGATTTTCTTGAAACAATATTATGCAGATTGCGCGCGGATCTTCTACACGTTTTATTCGATCGGACGCGGGATTTGTTTGCCTGGTAGATGGTAAATTTTCATGAAAACATCTAATTCTCTTGGAATAAAAATTAAGTGAATTATCATAATGGCTAGTGTACTTGATACAAGTAGAACGTTTCTTTCGAACACATTATGGAATAATTGAGTGATAATTCAGCCGACTAATTGCTCAGCGATAAATAATTTATTTTGAAATAAACAAAAAATCAGAATAAACGCGTCACTTGGATTTTTTTTTACTCCGGTACGTACGTATTACAATTATCGAAGTGCTCGCGTATCACTCGGCTATACTATGTGTGATTTTTTTTTGAACGTCTAAGAAAAAGCAGCTCAGCCGGTAATTATTGACATGCAATTTATGATAGCAAAATTAACAAGCTAAAAAGAAAAAAGTGTTTTTGCAATCATTTATCTTCCTGGTATATTTACTCTTTTATTATACATATCGTTCCTTAAAATATTGCAATATACATACTTTCAAACGAGTTTATTTCAACTGAAAGTATTATCTAAAAATATTTCCTCGCGGGCTCATTTAAATAGAAGCTATAATTTGAGAATGGATTTTCATATTTCTAAATTATCAACGTAAAGATAGTAATTACAGAAAAATCCATAAAACATTTCGACTCTCGCTTAAATTCTAAAAATGAAAGCACCGAAAAGTCCGTTACATATAATATAATTTTACGCCACGAGTGTGCGTAATTGCAAACTATATCTGTCGCTCCGAGTAGTCGTCCGGCGTCTAAGCGCGCGAAAGGCTAACGAGAGGAAAAAAGGAGAAAAACAAGCAATTGAGCGCGCCGTAAAGTTTGAAATTCGGTAGGGAGCGACGCGTCGGTGCGAGAGTGCGCAACAATAAAAATCGCGAAGGGCGTAAAAACGGCCGGGCAAACACGGGAGAAAATGAGCGAGAGAGAAGGATGGAAAAAGGGAAAGCGTCGCGCGCGCGCCCGGCCTTTTACGAGGTCCTCGTAGTACGTAAATGCGCGTAGCGGGCGTTCTACAGAGCCATAACTTTGATGAGGCGCGTGCAGACAATAGTCGCTGGCGCGCGAGCGCGAAACGTGGCCCGGCGGCTCCACGTGCATCGGGCGCGTCCCACGCGGAGCTCTCGGCTCCGGGGCACCATTTGAATTGTTTCCAAATGCCGGCTTTTCTTCGGCCCGTGACCCTCTCTTTATTCGCGACTCTCGCGCGCGTCAAACGCGGAAGTGCCCATTACCGACTTTGCCCCACTTTCCTAAGAGCTGTTACAGCGCGCTGTAAACTTTGCATTTGATTGACGAGCCGCTCTTCCGACTCGGCTTACACTTTGGGCCTTTAAAAAAATCTTTTTTTCCTTCTCCCGGCCACTTATCAATTTTACCAGTCTATATACTTGGATGCTCTCTTTTTTTTTTATTTAAAAACAAAAAAAAATTTCCTCGTTAAAACAGCGATAGATTTCAGCGACTTTGCAAGAGGCGATTAATATGCACTCAGTTTTTTCCCAAGTTCATTAAAAACTTTTTTCAATGCAAATTTATATCACCAGACTTTTTGCTAATCTGTTTGACGTTTTATATACAATGTATGCATCAATGACATTTTTTTCATTGGACGCGTGCACTACGAATGTGCCTCATTAAATTTGCTTACATCTAGGTGAATAAAAAATCCAGCTGCTTATGCAAAATTAAGTCGGAAGGATTTTTATTCTTGCTTATTAGATAAGACAGCGTTGAAGTTATTTACAAGGCAGACATTCGGATAATGAATTAATTGCATGGGAATAAAATGAGTCCTCGAAATGCCGCGTGTATCCGGCCACGGAGATCAGCGGCGCTCGGTCATTATCAAGTCCAAGAACGTCTCTTTCATCTCGAGGCCGCGAAGGAGCGACACGCACAACAAAGTGGCGCGCACCTCCCGGGCTCCTTTTCTCCGCAATTCGCCATGCCGCGGCTGCGTAACGCGCCGCAGTCATTTCCGACGTGCTTTTTATCGCCGAGCCCTTAGACGAGTTACCCTTGCGCGCCCTCCTCTTTTTCAAGCAGCTGGCCACGGAGACGCGTGAAATCGCGGGGTGTTAATCTTCCACTTTGCTGAGCATCGCTCGACAGAAGCGCCGTGGGAAATTCCGCGAGCCGTCGGAAATCGAGCGCTCGACGCGATTTTATGGACCGCGAGATGAGAGAGAAAAAAAATACTTTTTGCAGGCGCAACGAATTTTCTTCAGGAAACGAGCATAATTTATTCCTGTTAATAGTAATTATTTTTTAACGTTTGCACTTTGCTTTACAAGGAGTGCGATGAGGTAAAAGAAAAATTTTAGATCCACGACTTGTGTGCAAATTTTCATTTACGATTAAAAACGCTTTACAAAAACGTAATCAATTAATTTAATGAAGAATAATTAAACGAGCGAAACTAAATGATACTTTGATACTTTTTTTTTTTTATGAAAATAGAAATTATTCATTGGTTCGTTCGAAAATGCCGTTGAAGAGATAAACTTAAAATGACCCTATAAGAATTTTCCCCACTGCTGTGCCTTACCGTCACCCCGAAGAGCGAAAGAAACTGAAGAAGTTAACGCACAGACGAGCCGCCGCGGCGAAACAAAGTTTCTTCGGCAAACAAAGCGCGCGCAAAAAAGAGCGGAAAAAATTTATAAAAAGAGGCTGCGCGGTCGTCATGTCGACGCAAAGAAAAAAGCGCGTCGTTGAGCCGCATCTGCGAGAATTCTCCGCGATGTGCAAAATAAAAAAAAAAGAGACGCTCGACTGGCCGGTTGTTGCATAAAATGCGCCGACTAATTGCACGTTACGCCGCGAGTTCTCCCCGCGGCACCGGCCTTTATAAAACACGCACTCCAAATTGTAATTTCTAACTGTCTGGAAAAATCGGCCCCCTCTTTTCCCGTCGCCGCGCGAAAATCAAAGATGGAAAAGCGTGCGGTCGCCGCGCGCGGATAATTCGCTCGTTGTCGCGCGGAAATCTCAATCGCTGGTTAATTTACGTTATGCATCTGCGGTACGTCGCCGTTGTCTTGGCGGCGAGAGGACAAAGTTTGGATCTTCCGCGACGCGACGTAATATGCGTATCAATTAACAGTCGCTCTCGCCAAGTTTCCGCATCACTCTCGCTATCTCTTTCTTCAAACTTGGCTGCTCGCGACCTGCATTTCATTAGTCTACATATTCTTACCCTTTGTCTGAGCATACCTATATATATTTCACGTAGCTGAATAATCCTGATTTTTCTTTACACAAAGAAAAAAAAATTTTTTTTTGACTATATTGTACGAGTTTTTGAATTACATATTCATGTCGTGATACACGAGCGCAGCTTTTATATTTAACTACAACGTGAATGTGGATAATCAGACTGGTTAATTCTTTAATTGCTTTATTAAAGTTTTTTTTTATTATTAATCACAGATTGCTAAATAAACTGACGAAAAACTACAATTTATTCCAGAGTAGATAAATTATTCAATGCAAATGTGAATAATCTGTAGTTTTTATTTTTCCCAAGTTATCGGACGATTAAAATTTTTTCTTATCCTATAGTTTATCCCTGATAAAGTGTGTCCTTCTTAGCGTTATTGGTGAACGCATTTATCGGTGTACATGGCATTATTGAGCGATCGTAGCTCTACGAGGTGTCGAACAGGGATATGTAGAGCAGATACCGGATACGAACATGCTGCTTTTTCGCGTGTATATACGAGCCAAACAAAGTTACAACAATAATATTTTGTTAACAAATAACACCTTCTTGGTACGCAACAATAAAAACACTCGTTTAAAGAAAATGAAGAGGGATATTTTTCAAGTGAATTAAATTCATCGAAATTCTTCTCACCGCTACCTTGAATTTCACGCGAACAATATTATCCTTCGGTAATGACAATATCGTCGCGATCAAAGCTTTTCAACAATAAAAAATCAAGCTTTTCTGAAAAAAATTCTCGCAAATTACACTCGTTGAATTTAAAGCTCCACTGGCGCGTGCTTAAGATCGTAGAAAGAAAAAGCACGAGCCAGGCCTGAGGATCATGAGCTTAAATCGTAGTAAGGCACGAGCTGAAGCAAAGCGAAATTAGCCTTCTTCTTGGGGGGTCTGCGTGCAACTAGACGCGATCGGTATAATTGCAGCAGAGAGAGGGTGCAGGGCTTGGTCGCTCCGCGCGGTGCGTCCGAAAGCTCGGCGTGCGTGCGCAGCCCCGCCGTTAAGGCATAAACGGATTGACCCGCGAAGAAAACCTCTAAAATCACATAAATAATTCGCTGGCGCTTCTGAGCCTTACGTAACGAGCGAGGGTGGGAGGGGGGAGAGGGCTGAAGGCGGAACGGCCGGCCATGTATCTTGGCGCGCGCGCAAAGCTACCACCTCGCCGAGGAAAAAGAACAGGTGTTCGCGCCAACGCGAAGCCATGTAATTTCGGTGTTTCGCCCCGCCGCGAACGCGCCACACCATGGCTCGCTTTAAACTCTTTCGCTCTAGTTTTCCGACGCGAGTCTTCGATCTGCATCTTGGAAGAACCTTCCTCCTTTACTTCGCCGCTGCGGATCGATCGTATTAACTTCGTCGCTCGCGGGTGTCTCTTCAAGAGGGACTACTGAAGCGCTCAATTTTTTTCAAGATTGACACGAATTATCAACGCGATCTAGTAGATAATAAATCATTGTAATTGTAAATGCTAATTTTCAATTTTACAAACTTTTTTTTTAATTATCCTAGAATTTATTTTTTAAACACGTATATTAAACAAATTTTATTATTTTATTTTATGCAGGTATTAGACTCCATGCCTGTTTATAAATTAATGAAATATTTAAAGTCGATCAACATTGTAAATAAAGGTTTCTCCATTTCTTTATTCACGAAGTAAAAAAAAAAAGTATTCTCAAACTTAACTTGATTAACGTAAAAAATGTTAAAAAATAATATTCCGATGTACCTATTACTGAAATGACTAAAAAACATTGTAAATAATATTTTAATTAACTACCGTACTCTTCCAACCGTGACTCATCCAAGCCATGATTTATTAATACGTGAAAAAGACAGCAATTACACGAATCGATAATCTATTAAATGCTAATGATGTAATTATAAAATTACTCCATTTGGCACAGGCGCAAATTATATAATATTAAACAAGTACGAAGTCGTACATAATAAATTGCGCTTAAATAGATTACTCCTTGCGTCCCGATGAACCCAAGAAGTGCTTCTTTGAAACTGCAAATTCACCCGCATTCTATTCGCAAAATTCGCCGGCGGAAAAAAGCCACGTGTGCAACGCCGTGTGAGCCAACTTCCGTGACTAGTTGGAAACAGATCGATAGATAAGATGTGTGTTCGCGCGCGCGCGCGTGTGCGTACCCCCTCCCCCCTTCCCCCCGTGTCTGCGCACCTACGCGGCCCGTCGCATTGTGGTAGGTCACGATTCCGAAGCAACGCCAACGCGATCCCTTCTACCACCCCCTCCTACCGCGAGAAAATTGTCGAATGTCGTCGACGAACTTTGCGAGCGGCTAATTTGAGCGAATACCTACATTGAGTGAAACACGCACTCGCGGCGTAAAACGAAACTAAGTGGAGTAACTAATTTTCTTATTGGTATTGCAGTCCTTTCACCGGCAAACGCGCGCGATTCATCTCCCCTAATTAGGTCGGCTTATCGATCTTACTGCTTTTTTTTTTTTTTTAACGTTACGACTCAATGAAATTTTACGATCTTCTTTCATTTCCGATCGTACAGAGTTACGAAATGTAACGAGCAGATATATATATGTATATTCTTTTTCTTTCTTTTCTTTTTTTTTTAATTCTTGTAACAGCCGCGATTAAAGAAACATTCTGAAGGAAAAACTTCCGCGTCGAAAATGATTTGCGTTACTGGAGCCTTCGGAGAACAGAAGATGAGGATATATAAAAAAAAAAAAGGATTGAGACATTTCGTATGTGTACACACATATTCTTTTCGGGCGGAAAACAGGTCTCGGCATGGAACACCTTTTTAAACAATTGCATAAACTCCGTTCCCGGTATCTGACTGCGAAAAAAATGTAGTACCCGCGAAATGCTCATAATATAAGCTCATACTTTGACTCGCCACACTCGGTCATCTTTCATTACGCTGATCAGCAGTAATCTTTCAGACGAGTCGTTTCTTAACCGCACGCTTCGCAATATTTTATTTCGTGTAACCCTTTTATGCATTAGCATATCGCTGCAGTCTTCAATGCCCCGATGGCCGGTATATATTTATATGTATATATATATCTCTATACCGTAAAAAATGTTTTGTACTTTGCCGCCAATGGGAAATCATTGAGTGAACAATTTTTTTTTCTGCTGCGAAAGGTATTCACTTATTCAAATGAATCGAGCTTTATATATTCCAAATCCTGCCACTGTCGGACTTATTGGCGACGTGTCAACAATTTGTAAGAGTTTCTATTCGTTATAAAGTCTAATTGATTCGCCGATTTACCACGGGGTGAATATTTCTCAAAGGTATAAATAATTCATTTAACCTGCATTTGACACGCGCAGATAATTACCCGCGGATATCTATTCCAATAGTACCACTAGTTACTTATAGCAAGAACTTGCAGCACGTGAATTGCCCTTACGTCAGAGCCTAAGTCAATCAATGTAACAAAGTTGTGTGCCTGCTACTATTGCACGTGATAGGCAAACACTCAATGAGCGGCGTGCACAATAAGACACGCACGCAAGTAAACGAGCCCGTCGTGCAAAAAGTAATTACGCTAATTTACCTCGCTATTAAAATTTATAAGATTAAGACATTACCTACTACAAAAAAAAAAATTTAATCACTTGTATCTCACACTCCCGTCTAATAAAATCCCATCAAAACTTATACTCGCGATACGCAAATCTATTTCTCCAATAGAAAAAGGCTGATCGCAGACAAATCGCTCGCTAAAAAAGAAAATAAAGAAAAATTGGCGAATCGAAGTAGAATAAAGCTAGCGACTAAGTAAAGAGGCTCGATTTTTTTTTCAAAGCTTCGCGGAGCGAGTGGTCAATCGAAGCACGCAATTAGTAGCGCGAGCGCGCGGATGCATGTGTCACGCGAGTATGCGTGCACTCCGCGAGTCCGCCGCGCGTATACGCGTATACGCGCTCGCGGGCCGCTAACGATGCGAGCCACACGCACACACGTACACGCCGCCCCCCTCGACGGTCACGCATCCGCGAGCCTGCGCGTGTGTGTGTGCAAGCGCGACACGCGCGGCTAGCGAGGCACTTTTAAAACGGCGCTGCGGCGAAAAGAAAAAAAAAACGCGAGATAAGGCCGATGTATGCGCGCCGTAATGTAACAACGCGTGCAGCTACTCGCCGAAGTAAGAATCAATAAGTGCCGGTGTCGCTCCTCTCGCTCTCTCGGTCTATCCTGCTCTTTCGTTTGCCTTCTTCCCCGAGCTACTCGCCATCTTGTCATTTTGCGCGTGGCTCGGGAGAGCTTTTTGCGCTTTTTCGTTTGTCGTCCCTCCCACCTTTGAGCGGCGCAGGGGGAGTAACGAATTCGTCCAGCGATCTTTTTTTTTTTTTTCTAACTTTAATTACTTCGGTTGCGGTGTATCGCAGATTGCAGTCGAGTCACGAGCTAAAGTTCTATACGACACGTGCGGTTTGAGCTTTCGATGTGAATGCAGCCGAGGACGTAAGATAATTCAAGAAGTTGCTAACTCTTCTAGTCTTTTCGCTTGTATATTTTCTTCTCTATTATGTAATTTGAAAGATTCCGTAATTTGATAAGAGAGCAAACGATGCCGCAGCTGTGTAACGTATCACCGTGATTCCTTATTTTTCAGCAATCATTTAAGTAAGATTTTTTTTTTAATAATATTACTATAGAAGGTTCAAAGAACAACGGCCCTGCTTGTAAACGAATATCTTCTCCTTAAATTTTATCATTTTAAAATTCAATAATTAATCACATCGTAACAGAAGAGAATAAATTGAGATATTTAAAAAAAAAAGAAGTTTTTGCGAAGAATAAAAGTGAACTTTATAGAACCCTTGTAAATAAGAAAAAAAATGCATAAAGCAGCACGAGGCGCCGCGTTAAAAGAGTAAAAGAAGAACGTGGAAATAGAGGAGAGAAAAAAGTGCCGCGGTGAAAAGAAAGCCGACGAAATACTCGCTAGAAACTCCGGCCGCACGCGCCTATCGGGCCTGATGATAAATTGGCGAAAACATCGAGAACGCAGTGCGGCGGCGACGTCGGCGACGGCGCGTACAGCATATCGGAGGTAACGCCGCGTGTGGGTGTGCGCTCGCTCGCGGCGCGACAGAGACGGCCTGTGCGTCAGATAAAGTAGCCGAGCGGCGAGACGCGACGGCACTTCGCAACGCATTATCAGAGCGGCACGTGTAATACACGATTGATAATTCATTATGTGCGGGGGAACGAGCGACTGGCTCCTTCTCGCTTCCTCCCTCGCGGCGCGTCGCTGTCTGTCTCGGGCTAGTGGACGCGAGAGGCGAGACTGCCTTTAGCCGGGGAGAACAGGTGTTTCCCAAAGGTTCCGCCAGCCAGCGCGTTGCGCCTTTTTTCTCTCTTCATTTTCCCTCTTTTTCTCTTTTTTTCTTTTCAACATTTTTTTTCCCCCTCCTTCCTTTTTTTTCCATAGGGGAGAGCACGCAATTACTATAGGGCCGATGAAAAGTTGCAACGTCGATCGATTAGGTAAAGCTTTGAACTTGAGTTTTGAATTATTTTCGTGGAAAGAGTGACATTCAACGCTCGTACCGTACAGAGATTTTATTTCTCAGAAATGCTGCGTGAAAACTGATGAATCAGGCAGTTTTTAATTTTTTTTTTTTGCGAATTTCACCGAGATAGCGGAATCAATGGCGCGATAGCATTGGTGAATGGTATCGAAATGTTCAATTTTAAGATACCGAAATTTTTCATTCTTCATTCCCTGTCGCTTAAGTATGAATTGTCTAAGAAGCTGGAAGGAAATGTGATTCGGAAAAGTTATTTTTCTCAAATGATTTTTGCAAATCGCGTCAGGCTGCTCATTACTTTTGGAACTGTGGAAGAAAAATCTCATAAAATTATTGTTAGGGCTTTGGAGTAAAAAGAAAAAAGGAGGTAAAAAAGTAGGGAAGGATTTAAAAGGACTGAAAGTACTTAAACGATGTTAATAACAGACGCAAAGCGGCGCTGAAAGGAAAAAATAAAAATTCTTTCACGAAGCAAAGAGCAATAAGCGAAGTAACATGTTGGCGCTATGATTAAGCCCGGCACGCAGTGTGGGTCTCGAATTAAAGTGTAATCGCGAGAAAGGAGCGAGAAGTAAGACAAACAAAAGGGAGGATACAAAAATTGGCGATTTTAATAACAAGTCTCGGGCGCTCGGGCCTCGTCAGAGGCTGCAATCCTACCGTACGCATACATATAAGGCTTGGGCGGTGTTGATTCTGTTACAGCTGGGTTGCGGGCAGTACAGACATGGGAAGTGAGCATTACTGCCTGAGGTGGAACAATCATCAGAGCAACTTGCTGGGTGTGTTCAGTCAGCTGCTGGAGTCGGAGTCGCTGGTGGACGTGACGCTGGCGTGCACGGAGGGCCCGTCCATACGCGCTCACAAGGTCGTACTCTCGGCGTGCTCCAGCTACTTCCAGGCCCTGTTCCTCGATCACCCCAATCGGCACCCCATCGTCATCCTGAAGGACGTGCGCTTCACCGAGCTGCGCACCCTCGTCGACTTCATGTACAAGGGCGAGGTGAACGTCGAGTACTGCCAGCTGTCAGCCCTCCTCAAGACGGCCGAGAGCCTCAAGGTGAAGGGCCTCGCCGACATGACCAACATCAACGCCGCGGCCGTCCAGGCCTCCCGCGAGCGCGACGAGCAGCAGGCCCAGCCGCAGCCCCCGGCGAGCAGCAGCGAGCAGTCCGCGCAGGCGCAGAGCCAGGCCCAGTCCCAGCCGGCCGGCGCCACGCCCCAGGCCCCCGAGCCCATGGCGCAGGAGGGCCCCGACGACAGGCACGACAGGCACGACAGGCACCGCGAGCCCGCCAGCAGGGAGTCGAGGGAGCGCGAGCGCGACAGGGAGCGCGACCGGGACAAGGAGCACGCGGACCCCGGCGCCGAGGAGCACAACTCGAACCAGGCGCCCGCCCAGACGAACGAGTGCGACGACGTGGAGATAAGCGAGTGCCCGGCATCGCCGGCCACGAGGACGACCACGACGACGACGACGTCGAGGGGGGCGGCGAGCCCGTGCCCGGGGCCGCTGGCGCTCGACCGGCCGCGCTCGCGCCGCGACTCCGACTCCGCGGCCAGCCTGGAGGAGACCAGGGCCTCGCTCAGCCCCATCTCCGTGCACAGCGGACCCAGCGACATGAGCCTCAGTAACAACACCGGCGGCGGCACGCCCGTCACACCCGTCACCTTGCCCATCGGCGGCCTTCCACAGAGTCGACTTCCGTCCCCGCACAGCACGGAGCCCCTAGCGGGCCCCTCGGGCCTGCCTCCCGTTCAACAAGTGCCCCTGGTTCGTATTCCAGTCTAATTTTACTATAACTTTATGCTCAAACCCCCGTGCAGTTCAACTCTGCTCTATTCCAATCTCAATCTAATACACGCAGAAAAATGTTATAGTAAGAATTACTATATTTCGTGGGGACAGTGAGATATACTCAACTTATGATCATTTTTACTATAAAAAATATTAAAAATTTCTATGTACATGGCAATTGCTACTATATAAATAGTAATTTTTACTATGTACGTAGGAATTTTTAGTATGTCGCATTCTTCCTATGGAATATAGTAATTTTTACTATAAAATTTCTTTCCGTGTAGATTGATTTAAATTCATATTAAAGTAGAGTAACGTTCACTCTGAGGTGGAATAGTATATTACATGTTAAATCCCTACGTTTCGCGTCTCTTATAAAAGTAAAAAAAAACACTCTACTTCACTCCATCAAGAAGTCAATTTCGATATAACAATTCGGCTCAAGTAGAGTTAATTTTCACTCTATTGCACTCCAGCTGATTTAGCGTGGATGAATTAAACCTTTTTTTTTATCAAACCATTCTGCTTTTTCAAGTTAAATAATTTTTTTTTTTAATTTTAGCCCCGTTTTTTCAAAGTAATAATGTTAATAATCGCCATAAAGTTTTGAAATTGAAAAAGTCACGATCGCGCATTCTACCCAACATAAAAATTAGACTACCAATCGTATGCTCGTATTTTGGCGTACGTCTTGGCGACAAATGAGAGTCACGCTTTTTTTAGAGAGGATTATCAAAGGAGATCTCTTACAAGAGTTGTTTGCGAGGAAAATTTGACTTATCCTTATCTTCGGATATTAAAAAAGAAAGGAAATCGGCGTTTGTTTTCGTTAAGAATCCATCGCGATAGGTTCGCTTTTACAAAAGCTCATACATATCGTTAGACAGATCGAAAAGATCGGTAAGCGCATGGCCTAGTCCATGCAGGAAAAAGGGGCAGATAAAAGAAAGAAGTCCCGAGTGGCAATCGACGCGTAACGATCTAAACGCCGCATGTGTCCTTTTCGCAGTCTCTGAAAAAGGAAGTGGACTGGGAGAGGTCGACGGAGGAGCGGAGCGCGAGCAGCGAAATGTCCAGCGACTACCGACTGCCGCCCGATCCGGTAAGTCTCTTTTGCATTCTCCAATTTGGATATCTTATCGATTATTCTTGTTCTTGTATTTCTCTCTGCTCTGCATAAATATACATATTTAATATTATATATACATATATAACAGTATACAGTCAATATTATTATCATTATCATTATTATTGTTATTATTATTGTTGTTACATAACTTACATTACTTTTATTTATTTTTTTTTTTATTAATTATTATATACGCGTGTACATATGCCTATACGAATACGTACATGTACGCACACGTATATATAATCGCCGGGCTATCGACTCGGATGCACTCGCATCTGCAATCGTGCGACACGACATGGCAAGCAGCAAGGTCGTTAGGTTGCAGATGATAATGCAGCGTATTTTCGCCACGCGACAATGCATATATAATTGCAGCCGCAACGACGCGACTTTCCGTTAAAGCCGCGTTCTCTCTTTAAATCGCGTCGCCCGCGCCAACGCTCAATATGTTCTATCTTCTTTTTTTTTAATACTTTTTTTCACTCTCGCGTTTCTCCGTTTCTTTCTCAGACGCTTACACCTTGTTTTACAAATACTTCTCCGCTCGGTTCTTACCTTCTTCGTTTTTTTTTTTTCACTTTTTTTTTGTTCTCAAGTATTGCAAATCGAATGAGACTCTTAATGGTTTCTCGTTACTTTTACGTTGCCGAATGGATTTTTTTTCATGGTTGATCGGTTACTTCGGGTGAGCGATAAAAGACGCGATTTTTGAATGGGCGAATTTAACAAGTATGAGAAAAAAATGTCTTTACAAGTCGGAAGATATTTTAATGAATAAGTGCATGTGGGTTTGCTGCATGTGCCCAAATGCTTTGCTGTCCGCTGCACACCTCCACGCCGAGATTTTTTTTTTTTTGTGTTCGAAGAATTTTTTCTCTCTTATTAAGTACTCGACGTTCGAACCCTCATGATATTTGGAAATGATCGTTAAATTTTTATTAGATTTTTCTTTAACATTAATTATATTTAATTCTACAAAACTACTTTGTGTTTTACAATAATTTGGCTTACTTTTCAAAAATAATTAAGTGTACAGTATTGATAGTCCGAAGTAACTGAAATATTCATTAAAAATGGTTTTCGTTCAATGTACAAACGTAGTTTTATCATCGTTAAAGTTTGCTAAGCAAAATAGTGTTTGCAGTCAATCGAGACTCGGTGAGATTCGACAATAAAATATCACGTTTTACTGCTATAAACGAATTTAAGGTGGAAAGAAAATAGTGTCGAGTTCAGCTTTTCACTGCCTACTTTGCCGTAGTTCTATATGTGCATCCTATTTTCTCTCTTTTACTCTTTTATCTTTCTTATCAAAGCCTCACGTTCGTCTCCCTCGACGACCCCAACGCCACTTTTCTCCTCACTGCATCTAAGCGACGACTCTATACGTGTATGTGTGCGCAGGGCCGCCTACGTGTGTAATTTCGCGCACATACCCACGCGATTTTTTTTTTTTTGTACTTTGTCACGCTCCTTCTCTCTCTCGCCTTCGAATCTACTTATCTATCCGAGCGATCGAACGCGCGGAGGAAAATCTTGTTAATTTAATGAAAGTGTAAAAATTCTCGGGAAACGAAGGAGAGAAAGGAGGAGCGTCAGACTAAAATCGCAAAACTTTCTTCCACTCCTCTCCAAATTAGCACCTGCACGCTGTCTCCACTCCGCGTTTCTCTTCTACAGACTTTGTTTCGCTCCACTGAAAAACGAGAGCCGAAAAAAATTGCGGCCGAAACGACGTCGGGAAACGAGTCGCGAAATCAAAATTTGAGCTTTGGCGATCGACTATGGGAGGGAAAGAAAAAAATAATTAATAAAGGCATCTGCTGCTCGGGCGAACCTTTGTTTTTCTTTTTACTCAATGTTGCCATATACTTGGCGCCTGAAATATAAGCATTGTCGAGTCGCGAAATTGCTTTTCACGAACATACTAACAGTTAATCCGCACGGTATTGTTGAAGAAGTTGACCTTCGTTTTTGACCATTCTGTCACATACACATCCTCACGTAAAAAAAAGTTCAGATATTTTGACACGAATCTGTATGTGTTTCGCTGATTACACGAGCTCCACCCGCAGTTACTCGAAAAAAAAAAAACGCACGAAGCTATATATTGTTATTCAATATGCAATTTACTTTTGCCCTCCTCTTTTTCTTCTTCTACTCGCAACTCTCTTGTAAAAAAAATCTTGAGACTTTGTACGAAACACGCACTTTACCCGAGTATAACGACGGACACACGTACGCACCTCTATACACATTGACGCGCACACATCCATACACTATCGCAAACATCCACATGTGTCGTTCGAAAAAGATTCTTTTTTCAAATTTAAACATCTCTGTCAACATGTATTCAGTACGTACTACGCATATTTCATTTACTTTCTTACTTTGTCACATTGTCATATATATTATTATACTCTATGTATTATATATATTTGTCTTTCGGTTGCTGTTTGCGTTGAATGCAATTTGCCTTTGCTCCGATGTTCATACTCTGCAACGCGTCGCAACGATGATCTAATCTTGCGATGCATTGCGGGAGTGTAAGCGTAAGAAAAAAAATTTTTATATTACAAAATTTGAAAAAAAAAACGCCGTTCAAAAGTCCATAAATCACGCTGCTATTCGTCTTTTAAGAAGGGCTTATTCTTGTCAAAGTGCATTTCGCATTTTTTGTGCCTAGAGTCTTAAATGAATTTTTCACTGATAAAGAGAATAAAAAATTTGTTTTCTTACTCTGCTTACTCTGAGCTCGGGAGAGAGTTTGGACTTTGGGGTGGCTCCTGTTGCTGAGATGTTTTTGTTCGATTGTTTATTACTCTGTACTGTTCTTTTTTATCCTTATTAATTAGAAATTTTGTACTACACGCATTATTTATTATCACTAGTTATTTTGTTCTTCACCATTGAAGCCAATCAATTGTAAAAAAAAAAAAATAAGTTTATATAAAACATAAAAAAAATTTTTAAATGTCTGTAATAACGATCGCACGATTGAGCGATCCCGCGAGCGCGCCAAACAAAAATGAGCGTCAACTTCTTGTGTTGCTGCCGTGTATCCTCTATGTATATATAAAACATAAAGACAAAATTCTATAATAAAAAAAATAATGCACATTATTTTTCAACAAAATCTATCTAGTGGAAAAAAATTTTCGAAACGCGGCAGAAGACACTTCTCGCCATACTCTTGTGTACATACACTAATGATATATATATACACAACATATTTAAGCCTTCAATATTATAAAAAAAAAATTAGTTTGCTCAAAATTTTAGACCAAAAAAATAATGAGATATCGAACGATTCACCAAATTTCTTCTCAGTTTCTTACAAGCCGCGCTGACTATATACTCTGTCTCTATTCTTATCTGTGACTATCTCTTTTTTTCCATGCAAAAGCTGATCTTTTTTTATTCGATAAATAGACGCGAGCACCGAGTCTTCGATCGATTTTTACTTAGAAACTTGGTCGCGAAAATAGAAACTGTAGAGAGCCGAGGCTATGGAGAAACTTTGAAAAAGAAGTAAAAACTAAGAGTCGTGCGGTGCATCATAGTTCTTTCTTTTTCTGCATTTCTCTATCGGGTCCAGCGTTGACTTGGAGACTTTCACTTTCATTAGAGCTATTTAGAATTGCCTCTAGTAGCACAGGTAGAAATATTAAAGCTCCGAGGAACCGAGTGACTCGAGGGAAGGAAATTTGGTGGATTGAGAAGCTAAAAGCTGAGCTAAATGCTAGATACTCGACGCGCCAGTAACGTCGAATTTCGCTCTTTCGCGTAAGACTCCAACTGAGCCGAAACACTTTTGCACCAAGCGATTACAAGGCCAGCCTACACAAACCCATCCAATCCCTCCCGTGGCCCTCCTTCAAGAGCAAACTTCGACGCGCGGTCCGCGATCCAACGGCCCTCTTTCTCTGTTTTGCGAGTCTGAAATTTTGGCTAAAAAAGCGGGAGTTGGGGCCAAGTAGACGATGAAATATACAACGACACTGTATCTAGAACACTAGCACGTACATGTACCTATAACAGAAATAGAGAGAAAGATGTAGAAAGAAATGCGGTAGAGCAAAGAGAAAGACAATGAACAAATACTTAGCGCGATGTGATACATTTTGCTACAGTAGAAAAGAGTCAAAGAGAGATTTGTAGATCGAGTCTGGCTTTCTTTGAGATCGAGAGTAAGCGAGTGCAAGGGAGAAAATAATAGCAATAATAAGCGATAAGAATGCGATAAGCAAGCGACAGTCTCTAACGAGCGTTTACACGAGCGAGAAGGGGGAGAAGGGAGAGAAATTTGACAAGACAAGGCAAGAGCAAGAGCGAAAGAGAGAGATACGCAAGAAGTTGATGTTCTTAATTTTGTTTGGTTGCAGGAGTTGATGGGTATGGATGAGCGGGTGTTTGCGTGCATGTACTGCGGTGCCTCGTTCCTCCACCAGAGCAAGCTGACGCGGCACATCCTCTCGCACAGCCTCGAGTCGCTCAAGTACCGCGAGCAGGCGGCCCACCTGCAGCTCCAGGCCCAGCTGGGCCTCGAGCCCTCGAGCCTCCACCTGCCCCCGGAGGCGCACTATCCCCCCGGGGCCGGTGTCGGGCCCATCGAGCCCATGGACCTCGAGCTGGCGGCGGTCCACTCGGACCCCACCTCCGGCGTCGTCCTCTGCAAGTTCTGCGGCAAGTCCTTCCCGGACGTCGGCTCCCTCATCAGCCACCTGCCCGCGCACACGGGCGACCGGCCCTTCAAGTGCGAGTTCTGCGGCAAGGCCTTCAAGCTGCGCCACCACATGAAGGACCACTGCCGCGTCCACACGGGCGAGCGCCCGTTTCGCTGCTCCCTCTGCGGCAAGACCTTCTCGAGGTCCACCATACTCAAGGCCCACGAGAAGACCCACTACCCAAAGTACGTGCGCAAGTTCCTGTCCCCGAGCCCCGTCGACCCGGCCGAGGAGGAGGCGCCCGCCGCGCCCCCCCACCCGCCGAACCCCCACGCGCACCACTGAGCCGGCCCGAGGCGCGTCCGCCACCACCACCACCACCACCACCACCATCCGCATCGTCAGCATCGCCACCACCAGCAGCAGCAGCCGCCGCCGCCGGAGCCCTCGCCGGACGCGGCCCGAGCCCTCCTCCTGCTTCAGCTGAGAGCCTCTTACCGGTAGCGGCCGCCCAACAGCCTTTCCGTCGCGCTCTCCCCCATCCGACCCCCAGCCCACCCTACCGCCCCCCTGGACATACACAGCCGCACGCGAGGCCGCAAGCTATTTTCTAGTTAGTCCTGTGATGATTTTTCGTTAGAACACCACTACAACTCCACACACACACGAGCGCGTCTTTCGAACCCAGCGTACACACACACACACTCACAGACACGCGCACACACGTCGTGTCCAAGGGGAGAGGGACACGTTCAAATATATGATATATCTTACGCGCGGATGCTCCCTCGCTTAATCAGTGCTTTAAGAGAGTTAGGGGATGAAAGGGATAGCAAATGAGTTAGAGCGGATTCTACGAGACCCGCCGTCTCGATTCGCGCACTTGTATAAAGATTATAAAGGTCAGTTTTAGTGCGACAACCGTATATACATAAATGAATATATATATTATATATAAAGTATAAATATTATATATATATATATACATGATTATCGGTGAAAATCTCTTATAAACGAAAGAGGACAAAGCCGACAGACGCTGAACGAGAGAGAGAGAGAGAAAAGAGAGTGTGAGAGAGAGAGAAATGGCCGATCGGCAAGCACCGAGAGACTTGAGCGCCGCGCGGCGCTGTGGAAGGAACAAACAAAAGAGAAAAAAAAGCAAGTATAAAATTAACGCATACCGAGCCGAGGAGGGTTGCGAGACGAGACGAGAGTGTGAATGAGCGCGAGAATCTGAACCGCCACGGTTGGTGCTTTCAAGAGATTTTGATAAAATGCTGTGAATACTATATTGATTACGATAAACTATATAGCTATTGTAACGATTGTACTAATACGTTGTACGAATGTACGATGTGACTGTTGTTGATACAATTGAAAATATTTTATACAGTTGAGGGATAATTATGGGGTGCGAAGGGCGGGGGTGGAGCGCGCGAGGAACATCTCCTCTCTCGCTCGTCGATGCGGAGAGAGCTCGGCGCGGAGGGGGGGAAAATCATCGCAGACGAGTGTCGCTGAGGTGAAGGGACTTGTTAGGAGTGCGCTGACGGTGTCGGCGATCTCGCCGCGTCCGGATCGATTGTGCAGCATCAGCCCTCGTTGATATAGTACACTTTATTTATTGTCCGCAGGATCCGTGGCCGAACGATTTGTTCGCGGGCGAATCCGCGCAGTAATGCATAATCGATGCGACGCGACGGTGGGATCGGCCGATCGCGAGCGAGCGAGAAAAATAAAGTGAAATGTTGTGCAATCTGACGAAGGGTAGTAGTTTTTAAGGTAGAGTTTACTGGCAATGAGTTACTAGAACAGACCAAGCTTATATATACTACATTATACCTGACGATGCGGTAGCCATCGGAGACAGTGCAATAAAACGAGCACCGCTCTTCTTGCCTTCAATTCTGTTTATCGATTGTTTCGCTCGTTTTCTCCTATGCGTCGCAGACAGCGAGTTCTCGCATTCGAAAACTCGCGCGTCTATTCAAACTTTTTATTCTGAAAATTGCATCATTTAGCAACTGATTTCTGACTTAATTTTACATCTTTGTCTTCGTTTATACTAGAACTTTCATTTTTTTTTACTTGCTAAATGAATCAATTTTTTTTTATTATTTTAAACTCGCTACTTCAGATGTGGTATTTTTCATTAATCTTTCGATAATGTAGATTGAAATTCCAAGTGTGTGACTTGCACTTCGGCGAAGAAAGCTACGACTTGTCATTCGATCGCGATTGTAGGAACATTTAATTGAATTTAATTTAAACGAAAATTCGACAAACTGGCTCAATCGATGCGCTCGGACGACATTAGATAAAATCAGTATTTACGAAAAAATTGAAATTGTATTTTTCGGATTGAAAAAAAAAGGAATTATATTCGCAGAGACAAACTGCCTTAAAAAAGTTTATTAGCAACAATTCGAATTGGCGTAAAGAAATTGACGAAAAGGCAAAGCTGTAAATACAAATAAATCGGAATAATGAAAACTGCTTCTAGTTTCATCATTTCAAGGACCAATCGAGGGCATGAATTAGTTTTCGATTTTCTCAACGAGGCTTGCCTTTTTTAGCGTGTATAGAGAGGCTTGTGTAAAATAATCCGACATTAAAAAAAAGTTAAAGGTCAAAATTAGCGTAGATGAAAAATGGCTACCGGATAAAAGCAAAACATTCTGACAGAGTAGAAAATGAGTCAAGAGGCGGGGTCACACAACGGAGAATAGTCGCACATAGCTAATCGTCGATGCTATTTTCGCGAGGCTGTGCGAGTCGGTCGATATACACTGTCGCGATTAAAATATTCAAGAACTGCGCGTCGATTCCTCTTCGCACTTTCGCGTAACTTGGTGCATCACATGCGCGCGGAATAAAAAAAAATAACTGAACGACGCTTAATCAATGCGATGATTATTTAAAATGATCTTGCCATCGTACGTAGGATTAATTAGAACGATGATGTAAGAAATTTAGTGAATTTGTTCGTTAAATAATATTTGTAAATTTATATTGAGAAAAAGAAAAACATTTAACCTCGTTTATTACAATTCTAATCTCAAATTAAAATATATATTTATATTATTGGCTAACTCAAGAAGGCCCCTCGTGTATTTTCTTTTTAAATAATTTCCAAAGCGATCCGCCTTCAAAAGGCGGAACGCTTTAGCGTTTAAAACAAAAAAAAAAAGAAATCGTTAGAACGTGTCGGTAATCGTCCTTCGGTATTCAAAATTATTATGAAATTTAAATAAATTACGAAGTTACAGATTACTACAATTTAATGTGATTTATTTACAAAAGGTAGTGTTAGAAATAATGTTTGTTAAAACGAGAGTGATCTCAGAGCTGTGATGAATATACATATTACTAGGTGAATAACTACATAGTAGAAACGTAACGATAAGCGGAATTTAAAGACACGAAAAAAAAATGAGAGAAAAATTGAAGCCTATTGGATGATAAAGGATACGCTCGTCAACGTGATTGACGCGCGTCCAACGATACATTCCACGCGGACGTCTTTCCTAATATCCTACAGCGCGGTTGAGCCAAGTTGTCGTCCAAGCTCTCTGAACCCGGCGGCGTTCCGGCTCCCGCCCCCCTCGAAGGAAGCCGCGACCGCGAGAGTCTCCCGGGCGTTCCGCCGAGCCGGGGGCCTCCCGAGCACCGCGAAGCCGTAGCTTTCCTCGCGAGATGAGCGCTCGATGCTATGCATACGTATATACACGCACTCACCGCGCCCGCCGCACACCTCCGGACTATTATGCACCTTCGCGCGTCAGCCAATATTGGAGCGGCGCATCTGCCTGTTTGCCCGTTAGCGCGAGTCCAAACAGCCAGATGGGTGTACTTTGTGATCCGCGATGGAGTGGGCGCCCAGCGAGCGGGCAAAGAGATGCGATCAATCTCGACCGCGAAAACTACTTTCCTCCCCCCTCCCCCCGTTCCCGCACGTATCCCTCGTTCGACCTGCGATGCAAGTCGGCGGCGGTTTTAACACTTAAGTAGGAAAATAAAAAAACTGGTAGAATCATAGGTTTCAAGTTCCCGTAGCGCTTAGACACAAGAGAGCGAGACTGCCGCGCGTTTCCCTGTGCGCGCAAGGACAAAGAGAGAAAGAGAAGAGAGCGAGCGAGCGTGCATGTGTGCGTGAAAGAGGTATGACTTTTTTTTGTACCATATAACGGTGTCTTTAGGGTTAAGTGCTCGTTACTTATATTATTACTTAGCAAGCGTGTAAATATCCTCTCTCCGCGCGCGAAGCGCGAGATATCGTGTAGTCGAGAGAAAGATCCGCGACGGGGTTCGATGCGGAATCGCGCGAGCCACTCGAGACGCCGCCGCGGGCAGGGCTCGTTCGAACAATTTGAAAAAAAAAATAAATAAATAAAAAATAACTACTACGAGTAAAAACACCGTTTCTCCTCCCTTCGCGTTATACAACGCGTTTTTTAAGAAAGTTTTACCGATTGTGCTCGGCGTAGCCTAATGATTAACAGACATAGACTTGCTGTGCAATACACGTTGCTGCATGGATTACGATGCGATCAGTTTTTTTTTTTCGAATCTGATTTGCGTGCAGGGGGCACGGGATTTCATTCCGTTGTCTCCCTTTGATTATGTACATTTGCGAATCGGCGTCTCGCGCGATTCCGAGCGATCCCGCAAGGACATTATTGCCAGAAGTATTAATTAATTTAATTTATTTCGAGCTCGCGCTGGGCCGAAGGGCTGCTTGGATTGTACATATTACTAAGATAGACGAGCTAATTTAAACGCGGCGGACGGGGGTGAGCGACGCTCGCGCGCCAAACTCGTCCGCGGCACTAGGAAATTATCGAGCATCTCGCTGCAGCATTCACCGTTCATCCTTTTTACTTTTACACTTAGGAAGGCGCGCCTTTCCTCGCGCGATACGAGCGATTTAAGCAACAAAGGCTATTCTAGAGTATCCTATCCGTCAGTTTGCACTCGCGCGAGCGCGACTCTTCAGACCCGCGCTCTGCTTGTTCCATTTGCTTTTGACGGCGGCAAACAAATTTAGTCGAATTAATTATTTTTCCTGTTTGCACCAATTTGCTGGAATTCGCGCGCTTGATTTTTAACTCGAGACCGACGAAAATAGGCGACTATCCAAAATGTTGGTACTAACTTTTCATCGAGACTGTGGGAGATTTTTTTGTGCTTCTAAATATATCGTAATGATCCGTACTGTTTATGTATTAAAGTAATTATTTCAGTAAACACCTATACATTTTTATACGATGCTTTAGAATTATTTAAAAAAAAATTTTAACTATTTTAAACAATGAAGGAAAAAGTTCGCCAGTATAATTAAGTATAAGATAATGTCATTCAATATATTTAAACTGTTGCATTTATTTCCAAATTTTAGGGCATTGTGAATCTTCGTCTTTGATTATCCGTGATTCTGTAATCAATATTAATATTTTTCTAAATGCAAGAAGAATTTTATTTTAATTAATAATTAAAAAATGAATTATATGCAAAATTAAATTTCTAATCGCGTGAAAATATCTTGCGCAGTTTCCAGATTCGCAGGTCCAACACTGCCACGAAGAGAACAACGATCCTTCAGAAAAAAATCGCAGTTCTCGTAGAAAAGTACCCTCTCAAGTTAAATTAATAAAAAATCTAGCGAAATTAATCGGAATCGCTCCGCTAACTACCGAAGCATTTTCCACCAATTTCAACAGTGTTTTATGCACAAAAAAAGCCTCTAACAGGCGACGCGTACATCCGGAAAAGAGGCTCACAAAGCGAGCGCGCGCATATAGAAAGGCGTACAGAAGGCACCCGCGACGTCTTCCGCGCGCACGCGCGCGTGCGAGAGGAGAGTGGACGTCGTTGTGTTCGTGCGGGCACGCGTGACCTTGCGATCGGCGAGGATCTAAAAATATAATGAGCGTGCGGAAAAATGCAGCGCCGCGGGTGCAGGCGGGAGGAGGAGGGGGGGGGGGGGGAGTCGCGCGGTATCGGTCGAAGCGCGCATGCACGCGCCGCCGCGTACGCTTGGCCACCTTCGTGTGGGTGCGCTCGTGCGGATGCGTTGCGCGTGCGATCGCGCCTAGATAAATCGCAAATTGGACAGTGACGCTCATTTTCGTGCGGATGCGCGGCGCGAGGTGTGGACGCGGCCGCGAGGGAGACTCGGGCGCTTCGTGATTGCACGTTGCTTTCCAAACTAAATTGTTGCCTCTGGTGGCCTCTTTTTACCGATAGTGGGCGAAATTGCCGAGTTTAGGTGTGGCTTGAGAGGAGAAATCGCCCGCTTATCATTGCAAGTGAATACTGCATTTTGGCTCTCCTTTTTTCGCGGTGTGCGCATAGCTTAAACGCATTTATGTTTTCACGAAAGTTCGAATAAATTCAAATTCAAAGTACTTCTATTTCTTTCATTAAAATTAGTTTAAGTAAAAAATCAATCTTTTTGCGTCGCGTAATTTCCTGTCCACGATTAAGAAACTGTTATTCAGCAAAATGACACGGAGGTCGGTTTTTTTTTGGGAACTGGCGCTCGCGCGAAAAACGACTGATTTGCATACTTGAAGTAAGAAAATTCATACGCATAATGTATCATACGCATATTGTTGTTTTTTTTTTTTTTTTTTTTTTTTTTTTTAAACGAGTTAATCGATTCGCGAAGTGAGACGTTGGCGTGACGGACGAACAATCAATTAGCGAAGTTCCAGTTTATTGTTGCTGAACTTACGGCTCGCCGGCCGGCGGACACCAGCGACGCGCGAGCCTCGGGACTTTGCGCGCATTTAACTTAATGAGAGTGTAAGCGGTACTGTTTTATTACGGGAGCTTATTAGAACCTCGCGTCCCTCGTACTCGTAAAACTCCAGGACAATGCGGAAGGCACGCTAAAAAATTCATCCGACTCCGACGCTGCGATCAAAATTTGATGCTAATCGCCGAGCGAACCCGATGACTTTTGCAATTATCTTCTCAGCTCGTTACTTTCGCATAAAAATTTAACGGAGCTGCGTAATTGAAACGAAGAAATTTTCAAAGAGTGCAATCCTTTCGTTCTTTCAGCAGAGTAAAAATTTGTTTATTAATTGCTACAGTAAAAAAAAAAAATTTTAAATAGTCTCCCTTTCTTTTATGAATAATGTACCGCAATATTTACGAATAAAAAAGCTTCGGTACGTTTCAAAGTCAAAAGATCCGCAAAATTTACACGAAAGCTCGATAATTTTTGCAAACACAATTCTTAAAATATCCAATCAGCAAAAAGAAAAGGTTCGCCGTCGCAATCTAATTTTACAAAAAAAAATAATTTCGCTCAGCTCAATAAGGCGAAGTATCTTATCCATTGATCGCACCGGCGAATAGTAATAACTCCGACGATGCCTCTGTTATCGAAAAGTGACGATTTTTTTTACCGCAGATAAACAAAACGAGAATTCGCGAGTCTCAGCTAATCGAGAAGAAAACGAGCGGGATCCATTGTTTCGGCGGCTTTTTAATCAGTGCGGCAGCCCCCGCAGGCAGCGAAGCTTCGAAATCGACAGTCCGACCTGCTCGCTCCGTTTTCCTGCGCACGGGATCCTCCTCCTCCTAACGAACGCGGCGGTGGCGGATCACGTCGACGCGCTCGATTTTCTTAAGGTCATCGCGCCAAGCCACGAGGAGTTTTCACGATAATGCGTCGCTTCGCCCATTCTCTTTTCGAATTTGATCTCATTATTCCACTCGGTTGACTCTCCTTTTCGCGCTATTCACTCAACTCGGCAATGTCACTTCTTCTCATCTGCATGAACGCGCGTGTACTACTATACTGATCCTTATTTTATGTTTAATTTTCATTCGATTTTACCGCAGTGATCTTGCACGCGACGCACGCGGATACTCTCGACGGCTTTCGCGTTTTTTTTTTTACTTTTCGTACTTAATATCTGGCATGAAAGCACTTAGTCGAAAGGGTGCAGCTTTTTTCACTCTTAAGAGCGCCGCAATCGAAGTAAATGAAATGTTGTTTGAAAATGTGGAAAAAAAGTAGCATGAGAGATGTGTACGTAAGGTGCGAAGGAGAGAAAGGAGAGTCGTCCGAGTGCGCTTAAATGCGTATGTTGGATAACTTTAGGTGCCTGCATAATACCATATACTTTTAACGCTAGTACGATAAATACATTTCTGGACTAAAGTTCCTTGGGGGGGTTTTCGTCGGTCCTCAGCGGACGGACTGCGGACGTGCGGCCCGATGTGATGACGGTGCTTTGTTTCTCTTTTAATTATTATTATAATTATTCATTATTATCATAGTAAACAATTTATTATTATTTAAAAAAAAAATGATCACCGCGACAACTACTAAATGGATATTAGGTTTTCATCTCGACGCAATAAATACCTAATATTATACAGCTACTGATAAATTAAGGTTTATTTTGTTACTACTTATCTTATAGTGTAATAATTATAATATTTTATTATTATTATTATTATTATTATTAATTACGTAGACTTATGTACCATTATGTTTAGTTTAATTACATATATTATTATTATTATTATTAATTATTATTCTATAAATATAAACTCCTATTTTAAAAAGCATTTCTTTTTGGTTTATTATGTTTTATTTTAATTTCAGTCCTTATTTTTTTCCTTTCCTTGTACACTATCATTATTTTCTTTATGAATTGTGCGAAAACAATTGATAAAAAATGATTGTTTACGTAATAAAATACAACTTTACTGTTTTAATGACGTTAAAATTCCTTTAGCATATGTACTTTTAAAATAACACTTTATTAAAGATCGTTAAATATATTTAAAAAGTTTATTAGAACGAAAGGTTACCGCATCATCAGGTGAGATTAGATAACAAAATATTTTTTGGTGCAATAGACAATTTCATACACTTCACATAAGATGAATTGCAAACATTCCATTGTACTCTATTCTATCATTTTTCTATAAGAATGGCAATATTTAAAAGAAGAACATGTAAATTATTACGTTGTTGAAAATTATATTCGTCTAATAGTGTAATATTGGAGTAAAGAAAGTAATAACAATTATACGTTCGACGTATTTAAAGGACCGACGGCGCACTCGACTGATTTGTAAATTATATATATATAAATATATATATTTAAAAGATATAATCGTAGGCTTCGACTGCCAGAAGGTGGGGTAAAACAACAATAAATGCGTGGTGAACAAAAAAAAATCTCTTTATTTATAATGAACTGTTACGATAATGAGCTGCTGATTGGTTATAACGCGTGGGTGTATATTTTTTTCGCAAAAACTCATCTTCAATAGTCACAGATTATTTCAAACGATTGTTTTATACGAAGCGATCAAAAAGTGAATACTACTCGTACACCCAGACTTCTTAAACAATCACCGTCACCTTCCATACTCCTCGAGACTAACGAAAAGGGAAGAACAACGAGATACCGTAAGCTCGAAAAATATAAAAAAAAAGGCAACGATCGCCACAGCCACGAATCGATCTGTCATTGGAGTGACGGTAGCGCGCGAGCGAAGCCGCAGAGTCGTCGGCGTCAGGATCGCGCCTCGTAAATCAGTCGAGTTCTTTCGGCGTCATTATCAAAGCACGGCCAGTTAACTCCGGTTACCCGAGTGCTCCTCGCCACTGAGTATCGCACGTGGGAATCTACTCCGTTAGTTACTCGCGACTCGCGGGGCGCGTGTTCGCGCGCGCGCGGCCCACAACACGTGTACACACGCCGCACGCACACACACACGCGCGTAAAATTGTGTGCATACGCGAATCGGGGGCGGCGGGACGATCGACGATACGCGCACCCGCGCCAAGGCGTTGATGGATAATTATGCACCAGCGCGCCGCGTCTTGTACGCGATTCTCCCCCCTCGTGTGTAAACTGTGCGAACGCGAGCCTCGCTTACCCGATTAACCCTTTTCGGTGTCGCGCTACAAGCTGAGTGAGCGCCGCGCTTATACCGTGTATTACGTGCCGTTGCAAGGAACACGCAGATTTTTTCCCCTTGGATTAATTCATTTTCAGTTTAAATACGTGTTCAATTTCGCTAATTGACTCTGCAGTCGTACACGGGATAGAAAGGGATTTTAGTATGCAGATGCAAACTCGCTTGATTAATTGCACGGAAATATTCCATATATACAGCGAGTCGTTTTCAATTTTCTCGTCATTCGATTGTAACTTTGACCTTTAGACGATCAAATTCTTTTTTGCGACATCCCGTTTTTTTTAGATAAGGATTTTACGTTGGTACACCGACAAAAAAAAAAGAAAGTAGTTCTTGCTGGTTCGCTATAGTAATATCTACTAGATTCTAAATAAAAAGTAAAAATGATTTGTAAAATCGGTAAAATTAGGGTTTCTTAAAGAAGATCTTACGCTACAAAAAAGTAAGATTCTACTGAAAAATCGGAAAGTTAAATTAACTTTCAATTTCGCAGTTAAATCTATTGCACGGAGAGAAAAGTTGTAGTAAAAATTTCTACACCGTTTTGTAAAGCCGGGATAGACTCGAAAAATAAAAAACTTACAAGACTTGCCGTAAAATTTTACTATACTTTCTATTAAACTTTTTAATTTCTCGAGTCTGTCCTGGCGTTAAAAAGTAGTAAGGTAATTTTTACTAGAATTTTTTTCTCCGTGTGTGTGAAAAGTGGAATTTACTTTTTTTTCGATACAGAGATACAACTGGATGGGTTCAGTTAGGACGCACGAATTTTTCGCTATAAATACGTACTTACTCTGAAGGTTTCTCTGGACTATCTATTATGGTTTACATAAGAAACTATAACTATTAATCAAGCTGCCGCGAGATAACGAGGATAGTGTCTATGGTAGTTTTAGTAGCCAGTTTCAGCGATAGGCTTAATGGCCAGTGCGTGAGATAAGTAACTCCGAGTAATCACGTCCCAGCGCCTTCCTTGAACAGCCGCCGAAGATATGAGTATCACTTGAAATTAGTTTGTCTTTTTCACTTCGTAACCCTTGTACCGGCAGAAAGTTGATAAGCCGCTACTCCGAGGTTAGTTCATTAGTTACGAGCGCGTCCGACCATGCTCGGATTTTTCTACTTACGCGACTTCTACCGTTATCCTTTCGAAGTTAAAAAAAGTCACTCGGAGTCTGCGCTCGAGGAAAAGCTCGAAACTTTCGTTCTGCCTTTTAAAAGTATTTCTCCAGCATTGCGCGAATAATTAAAAAAAAACATATATATATATACATACTTTTTAAATAATACTTATACAAAATATTGAATTAAATGGAATCGGCGAAAGTGTGATGTTCACAATGAAATACGCATTCAAAATTAAACGAGCCATGAATAATAACTTGTATTTACTAATTTACGCGGATAAAACATTAAACGATGTTTTCTCTCGGAATTAATTATTAATCTCACCGATTTACTCGTTACTTTACAAATTACCCACTTCGTTATGCATTTATGAAGTTAAAATAAACGCTTTGTAACGATTGAGCGAAAATCCTGTGCAGAAAGCAGCGAAACAGGGCGCCGAAAATCAGTGACCCAAAACTGCCAAAATCAATCCTCAAATTTTTTTTTCATCCGACTCGAAAACTCCACTCTGCAAACTCAAATTTAGTTCGGGCTCGCGCGAGCGCAAACTCATTTCCTCCGCAACAAAAGCAAATAAATCTCGGGTCTGTTATCGTTGAAAATAAAAAACAGTCGCACACACTCGCATAAAGACACAGGGAGAGTGAGACTCGCACTTGCAGCAAGGCGAATTTTCGGATAGACGAGGTCAGCGCTGCGTTAACGCGCGGCCCGCTGCGAGAATGGAAGCCGCGGCCCCCAAACCAGGTCACATGGCGAGGCGACCAGAGAAAGAGAGGGCGAGTTTCTGCTCAAAGCGTAAAATGCAAACTATCGATTAATTTTGAGGTCGGGATATTCGAGTGTGCACGCGCCGCTTCAAGAAAAGAGGCACCGAGATGCCGGCCTGAAATTTCAGAGGGCCGAGAACTAATTATTGCTACTTTATTTTTTTAAAAAAACATTCGTAATGCTTATCAAGGACTATTTTTTTTTTGTAAACAAAATCTGGAAGCTTTATACTAGTTTCTTGCTGATTCTACGAAATTGTTCGTGTATAAATTAATTATCGTTTCTAAAGTGACAGTATTTGTGCTTTTATGGTACTATTGAGCAAAAAGATTTGAGAATTAGGGGAGTAACAGTAATTGCTATTTGCATCATTTATTCGATATTTATTTTAATTATAAATCAGCATCTATAAGAAAAGTAAGTAACTACGTCGGATGCGTTTGTTTCTGTTGCTGTAACGAAGTCGTATTCACTTATTGATCGATCATTAACAATGGAATAAAAAAGAAGCAAATAATTAGAGAATAAAACTAGTCTTTTTAAGGAAATAAATGTTTGTAAAATAAATTCCGACAAACGCGGTTGCTTTAAAAAACTTTATTTACTCAAAATCGTTCGTACACTCTCATATTTTAATATGCTACATTTCAATCTTGCCACTGCAAAATTTAATTTCACAGTCCTTTCTTGCATAAAGTTTGAAAAAGAAAGATTTTTTTTGCAAAATTAAAAAAAAAAGACTAAAGTATCATGAGTTCAATAGTTTCCACCATCATTAACTAATGATTTAAAAAAAATATATATATTCTAAAATTTAAGAAAAAAAACAAGAAAACGCTACCAAAATTTAATAGTTAAACTAAAACGATCGCTGTAAGTAAAAATTAGAAAAAAAGTAACGTATGTATTTCGTTGAAGTATAATCGATTAGAAAAAGTGTCTTAATAGCAAAGAAAGAAAAAAAATTGCGAAAAAAGGAGCATTAAACCTTAGTGTACCTAATAAAACGAGTGGAAGGACGATGCATTCGCTTCGTACATCCATCAAGGGATGAGGGAAGGAAAATTTAAAGCGACGCAATCAGCGCGGCGCCCGCGTCAGTTTTGCAATGGTCCGAGCGTACACCCGGTATAATCCTTTCTTCCGCGTCGAGGAGTAACAGGGCGCCGGGGAGTTGGCAGCGACATCGGGCTCGATTAAAAGCAACGAGCGGGGGGGTGGGGCCGAAGGAGGCGAACGCTCGAGCTTGCGATATTAATCGTCGCGTCTCACACCGCGTAGCTGGGGGTGGGCGGGCGAAGAGGGGGAAGGGAGACGCGCGCGCAAGAACGAGGGGACAAAGGAGAGCACGTGAACTAACTGTGAGACGAACCCAATAGCAATAAACGTAAAAATGAGTAGGCGGGGAGAGGGGAGGGGTGAGGGCGCGCGGACGGGGCGAGTCCTTTCGAGCGAGCGACGAAAGCTCGCGACGGCCGCGCGGCTCGGGGCGATATCGCGCGAAATACATATATATATATATAATATATACGCTACCACGCAAAAGAAGTGCAAGAGAAGCGCTCGATGCACGCGCTCGGGGGGGGGGGGGGCACTTTCGATTTGAGTGTTTTTTAAAACGAGAAGCTTTTTATTCATCGCTGAAGAAACAGTCGATTTTTGCGGACGATTCTCTCGCGCGTGTCTTTACGTTGTCTTTGGAACGAACATCCCTTTCTACGAGTCGGAAAATTTGTATTCCGAGAGTTGATCGATCCAAATTGCACGGCGGGAAAGAGAAGCGTTTGAAATAGACATATTTTTGTCCGCAATGTTAATATAACTTTTTACCGATCGGAATAAAAAGCACTCCCAATGGATTTCAGTAAACAGCGGGCGGGGGGTGGGGGGGTAAATAATGGAAGGAAAAAAAGAATCCGGACGCGCGTGTGCATCGATTGCTTAGAGATATTTATACTAGTATTTTAATAGTTTAGTACGTAATACGATTATATATATATATATACACACACACACACACGCACACGTATGTGTGCGTGCTTGTGCGCGTGTGTGTACGCGGTAAATGCGGTACACGAGGAGGAGGAGATCCAGTTAACGAGACAGTGGGTCGAATGTTGTGTATATTATAATTTAAACTATAACGAGCAATAGAAAGTTATAAAAAGCGGTATATATATATGAATATATATTATATATAGAATGAATGAAAAAAGATGAGAAATCGAGAGAGACAGAAAAGACAGATATAAAAGATAAATTTAAGTACATAAAATGAATGAACGATGCGCTGTAAATAATAAAAGGAAAAAAAAATAATACACATAGGAGAACGCACATAGAACAAATAAATATTCTACGATATATATATGCATACTATGATATATATATCAACTGAATACATGAATAGTGATATAAATAAGAGAAACGCGGATAACAAGAAAAAAATACCTATTGCATATATATAGAATTATAATGACGACGATTATTAATGCGACGTGATTATTTATTACATTATTATTATATTATATTACACCGGCGCATTTACATAAATGACATGCAGTGTATATGAAAAAGCAGACGACCGACATGAGAGAGAGAGAGAGAGAGAGTGATAGATTCTGTGCATAGAGGGGGTGTTAATCTCACTTAAAGAAAAAAAAAACAATTGAATAATATTGAAATACATAGAAACAAGTAAAGTAAAAAAAAAAGTAACTTACGCATAAACCGCGGCGATGCATTCTATAGATTAAGAGAGGCTGCGGCAGATGGTTTATTAATAAATATTATAAAAGAGGCTAAAAGGAACAGTCGAACGCAAAAAAAATACACACACACGTACACTCTTTAGGCGCATTTTCCCACGACGACGCGTACCTATATTTATTATTAATGACGTTATAATGATATAAAGTGAACGAGTATAAAGATAAAAAAAATGAGCGCGGGAAAATAGCATTATATAAAAAAAAAGGAGCGAAAGTTTAGGCGAATGCAGCGTTTCGACGATAAAGAAGGAGCGTAGAATAAAAATGTAGGAATCAAACGAAAGTTTGAAAAATAAAAAAAGGAGGCACGGTGAAGGGAGACGCACTCCATGCATTATACATTATTACGTAGGCAGCGGGGGCAAGTGTACGGGCGAGAGAGAAAAATGGAACCTTTACGGTTTTGCACGTTGTACAGTTATGCAAGATGCACGAGCCAATGAGGGGCAGTAGAGCAGAGGAGGCGCGCGAACCATATACGTAATGCGTATATTAAATACATTAATACATGCATAAGGGAAATTAGTTGACACAAGCATCGTTGTTATAGACACGCGGACACTTGCTCTTTGTGGGAATATTTACCCAGGGGGAGGGGGGAGGGGGTGCATTGGACGGAACGCGTCAATGAATGCCGAGTTTTTCTGTGATCTACAAACCGAGAGACACACGTCGGCATTTATTTCATCAACCGACTGAATTTTTTTTTTATTATACTTCCTCAAAGTGTGCTTACATTGTTTGCAGAGGGGATATTTCTGATGGGTTAATTATCGCAATTTAATACGAGAGCTTCATAAAGTTCAGATGTCCAAATATATTAAATTTTCATCGCCATTTTTTTTTCGTGCAAGCTCGATGTAATTTAAGTCGATTGAATAATGCGGGAAACGTATTTACGTAATAGATATGCCTTATTAAATTCAACTCATTCTACTTTTCATTCATTCCAATAAACGTTGCTCGATCGATTTCAATTGCATCTCACGTAGGTATATCACGAAAAAACTTTATCATTCCGTTTCTCGATCCTCCCCGTTACAAAGTTTTATTGAGCTCAAAAACATAATTTTCATTTGCAAAATATAAAAACATTACAACCTTTTAAGGCAAACGAAACGAGACATTAAAACAAAATCCATCGATCGAAGGTCGATCAGTGTAAAAAAAGAAAAAAAACGAGCACAAAAAGAGGACGCGGAAAAAAGCGGAGGTGAAAAGCAAAAAAACGAAGGAGAAAAAATGCAGCGACGCATCGGCCAGATAGATAAAACGTAATCGCGAATCAAAAAGAAAGCTCGCGAAAAAAAAGGAGCGTAACGCGCGTAGATAAAGGAAGGCACGGCAAAAAATCGCGGCCGCGTACACGCACGCGGCAACATCGATGGCGATGGGGTGCCGGGCGGGCGGCGGGGTGGAGGTTCGAACGGAGGTGGTCGGAAAAAAAAGGAACGGGGGGAAGAATCGAGGCGAAACGAGGAAACACAAAGCGCGGGCAAGGCGCGCGCAGAAAAAGGTAAAAAGCGCGCATGAAATACGACGGGGCGCGTCGGTATCGGCGAACGAAGAGACGAAGGGGGGCAGGGAGGGGCGCGCGGGGGCGAGGGAGCGGAAGGGAGGGAGTGGAGACGCATCGGAGAACGGCGGGGGGGAGGAGGGCGGAATCAATGCGGCGAAAGTTTATTAGTCCGCGAGGGAGGCGCGCGCCGCCGCCGGGCTTGGAAATTTCGGCTAGAAAATGCAGCGCGCGGCAGCCGGTCGCGTGGTACGCGTTTGCACGCACGCACACCCCCGCGCGGAAATTGCAAGCCCCTCTTATAACGATTTATGCCCTCGAACCGGGGAAGGGGCCGACGAAAAAAAAAAAAAAAGAGGAAAGAAGCGGAGTTGGAGGATAGAGGATGGGAGCGACACGAGCGAAGCTTTCTTTCTTTCCTTTGGACTTTAAGAAGGCACTTTATTATTTTCCGCTGTAAATGCAACGGCTAAATTACGGAGAAATATTTCAAATAAAAGCAAATTTTATAAAAATTCAATGCACGTGCACGCATTGGTCTCGCGAAAAATCAATTAATTGTTACATCAAGCTCGGCAATGTAGCTATACATCATAAAAATACAAGTAGAAAGATAAGCGTTTAAGAATGGTCATAACGATTGCAACATCAAGGCGGAGGCTGTTGTAAAAAAAAAAAAAAACATACGCGGCTAAGCGAAAAATGATAATAGAAAGGCATATAGGCGAATAAAAGAGGGACATGAGAGACGGAGAGCGAGAAAACGAAGTGGAGTGGGCGGCGGCGGAGAAAGAAGGAGAAAGGGAAAAAGAACTCTCGTTTTATTGTAGAATTGGAAACACGAGCTTTTCTCCTTCCACTCGACGACCGCGTTCGTTTCGTCCTCGCTTCTTCCGTCCCTCTCTGTCTTTTGCTCGTTTTTTGCGCTTCGACCCCCTCTCCCACCTTTATTTCCACGTCCGACAAGACTTCATTCCCTCAAATCCACGATAACTGTATTCCGCGAAGTTCGTGCGCCGAAATCAAAGGCTCGAACGCAAAGGAGACGCTGTCCTAATCCGTCGGCGCTCCGCGGGCGCACTTTTATTTTCCGTGCGGATTTATTTTACGCGCGCGTACTCTCTTTGTTTTTTTTTCATTTTTTTAACATCCCATCCGCACACGCGGTCTTTATTTTATTGGCAAAACAGATGAACCGCACGCGCCTATCGGCTACTGTTATCCGGCAAAGATCTATACGAGCTTCGCGCACACTCTACAAATCGCAAAAAAGATTTTTCTTTCAAATTAGATATAAATATTTTTTTTAATAAAATCCATCTTGAACATCATTAAGGCTTCTGGTAAAAATGTCTTTTTGTGTTTAAAAAAAATCAGCTTCAAATTTCATTGGGCGAAAGTTTCGGAATAAAAAAACACAAGACACGCCGCGATTCAAAATTCCAAGACACGTGGGATATAACTCCAATTGAGCGGCGCATGAAGTCCGCCGTAATAAAACGCAATTTACCAAATTGTCCCATAAATCGCGCTCGCCGGGTATAAAAAAAAAAGGCAAAGTAGAGGAGCATGAAGCATCGGAGCCAGCTCAGGAAGGCAGCGACATTCGCGTGCGAACGAGGCGGGGCGCTCGATTCGACTCGGCGGCGGCGATCGAACGTCCGGGTTAAAAATCTATCGTATCCTGCAAAAGGAGCTTTCGTGCGCGCTTTTAACGAGTTCCCCGGGCACCGCGGTCTCGCGTGGCCGCGCGCACACACGCGCCCTTTCGTGACCGCGAAGAAGCGATCTCGCGCTGTCGGCGTTTTTCATGCGGCCCGTGACTCGCGTGTGCCGCCCGCCCGCCTCCCGGCGTATAGCTTTCGGAGCTTTCGTGCATTTCCTCGCGACGAAGAAAAAAAAATGCACTCCCTTTTTTTATTGCCTCGCTCAATTCCATCGGACATTATCGCTCCGCGCGTTCGTTGTACTCGCCCCGCGACAGTTGCTCTTTCGCGCAAAATAATAAAAAAAAAAAGAAAGCAATACTTTAATTTCCATCGCGCAAGCTGAACTTTCTCTTTGGATGCGATTCTTACACGAATTTTAATTCGCTAACGAGAGCGAGCGAAAAAAAGTCGCGTATTGTGAGGCTTCGGGGAATACAAATCCGTTTCGCAGTATAAAGGAGAGACGAACTGAAATATTAAACGCACACGTGCAAAAGCGCGGGCGGGCGCACGTGCGCGCCAGCATTTAGGAGGGAGCGCACTCTCGGAGGTGCATGTATATACGTCGCTACCAGAAAATCGGTATCCGGCTCTCCCGTCGATGTATATACGCGCCGTGGCAGGAGGAGGGGGCTCGAATACTGCGGTGACACGCGTGCGGCCGGCCGGAGCATATAAGAGCGCGAGAAGGAGCGAGCCAGAAGGACGTCGTGGGGGCGAGAGAGGGAGAGAAAGTGAGAGAGCCGAGGTCAGCCGGCGTTCACCTGGCGCCGCCCCAAGACACGCCTACCTGCGCGATTCCTGCAGCAACGCCTACACACCTACGCACGGCTCCGACAGTAGCGCGCGCGCACACACACACACGTAGCCGCGGACGCCGCCACGGACACGCGGACACCCAGAGGGAGACGTGCACGCGCGCCCGCGAGCCTACGCCGTACGCCTACGTCCCTCGCCCCCCCCCCTCCCCCGCCGCCCTTACGTCGCCGGTGCATCGGGCGCGCGCGCGCGTAGACCGCCCCCTCCCTCGCGCGCCTCGGCTCCCATCTTCGACGCAACCCCCCGCAGCTCCACCCTTTGTGTGCGACGCCGCCGCCAGTCACCACTAGCCTACTCCGGGGGAGTCGCGAGTGAGCGAGGCCTGACCCGGTCACCCGACCCGCCGCGCTCGCGCCGAGCAACTAGACCGACCGTATGCACAGCCACCGCGGCATCCGGCATTCTGACTGATTATGCTTTGGAGAATCCAAAGGGCTCGGCCATGCGCGTCTCATTTTTCTTTTTTACGCCGCTGCGATCCTGCCCGTTCAACCATCCTCCAGCCCCGCCGAGATAGCGCTCGCATTTTTCTTGCACGCTTTCAGCGCGCGCGGATGCGATAGCGCGGATTAAGACAAGACAGAAACAGCCGCGATTGCGCTTAGCTACGTATCTTTTGTCTCCAAAATAAGCAGACTTTTTTTTTACTTTAAAAAAAGAAAAAAGAAAGATGGCTCTCGTCAAACTTTTTTTTTTAATATTTTGCAACTTTGTAGCCTGTCGATAATGATTCAAGAAGTAGATAAACGAATGAATAAATTAGCGTCGTAAAAATAATAATGCGAGAAAATTAAAGTTGGACGGGAAGCTGCATTATAATTATGTCAATACAGCGTATTATTCTCCTCTGCAAACTGGAAGCCCATATAAGAAAAAGAAAATCCAAAGGAGCGTGTACACAGTAAAGCAGCCGGCGCGCAGCTGCTGAATTCGCTACGTTGTTTAAATTTTCATTCCTGCGCGGCATAAGTCGCTGGCTGGATGTGATACAAAGAAAAGCGAAAAGAAAAAGGAGCCGCACAGAAAAATTCGGCGTCTCGAGTTTTTTCCTATATTCTCACGCCGCCACCCCCATAACGAAAACATACAAAATTCAAAAGAGAAGCGTACAGCCAGGCGCTCTCGCGGATAGCTGCTAACACACTTATATACGGACACACAGGGGACTTTGCGCGTGCAGCGTAGACGTGCACGCGTAAAAATAAAGCGCCGCGACAAGGCAGAGAAAAAAAAGGTTTTGAAAAAAAGAGAGCATGGGCCGTGCGCGAATGCAAAAAAAAGGTGACACGTATAGAAACTCACACACGGACACAAACACACGCGCATACACACCCAAGTTGTACACGAGGCATGCACACACGACACTTAGTACGGACGCGAGGAAAAAGGAGATTAAACGCGCATCAATAAGCTTTTCGTAGTATGGAGAGACGATAAAGTTGAATGAGCGAGAGAAAGAACGCGAGAGAGCGTAGTGGAAAAAATGGAAAGAGAGAGAGAGAGAGGGAAAGCTACGCAAGCGTTACGAAGGAAAAAAGTTTGAAAAAAAAACAAAGGCTCGCGCACATAGCGAAAAGGCGCGCGCTCACCAGAAAGATAGAGAGAGAAAGACGGCGAGCCGTGCGCTTTGCGCGCGGCTGTGTGCAGCAAACCGCGAGCGAGTGTGCAGTATACGGTGTAAGTGCAGTGTGCGCGTGAGAGAGAGAGAGAGAAAGAGAGCGTGCGAGAGAGAAAGAGAGAGTCCACATTGGCGTTGCGACGAAGCTGCGATGCGAGAATCGTTATGTTTTTCTACGATGAATACAATACAGTAACGTTTGTACGGAGCTCTTACAACAATATTTGTACAATATGAAGATTAAGGAGATTAAAAAAAAAACAAATTGTTTAAAAAAAAAAAGGGGGAAATAATAAAGTGACGAGGAAAGAAGTAATACGCGACGAAAATAAATGAGAAGGAGGGAAGACGAGGCGAGGATTCGAACCGCGCGCGCGATTACCCGCGAGCAGGATGCAATAACTTTTTTAACAAAACTAAAGCAGAGGAATAAATTAACGGGGAAAAGTTAATTAAAAAATAAAATAATAAAAAAAATGATTAAAGTACTAAAGAGGGGTTGAATCGAGTCGGCGCAAGGGGAGCTCGCCGTGTAGGACATCGCGAGAGCACGAGGCGACGAACGAAGTCTCGAGGACGAGCGACTCGTAATACTTGTAACACGTATCCGAAAAAAAGCAGGAATATTTTTTCATACTGTATACGCGCTGAGCGAACCGAAGGAAGCCCACAGACGAACCGCCGGCGCGTCTCGCGGCGCACAGCAATAGAGCGTCAAAATAAAAGTAATAAATGTTAAAGAGAAAAAAAATGTACCGGCCACCCCCCACGTTATCTATATAATAGACACTGTCAAATAAGCCGCCGCTCGGGCCTTCGAGCGCCAGCCCGCCGCTTCCCCGCAGCCTCCCGTATCTTGTACCATATAGACTCTTTTTATAATATATTTTTTGAAACGCAAATACCGGAGAATATTTTCAAGGAGAATTTCGTTCACCGCAATAAACACTGACAAATACCGAGATAGAATAGCGAAACGGACCCGAGCACGTTCCCGGGATCGCCGATAGTTTTTTACCGCCGCAGCTCACGCGCGCGCATAGCCGCGTCCGAAAGTACGGGAGGCAGGTGAGGCAGCGGCGCGGCCCGCTCGACGGGACCGGAGCGCAACCGAGCCACTAATCTTTCGTTTATCCATTTGTGCCAAGACTCCAACCTTTTTCGGGTTCTTCTTCGGTTTCGAGCTCTCACGCTGCTATCGTGACGACTCGAGTGTATGCAATATTTTCAGGGGTGGGGGAGGGGCAAGAACGAAACGAAAGAGAGCGGACACGTACCCCGACCGGGGAAGGGCAAAACGGCGCGCGATCACGCCACTTTCGTCGCGCGGTTCATTTGTTGCGACGACGAAATGTACGAACGCCGAGCAGCGAGAGGAGCCTATCGACGGGGGCTGCACCCACACCCCCGCGCGTGTTCCTGCCTTGACGTAAGCGCGCGCCCGGAGGAGCAGACCCCGCGGATCCACATACTCACACACCTTCCCCTCTTCTATATTTTACAATACTTTACAGCTTATAATTTTTATACGGAAATAACGAGAGAGAGAAAAAAAAAGAAAAGGCGCGAGTGTACATGGACTGCGAGTGACACGCGACGAGCCAATACCTGTACAAAATAAAAATGAAAAGAAAAAAAAAGCCATAGATATTTTGTTACCGAACGCGAGTAGACGCGACGACTCGAAATGGGAAAATAATGATAAATATACATATCGCCGTGCGTCTGGTGCACCGATGTGTCTAGCATATTCATCCGCGCGGTCTGCTCCGACCGAGCGTGTCGCGAGCAGCGACGAGAGGAGTAAATAAATAAATGAAGAAAATAAAAGAAAAAGAAAAAAAACGGACAAATAGCAATATCGTGCACAGCGAAAGGGTGGAATCGCACCCCCCGGCGTTCCTCCCGCCTCGGGCATTCTTACACGCATAAACGTCGGTTCCCGTTGTATTCGACGCGCATGAAAGGAACCTTGCGAGCCTGCGTTCGAGGAAACTGTTTTTCGCTTTCCTTTCGTCCGACTGAAGGAGGGCACGCACAGGGCAGGCGCAAAGCTGCGACCACCCCCGCGGAAAAGCGGGCGACGCTGCCTCTCGCTTTACGCGAATTCGCTTTCACCGGGGGCGAAATGCGCCGTCGGCAATAATGGCCGAGGCGAAGCGGTCGAATCGTTGCGGCGCGTAGACGATTTTTTAATTGTAAATTTTTAGCACCGGACGACTTACGAGGGAACAGGGGCGCAAAATTTATCCGAAGCGAGAGTGTAATAATTATGTACTTGCAAGATGCGCCCCTCCGAACGGACGCGCGAGCGTCACGAGAGCGAAGGAGGCGAGGCGCCCGCCCGACGTCGGCCCCCTGACTACCTTTTTATTTTTTTAAAAATGGTCGCGGTGGTGAGCGCGCTGTTTTTCCGAAGATCTAGAGGAGCTTTGGCCGTGCGGGAGAAACGCGGGGCCGTCGGGCGAGCGACTCGCGTGCCTCGCTTGTAACGAGTGCACTGTTACCTCATAATGTCATCGCATGAGATTAAAAGACGAGTTTCTTTCGGTTCTTAGATGAACGAATGCATATCATAGTTGTAAATTAACGATTTGTGAAATAAAAAAAACTGCAAACTGTTTGTGTTAACGTTAAAGTCTTTTAGTTTTTTTTCCAACTTTTTTCTCAATACCCCCCATGTCCTCCCCTTAGATCCTTTGCCAACCGTTCAGACTTTATAAGGTCACGAAAATTTTCTTGCATGCGTCTTTTTCTACTTTATTTTCACTCTTATGAGAATGTCGTTGTGGAATTACATATTCTGTCTTTACGAAGCTTCTTCACTCGCGTACTTACGTGTACCATGAATTTTGTACTATTAAGTTTCTTTTTTCATATTTCTTCAGTGTTTATAATCTTTTCCTTTAACATTTATTCTATATGCTTATCTTGATATTAATGTCACATATGTTATTGTTACTTCCATCTCTATTCATAACAAATGTAAAATGAGTATTCATTGAAGAGTATGCAAATGTAATATTCATAAATCCTATCGATCGTCTCTAGACACCATTATTATGTATACTTTTATTATAGCCGTAACAAAACAGGTACGTAAAATCGCTTCTTACATAATTATTTAAATGAAAACAACGTCAATCATGTACCTACAATTTCAACATTACATTCTCCATCGTAAAAGCAATTAAAAAGAGTAACAGAATAATTTTCCAATCTAAAAGTGCAGAGAAGGCAGTGCAAAAGCCGTCGAAGAGGGAAATAAACGAGTTTTCTAATGAACCCATTTAGGTATCCCTGGCCCTGGGTTTGGAGCCGGCCAGCTGGGCGGGTCTCGGTGCAAGCGACCTGGAGGGTTCGGCGCTGCTGTCCTCGGCGGGCTTCGCCGCCGGCCTCGCCGGCCTGGCCCGTCGCTGCGGCGTCTGCCTGGCGACGTTCCCGTCCACGTGGCTGCTCGAGCGCCACGCGATACTGCAACACGCGGGCCAACCAAGCGACGACAAGCCCTTCACCTGCGAGCAGTGCGGACAGCGCTACCGCTACCGCTCGGCCTACGTCAAGCACCGCGAGCAGAACCACCGAGCCCGACTGCCCGCAGACAAGCTCTTCACCTGTGACGTCTGCGGCATGCAATTCAGGTACACCCGAAAGGAACGCACACTCCGGTCCCACTGACTCGACGTGTGGAGAAATGTAGAAAAAATAATTCAGATTAACATAAGAAAATAAGAATTTAAGATTTTTTAAGATTCGCAAAGATTCTCTCTTAATAATTATCTAAATGCTGATTTCAGATCTTTTCGAGATCGTTATTTTAATACAATATTAATATTAGTTTAATATATTTAGTTTTTTCAGTTTAAAGATCGCTTCAATCTTAATAAGATCAAATATTTAAAAATTTTGTTAAAATTTATTAAACTAATATTAATATTATCTTAAAACAATGATCTCGAAAAGAAGAAGAGAAGAGAATATTTTAATCTTAAATTCGGAGATAATAAAGATGAATCTTTTTATCGTCTTATTTTAGTCTGAATTATTTTTACGTGGGGTGTCACCGTGAAAGTTCGCTTTTAGGCGCGTCTGGATACAGCCGGTCCATTATCTACTGAATGCGAGTAGATTCTTCGTGCTTAGCTTTTTTTATATTGTTACTGTAATTAAATGCAATTTATCGGGCTAATAGGACTTTTAAAGATAAAATATTTGCGCTGTAATAGGCGATTTCGCGTATTTTACGAATGTCTGACTATAGCCGGACCTGTATCTACTGAAACACGCAAGACTCCGTATACTTGGCTTCTTTTATAGTACTAGGAATTTACTACTGATTTTTCGATTATTCAGACATCAATGTCACTGTTTTATATTTGATAATTTCTATCTGAAAACTGAAGAAAACCAATATATTAAGCTCTGCTGGACGATTTCTAATGCTGTAGTCGTGTCTGACTATAGCCGATCCCTTAACTACTGAAACGCGTAAAGACTGCCTGCTGTTACTTAACTTACGTATTTCAGATATTAATTTTTTAACATTTAAAAAGGTGAAGCTCGACAACAATAAACGTTAGACAAACCAAATATGTTTTTATAGTATTATTTATTAATATTTTAATAAAAAAAATGTTAATTAAACTTTCAATGAGAAAATGATGTGGTACACTTCCATACGATTCTCCCTTCTTACTCGCGCGCACAAACGAAAAAAGTATGTTCTTTTAAGACACATGCCTACTACCTAAAGTTGAATTAGTAAAAAACTTCGATAATTAGTGAATTTTCTCTGAAAATTAGTGGAAAGAGTTTCACCATTTCGATATTAGATCCGATCACCTCGTCTCATCGGGAAAACGCCGCAAAGCCGAAATTGAAAAATCTGATCCCCGCATCGATGTTCCTCAGGTACCTCAAGTCCTTTAAGAAGCACCGGCTGAACCACGCGCTGGAGCGGCTGCAGCGCGCTCCCTCGAGCGAGTCCCAGACGCACACGGAGCGCAGCGACCAGGTCTCCAGCACCGGCGAGCCCTCCCAGCTGGAAACGGGCAGCGCCGGCGACGCCTCGCCCCTCAACGTGGACTCGGAGGAGCGCGAGCGCGGCCGCGACAGCCCCGAGGAGGGCGCGACGCGCGAAGAGGCCGCCAGCTCCGAGACCGCCAGCGTGCCGGACAACAGCGCGGCCGAGTCCGCGGCGGCCGGCGAGGACGCCGCCATGGACGCGACGATGGACGACGAGCCGACGGCGGAGCCCGCCGGCGCCCCCAGCACCACCACCAGCCTCAACCTGAGCGTGAGCTCGGGCTCGCGCGGCCCCGGCCACCACCACCACCACCACCACCACCACGAGTCCGCCGCCGAGAGGCGCGAGCGCCGCTTCGCCTGCCCCTTCTGCGGCAAGTGCGTCCGCTCCAAGGAGAACCTCAAGCTGCACGTGCGCAAGCACACGGGCGAGCGGCCCTTCGTCTGCCTCTTCTGCGGCCGGGCCTTCGGGGGCAAGAGCGACCTCACCAGGCACCTGAGGATACACACGGGCGAGCGGCCCTACCACTGTGAGATGTGCGGTAAGTGTTTCGCCAGGGCCGACTATCTGTCGAAGCACCTTACGACGCACATACACCAGCGCTGAGGAAGGCTCTAAACCGGCGGGAGTCTCCCGAGCGGTTGCGTCCTCTCCTTCTTTGTCATCGCCACTCGCCGCTTCTTCGTGCGACGAGCGGCCGGAATGCCCAAGGGGCTAGGTTTACTCTTCTTTCTTTTTTTTTACTCTTCACGCCTACTAATTTCTCTTACTACTGTCTAACCGAGTTTGACGTGATGACGGCTTTCATTTTGATTTAAAACGATTAACCACTCTCTAAATCTGAAAATGTGAATAGTGACATTTAATAAGTGAAAAGTCGTTCACGTGCTAAATGTGTGAACGATTTTTCACATAAAATACGTCACTGTTCACATTTTTTAGATTTAGAGGGCACCGTTTACTGTACGACTAATTCACGTGTATTCTACGCGTACGCGTTTTTATGTTGGACGTATGCATTATGCGAACATACGTTTCGGTATCGTTGACTTTCTTTGTGCGCCTATACCGAAGGATGATTTCGGTTTGCGCGTGAACAAGCGAAGATGATCCTAAGGGGAAAAGAAGTGGGCACGACAAAAATGGAGAGTACGAAGCGTAACAAAGCGGAGCCGAAGGCGGTTTTAATGCTAACTCGATGCTAGTGAGAATAAACATGTGATAAGGATTAATTAAACCAAAGAGCCCGACGACGTGGCGTGATGCAGGACGAACATTTTAAAGATAATTTAATAATAATGAACGTAATAAGCTCTTCCTGTAATGTGTCCTCTCTTCCTCCATCTCTTGACATGTCCTCCCCGTGTGTACCCTTCCAGAAACGGAATTAATGGCCGCCGAGCAAAGCCGCCCCCTCGATACAGGGCGTCGGGCCCTCCTATCTCTTCGCCGGTCGACAAAACTGTGATTGATATTTTTCACGATTCTTCCAAAAAGAAATTGAAGGATAATTAAAAAAAAATGTGATCGATTGACTGTTCGCGCGAACATGGATATTAGGTGTAATTAGAATTTTTTAAATTGAACTTAAACAATTCGTTATATGTATAAGTTTGCGCGTAAATTGTTTAAACGGCGAAAAACAAAGGGCGTAGGATATTTAATCGGAACGAAAGGTGATAATATATGTGCCAATGTTTTTTATATTCTATTTACCAACGAAAAGTGCAATTGATTTACAAAATATGCTTAGAAAATTAGGATCTCAATTATCGCGCGGCTAAATGTTGCGCATAGATTTCTTTTGACCATTAAAAAAAAATAACTTCCTTCGGTAAGTCGTAAAAAAGTAAGTTTACAATGTAGAATTATTAGAATTTAAGTTAAAACGCCACCCGTAAATCGAGTCCAATTGGTTTTAAGCGATTTCCAATGCAATTGTACAAACAATTCGCCGCTAGTGTATATATATTTTGGCCGCGAAACACAGGCAAAGAAAATTCAACGAAAAATTTTTTAGTCAACGAGCGATTGATTGAGCTCGCAACTCGTGAACGACATGGGGTGCTCGACAAGAAGGAGCTTTAACCCAAAAGGACTGAAGCCGCAATAAAAGCCCAGCGAAGCCAGGGCCCGGCCTGCCCTTTCCTCGGCGAACCCTTAATTTCGTTTCTAAAAAACCTCCCCGCCCCTTCCTCCTAAAGACCCGTGACAAGGCGTCCACACAGGCAAAACCTATTGAAACGCCGCGCACACAGCCAAAGACACTCGCGACCGGAGCAACAGTCGCGAGCTCCGGGGGTGAAATCAGCCACGTGCGACATCTCGTCGTCGCGAGGCGGGATGAGGCGGCGGCGGGGGTGCGACGAAAGTCCGGGAGGAAAACTTGCGAGAGCTCGGAACTTCGCGCGGAATCCCCTCGCTGATATGATAACCCGCAGCGGTTTCTTTGGCTAACGCGCCGTTACTCTTCGCGGGGCCAAGTGCGTTACTCTTTTTAAACTTGAAAACGACGGTTTCTGACTAAATTGAGCGCAGTAACTTTACGAGTTTCGTCGGACGTCTGATAAAAGCCACCTGTGATCGTATACTTTAGAAATACTTTTAGTGTGTTTATTTAAAAGTTTGAATAAAACAAAAAAAAAAAAATTAAATTGTAGCAGCACATTGTTTCGTCAATTCAACGGTACATCGTTCTTCTATAAGTGAGAAACGCATGCGCAATTTATTTGAAAGAAACATTTTTAACGCGTACAAAACAATCACTGCATAATTAAAACTTGTGATTTCGGTTCACGGTAAACGTTGTTTTACAGCGGCACTATTATTGTCAATACAATGGATTTAGCGTTCGACAAGAAACTGAATCGTCATAAGCAATTTCTCGTCAATACGTTCGATTTCTCATGATCCTCGTATAAAGTCAATCGTAAATCACAAGCATCGCAAGTCGCAGAAGAGTAACGGGGCAGCCGAAGATTTCGAGGGCGGAAATTCCGCCAGTTGCACCCCCGAAGCCGGCGCTTCGCTGTACGTGTAACAATACGCAGCGCCACGGTAACTGGATGATATCGCACAAGCAGCAATAACAAAAAAAAAAGAATCGAAGATAAAAAAAAAATAGCGAACTTTTCGCACTCGAAACGAACCAGTCGCGGAGCTCCTCTCCGCGCAAAATGACTTCAATACGTAATAAATGTAAATTATATAGCGAGCGAACGAGCAAGTAAGCGAGAGAGAGAGATAAAGCGATCGGGGGAGGTAGAGCCGGCCTACGCGGCACTTCGCGATCGGTCGGGTCGCAATTTTAATTGTCGCTCTATCCGTAGCGTGTACAAAGACTCGAAGATTTTATTTTGCGCGTGCAATGTATAGATCTTCTTCTTCGATTGGCCTGGCCGCTGCAGGTTTTTCATCGTTATCGTAGGCATAATTTTGAATACAGTTTAAAATACGAGACAACGACATTGCAATATTGCAACGCTTGGAGTGTAAAATACGTTAGTCGTGCAAGCCGGAGGAAAAGGTGGCAGTGCGCCAGCACGATTTAATGTTTTTCACGCGGAAAAGGTAAATAAACGAAGAAGACGCCACCGCAGCCAGTGCCGGAGTTGACGAAGGGGGTGCTACGATGTCCGAGGGAAGATCGGCACCGCGAAAGTAGCGTTTTAGGATCAGGCGCGCATGGGAACTTAGACGCGCGCGAACGTGCCAAAGAGACGTTTTTTCAAGTGTTAAATTCGAGTTTTTAAAAAGGGCAGTCGAAGTGTCCCTCCCATTCCCGAGGATAAGCGAAGCGCGCGCGGATTCGCGGTTTATTCTTAACTGGAGGGATGCATGTGTACAGTGTGTTATTACTGGAGTCGAGATGCATGCCAACGGCAAGATCGATACGGAGCTTCGAAGTTTTAGTTGGAGATTGAATGCTCGAGATGTTTGTCTTCTTATTGTTTTCCTATTTTTAACCTGCAGAAACTTTGTAAAATTCATTTCTTATCTGTTTTGAAAAATTATTTGCATACAAAACTTTTTTGAACCAATTTATAAAAAAAAAATTGATGAGTGATTACAAACACTCATCAGAATTTAAATATTTATATTTTATTCAAGTGTTTGTAATGCTTTTACGCAAGTTCAATTTTTTAAAATGCAAAATGAAAATATTAATTTTCTCTTTTAAATGAAAATTGATTTTGGTACTTCGGTTTATTTTAAATTAATCATTCAATGGCTAATAAAAAACTTCGCTAACTCCGCAAATAGTAAATGAAATTAACAGAATGGATGTTTACTGAAAAATTAATAGAAACAGCAACGAAAAAAATCATGGCAACTACGTTTTATTAGGAATAATGAACAATTTTCCGTCGGTGACTACTTTTATAAACTAAATGATTCCGTGGCTGCGATTACTAAGAGCAATATTTTTCATATAAAATGCAAAATAAATATTGTAATTTATTGATTACATTTCAAATAGACCGCCTAATAATTTAAATAAACACGCCAATAAAAATAGCCTAACATTTTTAAATAAACTTTTTTCCAAAATGTGTCGCTTCACTTGTGAAATTCTATTAATTAACCACTTACGGAAAGTTTAGTTTACGGTCACGGAATATCAGGGCATTTTAAATTGCGTTCAAACAAATACCTACTTATATTATACAACACCAAATAACGTAATATGAAAATAATGAAAAGTATATATTATTATACATACAATAAAAAATTCTAATACTATATGACGATAATATTATATACATAAAGATATATTTAATGAATGTTCCTATATTTGTACTAAATAAGTATAAATACATAATAAGTGTACTATATTGATATTCGGTGGTGATTTCAAATTTTTACGAAAACTATTAATATAAAATATTTCTCAGTGTTTAGATAGTAGACGCCGAGTCAGTTTGAATGTACAGAAGGGATAAATTAAATCGTTACAAAGTTAAAGTAATGACTCTCTCATAAAGTCACACATTTTTGCAACGTTTAAAGCATCAATTCAAGCAAGAAATATTGCAATTGTTATTCGGTGGTCCTCGTTTCTAGCTCTACAACATTTCCTATTACTCAATAAACGTCTTACATGTTTCAACAAAAAACAATTGTATTTAACTTCAATAAGCATTGAAATATTTCTAAACTGCTGCTTTTTTTATTTCTGTTCGTACCTATTTAATAAATCGTTTACATAAAAAACTAACAATTGCAATATAAAGCAGACAATTTTCGGTCAAAAACAAAAAAAAAAAAAGAAAACCTTGAAAACTCAAAGTGAAAGTTGCACAGCCGTCGCGAGTAGATTGAAAAAAAAAAATAATAATCGACCAGAGAAGGAGTAGCACGAAATCCATAAAACGAAAGAGATAGAAAAAAAAACATAATAACAAATTAGCCGAGACAAAACGGGTGCTAAGTTTTAATTTTTTACTCATAAACGCAAGCGAAATAAAATAAAATAAAAAAAAGGGAAAAAATAAAAATAAACAGACGAAGGGAGCAGGTCGCGCATGAGCGTAAGGCGAGGCGAGGGTCTTCCTATATTGACTGAACGATCAGATGTGATATACGCGTAAGAAAATTTATCGATAATTATTTATACCGTGATCGTAACGTTACATTATAATGTACGTGTAATTAAAAAAAAAAGTAAACAATTGACGACAAGATGAATTTTAATTCGAATCTTCGGTGCCACAAGCGAACGACGAGGATTTTATAACTCGCGGAATGTAACAATTGCTACACCAATATAATTGCAATGCGTTAAGATTACGCAGGCAGATAGGTTTGCGTGCGGATGTAATATATGACGTTTTTAACCGATTCATCGATGTTTTAACGATGCGTAAAGCCATTAAAAACGCGCTACGGGTTTTAAGTGTAATTTTTAGGTATTCTAAAATTCGGGTAATAAATATGCTTTTTCCATTTAAACGAAGCTCGATCGTTCGGCGGCGGGTATAATAGTCTCGAATATAGATATATACATATATATATAAAGTTAGGAGAGAGAGCAAAGGGAGCGTAAATTGCCAAGTCATGAAAAAAAAAATAAAATAATTTATATTGTGTAGGTATTGAAATTGAATATTTTTACTATTGCTGTTATACTGTATTTATATGAGGGAAAACTCATTTCTGATTCACTAACTCTTTGATATCCGCCCAAATCGTTGTTTACATTTAAAACTCAGTGTATTATTCGACGATACATTATTAATAAATTTTCACACGAGCACGTAGATTTGAATTATTGATACCCGTTAATATTTAATTAGAGACCTCGAATAATTGAATGAAAGGCGTTGCTTACTAATGACATTTAAAGGCAGCGGCTCTCAAAGGGTTACTGAAACTTCGATATAGATTACTTTTAATCTTTGCGTCTCATCGTATGTGATATTTCATGACTTCGTAACGGCTTATTTTGAAGCTACATCGACACACTCCTCGTCCTTTTAACAGGCTTAAATAAAAACTAAATCCTTTTATCGACCTATGAATTTAACGTTACCTTTAAAGAAGGGAGATAGAACTAACTGTAGTCTCGATGCTACCTAGTCGCTGCGAATATATAATTTCCGCTGAAATAATTGTGCCGACATAAGTACAAATTTTTCGACATTTCAAAAACGCCTCCTTTTCATTGGACACTTTTTTTGTAAACTTTTGTGTCTCCAAAGGATGAGGGTGCATCTTGTGAAGCGCGATAATAAGGGGGAAAATGAGAGAGAGAGAGAGAAAAAGGAAAAACACGAGTCATTCATTTGTGCAATAATAAGAGAAAAAAAAAGGCAGAGTCCGCTCGATCCTCGGTGTCCGTCGGTCCGTCCGTCCTCACGCGGAGCGACACTACTTACAATATTGTAGGAAGTTTTAGGAATTTTTTTAAGATAAGCGTACAATTCGCGAGCGACGCTGAAGAAAACCCGCGGCGAGCATGCGTCTTTGAATATATTATATATATATATAAATAAGCACACTTTCTCTTTATCTCCTTCTATATACTTCCGTCTCCTCTAACAAAAATTCTTGGTGTTCTTTCGGTGTCTAAACTTATCCTTAATAAAAAAAAGTCCCTTGTTCCATCACCATGAAAAAAAGGATGCAAATTGAACGTAAATTTTTAACGAATCCCTCCGCATCTGTGTTGATATATATATGTGCGTATAGTGCGCGAGTTGTGCAGAGCGGTTGCAAAATGCGATCGAGCGGAAAAAAAAATGTGGGAAATTCGAAATTTTTCGGGCCACGTGACACTTACAACCCTACCAATGCGGATCAAGTGTTTTTTTTTTTTTTTTTTTTTAAACAAAAAAAAATCTTTCGAAAGAATAATGACAAGAAATTCAAAACGAATCAGAGAAATTAATAAATGAAAAGAGACGATTTCAATTACCTTATCGATTCCATTTTTCAATGATATAATCTAAATACGATACTTGCCAAATGATGTATAAACTTAGTGATTTTATTCCGTGCATATTTTAAACTAATGCAATCCGGTGAGAACGATTATATTTTTTAAAGATTTTAAAAGTCGCCTTAAAGTTCAATAAGCCAGCCAAAGTTTTAAACAATTAATCGCAACGATGAATAAATAAAACTAATAATTATGCAATTACATCTATTTTCTACGCTCAAAAAAGAACTAAGCCAAATAAAGTCGAATCAATGATAAAAAAAAAAATAAAAGTCAGCCGAGGTAGGCACCGTTGAATTTTTCATCTACAACGAATTAATTAAAATTTACAAAGTAAACTTTCTATATATTTTAAAATATGTACGAATTTTAAATAATGTGCATTCGTTATAGATTCTATAATTTTTCCAATTATAACCATTGAATTTTCATCGGTGTCACCTTAATAAACGAAAGAATAAAGTAAACAAAATGTCTCTTATTCCATACGACCAAAATATAGCTAAAGAAAATAAACCAAAGTGCAAATACTCTATCGATAATATTTTTAGCGAAGACGAGGCTCGTCGTGCCGTCCCACAAAATGCGAGATCGCGTAATGAAATTAAATGAAAATCTCGCATAAATTCGTCCGTTTGCAATGCAGTCGGCACGGCGCAGTTCTCTCGTAAATGTAATTAAAAGCGGCGAGTCAAACATTTTGTCCGTGGCTTCTTGAAGTGTATTCGCCACGCAAGAGCCTCAAAAACCTAGGCACGTTTAGTCAAAAAAAAAAAAAAAAAAGCGCGACGACATAAATTTTGCAATCACACTGCTACGAAGAAAAAAAGTCCGAGCAATGAGGATGTGTGCAACGAGTGTGATGAAGTTAAGTAAGTTTAATAAAAAAAAAAAGTTTTCGGTGGCTGTATTATCGTCGTTTATTGTACCTATATTAGATATACACATGCATCTACACTAAACGTATATATATATAAATAAATATATATATATATAAATAAATATATACAAATATATATATTTATATATATAAAAGTAAATATGTTGCGAGTGGGATTGCAGCGTGCGAAAGGCGGCGCCAACAAAAGAAGCGATGTGGACGAAGAATAAAAAGTAAGAGCCGCAGGACTCCTCGTCCTTCCGACACTGCGACATCCTTTTTATCCTCGCGCCACTCGCGCGCTGCATTCCCTCTAACGTGGATGTTAGAAATATTTTTCAACTTGTACTAAATGTGATAATTGATGAATTGACAATGAGCAATCCAACTGTAATATAATGAAAAGAAAATAATATTGAATATACATATATATATTATATACATAAATGAATGTCGATGTCTGTCGTACAAATCGTGAATATATTATAATTATATATAGGTTCTAATCTAGCTAGTACATGTTTATGTGGAACGATAAAAAAAAATTCGTATTGAATAATATATTATATATATATATATGAATTGACGGATATATAAAAAAAATATATATATACATATGAAGTGTATGTATATATAAGGGCGTTATGTATCTGTTGGAAACTGTGAGTGAGCGGAGATGGAGGTTTCAAGTTCTATATAGCGGTATGTGTGACAAAGCGGGAGGCGTGTGTGCCATCCGCTGCTTCTTGCGCCCGCACGTCGGTGTTAAGTACTGCGCGCGGCGTCTCAGATCTGTCCAGCGGTAGAAAAAAAAAGAAAGAAAGGATAAGTAAATGAAAAAAAAAAGGAAAGAAAAAAAGAGCGGAGAGTTCGCTGCCGGACGCTGTGATCGCGCTTCGTCCTTTTGCCACGTCCCATTTTTTAAACGTGCATCATTGTAAACGTGTACATGAAACCTAAAAATTATTACGAGCGAAAAAAAGTTTAACGCGTCCTCATTTCCGCGCTTTAGATAGGGTCAGCGAATATTCTAACGTGTAGAGATCGATAAAAAGTATCTACCGCTTAACGTTTTTTATACTCATCGAGATTTTTCGTTCACTGGCTGGCTTCGCACTCGCCAATCTCGACGGCGAAATTTTAGTCGCGAAAAATAATTACGAATAATTGAGTTTCGCGAACGAATCGTCCTTTGGCAAATTAGATTAAAATTTAATGGAAAAAGAAAAAAAAAGTATAAAAATACATAAAGAAGGAAAGAAATTTATGCGCAGAGAATTATAGAATCCCGTCTGTTTCTATACTTTGAAGATTATTCGTTAACGTGTAGTCTATATTGATCGCATGAACACGAGATTTCTTTTGAATGGAAATACACTTGGCTTGCTTTTGTACATGTTCATAAAGCCTTTTTGCGATTGAATTTTTATATTAAGAAAATAAATGTCTCTGCATTTTACCGAAGCACCTTTTTATTCACTTTTTGAGGTATAAAATAGATATATATTATATAAAGAACGTTAAAAGAGAAAATGTCCATCTATAAGAAAAAAAAGTAAACTAATATATAATAAAAACTAAGAAACAAAGTAATAAAAATACGTAAAAGAAAAACAATAATTTTTAGGTTTAACATAAAAATAAAAAAAAGCAATCCGAATCAACGATGCGGGCATCTTCCTTATATACAATCAGCTCAATCCCCCCAGATATTTATATAATATATTTGACTATATGAGAAAGTGATAAAGTATATAACCGTGAAAGGATCAGCGTCCGGCACTGAACGACTCGTATTAAGCGAAGATTTTAAATAGTTCTATATAATAGTCGTAAACATGCGCTATTATATTGCCGGTACATGATATATATATTATATATACATAAATATTGTATAACCGATTGTTGTCTACGATATGACGTTATTTTTCTAATTCATATTCGACTGTTATGATATTGTTGAGGACGAGTACATCGAATTTTAGACGAAACGATACCAATTTTAGTACTTTCCTGCCTTTCGCCATTGTAATAAAATAAAAGAAAGAAAGAGAGAGAGAGAGAGTAGGAACGATGATGGGCGATCGGAGATGTAGAACAAGCAACGACGTAAATAATTTCTAAGGACGTGAAAGAAAAAAAAATAATAATAATAAATGGTTAAACGAGCTAAGGAAGGCAACAAAAAAATTGAAGTTCGAGGAGACCGAATGCCGTGGAAGAAAGTAACGCGGAAAGGGAGTTTCCGCGTCGAATCTGATTTTAAAAAAAAACTCAATTCAACGAAGAAGGCCGTTATTAGTAATATTATCGATTTAATAGACGCAACTAAAATGGTGCCAACGATTTCTATAGTGATAATCGACAAAAAAAATAAAAACAAAGAAAATAAAAGATAAAGAAACGACGTAAAAGGGACGTAAACTGGTCCTCGCGCGAGTCGCGTAAGGTAATAGTTAAAAACGCCGGAGTCGACGAGTCGGGGGAAGCTCGCGCTCAGATCAACGACAAAGTCCGGTCAATCGTAGTCAATTCACGCCTCGAGCATTCGTTAGTCAATTTGCCGAATTTCCCCCCACACACACATAAACACACGCACATACACACAAACGAACAGCGGAAACGAGCAAGTCGGTATCCAATCGAATAAAGCGAGCGACGAAGGGACGCGACGACGTCGTCCCTTGAAGGGAACTTGGAGTACTCGGCGACTCATTGTAAAGCACTCTGTCGTATAAAAAAAGAATAAACAAAAGTTCGTCAAAGATTTGCACTTTTCTTGCTCTTCTTTTTTTTATTCTCTAGGAGCTCTCTTTATTAACGCAACGACTCATTTTGTTACTATCATAGTGGTAATGGGTTTTTCGTGTGTGTACCTTCTTAAAAATCATTAAAAAGAAAATTCACGTGGAGGAAAAACCCATTAGACGTTATTTGTTTATAGCTGCGTTGTGTACGTTAAAATGATGACTAGACGAGACTCGCATAAGAGGCGATGGGGAAAAGGGGGTAGGGAGAGTCGCGCGTCGCGAGTGAGTAGCGTATTTTTTGTAAGGCGTAAAAAGCCCCAATTGTGATAAAACCGCGAGCTCGCGACGCCACCCGATTTCGATCGGCGATCGCACGCATATGCAATGTACATTTTTTCCTTTTGTATATTTATTCACGGCGCGCAGTTACCCGTGGCGCACAAAAATTTGTTGGGGAGACTGTACGATAAAGGCGGATGGCGAATTGACCTCTTCATTTCGTTACATCGTTGTTATTATATCGTTGTTGTTGTTATTACTTACTTATAGTGTCACTTTCTTTTCGTCAGCGCGCGGCAGCGTTTCTTTCGGTTTTTCTCGACGGCAGCGCGCGGATATAAATATAAGAGCAATAATGAATGTGTGGGACACGTGCAATTACATTTAAAAAAAAAGATGCGAGCTTGATGCTTTCTTGTAAAAAAAAAATCACGTTGGCAGTCTCTGTGTACTTGTGATTTGCGTTCGAGTATTGAGTTAACGATGATACACGTCAAATCGCCAACCGATGCGAAGAAAATAAATTCGTCTGTTTCTTTCTTGGCGCAAAAAAAAAATTGTCGCATTATATCACTTGTGTCGAATACTTTTTTAATGCGAAGAGCGTTTTGGATGGTTATATTAACAAAGAAGATTATTGCTATTATAAAGATGTTTAAAATGTAAAAAAAATCGACGAAATTGAAGATTCTCTAAAAAAAAAAAAAAAAACGAAGCCATCGAAAATGACTCGATGAATGTTCTTACTTTGTTCGTCGATGGAAAACTGAAGGCAAAAGTCGGCGGACACTGCGATGTATAAGTGTTTTCAACTTTATATAACTCGTATGGCTAAAAAAAAATCAAGTTTTAGAGCTATTCTTCCAATTCTAAATATTCATGTACATGATATATAAGATTGTGCCATTAATCCTGTAGTGGTTTTCTCTTTCATGCAGTCTCTTTCGAAAAAAAAAATTCAAACTCTATCACAGTGTATAAGAGAGTCCGCTCAGGCGGATCATCGACTTTGACTTCAGCTTTCAGCGACGCGGCAACTTGCGAAGCGCAGCCAATGCCTATAAATTAGAGAATAATAATAAAAAAAAAGTCAGAAAACGGCGAAAAGTTAATAACGGCCTGATGTGCGTTGTCAGCTGTTATTTACTTAATCTTGTACCATTTAACGTATATCAGTGTCGTGGTTAAAAAAAAAAAATAAATAAAAGGTAAAGAAATAAAAAAAATCAATAAAATAAAAAAAAGAGCAATCGAGCTCCTCGGTGTTGTGAGTATACATACTCGTTCCTAGCAACTCGTATGAAGAATATTACTCATACTCCCCATAACATTGCATTGATCTACTTTACTCTACTTAGTCCTTACAAAATAAATAAATGCATTCTGTCCAATCTGTAACCGAGTTGTCTCTTATTTATTTGAAAACCCTACCCAAGTGTAAAAGGTGTATGAAAAAGAAGAAACGATTAAGCAACGATGTTACTTTATTATTCTCTCGAATATAAATTGATTTTTATAAATCTCTAAGTTGCACAATTCGGCTTTATAAATTCATTTTCGGAAACTCACTTTACTCGCTACACTTACATCTGCAATGCGAAAAATCGATTTGAATGATTTTCGTCATGGAACGGAGTATTAAAGACGCTCAAATTTCAACACTGGTTTGACTGACAAATACTTGTTGGCTTCGTTTGAGACCAGATAACTAAAGTCGATATTTACTGCTATAATCGTTATTTGTTGGAGATTCACGTAACGTCAAAAGACTGTTAATATAAGTTAAAAATGATTAGTAGAACATATTCTTTCATATCAAATTTGACATATACTTTACCATACAATTGTCATAAAATTGAAACATTTTAATAATACACGTATATAGATATAATATTATAATATAAATACAATGATGTCTAATCCTCCATTTGAGATTACTTATCATATTTTTATTAAAAAAACAGTTTCTGCATTGAACGACTTATTTTAGCACCCATAAAAGTTAAGATTTGTTATAATTTTAATCAAAAAAATTTATTTTAAAAAGTTAATATCGATCGAACTAATCTACATTATTTGTCATGATAATTATTTGATTTTTTTATCTTAATTAGAGAACCTAAGTTTGTCAATCATAAACAGAAATGAAAAGAACGTAAATTATTTTGACGTCAGTCTTTGCACAAAGAATTAAGTCTTGAAAGTAGAACGTGGCAGTAGCCCGCTACCACTAAAAGCATCAAAATGCTATAAATTTTCATAAAATGTATATTGATAATTATATTTAACTCTCTGAAATCTTGAATGACCCTCAAGAATAACGGAGTTAATCAAACAATGAAATATTTCCTAAAGATATGATTTGTGACATTCAATTCGTTAAGACTCAATAGTAGAAAAATCAGCATTAATAATTACACATAACGAACAGCTTATATAGAAAAATTAATAAAAACTAATATAAAAAAGTAGCTGCTTTATACTTCACAATCGAACTTTAAGATCTTCCATTCGCTGCTTTATTCTTCGCCGCATTTCTTTGTATCTAAACAAATTATATTGATTTTATTGCTAATAACTAGAAATAACATTAAAAATAATTAAAAATCATTGCAACTTACTTTTCTTTTAACACAATTATTTGCCGTTCTTCTTCGTAATGATATCGCTGCAAAATATTGTGACACTCGGCTAAAGATAAATTAAGAAACTGAGCGACATCGGAACTGATTTCTGGAGTTGAAAGTTTGTCAACTAAAAATAATTGAGCGATATTTTCGTGAGGTCCAAGAACAACTCGAACCTCCAAAGGATATTCATCATCCCTTAATCTTCTCTGTTCTAAAAATCAAATAGTTTCATTGTAAATATACGAGAAATTAATAGGTAATTTTTTCTAATTTTTGAAAATATGTATACCTCCATTATCCCGAACAATAAAAAGAGCAAAATTGTCAGATTTAGCATCAACCTTGTATTTATCAAGCATGAGATTGATCACCTCTTGAGTACTGACCAAGCTCGTCACCCACACGGACATCTGCGAGCCATGCGGTGGCGTAAAGAAGCTGGTTTCACGATTATAGAAATGCCCATTAATTGAACAACGCCTTCTCAAACGATTGCGGGACTGACGTCTTGCCCCCGGCCGTCGTCGGATTGCTGTTGAGCCTTGCTTACGTCGCAAAACTACTCCATCCAACTGAAATTATTTTAAGATTATTATTATATATATTTGAAATTATTGAATTTATTTTATGTAATAATTTACTAATAAATAATTAATAATTAAAGGGTTGAAAAACTTTTTTATTACCTCTAAACCACTATCTGTAGACATTGTCATATTATCATCATCACGAAAATGTAAAGAACTCACAGAATCTGTATCACTATCAGTTCGATGCCTTTGCAAGCAATCAGGCCCTGACATAGATCTGTTCAATCCTTTTTCTATCCAACTGTCTTCATCGCTAATTGACTGATTACTGGCAGCATTTTTATCTAGACTATCAAAATATTCAACTCTACGTAAAGCACCGTTTTTATTTGGAGTTCCTTGATAATTTGGAGTGTCTGTATTAGATGAACTGCTTACACTATGAGTAGGTGTACTGTTGACACTATTATCTTTGACTTTACTACTATTTGTATCTGTGTTGGGACTATTTGGTTCTGATGATTCTGTGCTTGGATTTACAGACGATGCTGCTGTAGCTTCATTATTGGAATGTGAGCTTTCAGAAGGAATATTTTTGGGCATTGTTTGATAAAGTTTTTCACCATCCTCAACTTTTTGCTCTACCTTCAATAATTCATCCAGTTCATCCCATTCCATTTTCTTTACATCAAGTTTCATGGGCAATGTAAGACTTTTTATGTGTTCAGGAGATGGTGGAACTGAATTTGCTTCAATTTCTATTGGACTATCAACAGGAGTTACAGTTTTTGATTCTACGCTTTTACTTTCTTCATTTTCAACTTTCTCAATGTAGCTGCGACGACAGGAATTTCTATTTCGAGCTGTGACAACTGTACGTTGATCATCGTCTTCTTTTAAGTGTATTACACCTCTTACACCCCAATATATTCTTAAGGCTCCTTCCAAAATTAATCGACCATTTACCTATATTTTAAATAAATATTTTTAATTGCATTTTAAAGTAATAAAAAAGTAAAAGTAAGTTTTATGTACCTCACGACTTCTGATGCCACCACTTTTACCTTCATAATACTGATTAAAAAGCTTTAATTTTGATTCTAAGTGAGATCTGTAACACAATTTTCAATTTGAATATATTCAAAAATGCTACTTACGAATAGCTGAAATAGAAGTCAAATAAATTATCTCACCTCGGTAATGATGGACGAGATTCTTTTTTACCAAAACTTGTATGAGATTCAACTCGTGTGCCATGACCAAAGAGTTGAGGTCCAAAAAGTGCTCCATAGCATGGCACATGGCAGTAAGGAACCCCTTTATGCTAAATTAAATACATAAAGAAAATATTAATTTAAAATTATTCAAAACTATTTTCAATTAGCATACAATTAATCAGCTAACCTCGGCATGTTGACCAGGGTTCAAACGCTTTCCACACTCCTCGCATCTCAGGCACTCCGGATGCCAGTCGTAACCTAATGACTGTTTCCGCTCCGCTGTTCAATAAAATTTGATGATCAAATAAAATTAATTCACTTTTGCTTGTATTCACTCATACAAAATTTGTTTAAAAGACGTCAGATTTAAAGGTTACTCAATCAAAGCGTAAGCATAAAAATCAGAGTCTCTAAACAACAATAAACAAATGCTCGAGTAAATAATGCAATGGTAACTGAAATAGAATACAAGAAAGACTGGAAATTAGTCTATTTACATACCAAAATAAACGGGCTTGCCGCATTTGTGACACTTCCACATGACAAAGCTTCGTTAGTGTTCGCTAGTAAGATCTCTCCCGTTTTTCAACGAGGCCGCAACAATAAGTCATTGTGCCCGCGAGGCCCGGGACCCTGGCGTTGACACGCACGCGAAGAAAACGCCGAATTTTCAATCGGCACTCCCCTCTCAGGGACTCCTACACTCTACAATCAAACTCTTACTTCGGCTATATAGCTTCGAGGAAAAAGCACGGCGCAGCCTCCAACAATAATCCAATCCATGTCCATTCCTGCCGCAATATTAATCGGAGGGGTCACGTGATCGCGCGTTCCACGATTCCAGCGTCCTTGCGCCGAAGGTGGCGCCACTCGCGTATTATGTGTATACAAAATGATTTAAAAAACAATGGAGTAAAATGCTCCATTACTGTGATTCTTAGAAAAATCGCATTTCGCATCGGAGTACGACTATTGAGTACTTAATTATACGAATGAATTGTTTGACGTAATGGAGCTTTAAATTTTTACGAATGAATGACTCCTTTAATGGTATTAGAGGTTCGTGCAACGACCTATTGTTAGTTATCTTCGGTACTCGCGTACACTCGTTATTACGTTTTTTAATTAATTACACAGAAACATTCGCTCTAAATTTTTTTTTTTTTTGATAAATCAAAATCTCTTTCTCTTTTATCTTTTACTTTTAAATTTTAGTATTATATAGAACCATGCTAGCGCACAGGAATTTACTTTCCTCTTATAGGTTACTTTTTTTGAACCTTCTTTATGTATATTAATTTATAATTGTGTGTATGTATCAACTGGTTTATTAAATAAATAAATAAATAAATCAAATAATCCCGCGCTTGATTAGCGCGTATAACCCTGGAACGGATGGAACCTGGAATCTGGAATGTAACATGCTTCTATCGGCCAGTAGGCGATACACAGTGGCTCATGCGCACTACGTAAATTCCCGTTCCCGCTATCTCCGCTCCAGCAAGTTGTAAGCGACGCTGACATTACATACTATCAGTTCATTTTGGAGTTCGTTGTCCGAGACGCTCGGGAGCCCGTGTGGAGACTTGCACGAAACATTTGAGCACGTCGCCGAAAAAAACGTAGTCCGGGCAAAAAATAGACGCGAGATTTATTTCGCCTTGCCTGGACGGATCGATTTTACGACTCGGCTTCGTGTACGGAAGGAGTAAGCGTTTCTCCTTCAGTCGTTGCTTGGTAAAGGTCGCAAGTGAGTAACGCACAATGGGTGACACTGACGTCGCTGACGCATTCGGCTGTGGAAGGTAATTGTTCGTTTAAAATTGTTTCATTTGGCTGTTAACAAGCTCGTAAGTTTAGTTATCATGAGTGGCAATAAGTACTCCATGCTATTAATCAGGTAAAATGGCTTCTTATTGTTTCCGAGTAGTGGTTACAGCAGCTGCTGTTTACATTTTTTTTTACCTTTCGAATTGCGCACTTTTTTTGCTAGTTTTTAAATACATGTCTATGATGTGAGATGGTTATAATTAAATGTTTTTATTTTATCTAATAGGAATAGTGTTGCTCCGATCAACCAAGTCAGAACTGCTCCAACCGAGCGCTATGCTACCCACTATAATATGAATAATGGAAAACGAGGTTTGGCGATTATTTTCAACCATGAATTTTTCACAGTTAGTCATTTGAAGCCTAGATGCGGTACAAATGTTGACTGTGAAAATCTTGCAAATACTTTGAAAGATTTGGGATTTGAAGTTAAAGATTTCCACAATTCAACTCATAAGGATATTTCTAAATATTTGGAAAAAGGTAACTTTTTTTAATATTTATTTATTCATTTACCTTCAAATTGTGTCATTTTGTTCAACTGACTAATGGGTTTATTTTTATAGTGGCTGAAATGGATCATACCTACCATGACTGCCTTGTAGTTGCAGTATTAAGTCACGGAGAGTTAGGATTGTTATATGCTCACGACACTCCGTACAAAGCTGATACTATCTGGTCACACTTTACATCGGACAGATGCCCAACTCTTGCAGGAAAGCCCAAGATATTCTTCATTCAAGCTTGTCAAGGAGATCGGCTTGATGGTGGAATTACTCTCAAAGAGAGAACAGAAACTGATGGTCAACCAACTGTCACCTTTCGCATTCCCACGCATGCTGACTTTTTAATTGCTTATTCTACAGTACCAGGATTTTATTCTTGGCGAAACACAACCAGAGGCTCATGGTTCATGCAAGCCCTTTGCTTGGAGCTTAAAGAAAACGGTACTCGTTATGATATATTAACTCTTCTTACTTTTGTTTGTCAGCGTGTTGCAATAGATTTTGAGTCAAACACACCTGATAATATGACAATGCATCAACAAAAACAAATACCTTGTATTACTTCAATGTTGACGCGTCTTGTGAAGTTTCCACCAGTACAAAATGGAGCCACATAATCAGGTAGAACAAATTAATAAATAATTAATCAATGAATAGTTAATCCTTGTCACTAAATCTTTAAAAAACGATTTTATGTAACTATATTTTTCTTGCTTCATTCCTTTACTTTTCTATAATGCGACAATATTGTATAAATATTTCATAAAAGATTCTGTGATAATGGAAAATGTTGGATGAACTACCGAAAAAAATAATTTGTTTTTTAAATGATGTATCTAAAGCAATTTGAAATATTCATACAATTTTGTCAAAATAAAAAAAAAATATCAATTTTTCGAAGCAATGAAAAATATTAAATATTGAGATTATTATAAATGTGATTTTTCAAACCTAATTTTTTAAAGATTAAGTACTACAAGGAAAAAGGGAAACAACATGATAAGAATAAGCAAGTTTGGAACACTCCAAATTACAAATATGAAAAGAAGTGATTGATGCGTTACCATTGCTAAAGTCGCTAAAATGCGCAAAGTTACGTCTTTTATTTTGTTTTCGCTGTTCGTGGAAACAAGCATAAGATACCTAGGTCCTATGACGGCCTAAGTACTTACGCCGTAGATACTCGTTTGTCGATATGCATTTATTAAAGATAAGTAAAAATAAGGAAACTCTTGCATTTATATCAAACTGATGAATTTTGTAATCAAGTTTTTTGTACTGAACTTTTATCAGAAGGCAAACCTTTCGTAAAAGTCATTTTACAATGATCTCCTTTTTATGTCGCGCAAGGCTGATTCTACGAACAAAATTTTCGTATTTCAAAAGATCAAAACATATGTATTTTATAATATAAGTGCAATTTCGTGAATTACAAACATGTCGAGCAGAAAATTTTTTCTAAATGATCTTTTTGTATTTTGTGATAATGGTATTTCGGAGATTCGCATTTACATAATTCTAATTGTAAGTGTCGGCCTTCGATGCATTTTTTATAAGAAATATTGAAGTGATATTGTGCCTATACTTCTTTCAATCAATGTCAAACACTTTTAGATAAGTAAGAAAAATTGTCTTTCACTTTGGAACATAATTTTTATTGTGGCAGATCAACGTGCATATATTAAAAATATCAATTGCATTTAATGTTATATTTTGGAGAAATATTAAATGTGCTATTTACTCATGTATTACAAAGGTGATTTGTATAAATGAAAAAAAAACAATAATAAATTTAATACAAAGGTACCTAAGAAAAATGTTTTATAAATTTACAAATAATTTAAATTAAATCTATACTATTCAGCAAACTTTTCGCTCGGAGCCAGAGAGTTACGACTTCGTCCTTCCCTGGCTCTTGAACCCCGGTGAAAATTTCCAGCAAAAGGGATGTATAGACACGAGGAGGCGGGGAAAAGAAAGACGGCATAGTAGTTGCGTGCCTCAACCCTCGTCAAGTCTTCATACCGACACCTGCCTCTACACAAACGCACCAACCGCCTCGGTGATCCGGCCGAATCCTCCTACCTTTTGCTTCAATAAACTCCTCCGAATTCCAACTTTTGTATGCCAGCAAAAAAGTATCCTTTTCCCCATCGACCCCAGCTCCTCTTTTCAATATAAGCTTTCCCTTAACTCCGATTCGACAGAAAGCCCATTTAATTCTCCTACTCCACGCGCATCCTTTTTATCCCCCCATAATCAACGCTACTTATTAACAATTTTGCAGGAAAGCTAAAATTCAGAATAGGAAATACGCGATATGCATTAATAAAACTGTCTCTTCGTCGAATGCCGCCCGCATTCGTTCCCCCGCTCATAACAGCCTTCACCCTCGATAAGCATCGGCGGCCCCTCTTCGATCTGAACGGGGCGAGCGTCCCGGGTGCCCGGGTGGCAGTTTAGGTCCGTCTAATACCCACGCACACATCCTCGGGCGCGCGACTCCGCGCCGAGTCCCTCGCCGCCTTTCTCGGTGTGAGTGGGGAGCGTTGTAGTACCGCTGCGGACGCTCGCGCAGGGTGCGACGGCCTTCCGCGCCAGCAAAAGGGAGAAAGAGAGAGTCGGACTCGGGCGAGTGCAAAGAACCGATGAAAGGGAGAACGCGCCGCGGGAGAGAACGAGAGACGCGCGGAGAGACGACGACGGCAGCGCGGCGGTGCGCCAGCGAGTCTGCCGCCTCTCCGCTGCGCGCGCGGTGTATCGCTATTATTTATTTAATTAACGGAACTGCCCGGCCGTGCTTCTCTCTCTCTCTGCAGCTGCTGCCGCCGCGAGAGCCTCTCGGACGGCGGATCTGTAATTGCCGAAGGGGAAAATTAATGCAACGAGTGTATGCATACTCGCCTCGGTGCTACGTACCGTTGCTGCTAATTTGCGTGAATTAATGAATGAGCGAATTTTATAGAGCCGGCCTTTCGTCAATGATTGCGCGTCGTCGTCGCTCGAGAGGTGAGAATCTTTCAGAAGAATGTCCATTAGCTCCTCCGTTTAACAGTTTTCCACGCAAAGTTTTATGAATTTTCTATACGAGCGTCCGCTGCATCACCGTTTTCTTTCTCTGTATTTTATGTTTTTTCTTCGTTTGCTCTGAAATGGGTTCAAGCCTGCATAAATAAATGACTAAGTTACAGCGAACTACTACGTATATGATAATACTTACATGGAATCGAACTTTGCCGTCGGGAAATTATCATTCCGAAGAAAAAGTAAAAGTATATAGTACATCGAAGGAGTAAAGAGGAAGGAAAAAGAAAGGTACGCTACATCCTCTTACTTCAAAAAAAAATGAGACTATACAAAGGTTATAAGTTAAGTAAGGTTATAAGTAATATGCATTACACAATAATTAAAAAATAAATAAAAACTCGTTGAATGCGAGCGGAATTTCAGTTCCTAAGTAGCCTCAAATTGTAAAACTTAATATTGAGCTATAAATAGCCCGCTCCAAAACGATCGAACGTCAATGTACAGTAAATTTAAAAACAACAGTCGAGAACGAGCGGCAGCTACTTATTTCGTGTAATCGCCTCCGTCGGCTCCGATCGAGCAGCTCCGACGCACTGGTGTAAAGCCTATCGTGAACGATTGCACGACCTCACGATAAGATAGATAATTGCAGTAAGCAGGGTTGAACAAACCGCCGTCTAGCAAGATTCTTAATACCCGCAGGAAGAAAAAAGTCCGGAAAACCTAACATCCGCCCCCCCCCCCTCCGGACAATACCCCAATACACCCAGCATGCTCACAAGCGACGAAAAAAAAAGCATTTACAACAAAGCCAAGCTACACAGATGACACATATCCACGGACGGGATCGGTATAGGATTTTAAAGCAGTCGGGCCGCAGCCACAATAAAGCAGCGGCGGCTCAGCGTGTATAGAACGGGCACTGCATGGTAGTATGCGTACGGCATCGTTCAGACTCTCTCTCTCTCTCTCTCTCTCTCGAAGGGAGGGGGCGGCAGCCAGGAGAAACCAGAGAGGCGCGCGGCCTGTACGCACGAGTGCGAGAGAGACCGAACTACCTCGCGGAGAAAATTAAAGGTGGCGCCAGGGTCGCGCTCGGCCTCGGCTCGGCGGCGGCTCTCCTCTGTCGGGCGCCGTACGTGGTATACGTCGCGTCGTGCTCTGTGGTGAGTGCACGCGCGCGCGCGCGCTGTCTCGGAATCTCTCCTCCGCTCGGCGCGCATAACCGCGAGGGAGAGAGGGTAGGCTCTCCGCCAGCGAGCTGCGCCCGCCTGCAGGAAGCCGAGGCACCGGCCGCCGAGGACAGCGCGCACACGTACGCGCCCGTGCGCCATACGCGTCGCGAGTGCAAGCCCCGGGAAGAAAGAGAGAGCCCCACCGCGAGCTCGCCGTTTTTCTCCGATCGCGCGTGTGTGTCCGCGCGTTCGCGTTCGCGCGCGCGCGCGTGTGTGTGTGCTTCTGTGCGCGAGGGTGTGACTCTCGACGCAGCGACGGGGCCGCTGCTCCCCGCACGTGCGCCACCCCCTGGGACGCGCTCCGGAGAAGTCCTTGCTGCCTGCCCCCTTGGATTGCAAAAGAGGAGAGGCTCGTGGCCCGCCGCCCGCCGTGCAGCTTGTGCAATCGGCCGAGTTGCCGAGTGCTCGCGGCGTCCGACTGCTTGTAAATAAATAAAGGAGGAAGAGCGCAGCGGGCGCTATACGGCCGGACGATTTAAAGAGGCTTGCCTCCCCCTCCCCCGGGAGAGCCGCGAGGATCGCGCACGCACGTCTCTCGGCGAGAATTTGGAGAAGAGGGAGAGGGGACAGGAGGAGAGAGCGCTGCGCTCGCGGGCCACACGAGATACGAAGGAGCGTGTAGGTGCTGCGAGCGGAGAGAGCGACGATTTCACGCGGGGGCTATCGATTCGACGGCGACGACGGTAACCCCTTCGGGCACGCCGAGCCCCCCGGGCGAGCGTCAGCGGCTGGCCGATCCTCTTTCGTTCCTTTTTCCGCGGGCTCCTGCTCTCTTTTTCCCTTTCCGCGCCTCCGCCGCCGACTGACACGGCGACGGCCCCGACGGCACGGCCGACGATAAAAATACACGCGTGTGTGCACTGCTCGGTAGGGGAGGGGGGCCAATGGCGGATTTAAAGCCGAGAGTCCGATGCGCCGCTGTTGGCGTGCACATGTGTAGCGAGTGTGTGAACATTTGGTCCGGGTAGGGAGAGGGGGCTCGAAGGAGGATAATCGGAGCGAGAGAGGCAGCGTGTACGCGGCGCCTGCGGCACACTCGCGAGCGAGCGCCGAGCGGCCGAGGGAGCCGACGTCGAGAGGCAGACGGACGGGAGCGAGCGCAAGAGGGAGATAGACTGGCGGAGAGAGAGAAAAGCGAAGCAGCACCGAGAGCGCAGTCATGGACGTCGATATTTTTGGGCGAGTAGCAGCAGCAGCGGCGACGGCAGCACCGCCGATCATCGTCGAAAGTGCAGCGACGACGTTCGCGAGGCCCGTCCGCCCATCCCCGACTCCCGGACAGCAGCGTCTTCTCGCGCCGCCCGTCGGCGGCCGATGAGCTGCCTCCGCTGAGCTCTCACCAATTCTCCACAGGGATATACTTAACAGTGTGGTCTTTTATTCTTTCACGAGAAACAGATATTGCTCTTTAGCACCGAAGAGACAGGAACAGAGACAAGTCAGCTGAGCTTCAACTCCAAGAGCAGACTGAACGATCTCAACCCTCTTGGATATCCAAGTCCATCGACTTGAACCTTTCGATCGCAAGGTTTCATTTCGCTGTTAAACTGTAAAGGGTAGGTCTTGCTAACTGCTAGTCTTTGCGTTCGAGTAACGCTAGTTTTTTTAGTATACTTACAGGCAGTCGTCACTGCTATAAACAGCGGTAGTTCACTGACGGATCTCTGTAGCTGGTAAAATATTTTGTCATTGTATCAGCTACAGTGGCTTTTATTTTATAAACTAGATTTCTTCGATTTAATAGATGTACTCATACTAGGTTACTTTTTGATTAATAAGCAAATGTTTTTATTTTTTAGAACCTGCATTATTTCAATTTTAAAAGCAGTTGCTTACATTGCATGACGTGGTATTCCAAAACATATTAAATTAAGCTATAACAAAAGAACTAATGTAGATTACTCTTTTTGAGCAAAATGAACATGTAATAATAATAAAAAAATCATTACAATAAAACTGAGACATAAAATATTTAATAGCTGTATTAAATAACAGAAAACTTGAAGATATTGGTACATACAAGAATAAAATTAATTTTAAACTATTCATTATATAGGTATTTAAAGTAGAAAATAAAACAGATGCTATAAATGGCTATTTAGTACCTTTTGTCTTGAATGTTATATACAATAACTGTATACTTTAAAGCAAGAAATTTCCAATTACAACCAGTTGACAGCTTTTTCTAAGAAATTAAAGAAAAATGTAAACATTGAAATTTTGAAATCAAATTCATTGCGTACGTTTAAATTAACACATCAGCAAATATTAACTTGAACATTTTTCAGGTAAACCTCAGGGTACCCAAACTCAAGCACATAACACATTCATTCTCAAACAATCACGATGGATCTCAGCTCAACAGTGAGTGCAATGTCAGCTGGCGCAGCCAGCGGCAGCGGTGGTGGTGGTGCAGTCGCTTGCCCAGTCTGCACACTATACCTGCGAGAAGGTATCAGTCTGCAGAAGCATTTGGATACTCATCCAAAGGAGCAAGTGATCGAAGCGCTCATCCGGGCAAGTAGTGGTGGTGGTGGTGCTTCAGCTTTGTTTGGTCAAAGCTTTGCATCTCAACAGCCACAGCCACAAACACAGACTTCGATGCCAACTCCAACACCAACTCCGACGCCGACGCCGACGCCGACTGCCACACCCGTACCCGCACTACCGATGCCAACGTCGAGTCCGGGTTCCAGTGTACAGCCAACGACTTCGCCGAGTCCGCATGTTCCTCACGCACAGTCGCCTTATCCAATTGGCCCTATTTTCGAATGTCCGCCGATCAATGCCATGATACCACCACCGCAGTTCACTTCTTTTAGCTATCAGCAATTTGTTAATAATGGTAATATTGTTATTCTCATAGTAGTTTGAATGTTATTTCTTTTTAAATTAAATGTTGCATTTATGCAATAATATTCAATTTCATTATCAACGACTGAGTAAACAATAATTATTCTAGGAACAATGATGATACCAGCTCAATATGCAATGGCTCAGGCCCAGCCACCTCAAACAAGTCAAATGATGCAGATGTTATACAGTCCATATGGAATGTACCATCAGCAGCAAATTCCAACGGTACAAATGATTTCTGCACCAACAATGATGCCTACGACGGCAACAACTCTACCAACGACGGTACCAGCTATTACGACGCGCATGAGACCAGCTACGAACACGAGCAACGTTACGCTCACGGCGGTCAACGAAACGACGACGACAGCATCACCTTCAAGAACGACCAGCTGTGCACACTCCCAGCCACAGATGCAGGCTTCACAACAACAACAACAACAGTCACAGCCAGAACAAATGGTCATTGAATCGCCTAAGCATCAAATAGTCCAGGAAATAATTCCTGATCGCATACTGCCTGATTTGGAAATGCCTGCATCGCCTGAACAAACACCGGTTGAGAATGAACACAACCATACATCGATTGAACATAGAGAGCAAGTAACTCAGAGTAGCTGTGCACAAGAAGAAAAGCCTCATGTCGAACATTATCACAGGTATAGAAATTAATTTTGTAATTTAAAAATTAATCTTTAAAATTTCTATTATAATGTTACTAATTCAAATTATGTTAATTTCAGGGAGGATTCGGTAGCGTTAGTTACCGATACTTGTGAAGAAAATTCCGATGATAATATCGAATCAATTTTACCAGATATTGAAGACAATGAAGAAATCGAATCGCTAATAGTGAGGAACCCTGGTAGAATAGTTAATGATAAGCATGCCGAAGTGCAAGAATTAGAGACTGATGAACATATGGATACTTTAGATCATGAACAAATTACGAATAAGACAAACGTTGATAATGTTCGAAATAATGAGGTGAAAGGAAGTGAGGAACTCAGTAAAACGGCGGATAGGAAAGAAGTCGTTATTGAAAGTGCGCAAGAACAGGATGAACCCTTAGTTAACGAAGTTGTAACTATCAGTAGTAGTAAAGCTGAAGTTGAACAATTAGGTCGACTACTCGTAAATGTGGAAGCTGAGTTTAGTAATGTAGGAATATCTAACAAAATTGAAGAACAGAAAACAGAAAAAACTCTTAAAGAAAAGGTTCATGTGATCTCGATGGAAGAAACTAACGAGAAACCTTCGGAAGAAGATGAAAGTACGAGTGTTTCATATCATAAAGCAAGTCTCGACCACCTCGAGTGCAAAATTATTGTCGCACACGAAGATACTGACGTGTCATCTGTTGCTTCCGAGGATTCCGCTCAGTGTGACATGGAAATTCAAAAAGTCTTTTCGCCTCCTTATCAGTATAAATATTCGCATTCAGCTCCTACCTCACCCGTTTCAAAGAAAAAACAGTATCGCTCTCTATCTCGCGCATCCATACGTTCTGATTTCGACCGTTCGAATGAGAATGTCTCTGCTTACCCAATAGGATTCGAAGCTACGACATTAGTGGATTACCTCAAGGATAATTACAATGATGAAGATATGGAACTTGAAGAACCACATCACACATACTTAAAAGAAAGCAACAGTATGATGTCGGCACAAGTAGCAACCCATCCATCTATGTCGACGGGTGCTAGAGGTGTTTCTATTCTAAAGGCCCGTCGTAGTAAAGTACCTGGCTCACCTATATCCATTCGATCTACCTCATCTTATGGTAATATGGATGAAGAAGAAGACGAAGACGACGATGATGATTCAGATGTTGACAGTTGTGTTAGCTGTCACACCAATGATAAAGATGACGACGAAGAAGAGGAAGAAGAGGAGCACATTTTACTTGCTTCTTCGACGCAGCAAATGATTGACGAAAATGAGCACGAAGAGAAAAAAGTTCTTTCACACGTCGAGGATAGTAAAATCGGGATAGGTTCGGAAACAATACAAATACATCATCAACAGCAAGAACATCCTTCAGATTTTCGATCTCAGAGCTTAATGGCTGATCATTATTCGGCTGCTTCGTTCCCCTTGGAGCATCATCAGTCGAGTACACATCAGCAGCAGCAACAGTCTACTGCGATGATCAGTCACGAAACTTATCCAATGTCAAGTAACGAAGCTTCGCAAAATCTAATGAACATATCCGATTGTGTAGATCCGACGACTAGTACAGATTCGAAGAGTTACTCCAGTTCAAGCAAGTCGGTAATCCAGAAACCCTCGACAGAGCTACTAAATATAAGTGAAGATGCTCATGCGGGTCCTATGAACGTTTTCGAATTTGATGGACTACAGATACTCGTGCCAAGCACCTTTATTAGTGAATCGTCCCAAAAAGCTGTAAGTGGAACGAGTCAGCAGTCCATGTCGAGTAGCGAAAATGGAGCAGGAAACGACGAAGAAGTCAAGAGCGTAAATATGAGAGCCGATGAAACCATGCCAGCAAGAGGTGAATTGTCAGAGCAGGAAAGTAATGGTTGCACTGAACAATCCGCTTGGCAGGTAAGCAATTTAAAAAACATAAATTTTTATGAATATTGATTAGATAAATAACTAAAAAAATATTTTTTTTCAGCTGTATATGGGACAAGAATCTTCGCGAATGTCCACTTCATACGATCTAATGGCACGAGAAAGTTGGGAGGAATCCGAAGGATCAGATCACGAAGACAACAACGGCGGTCCTTTGCTGGACAGTCGGTCACTCGCCACACACTTCAATTCCAGTTTGTTCCTCGATCATGATCGCAAAACACCCACTCGCCGTGTATTTAAATGCTCGCACTGCTCGGAAGTATTCGATTGTCCGAAAGAGCGGCGGGTACACAGCACGATGGTGCACAAAGAAGCCGGTCCGTCGAGCTGCAGTAATGATAACACAGACCATCATTCGGAAATGAAAGATATCAAACTACTGGAAGGTCGAGGGAACGTTTTCGAAGAGATTTTTATTCCAGGAGGTATGCATTTGCAACAAGCTTACCAACATCAACAGCAACCATTGCTTCATCAGCTGCAACCGCCTCAGCACTCGAGCGCAATGAAAGTAGACGGTGATGTAAAAGTTGTACCGCTACTTCCTGTCAGCGAAGTCATTTGTACTCTTTGCAATCAGCGATTCAGCAGTGAAAAATCTTTACAGATCCACCATAGGCGCATGCATGTGGCTGAGCCAGCAAAACGAATTCGTGAAAATGCTAAGTGCCAGATCTGTAACGAAGAGTTCACTTCCGTAGCCAATTTTAATATGCACCTTAAGATTCATCCTCTCGAGTGCGGTCAGTGTGGTAAATACTTTTATCGAAAGCAAAATTTCAAGCTCCACATGAAGCGTCACCTGGGAATCAAGCCTTTCCGTTGTACCGTTTGCGATAAAGCCTTTCTCACAAAACAGAAGCTGGATGAACACACAAACGGGCATACAGGTAATGCCCCTGTAAAATGCAATTTGTGCAATGAAACATTTAGGCGGTATTCGAATCTGACGCAGCACAAGAACCGCCACCATCTGAACATCAAGAAAAAGCTTAAGGACTATATATGTCATTGTGGCGAAGTGTTCCACACGAAAAAGAAACTCGCTTGGCACAAAGAGACTCATGACGAAAAGCCAAAAGCGTGCACCTACTGCAACGAACGCTTTATTCACATGGCGAGCTTAACGAGACATATGCGAAGAGCCCATAATCGGCGATTTGTTCCAGATGCCCAGAGGGAGAACGAGAACGTTGAATGTCCGATTTGCAAGTGCATTTATTTGAGATCTTCACTAGCAGTGCATATGCGTGTGCATAATGGTGAAAGGCCTTATGAGTGCCAGGTTTGTTCCAAAGCTTTCAGTACAAAATGGAACCTGCAGCTCCATAAATGGACTCACGCTGCACGCAGTACGAAGCCCTTTAAGTGTAACCAGTGTAGCGCCGCGTTCTACAGACATAGCGATTACACAGCTCATATGAATTCTCACAGAAACGTTAGGCCGTACACATGCAATTACTGTGGAGCGCAGTTCATTAGAAAGTATAACTGCCTACGACATGTCAAGGAACACGAGGAAAATAAGGCATATACGTGTGATGTGTGCAACAAGACCTTCCACAGGTCATACTACCTAAAAGAGCACTTGAGAGTGCATTCAGGAGCAAGACCTTACTCTTGTCACATTTGCGGCAAATCCAGTAGCACAAAGTCGAACCATAATAAGCATGTCAGAATTCACCATGCACGTGAGCCTGTAAATACGGAGAATTAAGGAGAGCAAGTGTTCTTTTTTTGTTCTTCATTAAATGAAAGCACTTCAGATTTACAATAATTCTTCTTTTTTTTTACTATTTGGATTATTGGTTCGCGTAACCGATGTGAAAGTGCCGCAAAACTTCTTAGGAAAATATTAGTTTTTTCTAATTATAAAAATTGTCGTACATGAATTTTGTTACATATTTCTGAAAGAATTCCAATGACGTAAAATGAGATTTATAGCAAACAAAAAACATTTAAGGTAATAGTAAAAATTTCTATTTTGCATTCGTACTGATTTCTTTTTCGAGTACGCTGCAAAACTTGAACTAACGAACTTTAATTGAAAAATAATGTTTTCAGTGATTAGAAATTCAATTTACACATTTTACCTAAAAAAATGATATTCAACTTCTGTACCCTGTCTGGTAATTGATCTTTATTTAAATGTGAATGGAACAATGATTTTTTTGTAGAACTTCTAAACAGTTTCATAAAAAATTGTCTCATACTCAACTCTGAATTGATATTCAAATTTCAAAAGTAATTATATGTATTAAAAAAAGTCACTGCTTACCACATTACAGCAATAAGTAAATGTTTTCTATTTATTTGATTATTTCTATTACTCAAAGAGTTCAACAAATGACGATCGTTATTTTAAAAAAGTTATTTCGTTAAATATGAATTTTTTATTTGTATCTTTACGTAGTATCAGATAGACATGAAATACATTTCAATTTTTAAGTATAACTTAGGCCTCTTGTGGCTCGCTAGACTGCTATCGGTACAAAAATTCAAGACTCCTCGCGTGCATAGTTAATGATATTAGCTAATAATTTGAAACTGCCCACCTAATAATTCACATATTATTATTGTTTTAGGAAAGAAACCTTGTAATTATTGTAATGTATATGTTTGCATTTTTAATTAAAAACTTCATTGAAAGAAATATGCAAATATAATTTTAGTGTAAGGTTTAAGCTATCTACTGTAATAGTAGAAGACTTGAAATTTTTGAATCGATAGTAAAGTTTTCAAACATGTGTTATTTTTAATATTTACGAAACACTTGATAAAAAAAACTTGAATGTTCCACGTGTGTTTGTTGTTGTTATTCAAGGAATTGGCACTTTGGCCGCTGTAAGCATGCATAGGAAAAAAAGTTTTACAACTGATAAAATGTAGTCTTTTAAGGGAATAAAGTTAATTCCGATGTTTTATTTTATTTTGGATATGTTTATGGATGCATTCCATATTTGAAAATTTAAACAAAAAAATGTGATTTAGTCTTTGTCGTGGTTAAGAAATATTGCAATATTTTTTATGTATAAATACGGGGAAGAGAAAAAACATGAAAGATACCTTAAAAGGCCTGATTTCCTCTCATGCTTACGACGAGGCACCAAAGCTTTTCTATGAAGTAAAAAGTAAAGAAGATAAACGTGTCGTGGCACTCAGTGCACAAATGTGTAAAGTATAGTGTGTGTATCTAATATGTATTTGGACTAAAGTTACAGATATTTACGAAAGCAAACAAAGCCTATGCGTGGGTTGCAATTCAATGCAGAAAGCGTAAAAAACTGAAGGGTCAAGTGAACTCTTTACTCATCCTAATGTAGAACTGTACAAAATGGTCCAAAGCGAAGATCGATGCATGACTGTACTTTTGCGAGGTAAAATAAATTTGCCAATTAAAGAGTATCGATTTCTCACCTTAGGATTGTTTAAGTATGAAAAAAAAACAGCAAGCGAATGTTTTTCCTTTTTGGTAAAAGCTTGCGTTTTTACACGTGGAATAATAATTGCAATAATGCGAACATTTGCCAATTGATAATAATGAAATAGGAGAAAAATGTGAACTGTTCGCTAGTTTATAACTAAAAGAGAATGAGAAATAGGAGAAGTTTAAGTGTCAATGATCGTAAGCGAATTTTTTATAAATAATAAGACAAGAAATGGAATGGAAAATATATCATGCTGATGAAAGCATGATTAGCCTCGAAGTGGAGTATAAAGTAATTAAATAATTGTAATAAGTTGCGTCGTAATTCAACGTGTATGAAATCTGTATTTATTTGTCATGTGAAATGACATTTAAGCGCAAGGGCCTATAATAATATACAGATTTGCTGCTGTTAGCATTACGGCGCCTCTAACTTTTAGATAGTTCGAAATCTTAGTTAATGTTATTCTTCTATATTTATATGTATTGCAATCCTGTATGCAGTGATTTTAAAGGTAATTCCAATATCAAGACTGATCGATGTTGGTTCTCATTGCGATTATTTTTCTCTCTACTCTAGGACTGTAGAAGATTAATTTCGCAGACGCCATTTATAGAGCTTCGTACTTTTAACTATTATTTTTATCAATTGTTTTATTATAATTATTATAATTTCCCTTTTTTCTACACTTTATCAGATTCGAGATCTGAGAGAAATTGTTGATTTGTGAATGTAAATTGATTAATCCAAGTGCTTTCAGGAAGCGGGGAAAAGAATATTTCTTAACACAGTGTACTATGTTTAGTTCTTATAAATTCAGTTAGTTATTATCATTATTATTACTATTATTATTATTATTACGATTATTACAATTATCATTACGTTGCGGGCATTCGAAATATATATGTAGACGAAAATTTGTTTTGGCAACAAAGTGTTAACCCACCTCAAACCAACATCGAAGTCCAACGTGCAATTTTTTTTAGTTAAAAGGAGTAATCAATGCGTGCGTGTGTTAATTGACAAACACACTGCCTGTAAATAATTGTAAATATGTATATCGTCTCTATTTTATAATAGGGCTAACGGATGAAGTTAGCAAATAAATATCATACGAATCTTAACTAAAAAATACTTGGAGGTAAAAAAAAAAGAAAAAACTGATACGAACGATACAGATAGAATAATTATTACAATTACCATTACAAAAACAATTAAGCAGCATATGTATATCTTAATAAAAGTCATGTGTTGAGGTACTTTTTTAAAAAAGTTTCGTTATTTTTACCTTTTTCCTACATTGTAGGCAATTTTTAAACAGTGTTTCTTTACTTTGCATAAACATAAATTATTGATAAAATACTTAATAAAAAATATTACTTTCATGTAATAAAAACTCGATGTGTTTTATTATTGATAAACATTACCCACATTCTCTTTCGTTAGATTAATTTTTATTTATACATTTTTAAGTTTTACTTTTATTAAAATGTATTACTTAAATTTTCAATTATATCAAATTTAAATTTAGGAATTTTTAATTTGTTTAATAATTAGAAAAAAAAATTAGCTTAAAAAAATTCATTGTTACCAATTGCTCTATATATAATATAGTGCCATTACCAACTTAACTACATTATAGTATAAACACAAAAATCAAAACAGTGAAAAGTATCACACACGTGGTGTTCACAAAAGAAAATAAATACAAGATTCCTATAAATTTTTATTTAAATAATAAAAAATCAATAGTTATTCTAGTTTATAACAGTTCATTTCTACTAAAAATTTTGACATGGGACGTTTAGCAGAAGTAAGATTATTATAACCTAGGATTAATATTTCAAGAACTTAATAATAATTTTACTTGGTATTTCTTTAATTTAAATAAATTATTTTAGCTTGCTGGAGACAGTGGCAGTAGTGAAAAGTCAAGAACTTTTGTATTTCAAGATGAAGGTCATACTTTAGGAAACATTTTACGATCCATAATAGCACACTAGTAAGTTAATATTTTTTGCATTTTAAATTTAGATAATAATGATAAATATTGTTTATTTTCAGCCCTGAGGTTGAATTTTGCGGTTACACAGTACCACACCCAGCAGAATCAAAAATGCATTTTAGAATTCAAGCAAAAAATGGAAGAGCAGTAGATATTTTACGTAGAGGCCTGGAAGACCTTTCTAAAGTTTGCGATCATACAATTGAAACATTTGAAAAAGCTATGGATGATTATAAAAGTAGTAACAAAATGGATACAAGCTAAAATTGTAAATCTGTTGTTTTTTAATTTTTATTGTGCGTAACAATCTGTATATAATAATATAATTTTTTTATAATAAATATTTTTTGCTAAAACTCTATTTTTAATGTCATCAAAAGTCTAAGAAAATATTGTTTAAATATTATAGTCAACCTTTAGAAAGTTTTCTTATTTTAAAGACAAAATTCCCTCTCAAAATCATATGCCAGTAGGAAATGAATAAAAAACTTTATTGGATATGAATTGACTTGCCATTTTGTTGTTTTAATGTAGTGTATAAACAATTAACTAGAATGTATTAACAAAAAAGCTTTAGCTTGAGCTTTATCAAATTAACTTTTGTTTTTGAATAATATTTAAAAATTAAAATTGCAATTGTATTTATCTTATTACGTTTACTGCAGTTTAATTAAAATTAACAATGCTAAAATTCAAGAAAAATTTTGGTTAGATGAGATTTAATAAGAACACTGTAAATAAAATTTTCATGAAGGATCTTTATTTCTCAAAGAGTTGTCAGATTTAGATAACTTCAGCAGGTCTTGATCCAGCTACTGGTCTGTGGTTCTTAGATAGATGGTCAGCAAATTCTTGGTAAGGAGTTTTGGAAAGAGCCATTTCCTTCCAAAGATCCGGAGTCAGGTAGGCATAGGTCTTAGCAATGGCAGCATAAGTGGCCTTGGCGAAGTTACCCAATGTACAGGTAGATCCTCTAGCAGATGTGTAGCAATCTTCGATACCAGCCATCTGAAGCAGCTTCTTGGGAACTGGAGCTGATACAATACCAGTACCTCTTGGTGCAGGAATGAGACGCACTTGTACTGAACCACACTTGCCAGTTACTTTGCAGGGAACTGTGTGAGGTTTACCAATTTTGTTACCCCAGTAACCACGACGAACTGGAACTACAGACAACTTGGCCAGGATGATAGCTCCACGAATAGCAGTGGCTACTTCTTTAGAGCACTTGACACCGAGACCAATGTGTCCATTGCTGTCACCAATGGCAACAAAAGCCTGTAAAAATTGAGAATTTATTTATTTGTACTTACAATATTTAAAAAATATAAATATTTCCTTTTTAATATTCCAAATTACCTTGAAACGAGTACGCTGTCCAGCACGGGTCTGTTTCTGGACAGGCATGATCTTGAGAACCTCATCTTTCAAGGAGGAGCCAATGAAGAAATCAATGATCTCAAACTCTTTGATGGGCAGAGAGAAGAGGTAGATCTCTTCAAGGTTCTTGATTTTACCATCTCTGACCAGACGGCCAAGTTTAGTCACTGGAATCCATTCCTTTGCGTCTTCCTTGCCACGACCACGGCCGCGACCACGTCCACGACCACGTCCACCACGACCGCGAGGACCACCACGGTCACCTCCACGGGAACCAAAACCTCCACGGAATCCTCCACGAGCGGCTGGAGCAGCGTCCGCCATGCTGAAATTTACAGACAAGTGTTATTTGACTTTTGAACTTTCATTTAAACAGTCTATATAACAGTATATCTTTTTTAAATTTTTGCTAAACAATCAATTATTCAGTGGATAGTTGTTTTGACTCGAAGTCTTAAATTGCAAGACTACATTAGCTAACCTAAAATTCAAGTCACACGTGGCATTACATTAAATAAATAATAATTCTTAATACGATAAAAAATAATCATGCTTTTAGTTTCAATAAATAAGTACTAAGTTTTTGAACTAATTTATGAAATTTTGAGAATTATTTTATAGCAAATAATTATTTATAAAGTTGGAGGTACTCACTTTATTTCTTTCCTATGATTTCGATCACGGAAGAAAGAGTCTCAGCGCCTCCTGCAGTTCAGAAATAGCACTTCTATTTTCTACACTTCCGGTAACTACCCGCGCAATTTGAATTTTTCAAAGTTTGAATGAATATTAAAAAATTCAATTAATATTAATAATGAAACGCTTTATGACTTACTGATTGTTTGAAGAAGAAGGAAAATAAATCAGACATTAAGTATTTATGTTCGACAAGTTTTGCATTTATTTCTTAGAATTTCATGAGATTCAATGAGAGGATAATATGCTATCCAAGACGGTAAAATGAATTGATTGTTGAAACTTGATTACATAATATGTAGATGACAATAAAATTAAAAATAGTTAAATTTTATTTAAGTTCGCACCTACTATGTAAATTTATTTACAAATCGCCAGCTTTGAAATGTTCTTTTAAGCTCGCAAGGCAATAAACTTAGCCATTCACTGTCTTTTACAGTTTATGGAAGACGACAGAGACGTTTTAAGAACGTACATTTTCTCCTAGAAAGTCGCGATCTAGTACACTAAATAAAAATTATATTTTCGATACTATTCAAAGCTTACATGTTGTTTTTTATTTTTTGCCAACTGAGATCTCGCACATTATCTTTCGGTATTACCTTAATCGTACACAATTTATAACAACACAAAAAACTCGTAAATACAGGTACAAATGAAATACAATGACTACTTAAAAAAAAAATTGGCTTCTATAAAAATAAACCTACTTTAAAAATACTTATAACAAATAATTGTCCTCTAATTAAAATCGATAGCATTCAGAGGCTTAGGCTTCAGATAGGCTTTGGAAATGGATTCTTATTACTTTCGACTTCCGTATACTCGTTAAATAGTTCTTCAATAGACCACCACGTCACCGGCGGTCCATTGCGTCTACCTGAGGACACTACACGGTTCATGAAAAATCCTAGTAAAAAAGCTATAAAAATAATCCAAATCATAGATTTCCAGGTTGTATATCTATTCGCTATCCAACAGACGACGGGATGCACGTGACTGAAATAATAAAAAAAAAAATTATTAAGCGTCACACTTAAGGGAAAACTAAGTATTTGGAAAAATACTACTACGATCTTATTCTCACTTAAGTGTTTCGTTAAAATTTTCTTCATCGTTAACTACTTCAGGAACCGTATCTTCTCGCGTATTAGACCAAACGTCTATCTCTTCCGTATAATCGTTAGCAAGTGCAGAAAGATTATTTATAGACGTGCGTATTAAATTATTGTTTTCTTCTCGGGAATGTCGCCTCGACTTCTGCCTGCTCGAAGATATCGCGTAATTCTGCTATACTGCTCGAGCTACTGCAAATCATAAAAAACAATAAAAATGTCAGTATGCTTTTTCTCGTTATAATTGAACATTTATAGAGACAATGAAACTGAAACTCACTCTGCTCGATCTAACTTCTCCGCTTCCCACTTCGGGCTTTCGAAGCATAAAGAAGGTCTTCGCAACCCTGGAACTCTTCCAGATACGGAATTTCTCTGCCTTGGAAGCTCCTAAAACAAAGAGCTCAATTAAAAAAGGAATAAACTTCAAAGTTTCAAAGTACTAATAAGCACCCAAACTAAATGAAAAGGATCTAATTCGTCCGACTATTTGTATAAAAAATAGAAATTTAAATCATGCATTCACTTGTCATTAAAAAAAATCTAATGATGACTAAAACATGTTTTATTCATCAAAATGTAGTGTGCTCATGCATGTAATTCGCCAAAGCTGCAAATAAAAAACCTGTGAAAGCAAAGCGAATCGCGTGATTTTTTTTTTCGGCATAATCGGTAATAATGCGACTGGATGCACCAATAACTCTTGACACTCGCGATATTTTCCTAGAAGTACGCAAAATAAGCAAATCTGAAGAAGCTATGAAATGAAAAAAAAAAAAAGAAATTTGGTATTCTCGTTGCCTTAGAAATGTCTTGGTTGCTGCCCAGCAGTGGCCGAGATATTGTTGCTATACTAGCTCTCCTTCTAGCCATCTAAAAAAATAAAACAAAGTCAAACGTAACGATATCGCGTAATGCAGGTGCATAAAATTTGAGAAAAACATTCTCAAAGAATACGTGTCTTATCAAACTTATAAAAAAAAGCGAGTGCGAAGCGTGAACTGTCTGCTGCGACGGCGAGTGAGACCTTTTACCATGTAATTTATGTTACATAAGAATCATTGATTTTTTTTTACTTATACTTTTTGCTAAACAGTTTTTTTAAGATAGATAATTCATAGCTGTTACTCTAGTATCAAGTCTACATTTTTCAAGATGCACGGAATTTTGTATCAGATGTCGTAATCTACAAGTATTCGTACTCTTGCTTTACTACCAAAAATTTATTACAATTCTGTTTGTTAAAATTGTCACGGAATCTTTTCAGAAGTACATCCAATTTAAAAAAAAAAAGAAGATAAATGTAACAGTTATTAAGAATTGCTTTTTCAAATAGATCACCTCGATAATCCGATTATAATCAATTCTCTTAAATCACAACGGCCAAAAGATTGTGTCGTTTTATGAAAATAAGAGAATGACAAACGAATATGTAAAATGAAAAAATGGTGGTGGTGATGATAACGACGATGATGATGATGATGATGATGATGATGGGAAGCGGCTCAAGCAGCGAACAAGTTTCTTTTTGCATTTTCGAACCATCGTACGATTATTGTTGGGTACTGCGCGATACCGAACCCGCGGCACGTCGTCGCCCATCTCACTTAAGTTCTCTTCAAGCACTATGTTGTTTTCGGCAAGGATTTTCCTAAAATTTACATTCATTGTAAGTTTTTACATAATTTTAAAATTACATTCTTACTCGGGCTAGATCACCACTGGATATAATGGATTATATAAATTTTGGAAAGAACGGATATATACTGTGCGGAAGAAATACATGTAATAAAAATCATCGGTAAGAAGGTTCAACACTGAAGGACTTGATCGGAATAGAAGAGGATCGAAAGGTGAAAATCGAGCTCCGAGAAGAACGGGATTTACAGAGGCTCTCGCGTACTTCGTCTCTGCAAGCTCAGTGGCAAGCTTTTCGCACTTGTGACGTAGAGTCTGAAGGTACTTGTCGGCCAACAGTACCGCCCGGGAGACACGACGCTCCTGGTGCACGGCACCGAGGGTTTCGGCGTCGCAAGAAATCCTGTGCGTACACCTCGCCACCATTTTCAGCTGTAGCTTCACTCGTTCCACCCGCTCCACCGACTCGCTATCGACGCACAAAGGCGCCAGCTCCTATTTTTGATCGCATTAGTATTGTGCTTGTAGAAAGTTCACGAGATTCGACATGAACTAAATGCTGAGAGCATTCTCAACGCAACTAACAATTTAGCCGTTTTATTGGCAAATAAAATGACTTTTCGAGAAAGTTACACAACGTTGACCAGAATTTACGTTATCGTTACAAACTTTTAACAAAGAACCATACATTTTTATTTTCATATACGTTTATACGTTCGTGGGGAAGTACATCCCGGCGAATGAAGCCTGAAGATAGTAGTACAATAAGCTGCTATTTTTATGAAAACTCGCGCAGTTATAAAAACATCAATTGTTAACGAAAAATATCAGAGATTCATTTTTTTAGCTCCTGCCTTGGACAGTTGCAATTGTTAGTTGTATTATATAGTATTGATATTTTTTTACCTAAAATTTAAATTTCGAACGATATGTACCTCAATATCCTGATGCATTTTACAAACTTCATTGGTAAAGTTTTTCTCAGCTTGGTCACGATGTCGTCGAGATAAAATTATACGCCTGGAAAGAGTCATCCTGTCTGTACTCAGTCCGACGGAAAAGGCTGTGTACTTCTTCTGCAATAAAATTGAAATTAATTCAGTAAATTATTCATTAAAACAAGCAATGAGTATAAATCTAATTTTTTTTTATGTTCAGCTACAAAAGTTTGCATAATATTGATAAGTACAGTGATACAATTAATTATATATTTCTCTTATTACAAAAAACAACCGTAATGAGCAATTTTTCCTCGTCTTATATTACATAAAATTTGGTATTCTTTTTAAGGAAAAAGTTCAAAAAAATCTTATTAACTGATTTCAATTTTTTTCCTTGCAAAAAAAATCATTTAAGAGAATAAAATCTTGAATACTGTTAATTTTACTAACAAGTATATAAAAATGTACCTTATTCGTAAGATGTAAGCGAATGAACAAACAAAAAATTTATAATATTATTAAGAATATTTCAAATTCTTATACTAATATTTATTTTCATTATTACCTTTAGTTCCTCCTCAGATAAAGCCTCACTAAAACAAATAATAATAAATATATAATAAAAGTACATGTCAAACTTCTAAAACAAATAGTTAATTTAAAAATGTAGTCGTTTTTGTAGATACGAAACGTTAAGTTATTTAACTTATTATAAGTGCAGATTTTACTTCGTTTATATTAATTAGATGCGGTATAATTAATTAAATGGTGTTTTTATTTTCACCATATAGAAGGAATATTATTTAAATTTTTAAATAGCATTGCAGTGCACTACATCATAACAGTACACATCCAAAATAAGCATCGACGGAAAAGAAATTTAAATAAAAAGATATCGAAAAGGAATTCAACATTGCGAAGTGAACGATAAATGGGGCGATCATAAAAAGATGAAAGAACCAAAAATATCGGTCGCGAGACCAAGTGAAGAAGTGCTGGGGAAGTTTGTCACGCTCGCGCGACGCGGACCACCTTGACACTTGATGTCTTTTTAGAAATAGCGGCGCTTTCGGGTCTGCGCGAGCGTGAAAACGCTCGGAATTACTCGTCGGGAGCGAGAAAAAAATGTGAAGAAGCTCACTGCGACGAAAAAAAGCATTAATAATGTAGATCGAGATTACAAGCAGTTCGTTATTTTTTTCAAAAACTTTTTTTCATTTTTTCCGTAGTTAGCGCTACAAATGGATTCTGGGATTGATGCTAAAGCGCTTCTGAAAATCTCACGTTATTTCGGAATCGACGTCGGGGAAACTGGCTATGCCGGATTCTTGGAGCTTCTCGTCGGACCAGCTCGGGAAAGCTTTCGGACTTTCATCCTCCTTCGGCGCTTCTTGGGGCGAGTTGTTTGCCATCACTTTTTGGCAACTACTTTCTTTCTCCTCGTTCACCATCGGAGGAATCTAAAAACAGAAAATAAAAAAATTAGACATATATAAATAACCGCATTCTTCGAAATAAATAATTTGAGGATTGCTTTTTTATACGAAAATTCACGTGAAATGCGGCTACGCTCTAATTATTTATGCTTTACTCGTGTTAACTGTCAGTCATTAAACGCATGAGTCACATTAAATAAAAAGTAATATTGCGTATAATTAGTGGCGGTATAAATCGAGAATTTACATGTGAAAAACTTTACTTTTTGCGTAATCGGCTTCTGAGAAAAGTTCTCATTTGCCGAGTAAATCGAGACGATTCAGAATGAGAGTTTAATGAGATAAAGATCACTCCATCGCGTCGCTATTTTGCAGCCCGCTTGACGCTAATGAATTCGCACCTCGACAAAATCACTGCACATTTAAACTCTGATGCAAAGCGCGGCTGATCGGACCCTTATAAGTGCAGCTTCGCGTGGCGAGCCTCAATTAGCTCCTTTTTAGACGTCTCATCGGAGAGAGATAGAAGAAAAACAGCGGATGCAGCGCAACATCTTATCGTGACCGAAATTAAATTAACATGATAGAAAAAGAGGCGTTGATGTCATTTAATTGGTGCATTTTTAATTATCGGAAAAATAAATATGAGAATTGTATAAACTTTCCATTCTGTAACAAATCGTCTATTTTTTTTTCTCTCTGCAAATTTGAACGAAACTTATTTCTGATCAAGATTTATTCTATAGCTCTATTTTGATAAGCGAGATCGATAATATGCTTTATAAAATCATTAAAAGTGTGCATATTTAGAACATGAGTAGACTTTCTATTTAGTCTATGTGTATATTCTTTTTAAAATCATTCAATAAAAAAAAATAAAATTGAAGTTAATAATCGCAATGAATTTTTTAGAAATTGCGGAAATGGCTTGAATAATCAGCCAGTCAAACTGCAAGGTTAATCTCTCGAAAAAAATACTCTGATTCGATCCAATAATAATTTTCTTTGCGGTTCATTCTCTCTCTCTCTCTCTCTCTCTTCCTCTCGAAGTTCCAGATACTTGTCGGCCGTTCGCAAAATTTCGACATCTTCACCTTCAATTTTACATTTATCACATCTCCGAGGCTGTGCCGACTTTTCGCACTAATAATAATATCACGGACGGCGTCGACTCCCAATTCAAAGCAAATATTATTTTTTGCTTTATATCGGGCGGTCGCAAGAGCTCCGGTTAATCCCGACGACGTATTTGCACGTGAAAGTTTAAAGCAATCGAAACTCTTCGAATTGGAGCTGCGTGGATCATCAACGCTTAACTTTTCTAAATGCTCTCTTCGCATTTACTCAAAGGAAATATAAGACTGTAAAAATGCACGAGAAAAAGAGTCAACGAATTAAAATGCATCTTAATCGAGCGCAAATCGTTTTATATAAGTAGATTGATATAATTCAGTTCGATGCCAAGGAATACTTAAAAATTCTTCCTGATAAATGATACATCGTTAAAAGTTCATTTAACAACTACAACCACGAATTCTATGTTAAACATATATGTCACGTGCAATGCTGAGTAAAAAAAAGTAATTGAATTTTCATCTTACTCTGTACGTTAAAATTTTTTAAGTTTATTATATCACTTTGGAAAATTAAAGCCCAAAATAGAGCCATTATTCGCGGATACAAATACTAATTAATGTTTGCCTCATTAATTAAAATGATAACAAAGTTCTAAAGTAAAAATGTTATAATGAATCGGAGAGAACCAGATAAAACTAAAAAAGAAACGATAAGCGGGCGAAACGTTAAGAAAATTTAAAAACAAACCATGATATTGTATCGCTCATAGCCTAGTGGAACATTCACGCGGAGAATGCAATGCAATTTTTGCACCGAGACCTTCAGAAAGAGCAATAATTCGGCCGCGCAAGTAAAAAAAAAAAGCGAAATTGGTTAAAGAGCGCTCAAGATGGGCAAAAGTCGAGTCACGCAAGATAATAATCGACGGGCGAGCGCCACCCAGCCGAAGGTCGGCGGCGGATTAAAAACCGCAGCCCGGCGGGATCGAGCATTCCGCGAGTCCAAAAGCACCCGCCGATGAGCTCGCGACTCTTGCAATAGTTGGCCAATCGCTTAAGTAACGAAGCGACGATTCGACTGCCCTCCCAACTGATCAGAGACAATTACTCGCCAAGATGCGTCGCGGGCGTGTCCGCCGATGCAATCTTGTTCTTGCCGTACTACCGAAGATTCCGCCATAATTAATGGCTGATTGAAGCGCGAGCTCACGTTGCAACCTTTTGTTTTGAGGCTTTCGTCGCTGCGACAGTGCATCCCATACGCTTTTTTTTACTCGCTCGTTACGTTATGTAAGAATTGCAATCGTTTCGTGCGAACATCTTCAAACGTGCGGAGTAATGCACAAAATTTTTGAGTTTTTTCACGCCCCCCTGCTAATCGATTTGCTTTCTTTTAAAAGAGTTAAACTTGACAAATTGTTCGACTTTATAATTAGCTTTCTTTATACATTGTTCATTGGTATTATGGAAATGATGATTGATTTACGTCACAAATTTTATGTAACTCGGACTTAATATCTAATACAATTTGTTCATCTTTCGACAAGGGGATATCCCGCCTTTAAATAATTCCGGACTTATTCACAGAAAAGGGGAATTTTTTTACTATAAGCGTGCCATGTGGTAATTCATAAATACTTGTTTTCATTTTCAAAACTTTTTAAAGCCTTTTTTTAATACCAAATTATTTTAATAGTTAAAAAAAAGTAAACCGCAAGCGCATACTAAATAAACTATGCATTAATGAGATCGTTAATTATTATAATGAATATTTAACGAACACTAAATTAAACAACATTTACCAATAATACATGATTTTCCTAAAAATCAATTTTTATAAAAAAGAAAGTTACTATACACGCTGGCAAATAAATTTACGCGGATTCTAATACCATTCATCCGATTCTATTTTTATCGTCCATTCTTCATCAGTGTGGATCGGATAAATATTTTTAGTTTCTCTTTCAATTTGATCTCAGCGCGATTTCCGGACAATTGGATAATTTAAAAGCAAAGGCACCTGAACTTTATTCTCTGTAGGCCGGTCATTATCATTGGAGGGTGCAGGCTTGACTTGGAGGCAGTGGTTGTCGTTCTTCGCGGCGCACACTTCAGCCGGCTGCTCAGCGCTCTGAGCAACGGGCGTCTTCGCGTTACACTCGCTTTCGGCCGAGCTGTCCTCGCCGCTGGACATCGCGCGCCCGACTGCCGGAACCGAGACGCCGCTGTCTCCGGCGTTACTGGCAGTCGCCACCACCGCGGCTACTGCCACTACTGGCGTCGCTGCTACTGTGGTCGTCTCCTTCGGTGCACCGGTAACGCCGGCTGGCCGCTTCTCAACCTCCTCCACACCTGCGCCTGCGCGATACACTTGAAAATAGACTTTTATTTTATCAACCTTTACATTCATTTTTTATCTTCTGTGTTTTAAACAATTCAATTAATATTACTTACTCGAAACTAGTATTACTTAAAAATGTAAATGTTTATAGATAATTGATTATAAAAGACTAGACTTTGTTCTTTTATTTAAAGATGAAAAAAAAGGAATCGACTTACGTTTTGACGCCTTGGTGTACGTTTTGTCGTTTCTTTCTACCAATAAAAATACATCGTCCGAGCTGCCGGAACAATCCATGTCTACTGTCGTAGTATCTGATAGCATAGTTGATGCTACGGTACCTCCGACCTCGTTTGAGTCTACAGTGAACGTAATCTTGTTCTTCTGCACATCAATATTCTGCTCCTTTAAGTTTGACGAAGAACTTAAAATCCTCGACTGCTGAATATCTTCATTTACAGAAGGCTGTTCAGGTGACGATTTCCTCAAAGGACCTGTAGAAGGAGTAGATTTGATTTTTTTGACTTCCGGACTTCGATCTTCCAACGTCAGCGATTGACCGATCGAAGTTAGGAAGTTAAAAAAATGAAATCTACCTAAAGTGGTCGTTGAATCGGGTAACTTAAACTTAGTTGGTGCAAGGATTACTGCCTTTTTGATTGACTGTGGCGGCTCCACTAACGAGTCATCGGTGAACTCTTCCATTGGGATCTTCTTCTTCGGAGATGGACTGATGGATGAGTCGCTGTTGTTGGCGCATCGATAAGTGTTACGTAATTTATCCATTTGCAAGGGAGTCTCAAAAGTCTTAGTGCGTAAAGTGGAATAATCAGTTTCCTGGACATCGGGTGTGCTCACTGATCGCCGCTTATCATTATTTGGTTTTGCCAGACTATTGGATGTCTGAACACTTTCGATGTCGAATGATCGATCGTATACCGACAACTTGCGCCGAGGCACATTTTTAGGCTGGATCACAGGAGTCTCCTGATAAGAGTTTTCAAATATTTTTGAAGCATCCCTGAAATTGGGACTTTCGAAGTCTGATTTATCGGCAGTACTTGACACCACTTGATTCACCACATATGTCTTCTCAGACGGTCGAATCGTTACATATTTCATGTCGGGATTGTCGATGTTAGGATCTTCTTTTGGACAATTGTACTCTTTAAATTCGGACTTGAGAGTCTTCATGTCGGTGTTAATGTCGGTAATAGATTTCGGCTGATCGAGACTCTTCGTTTTTATTACATCGCTGTGTGGACCATCGCCCTTCGCCAATTCCTTGACCTCGGATTGCAAATCTTCCTTGGCTTTTGTATCTGCTATGGCATGAAACTTCTTAGCATTCGCTAACAAGTTATGCCAATCTGCTGTTGTTCCTGCCGTAAAAATCGATTTTTGCCTGCAAAAAAGTATAATAATTAGTCAAATCAAGTAAATTAAGAAATTCGCAAGTTGATTTTTATTTATTAAATCTACACATAAAATATAAATGGAAATAATTAATCTCTTTTTTTAATAGAATAAGTCGAGAATCCAAGTTCTTCTTTAAAATGTTTAAACTTTAAGAAAGTATTTCACTCGTTTAACAAAATAACTTCAAGGATTACATGCTGTTTATATGCTTCATTGTTATTGCTATCGAATTTGAGAAAATTATGCAAAGATTAAAAACATCATTAAAACCATCGTAACCCGAGCGTACTAAGAGTGCCTTTCAGCAAACACAATGTCAAATCAATTGTTAAGTGTTTTTTTTTATTTTCCAACGCGCATCTTGCTTAAAAATGAAGAAATCAGTAAAAGCCCTGAATTTGAACGGCAACAACTGAACAAACAAAACGAGTTAAAATCTAATAATAGACGCGGTACGGAGAAAAGAAAAATCAAAAGTAATACAGACTTCGGATTGCGGATCAGGCGTCTTATCGTCTCGCTCTCATCTTCGTCGTCGGTCCCCTTGATCTCGATGATCCTGTTGAGTGCCTCGACGATCGGCACGATGATTTCTTCCTCGCTCTGCCTGGGCGCCTCGGGGCTCTCCTCGACGCTAACCAACTCGACGATCGGCGACGTGGATCTGTCGGTCCGGGGCCAGACTCCGTTCACGCTGAGGGACGGCATCGACGACGTCACCGAGCCGATCAGATCGTGCTCCCGGCTCTCCGGGTTGCTGGACAATTAAGATTTTTCATGCGTTAGTTATACACTGACATTAATTGACTCTCCGCAATTGTACTTCTTTACAATGAGTGCAATTAAAATTGCTTAGAACGATTGAAACTTTCGGTTTAAAGGATCGCATTGACAGCAGTACTGCTCTGCCTCGATATTTTTCTTTATATAAAATTCAACGACTTATTTTCTACTTGATTTAAGAAAGATTGCCCTGATAATCGCCGTAAAAACTACGTGAACAAACAACTCACAGCTAAATGTTTTATGCAAAAGACGATAATTTAAGAATTTTTTTTATAATTTATGTACAAGTAGTTTGTTCATTTTTATGTCACGTTTTATATACATAAGGATTTTACAATTTTTACAGTGAGTTATGCCGTAAATACGGAACATACGAATACAATTTAATTTAATAAAAAATTATTATCGCATTACCTGTCACCTGTGCACATTCTAGTAAAACCAATTGACATTTTATTATGAAAAAAGAAAAACGAGTGACATTGCTCTATTTACAGAGTAAAAACACTGATACATGAGCTACTTTTTTTTTTATCGAGTAGAGCACTGACTGCTAATGTGAAAGCGTAAGATGACGATCGTTTTGTGGATTGTTTTTAATAAAAAAATTCGATGAAAAATTTGCGAGATATTGAACGTACAGGTGGAAAGCCAATGGGAGACTAGATAACGCACTCGTGTCGCCGTGGAACACCTACAATACCGCGTTCGACACTAACCAGATTCTTGCGTAAGCTCTGCTAGCCTGTTAGGCATTAAACGTCGCCGATCTATATACAAGCGGTTATTTCTTCTTATTTTCTCCGGCGGACTCGAAGGCGAAACAAGGCCGAAATTCTGACTCGCTTACTTTCGAAATTTAAGCGACTTGTACTTTGCCAATGCTATTGACAAGTTCAAGCGCAAAGATCATTAATCTTTCATTACGATTTCCGATAATTTCGTGCCGATCCAATGTACGATGCGCGCTAAAAGGGATTATACAATGCCTACATATTTTCTAGTATAAAAAATAATCGGAAGTGCAAAAGTATATTAATGCACTGAGAGGAGAACTTCTGTTCTTTTTTAAAGGGGTGAAATGACACGTTTAACGTATTTTAAATTTGAGATCGTATAGATGTTCACAGTTGACGATGCAAACTGAGGACTCAACACATGTTGTTCGGGCTAATGAGAACCACCAACTCGAGAAGTTTATTTTTTAATTTAAGTCACCTGACGAACCTCGCAAATCAAGTTTCTTTTTACGCGCATGATCCAATAGTATTTAGTGCAGAATTTAATAAATCAATTTAAAGCGAATTTATAAAAATATTTATCTCAAGAAAATCTGGCAAAAATACATGAGAAAGTAAAGTGTGCGATTAAAAAAAAAAAAAAAAAGAAACATTAGTCACTTGGGAGAACAATCTGCGCTCAAAAAAAAAATTTCCTTTTAGGGTTCATAACCTTGTCAAGGCGGAGTCAACGCGAACATTTTTCATACTTTCACGTGCCTTGCAGCTCGCACTATTACTTAACGATGTACAATGGATCTTGGAAATGAATTAAAACTTCATTATAAAAAATGTTCGAATACACTGTTTATGATTTTATCGCAAGTTAATTAATAATGAAACTGATAAAACGAAGGTGACGAACCGGTGCTAATATTCTTTTAATTGCTTTACATTTCTCCGCGCTTAAGCTTTGTAAAACATTTTTACAAATTTAATTTCCAGTTGCATTTCGTACACCCTATAACTATTCGACATGAAAATTTAATTTATCCACACGACTATAAAACACTTTACACAATTATTTGTTTCAATTATTTGTACATCTTCCAAATTTCTAAAAAGTTTAACAGCATACCAATAATGTATGTTAATTAAAATCAAATAAAACCGTCCGAATGAAGAAATATCCTGTATACTTATCAGTCGCGACTCTGAAAAAACGGTCGATCGTCGATAAAAAATAGGAGAACAAACACCAGTTTGTATACGTACAAATTCTCGCGGCCATTCTCCAATCGAAAAGTGTATGCAGAATTCCACAGGAAGCTCCGTCACGAAAATCCTTCGAAAAAGGTCGATGGCGACGGAGTCCACGGTCTGATCCGCGTTTCGACTGCGTTTATAAAGAGGACCGAAAAAACCCGAGGCGACGGCGAGGCTTCGCGCGCGAGCGTCGAACGCAGACTGAGAGGCACGACGGGGCTCCTGCGATCGCCGGACCGCCGCTGACAATGGACGCCTTGCGTGTACGAATTTCCGCCACCAGTACCAGGCTTTAAATCGACGCATCGCGGTGCTCCTTTTTTCAACGGGCGGGTCGGAAGTCGCGCCGGTGCGTCGCGTCGCCTGGACGGGAACGAAAATAAGCGCGCGCTGGGCGGGCGACTTGCGCGGGCGAGCAATTTATGGCCACGAGGATTGCTTCTGCGACGACACGGACTCGTCGAAATCCATCCTGTAGGATCAAGACTGAGTCCCATCGTGAAAATGCGCGTACGTTAATTTCGCGCAAGCTGCGATTGCCGTCCCGAAAATTGGACCAAGGCCTCGCAAAGCGCGAGCGTTTTTGGCGGTATGCGCAGTATAGTTGCTTTTTTTTCTCCGTCGGATGATTTCGCGACCCTTCCACCTCGGAAGAACCACTTTTGACGCAAGGGCGGGACGCGCGTGCCTGTCACCGAAAAAGAAGCGCAAGCTAATGGAAGAAGCAGTAGCAAATGTCAATTTGAAGCTTAAGTGGCGATCTCCGCTTGCAAAAATTCTCTTTCCTCTCTGACAATTCAGGGTTATCGAGTGCAAATTTAAAATGAAATTCGTATCAAACGTGGAATACTTATGGGCGAGCAGAAGCAAATTTTTCCTCTTAGCGAAATTTGCAAATCAAACACTCGCATTTGCATAATTTTAATGCGCGTTTTAAAAGATATGTAAGTCTGCGAGATAACTCACTTTGACCGTTACATTTATCTTTGCATTACTTTTTTAGAAACTCAACGCCTGCAGATAACGTTGAATAATTAATAATTGCATTATTGCGTTACGTTACAAAGTGACACCACGAAAATTGTTTTTTTTTTTTTTGTTTGTTGTGAAAAATGAAGAAAATACATGTACAATGCACATGTAAATTTGTATGAACTACTCTAAAAGCTTAATTAAGATTTATCGAGAAGTAAATAAGAGGCCTAAATTTATAAAGAAGAAAAGGTTCAACGACCTAGTATATTTTCCGCTTGAAAATGCGAATCTTAATGCCTTCTTCCGTAATAAAGGGGATTTTTGCTTTGTTCGAAACTTCTTCGATATATATATTAAAATCCTTTAAAAACGTTCAACAAGTACTTTAGAAAGAAAATAAATAATGCCGAGGGTAAACACATAAAGCCGAGAGGCGCAATATGAAAAAGCTGGTGAGCAAACTCGCGCAAAATGCACGGCTATAAGTTGCTCTGAAAATAAAGTCATTCATAAGGCCAAAAGACAATGCGGAAAAGCGTCGGGATCCAATTAGTCCGAGAATAGCCTGGATCGCGTATAAAAAATCGGCGTCAAGCCGGCGCTCATGAAGACTTACTTATAAGATATATACATCTTTCTGGACGACACAATCCATGTACTTTTTAACAGGTATACAGTGTAATATAGCAGGAGCGACTGTAGCTCGCCAAATGCTAACTCTCCGGAGTCCCGAGAAACTAAGGTCGCAACGTTTATTTTTACAGAAAGTCCGTAAGGCCACGTGGGTGCACGCTTTTGATAGTCGGGATTCGCGAGTCTTTACATCTGCGAACTGCTATTTTTACTAGTGGACAGAACGACGGACAGTCAGGCGGAGGTGGCACAGCATACAGTGGAAGCAAATCGAATCGTGGAAACTCTCTTTATCTCTCTCCGGGGGAGCCTTGATCCAAATACTTCCGATGGCTCATTGCCCGTATGTCCGATGGTTAGGAAAAATAAGGAGGCAAAAATCACTCCTGCGTCGCCAGTGATGACTCACCCAAATAGTCGTTCATTCACTAGGCAGACACTTTTCTTCGTCTCCGGTAGAATGTCAGGCTTCTCACGAGGAGCCTCCCTTATAGTTAGCTTCGGTCGCGATCTCGTGGTTGTGTAGCTTTTTGCCTATAAATAAATATATTTCTTAGGGTTGTACCTTTTCTTACGTACACATACTTTTCTTCATATTTATATATGCGAGCGAAGAATTACCGGGCGGATTTACACAAAAGTAAGTCTAAAAAAGCAAAAGGTCAAGTTTAAGAGATGTATGCGCTTAGCAACCGGTCCTTTTCTTATGAAAATATAGTGAATTATTTATCTCGATGGCCGTCTCGACATCAATTTGCGGCGTGCGAGTAAACCAAAAAAAGGTGGAATAGAAGATGGCTCACGTGCCGAGATAACTAAGTAACTCTCGCGAAGGAAGAAAAAATTCAAATTTCGCTGAGATTCTTTGCTTCTAAATTTAAATACAAAGGTTCTATTTTTTGAAAAGAGTTATTATCAATGCTTATTGATAGTACATGTATTAAGCTACTCATACTTTTATTTTATATTAGTGTTACTAAACTAAATTATTTTTAGCAAAAAAAAATGAAAGATATTTACCAAGTTGATCAGAGTTGTAATTTTTTGCTTCAAAGTGTAGATGTCATCAGTTTCTACAAGCTGTAGATTCGGTACGCAAATCTCGTTTTTCAAAGCAGCTATTTCTTGCAAAGCTCTGTGTCAGTTTCATTTTCATTTTAGTTATATAATATTTAATCGTTAATAAAATCGCTTGACAAGGATACATTATTGTCTAATTTTTTAAGATTTAATTTACTTTAAATTATTGACTTACTCATCGACTTGCTGTGAAATAGTAGCAATTTCCCCGTTAAAAAAAGAAATTTCTTCTTGTAGAGTTTGTACTTTCACACCATCACTACTAAAACCCTGCAGAATAATTGACGATTTAAACTTTTGATGTAGCCAGATTTTCCATTCAGTTACATTTACTTACTGAAGCTTTTAACTCAGAATAGAGAGAATCTTGATGTTGCATTTTATTATTGTATGGAGTACTATGAATTTGATTGTTCCCTTGGCTGTATGGTGGAGGCGTTAATGAAAACTAAGAAAATTAAATATTTTAAAGAACGCTTCCCTTGTTGAAAATAAAAAGAAATAACACAAATAATAACTTATAAAATAATACCCTTGAACTGTTATTCTTATTGATTCTGTTCTGTAGATCTGCATTTAAATCTTGTAATTCTTTAATTTTTACATTTTGGTCCTAAAAATGTCAGTAAAGATTTAATCTCTAAGAGTTACTTTGTGTCAACAAAAACGCAAGTACTCAAATAAGTAAATACCTCGAGGTTTCTTTCAAAAGATTTTTCCATCACCAAATTATTATTTTTCAGATGATTGTTTTCTTCTATCAAGCCTTCGCACTCAGTAACTTTCTCAGAGTACATACTGTTAAGTTCTGATAATTTCCTTTTATTTTCTGAATTTTCTTTCGTTAGTTTGTCGATTTTTGCTTTTAAATTTGCGACGTGTTCTTTCTATCGAATAATATTTGTGACGTAATACAAAAAATAGATTAAAAAAAATAAAAGCAAAATATACCTCTGCTTCGTACTCCTTAACTTTCTTTTCCAAATTGATGTACGCTTTTCTCAGTTTTAGCAGTTCCTGTTTAGTCATCTGTTCTCGACTCTCAACTTTGGCGAACATTTCTCGCTGTTCTTCATTTTCTTTTTTTAATTCGGTGCACTTCTTATTCAACTTTTCCCTAGTACAAATAATTTAATAAATACATACACCAATTTAAAATACTACGAATTCTAGATATTCAAACTTACAAATACTTACAAAGATATAACAGATGATTTCAAATCCTCCTCAAGGGTTGAAATTTTTTCTTCAGCCTGCACAAGTTCCTCTCTTAGACTAACAGTTTCTTCAGTAAAACGGCGAATTTTTACTTTCAGATCTATTCCAGTAACATCATTCACTTGATCAGTATCCTCCGATGTTTCAAGCATACTGTCGGTCGTTCTAGTTTAAAAATACGATTTTTTTTTTATTAAGAAACAGCGTGAACGTATATTTTTTAAAAAATATTTTTCTTACCCGAAACCCATACTGCTGCTACTAATACTATAATTGGATGCTGAAACGAAGAGGCAATTAATTCTCTCTGTACTAAAAAAATATTGAAAAAAGCATCATGCTAAATAAAGATCAAAACGTTGCCTTTACCGATAGTGTCCATCTGAGTCAACGAGGAAGAGTAAAGGTCTTCGTCGATCGCATCGCTGCAGCTGTGCTCCTCCGCTGACAAGCCGTCCTTATAATCAGAAACGTCGGCCTCAGCATCGCTGCGCCAAACAGATTTGTAAGGATACATTTTGCAGTGCACCTAAGTTTCAATTTCAAAGGACATCGTAGTATTCGTAAGTTCATTTTCTATCGTAGCCACTGTATAATGATAATTATTATTTTATCAAACAACTCGAAATATTTTCCAACGTATTTGACTGCAACGTTACGCCGCACACCTGCCGATATCTTAAAAACGAATTTTTTTTTTTCGTTTTCAAAACTCTAATGCAGAAGCTTGAGGTTCAAGTTTGCGAAATTTCCGTGATAAGATGGTATTGTCGATGGTCGAGCAAAAGCCGCGCGACGTATGCAAAACAACGAATCACTTACGGATCTTTTGCACTTGTTACACGCGCGTGCGACTCGCGAACGGCGACGCATTAATGTAAAGCGGCGCACGCGAGGTGATAACTTTCATACACCGCCACGTACAGCGCAAGTACACTTTGTCTTACGTAACCACATAGAAAAGCTCGATTTTGACGGTTCCGTCGAACAAGAGAATTTACTGACACCGCAGTCAATTAAATTTTTAAAATATAAATTTATTACAATTCAAGTCGCAATTGCAATTGCATTTTTCCGTCCAAATTGTGCACTTCTGTTAAATATTTTATTAATACTAATTTTTATCTAACGCGGAAATTGTGCATGTCAAAAAGTAATGCATTTTTATTAACAATTGTTCCTTATGTTTTCTTTTTTATTTATTTATTGTTTTCATTCTAATTTAAAAAAAAAAACATTCATAAGAATTCTTATCGAAAAAAAAAATGTAGAGAATAGCAAAATAATGTATTTCAATGTGCAGGATTAGTTTAAAATATTCTTTAACAGTGAACTTGACCTTGAAGAAAAAAAAAGTTGTGGTCGGTTTCTCACTGATATCGCTTTCAAGACGTTACCGAGTGAAACTCATAATTGTCATAGCAAATTTACAGAAAAATACGAGTATTATGTATTAACACAAACTCGCTTATTTTACTTGCAACGGCGACTCGCAATTAGTACAATTAATCGATAAAAACAAAGTAATAAATTGATAAACGACAAAATGCATTGCACTGCCAACAAATCGAACTAAATTGTAACATTTTTAAATATATTCTCTTAAGTTTCTAATGTATGTCACACTCCAAGCTCATATTAAAAACGCAGTTCCCCGGAAACTCAGTAACATTTCGGACACGTAAAATACGGAGAAGTTTGTCTAGTAAATCGTCACGATAAGTCGCTGGTCCAGTCGGAATAGCACTACGAAAGTGACGAACACTCGCGCGAAAATATTTTCGATAGCTGCGTTTTAAGCGCACTTGTCTAGATTAACCGTGAAAAAGTCTGCACGACTAACGCGGATCGCGAGTCGTATACTTACTGGTGGGACGTGCGTAGCCGTAAAAAGCAGCGACGGTGTACCCGCCGACCAGTGCGACTTATCGGGACCTTTACCGTGTGCACCTGAGCAACGACGGATAACGTGCATGCTGCCGAGAAGGAAAAAAGTAAGCGACCCGCGTCTCTTGGGCATCCGACATATTCGTCACTCGGTTTTTCACTGAATAGTCTTGCTGCTCGTGATGACGGGTACGTTTCAAGTTTGTCTACGTATTCGTAGCAATTTATTAATTATTCTTTTCAGAATTCCTAATGCGCTTTGTTTTTAAGCATCTTTTAAAGTTTCAGAATAATGTGAATTCGTTATGCATACCAGCCGATTTGCATTCGACACCTAAAAAAGAGAAGAAAATAAATGTTTTGTTTGTTAAAATAAAGCCTCGCTGGTGTAGAGGCTTCGTTGGAAATACTTTTTATCGATAATTAGATTGTAAACCACAGTATAAAACTGTAGAACTACTTACTATTTGTGACCGTTTTAACATTTAAAAAGTCTTTGGAAATAACAAACGTATGCAGGCGCGATGTTCCGTCAAAGTCAATATATACAAGAGGCACCGTAAAAAAATTTGAGAAAACGACGCGTGCAAAAATATACACTCGGCTATGATTACTGAAAAATTGCCTACGGATGAAACGGGCAGGTTTACATAAATATACCTGTGATTTACATTGATGTTGTTATTGCCATCCTGCCGCAGTAGATTCACCAATTTGAGAAACCAGCCTTCCGACGAATTTTTAAACTCGTGCCAATTTACGTGTCGGTGTCGCTCAACTCTGCGGAGGGAATGATCCAACTCCTCCAAAAATTCAATCCTTTCGTTACTGTTCAAAAATATAAAACTAGTGACGGTCATTTGACATTCTTATAACGACATTCATAATTTCATTTTTGTAAAAAAAAAAAAAATTTTTTTAATCCAAATTCGCCGTTGTTAAATGCATCATTACATAATAAATCAGAACACGTGCATTACAATAACGAATAAGTAAAAAATAGAAAAAAATCATAAATTGTGTTATGGATATGCAAGAAATTATAACCTTGAATTGATTATTCGGTAAAATCTAATAATTGCTTATGATCTTAAATAGTATGATACTTAAGTAGTACGATACTTAAATAGTTACCGAAAATATGGAATTTGTGCGAAATTCCTTTTTATGTTGTTGATGATTATAGTGACAGGTACGTCGCCGGGATCCTTCCCCTCGTTCGGCGAAAATTCTTTGAGTAACTCCGGTGGCCTCTGTGCGGCGCATTCCTCAAAAACCTTCCTCTGCAAGTCTGAATAATAAGACACAGACCGTCAATTAAAAAAAAATAATTAACGCACAAAACTGTCGAAGCATAACCCCCCTTCCTCCCTACAGCAGCTTCACACGGGCATCGAAGTACACGTAAACACGACGGAACGTAAACATAAACATGAGGTCTTGTGCAAAGGTCGCGAGAAAAAAGGTAAAGTAAAAGTTAAAAAGGCGAGTAAACAAACTAACGAAGCGAACCCATGTAAACACCGGCACGCGACGTGCACACACTGGACGTTCACCTTGGACCCAGTAGTCCTTTTTTGGCAGCTGGCCATCGACGTCGGACATCGCGTCGCCGTTGCAGCACTTCCAGTCGGCACTTCCCACGCCGAGCGGGGCATCGGGGCTCCCGCGAACGCTGCTAACGGACGAAGACCGCGCGGCGTCGGATTAACACGGTGCCCCGTTTAAATCCGCGCGATCGCAGTGCCGCACGCTCCCAATCGGCAAAATCGAATGAATCCGCGCGTGCTGCTGCTCGGGGTTGCCTATATCACTTGCGGGGCTCGATGCCACGCGAATGTCGGTCGGTGGTTGCTCGTTTACTTATATACCGCCGTAAGCCGATTTGTGTGCTTACCCCTAGCCGTCGGCCTACTGTGTAAACGCGTGCCACCCCCTCAGGCAGGTCCTCGAGTTATTCGCGCGAACATACGTCACGCGATTTATGCGGTGTAATGCGCTCGCGCGGGAGCTGCGGACACCTATATCTTACTTGCGCAGACGCGTCCGCAGCAACGTCGAGGGCTTTCAAGAAAATCTATCAGGATTACCATAATATTAAGTACAGCAAATTAAAAGTCTCGTTCTTTGTGATTTTCTTGAGTATTTGTCTTGATGTTTCAGTTTACTTGTAAATAAATTGTTGAAATTCTAACGAAAGTTGAAGAAATAAATAAAAGTTTATACCATTATAACGAGTTATTTATTTTTGTAACAATATTTATTTATGGTAGGTAAAAATATTTTAAAATACTTACTCTACGTATAGTAATCTTTCATTACAAATGATCGTTGGCGTTGCTTGGGTGAAGTCCAGTTCATAAGTAGGTGCTTGTCATAAATTAATATTATATTTAAACTTTAGTTTTAAACTTTATATATAAATATTGTATTTAAACTTTAGTTTATGACAAACCACCTTCTATTTTTATACTTACAATAATTAATTTAAAATAAATGTATTTACATTACATTAAGTTTGGACATAAAATAAAAAGTTTCATTATTTTTTAAACAAATCTTTATTTTGATAAATGAATTATTTTAGATTAAGTGTATACAATTTTTCTAAGATAATTTTATATACAAAATTAACACGTTTAGAAACAGTAAAAATGCTATAAACTTCCAAGTGATTAAATATCCCTGTACGTATAATAAATCTATTTTAATATTTGCTAAAAATAGATAAATAAAGATTTTATAACCAAAATATTTTGTTTGTGTAAAAATTATAACTGTAAATTAATGACTATTAATTTTTAAAAACGTGCCTTTTTTTTCTTAATCACGCGCTGTTTTTTTTTGTAATTTGTTACTTTGGTTAGTAAATAGTCCCATTGTTTATCTTCATGCATGCATTAGTAAATCATATTCACGTGCGGTAAACTTTTTATAAGTCATAGATTAAAGCCTGATAACGAGAAAACTATATAAGCATAATTGTAGTATATAATATAGAAATAATAGCGGGTTTCAAGTCTAGCTAAATTAAAATAAGATTTCTCTTCATCGCAATACTATGTGTTATAAAACGTTTATATCAATAACAATAACTTCACTTAAAGCTACCAGCAGCGCTTGAGACACAATAAATGTGCGCTCAACAAAATATAGTTTTACAAATCTTATTTAAAAAAAAAAAGATAAATCTCGAAAAATTCTTTGCACGCAAAGAAGTTGATAATTTTCAAAATAATTATTTGCTGTTAAAGCAGTGATTATGACGTTTGTACCTGAGGCATTTTATACCTTTTTTTAAACTAAACTCAGATTCATTTAATAAAAATCACAGATTCACGCACTTGTAAATGCAAAAATTTACAAGATTATTTAAAAACAAAAATTATATGAAAACGCGCGAATGTACAATTATTCCAAAAGTGAACTTTGGAAGATTTAAGATCCTATTCTTTAAATAAATATGTCATAATAAAGTGCGTTACAAAATAGAACTAAGAATTTCCAAAACTACATTCATAGTTTGGTCGTCTACTAAAACTATATCAAAGGCATCTTTAAATGACGGTAAACTTTCCTCAGCCTGAAAAAAAAATAGAATTTCATTAATTTATTTTACAGTAATAATGTAAGAATTATTTTATTAATTAAATAACTTAAATTTTTCAACATCATTTTTAGTAATCTATTTGACTATTCGATAACATTTATTCTTTTATTGACGTTGCACCACTTCTAACTTATCTCTTTTGAACAATAAAAAATGATAAAATAAATCTTTATTGACCTTTAAACTTTAGCTTATCTTTCAGTCCTAATAATTAATGATAAATCAAATAAAATGGCCATTAGAAAAGGCAAGTAAATTTTCTTTAAAATTAAAAATCTGAATATATTTAAGTTTTTTAAAAGAAATTCGTTTAAAATAAACGGATTTTACAAATTTTTCAAACTTACATGATCATAAAGAAAACCAATTCTGAGAATGGTTTCAGTATTTTCTACACCATCGGCCATCAAAGCATCTCCAAGGGTATCACCCATCAAAACAACATTTGTTCGTCCTTGTAGAATTTTAAAATACTCATTTTCAACAGCATGTTCATTCTTATTAAAAACATGGATCATTCTATGAGAATTCTTAAATCCATCCAGCGATTTTCCATTGAACTTTAAGAAGTTTGAAATGACATTCACATTTTCATACAAAACACCTTGCTGCCTCAACATTGCCTCCACTATGTCTCCTAATCCAGCACTGAAGACAAGTATTGGTACATTGAGGGTTTTCAATTTTGCGAACAGCTCCTTTGTCCTGTCTCGTAATGAATGACCGTACAAGCTGCTGACTTCTTCAATTTCTTTGCGGTCAAAATCAAGGCCCTGAAGATTTTCATGAGATTTTATCATCCACTCGTTCATGGCCTCAACTTTCCCTTCCATCGGAATATTTGGATCGATTTCTATTGATCTATATTTTTGATATAATTTTTTTGACTCATCCTTGTAGGAGTCGGGCAACTGTTTAGATTTCCTGAAAATTCCTGCAATGCCATGTAACATTTAGAAAAAAAATAATTTGCATACAACCTTCCAAAATGAAAGTAAACGGCATTCAATCATAAAACTGTCTGCATATATTAAAGTATTGCCTTGAAAATATCACAGTACTCATTAAGTTTCCTGTTTTATCGACATTCGCGTTAACTACCCAACAAACACTGTGGCAGCATCATACTTGTACTGATTCAATATATTGAGATAGGACGGTGGCTGCACATTTGCGGCTATATAAACGTCATTTTTCACTTGGTCCACGGTGTTTGCAGGGATTTATTTCTTACAGTTTTCTGCCAAGTGCTATTATCGCCTTTTAAATTTACAAAATGAGTGTCTAATCGATTACATTGAAAACAACTGCAATAAAGGAGTAACATTGCAAAAGTGCAAAAAACGCGGAGATACGACGCGAACGTTATCATCTACTGCTTCGAACTTTTACGAAGATTTTGCAAAAAATGAATGAATTATATCGACGCGCATTTTTTTTTTTACGATAGAGAAAAACGATGGAAATTCTTACCAAAGCTACTCAGAATGGGAATTCCATTTTCGTGTTGCTTCGTCAGTGTCAAATCGAAGTCCGTTACCATCTAAAAAAAATGCAACAAAGTCGAGTAAGCATACGATAACATACTTAACAATAAAAAAATAGCTACTTAAAAAGCGCAATAAAGATAAGGAGAAGCGACGTACCTGCAAACGGTTAGCACCTTCGTGGATGATTTTGTTAATTTTTTGAAGGACCACCGCTTCGTCCTTCATATGTACATGATTGGACCTTAAAATCTGCAGCTAAAAAAAGAATTGGCAAATATGTATATGTATATATACCAGCACGTGCGCGCGTGTCCTCGACGTATAGCTCGAGACAGCAGCGACAGCAGCAAGTGCGACCACTCAATGATACTCGGAATCCCGGGGCGGACCGCGGGCACATACTCACATCCTCGATTGTTAATTCGTTCGGCATCTTGAAGCTGTTGAAAATCGATGGGATCAACCGGAGGAATTGCCGAATTATGGTAACTTAGTGTAACGGCCGGATGACAAGGATATGCGTCCTCGACGACTTCGCTAGCCTGGACCGTCCCTGGATGCGACTCGCACTGCGAGAGACTTTAATTAAGCGTCTGGGTTCTTGCGATCGCGACCGTCTCGGGAGGAATCGCTCCGCTGGTCTGCCGCTGCCGCTATGCCGCTGCCTGAGTCGTTCGAGCTGCTGCTGCTGATGCTCGCGCAGAAAGAGCAAAACGAAATACGCTGCTGCTGCTGCTGCTACCCTCCCTACCAACTTTACAGTCATGGAAACGCGTTGCTATATTGCCAAACACACAGTTGCCAACCGACCAGTCCACGAGCGAGTCTCAAAAGTGACGTAAAAGAACGGGGCGATAAACAAAAATAAAAGATGACGCATTGAGAAACATATACACAATCTTTTCTTTGCGAACGGCCACGACGGGACCCCCCCTGATGATCGATGCGTTGCACATTATGGACCGTAGTATTAGTGGAGAACTTTGTCTTAACAGATTTACTCAATCGCGGTTGTTTGCTCCGTCTTTCAATGTTAAGCGCTTTTATCAGAAACTGATGAAAATATTCGCCGAGAATAATCAATTGATTATGCTTATCTCTGCAGAGTTTTTACACTAATATAAACTACTCTGTTATAAGCACTGAATTATATGTATACAAAATTTTATTTTATATATTATTTACAATTTTAATTCATTAATGCACTAAAACGAGGAGAATTGTGTTAATTACATAGAAAAGATTGTTGATTTAGCTTGTAATAAATCATTCATACTTTTCTTAGATACCGAGAGAGAATTTGTAGCTTCTAGGATGCTATTTACAGTTTCAAGATCACAGGAATTCAGTACACTGATAATTTCATCTACATTCATCACCTTTAAAATTTCAGTCCAGCAACCAGCAATGTACTCATAGAGGTCCTTAAAATCAGTATCAGTATCATTTGTTAAACTATTGTCAGTTGTAGCTACAAACATAGAATCATAAATTAATACACAATAATTGTTTAAGTTGATAATAATGCAATACCAATACCTTTTTTTAAATTTATCATTATTTTTAGTATTGTTTGAATTAATTCTTTAGATGGACTAATTTCATTTTTTTTAAAATAGTACATCATTTTAACACTTTGTTGGATGCAATTCAAAGACTTTTCTTCTGACGGTATTAAATTATCATAATCACTGTATGGCTGTACTATCCTTAAAAGTATCCTATTTATTCTGAGAAAAATTTCGTCATTTTCATTATCAGAAACTATTAATAAATTTTTTTTCATTATGTTAAAAATTATATTGAACCAATTTTCAATGCTTTTAAGTTGAACTTCTGTATGAGAGTTATCAGTTTGATTTACTAGTTCCATCATTGATTCACACAGAGAAGATATTAATTGGTCAATGTTGAATATGCATTCAAAAAACTGTTCTTTATGTGATAATTCTGTTTCAGACATTAAATAAACAAAGTCTATAGTAGGTATTAAAAGTTCATCTGTAACAAAAAAAATACGTTTATATAATTTATGCTTATGCAAAAAAAAAATTAATCAAAATCAAGATTTATACCACTTGTAGAACTTCTTAAAATAAATGTAATTGCTTCTCCTAATATTTTACAGTCTTCAATTTTTTTTAACCAAGGTGAATCAGAATTTTGTTGAACATGCCATACTGCTGCTTGCAATATTCTCAATATTTGAATTAAAGTTTCCTTATCATCTGAAGTTACAAGTGATAGTATAAGAGATACCAGTTCCTCTGCGTTTACTAAAATTTTAAGAGATTTTTCTTCACAACACATATTTCCAATAATTCCAACAATTATTTCCTGTACAATAAGCAATGTAATTACTTAGTCTTTTAAATGAAAAAATCTTAATTTTTTTTCTAAAATATAAAAAATTATCTCTAACCGTTAGCCTTGGTTCCTCAGATGTTTTTAAAGCAAATTCAGCTAGTTTATAGAAATCATTTTCTAATAAAAATTCTACAATATCTTTCTCAGCTGTCATGTCCCATAATGTACATAAATCATTTTCCACAGATTCATTCCAACCGTCCTCGTACACCTGCAAACAAATACATATACTATCAAAATAAATTTCATTGACTATTAGGTTTTACATAGGTAAACTAACTTTTGAAAGGGCTATAAGAGTATTTAATATCCATTTAGCACTGTACAATGTTTCTCCTATAGTATCTCCTTTGATTATATCATATTCTGTATTATTAATTTCTTGAGATTCTATAAGTCTATTATTAACACATTCAAATGAATCTTCTTCCTTCTTTGTGGAATCCTCTTGTTCTTCTTGATCGGACATAATTAAATTTTATCTGAAAATATAAATTAAATGTAGATTCCATCTCTATAACCATAAATATGTTAATAACTAATTAATTCATCATAAATAAAAATATAATATAAACAATAATTTTCTTCTTATGGATGAACTCGAATAACAATAAAAAATTACTACATAAAAGATTAGTTGCACTATTGCATGTAATAATTAATCTATCACGATTGTTATCATCTTTTTAAAAAAACCATTTTTTTTGTTTTAACGATACACTTTGTGTGCAACGATAGAAGCCTCGTCATAAACGTCTGCCTCACACTATTTTTATCGATCTTTATTCAACATGCTTAAGTAATTACAAATTTTATTTCGTAAGAAATTGGCTGTCCTTACTGTTTACACGTTTCTAAGTACCGCTTCGGAAAACCGATGGGGGGGTCCGTTTTTTACCGCCGTCAGCTGCGGCGTCGTCCGAGGAGCCGCGAGTGCCAAACAAAAGTCTGCCGAGTGGAGTCTTCTCGCGTCCGACCGTCGCTCTGCATTCGTTTTTTCTTCCAGGGGAACTATTCGACATTCACATTTGATTTTTAGACTTTACTTACATTTTTTTTTTAAATATAGAAACTTTTACTATGCGGAAAAACGAATGCTCAATTCCTCAGGTGCAAAAGTATGCACCTGTGCACTACTGAGATAAAGTGCAAACATAACCTGTCCGTCCAATCATGTCGTGCCTCTCCAAGTCTCAAATTAAGTACCTGAATAATAATAAAAAAGAAAAATTGTATCTCTCTCCAGAGAATGAAGACGACGATGAATTTGATTTTCAGGTGATCATTTTTAATTCACGCTTAATTTTTTTTATTCAAAGTAACAGAACATTTATTTTTTATTATATATTGACTGCTATTTAAAAAAAAAAAAATAGTTTTTAAGTAGTCATCAAATTTTTTTTTTATTAAATTTAAAGATTTTTTTTTTTAGTATGTACCTGTAAATCAATTTAAACATATTATAAAGGATGTGAGAAGACAAAGGATTCATGATGAAGAAGAAAGAATGTGGACGTCGTATTTGAAAGAGCAAGAGCAATTGAGTTCAAACGATCGAGATTCATTCAGAGGATCAAAATTTAAATCAACACGCACCCTTGCAGAGAGTTTACAAGAGGTTGACAGAGAATTAATGCGTTTAGAGGCTGATAATTTACCTGAGACTCACAGACAAAATGATTTTTATTCAAGCAGAAATACTCAGGTGAAATATAAATAAAAAATAGATAAATTATAACTTTCAAAAGCTAATTTTTGTACAATATTTCATTGCAGGAAAAAATATCTCCATCAAAATCTTCAAAGAAAGAATTACCAGTTATGAAAGAGAATGGAACAGGTAGTACTAATTTTTTATTAACTATTCCCGAGGAAGAAAGTGCATATTTTATGACTGAATCTTCAGAGCATGGAAGAAGATACGTGAGAAAGACTTGCTCAGATAGAACTATCAAGAATGATAAAAATCGATCAAAGTGTTGTCATTACAGCACTGATCATTTGGTATGTAATTCTAGTCCAGATATAAGTCCAGACAGATTCAGTGATAATGACAATGACATTCCAATGCATCCTGATCCTATGGCTGTAACAAAAATATTAGCCATCCACAGAAAGATTTCTACTGTTTTAGATTCAATATCATATGAAATTGATAGAATTCCTTTACCAGACGGTGAAAATGATTTGCAAAGAAGACAACAAAGAGTATTAGAATTTTCTACAAGACTTTCTAGAAACTATTTATATGATCTTGGTCGACTAATAGCTGATATAAAAAGACATATTCAGACTATTTCACCAAGAGGTAGAATTAAATTAAGTAGAAGAGGAATTATAATGCACATGCAAGCTATAGAGCAAAAATTGATAAGTGCTCATCAGTTGCTCTTGACTGCATTGACTGCCTATTGGAAACATATTCCTAGTTCAGTTTTAAAACATCATCCTGGAAAATTGAAGGAAATATTTCAAATAGTTGTGGAATTGAAAAATATTTGTAATGAATTAAATCTTACTCCTGAATTCTATTGTTCAGGAGATGATATAGATACATTTTTAGGAAAAGAGACTGAAAATCGCTGTAGTGAAATTTTAAATAAATTTAGATTACATTCTGATAATGATTCTCAAGCTCCAAGTCATACAACAAGATCAAAAGTTGTAACACCGTCTCATGTCAAAAAACAAAAAAGCAAGAAGATGTTATCCAACCGCTTAAGCATGTATGCAATGGATATGAGAATGGCTAAGAGTTATCAGCCTAGAAAGACTCATAGTATGTATCAAATTTCAAGAGATAAGAAGCATAATTGTATCATGTCAAAACAGCAACAAAATAATATACCAGCATTAAAAAAATCTCGATTACCTCCATATACAAAATCAGTAAGTGAAACAGTAGGTAATAAAACCACTAAGATTACTATTCCTCTAAAGGAAGATGATATTCAAACTATAATGGAAACAGTGCCTTCTGAGATAAACTTGGAAAGTCCTCTTTCTATAACATCCAATACAAAGTATAAAGTATGTAAGGATGGATACCAAAGAATTGAAATAAATCCAAAATCCAAAGAATCTGAATGTCTGAATAAAAGCAGAGTGGATAATAACAAAGATGTAAAAAAAGACAATGGTGTGACAGAGAAATGCATTTCATCTTTGCTACCAGTGATAGGAGATTTATTATCCTTAGTACAAAATAAAAATAATCAAAAGGCTTTACCACCAGTATCTGTTGATTCAATTTATGAATTCCTTAACGAATATCAACTGGAGGAAAACACAAGTAAGTCTAAGATCAGAATAAGAATAAGGTTCCACTGAAACAGTAATTATTTTTTATTATTATAATTACTTTCTTACAATATGTAAATGTTTCTTTTACTAGAATCATCTAAAGAAAAATCAAAACATAGAAATGGGATTGAAGTTGGTCCTAAAAATATGAGATTAATATGTTACACTACAACGGATGAAATACAGTGCAACAAAACAACTGTTAACATTCAAGAGCATAAAGAAATCATTAAAATAAACGATGTTTCTTGTCAAGCTAATCATTTAAAAAACAATGGGCCAATCAAATTGGTGGTACCTGAATCAACGGCAGTGTCTTTTGCTGACTATAGAAATCAGTATCAATGTTTTTTAAAATCTAACTCAATGTACACAAGCAGTACGCAGAACAACCCTTGGGAACTTGTTGGTTGGATTGCTGACAAGCTTGTGGACGAACTAATCATAGAAATCTCTGAAGACTTTCAAATGGATGACGTAATCCAGAAATTATTTGATCTCGAATTCCAAGAGTTTTAAATTATAGACAGACTGAAATTCGTATGCATTTATGATCTCATTATAATTCACAAAAAAAGGTGTTGAAACTTTAGTACTAGTTTAATGTAAAAGACTAGTAGACGTAAAAATATCGAAAAATGCACAGTATTTGAAAGTCATTTTTTTCTAGATTATACATTATAAATTCTTTTTTATAATAAAAGTATTTATTCTCAAAAAAGTGTTTTTACTTTTTTTATCTTTTATTTCATACGATAAATTCCTAACTATTGCAATAATATTTCTTAAACAAGTAAAAAATACATTAATAAATTAAAACACTATTCGTACAGTGCAAAGGTATCGCTGTCATTCCTTTAAATTGCAAAAAACAGCAATCAATTTGTCGATGGATAAGAAACAGCTTGATAGCTATAAAAAAAAAGTTTGAAGGTGGCGCCAGCAGGCTTGAAAGTGCATGAACACGTTGCACACTGCTCTATGCACTGAACATATATGCACTTGAAGGTCCTTCACTCCTTCATCATAATGTACAGTAATGCTTCCACGTGTTCGATCTATGCGTGTGCCCAAGAAACACAAAGTTAAATAAGTAACAGAAGAATAAAGTAAACAAAAAGTTCGAAGAGGATATTTGAGAGTAGTCGGCGCTTGCGACACGCGAGTGGGGAAAATATCATATCTTGATATTTCTAACGCGCACCAAAATAATTGCGATAAAATCCGCGCAGATTGTGCTCGCTCATCAATGCTCAACTCGCGAAGTGCAGAGGAAGTGGCGAGGGTATGACGCAACGCTCCTATGCCGCCGGTAAAAGGTGTTCTCGAATCTCGGCGCAGCAGTCCGGGGAACTATAAAGTCAGTTGTTGCTTGTCACTCGCGCACATGACCCATTCTGGAGCGCGTGCGCTATATCGAATTTTAGATTCTCCCAAGAAGCAGTTCTGACGAGCGCGAGGACTGCAGTGTGATGAAACTAATCTGCGTGGAATGCTAGTACGCGATGGGAATTTGAGCCAGTGCAGGCGAATTTCACCCGATAATTGGATTACTTGCGACGCAGGCGTTGCTTCTATCCTCACGGGTCGGCCCAGATTTTTAACTTCCTTTTCCATAGGTGTCTTCTGACTTTATTCATGATCTCACGATTCGCACGCATCTCCTGGTGAGTTCTTATATATACAGGGTTTTTCCAAATTGCTTCTTCACATGCAATCGCAGTGATGTAATATCAGACGTTTATATTTTATTTGGATTTATTTTCAATAAGATTTGAGTGTAAATTTGTAGAATAAATCTTTGTCTCTGGTATTGTAAGTTTCCTCTTCAATGTTTCCAATATACAATTAGAATTCCTTATACCATTACAAGGCAACTTTTAATTCATTCGCAGATATTTGCCAGTAATTGATGTTTTTTCTATTTTTTGTTACAGGAGATGATTATCTTACTGCTGGAATTGTTTTTATTTTTAAGTGCAGTCAATGCAAAGGTAGTTTTTAATGAAACCGAAAAGGAAATTCATATCGATGAGATTACATTCCTTCCATTTGCTATTCAAAATTTGAAAAACACTGGACAGCAAATTAATCTGTCTGTCAATAGTTCAGATTTAAATGTAGTTCAAGTAAGTGTACCAAATTTTGATCCAGCATTGATTCAGGATGGTATTTATAAAAGTAACATCAACGCAACTGGTGTTTTTCTTGGAAATGCAGAAGTATCTCTGTCTGTTTTTATCAATGGGGTAAGTTATTGTTAATATTAAATTTAGATTTTTAATTTAGCTACAAATTATTTAAATTAACAATGTTATTACATTTTAGGAAAAGGTGAATTATGAAGTTATAAATATTATTGTAATCAGAAAAGTTAGAACTGTAGATACAATCTTCACTGCTAGTGTTGCAATACTAGTTTCTATTTTATATATAAATTTTGGATGTGCTATAGACTGGGATATTTGTAAAAAAACAATAAAAAGACCCATTGGACCTTTGATAGGATGTTTCTGCCAATTTATACTGATGCCATTGGTATAATTCAATAATTAAAATAATTTTTGTAGTAGATTTATGTTATATTCATGAGAAATTTTTTTTTTCAGATTAGTTATGTTCTAGGCCTCATACTATTCCCTGATTCACCTGAAATGCAATTAGGAATTTTTTTTACGGGTATCAGTCCTAGTGGTGGAGCTTCTAATATTTGGACTATGCTGTTAGGTGGTAATCTTAATTTGTCTGTGACAATGACAACTTTATGCACAGTTGCTGCATTTGGTAAGTTAATATATCAGTACTTTTTAAGTATGCCAATGTAGATCAACTCTTGTTTACAAAATTTATGTTATAAAATTTTATTATTTACTTCGTTCAGAATAATTGTTATAATTAATTACTAAAATATTAATTTTCAGGTTTAATGCCCATGTGGATATTCACATTGGGTAAACATATTTTTGACAGAGGAAATTTGATTATGCCCTATGATAAAATAGCAACTTTTGCTATTGGACTTATAATACCCTTGGCACTTGGCTTTCTTATTCAAAAGAAATTACCAAGAGTTTCCAGAATGATGGTTCGGATGTTGAAGCCTTTTTCTGTGGTCTTAATTATTTTTATTATTATTTTTGCAATTGTCACAAATTTATATTTATTTAAACTTTTTTCGTGGAAGGTGAATTATTAATTCATTAATTAATAAATATGTTCTTATTATTAAATATCTTTTTTACCGTTAAAATTAAAATCTTTGCTTTTTTATAGATTATTTTAGCAGGAATGGGGTTACCATGGCTAGGCTTTTTATTTGGCTTATTTGTTGCATTTATGTGTCGCCAATCAACTCAAGATATACGAGCTATAGCAATTGAAACTGGTATACAAAATACAGGAGTTTCAATATTTTTACTCAGATTTGGTCTAAAACAACCAGCAGCAGATTTAACTACAGGTAATTTAAACAAAAACCATAAGTGATACTGAATAAGTTATTAAGAATTAAATTAAGGACTGCTATAACATTAATAATAATTTTTTAGTTGTTCCAGTATCATGTGCCATCATGACTCCACTTCCTTTAATAGTTTGGTATGTGATAAAGTTAATATTAGATAAAAAAAAGAAAAAACTGGCTGCTTCAAATGAAAAACTTCAACAATATCCTGAACCTGTCACATCAATTTCTTAAAAACCAGTATAATTTAGTTCATCAAAAAGATAAAATTCTTGCAAAAAGAATTATGGAAATTCTAATTCATTTTAAGCAATAATTGCAATGATCCAAAAACTTGTAGAGTCGTATTATAAATGTTACTTGTGAAGATCTATTTATTTTAACTGTTAGTAGATTGTATATAGATGTTATTAATTACCTGCTTACATAGTTCAAGAATAATGTACATTTTTACATATACATTTTATTATTCAAGTTGAACAGTATGTAGTCAATATAAATTGTTAGATATAGTTTATGAAATTTAGTTCATTTTAAAAATTGTTATTTTGAAAAATACAATATGTAAATGATCTGCATATCTTTGCTGCAAAGAAAATTGTTAAAATAATCTCCATGTTACTCGTGACAAGAATGCTTATAAAGTATATATGTACAAGACTGATGTTGTATACCTGAACACGAAAAAATTTACTTACTCGATGTTGAAAGAAATTTATACAGAATTATTTTTGAAATAAATAGTTTTATAATAAAATTTATGTTTTGAATGGAACAATTATAATTTTGTACTTAATTATTGTTTTAAATAAATTGTCGTTTATAATTTGCTCTATTTTTACAACATTCCAATGGCTATAATTAATCTTTCATTTTCATTGAAATTCCTAAATTTATAATTAGTAAATATGCACTTCCCATCTTTTGATTTTTGATAATTCGCTTAATATCATTATCTGCAATATTCTGCAGTTTAAATTATTATTTCACGCTGAGTATTTTAAGTTATGAAGTTGGTACCCCTACTATTTGGGAAAACAAATGTTCAAGGTCAACCAATCATAGAGCGGCGTACGAATCTCTTTGTTTGAAAGATCAACCGTCAAAGTATATACTCACGATGCACATTCTGTCGCCGGTTCTTGTACTGTGATGTGTGACATTTGCTTTGTTTTTATTGAATTTTGATTTTGCGCGAAGATTATTTGACAATAATCGTTGAATATGAGTTTAATGCAAAATCGAGCATCTTTGCTTCAAGGAGAAGATTCATTGGTAGTATCTGATAGTGAGGAAGAAGAAATGGAAAGTCCTATTAAAAGAGGAAATTTAAAAGATATAAGAGTAATTAAAGATAGCGACTCCGAAAGGTAAGAAATTTTCATAAACAGAAGAGAGCTAGTAATTTTTAATTTTAAAATGTTAAGAATGTAGCCAAAAAAATTCTATTGTATTTTAATGAATTACTGTAAAAATGCAGGAAATGAATTTTCTTAATTCACGTATAAAAAATTAGTTTGATAGAAAGTATTTTATTTCTTTTAAGATCTGATGAGACTACCACATCAAACGATGACAGTTCAGAGAGCGATTCTGAAGGACACTCAGAAGAAGGTTTGTTATTGTTTAAGTTTTTTTTTGGTATTATGTACAATTAATGAAATTTAGAATTTTTAATAATTTTTAGAGGATTTAAACTTTTTAAATAATAGTCATAGAGTATCTATAATTGACCATTCCTCAGAATCAGAAAGGTAATTTCCAATAATAACATTTTCATAATTTGACTTTATGTTAAGTAAAATATTTTTTTCTTAGCGAGTCAAGTGAAAGTCCTGTAAATTATCCTACTACAAGAGTTAAATCCTTGAAAAGACGATCAATTTATGAAAGTCCTGCTTCATCCCGGACTCCAAATAATGAAAGTAGGTACTGCTCTAAAAATAATTCATAATTTATTTAAATTAATACAAGTAAATTTCAGGTACTCCAGTTAACATTCGTAAAAAAGCAAAAAGAATAATAATTGAAAGTGATTCAGAAGATGAAGAGTAAGTTTATTAAAAATATCATTGAATAAGATTTTATTATATGTTTTATAATTTTAAAGTTTTGATAAAGTATTTCAGACAATCATAAACATCAGTCAGCTAATATAAGTAAAAGTCAATCCACTGATCAAGAACATAAGAGAACAAATAAAAAGAATGTTATTGAATCATCTACCGAAGAACATTATGGTATGTGTTTGTAAAATTCCTAAAATTATGTTATACAAATTTATTTTGACTTCTGTTTTTTATGACTTCAACTTTTACAGATGAAGAAACTTCTTCTGATTCTCTTGCTGAAGAGAGAGATGCAGTTGAAGATAAAATTCGTGATGATTCCATGGCAGTATATTCTGAATTATCTACAAGTAGCATCGACAATTCTAACTCTAGAATTGGAGCAACCTCCACCGGGAGAAATAGTATTTGTGCTAATACAAATCTTATTGACCTAACAGTAAATAGTTTAAATATGAATACAAAAAAAATTGATCTTACACTTGACAACCATAAAAAAAGTGAAGTACAATTAACATCAGGTAAACAAAACACTAGTGAAATTATAATTTCTAGTTCAAGCACATCAGGTAAATAACACTTATATTTAATACATAAATTTATACATTTATATGGATATTCTTAAATAATTTTTTTTATCTTAGAAAATGAAACTGAAATGGATAATGATGTTTTGTCTATTGCAAAAAAGGAAATCGGTGTTGGTAATATAGATGCTATTGAAGCTCAAAAAAAAGAATTGTTACTTATTAACATTGATAATACTCAAAAACAAGTGGATAAACTTAATGTAAAATATAAATATGTAAAAACATTACAATTAAGTTTTTATTCAAAATAAGTTATAAACATATTATTTTTTAGAAATTTAAGGCATCAATGGATATTGATAAGCTGCCTGATAAAGGTGCAAAAGTTCTTACAGCAATTAAAGAAAAAGAAGAGGAGATAGCTAAATTAAAATTTAAATTAGAAAAACTATCACAAAATCGAAAAACCATAAATATTCCAAAAAGAATTAAATCACCAAGTGAAAGATCACCTTCACATTTTAGAGAAAATAAATCTTTCTCTTCATCAGATGAAAATCAAGAAGCTGTAGTTGCTAAAATTAATGTGGAGAAAAAGAAAACAGAAAATGAGAGAAACGATAAAAAAGGTTCTTACTCAAATCAATTTAATGAATTTGATATACATGATATTCCATCAGGACCAAAAGGCTCATTTGATACTGCTGATCTTGGCAGAAAAGCTTTAGAAACCTTTAATAAACAGCAATCATTGACACACAAAAGCCTTGAACAACTTCATGAATCTTTAGTTTCAAGGCCTTCAGAAAACAAGAGAGAGCCTGATCCTGTTGGTTTGAAAATTAATTTAATGCCTCATCAGCAACATGCCTTAGCTTGGATGAAATGGAGAGAAACTCAGAAACCCAGAGGTGGCATTTTAGGTAAGTTAGTTCATTATTTAATTTAATAAATAAGAATTTTGGGGTAAAAATGAATGCTTTTTATTTGAATCAGCTGATGACATGGGTCTGGGTAAAACTTTGACTATGATTTCTTTAATTATGGCTACTATTGATAATGTAAGAGGCAATCGTAGTGAAGATGATGATAGTGACAGTGATGATGGCTGGTATTCTCGTAAGAAATCTAAGAAACACAAAAGTAAGTTGTGAAATATTGAAAAATAGAAATACATAGTAATTGTATACATACTTGCTTGGTGGTTCATTCTCATGTATTGTGATTCTTATTAGGATTTTATGGTGGTACATTAGTCGTATGTCCAGCTTCATTGATTAAACAATGGGAATCAGAAGTAAATAACCGATGTAAACGCGGTATACTTACCGTTCTTGTTTTTCATGGAAATAATAGAAGCATTGATGATAGAAAATTATCAAAATTTAATATAGTTATAACAACTTACCAAACATTAGTTCGAGAAGCAGAAAAGGAAACTTCAATGTATAAGGTAAATAATCATTTGAATAATTATTAGTAATATATTTTAATAATAATACCTCTTATTTTCATTAACTCCAGATGGAATGGAATAGAGTTATATTAGATGAAGCTCATTACATTAGAAATCATAAAAGCAAAGCATGCATAGCAGCATGTGGTGTTAATGCAAGATATAGGTGGGCATTATCAGGAACACCAATTCAAAATAAAGAAATGGATGTTTATGCCATTCTAAAATATTTGGATTGTTCCCCATTCAATGATCTTCAAGTTTGGAAACGTTGGGTCGACAATAAAAATGACGCTGGAAAGCAGAGATTGATCACAATCATGAAAACATTGATGCTTCGACGCACAAAACAAGAATTGCAGGCAAAAGGTGCTTTAGAATCTTTACCAAGTAAAAGTTTAGAGGTTGTTGAAATCGCAATGGATCGTGAAGAAACTTTAGCTTATCAAAAGATTTTATTATTTTCGCAAAATCTTTTTGCTCAATTTTTATCTCAACGCGCTGAAAAAGCACATACAAGAGAACTGTACGGTGGTAAATTCGATAAACCATCATTTACATCGTCTGGTAAATGATATATTCAATTTTATGTATTTTCGTATAGTATGAACTTCTCAGTAAGTGGATTAATCTATTTTTAGGTGCAAAAACACATTTTACGAAAGCTCAAAAAGTTATGCTGGATCATCATTCAAATGTTGAAGTTCATGACATTTTAGTTTTACTGTTACGATTAAGGCAAATGTGTTGTCACCCTGCATTGATTCACTCAATGCTTGATCAAAATGATGCAGAAGTAAATGGGCTTAATGACAGCGAAACTCATTCCAATATATTAAAGAAGTTAAATAACATGTCACTAAATGACGATGACAGTGTTGAAGATTATGTTGCTAGCTATAAAATTGATGAACGAGTTGCGGCTAATCTTCTAACAAAGAAAAATCCAGTTTTCGACGATGCTCGACGAGGTTCAAAGGTAAAACTTTATTTAAATACTAATTATTGCACTTGAGCAATCTAATAATTAAAGTTTTAAACTAACTAATTTTTTATGTTTGTTAGGTTCGCAAAGTAATAGAAACTATTGAAGAGATCTTAGATAAAGGCGATAAAGTTGTGGTTGTCTCACAATGGACAAGTTTTCTGGAAGTAATTGCAAAAAATTTAAAGCGAGTTGATGATGCAAAATATGCCATGTTTACGGGTGCTGTAGCTGTAAAAAATAGGCAGGTAAGTATTATTTTTATTCCTTTTTACTTTAATAAAAATTCATTATAAAAATTTTAATTGTCTTCAGGCAATAGTGGATAAATTGAATGATCCGCGTGAAGATATCAACATACTTTTATTGTCTTTGACTGCTGGTGGCGTGGGTTTAAACTTGGTGGGAGCCAATCATTTACTCCTTATTGATATTCATTGGAATCCACAATTAGAGTCTCAAGCTCAAGATAGAATTTATCGTTTTGGTCAAAAGAAAGATGTTTACATCTACAAGTAAGTCAGCGTTTCTTTAATCGAACCGTTGTTTTTAAAATACATAATTGTAAATAATTATTCTTTACTTCAGATTTATATGCAAAGACACTATTGAAGAAAGAGTAAAAAATTTGCAGGACAAAAAGTTAGACATAGCAAATCACGTTTTAACTGGCTCAAGAACTGTTTCTTCGAAATTAACAATAGACGATCTTAAATCGTTATTTTCATAGTTGTCAAATTTTATTCTTTTTAAAATTTTTATTTATTTTTGTTTTATATTTTAATGTCGAAGTTAGAGCAGTATAAATAAGGATATACATCATTTATTTAAATGTGCAATTGATGCATTTATAGGAAAGTTTGTTTTATTATTTATACAATATAAAAATAAGTTATAAATAATTTCTTTAAGTAAATTTAGTTAAGTCACCGTTTCTCCATTCGTTTATATTGCCATTTTTTATCGAAATTTGTTTTGTTCTAATTGTGCTGTTCCACACACCGTAAAAGAAGTATATACCTAAACCTGAAACGTACAATTGTATTTTTTAAATATATTTAAAAAAAATTTTTGAAACAAGAGTAACTTTTTAAGATTGATATACGAACCAACTATCATCCAAACTCCAAATCGCACCCACGTCATGACATCAAGCATAACCATTAAATAAACGTTAATTAATATACTTAATCCTGGCATAAAAGGAACAAAAGGCACCTAGAAATAAGATCAACGATGTGAACGTGATAACATTTTATATTCAAGAGCATTCCTTACCGAAAAGCTAAGTTGCTTATCACAATTTGGTTGCAAATATATGAAGAATAAAATTACTATTAAAGCTATTGCAAATAATACCACTGGTATGAGGAACCATAGATTTCCGTCAACAATTTCTTCGGAGTATACTGAGACCAACAAAGTTAAGCAGATGCATGCTATAACTAAAATAATAGTATTGAGAGAGGTATTAAAAATTTAGAATAAGAGATAAATAAGAAAGTAAGATTTAAATTTGGATTTACTTACAATAACAAAATACTAACGATGTTACTATTTTAGAAGTGAGTCTTGTCGAATAAGTCAGTCTTTTATAATTAACAAGTTGCTTCAATACTGAAGAAAAGGAATATGACTCGCGGTCGTTTCTTTTTTCATAAGATTTACTTTCTTCGTATCTGCAAATGGAAGAATCAAGAAAATTACAAATGAGTGCGTTGTCAAATATCGATATGAAAGTCCATTTTTACCTTAAAATAAGTACGCAAGCTGCTACAATAGAATACGCTAAAAGAGTGCCAATGCTCATCATATTAATCAATTGACTCAATTCGAACACCGCCGCTAAGACGCCTATTAAAGACGCAAATTAAAGTAATTGTCGCGCTATCGTTCAATGTCAAAAAACTTTTACAAACCACTTTACCCGTCAACAATCCCGCAGATAGCGTTCCCATAAGCGGAGTGTGGAAGCGGGAGCTTACTTTTCCCATCCACTTGAATATGAGACCGTCGGATGCCATTGCATAGATAACTCTCGGCAGAGGAAACATCGAGCCCAACAAACTGATGACGAAGGTATAAAAAATCTGCATTATTTACTTTTCTTATGCATTTGCCATGGATTTTTTTTTTTTTTTAATTAATCTACCAAACCTTGCGCAGAGTCCACAAATTGCACCGGCGGTCACGACGTACCGGGCCCAGTTCCAGCCAATGTAGTCAAACATGTAGGGGAAGGGCGCCTCGGCGTTTTGCTCGTAGTAAGGCAATACCGTAGTGAGGATGGTGGAGACGCCGAAATAAGCGAGGAACACAACTGTGAGGGAGGCGATGATCGCTATGGGAATGCTTCGTTGAGGATTTTTCGCTTCCTCTCCGGTGGTCGCCACGCAGTCGAATCCTATGAAACCGTAGAAGCACGTGGCCGCCCCCGTTATCACGCCTGATACGCCGAAGGGCATGAAGCCGCCGCTACCCTTGGGGCAATTGTTTTCCTTGCAACTTGGCTGCAGTTTCCAATTGCTCATGTTGGCTGGAAAAAAACACGAGATGTGCGTTGGCCTACTTGCATTTGCTTTTAATTAATTTTTCGTTCGCGATTTACCTTTGAACGCTCCGGCTATAACTACGAACAGCACGACGCTGAGGTTCGCCAAAGTGAAAAGATTGTTTGCCACCGAGGATTCCTTAGCTCCGAACGCCAGAGCGGCTGAAATGTTTTGAAATAAATTTCTACTTGTTTTTAAGTTTAAGAATGAAAGGTAATTAAGATGTTTTATTTTTTTTTAGGGTTGTACCGGAGAAGGCGAGAGTGACGCCAAAAGCGAAGAAGTCGGGGTACGATGAGAGGTGAGAAATGTCTATGGGCGCAGCGGATTCAAAAGCGTTCCTCATGGCGTTATTGAAGAGTGCGTCGACGTAAGTGCTGAGTCCACGTACTACACTGGCCGAGCCTATTACGTATTCCAGGATGAGAGTCCAGCCGATGAGGAAGGCGACAAACTCTCCCATCGTTACGTAGCTGTACACGTACGCTGAGCCTGCTCTTGGTACTCGAGCTCCAAATTCTGCATAACATAGCCCTGGAAACGATTTTTTTGGGTACGATTATTTTACTTTCTTAAGCGATTGAATAGCGACACGGAGAGAAATGTTAGAGTAAAAATTACTATACTCCGTAGGAACAATGGGACTATAATCGACCTATGACGATTTTTACTATAAAACATACTAAACATTCCTATGGACACAGCGAAAATTGCTATTTATATAGTACATAGGAATTTTTAGTATGTTTTATGGTAAAAATCGTCATAAGTCGAGTATATCCCTACAGAACATAGTAATTTTTATTATAACATTTCTCTCCGTGGAGTAAAATGACAAAACTTGTTGCGAAAGAAAGAAAACGCTTAATTGATGGCTTCTATTTAGAATGACATGAAGTTCTTAGAAACGCCTTTCATCGATAACTATCGCTTAACATTTTAGAGGCATTTATCGATGAGGATTAGAAAATTCTAATCACAGAGATAAATTTTCATGACGAATTGTTATACTTCTTAGTCGTTATACGTTTTATAATGTTATTCGTAGGTTTATTCAATGTATAAAATTACCCGCATTGAACATTCTAAAAAAGAAATCTTACAATTTGCTCGTAATAAATTTTTCCTAAAGTGAATCTTTTACTGTTAGAACTAGGTATTAATATGGAATACAAATGCCAGAAATATCTTTATGAATGAATAACGCGCGAGTCACATTTGGGAGGCAACTTGTTGCTGGACTCTAAAGACGTGCCAAGTACCCGACGGCTCGTGGCCTATAAATATAGACGCGTGCGCGTCCGCATTCGACGGCTTTCTTCGGGAAGCCCTCGGTCGTCGAAAATTGTTCCCTTTCTGTATTCGTCGTTGCTATCTTATCGTTAATTCGAGGAAAATACCTGCAATCATGGAGGCGATCGCCGCAATGGCGAAGGAAATGATGACGGCTGGGCCAGCAATTGATTTGGCCACCGAGCCGGCGAGCACGTAGACGCCGACGCCGAGAGTGGATCCAATGCCGAGAAATGTTAGATCCAGCGTCGAGAGACATCGCACCAGCGACGAATCGACCGGTGCGTCTATCTCTTTTGTTCGGCTAAATGCTTTATACATATCGTGCAGGCGCATTGTACGTAGCCTATGTAGCTGCAATCCATAATGCGATTGTCAATATTTTCAAATGATTTTAAAATTCTGTGGGCGAGAATCATCGTTTCTTTCGAACTTAATGTGCTCCGTATTGACTTTGTAAATTAAAGTGCCGCGGTTGTTTTATTGCCTTGCTTTCGCAAAATTGTAATCGATTATCAAAGTGAACGAATGTTATTTGCAATTTATTTGAGTACTGTCTGTGGAACAGCTTCGTTCAATAGAATTTATCGAATTATGTTAATTTTTGAGCAATCGCATACTTGATTAGTCTTGAAATTTGTACAATTTTTTATTTAAAGCTGTGTAGATGATAATGAATTTAATTTATTTCTGATTGCGCGTCACTGTTTATCTCTTCGTAAATGAAAATTCAGCCAAAATCACTTTTACATCCTCGGCAATATTATTGCATATGCTACAGAATAAGAGACTGCGAGTAAGGATTGAATTTCAAAAATCGTCGAATAAACAAATTTGCATTTATCTTAGTTGCATTTTACCTAATGTACTTTAAAATATTTTAAACTGGAGTGAAATGTCATTTGACAGTTAAAGATCTTTGTATTCAGATAAATTTTTATAAGATTTTCGTTCGAGGTAAAACAGTGACTTTTTCTTTCGAATCGAAATTTATAATAAATTTACGTGAATTTCATTTTATATCTTTCAGCTTCAAGAGATGTTTAATGTGCATTAGAAGTTTAAATCGTAAAGTAAAGAAGTAAAATTTATTTTTATTCATAGGAATAACATTTGTATAAATCCTTTGAATAACGATTAAGTGTAAAAAAAATAAGTCTGTCGATAAATTTAGCTGAGAATGAATTATTTCTAGTGCAATATGCAGAAGCGTAATTTTTATTACTCTCTATAAATTACAGTTAATAATTCTTTCAAGCGATTCTCACAAATGCACCAGTGTAAAACAAAAAATTCCCCGGCAGTTCTTACCGTGACCACTTTCGTCCACGCCAGATCCATGGTTCTCAGAGTTTATCGAACGGGCACTCAGAAAAATCGCGAATAAAATAAAAATAAAAACTAGAAATTCATACAATAAAATCGCGCTAATTTAAAAAAAAAAAACGGCCGGCGGTCAAAAATGGATAGACGCGATCCAATTACACTCGAGCGCCACGTGCGTGATGCAAAAGCGTCGGCTGGGCTCGTCAGCGAAGAGTGCGGAGCTCGCGCCAGGCGACAGCACGCGACTGCTCTCACGGAACGCGTCCGCGGCGAGACTCCGCTTTACGATTTAGGTGGCGCGCGTATGCCGAATCGAAAAAGGATTCAACTTGCGCCGCGGCGACGTTCGCTCGCGCGAGCTTAATTTTTCAATTGGAGCAAATCAGCCCTCGTTTCGCGCGCGCCTTGCCTCTCTCTCTCTCTTTTTTCGTTTATCTGCGAGCTAGATTTTGGCTTTGGAGCGAAGGTCGAATTTCTCAGAGCCCGACGATTAGAAGTTAGTTGCGTTTTATGTATTCTGTAGATGTGTACAACGACGGTGTAAAGTCGAGGCGGTTTTAAGAGCTACAATTCTTTTTAGAGGGGAAAATGTTGAAACAGTTTATAACAGTGCGAGATAAGTTTTAACGCGATGGTTATTTTATTGGGTCGTAAAACAATCAACTTCCCGAAGATTTTCCCGTTGGAAGACATAAAGCTGGAATAATAATTCTGCATATCTATTTGTTTCGGTGTGTAAGAGTTTTGAAATTATTAGTACGATTCAAGTCGAAGTTTTGATGAAGTTACATTTAATTGAATAAAATGTATAGTCGAACGGTACACTTGTGAAAATACATATCTACGTTTTTTATCTTCAACGGTGTGCAGTAAATAATTAAGGAATCGAGTGATAAAATTAGAATAATTTTCACAATGAACTTTCCTAAAGTGGTGCTACACCGAAAATCAATTACTACTGTCGATTCTTCAAACACCCGCTTTTTTTTTTTGCACTCTTATCTTTAATGAAACAGATAGAGTCAACGAAGTCAATGATAAGTAACTAATATTCCGATAACGAAAATATTTGTTAAAAAGTAAGTCTGAACGTAGGTAAATTGGACACTTGACAGTGATGTAATTACTCCTTAAATTATTAAGCGTCAATTTTTTTTCTGCATTTTGTTAATAATTAAGTTGTTACTACAAGCGTTTCCTCAATATTTCCTTGTATGACTCTTATTTTGCAAATGATTATATTTTAAAACTAAAAAGGAATTACCTGTGAAATCGGTATAAATTTTTGTCCACTGTCTTCCAATCATAAGACCTTATTTTGGTGCACTCTTTAAAACATGTTCGTATCTTTCAGTCTGTTAAATTCGGTAACATCTGAAATTTTTAAAAACTTGTTTATCGAACCTTCTACTTCTTCGAATGTGATTCAATTGCTCACATTTTGAACAATAAAAATACTGCGACGTTTATTGTTGGATAATGGATTATATCAGGATTTTAGATTACGTTTCAAAGCTAACAAATGCTAATTTTTATCTACAATTAAGAGTCTTTTTTTTATTTGTAATTTAGTATCAGATTGTAAAAGCGAGTTTCATCACATGTAATAATTAGGCGCTGAACTAATATTTTGTACTAAATTTTAAGACTGAAACTACGCATAAGCAAGTTACTTCCTCAAACGTTAATACCTGTAATTATCTACGCTTTAGGCATTTAATTTTCTTTAAATAAAAGAAAAACTTACAAATACTCACTTGCTATTTGAATGAAAGTGTGATTAACGAAAAAGAAAAGCAATTATCTTGCATTACATAATTGTAATAAGGTGCAGAAAATAAAATAAACTGACACTTGACCGAAAAAGTATGCGATAAAGAAGTATTTTTCCGATGCACTCAACACCGAGGTTCCATACACTCTGCGTTATCCATTTCGAATTTACAGTCTAAGTAGACTGCTGATCACCAATATACATACATATACCTGCATTGAACTATTCGCGCGCTCTTATCGTCTCGTCTATATTTCTTTTTCGCATTGCGACTCACCATCAATTGACTATTGAGATAGTTGCAAGCTACAATTTATCATACAATCACATCATTATGACTTAGATTAGCAGGATTAAAGTATATCGATTTAATTCATTTTTTGGACTTTAAATTCTATTGCGATAAGACAACGTTGCTGAGACAGTGTTTACAATACTTTTTTTATTGTATAAAACTCAACGTCATTTGCATTTTGTACATTTGTTTTTTTCTTAAAATAATATAAAATACAAAATTCATTTAAGAACATTTGGACGGCATTTGAGATTTACATAATTTTCGAAGCGCTCTTAGTATGTTTTACACAAAGAACATTTGTACGAGTACAAAACTCAAAACAATTACATACTATACATAGAGATTGAGGGTTTTTAATCTTATCGTAATAATTGGACGGATTAATCCTTAAAACTAGTGAACAATTCAAAAAAGAAAATACATTTTAATATTTCTTGATTAAATTTTTTGCAACAGTAGACCTCACTGTTATTTGAAAAGTACTTGGTTAAAAAATACTACAAAAAGTTGCGAAATAAAAAAAATACTATTGCAAACCTCAGTATTTGATAAGTGGGCGTAAAATATTACTAAAATATCATTTAAAAGAGTAGTTGTACATTAATTAAAAAAATTGTGTGCTTGAATGTATACTATTTTAGTATTTTTTATACGTCTGATTTTCATGAATCAATAAAAATTCATTATAGACTTTAAAAAGTCTAGAAATTTGAATGTTTCAGTAATAACTTTGACATAACCATGTATAATTATTTCTTAATAACATGTTATCTAATATTTATTTAACATGTATGATATTTGTGTTTTATTAAACTAAATCAGACATGGCCTTTGTTGAGTTTTTTGAGTTATCTTTTTTTAATATAGTAGATTCGTTATTTAGGCTAATGAATTGTAGATGTAACTAGATATGACTGGAGAAACTGTATCAAACAGTATAAAATCTTACTTAGAGGACAATCATAACAGTTTAATAGTCACAATCAAGCAGACATTTGTTCTTTTTGAAGCAGTATTATAAAAGTACTAATTAATTAAAATTTTCTTTTAAATTTTTTAAAATTACTTTTTTTACTAAAAAATTCAAGTAAAAGTTTAGTCTTTTGTAAAAATAAATACTAAAAAATGAGATTCTTTCTTAGGCCATTGCAGAAATGTCATATTTGTTATGGACGGATTTGATCACGAGTAGTAGTATTTGTTTTACTGACATTTTGTGCATTAAAATTGAACAGAATACTTTTAAAACATTTTTCAAGCGTAATATAATTTTTGTATATAATGAACAAAAGTCAGTAAAAAAAACCACTCAGTTTTATCAAGCTTTTAGTCACTGCATTCTCCAGTAGGCAAATATTGGCAATAGCCATGACATCACAGCAGCGCCAATACTGTTTGTACCAGACTGTAACAAATTAAATAAAATATTGAAACGACTGTGATTACAAATTTGCAAAATTTAATTATTCACTTAGCCAATCCTAACAGATCAAATACCATTATCAAATAGGCCAAGTAAGATAATCTGATTAAATAAAACTAGTTGAATAATTGTTACTTACAATAATGTAATAATTGCATCTGTCTCCTTGACAACATTCAGAGCATTTCCAATCTTGGTACCAAATATGTGAGCAGTCGGGCATATTTGATCGTCTTATCCTTTCACATTCTCGTTTGGTTGAGCATCGTTTTGATATGTAAAATTGTTTTTTAGCACCCTGATTCCAATACGGTGTACCTAGAAAAAAGTAATTTGCTCTCAGCATCTCTATTTTTTTTTAAATAACTACTAACAATCCTTGAATCAAAATCTTTATGTCAGTTATCATAATCATGTGGCCTGATGCTCAAAAATTTACAAAATTAAGTCTTATATGTACAAATTTTGAAGAATACAGCAGTAAGTAGTGCATTTTAATGGAAAATAATTCTTCGAATGAAGTATAGCTTAAAAGACGGGTAAATAAACAGAAATAAAGTAAATTTTTAATGCAGAACCTAACCTTCTTTCACACTTTGTAAACAAAGCGATTTAAAAAATACTCACTGCCCCATTTGATTTCGGATAAACACGTGTCCTCGCCCTGCTCGCAGGTTTTAATAGTGTTCAGGCATTTTTCGATGTTGCCCTCTTGATTTTTACAAACGTAGCATTCTAGGGCGTTGCCTGTAAGCGAGAATACAGTGAACGTTAATGAATCATCTTGAAACTTTCGGATATGCTAAGATCAAGAATACTTACCGATCGCGAAAATCGACGCCCATAATAACGCTATCGACCACAGTTTCATTGTTGTTCTGCAGATTTTACAAATTAATTTTTTTATAATAATTAACTAAAGCGTTTTGTTTTCAGGAGCGAGGAGTTTGCTCCGAATTGTCGTCAGTCGCGATGCTCGCACAGTAGCACTACCAGAAAACAGACACACATTCACATAATGTACGCCAGTGACGTATACTTGTGACGCGTGGGCATGTAGTGCGCATGCGCGTACAGATGCACGGATGCAAGTCGCTGATTGGGTCGATCTTTTTAGCGGGATCTTACTTGGCTTTTTCAAATTCGCTGTGCGAGCGGAATACAAAACACAATTTAATAACGTCAAGTTTTAATAATTTCATTTCTTATTTATAAATTGTAGCAGACTTGGAATAATACTCTTCCGAGCACTTATTCATACATTAAAAATGTATTGAGCACTCACACTATTGAATTTTCATGTATTTTCGTGTTATTTTTTAATATTTCTTTTCTTCGTGTAGTGCTTTTTAATTAGTTTATTTCTAAATAAGCAAATAATTTCTTTTTTATTATAACAAAGCTTTTTATTTTATCAATCGAGTTTATAATAATGTACACAACTGTTATGAAAAATGAAGCATGTATTAAAAATAAGATAATGAAGATGTATTAAAAAAATGCAGCCCGCTCCATTGCATTTAAAAAGAGGCTAGAGTAAAAGCATCGCAAGTAATATAAATTTTAATAAAAATGAAGGAACTAATTAATCAAGTTTCTGTTTTCTCAGAAATGTAATTACCTTGATTAAATTTTTCGCAGACCAGAATTACTTTCTCAAAACTGATCAACTTTTCTCTGCGGGCACACAGAAAATTTAATTCCCTGCAGTCGAGGTGAATGTTAATTAACGTAACACTTTCTTTTTTCTACAAACCCATAACTGGATTTCGCACATAAGCATCTTCCCTTTCGAGTAAAAAATTGATTCTACTTTAACGCTAAATTAATATCTTGTCTCAAACTCGACAATAGTGTGCGTTTTTTTTTTTGTTTATACTTAAAGTACACTTACCCTCGACCCTTTAACTTTCGGATCGTTAAAAGTTTGGGCTGCGGCTCGTCTCCTACAGATAAGAAGAAGAGGCTGAAAATAAGTCCGGAGAATCCGAAGATATACGATGCGTCGCTCATGGAAAAGATCAGCGGAGCTTTATGTGCGCGTATCCGCGGTCGGCAATAATCCGGCGCTGTGTGTCGTACGTCGAAGGCATGCATGTACATATATACCACATAGTAACAGCTGTGCTTCCGGGTTCTGGCCTGGTAAGGTACTTGCGTAACGACATGACGACGAATGTCATCAAGAGCAGCGAGCCCCGGTGGTGCACCAGACGCGCCAGAATGCGTAGTTGCGACATGAGCGATGTCGCCTAATTGCACCGACTCCATTTTTTTCTTCATTTTTAATAGAGTAGAATGGATGAAATGGACGTTTGTTATAAATTACGGTATTTACGAAAAGTTAAAGATTCGCAATATAAAAAAAATACGGAAAGAATGTACTATATAATATAATATCATAGACGTTTTAAAGAACAAAATATAGGGAGAGAAAAATTCTTGTAAAAATTATTATCCTTCGTTTTACATATTGATATTGTATAACTTTAATATTTTATTATTTTTATTTGTATTAAGGACTCAAGTCACAGTTTAAAAGTAATGAGATCAGAAAAAGTAGGAATTGGACGAGGAATTATATTATATGTTAGGGGTGAAAATTAAAATTTTACTCAGATAATTATATGATTTATGAAGAATCAATTTTATTGAAAGAAAATACAATTAGTATATCAAAATACATCGTAAGAAGTTGTATATTAGTTATTACAAGTACATGGCCATTTCCGGGATGAGCCGCAAATGTTTTTTTGTAGCTCGCTTGGCGTTATATTCTGGGCGCGTATCGTATTTATTTATTTCTTCTTTTTATCTTTTCTAAGACTGCGACTGCCGTGAGATGCTCTAAGCTCCAGCGTAACACGTACATTTGTTCTTTTTCCCCTCTTACGTATAATGGCTCTGATCTGGACTCTCGCACGTTCGTGCGACGTAATAAAGACGAAGAACTTCTGAACGAGGACTATCATTTATATTTTCGCCGTTTTTTTTTCATTGCTGTTGCTATAATGCGGCTTCTTGTGCACGAATCAAGCGCTTATCACTTTACTATACCACTAATTGTGATAAAATATAAAAAAAATATTGATTTCAACTAGATGTTAATTTATGCAAAGTTTGTTTCTCAGAAGAGATTTTTCATATAAAGGTAAACAAGGAAGTATAGTAATGTCTCCAATGTAAATTCACGTACACTATTTCATGAAAAATACTTAATCCGTTGTTTTTTGTCATTTAATTACTGATATTAATAAACGATACTCCTTTTTTTTTTCTCTAATTCGACGAAGAATTTATTTATTATGCCCTGAACTGTATACAGTGAAAACTATCTTATATAAAATACTACAAAATATTGTAAATTTCATTAAAATCGATAAATTGTTTATCAGATTTTATGCGCTTTCTGCACCAGTCTCATAAGACCTTTTCAATAACATCCTCCCACGGGACGTTTTGATGCCATCTCTTCAACACAGATATTTTGTGAATAGAAACTTGCTACGTCGAGTTTTCAAGAAATTAATTATCGCCAGATTAAATTAACGTCCTGCCTGTTCAGGCGGAATACTCCCGCGAATGCATAGGCCGTTTGCGAATGAGAAAAAAAAAGTCGGTCCGTGACTGAAGGTCCGCTGGCTTGCAAACAAACACAAGAGGCACCGTCGTCAAAGTGAAAAAAGTCCGCTGGCCCATCAAGCCCCGCGAGCCTTTGTGCGCCTCTCTTGCTCTCGCCTCCGGCTTTCACTCCCTCTCTCTTTCTCTCACTCTTTCTCTCTCCCGGCCCTCGTTCTTTTCACATGTCTCCCCGCTTTTTCTACCTTTTTATTAAAAATAGCATAAAAGCACGGCCGATCACCGTAGAGACGTACGAGCTTGCGCTGCGGCTTTAACGCGGCTGCACACATACAGCCGATGGAGCCGCTCGTGTGTGCGCCGTCGTCACGAACGTGGTCCTTCCGACTGACCAGCTCGGCGCACCTGAGACTTCTATATATATACGCGAGGTGATGCGCGCGAGTCCAAAAAGATTGGACGCTGCCCTCGTAAGGATTTTTTTTTTTGTATTTTTTACCGATGACGTGTTGTTTTTTTTTGGTTTTCACATTTCACGTGTTCTCTTCGTCGATTGTATAGCGGAGCTTTCGATGATTATATTTCAACTGTTCGATAAATAATAGACGAGGCTTTTAGTGGCGCGCGTATCGGAGATAAAATGTTCCTTTGTTATGTCAGTACTCGTAATTCATTTTTCGCCTACAAAAGAATAGCGACGTAATATTATTATGTGAAGTTGCGTAAAGTATGCGATGTTCTTTTTCTTTGGACGCAGTAGTGGTCGATTTTTATGCACTTAGTGTATAAAGAATCTGATTTAAGCACGGTTGATGAATGTAGAGCGTTGTGCGCTCTATATCCAAAATTATCATCGTTTGCTTATGTTGTTAAAATTTACTTTACATTTTAAAAGATTCTTCGTGTACAATTACAAAGGGTAATTTTATATTTATAGTTTGTATATTCATCGTTATTGTGTTTAATATTTATTATAAATTACATTGACGTGATAGAAAAGATGATTGACTACTGGGAATTTTAATTTAAAACGTTGGGTTCGTCATCGTTCCTTTTAAGAAAGTAATTTGCTTCTTGCTATGAAGAAAAGCGGAGTATTTGAAAAAAAAGTAAAAAACCAGCCGGGTGGTACGTTAATTGCCACTCTTTTTGAAGCGCAATTTTTCGGTCTAATAAACTTCGATTCTTGAGAGGAAAAATAACGGAGTATTTGTTGCTTCAAAAAGCGCCTCGCTTTTAAAAACACCGCGAAAATAAACTTTTTTAATTCACTTTTTCATTAACTAAATGTTATTGTTTCGTTACGACTGTTAAAAAATTAAGTGAGAAGCTCATTTAAAAGATGCTTCTCTAAAATTAAACTTCTACAAGTGCATCTCTTTAATGTCGCAGTATTTATAAAAGAAATATTTTTATACTTCCGCGAAATGTGAATTAATTCAAACGGTTATTTCAGGCAATGGAATTAATTTATAAACTAATAACGCTCCGAATATATCGGAGATACATCAGCTATTATTAGCCACGAGCTATCGCTTTAAGCACGCATTATAATTAATTTTCCTTGATACTTTTCCTTGCAGCTCCATGCGTGTAGAAGCTCACCAAAAGTGCAATTAGAGGATCTAAAAAAAAATGTACCATGGGTCATATTTAATAGATAAAAAAATGTTGAACACGCGATATCGACGCACGAATTAGATATACACTATAGTTCCCTCGTCGATAAACATGAATAATTTTTGTTCTTTTTTGGACGCATGCTAACAGGATTATTTTTGCAAATTGCATGACGTGCATAGAGGGAATCTTTACGAACAAGCGGTAGATATTTTTATACGACTTAAAGTATCTTTAGTTCAATTCGCCTGCAGTATTTTCGTTAAACGGCATGAAAACGGCAGGCATCCACCTGCGTAAATTTTAAATGATCTCCTGACACTGCGTGGGTGGATCTCCATCTCAGGATACATACAAGACTCTTGTCGTATAGTGCGCGTATGTTCGTTCGGCTTCATTCTGCTAAGAAAGAGCTTTACTCGCAACATACAAGGAGCTTTAATAAGTAACGTGGAAAGCAAACGGCCTGGGCTAAATTACGCGACCATTTAAATCGAGCTTCCCTATTACTAATTGATCGAAGTCGTCGGCAAAAAAAAACCTTTTTAATTAAAATATTGAGACTTGTTTCGACCACAACGCAACTTAAATGCCTATACAGAATTCAATTTCTGAAAAGCTCTTACTTAGCAGGGTTAAAGTTTAAACGAGCTGTTTTAACTTTCCAAAAAAAAAGAAAAGAAAATCTGCGCGCTTCAAACTGTACGTCAGTATATAATTATACCGAACCAATTAATTCATCTATCGAACGATCAACTGATAAACGAACGATAGCCTTGCCCCGACGGTTAATAAAAGAGCGCAAAAAAAAGAAGGCCCACTGCTGGAAGAATCAGCGAAAAAAAAAAAAAGAAGCGACCGCCTTTCGGCGTGCGCTCGTGCATGATCCGTTATTCCGACGCGAGAAAAAAAAGTGAAAAGAAAAAAAGGCGCACGAGGCAAAAACAGGCTCCTTGCAAAATTAATCACGGCCAGTTGTACGCGTCCCAGCGGTGCGCTCGGCGAAGGACGTTAACTTGAATTTTTCAAAGTCCCTTTACGGGGAGGGCTGAGAGCGCGCGCAAGCCGCGAGGCCCCGAACCGACCCTGATACGGATCCGCAGCCGCGACCACTGGGGAATATGCGCGCGGCCGCGCGCATGCACACCCATCGCTCCCGGGGCGGTTGGATATCCGCTACTCTTCCCGGAAATGCGGGGGGTGGGGAGGCTCGATCGACGCCGCTAAATTTTATCTCCCTCGTCGTGAAAATGTAGTTAGGCAAATTTTTGGCTCGTTCGTTTCTTCGCGCTGCGCGCGGAACGGCCGCACATGCGCGGAGAGAAATGTTGTAGTAAAAATTATTATATTCTGTAGGAACAGTGGGATATGCTCAACTTATGAAAATTTTTACTATAAAAAATACTAAAATTTCCTATGTACATAGCAATTTCTACTATACAAACAGCAATTTTTGCTATGTACACAAGAAGTTTTAGTATATTTTATAGTAAAAGTTGTCATAGGTCGAGTATGTCCCATTGTTCCTATACGAAATATAAATGGAGAGAAATGTTATACTAAAAATTTCTATGTAAAAAACAAATTTCTATTATATAAATAGCAATTTTTTCTATGTGCATAGGAATTTTTAGTATATTTTATAGTAAAAATCGTCATAGGCTGCGAGTACGGTATATAGTCATTTTTACTACAACATTTTTCTCCGCGTGTGCGAGCCTGCTTTATTCAATAATATAAACGTGTGATCGTATGTACGGGGGTTTTATTGGCCCAGCGTTTAAGATAAAACTAGACAGCGATCAATAATTTATTGCGAATGTTATTGATGGCGTTGAAGCGCTTCGTAAAGTTTTCACAATACGTGAACTTCCTTGGGATGGGCGCATGATTCTTGCAGATGAAACTATTTTTTTTGTTGGTTTAGGAAAAGATAAATTATTCCATTCTGACTGTAAATAAAGAATTTATCCGGCGCAGCTCCCTGTTTTTCGAATCTCGATCTCACCTCGGTTATATTATATTTTTCTTGCTAGTTTCTCGTATCACTCGTAGATCTCAGCTTTTGTTTTCTCACCGCATCCTCTCATCTCTTCGTACTTGATATTTCTATACGCACTTTCGCATCTTGTTCGATTCAGCGTTCTCTCATTTATCTGTCAGGCGTAAAAACAGCAACTGTTTCTCCTTGAAAAGGCAAGCGTTATAATTACGATTAAGTGAATAGTCATCTCGGAAAGGGATTACACCTATGATAAAATCTGATTATACAAGAATGAATGGGATGTAATGGGTCTGGTTGTAAAAACGTTGAGTAGCTTGATGCAATTGTTTTTGCCGAAAGCCTTTGTCTTTAATTAATTAATCAGATTCCACAAAATTTTCCTAAGATTCTTTCCACTCAGAGTAGCCAAGCGAAAATTTGTTACGGCCCGCAAACACTTTAAAAGGAAAAGAAAAGGGGATGCAAGGGATCGAGTGTTTAGCCAAATTCATTGGGAATATCGAACCCCGTGGCATAAATCGCTGCTCCAAAGCTCTCGGCTAAACCTTAGCGGACGAGGAGCTTGCAAGCTCGGCTACGCCCGCGGCTAAAACGGACCCTGAAAAAAGCTCGGACGGAAGGTTAGCGGGAAAAAGGCGAGACCAGACGCAATACACAGGAGCGAGAGTGCAACGTGCAGCGAACGGACGAGGAGAACAGGTGGTGCAGGTAGGCAATGCGTCGGCGGGGAGAGGAAGCTGCGCGAGCGAGACGGCCAAGCCCCGAAGGAGCGAGAAAGGGAGAAAACAAAGTGTCGCTCCGAGGGGTGGTGGGGCGGGTCGAGGGGCTTTCGAGGGAAAGAGAGAGAGAGAGAGAGAGAGTAGGCGGCGCGCAGCGCCCCACCAGAAAGCTCGGCCTAGGCTCGCGGCGCCCATGCCCAGGAGCTTGCGCGCGCGCGCGCGCCTCTTACGTCTACGCCGGAGAGATGTCGATATTCGAGTGCGCGGCGCTGGATGAGCAGTGGCGCGCGCCTCGCTGTTATATACGCCAGCGGAGCACAGGCCGGCGCTGATCTAAAATTATACATCGGAGCTTGCACGGCGAGCGAGACGGAGCGCTTGCGGAGTACGGGCTACGCGCGGCAGAGGGAGCGAGGCCGACGGCGCTATAACGGAGCTTCCGACGGCGGTGGGGGTAACGAGGAGAGGTGGGGACTCGAGCGAGCGAGAGTTCGGCCGAGAGTAGTAGAGAATTTGTGTGCCAGCCGAACGCGCAGAGCACGCACACTTCCATCGCCGCGCTCCTCTCGCGTGACAGCTGAGAGCCCAGGGGTGGATGTAATCTCCAGTGCGCGCGTACGATCGTCCGGTGCTCCTGTGCTCCCGTTTGTGGCCGCGAGAGCTTTTGGGCCGCGCCGCGAGCCCGTCCTTCCGCGCCTGCCCTAGAAAAGTCGGCGGCGAGCTTTTTCCCCGAGCTTCCGGGGGCTGCGACTCGCGCTCGGCCGAGTCGGGGGAGAGAGAGGAGGAGAGGCCTGGTGAGTTTCGCTCGGGGCCGAGAGGCACAGCCGGCGGAGATGGCCGACAACGAGGAGAACAACCAGGAGGACTCGCTGGGGCCCACGGACGCGACCACCGCCTTCGCCAAGAAGATCCGGGGCCGCAAGGGGGCTTTGAAGAAGAAGAACGTCTACGTCGTGAAGAATCACCGCTTCATCCCGCGGTTCTTCAGGCAGCCCACCTTCTGCAGCCACTGCAAGGACTTTATATGGTGAGTGCCTGCTGTCCGAGTCTATTATTTTTACCGTCCGCGCGGGACTCGCTCGAGTGCCGTGTTTTGGTCCGCCGATCCACGCTGTTGAATGTTCCTATACGTCACTGGCGGGGGAGGCAACGTGTGTGCCCTCGATCAAACCTTATGGCTTAACGAGCGGATGAAATGTTTTTTTTATTTTGTAATCTTCAACTTTAATTACGTTTTTTTCTTGTATCTTGTGTTTTGACGAATGTTGTTCAATAAAATCTTTTGTTTATTTTCCTCGGTTGAAGAATCTTCCGGTGACTGATAATCCGAGCAATGAATGTGCCATTAATAAGTGGGTAAATTAATGATAGTGTAGATACTTTCGAGTTATCAGGTCTTTTAGTACAAAGTTTATGATATTCGTCGTTTCGTCAGCGATGCATGTGCTTTCACAATTTATCTATTAACGACGATTGTTAAAAAATTATTTTGTTTATACATCGATCAAGCGGTGAAATCTAATTAGATCTTTTCAATGACTTGGTTCGCTTGCTTCACTTATCTGTTAGTTTTTTTTTATCTGCTTGGTAATAATTCGAAACAAACAAACAACGGACTATCGAATTTCGAGCTAAAAATAAGAAAAGCACATGTTAAGTGATGGAATCATTCTATTCTGATATTCAACTGACCACTTGTCACGAAGAGATTACTCTGTAGGAGATTGCAATCATAAAGGCATAACTCTAAATTAAACTTTACACATAACCGAGACAATTAGCATACGAAGCAGCTAAACACATAATATCGTTTAAATAACAATGTCCTCTCCATAAGCAATTCGATATTTTGTGTGTCAAGCCAAGCGAGTTGGTATGCACACTCCCATCTGCGTTGGTTTTTTTTTTTCAACAGGGAGAAAAATTGTCGGTAACATTTATTTAAAGGCTCGCGGTAAAAAATAGTGTTTTTTACTTAACTAAAATTTATTTAAATATTTAAGCAAAATTTAATAGAAAGCTTTAACCTATTTAATTGGTTAGTCAAGCAAGTAAATATTGCTTAAAAAATTCAGTACAATTTACTTACCGCATGAATAAATTTCATATACGTTTATATGCTTAACTTTTATAATTAACTTTTTAAGCAAAGTTTATTTGTCATTTTAGTAAATTATACTAATGACATTTTTCTCCGTGAATGAATCTTTTAGAGGTGCTAATTTGTTGCTGCTTTTTTCAACGCCTCGTACTACTCATTTAGACACGTGGATATTGAAATAGACTGGCGCTCCGAAAAAAAGATTACGCATACCAATTTGACGTCATGAGAGTACTTTTTCAAGCAAACCCGTTTCATGTTTCCCGCGCACTAATGTAATGAAGATAAGCCTCGGTTAAAGACTCTCCAACTGCATTATTCATTGTCACATGCATTTTTTAAGCCACTTATTTGCACTTGGCTTTCCTCGCCAAGTGCAGTTTGGGGGCAATAGCGTTTCAATTGCTCTTGATCGATGCCTCATTAACATAAAGAATTATTCAGTTCTTGGGGATCTGATAAAACGCTCGAATCGACAAAAAAAACACTGTTTCGTGATCAGTAATGCGAGTAGTCGCGCAGCTCGCTGACAGCTACTAATTTATTTCACGCGATTGACTGTTTTCTTACGAATTTCACTTGAGCGCGACTTGGATGTAATTTTTTTTTTACATGCGTCTGATATAAATCGGACTGTTTACGCGGGGCCTGAAATATGATCGTGGCCTAGGCGGAGCGTTTATACATATAAACGTTGCATTGAATTTTCTACTTTAATCGCGCATCATCGCGCCGTATAGGAGATTACGCGAGTGCGCCTCTGTCGCATTATCTTTGAGCGTATTTTGGTCCACTGGTTGATTGCATTGAGCACCATTGGGCAAAATAATAATGATGAAAAATAAAGAAAATCTCGCAAGTAAGGATCGACGCAGCGCTTGAATCGCGTTTTCAAATAACAATTATGTACGCCGTTCAAAATGTTTATTACATAATTGCCGCTTCATTTGATTATGGGTGCATTCTGACTTACGTGACTTATCGAGGCGCTCGCTAAGTTAATATAAGAAAAAAAAAAGAGAGAGAAGGAGAAGAAGTCGGCGCTTTTTAAAAGCCGCAATTACGTTTATCGACACTTACATTTTTCGCAATTTCTCAATTATCGTCGAATGCCGGCGTTCATTAAATGCGTTTTAATACTTTCACTGGCAGACAGCACTCTGATGTTTATTTTCCCGTTTGTGTATTATATAGATTCTAATTATAGATATTTTCGTAATTAACCGAGCAAATTTAATTAAGCTGGGTCACGCAATTAATTACAATGATGTCAGTGACCAGAATACGCTAATTTTCTAGTAGTAAGTGTTCTTTGTTTTCGAGCGCACTCGAAATTTTCTTCTCCGCTTTCGATATACTTCAATTTGAATAAAAGAGGCTGAATAATTCATGAATGGCATCAGTGTCCGTTTGACTCCAAAGGCGAGTTTGTTCCGAATAAGTACAGCGTTTTGCCAAATGACACGAAATAATAAGATGCCACAATGGAATATTATCTCTAAAGTCAATTGTAAAAAGCTCCAAATTTACACATTTCTAAAATCGAGTGCCTCTTCTTCTTTAAGCGTCCTTAAAAAGGAAACATTTGTCTAGCATTTAAATTTTGGCCTACATTTTCAACAGAAGAAAAAACATTTTAACTTTATAGCTATAAGTACACTTATTTAAAAATCTTGAACAAAAGGTATAACTGCTCGTACAGCAAAAGACTCATTTTTACTTAATTAGTTAAGCATAATTACTTGACCCTTTAATTTATATCTGCTTTGATTAATCAAATAAATAAAAATTCTGCTTAAAAAATTTAGTATAACTTACTTACTGCACGAGTAAATTTTATACGACTGTATTTACTTTACTTTTTAAGCAAAGTTTATTCCGTCAATTTTATTAATCATTTTTCTCTGTTTATCATTTCGTCTCTAAAATTTTGCGGAAGACTAAAGAGCACGGATGCTCAATGCGCTTGTCCATAGAGCTCAAGTGACGGTCGGTGTGCATTTTCCTCGAGTATAGAACGTACAGGCCGACTGGCGGGTATACGAATAACGCGATGGCCGGTGCCGAGCGATCCACAGCGGCCGAGCGAGAAAGACGACTCGAGTTAAGCATTTCGGCCTTGACTGCTAACGACGCGCCGCTCGCGGGAGAACAGACGCGCGCACACGCCGCATAAACTTTTCGTCGGGCCACCTTGCCGAGGTCTGGCACGTTAGGTCTCCTCTGTCTTTCCCAATCGCCATTTTTTTTTTCACTTTGTTCATCGTCGTTTGAGACAACGGCCACTGGGACACGAGGATGCCCGCGGCAGTATTGCGAGAGATCAGCGGTAATTTCCGTTCTATTTGCGGTGCGACGTTAATGTTTATGCGACGCGCTATTGTTGGTCGCATTTTCGGCGGAGGCTCTTTTGCGCTCTTATCGCAGTTTGGATTTTTTTTTTTGTAGAGGAACTTTGAATTTCTTCGCGCTCGTGTGTTATGTATTGCATCGGATGCGACGCTTAATGGAATTCTATTGCGCTTGAACGTTCAATTTTTTGCGAGAGCTCGGAGCTGGAAACGTTTGATTCGACAATTTCTTCGTTTCTTTCTTATTCGAGCAAAATAAGTTGGATAAAAAAGAAGTTATTCTCTTGTGGAATTGATTTGCTAGCTTTTTTTTCATTTTTGTTATTGCTTCATTGACATATCTTTGTTTTCGTGGCATTGACTCGGAAGTTAAATTATCACTAAAACTAGAGTGTCTTTTAATAGATACGGACATTTATCACTTATTCAACAGAGTGCGATTTTTCTCTTCTTCCCAAGTATAAACTTTTATAAGCTGATCGACCACTTGTCAATGAATGTCGACTAGATATTTTTTTTATGTATTTTTATACTATTCTTAATCGGAAAGTTTAAAATTAATTTCCGACAATAAAACAAGCTGGACTATTTACTTAATGTATTAATAATCGAGGAAATGTTTGTTCGCAAATATTGCGGGTATGCGACCGCTTCGATTTTAACATTTTCTGATCAGTCTCTTTAGACTGTTGGGTGATCGGATTCACAGACGTCAAGCTCCGTTTTCAGGAAGCGATGATATCAGCGAAATTTGTTTACCCACTTTCTATGTACACACGTGCGCGAGGAAACGCCAAACGTCAGCTGGCACGATATCGAGAAAGCCTAATTTTTTTTCGGATCTTCATTCTTTTTTACAAATGTGTAACGCCGTGCTATTGTCGCCTCTTTTGATAGTGATTAAAAAATTGACGCGCACTAATGCAATAGACTGCTTATTCCCCGCGTACTTTTTTTCGCGTAAATTCACAAATAACTTGAACTGCTTACAGTCGTTATAAAGTAGCCAGAAAAGGTTTTGCTAAAATTTTAACGTATCTCTTGCATATATAATAAGAGGTGCACATAATTTATCAATACTGCAATAAAAGAATTCTCCGCTGCACGTAAAACGCATTAAATTTTTGCCAGCGCACACGGCAAATGGTTGAAAATATTCCGGAGGCAGGCTGTTCTAGCAGCCAGAGGCCGCGTAAAAATTTATCAGCTTCGGGTTACGATTAGCCGGCTGTAAAAGCGCGTTTGCAGAATCAACAGGCACTAATACTGCGCTTGAAAGATGAAGCGCACAGTGCGCACACACATTCAGCTGGTCGCATCGTAGGCGAACGCAATTGTGCACCTCATAAATTACCTTCGAAGTCTCAACATTTACCAGCATACTTGGAACATTTTTTTTCTTAACGGTAATATCGAGTGCCCTCCGCGTAATCTGGATCTCTGACAGGGGCAATATATTTTGCAGAGGAGCTCGTGGAGCTCAAAAGCTTTAGGCAGGGAGGTGCGATCGCCGAAACGGCGGAGGATCCTCATGGTTTGAGCGATGGAAGGGAAGAGGATCTCCTCGATTTTACGATCGGCAGCTCGAAAAAACGCTCGTCCGTCGCGCATTTTCGGATTCTCTTCATGCGTGCTTCCTTGATCCCTCTGCTACTCGCAAGCGAATACACGGCGATGCGGAACAGGGAACTGAGTTTTTTTTTATCGCGTTTGCGGCGATAAGAGTCGAGTATACAGATATTTATAAGTTAACAACTTCTTCTTTATTAGCGATGGATTTTTCGCCGACGAGGCCGATCGAGAGAATAAAAACTGTTTTCAGTTCAACGATACTTTCAGTGCAATTTAAGCGTGGAAAAAAAATCGGTAAAATAAAGTAGCGAAGTGGCCGAATGAAAAAAGTGAATGAAGTTATTTATAACGACTAAATGAATTGACGTCATATTTATGCAGTCTCAATCTAATGCGTACAAAAAGCTAATTGATAAGCGAGTTATTAGTCACGCTCGTTCGATTATTCCTCGCAGTATTTTAATGTCTTTTTTTACGTGCTTCTCGAAATGTTCAAACGCCGTTTCCTCCCCCTCGTTTCTGGTAACCTTTCTCGAGACACAATGAGAAGAGAACGTGACGCGAATGGGAGACGAAAAGACAAGGCCGCAGACCTGAAAATTGGACGCCAAGCGATGCCCCGCTATCGCTGAATCAACCGTTTTAAGTACAAGCATGTGCGGGTCGAGAGTTTGTGGATGTATATATATATATATATATATATATACGTGCGGATGCTCCTCTACTTTTTTTTTCTATTTGCCCGCCGCGCATTGTTTCTCTCGAGTGGCAATTGCGCTCTCGCTTTCTCTTCTAGTTTCGATAGTTTTGAGGATTTTCGGAAATGGAACGATTCAACTTTTTTTTTGAAGGGCAATGTATGCACTTTCGGCCGAAAGCCCGATAGCTTCGGCCTTTTTTTTCTAATTCCGCGCTTAAGCTGCTGATAGCAACTATACTATTGGTCTCGGTGTTCACCGAGTGCAGTCTTAACTAAAGTTTCCACTTTTGTGCAATAAAATTTCTTCTGAATATAAATAAGTGAATACACACTCTCATTCGAAGTGATTTTTTACAATTTACATACACTGAAAGAAAAAACTTAATAAAAATTGTAGTTAGGAAAGGAGTGACAGTTTTAAGAGGTGAGAATTTTTTGTATGAAAAATCGTAATTTTTAGTGTAAAAATTATAAAAATTACTATTTTTAATAATAAAAACTGCTACTTTTCATACTAAAATTTCTCGCTTGTCAAGACTGTCACTCCTTTATTAATCACAATAGTAATTTTTATTAAATTTTTTCTCTCAGTGTAGTTCATTGAATTTAAAATTTTAGCTAAAAATCAAATGAATACAAACGATATAATAATAATTGTTGCGCTTTTAAATTATGATACTATTACGAATATATTCATTTACGATTTAAGATTTTAGAAGCGAGAAAGAGGATAAACGAACGGGAGTCGGGAAAGATAATAATGCCGTCATTATTATCTGCACTCGAGCACTTGCAAAAAAAGGCTACGCGAGCTATTTATAAAGGAACTGGAGTTTTCTTGCCGATTGATCGAAGTTTAGCCGGGCTATAAGCGACGGACGAAGCGGAGCACGAGGCGCGTTGCGAGCGTCGTCCGCGTGTATCGCCGATCCGGCTTCTCTCCTCGGGCGTGCCATCCACGTGCGGGGCGGCATGTCGCCTCTTAATTGCCGGTGCATTACGTCGCGCTCGACCTGCCCTAGAAATTATCGCTCGAGCACCGCTCAAGGCTCTCGCCGCGCTTCTCCACAGGCACTCGCGCTACTAAGTCCGTCCGCGCGAGAAAACTAACTTGAAAAATTATTTTATTCTATTTTATTTTATTTCGTAAACGGGACAATAGTCCCTCGAGTAAAAAAATTATAATAGAATTAACAGCCGTGGGAATCGACCATAATTATATGGCCTACGACTTTTCAATACGTCCAGGACGACGATTCAGACGCGTCGAACTTGATTATTCTTATTGAAATTTTCATAATTGGTATTAACGATTTGGATGGTTGTTTCATTGAATCGTGGGTGGCGTAGAAAAAAATTCAATTTGACACTGGGATTATTAATGTAATGGTAGAGATTTAGCTTATCTGCATAATGGGAGCGACTGTATACGAGCGGATAATGATGAAAAATGGGAAATTAAATTGAGATTTATAAGTTATTTATAACCGCTATCTTTAAATTGGGTTATGTAAATTCATGGCCCGCCCAAATTTATGGATATTTAAATGTGCACCGCATAAATTAGGAACTTTATAGGGAACTGAATGCCGAAAATTGGCTACTTCTACACTCTAATTTTATGTCCACTTATTAATTTCTGCTGATTTCAAAATAGATGCATATGAGCGCGAATTAAATAAATGACTTTTTTTCCCGACGAAAAGCGTTGCATTGGCCATTTAAAATGTTTGCGGTTTTTGAACTGTTTAAAAAGTCGAAACAAATGAGCCATCCTCAGATGTGTACATTAAACACTTTAGACTTAAATTATAGCAGAAACTACGCTGAAAGTTTAACGCTTGTTTCTGCAAACTTTGAAACTGGAGTTCGAAAGTTCTTGCCTAAGAATAGTAACTCCATGGGACTGTCGTTGCCTGTCTTGTTTAGAATACTTTACGCAAATTTTGTGCCGGAGTGATCCAGTAAAAATAGTTTGAACTATCTGTACACAGGGTTCATTCCTTATTAGTGTAGTCTATTATCCTTCATTCACAAGTCGCAGGTATATTACTTTCGTTATATAGGTACACGGAGCTTCCATTTAATTTCTTTTTTAAATAGTTCAATACAAACGTAGCAGGCAATGGAAAAATAAAAGACTCGCGGATAATTACGATACGCAAGAAATTTGAAAGCTTCAGCGAGGAGCTTTTTGACAAAAGGAATAATACATCGCGTCAAATGCGATGATATCTGTACGTAGACTCGAGAAAAGACTGTACTATAACTTTGCACAGCTGCAATGTATTATCTATTTTGGGGAAACAATTATATAGAATTTATAAAACACGCGAAGGCAGAGAACCGCGCGAAAAACAAACAGCACCAGAGCGCGACTCCCCAAATAGCGCGAACGGGGCGCAAGTCTGCTGACTGTTCTCATGCTCTCCAGCGTGGGAAGTCGCAAAAGTACATAACAATCCCGGCAATTAGGTCCGTCGGTTCGCCTCCCGAAATACGCCTCGAGGCCCCTTCCAGGCGTCGTCTCATGGAAAATCTATCGCGTTGCGTAACTCACGCACCGCGTGTATACATTTTTCTCTCTCTCTTTCTCCCAAAGGTTACGTAAATTGCCGCGAACTCTCGCATCGAGGCACGCGGTGAACTTGGCCGAGCGGCGCCGCGCGGCGAATTTAAAATAGAGATCGTAATTTTATCAAAACTGCATGCGCTCTGCACTCGGGCTGCGCCGCGTCGTAAAACGGCGCAGAAATAAAGCGTTTACTGTGCGCTATATACTGCTAATCCGCGGTGTCGGTCGGATGTTAGCGTGAGACAAAGTGCCTGGCGGAAAATCCTGCCGACCTCGAGGACACGTGCTTACATGAGCGTCTGCTCGCGATGCGTCCCCTGGACTGCCTCTTTTACGGCGTTTTTATGTACAAGCGAAGATGCGCTTTAATCTTTGGGCGATTCATTATACTGCGCCGAGTTTTTAGTTTACTCGAAACAGTGTTAATAAAATTGCCTTTTTGTTGAAACTGCGTACACACATTCTCGAAATGTGTATGTATAACATTAGTCAGAGGCGCATTCAACTGGTGAGTTTTGTAAGTGAATCAAATTGCTCTTGGCAGTAGAATCGAATTTAGCTTCTTTAAAGCGCGTTGTATTTATAACTTTGTCTTCAAGCCAAATATGAGCCTATTCATCTAAATATAATTTATTATATCTAAATAAGTTATAACTCGTTACGAGATAAAGCGTTATTCATCGAAGGTATAATTAAAACAAAATTAAAAATAGTATGGCGTTTAATTAAATGGTAATTATTAAAATATATTACCGTCGTTTTAATTATTGTGCAATTATGAAAGAAGACAGTAAAAAATATATATTGGCGCACTCCGAAAATTAATTAAAAAAATTTAATAATGTCGCATCGCGTTTACTTGTGTAACTTTAATATTCACCGTAAAGTTGCGAGGGAGCTCGGGTGAAATGCACTTTGTAATTTTACTCAAAATTTTCCGGTAAACGAGTACGAGGGGGCTGAAAGTTTGAAACGCGGTGAAAATAGGCCACAAGATAAATTTAATTATAATAAAATTTATAGCGAGCTGGCAATTATAGCTTAAGCCACTTTAGTTTTTCGAATGATTATTTTTATGATACCGCGCGCGAGCGCGTTTGCGTTAAACAGTATAAAGTGTGCAAGTCAAGTATGTGCAAAGATAACATAAATATTTTCATTGCAGCTATAAATATGCAGATGCGTTGTCCGAGTTTTTGTTGGTGCAATTATAATCCCGTCAATAAACCAAGATTTTTATTGTTATAAAAAAAATAATAATACACGCAGAAATATAGTTTTCCAAAAATACTCAACGACACCGTCCCGTCAATAAACCCTTATTTTCATTAAAATGTGAGGACGGCGGTTGGGTTCGAAAATCTCGCGCGGACTATTATAAAAATGGAACAATTTATTACAACAATTTTATTTTTTAGAATTTCTTTTACTAAAACAAGCAAAATGCAGAAGCGCCGAAATTGTAGTTTGAGACTCGTTGGAAATCAAGAAAATCTCCACTTCGATTTTCGAGATTACGCTTTTACCGCCGCCAATCAGTACGCGTAACTTCCTTAATTCGCCTCGATCAGCCCCAATATCGTGCGCGGCATAAACCGCAATCTTCGCAGCAAGCTCGAAAAGTAACGGCGCTTTATAAAAAGAAACACGTACAAACGCGACAAAAAAAAAAAGGAGGGTGGTAAGGTCTGGAAGCGGTACAGGGTTAAGGGGGTTGCTGGAAAAGAGGCGCGCAGCGGTGAACCGGGCGCACAGAGAGCCGCCGCTACCGGGCAAAATCCAATAGACCGCATTACTACATCCAGTAAGTTTAATCGGATTAGCCGGCGAGCCGGCCGCAGTCGGGAATCCATTTTGTTTCATATCGCGTCGCTGGCAATCGATATTTATAGGACACACCGTTCCCTTGCAGATTAAGCGCGCGGCCGCCGGGTGCACCCTTGTGCGAGCAAGAAAGTGGCACGGCCTGCTCTCGCCGCGTGTATATTATGCACGACGTGTACACGCGCCCGGCACATAGGAGGGACAGAGAGGGCGAGCAGGGCATACCATGTCGGATCGATAATTGAGAAATATTCTGCGACGTTCGAAGTGACGCCGCGGGAGGATGAATAGCGCGTGGACACACGTGGCAAAATAATGTGGAGCGCGCGACGCGTCAATACGGGAACATCTCGCCAACGCTCAAGTTTATGCGACGAGCTTTACGCTCGAGTCGACTGTGCGCTGCTTTCCTTTTTATTTATTTTTTTTTTTATTTTTTTTGCAGCTCCGATAGTGTATACAGGGAGAATTTTGGTTGTTCTTTTTCTTGCACGTCGGGATCAATCATTTTTCAATCACACGGCCAATTTCGCGTTTTACGCTATTTCCCGCAGGATGACATACTTTTTTTTCTTTGTTGTCAAGAATTCACCACGGTACTTTCGAAATTATTTCCTACGGAATAAATAATCATTTTATTATAACGAGTTAAATTTAAACTGCATAGTGCTCGTTAAAATCGATATCGATAAATATTTGGCGAGTCTTTGCGGTAATCGTCGGAGTTAATTAAAAGCAACGATCGCCGATGGAGGAAAAAAAAAACAAAAAAAAGACGGAAGTCGGCACGCAGACCCTTTCCATTCAACAATGAGCCCCCCGCAATACTCGGCATGATTTACGACTTTTACTCTCGAAAACGATGAAGACGTCCGTAACGGAGCGTGCCCATGAAATTGGCCTCGACAGCCGAGGATTTGTTTTTCTTTTACCAAAACGATGAAAGATTTTACGGGGCAATGATTATGCCAAGAGGCCGCATTTGGATCGTGTCTAGGTTGCCTCGGTATAATTCAACTACGGAATATTACGTTTTGGAAATTTTCAGATTTGCTCTTTATTTACGAGAACTAATTTCCATCCACGACTTATTTCAAAATACTCCCTTTGCAATTTTACAAGAATTTATTGCACGGCATTAATTTGCATTTTTGCACAGTATTTTTTTGCTTTTATCGAATCCGTTATTATTGTAACGTATGCAAGCGCTCCCGCGAAGCGTAAAAATAAACATGTTTGTCTCGTTTGTTTAGCATTTTTTACTTAAAAAAAATAGCGTGGAAATCAGTTCCCAGTTACAATTCACCGCTCGTAATTTAAAAATTGAAGTAGCACCTTTAATAAGCGTACTAATTTGCATATATTTCAATGGTGCAGTACATTTTTCGCAGCCTCGTGTAAATAACGATTAAAAAAAAAATGCGACCAACCAGTAAAATAAAGAAGAAGCACTTCGTCGCCGATAGAAATTGAATGATTCACAGGGCGCGCGCGATTCACAGTTTGGCCGTTTCAAAAAGAATGGCACGCCAACGAGACTCGCGTGCCTGACAAATTGATTGGCGGCTAGTACGAGGCGACGTTTCACTAAATTCAATTAAACCTTAGATCCGTGTTGGTGTGCCCCGCAAGCTGGTCCCTACGTAACGTTCAGCTAATCGAGGTGAAGAACCGAGCCCTGGCCGTTTGCCAGAAAGTCGCGCCTGCTTATACACGCGCGCCAATGTTTCGCTTGCATCGCGACGTCGTCGACGGATTCGCGCCATCCGTAAGCAGAAAAAAAAAATCTCGCGTCGATGTACGAACAAGACGTTTGCAATAAGGCTACGAGATAAAAATCGAAACTTTGTACCTTATGAGAAAACTCTTGTAATTCTTGAACAGCAATTTTATGTACTACATTTTTTCGTGAAATCGATTTTAAATTTGAGTATTATATGTATAGACTGTGCTATTAATTAGTATATAGGTATGTACACCGAGAGAAAATGTTTAATAAAAATTGCTATTGTGATTAGGAAATGAGTGACAGTCTTGATCAGCGAGAAATTTTAGTATGAAAAGTAGCAATTTTTCTAATTAAAATAGTAATTTTTATAATTTTCACACTAAAAATTACTATTTTTTATACAAAAATTCTCGCCTGTTTAGACTGTCACTTCATTCTTAACTACAATAGCAATTTTTATTAATTTTTTTTCTCTCAGTGTAGTATTTACATTTTAATTGATATTTTGATTAATTAAAAGTCGGAGTTTGCTTTACGTGTTTTTGTATTGGAAGAAACGAAGTGACGAAATGAATAAGAATTTCTGGGGATACAGAAAGATACAACGAAATTACCTTGCCAACTTAAAATCGAAACTTTTCCAGTTAGTTCAGTTTAGCCCCCGGTATCATATTTCTTTTATTCCCCTCAAAATTTCGACACCATACACACGGATAAATTGATGAGCTATTTGTACACGGAATTTTAGCGTTTTGAATTTCACTCGACGACTCCTTTCGCATAGTTTGAATATCCGTATAAAAAAAAAGCTTTTAGCATTCTTACAGATGTCAAAATCAAGGGTATTTATAAAATCAATCGATACGTTCAATTTCCTCGTACAAACGGACAGGCCACTCTCCCGACAAAAAAAAAAAGTTCGAACTCAAAACGAAACCCTTTGCAGCGGACACCGGCGCGGTACCTTTTGACGAGGCCTGCGTACACACGATGCCTCGCGAATGTTTCGCGTCGACATTCACTGGTCTCCGGTGGGGCTTTTATCGCGCCCCTTTAGAACAGCGTCCGTGGCACAATGCGTCCCCGTCGCGACGGCGTGGCAGTTCACAGCGCAGGGCCGATATCTCGTCCTCGACGTCGCGAAATTACGGCGCGACGCTCCGTTTATGCAGCTGCCCTGCGCCTGTCAACGATGAGCTTCTATTCTTCGTCTTTTTCTGCGTTCCGTTTTCAATTTTTTTTTTTTTTTTAGGGAAAATCGACTAAGTTTTGTGTTTTGTAATTTTTTGTGTGATTTTTTTTAAGAGGGCGGGGGCTCGTGAAAGATAAAAATAGAGTTGGAATAAAAGTTGACTGCGTGGGCGGCGATACCGAAAACTCGCTTGTTCCGCTCTCTCAGCTGGATTTTGACTGTAGGCGTCGGCGCGAGAGCACAGCTTTTTGCGCACGGCCGATTCAGCGCGGCTCCATCGATTATCCATCGAATTTATGTAGGTACAGCCGCTCGGTCGGCCAGTAACAAAAGTGCAGAATGTACAGGATTAGATGTTCCTTATATTCCTTTTTAGCCGCGAGATACGCGCGCTATCAGTGAAAGTTTTACCGCACTGAGGAGATGAATGGGGCGTTTAAGTTTGTCTGAAAAAGTTATTTTGAATTTTATCGATGGCCAAGGATAGACGAGAGTTGAACCACGAGAGGCGCCGAGGGAGGATTTCCCTTTTGCAAAGGCGTTAATATACATTTCGTTTTATTTTGTAGATGTTTTTGCTCAACTTTTTCTAACAATAACTGGGTCAATTGCTTTTTGAATTCCATCTTTTGTGCGAATCCAACAATGGTGTAGTTTACCCATTTGAGGTTTGAATTTCTAAGTATTGTGGCGCTGCATTACTTTCATAAATAAAATATAACGTACAGCCGCCACGTGACCACATGGCGCAACAGAATTTAAATAATAAGCTTCCAAGTTTAAACGCGCAGTTTTGCCGAACTTACTTTTTGCAAGATATACAAAACTTAAATAAAAGTTTCTTGAAGAAACTAAACGAAAAGTGGGATGCATTCAAATAAAACATTTTGAATTCAAAAAATTTCTAATCTTTGTACTCCGTTAAAATTCCATTCGCCGCGTGGAGAATGAAAAAAAAAAGCCTCGCGAAAGCATTTGCACTTCAAAAGGTGTCGACAAGTTAAAAATGCGCTTTCTGTCCCTCTGCAAAGTGAAAAAAATCTTTCGTGACGTATTATCTTTGCCGTTGCGGGAGAGCTGGGAGTTAAGCTCTCATCCATTTTTCAACTTCAATCGCCGGCGTATAAAGATGTAGTATACGCGCCTCCTCGTCGCCCATCAAGCGCGAGGTGCCGGGTGAAAAAAAATTCGATATTCAGCCCCGAACTAGGCTGACACGTGTAGCTCCTCTCTGTTGACAAATTTCCAGCTTGTGAGATCCACGGTCGACGGGCTTGAAAAAGTAGCCGATTAAAGTGGAGCAGTCTGCGCTCCGAGAGGAGGAGCGGCATAGGGAGAAGTGCGCTGTGCTATTTCAAGCAAAGGAGTTTGGTTCTGTCGTCCAAGCCTGATTGCCATCGATTTCAACCTCTCGCGTCGGGAGACGCGAGCGAGCGGCGCGTCTACTTACATCTCGGCGCAACTGGGGCTTGCAAGCTCCCCCCTCCCCTCGTATAGTCGCGCTTTCCTTCTCTCGGCGCACTCACGGTCGATCGTTTAAAGCAAACAATCGTTCCTCGCGGGGGGCCGTCGACTCAGCCTACTTCGTGCCCGCAGCTCGTCGAGATGGACCCGGACGCTTTTGGTTTGCGGAGTGGTTACCATCAGCCGTTCGCATCGGAGGCAGATGCAGCAGGCAGTGCTTTTAACGCACGACGGTTGCAAAGATTTTTTTGTCGACGCGCGTAAATCGTTCGTCGAGTCAATTTATGGTTTAACTCGAAGGTGCTGCGTTGAAAAATAAAAATAAGCCTCTGCACGGGGTACGAAAATTCAAAAAGCTTGTACTCTATTATTCATTTTTTTTTCAACTAGAAAATTTGACAAAGTAACATGAAGAAGCCATCGGTATATATAAAGTAGAATTTACGTGTGTTCTATTTAGACTGAGTTAAAAAAAACTTTAACAAATTAGAGCTGATAATTAAAGATTTAATTTTTCAAATGTCACTTATACATCGACAATTCTAAGTTGCTCTAAAGCTTGAAGCTCCTCGTCTTCTCCACAGATTTGCTGACAGTGACATCTTCATCAATCACTCGAGTAAACAAACGATAAAAGTGAAAAACTTAATTTCAGTAATTAAATCTAGTTAATGTTTCGGCTGAGTAAGCGCACCAAGGAGTCCCAAGGTTGAAAATTTAAGTTGGCGAAGCCTCGCGCCAGTCGTAGGAAAGCCATCAAGAGCCGGAGGATGAGCTTTCTCCGACGGGGACTATTTTTCATTTGAATAGATTGCATTCATCTATGATAAGAGCCTTGAAATCGATTGCACGAACTTTAACGAGCCTCGGCGCGCTCCCTGCTGAAATAAAGCGGCGCGCGTCGCGCTCCCAACTTAACAGTTGCCGGAGCGCGCTGTAACCATTAATAAAGTTGCGCTGCTTAAAAGTTAGAGACGCGCGCGTGTCCTCGAGCGTAAGCGCAGGGGAAATATAATTTCAGCCTGAGAGCGCGATAAACGTAGGAGGCGGGCTCGCTTATCAATCTTAATCAGCGAATCGATCGAAGATTGCACGTCGAGCCGATTTTTTCCCTCAGTCGCACGCGATTCGCCCGAATCCCGCGATGTTCTCTTCGCACGCGGCGCAAGCTCCGCGGTAATAATAGAACGTGCTTTTCGATTTCGCGCGATACTTTTTTTTTTCTTTTTTTTTAAGGGTGACAAAGTATAAACACGATGAGTCACTCGGTGTGGGGTGAACGGCATTGCTCGCGTGAATTTGGTCACTCGATCGCATCGCGGCTTGGGGTAGTTTGAAGCTGCGGCGGCGGTACACGAGGGGCTTTTAAGCAAATAGCATTCTAATTAGATTGATTTACGGCCCCTTTGAGACCGGATGAAAAAGCTTACTGCGAAATCCTTATCATTCGCACCCTTGAATTTAAACGTAATTAGAATCCTTTGCGAGGAACAACTATATAATTACACGAGGTCGATTCCATTCGGACGAGCGAACGGTCTTACAGCGAATTTGCACGCTGGAAAAATTTCACGAAAGACTGTAATTAAAAACTCCACCAATTATAAGAAACTTTTCCACACCTTTCTCCATATAACATTATTATTTAATTTTTTCTTTTGGTGCTTTTTAAATTTCTTGCTGACGGAAGCTTCGGTTATTATTGGAATTTTTGTCAGTTTTATATTATACAGCTTTTAGTAATACGAAAGTATGCCGCGTAATTTGAATCGGAGCGTTGAAGGCAGAGTAAATTTATACCCGAGCGCTTGTCACCACAAGCTCAACTCCTTCAGGATCCGTATAGTCGAGCATTTGCTTTCCAAATTGTCCACATGCGACATCGAACGTAGCTGGTCATCGAGCGACTTTCCCGAAATCCTCCGGACGATCCCCGGAAACTATCAGAGGCGCTATCACCGATTTAATCCCGGTGGTCGTCCGAGCGACGCATGCTCTACATCCCCAATTCGCATCCTTCTGCTCCTATACGCTTTGGCAATTCTCTCTGTCGAAAACTTTGCGAATGTATATATATATATATATATAGTCGCGGGAAAGAAGAAGCGCATATCTCGCACGTCGGACCGGCCGGCGATAAAACGGCGATGTTGGTCGCTTTCTTGATCGTAACTGTGCTGGCGGCGCGCAGTTTGCTTTGCTATAACAGAAGATGATTCGCGGCGAGGCGCTCCAGCTGACAAACGACGTGATTCTCCGGGAGACGGCGAAGCATCTTTCTTTTTTTTTTTTTTATACGTGAGTCCTGAATGATGCACTGTCTTCAAATTGAATTCTCCACTGTCGCAGTAATAACTTTACGAGCGATAAAGTTTTTTTACCTTTCCTTTTAAAAGTTTCATAATTCTGTTGCGCTATAAAGAATATAATGTTAAATAAATAAAGGCTTTTTAAAGTAGTTACATTATTCATCTTGTCTGAAATGAGTATAATAAATTCTCTAAGTGGAAAAACAGAGACCACTGATTCGATAAAAAAAATCTTTTTTCCGATGGAAATGAGTCTTTAAAAGAAAAATATTTTAAAATAAATTCAGAAGCGCGAATGTCGTCTGTGGTTCCTTGTGATCTGCGAGTTCGCAGGGGGGAGGCGAGAGGCGCGAATGCAATTATCGATCGACCACTGCTGTCGTCGTAGTTCCGCGTGCGTGTGCACCAGCCGACACGATGATGAAAGGTCGTTGCGATTCGTATAAGCAATTTTTTTTTATTTCGCATTCTGCGTTCATTTTTCTAGAGTGGAAAAATAAAAGAATCCCTTTGAATTGAACTTGAGCAAACAACGAATGAGTAATGAGTATTTCCGACTAGTTTCCCCGGATAAATACCAAAATTCAACTTAACCATCGAGGCTACGGTGTTTACAAATTGAGATAGTTAAACAATTGGAGCTTGTGTACATAAACCTTAAAGAAAATAGAAGCTGCGCGAAGCTTAATGTCACGAGCTTAACCACCAGAGGGGAATTTGAAACTACTTGATATATATAAAATTGCAAAGTTTAATTGAGTTTTGAACAAATCGACAAAAAAAGAAAGTTTAGCGTACTTCAAATAGCTCTTCCTTTCTGTGGTTCAAGCTTTTTGTACGAAATTTACAAGGGTGCGAAGAAAAATACTCCTGAGCGCGTTAATTGCAGAACTCGAATATTTACCATCTTCTAATTGCGAAATTTTTGTTCTTAAATCATTATTATTTTAATATTGTGACATATATTTAATGTAAATTGAAAGGAATTATTTATTCTTTTTAAAAGAACTTGTAATTCTAAAGTGTAATTCAGACCATTAAAATATCAGCCATAATCAGCTAGTAGCAAAGGGTGAGGCATTTGCATTGGGATCAGTTAATAAGCTCCGAGGATGAGGCGCACGTGCGGGTTGCCGCGTTTACACGCACACCTGGTCAGTCCTTTCATCTCATCTTAATACCCCACTAATAATTTCCGGCCACTGTATATGTTTCTCTCTGTCTTTTACTCTCTTAAATCGAGTAATCAATTTTACGGTCAAGTCATTGCATTTACGCATTTATTGCCTTTTTTATTTGATGTGATCTTTATATATATACTGGAACATTGCGGGTCTGTTTCTGCTTTACAATTTTATTTTAATTTACGTTTATAGTTTCTTTTTGTTTAACAACGATTTATTATAAATGCGAAATTTGTTGGCTTATTAAATTGGCGTAATGGCTGCTACCGTCAGCTTTGTTTAGCATTAATTATTCATGAAATTATTCATGAGATTGAGGATGCCTATTAATAATCACAGTTTGTAGTCATTACAATCATCTACTATATAAATATAAACAGATGTTATTTTATAGCGTAATCATTCTGTTTTATTCAACGGACACAAGATAACTACACGAGCGTATATTTTTTTATTTCATACTAAAAATAAAAGACTGGCAGAAAGTAATGGTAAAATAATTCAAGAATATTACACTGACTCACAATAGAACAAACTGAGCGAATTCCAAACAGAGAATTGCCATGCGGAGGTACGAGTGCGATCGTAAAAATTCGTCATCGCATTATCCGAGGAATAGGCGTAATGCTGCGGCATAGTTTTTCGCCTCGGCGCACGCGAGAGAGCCACCGAGGAAATCCGCTTACGTAAAGGTTGTTCAAGAATTTCAGGCGTCGCGTATGACTAATTCAGACTCGATCGCCGGGAATTCGATGATTTCCTCGGTTGCGTCGAGACCTCGCCTAGTCGCTTCTCTCGAATTCCTAGCGAGCGGCGCATTCGTGATCAAACATCCTAATGTACGTCGAGCGCCCGGGAGGAAGTTGCACTCGTGGGATTTTTTAATTTTACAATCGTGCGCCCGCTCCGTCTGTTCCACCCGTGTCCCATTAATATGCACGAGCGTCGGTCGAGCTTTTTTTCCTCCGCGGCGCAGGGCGACTGTGTTCGACGGGCTGGTCAGACGTTTTACAAATGAAACGACGGCTCTTCAATTATTGGAAATATTTAACTGCTGCAGTTGACATACGTGAATTATTGCGCGAATCGAACATTTTTTCTATGAGAAAGCAACTATTAATAGAACGCTAAATTCTCGATTTTTTTTTAATTGCAGCAATTGTTAGCAATTGGCGATGACTTGACGAATGCACACTTCTGCGCGTAATCTCGCTCCTCTTAACAGCAAATATCAGGCTGTTGATTTTGCAATCGCGCCATTAGTCATAGCTTATCGTTTGCACGAACTTCTCTCTAAAGTCCATAAAACTTGGTGGCGCTCTGTAAAAATTAATAAACCGCAATTTAATCGAGCGCTAATGTTTTGCAATATAATTTCGGACGTAGAACTTTCAAAATTGCATATTGCACGCTTCACGAAGGAACATAAATTTGCTGCATACAGCAGGCGCAGAGATCAAGATATTACTTAACGACTTGGGTGGCGCACCTGCACCCAGCATCCAAGTTTGTCCCTGGTATCGCGCTAACTCGAGAATACTAATAATAGCCGTAATTCCAGCGAAACAATTAGGTGAAACGCCGAGGAAAATCCCGACCGTACTGCAGGCGGCGCTTAATTCACTGGGCTGCAGGGTACTTCTGGATCAAAGCTTTACCTATCGTTGTTCTAAGTTTTCTTACCCTCTGTTAGATGTTAATTCAAGATGCAATCGATCTTTCGGAATATTATTTATTTATATTTATTTAAATTAAATACATAGGATTATTATGCTTTACATTCAATTGAATGAAGTAAATGAAATAAATTTATTTTCGCTAATATTTTTTATATAAAACGGTAGATCTTTCCTTTTGTTTTTGAAAATAAAAGATAGATTTGCGGAAGACAATACTTTAAACAATAAAAATTTGAGGCCACCGTCATTTCTGCAGATACAATAGACATAGTTAAAAAATACGTATCCGGCGATAGAGTATTCAAGAAGCCGACTATTGTTGAAATAATGAAAGAGTCTTCGTGTAAAAAACTCGCTCAAAAAAAAAAAAAAAAACAATAAAATTGAAAAGAAGCATGTAACGTTACCCCAGATACATAAGTAATAAAAAACTTATTACGAAAATTCAAAGTGAGGAAAGGGTTCGGCCCCTTTTAACATTCCCGTCGTAAAAGTACGTAGTCGTACTCTTTGGTCGAAATTGAAATAAAGCGGGCCGCACCTTTCGCCCGGAAATTGATATTTATTTATTTTTTATTTATTTAATAAAATTCAACGGAGCTGGGTTCTTCAAGGTACAACTTGGGAAAATGCATGATTAGATACAATTAGGTAAATAAGAAACACAGTGTAGAGACAAGTAGAAAATTGAAATAGACACCAGAATATATATAAATTGTTAAAATACTTGGTCTTACATTTAAATTGGAGGACAGCACACTGAAAAATATGTTAATTTTAAGGAAATGATTTACTTCAATTTAGTACTTATTAAATATTTTTTTGAATCAAGCAAAGATTTCATTAAAAACTAAATGAATTTATTTGTTTCTAAATAAATTGAGTAATTTCGAAAAAATAATTTTCCGACTCTACAAAATATTTAATAAGTACTATTGAAACAAATGTTTGCTTAAAATGAACAAAATTTTCTCTCAGTGCACTTATGATATCCGAAGAAATATAAGAAGCGCGCGCACGAGGCTCGGCCATACGTTGCGCGTCTCGCTACAACATCGGCGGTGGCTTGCGTCGGCCAGGAAACCGTAAAATCACCGGGAGACACACGTGCCGTGCGAGGTGATTCCCTTTCTCCGACGAATCACTAGAAATTTAGCCGAGCCCCGGGGGCACGTGTTCGCGAGCCTCCAAAGGGTTTACTCCCCCTCCTTCCTCGTTTTTCTTTTTTTTTTTTATATAGCACAATCGCACGCAATTCGCCACGCGCGCCTCGGAATTTTTCGTCGGGCCGATACTGGATTTCCATAAATCCGCCTTTATCAAGGGCGTGTCCGAGGGGCGTTTAAGCTTGAAAGGGCTGCGCCACGGATCCGATCTTATCGCGGTCAAGGCCCCGCGTAGATTTGCTGGACGCAGCGTCGAGGAGAGCCGAGATTAGCGCGCACTGATCACATGCGATCATTTTATTTATTCCTTCTTTGGTGTAGATGCACTTTTCTTTGATTTTTGTTGTGTATCAAAGGGAATTTTATTAAAGTGAATGCAATTTCGCCAGGATTCGCCGGAAGATCCATGGTGAAATTTCCGAAGCGTTATATTGTACTTAATTATGTAGAGAGTCCTGCTATTGCTGTTTGCTATAGACGCTCGGTTCACTTCAAATTTATTCCTTTGGCCATTCCTTAATTAAACTAAACAATTCAAGAGGGTAAAACTGTTTATTTGTACATTTTTTTTATATCCTTTTATTTTATTGATTAAATTTGACCCTGCATATTATGAAGTAAAAGAAAGCGAGATAAAATTTTATTGTTGCTGTCAGGTACAGAAAATTTAGCGATAAAAGGACACTTCCGAGTGCATGGCGTATATAGAGCTCAGAATCGTTCCCGCATTAGAAAGGAAAGAAAAAAAACCGTCGCCAAGATGATCCTTGGAAAAGCAGTATCCCTAAGTGAAAAAGCAAACTATTGCTCGAAGGAAGATTGTCTGAAAAATCAATTGTTCGAGATTACGTCACCGCAGGGGGTGGCTTGTAGGTCAAGCAAAATCAAATTCTCCATTAGTTCACAAAATTTATTCCTTTTTTTTTTTAATAAAAAAAAGAGTCTCTATTTTATACGTCGAAGTAGTGTAAAAAGAAATTGAAAAATCGCATTAGTATTTTATTAAAAAAAATCGATCCAATATAGTCTCCCGTTATTTTCATCTCTTAGCGAAGAAAAACTCCGAGGCTTTGGAAAGAGCTTAAAAAGTTCGTTTGGAAAACGATGCGAGTAGGATCGACCGAGGAGGAGTTTAGCTGGCAGCTCGACTTCCGGCGGCTTTAATTACGCGCTTAGCCGAGCGAGCGCCTCGGCGGAACGAAAGACGAGCGCGCGGAACACTGCGTCGCTGGTAAGAGTAGCCGATAACGAGGAGCTCGCGGGGGCTAATGCGTTTTGCGGGCTGTCCCCCTGCGTTCATCATCCGGCCGGCTCGTCCATCATTTCGCCGCGCCCGCGGTAATTAGTCAATTAGCTTCTCCCGGCCTTCCCCGTCATTTGGCTCGCGTGCGCGCCCTTCAGGTTGCTTCTCTAACGTCTCGATGCTTTCTGAGCCTAGCCCTAATACGCAGCGGCGATCTGGGTCAGTCTCAGCGTAAAAAAAATTAAGTTAGGATAAAGTTTACCCAAAGTTCATATTTGGCGGTAGTTGATATGAACATGGGCAATGAGACTTTATCGAACTTTGCTTAGAAGTTTGTAGATGAGTGATATAATAGAAAGTTATAGAAAATAATTCTTTACATTTATTTGTTTTTAATGCTCGTCACGCGAACGTCTTTTAAATTTAAGAAAAACTTCATCTGAAGTTTGTATAAAGTATTGCAAAATTATTTATTATTTAGTCTCATTACTCATGTTCATATCCACGACCGTCAAACATGAACTTTGGGTAAATTTTTTTACACGGGTCGCATTGGATTTTCGAACGAGGCTCAATTGCGTTTTACGAAAAAGATGCCTGACGGAAGATTTAGGAGCTTTTGTCCAAAATATGTTAAATTTTATTTTCATTTAAGAGCTTTTTAAAGCAGTAGCTCCTACACTTTACGGCAGGGATGCTTTTACGTTTTTGATGGATATGTCAGTTTGATTTTTGAATTAATGTATGTTCATTGACACGAGACTGCTGATCGCATTCATGTACATATACGCAGTATGGAAATTGAAGATTAGAACTGATCAATTATTATAATAGACTGGATGTATAGAGAGTCGCCGCTGCTGTTTATTCGTAAATTGAATGAGTTGAATTATTGACTATAGCTTTGTGTTTTAATTATTATTATCAGATAAATGAATAAAGATTGAGCGTTGATTTGAAATGGTTTTTTTATTACACTCGCGAATACATTACAGCGTATATTTGATGTTGAAATCCATTTTAATTTCCAACGAAACACTGAAATTTGCAGCACCTGCATTAAACGTTTTCGTCGTCGTTCGCAGCTTATTTGACAGATTTCCGACCGAGCGCAGATATTAATCCGTGAATAATGCATAATTCGATTACACGGTTACACTTGGGTCCCGTACATTTCCGAGCAAACACTGTCGCTGGGGCGAGATTAAACATTTCCCTTTTTTATCGTGTGCCCTGCTCGATATAAAAAAAAATTCTTTTTTCATCAATCATCGAATTGTTTGGAAAAAGGGACTCTTCGGAGGGCGTTTAAAATCCTCGAGTGGAAAACCGATGGTTAAAAAAAAAATATTCCAGCTTTTGTCACTTTATTGAAATGAAAAGTGCAGCGAGGGAGCGAGTGCGATAGCGCGCCGAAGAAGTTAAGCCGCGCGAACCCGGGGGAATATATTCGGCGCACTTTTCGACGACTGATCGAAGCGTATACCGCTGCTCCCGTTTGCAAAGCATTTTTAAATTTTTGACTCGATACTACCGCCCGCGGGATCGACTCTTCCACCCGACTGATTGCGTGCATCGAGCGCACCTCGACTGAGCTTTTCGGAATTTCAATATTTTCACGAAAAACTTGCACCAGCAAAATAGCATTCAACTTATTCTCCGTTTGATCGATTTTTTGTACGAGCAAAGTACTTCGTGGAATAAAGAAAGTCAGTTTAGATTAATGTAATCATCTGATTGGGGCGCGGATCTCTTACATATCTTCATCATTTGTTTCCATGAAGGAGGAGTAGAATAGAATGAGCCTGTTGTCGGTCAAATGATCCACAAAATAACGCGAGCCATTATATACTTAATAAAATACTCGTCAAATAAAAAAAAATTCACCTCTCCGAAAAGGCCTTCCAAGCCAACTATCGCGGCTCCGTTTCATTTAACCCTCAGCCGGCGAAGGTCGTCGGCAACTCGAATATTTCTGTGGACACGGAAAATTGCGGGGAGAATATCATTGGGGGATTCGTGGGGGAGTGGCCGGGAAAAGATTGAATTGCCCGCGGAGGCTCGACGTTCAATGATCCGCAAAAATGAATGTACTACGACCCAATGTGCTGGAAGCTCCTGCGCCGCCTGCCAACGAGATAATGGCTGGGAGTTTTTGATTTAGGAACGAAATGTGCCTTGGTATGTGTCAAACATTTATGTTGCATTTTCTGGGAGCAGATCGATCATCACTTTTTAATAAAAAAAAAATCATTTCGTTCGGTTAAGCGGAAGATACTTTGACAATACAGATACGTCGGTCTGAGTATACCCGGACCTATTCTACTTACACTGACTCTAGATTTATATATCATTTGAGCTCTAGAAAAAAAATGCTACAAAATTTATTTAATACATTTTCTCGCATTTCTGGACTCTAGAATTTTAAGTTTAAATTTCGAAAAAGTGTTTTAATTCAAATTTCAACACGAATAAGATTTTTAATAGATAGTTTTTACAATTTTTTTTTAAATGAAATAAAAATTAAATAAGGAAAATAAAAATATTGAGAAGGTTGCATTGAAAAGGACGGGCGCGCTGCTGGCCTTCGACGTAAAATAAGAAAAATTTTCTTTTATCTCAATTGTGCGTGCGATTACGTAACCTCACCGACGAAATGACAGAGAAAATGCGAGCTCGCTGTGTCCTTGCAGCATTTGCACAATTTCTCGCATCCTTGAGGTATATACGTATATATGATTGCGTATACGCCGGCTATCGAATTCCTATGGCGAAGATTCGGTATTTGCGCAAAATGCGGAAACAATGAAAAAAAAATAACTCGATAATTGCGTCGCGGTTGACGTATTCTTTTCGCGAAAAAGAAAAAAAAAACAGAATCGCTTGATTTATCTCGCCGCCATAGCTGCGCGATGACCAGATGGATAGCTTCCTTTGAAGATCATAAAAATAATTGCGATCTGTCTTAGCGTTGGGTTAAAATTTTACGTACCGTAGCGATGTTTAGTTAAATGGATAGGCTTAGATTCCATAGCATCGAAAATAAAATTTTTAAAATTTTAGGTGTCGCCGCGATGTTTAGCTAAATGGTTGATAAATGCTTTTTTTGATTCAGCGGACACGATCCAATTTTTTGATCCAGCATCGAAAATTGGGGTGACATCAATGTCGTTGGGGTGGCGACATTGTAAATCCTTTTGTTAATTAACAAGATAATCACTCTTCTACAGTCGCAAAGAATATCTTTGGGATATCATCCACACATAAAGTGAGAAATGACGTTGATTTATGTAGGCGTCCGGTGGTGATATATCCCTTTACAATTTTCATCGGATGTATAATTCAGAACTTTTTTTGAATTATTTATTGGACGGAAATAGATTTTGGTTGAAAGTTAGATAATGTGGAAAAGGGTTGTATACGTGTGGTTATATTATACGCGGTAGTCGTACGATGTTACTTAACTATGGACATATAGAGTGGATTACTTTTAAATTCTTAACATCCATTGAATGTTTCAGTGAATTCAGCCTGTCAGCTTTTTAATGGAGAATGAAAAAAAATTCTTTTGTTGGTTTCATCTCGCATTATATATATTTATGAAATTTTTCCTGAAATATCTACTTCATCTTAATCAAATTCTTCAGTTCCATCAGTAGGAGCAGTATTAAATTTACGATTCTGCAATCTAAACTATTCCCCTTCTACTCCTTTAAAATGTCTACTCTAATTCGCGCATCAGCAAAAATATCGACAGTACACTTATTATAGTAATTCCGACTTTTATTTCAAATTTCGAGGTCAATTAAACTACATTATGCCCCTAATCGACAATTACAAGTTGTAAAAAGGAAAAAAAATTAAAAAAGCTACGCCTGGCTGCAGACCAGTGCGCACGCGTAATCGTTTTATGCGCCAACGCGTCGCTGAAGCAATTTCGTGTTAAACGTGCCTTCGGCCAGCGAACGATGCGATCGCACGATGAAAAGCGTGCGAACGAGGCGTTGCTAAATTGATGGCACTTCCGGTAACGTCGTTAACGCCTACGGGGCGTCTTCCCTTTTCGGAAGGAACTGCCCCGTGCGCATCCCTCACAACGGCTAATTACTATCACTGACGATTACTACTACGATTGGGCTGCGGCAGCCATTCCCACGCAATTTTCAAGCGTAATTGGCTTCTCGCAGCTGAATTTTCACTTCACCCCGATGATCTCGTGCGCACGATTGGCGTATCGATCAGCCGCTGGCGGCGGGATTCTGCTTTTCACTGCGTGCATAGGCTCTCACTCGAAAGAAATTCTCGTTCGAGTATTTCGGAATAAATACTCCGTGCATGCAGAAAGAAAATATGAATCCGCATATAAAAATGAAAAAAAAAAAATTTAGATATAAATTTCTAAAAAATGTTGAAAGGTAGTTTAATAAGAGAACACTTATATCTGCTTTTAATTATTTATCATTACTTTGAAATACTGGATATATTTAATAATATAAAAATTAGAGTTCGCTAAAGGCGAACGTTAAAAATGAAGAAAAAAACGGCACGTTTTTCTCGATCTATTAGTGGCAACGGTAATGGATTGCTCGATGCTCGCTGGCGTTTGGCGAAACCGCCGACTGGCGGACACGCGAGCGAGCAACAGTGAGTCAATTGCCTCGCGCCCTCGGCGAATCGTAAAAGATCCGCGGCATCTCTCGCGAAAATAATCGAGGAAAACAAACAAAAATACCGCGCATAAAAACGCCAACTCGTCGCATCGGTCGGACGGTTCATGTGCATTCTTGAAAAATGAAGTACCGCCCGATAAATGAGCGCGAGTCGTAAGGTGTCCGTTACCCTTCGCCCGACGGCCAATAAATAACGGCCGGACGATAAGTGCGATTGCCGGAGGAGAAGGTATAGGCGATGGCGCGATAAATCACCGGCTGGGACCGACGCGCGTTATACGCGCGACACTTTTGGATTCCCAATGTTCCGCTCGTTTCACATCGGGCCGCGCGACGCCTTGGCCCGCCGCCAGGCGCTCGAAAAGCCATTACACGCTGAAATTATTTCTGCACGCGCAAGTGGCACCTGCAGCGCGAGGTGCTCTTCTACTCTTCGTTAGAGGTCCGCCGATATTTTCGCGATTTCAAATCCTGCCAGGCTTCTTCGGCGGCTCTCGCTTTGCATCGCTCACGGTGATTTATTTTGTCTCGGCTCGACGGTCTATTTTTAGAATGAAAAAAATATGAAAATTTATTTCAACTTTCTAAAGTTTTTTTTTTAATCAATTGTTATTTTGTTATTTTTATTTTTTTTTTTTTAAACGGAGTAGAAGAATAAAAAGAGTTTGCAAATTGTTTCTCTAAGGTTTCAAATGCAGGTCAAATTGATGGTGAACATTATAACTGTACATATAGTGTAAAGTTTTTTGAAATATTTTCTGTCTGTAATTTTACATTGGTTGATTATTGCGAAAAGTACATAAATTAAGCCAGATATTTAAATTTTAATTAGCGAAAGCACTTTGCATGGTAATTCATTGTCTATAATTTTCGTATCCTTATTTTAACATTGCATCTGCTATTTTATACAAACATTATAAAGAACTATGCCCAAGGCTGTTCTTTAATCAGGCAGTGGTGTGTTGCTGCCTTTGTTACTACATTATCCTAATTGGTCTCGAAACTTTCGACGAATATTTGTTCATAATACCAACAATAACGTTAAATTTATAACAAATCTTTTTCAAAATATCAAACAATAAAACTTTGTTAATTATAAATGTTGTCATAAAGAACGTAGGGCACAGATTCCGCTGATGTTTCGTAAAGGCGAACAATGTAAAATAAAATCTTCCCGGTGCTACTGTTATTTACAAGATCATCTGCAAAATTGCAGCGGAAAGGAAGAATTTGCGTCGTAAAAAGCAACTTGCCGTAGAAAATAAAATTTTGTCATTTTTACGAGACTTCCGCGTCCTTTGCAGCGGCGCTACTTTTTACATACACACAGCAAGCAGAAAAAGGTCGAGCGCGACAAGACGCGGACTTTTTCCATTATCGTATCGAGAGTCGCTGTCGGGGTAATTTAAAAGAATCTCCAGTTTCTCAGTGACAAGTCGCGGTAGCCCCGAGCGAAATATAGACCGAGACGCCCTCAAAGTATAACGTCGGGGGAGAACGATACAGCCTCCTGGCTTCCGACGTATCGAGAGCTTGAGCAAACAATCCTCCGTGAAATAAAGAGCCCCGCGAGCACCGCAGGCGAAAATCCATACAGCTCGGCCTGTCTTCGCCGAGGCGACGTTCCACCCCCTCGGCGAAGCCCGTAGCTTCTGCAGAATCGCTTTTCTTCGGCGATCTCGTTGGGAATAATAGCCGCGAGGAACCAATCGATTCGCCCGAATAATTTTCCATCGTTCGAGCCCCCGAAAGTCAAATCCGCCTCTTCGCAGTTTCTTTCCACTCTTACTAATGGTACTGCTTAAACTCGTTTGGGCAAATTTTGCTGCTCCTAGCGCCGGTGAATTTTGCGGCGTCTAATTACTCCTGAGGCCATTATTAAGCGTTGGATCGAACGAACTGGTTTGTTTGTCAGAAGCCGGTGGCTTCTAATCAAGTAATAGAACCAACTAAGTGGTGCATAACTGATTGTTTACGGTCGTTGGGGAATTGCTACTTCGGATTAGAAGCTTCCTCTCATCTCGAGCATCTCCCCGAGAGTCTTGAATCGCTTGTTATAAACAAGTTTGTATTGTGCGTTCTAATCAATTCACCAACTAAGATGAGATAATATAAAAAAAATTTCTTGAATAAAGAAGGAACTCACCGACCGACATTAAAAACAGCGTCGGTGAATAAAACGGCAGCAAATTTACGTGACTTAGGGAAGCGGAGAGCGTGTAAAATGCGCAGCATCCGTGTCATCGAAATCATTTATTCGATTACTCGCGGCCTGAAAAATTCACGGCACCCCAAGGGAGCGCATATACGAGCTTGGCGCGCGTATACGAGGGCAGCTGCGCGCGCATCCTTTCCCTAGATAAGTCTCAAAAGGCAGATACAGTCAAAGTAAAAAAAAAAAGGAAAAAAACAGGCGTAATGTCACATATATCTCCTTGAGATAGACAAGCTCCAAAGCGTCCAGCGGACTTAGAAAGCACAGAACGGTATCTAAAGAAATTAGACACGCGTCGGGTATAAAACAGACATTAACCGGAAGTCGTAGACCGGCTACTCTTTTTTCTGGCCCCCTTCTATTTAAACGAGTGAAAGACGGCCGATATCAGTTTTATGAGCGGCGTCCGAAGGTCGTCCGCTGGATATCCGTGGCTTCTGGCCTCTGCTCTATCCCCGTACAGGGGCTGGGAATTGACAAAGGCACGTGTTCACGTACATACGAGTTGGGTATACGAGACCCCGGTAATTCCCGGGGATTTTCGCTTCCTGCTATCCGAGCGCGAATCTCTTTGATACCCACGTTTTTCTTCGCGTTTTATTGCTTCCGCAGAGTTGGCTGGAGGTGCGACGCGCGGAAGCTGCCCGACGGAGGGCAAATATCATTGGACTCGAGTGACAGGTGCAGGCTGCATGTGCACTTACTGCGGAAAAAGAAAATGTTTGGGTATACGAAGCGCACTTGCCACTGAGTTTCAATGTTTTACATAATTACCTGTGCGCTTTGGCGTTTACTTTAACGAAGTATTTTTCGTAGAACGACATAATTATACCGTTATGTATAAAATCTCATTAAGTCTTGTTTTTCTTTTTTTTTGTATGAAATTAATAAAAACACACGAGCGTGACTAATGACGTGGTACACCGTAAGAATTTGAAAATTAATGAGTTTGATAATTAGGCTATTAACGTTGGAAGATTGACAATTTAATTCTATATTCATTTTAGTAAATAATAATTTAGAAGCTGTAGCTTCGTTTTTAAGTAAAAAAATGCTTAGTTCGGGGTATCGTTCGATTCTATATAGCCGTGGACGAATTAATTTATCCCAGAAGCTCGTCACCGCCGTTTTAATGGCATTCTATAGAAGGTACCGATTTCCGCTGACACTCTGACAGAGAACTGACAGGGAGTGAGCCTCGTTACGCGTGCTCCCTTCAAGCTCCACACGTTAACTTGGCCGATACTGTCTGAGTGCACCCTAAATTGACCTGTACGGATTTAATGGATTTAGTTAACTAAACGGGTGCTTCCTTTGCATCATCAACTCCGATGGAACTATTCATCCCCTATACGATCGAATTAATTCTTTCGAATTTTATCGAATTTTATTGGATCTGTTTCAATAAGTTTGTAAATAATTTTTAAGAAGTTTGAAAGATTTCGTCAGAAGCACGAGCTTAAAAAGTCGATTAGCAAAGAGCGAAAATAGTACGTTCACCAACAGTATCAGTCCCGCACTAACACTTGAATTTACGAGCTAAGCTCTGCTAGTCGTGTGCCAGGTAATTCGCCTCCGGCGGCGTTCTACCAAGTACTGATTTTCTACCACGTAACCCGACCAAGAAGCCGATTGATCACTCGACGCCTCGCGGGACGGCACTCGACGATTGTTCTATTACCAACTGATGAAGTTTACCTGATAGTCGTACCATGTCGTGTACGAATTAAATCTCGTTCTAATTCATCTAAATTGTAACCTTTACTTCAAAAAATTTTTTTATAGACCGCGTAAATTCAAATTCTAAAAGATTTTCTATTAATTCTAAAATATTAGCCTTCAATTTTTAATCTTTAATTGTGATACATTTATTTAATCATAATTCTGCTTTTTGTTTCAGGTGAGTTTCCACGTAGAAAATTCGAGAACAATTTGTCTTCCTGAATGAACGTAAGCCCATTGGAATTGAATATTAACTGCGATTTTAAAATGATCTTGTACAAAACCAAAATATCATTGTATCTTACACGCAATCACAGCGTATGTGTGTTAAGTACTAAAAGTATGCGCCTATCAAAAAAATCTCACTAAAAAATAATCTTGTACAAAACCAAAATATTATTGTACCTTACACGCAATCACAGCTTGTGTGTGTTAAGTACTGCAAGTATGCGCCTATCAAAAAAATCTCACTAAAAAATAATCTTGTACAAAACCAAAATATTATTGTACCTTACACGCAATCACAGTTTATGTGTGTTGAGAACTAGAAGTATGCGCTTATCAGAAAAATCTCACTAAACTGATAATTATTCACTAAATTAGTGGGATCATGGAATTATCATCGATGTGTAAAATTCAATGCATACGTATAAGTAATACGTTTGAATGCGGCTTCAAAGCGCGCGTTCATACCGTAACAGCTTGGCTTTCAGGGCAATCAATACGGAGGCTCCTCCTGTGTACAAAATATTGTTACCCGAAACGCGGAAAAAAGGGCTTTTAAGTCCGCGAGGCTCGCTTTCCACTGCAAATATTTGACGAGCTCACCTGTCGACATCAGGCGTATCCCGCGAATTGATCCCGCGTATCGCCAAGTTTCTGGTGCCGTGACTACGTTGCTTTTTCCCCCTCTGTATATAAACGCGAATGTCTGCGCTTGACTGCTCTCTTCACGTGTACGTCAATGAGCTATAAATAGAAACATCTGCGTAAAATATTCATGTATTTTTATTATTTATTTATTTAATTAATTTTTTTAAATATAAAATGTTTGCGACGAATTCATTCCGTTGTGTACTTCTGGCGACTCCGCTTGTAAACGTTAAACCAGTATATACGTGCAGTACTCTAATTTCATGCGAGAGTAAATTCACATTAGTTCGCTCTCGACCTTTTTAAAAAGCGCGGCGTGCTTTTCGCCGGGATTAACAAGACCAAAAGCTTCTTTACGAGCTCCGAAGTCGTAATTACAACTGTAAGAAAAGAATACGTCGAATAAAAATTTTTTAAAAAATAAAGTAAATTCGAGGCTCGCCTTATACTTCCGCATCTGGAGGAGCACGGGCCAGACGGAAGTGCGAACGAACGGAATGAAGTAGGGGCGTCGGGTAATTGCTCGCGGTCTGGCAGAGGGCCAACCGCGCTACGGCGACGACGCCAAAGGAGAGCGCCTGTTGGAGCGGCCAGTGCTGCGAAATCATCAATCGCTTTATTGGTCGCGCGCGCGGCTAAGCCGGCTGAGCAGTCCTCACCTTTCGCGATGCTCAATTAGACGATCGATCGGCCAATTTATTTTGCTTTGAGTGACTCGCGCGCTTCGCTTCTGCTTGAGAGGCTCTTAAGCTATTTTCGAGCCGCGGCGCTCGAGTTTGTTGAAATTTACGCCGATCCCAGCGGTGCGTTCGAAAGCAGTGCCAACGATTTTAAGATGCGCATATATTCGTTTATTAGTTTCGGTTTGTGATTTATAATTGCGCGATTAATTAATAAAACCGACCTTTTTTTTGTTGATTTTTTTGCGTCATCTATATATGGTATATGCAGAAATTAACGTGGAATCTGAGATGAGAAGATTACGGGATACTTCGAATCATTTACACTTAAGTGCTGTTAAGTCGCTTGAAAAAAAAAAGTGTTCTACGGTAAACAAGTCCGTAAATCAAGTGCACCATCACGTCGACTGACAAGATCAATTTTTCTTGCGAACAAGCACCGACCGTGACGCATTCTTTTAACTACATAAAGAATCACCTGTTCTACCGTTCGATTTAGCTCTGCTTAACGTTCAGTAAAACTTTCCCTCCGTTAAAATCGCAAAAAATTACAACGTAAAAACTTGCATCAAAGTAATAATCAATTTACAACAATTTAACATGGTCAAGTCGCGATTAGAGGAGAACAGTACCTCGAGCTATCAAAAACTTGGCGAATCGTTTGTTTGAAGGGGCGCACAAAATTTCAGCCCCGCCGGAAGTGAAACGCAGAATCCCGAAATTCAAAGTAAGCGAACACCCCGGTGAATTTCTAAAGCTCTTTGCACGTGAATTCGCCAGCATCGCCACGTTTTCATTTTAATGAAATTTTAGCGCGTGCAAGCTCATCGCATAGAAAGCCCATTAAACGATATTTCGTCGGGTCGTGGATCGCTTCCGCCTCTTTACTTGCTTACTCCTTCTTTTCACCTCGTTTGGCACGTGTTCGCGTATTCGTTAATAAGCACCCGTAGATTTACGCTCGAATTCGCTAATAAGCGTACTGCAGATTGAAAATACAATTCGAGGAGCGGCGCTCAGAGCAGTGCGAGTTTTATGCGCATGGGGCACTGGAGGCGAGGACTAAAAAGTCCCATTGTTATTCGACGCCGAGCGCATTTTATGCGATTTCGATAAAGTTCGTCGCCGAGTGCTTGGCGAAATTCGGGCAGCGGCGCGAGGCCCTAAATGGGATTACCTCCGGCGAAAAAGCCGAAATGAAGTTTTTCACGGGAGCTCGAAGTAAACGAATTTAGGTGTTAGTGTGGTGTTTCCACTTTCACGGCTGGCGTGCGAATTAGCTCCTCGTACGCGCGGAATGAACTCGGCGAGCTTTTTACTTTCTTGCTCGAAACGATGGTGCAGCGACTGCCGCGAGATGTAATTTTACGGGCGGCACTGTGCGCATTCGAAAGACATGACTTTTCCCGAAAAAAATACTGCGCCCTTTTTTCATTAACAATTTAGTAATTACGAGTGCTGAAAATTAAATTTGCAATTTTCGTGTTTATTTCCGCGGAGATAAAAATAATTCCAGACTTCTCCGCGTGTGAAAGTCAATTGAACGCAGGTTCATCAAACTTATCTCATTAGAATCTATTTTATTAACTCAAGTTCCTCCGCTACTTTGAATCAATCAATTTCTCTACTTAATTAATAAATACAAGTAGATAAAAATGTGGAAGTTTCAGAAGATAGATTCGTCCGTTGGGTAGGTGAGAATGTACTCCCTCGAACTCATCGAAATCGACGCAATTAACGGAAAGTAGGCTAATTCAATTAGCCGACACAAAGATTTTCTTTGGACCGGGGGAGGCAGGCAGAACGTCTTCCTATCGAACGTCTTGCCTGGGTAAGCAAACGAAACCGATGAAGCGAGTTCCGGGGCTCGTCTCCCCTCCTCCCGATCCGCACGTCGGATCAGCAAGGGATTAAAACTGATGAGGCTGCCGCCGCTCCCGTACAAATGCGCCCGAGACGATTTCGCATCTTGGCCCTTCGCTCATCCCTGTGGGCTCAGCCTCTGCGTATCTCTGGGCTTGGTATTCGGATGCCGCGCGAGTCTCGCCGGATTAATTATTTCGCTCGCTGCGCTCAAGGCATCAACTTAGTTCGCGCGAAAATTTCAGCTGGATCGAGCGACACTCCGGTGGGTGGCGGTATCAAGGCGAGGAAATGCGCGGTAGAGGCTGCGCCGCTGCACAACAGACGGACCCGAGCAAATATACCCCCCAGCGCTGCATCAACAACGAACTCCAGTTCACGTTGATTGTCGCTTGGTAATTTTCTCGCTTTCCTCGCCAAGTCCATTACAATTGGCTGATGAAGTTGAAGTGTGCAATGTTGCGGACAAACCAAATATAGATTTGTTGAGTCGAAGGGAATAGCTACGGGAGGGGCGATGAAGTTGAATTTTGAATTTTCGCTGTAATTGAAGGGTAAAGCGACGAGGCTGATTGAGGCTGAATTTTGAATTTTCGGTGAAATCGAAAGGAAAAGCGACGGAAAGGAGCGACGAGGCTGAAATTGACTACTTATGATTCTCGTCGTCAGAAACCACTCGCGTGTATTTTTCCACATTTGCCAGAAAAAAGATTTTCGTAAAGTGACTTTTCATTTCGATTCACACGATTTTCTACATTTTATTTATTTTTATACACTATAGTCTTGAATAATAATTGGTACAATTTATTTAGTCCGTGTCAAGTTAAATACATTGTAATAAACATAATATTTAATTTTTTTGACACTTCTTTCTCAAGAATTCGAGGCGTTATTTATTTATTTTTTTTTTTTAATGTTTCATCAATTTGCCAAGGCATAAGCAACGAAAATTCCTTAGAGTCTATATATAAGCGATTCACTATAAATGATTACGAGTCAGCTGTTGTATATGTACAAACCGTAAAACAAGAAAGTTTTTGGCATCGCTCGCTTTATGATGTCGACTTTAAAATTGTTTTTCAAACTTTCTCATTCGCCAACTTTATTTTCCATCTTCCTGGCTTTTGTGCTGCCAGAAGTCATTACAACGGAAGAAAAGAGATAGAGAAAGAAGAAACTTAATTCCGGACGTGTTAACGGCCTTAATCGCGCGAACTTCTTCAAAACGCATTCATAGTAGCGTTGGCTCGCAACATTCAATGCTTTTCATATCGTGCACCGTCATTGCCTCGCAGTTCAGTGCTTTTTAATATCATTCAACAAGTTTATTTTAGCAAAAAAATATTAGTCAGAAGAAAAATGGCCACTGATGATATTTATAGTTACAAAACATTCGATATCCTTGCATAAGTTGTGTACACTTTATTTATTGTTGCGAATCTATTAAGCTTCTTTTTATATAAAAAAAATGTAATTTATTTGTTTAGTATTGTAGCCTTTCATTAAAGTTTATTTGTATTAAAAAACACTACAATTTCCATCTTACTTAGTTTCCATCGTAATTTATAAAAAAAAAAAAAAAAATCGCGCGCTAATGAACCTTGAATCTCGGAGACGCATTAAAAGTCAATTCGACAAAATCAAACGTATGCTCGAGTGAAAAATTGTAAGCAATTTGAAGAAGCTGCATTGGGTGTCGTTCGGAGGAAAAAGAAGTTTCGGCGCCCATCTGTACTCGACGCGTCTCGACGGGGGGATATCGAATTTTCCCATTCAAGGGAAGTGATTGAGTGCGCCGCCGCGGCCAACAGTTGTCGATATATCGTGGTTGACTCGCGGATATATAGAATGAGTCTTGTTATGCTCGTGCAAACTACTGCCTCGCGTGCGAATCTCGATTATCTGTACACAGACAATTCGTGCCCTTTGCAAATTACGGATACTTTTTTTTTTTAATTCGTTTTACAAAAACATGCGTACAACAATTCGGTTGACTTATCCGGTCGCCACGATAGCGTATCTAAAATCCATTCGATTTAAATTTTATTTGTAGAAACATTAAACAAGACTCATTTCATTGATTTCCGCAACACCGCCCGCCAATTTTACGCTTTAATCAGGTAACCAATCAATCAAACGAGAAAAAAAATTTGTATACACGGAGAAATTTTTGTCACAGGGTAAAACAGCAATCGCGTTTATTCCGAGATTCATCGTATTTACAGGCGAACGACGTCGCGATCAGGTGTTGAAGAATTAAAACAAAAAAAAAAAAGAAAAAAAGTACACCCCGATCAAGCGAAGGTATTCAGTCGCGAGAGACACAGGCTGCATTGTGTGTCTGGGCGCGGCAGCGCGAATTCAGCGCGCAAGCACAATGACTCCCCGATCCTGGGGATACATTCAGTCTAGGTGATATATCCCGAGGAACAAGCGCACAATGGGACGGATATCGCGGGATGCGTCTGCCCCCTCCCCCCGATTGAATTTCCCCCTGGCGCTTCATTAGAGCCGTGCACAGGCGCAGCTCTCAAGAATCGATGACGCGCGAGTCTTCCAGCCGCCTTCGACTAATGGAATCGGAAGATCCGGCGAATTGGCCGGGAATTCGGGGAACGACGGGAGCAGGAAATATCCCGGACGCTTGAACTAATCTTAACGTTTGGCTCTCAGCGAGGGTGCGGCTTTAAAGCTACGGGGCTTTTAAGATTAATTCGGCGATGCCTTGGCAAACGAGCGCTTAAACGCGGCGTTTTACATTAATTTTCATTAATCGAATGATGTACAAAACGAATGTCATTGTTCTGGCTAAGTGCGTGCACAAACACTGCGCATTAATCTCTTTGAGTGCGCTGCTGTTGCGTTCATTTCAACGCGATTTTCATTAATATCCCGCAAATACGAAATTTACGTTAATTTGTTTGTAAACAATAAATTATACAAGACAGTGTACAATGATACAACTTTAATGTAAGAAAAATGGAGCATCGTCAATGAATTAATAAAAGTTACCTTGTCTTTTCGTTTCGTTTAAAAAAAGATGTACTCTTCTTTTTCATCGTTACTGGGACGATGAATAGTGCAGAATGTATGTACGCTGGAGACGCGCAGTGCGAAGAATATAAAATATAGCGGCAACTACTTCCTCGAAATAAAGGATTTCAGTTCATATTTCTTTACCCGTTTAAACAGTTTTTATATTCGACGTGCGTTTCAACTATACATATTTTCACGCAAATGATCTCTGCAACTGGGGTGTTGCATCGCTGTAGCAAATGAAGGGGAACTTAGCATGCCGTGACAAACAATCATCAATCTTCCCCAGAAACAGGGCAAATTCATCTTCAACGAGAAAAGAAAATCCTCCCTGTAGAGCCTACGTGACGCAGCAAGTACGTGTGCTCGCTATCTTCGTCACGGCGAGGGCAAATATTACACCTCGAATGTGCAGAATTCCGAGTTCATGCAGAGACATCGCAAAGTCCGTGTAAAACGCAAAGCAGAAGTCGGTCTCCTTGCAAAGTCAACTTCACCGCGTGGGATCTTCCCTCCAACTTCTGGAAAATATTCTGCCATAATTGAAACTTCGAAAAATAAATTTGCGCTTTAAGTGTTTCCAAGAAGCGGGATAAAATATACATCGATTCAATATTATTTTTGCTTGCGTAGCCAATCGTATTTTCTTTTTTTTTTTTGTATTTATTTGAGCAGAGGAAAATTATAATCTTTCGATACCACGTATGCAAAGCACGATTTTACGAAGCTGAATTTAAGGAGCGTGTGTAAATATTTATTTTGCACATAAATTTCCGAAAATCTTACTTTTTTAACTGGATACAGTTGTAGAGAGAATAGAAACAGAAGCAAAAACTGCACTACAAAAATGGTAAAAAATCAATTTTTTCGATTTGGATACACAATCGAATTCGCCCGCTCTCAATCCCATTTGCGCACACAGCCAGCAAAGTCCTTCTCCCCGGGTGTATGCATGCGCGACTTTTAATCTTCTCGCGATTCTCCGGAGAGGCAAAAATGCTCGGGCGCACATCTCGCCGATTGCAGCTGCACCGAGAGTCGCGGGGCTCTTGGAAAATCTCGTCGAGGATGAAATTAATCGAATGGGCTGGTCGCAGCTGCTCCTCGTAAGAGCACCGAAAGTTTCTTATACTTACGCCCGAGTCGCGCGCGCAAGGCCGAATTTTATGAAAACCGAGGTCAAGGGGCATTAGCGAGGAAGACAAGAGTTTCGGGGGATATTGGAGGAAAATTGCGGGGCTTGATTTTTATCGCTATATAAGAGGATGGGAGAGTCTTATTCGTTTTTTTTTCAAGTGGATATCTTTACTATAATTCACATAGAAATTATCTCCATTTTGAGTTTTTAAAAATTCGTCGACCGACGTTCTACAACCGAGCTCCTAATTAATTCTCTTTTTATCTTCGGTAACAAGAAATTTAAAAACCGTTTTACTTGCATAAAACGAAATAAAATATTTTATCTGCGAAATGCATGTAGAACTGTAACGGCATATTCTACTATTAAAAACTCGTAGAAAAAGTTTGGTATATTAAAAATTTAGCTGTAAAAAGAATATACAATATTTCCTGGATATTCGTAACTTTTAAAGCCCAGTGCGTGGACTGAATATTATACATCAAGTTGGTGATATTTCCGTCGGCGCTTTTCACCTTTACAAAGCAGATCTTTTTACCCGAACATCCTACGAATTAATTCAAATAGTTTCAAATTCTCTCTTGTATTTTATTGTATACACTTAAGGACCTCCCTAGAATTTTGATTAAATAAATAAATGAAAATAATTAAATACAGTAACAAAATTATAAGAAAAATGGAAAATCGAAAGCGAGCTGCTTGCGGACAGCGGTTGGGGCAAGATAGAGGCAGGCGCGCATTTATTCGTGACAGTCGGGCGTGGCAGGCTCAGAGGCGGAACACGCAAAATTGCACACAGCCGCCAGCGGCTAAACTTTCAGCGGGCCGTCGGCGCAACGATGTAGGCTAATCAGAGATTTACAAAGTTAGCTGCTATATAGCAGTCCTCGGCTTCGTCGTCGGCGGCTCTCGTTTTACGCCGCCGCCCCCACTGCACACTTGTTTTCGCGCAATCTCCGCGTCGCGTTTCGCTTCACCTCGTCGGCAGCAAACTCAAAGAAACCATACAATCGAGGTAGAGCTCACTTTCTTCATGGCGGTTTCTCCGGGGATCGGAGCTCCCTTTGCATTGCTTTTTTTTTACACGGCGTCGGATTTTTTTTTATTTAACAAGATTTTTTATGCCGCCGTGTGATTTCACTAATTTCGTAAATGCAGTGCTGCTAGAAATACGACTTGTTGAAATGGTTTGTTTTTAGTGGTAGATGAAGTGCTTTTTTAATATCAAACGGACATTTATTAGAATGACAAGCTGTTGGGTAAATCGTTATTAAAAAGTAATCGTTCTTCTTCGTTCAAAAGATGCTATTTTTTAAGGATTTAGTGGATTTTAACTTTTCGGTGCGAATATTAGGGAATTTCAAACGATTATATAATTTTCTCTTTTCTTTGTCTATTAAATTACCATTAAATGTTTTAACGTTCTAGCAGGGAGTCGCTGTAATGTGATTATCAAGTGGAATAAGCGATTAAAATGCATATTTAAAAGTTTATGAAAAGTTTCATTTTCTGCAGAAGAGAGATACATTATGAACTTGTTCTAACATTATTTAAATCGTTTGTCGAGCTCGATATCATCGCGTAGTTGATATCCAACATCTCGCGTTTATTATTTACGAATTAGTAATAAGTATCATAAAAAATATTGAATTCTTCCAGTTGACCCGTAAATAATAAAGTCTAGAAGCAACGAGCAAATAAGAAAAAGCTGTGCAATTCTTCGTTCGAATTTATTTACTATATTTTCTCCCGAGGCAGCTTGTTAGCGTTCATCTGGAAACTTATGAAATAAAGCACGCGAAAATAATTGAGCGCAAAATCGACAGATAAGCTTGCGGGAAACAATGGATTTTAAGAAAGCAAGTCGAGTGTTTGGGGCAAAAAAAAAATGCAGCCTCGGTCCGAAAAGAAGACAGCTGAAGAAGGAAAGACACGAGCGGCAGTGGAGAGGGCGAAAAAGAGGAGAAACGGCGGATAGATAAGAACGGCAAACGGGTCGTTATTTTTTCACGCTCGACTCCTCGAGAGAACCGTCACTCCACTTCCAGTCTTTCTTCAAAGTCGATTCTCCATTGTTGCTTCGTCGCTGGATCGCCTCTTCACAAACGTTCTGTTTTCACGTTACTTTAAAGTGAATTTTTTTTTTTGTTCATAAGTGCATTTTTTATTCGCAATATACTTAGAATTCTAAGCGCAAAAATATATTTTGCGAAGTTTTCTCAGCTATTCCCGAGTATATATAGAAATGTTTACGAACTATAACTCTGAAGCATTTGCTTTAGAATAGATAATTTGATGTCTCTTTTTTTGAGCTTTGAAAATAAATTTCTTTGCTACGTGCTACTTCTGACTGGAGGAACGGGATAGAAAAATAGGCTCGATTTTGCAGAGTCGATTGCCTGTCACCTTATCGCTGCTACTCGTAGGGGCGGGAGTAGTGAGCGATGATGAGCGTACTTTGCACCCCAAACTACCGGCAATACAATCCCCCAAACAAGGTTGAAAAATAGGAATGCGCAGATTAATTCTCTTTAGTAGGTCTGCTTTTTTTTCCTCTTTTTGTCTCGGCTTCCATACTCGTTTCGGGACACTCCAGGAAGCTTTGTCAACCCGTTTGGCAAATGACTAGACAGTGAAAAATTGTCTGCCTGGTCGTTTTTACTCTGCCTCATCTGTAATCATTCGGATTAGATTACCGGCGATACGGAGTGCTTGTCGAATATCCTATCCTGATAGTGGCCAAAAAGGGCTGCTGAATAAATGAAACTTTCTCACGAGACATTCGTCACAAGGCGCATTTTAGGGTGGAAATATTTTCAAAAAAAATCCCTACGGATGAAAAAAAAATGTTAAACTGTTTAAAATGTCATAAAAGTCTATTGAAAATTATTTGCAGATAAGACCGTGTTATGATTCGTTACATTACATACACAGTGATTGCTGTTTGTTTTTAAAACTCAATTATAATTTAGTTATCTTAGTATTTATCTCTGTTTACTATTTCAAAGCGAATACATACAATCTACTTAGCGTACGTCTTTTGCAAAGCCGATGTCATTTAGATACAAACATAGTGTCACGGTCTCTTCCTTTTTTAAAATCAGAATGATTTATTAAAAGTGCCGTTGTACATACTGGATAAAGGATTGTTGCGGGAAGTAATGACTTACGGGACTAGAAATAAACACCTCGTCCATTATTTGTCGTCTTAATATTCCTGGTAATTTTTTATATCCACTTGTTCAGTTAAGAAATAATTATAGCCATTAACTATTTTTTTTTTTTATCGATCGCCGTTTGAAAAAGTTGCTCTTACAGTGACGTATAGAAAATTCAATAATCAATGAGTAAAAAATATTTAGAGTTTGAAAGTCTTTTAATGGAAAATTTGTAATGCTCTTTTTATAGTACATATAGCTATAATAAAATTGATTTATTATAGTTGCATATTTCACTCGCGTTGACATAGAAATGAATTGCAAAGAAAAAGCAATGCATCTAATGTAATTGCTGTACATATTGGCAGTATGCATACTGCGGAATTGATCTTTGTTTAATTAATGCCAGTATAATATCGCAATAATTTGTTTCTCCCTTCAATGAAATGATTTTTCGAATATTCTAATCACTTTCCAATTTGGTTATAAAAATAAATGAAAAATCCACGAGGAAGCTAGACGATTTCCAGCGAAATATTGAGATAATATTTGAATGGCCGTAGTGTATTTCCAGCTCCACTAAAATGTTCGAAATTGAAACAATGGCGAACAGTATAGGGAACGTAACAAATATCTGGAAACAGTGAAAAATGGGATGTGCATGCTTTAACTACCCTCGCTCACCGACATACGCAGGGATGTACATTTCAGCTTTTTTGACAATTGCAAATGTATCTTCAGTACAATGAGCGTCGGGCAATAAAAATTCATCGACAGTTCAACAGATAGTCGCGCAAAACGAGGAGAGACTTCGTTGCACTGTACATACGCTGCACTGGGCGCACGGATAGCTTTCGAGGGCTACTAAGCTTGAGAGGCTCTCTCCATCTTGGTAATTACTAACGATCGGTGATGAACGAGCAATACCATAAAGGCCTGGTTCGGCCGTTATACGTCGTTAGACAAATCGCCGCATAAAATACGCAAATTGCAAATTGCGGCGCAGGGATCGCGCCAATCAGAGTAAAGGAGCTTGCGCGCGACGATTGGGCGGAGAAGTGGACGGATAGAGCGAGGCTCGACGTAAAAAGCCTAGGCAAGGCAGCGGTGTCGGTGGGACACCGATGAACCTTGAAATATCGATTTGCTCGCTGAGGCTGATTTAATTGGCGAGCGGCGTTCCCGCGAGAAAGCCGCTGGCGCGCATAAACAAAGGACGAGGTTGCGCGTCGAGCCCTGATCCGCTATATAGGCCAAGCGAAAGGGAAAAGTTGAAAAAGTTCTCTTTCTCGGGCAGTCCCGGCTGCGCTGCCCCCGAGCAGCTTCGCGCCCCCTCGAGCAGGTGGCGTGCCGGGAAAGCTCCGCGACTCGGCCACGAGGAGACTTGACCTCCCCGCATGCGGATCTACCCTTTGGCCCTGCGCTACGATTTTATCTCTCCCCTTTTAAATCGCCAAGTTTCAAATTCAATATTTTTTTTTATTTTAGAATTTTTTTTGCAGCCTTTACGCGGATGTTTTATCAATTTATCAATAAATAAAAAATCCATGGAGGTTTTCATTTCATTGTAGTCCGCATTTCTCGCGATGTGATTGGTCGACAATTGTTTGTTACGACATTATTTATAAAGCTAACCCGCATTTCCGCACGTGTAGCACGCGCCTGATCTGGTGTAAATTAAATAATCGCAGTTGCCTTGACTTTTTTGTAAAACAATAAAATGTATTTTAACATACGAAAAAATAAAAAAGAAATAATTTTTTTATTTGCACAATTACGAAAAATTACAGAATCGTTAGCCGGTTTAGGAAATATCAATTAAATAATCGCAGTGGTCTTATAGTTTTTTTGTAAAAAAATAAAATGTATTTTCGCGTCCTAAAAAAGAAATTTTGTTTCGTTATTTTGCACAATTACGAAAAAAAATATTACAGAAACCTTAGCCGGTTTAGCAAATCATCAATAAATAAGAAATCCCTGTAGGCTTCATCGTAGTCAGTATTTTTCGTGGTGTGATTCATCGAGATGTATAGATGCTATTTTACTTTTCAATTGTTTGTTGCGACGCGTATCACGTGCCTGATCTGGTATTTATAATACTTTGCTCTTTTCGCCTATAAAAGCTCTGTGCGACAGGCACTTTGGAACTTAGTCTTGAGAAAATCAACGGTTAATTTCTGCATTCAGATTTTCGCAGCTTCTTCATTAAAGGGATTTGAATTCAGTAAATTTAATGTGCACTCCTCAAAGACTTCAAAATGGACTAACTTAGGCGTCGTAAATATTCAACAGCATACAAACAAGCCGCATTAGCGCAGTTATGCCCAAGGAAAAAATCAATCTCGTTATTTTTAACATCGCAATCAAAGTCTACAAAGTCGTTATTTATAATTTTAAAGTGTTTTTGTGCTGCGCGATAATTTTTTTTACGTGACCTAATTATTCACTGACTAGTTAAGGTATAATTATCCTGCATAATTTATCAAGCAGCGAGAATATTTAAAAAAGCTCTGAAAAAAAAGAAACCAGGGATGCACGAGCGGAACCACTGGTGAGCTTCGAAATAAAAAAAATTGAAGTCTTCAAAGAATTGAGGAAACGTACGCTGGAATGGTGATTTAAATAAAAGCTCGAACCGGCTGAGTATAAATGCATGTAGCGCAGAAATCCTCGAAGGAATACTCCCTAGGAGGGTGCATCGGCTATAAAATCGCAATAGTAGGCAGGTGACGAGAGCTTGCGGAGTAAGGAATTATTTACTCGGTGCGTTGTTTCACTCTCGCGCTTACTACTTTGCTTCAATACTGAGTATTGACCTGATCATTTTTATGATACTCGCACGTGCAGAAACAGAACGCAAGTAATGGCTTGTTTGCGTATTGCAATGTGTTGTCACTTTTGCTTTAAAAATCGTATTAAATAATGCACTATTTCTGTCGTTAATTTAAACACGCTCCTTCCACTGTCAAACGAAATAAATGAATAATAATAATTAAAAAAAAAATTAAAGTTCGTAAATATCAGTCATCCAAATTCTACCAAAAATAAAAAAACTACCTTTTTCATAAAGTAATGCCTTTTACCAGAAATTTGTCAGGCTAAGAGCCGACAAATAAGAAAAAGTAAAAATAACATCTCTGACAATCTTGGGTCTTTGCGGTGTGATTACACCAGACGTCGATCATCAGTGCGATTCTGCTTTCTCGCGGCAATGGGAAAGGAAAAAGCTTTAAGAAAGCACAACGGGAGAGCAAGGGACATCGGAGCTTCGACGCGAAATCGATGGTCAAGGGGGGAAAGATGTGTGGAGGCCAATCGACCGATATATATATACACTTACTTCCTCCGCGGTGGACTCTCCCTTCCGGAAGGCATTCAATTGAGCAGTGATGATGATAGCGGGCAATTCCCACGATTTGACGGGTTTCTACTGACTCGAAGCTTCTGAGGAGAAACGAGAGACTCCAAAGCGTTCTCACTAATGAGCACTGTTGTTTTGCAGCACGGAATACTATGCTCTCGGTTAATCCTTGATGTTGACATCGTGGCAATTTGGGAACGAATCTTAAAAAGGATTTTATTTTTTTTATCTTATAAAAAGACAATGAACAATCAGAATATCTTGAACAGAAAAAATCTACATTTGATAAGCAAGAACACTATAGAAATGATAAGCGATTAAGCTTTTACTGTAATTCCTTTAAATTAATGAGAATATCTCAGTAGACAGTGTGAAGAGTAAAATTTATTCGTCAAATTCTAAAAGTTCATAAATCTTTAAAAATCACTATGTTTGATAAAAGTCCCTGTAGTTTAGCATCAACCTCGCTTCGGTGCAATTATGTATCATAGAGCGGAAAGTCCCTAAAAAAGCACTGGGCGTGCATACTCAGGAGCAGCAATCTAAAAGCGGCGTTTTTTTTCTGTTACAGGGGCTTTGGAAAGCAGGGTTATCAGTGCCAAGGTAAGAACCTAAATAAGGCGTCCCTGAAATTAAAAAAAAAAGGAGAAAAAAAAAAACGCGAAAAGTAGACGTGCACACAGAGACGGGCGTGGAGCAACCCTTTTCGAGCAGCCTACAGCCCCTTTTCCATCTCTGTTGCAGTGTGTAGCTTCGTCGTGCACAAACGATGCCACGAGTACGTGTCGTTCACGTGTCCAGGAGTCGACAAAGGCGCCGATTCCGACGTGAGTATCAATTTTTCAATCCTCCCGCCCAAGGATAAAAAACGAAAGTGACTCAATATCGATGACTATACGACGAGCAACGCCATTACCATTCACCTCATACTCCACTATACAGGCGCCACTTTTTGTACCACGACACAGCGATTTTGTGATTTTAGCAAATTTTTTTTTCTGCACCGCCAAGGTTTTGTCTCTCTTTCTCTCTCTTTCGTTTAATTAATTTACCTCACGAGTACGAACTTTGTTTTTAAGTCTGATAGGAATTTTTATTCGGATGCAATTTTATTTTTTCAAACAGTGTCTTCTTTTTTTTTTTTATTTAAAATGGATACTTTATTTCGTGACGTTAAAAAAAAGGGTGAGTTTGCTGAAGTCTGTTAAAAGGTTTTTTATTTAGAGAGCTTCACATGTTCGCGTTGGAAAAGGCTTTGAAAGTACATTTTTATTGTAAAAAGCCGAGCTGTTAAGTGACGTGACATGTTATTAGAGCTGAAAACTGTAACCCCTTCTTGTCAGGGTGTATTTAGTGACGGTTGAGAAGAATATTTTTTAAGTGGATTTAGAGGACGCGTTTCGAAGTATGAGTCGCCGTGATGGGCGTCGCAAAATGAGAAATTAAAGTTAAGACGCGTCAAGCGATTTTTTTTCTTCACATCTTTTTGTAAAATAATAATTCTAATATCAAGATGCGAACAGTTAAATGCACGAATATTCTTCAGTTTAAGCATCTAGCATTTTATATTTAAATTAAAAGTTTTTATCCTTGAAGCAATAAGGTCAATATAATTGTATTTAAATGCATCATGTTTTATTTAATTCGAAAGTTAAGATTGAACAGCTTATATTTACAATTTTTTGGAATTAATTTGTCTATCAAATTTATAGTCAATAAATGTTGAATGCCCAATTGAAGGATATGTTAATTGATAAATATTTTACTTCAAATGCCTGTCGTGAGAGAGAAAAGTCGTTTCAATAAAACAGAGAGACAAAAGCTTACGGTAGCTGCCCTATTCTATCGATGGGTATATATATATAGAAAGTATTTCTCTAAAAAGTGATTCGGAAAGATTGAGAGCTCGCTCGTGGGGAAATAATTTTTGTCCCGAGAATTCCGTTCAGCCCTTAATCGTGCCACATCGACCAATCATTTTCGCGCGTTACGCTTCGTTGGAGGTAGATGGTTGATACGAATCGCCGTGCTTGCCTTAATGAAACCAGAGAAAAATGAGCCTGGTCATATAAATTCCTTGAAGCAATCGCTACTTTAACTCTACCTTACATTTAGATGCCGCTTCAGATATTTAAGAGGATTGTAAAAAAATTTAGCTAATTTTCGAATATTTATTTTTCACCTTTCAAATTTCTTTAAGGCAATTGAATGGCACATTTATTCAAGTTTAGTTGAAAGCAAAGAGAAGCGCGAGAAATATTAAAAAAGAGCGAGGACGGTAATCTTGGTAAAAAAACAAGCTGCTCGCATGAATAAAGTATTAAGCACGAGGAACGAGTGACGGGAATTCGGCCGAGTGGCACGACCTCGTATCAGCCGTTTTTCTCCGTGGCGACGAGGGTGAGAAGCCGAAGCGCAGCAACGCGCGACAAGAGAGGGATGCGGTTGCCTCGACCACCTTCGTAATGGCCTCTTATTTCCTCGGAATGCGAAGGACCTTTACACTATTTTCGCGTAACTCACATACTCACTTTTCTTTTTTTTTATGCACACACAGTCACACACACTCATTCATCTAGCCTTCTCGTTTCGATGAATTTGTCCTGTCCAAATGAATATTCCACTCCGCGATTAAGAGGGATACGGGGGAGTGGTTTGAGGTTCTTTGAGCGAGGGACGTTTTCATGCTCGTGGCGCAATGCGGAATTAATTTGATGGTACTCAATGTTAAAAAAAAAAAGAGGAGCGTGAATTTCGTGACGGGCTTCTGCTCTCTTGAAGCTGCGCGGGAATTCTGGAATCGTTCCATGGATAAAGCGCGAGCGACACGCAAACAATTCACGTTATTTAGCGTCACTTGTATCTTTCGATCGAGTGTGCTGCAAAATTATCCGGGATAAATTCTCTGGTATGTTTCTGATCGATTGACATTCGTATATATTCTAATTTACTATTTAAAGTAATGGAATGCCAAGTATTTTTGCGTACACATTGGATTTGACTAACATAATGAAAATTTTAAGCCTTGATAAAGTATTTATTAATTATTAACGCTCAAAATTGTTTGGGAAATCGTCCGAAGCTTCTGTTGAAGGGTACACGTCTTGGGAAGAAAATTGCTTGACTCCATCGTGCTATTTAAATTTGAGTAAAAAGAAGGAACGTAAATTCTTCTGACGTAAAAATGATATTATTTTTAGCCGTAAATTTGAAACATACTTAAAGTTTCACGTCATTGTGCTTTATAAAAATGGAAATAAAATTACGCGGTAGCGAGGATCACGAAGTATGCGAATTTTAACGGCTATTGTTTTATCTAAAAAAAAAGTATAGCTCGCCTTGGTCGGTAAACTACTTTGAGAGCTGCGAATAAATGAAAAACTTTCTTATACTCCAATCTTTTCCAAGTAATATATATGTCTTATAAGTAAACACCGAACATTTTTCTTTTCTCAAAGGCCCTTAAAGCATTTTCTTAACCCGAGCAATTTTCTCCTCCAGCTGTGTATTCAATTTTCTTCGCGTTTTATCGTTTTCCTTCTTTTTTTTTAATCACTAACTTTTCTGAAACTACACTACTTTATCGCTTGGGAAAACGCTCTTTCTACAACATCAACGCTTCATTTGTCGAAAATGATAAATGTTCGTTTAAAAATGCGAAGAGTGCAATGTGTGTGTACAAATAAAAATTATGAAACACGCGTTAACCAGGAAAATGTTGATGAATTATTATTTTTAAAAATTATTTGCACATATTTTATACAACGTGGATCAATATCCTCGTACCCATCGTATGCGATTTTTTTTTACTTTGAAAATGTTTATGGTCTGGAGGTATTTATCTATAATGTGGAAATAATATATAAGTTATCCTTTCTTTTTAATATTAAAAATGGTGTACGTAGCCTTGTCTTATGGACGAATGGAAAATCCTCAACTCCTTTCCACTTAGTGTTCCAATCCTATTAGACAGGATATATTTAGACCGATATTTTCCATCTACAAATTTAATATTTTATAATATAAAATTTAAAAGAAATTCGATTTATGTGTTAATTAATTTATTAATTCGCTGAATCGCTCCTTTTAGAAAAATGTAGAGCGTGTAATTTCATAAAACATAATTAATTTAGGAAATACTGATATACTATGTATTGACAAAAATTATAATTTAAAGAGTTTTACCTTTCAGTAATTTATTTTTATTGTACTTACAAGGTCGAAAATATAATAAATTTAGACGAAGAAGAAACTATAAAAATTCTATCCAACAGAAATACATTATTGGAAAACGGATAAGTTTGAAAATAAATCGAATTTTAAAGTTGCAATTTTATTATTACGAACTTATTATTCTATACATTGATAGCAATCAAAACCTTAATTATTACTATATATTTTTCATCGAGTTCAATATTACTTTGCCATTTGTAACAAAAAAAAAAAAAATCGCGAGAGCATTGTGCAAAAATGGAATAACAATATTTTAACTTTATTACTTTTTTTAATAACAATACAAAACAGTTCAACAATACAGTCACTATATTTCTGCTCCCTAAGGAAATTCACGGATAACTGAGGCGAGTAAAAAATTTTAGTTTGCAAAAGTATCTCTCTGTAATATTCAGTAGCACAGCGCGACAAATTGCATTAATTGGTGAATATTTTATAAAAATTGAAATTACTGAAAAGACATGCAAAATGGATTATTCAAATTGGCTTCGGGAATAAAATTATAATATTTCAGCAACGTGAATAACGCAGTGAAAAAGTAAGAGAAAAAAAAGTGTCAAAAGGCGCTTCTGATCTTTTCTCTCATTAATTTCTCGAGAATCTTTAAAGGAATTCGTTAAAGATTCGCGCGAACTGAAGAATCTCGCGAGAATACTTTATGCAACTGTGATGCAAAGTGTCGATTGAAAAAGTGAAAATGAAAAGGCGGAATTTTTCAAAGAGACTCTAATCACTTAGTGTCGCTCATAGCCGACGTCGATATCGCGACTTATTGACCCACGATGACGTCACGACTAAATAGTAGGCTCCGCCTTCCGCACAGCCGGGCGCCTAAAATCCTCCGAGAAAATCTCTTCTCTGCGAAATTTCACGGCCTACACGAAAAAGAGCAGCGCAGGATAGAAAGCCACCCCTCGCTCGCTGTATTCCGGCCTCCATCCGCGCGCAGCTCTCTTGACCCCTTCCGACTGGCGTCCTTGACCCTTCGCCTATCCACTTCTCTCTCGCTCGCGCCCTCGCAAGCGAATTTTGCTCGAGGTGCCCGGCTGAGCCTACTTCTCTTCCCTTCGGCCCTTTTCATTTTTTGTCATTCGATTGCGATAACGTCGAGACATTGACCGAGTTATTTATCGGAAAAATTGATTGGTATAATACTGAAAGGACCCACGGTGCCGGAAATTGATTTCAGTCGACGATTCTACCCCCGAAATCTCTTTAAACGCCCGCTAAGCTTTCGTCGGCGATAATAAATTCATTTTTCCTTTTTAATGAAATTTCAGTTAGACAACTTATAAGCATTTTGTAAACGTGGAATCCGTCAAATTTTTAACTCGCCTCGTGTAGTGAATTCCTGGAACAATAAAGATTTTATTAGAGTTAATGAGGGTTTAATAGACTTGACAAGAGCAGCCCGATTGAATTAGTCGACTAAAAAATTTATGATCGCGTGTAAAGGGATTATTTTTTTTTTTGTCTTGTGACAGCAGAACTTGTATAGAATACTTGCGGCAAATTAAAATCATGTTGGAATAAACAATCATTAATTCTCTTCTTCAGTGTTGATAAAATTAGTGCATTGTGAAACGCAAGAATAAAAAAAAAGAATTATATCGAACGAGGCCAGTATATTTAGTTCGACTTTGTCATAAACTTGTTGTCGAGTCATAAATAGGTCTTGCGAGTACCTCTTGTTTTCCGAAAAGCTCAAAATTCGTCATTTTCTGTATTACATTTTTGAGTGCTAAATTTTTTTTTTATTAAACTATAGTTGAAGAAAAAATGCGCAATTCAATTTACTGCACTCTGAATAAATGATCAATAATAGGCAGCGTCCCTCCTAAAAGCTTTAAAAAAGAAGCAATCATCACTTTGTAACTGCGACGAAACTTAAAGTGCCGAACAGCACTTGGATGGAAAATTTAATTAAAGAACAAAGCATTTACCTTCATCTGCGTGTCTCTTTCGCCGTTCATTTTTAAATTAATTAATTTCAAGTGCGTACTCGAGACTCGAACGCGTGAAGTCGATGAAGTATACAATCAGAAAAAAAATTATGATTTTGTATGTATATATATATCCTCACCTACACCCGTCCGATCCCTGGTATGAACGAGCGAGTTAAAAAAAAAAGTTTTGAATTGTGCGCAAGAAAATGTCGTAACATTGACACTAAACGCAGGACACGCGGACGAAGCATCAATTCAAGGTACAAACGTACAACAGCCCCACCTTCTGCGACCACTGCGGTAGCCTGCTCTACGGTATCATCCATCAGGGCATGAAGTGCCAAGGTACCGATATCACTGCAAAAAAAAATGCAAAATTCAAAGCTCGACTGGTGTTTTTTTCAAAAGTTTCGAAGGCACACGAGCTTGGAGCTCGTGCGGTGTTGTGTTTGTCGCTTTGTTTTTTATACTCTTCCCCCCTCTCACCCCCACCCCTATCTTCGTTTTATTATCACTTTTTCTATATTTTTCCACTTTGAGTCTTTTTAATCTCACCGTTTCATGTTTATTACGTCTCTTCCCCTTATATACTTTTCTCTCCCTGTAAAAGGTTTAATAAATTGTTCCTTTCAACTTATAACTGTAAATAAATTAAATGTCGATTTTTAAATCTCTCAATATTCATATTGATGTTTAATTAATTAAAAGTAGCCCTTCAGTACAGAATCTTTTTGATAATTCAAGCTCCACCGTGTAAAGCATCGGCGATAACTTGAATATTCTCTATCGCAGGACGACTTGCTTTCAACTCTCTACCGAAGGGTTAACTATGAAATAAAACAAGTTTTCACTGGCTTTTAATGTTGATTAACAACAAACCGATAAAAGACTCAATTAAACATGAACAATCTAATTAAAAAAAAATTAAGGCGTATGCAGAGGCTAAAGAATTCAAGCCTATTTCCCTGTTGTCACCTAGTAATCAAGGCTGGAATTGCGTCTTACTCTCCCGGGCCCTGCACACTGCCCACGGGAGGACACGCAAGCTCGGCCGACTTTCCGTTCCGGCCGCGCGGCGGATTTCCCCGTGCGTCGCGTGCCGCGAGCGTAATCGATATGACGGGCGGGTCGCAGTCGGGCAGGTGTGCCTCGAGGCGAAACGCCGAATTCATCCGCTCTGACCGAATTGCTGACTCTGCGTGGATCGGCATGTGGCTCCACGCCCTCTTCGGATTTCGCTCGAGTATCATCCCATCACTGAATAAAGTTGCTTTGTATTCACCGCGCGCACCGATAAAAAAAGCAACTTTTACTTTTTACACAGAATATTTAACTGCCAAATTGGATGTTTATTTAACTTTCGGAATTTTCGATAGAATCTACTTTACAAAAATGCCAAATCTACTTTTCTGTAGAGTAAGATATACTTCAACTCGCTAAAGCCCTAAGGATACATTTTTCATTGTTTATTTCAGAGCTCTGCAAAGGGGATCAATTTTTCAGCCTAAAAATGTTTGAGTACATGGATTTTGAAGACCTTTTTTCTTCGTTTTAACACCGATCATTCGAACGATTGATATAAATTTCTTCAAAATTCAGGTACTAAAAAATTTTTCAAGCTTGAATTGAACTCCGAAATAAACGATGAAAAATGTGTCCTGTGGGTGTTAATGGGTTAAAAAATGTTAATTTTACTGATTATGCAAAGCAGGTTTCGCAGATATTACCGTTGCGAAACAGTAAGAATTACTTTTTTTTCTTTCGGTGCGTATTTTCGTCTTCAAAAAAAAAAACATGAGGGATTATTCTCTAACGGCCCGTCTGGCAAAAAAATCTCTCGCACTCGAATGAAATAATTTGGAAACAATTTTCGCGCAGCTTATCTCCATTATCAGTGCAGAATAAAAGTTCCGCGTCCGAGTCCGATGATTTATCGCCGTGCTTCTGGCGAGAGTTCCAACTTTTTCTTTTTCGTTCTCGCGCCTCGCATATCGAGCGCTTGATACAAAGCTAACGAAGAGAAATCTGCAACGCATGAGCCGCGCGTCATGCGTTCCCTTTTTTTCAATTCCGCGTTCGTCAAGTCTCTTTCTCGAGCCTTTCTCTCGCTCGGAGGGTGGAAGGGAAAACGTATAATGGGCCGCGAGTTTCTATGGATCGCGGAGATCTCTATCCGGTGGCACGTGCCAGTGAGCGAGGAGGATGAAAAATGAGAAAAGCAGTGAGAAACGAGACTCCTGATTTTTCATTTCTTTGCTTTCCCCCTCAGTTGGCGGTGGAAGGTATACCGCGAGTGGACTGCAAAGATTCCGCCCAGTCAGTTTTTTTCCTCTCCGTGACTTCTCGGCGACTCCCCAGTCTTATTCCTCTTCGCCTCTGCATCTTATCCTCCCTCTGGTGCTTTTGAGTTTCTTCAGTATTCAGTCCGATCCGCTCTTTTCACTTATCTGTGTGCGTGTTCGATTGTTTGACCGATATGTGCTTTTGCGTGCGAAAGCTTGTGTGATGTACTTTTTTATTTAACGTACCTCTTTTAACATATTCTCTATTTTATGTAAATATGTAAATATGTGTTGAGTTTGAGATTTTTCAAACCCGAAAGCAGTGTTCCTATTTTTATTAAAAAATAAATAAATAACACAATAACGCCTCTGATTGTTAAAATTTCTGCTTCGATTCGTAACAGCATTTTCCACTGAGATGATATATACATTGACAAATGTATGTCATAAAAGTAGATGATTATTTAGATATGTTAAACAAAACTCAATTTCCTTTCAGTTAAACAGCGACTCTACAAAAAATGAAATAAAATAATAAATATACGTTGAAGTGGTGGATCTCATTAATTGTTAAAAAAAAACTTGAATGCGTGTACAACCGCCAGTGATTCCAAATATTCGCGTACATCATGTGCGTTTTTTTTCTATTGTACATCCCGAACTGCCTTCTCTTTTGTTCTCTCGTTTTAGTGTTCAGTCCACTACTGTCACATTTTCTTTATTGATACGTTTGACCCCTCTTCTCTGATTTCTCTTTCCATTTTTTTTATAGACTGAGTATAAAAAATGTTTTACTGTCCATTATTTATCTTTACGACGATCTGTACGAGTAAATATTTAGATTTTTAAACGAAAAGAAAAAAAGAAGAAAACGACTCTTTTAAATTTCCATTCTGCTGATTTGTCTTTTCTATGTTCTTTGTTTTTTTTTTCTCCACCCGATGATTAGTTCGAGCGACTTTGACCTATCAATGTTTATCGCTCCATATACGCATTCGATAAATTTACTCGTTTAAGCAACTATTATTTATTTTTCTGTTTGATTCTATTCCTCATCCAGTGAAGTATTTATACGTAGTAATGATTGTTGTTAAGTGAAGACTGCCTAAGTTGTAAAAATGTAATTTCATCCTTCGATATATTGTTCTTAGCACGATTCGTTCGTTTGATCCTGTTTTAATTCAGTTTAATTTTTATATTTGTATATCAGATATTTAACGAGTGCAGTATCTTACTTGTTACGTACTACTATACATTTTACTATTTTTCTGCAAATACACGTGTAAATATTTTATGTATTCGTTACAAAATTCTATTCTCTTGTATATATATAGTATCTCTGTTATTGTCTTAAAGTAATAGTAAATATGCATCGAGTACAATTTTATCGTCTGTTGGCTAAAATTTAATTAAAAAAGGTGTAAATATTCTACAAAAGATATTTCATAGTCTTTTTCTAAGTTTTCAATCGCAACAAAGGAAGCCATTGAGAAAAAAATCTCATTGCAATTCCTAAAAAAAGGTACGACACTATCGAAACAACATTATCCACAGGCGGCGAATTGACGTCCGCCCCCGCTATGGCCTATCTCGCCGTTTCGCCCCTTTTCCCATTCAGATTTTCCGTACGCGGTCTAATCGAATCAGCGCGGCAATCGTCGCCTAATCGCCGACTGTTTCCCCTTGCAAGTGGTTGGCTGCATCTGGACGACCGGTTAATTCGCTCGGTCCGTCGGCAATTTTCCGAACCTTTATTCCGGTTCGCCCACGCGGGCTATTTTTAGGCCGGAAAAGCGGAAACGTCGCCCATTTGGACTGAATTTTTTTTTCGCGACACCCGGGAATCCGAAAATTTGCCTCCACTTATTTATTTCTATTCGTAAAACGGAGAATGTCTGCTCTATACAGGCATGAAAAATAAATAATGTATTTTAGTCGTTTAATAGTGTCCTCTTAAATATTTATTATACTTAATTTACTATATTTATACGGAATTGCTTTTAAATCAATGCGAAGTCTATAAAAATTTAAGTCGACTGTTTTATAGACACTGAAGTGCCGAAAAGGCCGATAAACGTAAGACTTCGATCTAACCGTGGAGTAAATCCATTACTATCAATTACGCAGTTCCATTTAAAATTTCAGCGAAAACTCGTGAAAGCTATTTACTTTAATCGTTAACGCTCCTTCTCGCGCGAGACTTTCATTTAATTATAACGAGTGGTCGAGCTAAGTGCTCGCGGAGGATTTTTTCTCGGGTGTTTCGAGCACATATATAATGCATTCGTTAAAAGGGAAATACGGAAATCCAATTTTGAGAAAATCAATCGAACGATGTTCACTCGTTACTTTTACCGCTTTATTATATCCCATAAACTTCATTGGGGAAGAGATTTTATGGTGAGCTTGATTGGACGCGTAAAATTTGTTCAACGTTAAATCAATTCGAGTCGAAGAATTTTCATAAAATCAATTTTTAATCACTCTTTTTGGGAAATGTACTAAAATATGCATGTAATATAAGGCTCCTTGTTTTATTCTTCGTGCCTCGTTTATTCTCGTCGGCAATTTTCTCGGACAGTTAAATCAATTTAGAAGGCGACATTAACAATTGAATAAGACGTAAACGAATTATTCTTACTCCCTTTCGAAGTAAAAAAAATTCAGCGACCCGCTACGGTGCGAAATGAAGAAGTCCCTTAATTTCGCTTCTCATGACAATGAAGACTAATAAGGCTCGCGTCCTCTTTGAATCACTCGGGCACCTGTGCTAATGGAATGTACGCCTCGTAATAATTTGTGTCGTGGAAACGAAAGGAGGTCCGGGCAAATGACGAGGGTCAACAAGACAAGGAGGAAGAAAAATTCCTCCTCGTCCTACCGAAGCTCCCGAGAATTCCATTTTTATTACGGCAACGATAATGCGAATCAGTCGGTTTTACGCTTCGCTACGGACGAAGCGCGGGTATATCGTCGATTAAGGGTACGCTTTACGCGCTCCTCGTAATTTCTTTATCTCCATCGTGTGCCGGTTTATTGCTTTTTGTTGCATTAAACGTCGTTTGAAAACTCATCTAATTGAATAAAAAAAGAGTAAAATTACATTTACGTTTTAGTCGTAAAAGAAAACGTAATCGCGATCGTAAACACTTCGGATAACGGAAATTGCTGTTGAGTAATTATGTTTTTATTTTAAACTATTCTATTTCAAATAAGCTGAAAATTAAGTGAAAAATCGTTAAATCAGCATAATCAGAGTCTGTATTCTCTGCAAAAAATGCAGATGTATGTTGCGAAGAAAGAAAAAAGATTCTTTAGATAAAAAATTATTTTTTCCCTCAGTTTCGTTATTGAAAGTACAAAAACGCATTCTAGAACATAAAAAACATTTAAGTCTCTTAACAAATATAAAACGTGATAAAAAAAAGGTTTATTAATGTACACCGGCTTGAGAGACACAGTGGCTGGTGTCTAAGTAGAAAAAACCGGGCATGGTCCGACATATTAACCTCGAGCAGATGCAGACCCACGTTTACGCTAACAGGAAGTCCTTTTTCACCGCCGATTCAAAATTAAAAGCCACCATACCAGAATTTTTAATAATCCACTGGGCAAAAAATTCCTACCGGCTTTACAAGGCCGTGGTCGTCCGAAAATCCCGAAGCTCGTTGAAAAAAGCGAGTCATGCAGAAGCTGCAAAAATGCGACATTCTCGATGGCCCTTTGATGTTGAGCCGCGCCCTTTTTTCCGCGGCGGTCCTTTTGACGAGTCGCGGGCTCCTTTCACTCGCGTCGATGTCACGTTCGTTCTCAAAACGAGCTGTAACGGGCAAACTGGGACGAAACATCGGGGCTGTTCCGATGAATTCGCTTCGCACCGGAGGATAAGTTAATCAGGATTCTGGCTTCTTACATTGTCCTCGCTCCCACGCTTGTTTTTCCTTTCGAGCGACGTTTGGTGGATGAGGGGTTGTGAGTCAGCTGAATTTTTTTACTGAGGGGATAACGATGTTGTACTCGAAAACAGCCTCGAAAACATTTATTATTTTAGTAGCGACGTACTTTTTATTCGAACGCTAAAAATTATATTCCCGTTAGAGTTGAGAAACAAAGAGGATTTTAATGTCCGTAATTATTTTAATAAATGTGTAAGTGTATCGACTGTGCTTATCAAGGTACATCATTCTGGTGGTGGAAATTGTGACTAACTATTTTAGCAATTGGTTCGAATTTATATTAAGTTTTATTTAATGTTACAATATTATTTCGAATGAGGAATATTGATATTTAATTTAAAGATAGATTGAAACGAAGCATCAAAAGTACGCATCCTTAAACAGCAAATTTTTAAGTACATCGAATCAACAGTGGCTCTCTTGACTATTAAAAAAAATATATTTAGTCAAAGGTACTCTTATTTTTTTTTTTTTCGAAGAAAGAGCAACAGACCGCGCCTTCGCTCGGCCGACTACTGCCAATCTGTTACTACTTATAGCGAACTACTTGCCGTTGATTAAACGCGACTCGCTCATATTTCTCTTCGTAAGCGCTCAGTAATAATTTCATAATAATTTTAATTAATTTATTTATTTATTATTAATTCAACGTACTAAATAGTCCGTAATACTAAAATTAATAATAATAAATTTATTTTAACATTTAAAATTTTTTTAACACTTTAAACTCGATAAATGAAAAGGAAATATTCTCAAATAAACTCGTTTCGCTTGAGATTATCCCAAGAATCGCTAGACAACGTTTAGGCGCATTTTCGGCGAGTAAAACCTGTCGATAACACAAACGCGCGGGCTGACGCGCGCGCTACCCCTGATAATTAGGCCATTCGATTATCCACAATCGACTCGTCAATCGTCCTTCGAAATCATCGTGCCAGGACGCGGCGAGCTAACGAAATTTCGCGGGCACGCGGATCGTCTGATTAATCGTTGGGGGGCAGCACGCATCCTCGCGGCCGTCGGCCATTCTCATCGGATCGCTATATAACGCTGGGCTTTTGCCGATTTCCGCGGCTGCGAGCTTATCGGAGCCTCCCGAATGATCGTCCATCCGGAGATTCCACATAGGAAGCACCTGTCGTTCGCGGCTGGTAAGATTGCTGTTTGAGGATGCCAATTTCGATCGATCTATCTGCTGCCGAATCAACAGAAACTTTTTTTGTGTTTATTAGAAAATTTCGATCAACAATTTAGTTAATATTCTATTACGTTTATTTATAAAATCTGTTGATGTTTACGTGGCTTAATGCTTGTATATACTTCTTTATAAGTATTATGTTACATAAAAAGGTGAATTGGATTAGCGGAAAAAAAGTTGAAGCCTTTATTACAGTGGCCGATATTTAATAGTACTTCAGCGAAATGATCAACTGTAGGTACGAACGTGACTTGATCAGCGCTCTACATTGTAAAGGTAAGGGTCGCGAAAGAACGGTATTTCTTTGAGAAGGACAAACATCGATATTCCGAAGCTTCGGAAAACTCACTCTCATTTCCATCACGCTCATCGAAAGCCGCGCCTTTAGTTTAGACGAGAACCTACGACTCTCAGCGTAAACTTTTAGGAAACATAAAAAAAAAAGAAAAAAAAAACACATCTACCATCGGAACGTTCTTGTTTAAAAAAAAAAAAACGTCTTGGTACGACGACGTCTTTGCTGTTCCCAGGCCGTGAACGTGCCACACAAATGGGATTCTTTCTCGTTCCTGACGCCGACCTTCTGCGATCACTGCGGCTCGATGCTTCACGGCATCGCGCATCAGGGACTCAAATGTTCAGGTATACCTTGGCTCAAAGCTAAAATTAAGCGACAAAAAATATAAAGTAAACAAAAAAAAAATAATACAGTGGCATTGCCGCCATCCAGCAACAGCATTTGTCTTAGATATGTATACGGGTACATCGTAAAGCTCGATCCATGCATTTGTAGACACATTTGCTCTTCTCCTCGACTTGATTAATGAACCAATTACTGCAACAGTAATAATATCCAATTTTACCTTCTAACTTGCGATGAATTCGCCACCTACACCTTCTAGTGTAGTTCGCTAATTAGATACAAGGTAAGGCAACGCCAAAACTTCGCAGGTTTATCATGCCTCGTAAATATCTCCCGTCTTCCACCGACTATGTAATATTTATTTTTTTAATTTAAATCTAAAATAAACATCTTTATTAGCCCAAAATTATCGAAGCCCTTCTTAGTACGACAATATACAATTTTGCTGAGAAAATCTAATGCAGTTTTAGTAAAGATTTTTTCTATCCATCTCTCAGAATTTCAGAATTTAATTCTGACTCTATAAACTGAACCATTGCTAAGAATATAAATCACGACCTTAGCTGATCATTCTTTCCAAAAATGTCGAAGAGACTTAGGGGCAAATCTTTGGTCACTGTTATCGCATCCCCCCCAACGAAGGATACAAAAGCGGTGCACACCTAACAGGCGACTCTAACGTCTCGGAAAATTTTGCTCGGAGGAAATTCTAGGCGGATGAGTTTGGAAAATCCGCGAGCGTATCACAAAAGGCGCCCTCCTTCATTTTTCTCTAATACATCTTCGATTCACCCTTATCCGCGCCTCGACGACGCCGATCGGATTTTTCTGCTCTCCGTGTATCTGTTCATCGAATTATGGCAGAAGGGAGAGATGAATCTTGTCGTCGTTTGCAGGAAGTGGGTGGGAAGGGGAAGTGAGCCGAAATGTCTCAAATCCGAAATGTGACGCCTTTCAAAGGAGATGACGTGCGACCCACGCGATCGATGCGGCACATGACACGTGCATAATTTGGGGATAAATTAAATAATCATCACACGCGTTGGTCTTCAAGGGAGACAAGCCCCCCTCACGGCGAGTCGATATACCTACAATAAATCTTATCAGGGGATAACCTTTGGTGCTTCGTATAAATCAAACGACTATTATTCTATTGATCTTATTATGATTCTTAACGCGAGCATTTATATCGATACGTATTATACACACTTATTTCTTTTTGACCTCTAATCATATAATGAATTGGACTCGAGTTTCTGGTTTGAATAAAATTTCAATCTAAAGTACGAAATTCGTAATTTTTCTTATACCGGGGAATTCCAATCGCAAAGTTCGAGGATCAGAAAATTAAATCTAAAATGCCTTTAGGGGAGCACTGACTGTGGGCGCTTCGACTCGCCGTAAATTTTCTTCGATAAAAAAGGTTTCCCGTCCGACAAATCGTAAGGGAACTTTACTGCCTGAAGGTGATGATAATCGCGCATTTACTGCCGATTCGAATTAGAATACCTCCCCCCGGGGCGACCCTCCTTTGAGTCCAGTTGTGTCTCTATGCGATACCCGTTCTATTTTGCAGCGTTCGCTTTCGAGTGTCATTAGGTATATTTTTATTGAGGTTTTTTCATTTCGATCGACGCGTCGGTGTCCCTTGGCTACGCGATCGAATAACACGTCGGCGCAATTTATTTTCATCCGAAACTGGTGTTTTAAATTTTCAATTATTTAACGTCAGTGCGATCAAACACCGACTCGGCAAACAGATCTGGTACACACAAAACATTCGCGCGAAATTGAGGCAAATGAAATTCATCGAATTGTTCAAGCAGCCTATTCCTTTTTAACTCGAATTTTCGAAACCTATACTTTATTTTACTGCAGTGCTTGCAGATCCTTTTATTCGCGTATTAATTTTCAAAGCGATAAAAAAAAAGAAAGATAAACAGTTACGATGCCATAAATTTCGTTAACGAAAATTAAAAAATCAATAAATGTTCACGCGTGTGCTGTACGTTCAACAATTTTAAGATGCTTACGTTTTTGTTTTTAGTTTTGTTGTGTTTATCATGGCAAATGTAATGATTTATTGAATCAAAGTTTTCGCGGGTGTATTCTCGTTGCTCATTCCTTAAATTAAGCTGTTGAAACAAAGCAGTGGGTACAAATGTATGTGAACCTTTAAATCTTGCAAAATGATTTATAATGGATTAACAAAACACGCGGATCAAAATGGATCGCTGGACGATTAGAAACCAGCTGCGGGCACATCGAATGGCTGCGTGCGTTTAAGCTAAACCATAATGCCCATCGAACCCTTTGACCCATTATTGCATGAAATAATTGAAGCCTTTCTAAAATTAGCGGCGCGCTCGGAATTCATGCAATGCCGTCGAGTCCTATTTCCGGGTGAAAACGTTATGTCACACATTTGCGGCCACCGGAGCACAGGGGACTCTAATTGGATTTCCCCGAAATCGTTATATGCCTGGTAATTCTGCAATTCAGCGATGGCCGCTGCCTAAGTGCTGCTACCAAAGCGATGATCAGTTTTTATTTTCATTTTAACTTTACCTCCCACGTAGGCATAATCATCGCCCACACGTTTGTTCAATATCAAGTTTTATCGAATAATCTTAAGCTTGTTATTATTAATAATGAATATTTCAACGCGCTTTCGCAGTCACTTATCTTTGCGCCTAGTTTCATTTTTTTTTCGTAGCAGGCAATGCCTCCTCTTGGTTTAAAATTTGCAAAATTTGTGTTAAAAAAAAAAAAAAAAACAGGAATAAGCTTGAGAAAACAGAAGATCTCGAGCAATCGTTTCTTCTCGAGCGCTAAAGAGTAAACAATTGTTACGTGGGCGTTACGTCCTCGCGCGATCGTCCCACGGTCATCTCACGAATTTCTCGGATACCCCAGCGTGACGTAAGCGCCTGGCAGTTATCTACTCCTCGAGATGCTTCCCTCGTTTCGCGGCGTGCACTACGTGACTTATCGCGTCCGGGTCAACAAAAGCCTTGGCTTTTTCGGGGTCCGCTAGTCTCTCCTTTGACGGTGCAGTCGCCGATTTTTTTGTCGACTGGGTGTTCCGAAGATTTTTTTCATCTCACCACCTTCGTGGTTCGATGTTCACTGAGATCTCCCTGGTTAAGATTGTTCGACGCTTCTCCTCGTCGACGACGGCAGCGGAGGTGAAACCTGCGATGATTTCGCAGTGGAAAGTGTTAGTTTCTTTATAAAAAGACTTATGTATTTCACCTGATTCTTATGTGCATGCCAACCTCATTAAACTTTTGACGTTTTTAAGTAGTGTAAATCCCTATGCTGTAGGACTGTCAATTTTTATCACCTTATGTTCTGTCTCTTTTACTCACTGGATTTAATATTGCCAATTTTTTTTACAAATTTTTCATTATTTTGTGCTGTGAAGTTGTATTTTTTTTAGTATTTTTTTTGTTTACCGTAAATGCATTTACTCGTTTCAATAAACAAAATATTTTACTGTGTCCATATAAAAAAATAATGATAAAATCATGCTAAAGCAATTGTGTATATATGTAAAAGTATAAAGGCATACATAAAGTCTATCCATTTGTCGGACAATAGTTCAGTCTATTCATCATGTGAATTATCAAATGATCAAATGAAAACAAATGCCGCTGCAGCGTTTAGTGTGCGAATGTAGGAAATAATGGATAAGCTTTTACTGGCGCAAAATAAATTGCATCAGAATACCTATATAAACGATCAGTTTAAAAAGCCTTACATAAATTAAACGCTTTTGTGTATTTTTAAAACAGTTTTTTTTTTCGTGTGCTGTACCTGATTAATTATGTACCAGCGCAACTTAAAATCTGTGCGCAATTCTATTCGCAAATTGTAATTGAAATTATCCGGCAGGTCGTAATTTGACTCCTTTGATTATCTAATTTTGCAGTTCACTGTTCTTCATTTAAAATTATTATATCCATTTGAAATCTAATACTAATTGCCTCACTACTCCTTTCTCCTTGTTTCATTTATTTTTAATTCATCGAAGGTGTAAAAATAAATTTATATGAAAATCAGTGGACGAAGGCGACGATATTTAAAAATCAATGGAGTTAAAGGTACCCGCGATTTGCCGGACGGCAATAGGAGTCGCTCAGAATTCGGATTTTCTCTGCTAATCGAATGATCTGTGTCCAATGGACTGTAGCATGTGACATGAACGTGCACAAACGATGCGAGCCCAGCGTACCGAATCTCTGCGGATGCGACCACACGGAAAGACGAGGACGTATACAGCTGAACGTCTCATGCAGCGGAAACAAACTGACAGTGGAAAGTAAGTGCAGAGGGAAAAGGATTGATTGACGGGAAATAAAATATTGTAGACATAGTCAATCGTTCGATTTAAAAAAATCTATAATTTATTATTTATTATAAGAAGTTATACACATTGTCAAATGGAGGAGGCACAAATGATCACGATGAACCATATGTGGGTAATGGACGTGAATTACTTTTTTCCTGGATCTGAAGATGGTACATTTTATAGTGCCTTATAACGTTGGAAATAAATGAGTTCGATCGCAGCTCGTCGGGCGTGATCATTTGAAGTCTCGAATGCTCTCGGAACACGATTGTAAAAAAACTCTTGCAATTAAGACTCGGGCTAACTGCAATATTTCTTTCTCAGTTATACAGGGTCGGAATCTCATTCCTATGGATCCAAATGGTCTTTCGGATCCGTACGTCAAGCTAAAACTAATTCCAGAGGGCGAAAATATAAAGAAAAAAACGAAGACAATCAAGTCGTCATTGAATCCAGAATGGAACGAAACGATCACGATGTAAGTAAGACAAATTTTGGCCCATCGATATAGCACGATAAGTATTTTTTTTTTATTAGGAAGACTAATTTCCGACGTTTTCGGAATACATCTTGGATATCTTTTTCGTAATCTTCGTCTTTTTTTTTTGTAATCCGACGATCAATTTTTTACGTTTTCGACATACATCTTAGATATCTTCTTCGTAATCGTATCAAGTCCCCTTTCAAACCATCAAAAATCACTTTTTTCCCTTTATCGATTCTGAAGCGACCTGAAGCCCGACGACAAGGACAGACGGCTATTGCTGGAGGTCTGGGATTGGGATCGCACGTCGCGCAACGACTTCATGGGTTCCCTGTCCTTCGGTATCTCCGAGCTGATGAAGGCACCGGCCACCGGCTGGTTCAAACTCCTGACCCAGGAGGAGGGCGAATTCTACAACGTACCCGTGCCCGAGGAGGGCGTCGATTTGGCAGAGCTCAAATCGAAAATGCGGGTACGTTCGGTATGTAAAACGCTAGATTTGCTTAAGCCTAAGCGTGCGCTCCAGCTTCATATACTAGAATAGAGGTATACAACGCTTTTGCTTAACACTAGCTGATACACTGGGTATACTGGGTACTTTCACAATTTTTCAGTATTTTATTTATTCTTTTTTTTTCTTCTTTCGTTTGTACGGATTTTACATTTTTACATATAGTGCAATAAGCGTTTTAGTTCCCTTTAATTTTAGTTGCCTTTAGTTTGTAGTAATTGCTTTCCGCAAAATTCATAAGGACTTTATTTGAATGTTCATTGAAATAATAAAAAAGTTTAATCGAATGGAAAGTGTTGAATCATTGATCGAGTCAATTAAATACAAGTAATGTCCTTAAAATATATTTATTTTGTTTCATTCAATTATGAAAGTTCGTTTTTTTTTTCTTTTTTTTCTCAAACTCGAAATATATCTTGCCAGAGGTAAAAGAATTAGTAATTATGAAAGTTTTGTTATAATATGTAGCTAATATAAAATTTAATTTAATCCGTTCTAAAATATTTCGTCGCCCTAACGATGCGAACATATTAAAGCTAACATATTCAGGATTACTACAAAAGAAGGTCATCCTGTGCTCATAATGCAGGATTATCCGCATCAAACGGGAAAATTTTTCCTCGAATTAAACCTTCTGTTGACATGTTACGTAAAATAGACTGCATGTTGAAAATGTCGCTTTTAAACAATTATAAAAAACCTTTTACTCAACCGTTAAAAATTGTTAATAAAATACGCGTCGCGCATGTAATTAGGTCAAACGGAAATGTACCGCAAACAGCGTGGACTACATTATTTGATTTGAAAAAGCATTGCCCACAGTTTGATGAAAATCGGTGACCCAAGGGTAGTACTCTCTCTCCAATAAAATACGTGACCGAAGCAAAGTTTCATTAAATTATCTAGCACGCGGACAAACATTCAATCCTTGTCTAGAAAAAAAAGTTACTCTTCGGAATTAAGCTACAAGATAATTTAAAGATATTTCGATACAACTGGATAAACATTTAATTATTATTATTAAAGAAAAAAAAATATTTATTTGAAGGATAAATCCGATGTATCTCGAGTTTGTACACTTTTTTATTTTTCATCTCCGGGAACTTGGCTACTAAATAAGTTCAATGAGCGCGTCGTATTTTCTAGAAAACGTCCGTCACGAAAAAGGTCCCGACGACACAGGACAAGGAAGTACCGCACAACATGGGCAAGAGCGATCTCATTCGAGCGTCCGACTTCAACTTCTTGCAGGTCCTCGGCAAAGGCAGTTTTGGCAAGGTTAGATTCTTTTGTGCGGAAAATTTCATTACCCGCCATTGAAAGGCTCGCGCGACTATTCTTTTCGATTCTTTTCTCTCGAACTTTATAGAGTTGCACGTAAATTGATTGAAACTTTGGTGAAGGTAGCAGCCTTAAAAATAACATTGAAAAGAATAATTGCTGTTTAGAATTGCACATAATTAATTCGGAAGGAACGTAGTTTTCTTCTCTCTCCCTTTTTTTTTTTTTTTGATGATGATATGCAAATCGTACGTTGTTTTTGTTATTTTAATTTGCTGTATTTCAATTATTTTCTCAAGGTTCTACTTGCCGAAAGAAAGGGCACGGACGAACTCTACGCAATCAAGATTTTGAAGAAAGACATCATCATCCAAGATGACGACGTCGAATGCACGATGGTGGAGAAGCGAGTATTGGCTCTGTCAAACAAGCCGCCTTTCCTCGTCCGTCTTCACTCGTGCTTTCAAACTATGGTCAGTTTTACCGGCGCTCAGAAAATTTTGAATCCAGAATCTCTCGTACACTTTAGTCTTTGATTGAAAAAAAAAAAATTTCAGTCGATAGATACTGCGACATTTTAAAATAGCTTGGAATTGTAATGAAAAATTTATTAATTTTCGATATGCGCGGTTTGATGTTCAAAGTTCTAGCGGAACTCGCTACCGAGTACAAAGAAATCGTAAAAAACGAGGAAGAACTGTCGGATGAAAAAATATTTGTATCGTGCCGTTTGCAGGACCGACTCTACTTCGTAATGGAGTACGTGAACGGCGGAGATCTTATGTTTCAAATCCAGCAGTGCGGAAAGTTCAAGGAGCCCGTAGCAGTGTAAGTACTTAGGGGTAAACTTTGCTTGGCTTCCCAGCGCTCCGCGTCCGTCGGCGCCCTCGCCGAACATCGTACTCATTTCTTCGCTTTGCCGGCGATCATCCCCTCTTAAGCTGGGAAGTAAAGGAATTATGCTGCGGCACTAATTCGACAAAGTTGATCGCGACTCAGCCGTTTTTCTTTCCACTGATGTACCTTCAGTTTTAACGCTTTTGCGTTTACACGGTTTAAAGGGGTCTGAAAGTCGCCTGTCTATAGCAGACAAAAAAAATAATTAATTTGCTTATATAACAAAGAATTTAAATGCAATATCAAAAAACAATAAGACACTTGCTCTCCGTTAGGTAACGATCTATCATTTTATAAAGTTCCAAGATCGCATTGCAATACCTTGAGAAAAGCTTGAATAATGTAAAAAAATCATATTATTCAACCTTTTTTCATCAAGGTATGTTACACGAACTTGGAATTTTATAAAGTGATGGATCGTTACATAACGAAGGGCAAGTATTTCGATTTATAGTCTTTGTTATAAGCAAATTAATGATTTTTTTTGTCCACTAAAGTATGGCGCGAAATTTGAATGTTTAATTGATTTTCATACCCTGTTAACATCTCCAAACTTTCTATATTTGTTATTTTTTTCTTTTAAGTTTTTATTTAAGAACTTTCAATACTGAAAACGCAAATACATTATTCTCGCGTGAAATTCGTAGAAATTTGTTAATTTTAAGGAAACGATTTACTTCAATAGTACTTATTAAATATTTCTTTGAATCAAGTATAATGATTTCATAAAAACTAAATGAACTGATTTGTTTCTAAATAAATTGAGTAATTTCAAGAAAATATTTTTTTGACTCGATAAAATATTTAATAAGTACTATTGAAATAAATATTTGCTTAAAATTAACAAATTTTTCTCTCAGTGCGGGAATGTGTATATAGGAGTAAGCGAATACCTGAGTAGCAAATGCAATAACGTCTTGTCTCTTCCTGATTAAGATTCTATTCAGCGGAAATAGCGATCGGTTTGTTCTTCCTCCACTCACGCGGCATAGTTTACCGAGACCTGAAGCTAGATAACGTCCTGCTGGATCAGGACGGTCACATTAAGATCGCTGACTTTGGCATGTGCAAGGAGGGCATCAGCGGCGACAAGACAACCAAGACCTTCTGCGGGACACCCGATTACATCGCTCCCGAGGTCAGTAGGCGACCCTCGACCATCCCCCTCTTTCCCTCCGCCTGATCCCCGATAGCGCGGCTCAATTTGGGAGCGTGGCTTTTCATGCGGGCACGTACCGCCTAAAATGCTTGCCGAGCATATCCGCATACTTCGAACACGTGTAATGAACGCCCAGTCTACGGAGCAGTGCATACGCGTTTCCCTCATGTTTACCAGCTAACCCGTCAAACATTTGCTTATCCCGTGGACACTTTATTTCCTTAATGAAAAAAAGTGCATTTTTTACAAATGAATAAGTGAAATTCACATCGAACAAGTGAATATGCACTGATTCTACGTGAAAGTTTTATCGCGTATATTCACTTATTTTATTTGAACTTCGCTTGAATATTAAGAGAGATGGACCTTTGTGCGTTAAACGGATAATATTTTCTGATGGGAATTAATAAGCTTTTTTATTTCGTGCACTTACAGATTATATTGTACCAGCCGTACGGCAAGTCTGTCGACTGGTGGGCTTACGGAGTGCTCCTTTACGAAATGCTGGTTGGACAGCCACCTTTCGACGGCGAGGACGAGGAGGAGCTTTTTGCTGCCATTACCGACCAGAATGTCAGTTACCCTAAAGCTCTTTCCAAGGAGGCCAAAGAAGCTTGCAAAGGGGTGAGAGCATCCACCTTTTTCGTAAAACCTTCAAAAATTTATAACGAAATGAGTACGCCAAAATGGCTTCGCTGAGTTCCATTCGAGTCATTAATAACGTTGAGTAAATGAATCACGAGCGGACAATAAATTTTGCAAGCTCCATTCTACGCAATTACTGAACTAATAGATAAATGGAAATTGTAGAGCAGTAGAGAGGTGCTCAATGGTACTGATTTGAATAAAGAACAACAATTGATTCCCGGGTGGACGCAGCGGTAAATTAATATTTATTCTTTTTGTTTCAATTTAAAACGGAACTCGGTAAAATGAAAGTAAAAAAAAAAGGAAATAATATCGCGTAAAACAAAAAAAAGGACCATTACTAACTTCGTTTAGTCCGCGTACAATGGTTCCATTTGTTTTGGAATTCGCGCAAGTTAAATTCATCAACGTAGAAAGCAATGGTGAATTTCCGGAAAACCAAGCGTTGAATATTAAACTGCGAAGGCAAACAAAGGCGCGCAAGGATATTGAGGCGCAAAAAAAATTTCTCCGCGCCCACGGTTTTTTTTTTTTTTTATTCGAAAATAAATGGCGAGCTCCGCGCAAATTATTTTGAAAACGGCGTGCGCACGCTTTTGCAGTTCCTCACGAAAAATCCGAGCAAGAGATTGGGTTGCGGCAGCCGAGGCGAGGACGACGTGAGGGGCCATGCGTTCTTCCGGCGCATCGACTGGGAGAGGATTGAGAATCGGGAAGTTCAACCACCCTTCAAGCCAAAGATCGTAAGCTTTATTTTCATTTAACTGTTTGTTTTGCGATCAGTCATACCCACTCCTTTTGGCTGCTTACCGAAAGAATTTTTGCAATTAAAAATTCGCAGGAAATTCTGTTCAAGAAGAAAAACATGAAGTTTTTATCTTTTTTTTTTGTTTAAGCTTTAAAAAAAAAAGTAAATTATTCGAATTCGTTTTAGTTTACTATTATACACTCTAAAAACAATGATAAATTCACTTTTTCGATGTAAATTTCACGTATTCATTTTTAGAAGGTAGAGAAGAGAATTCCGAATTTTGAAATCGTAAAAGAAAATTGCTCCTTTTTTAGAGGGTAGCGAAGAAAAATTGGAAGGTTGAAATATTAAAAAAAAATTGCTCGAAATTTTGCAGAAACACCGAAGGGACGTGAGCAACTTCGACAAGCAATTTACATCGGAGAAGACGGACCTCACGCCGACGGACAAGCTCTTCATGATGAACCTCGACCAGACGGAATTCATGGGCTTCTCGTTCCTGAACCCGGAGTTCGTTCAGCACTTATAATGCGCCAAAAGTCACCCGGAACTAAAGCAGCTAAGCAAAAGAGAAAAGACAAGAATCTCCGTTCGCGTACACGACACGTACAGTCTCTCTTTTCTGCCTGTGCGCCTGACTATAACACTTAATATTGCCCTTAAACTCGCTCCCCCGTCCCACCTTCCCCTCGATCCTTCGAAAACTCCTTACACCTTTCCGCTGCCTCTTACCCAGACTTTGCGATTTAAGTATTTCTCTCTCCCTCTCTTTCTCTCGTACCTCGCGCTTTTACCTAACTGACGCGAGTGCGTTCGCTCGCCAAAGCAAAGGGATACGCGACAATTCGCCGTCTGTTTCTTACTCTCTCGTCTGGCGACGCTTTGTTGCTTGTACATTTTTTCGGAGCGGAGGATGCGGGAGGAGAGCGAGAGGAAAAACGTGAGAGGAAGCAAAAAAGAAATTTGAATTGTATCGAATTCAATTGATAAAAAAAATATATATACATACGATAAGAGGATTGTATGGCGCCGAGCGCGATCGATCTATCTCGTTCCGCCTCGATTCCGAGGATCCTTATAGTGAGGTTTTTTTCAGTGTATTTAATGAAAAGAAGTATATAGATTATATATGACACATTATGAAAGGAATATGAGAAAAATTTTCAAAGGAATAATTATAATGTATCATTTCGATGATCGTGCGACATGAAATATCGCGCGGGTCGCGTTTCAATAAAACTTTTAATCATATAGTGAGAAGTATGTAGCTTTTAAGTACGCGAACTGCATGTTAAAGGAGTCTCAGCGGCGCGAATTTCAGATCCGCGAGAGAATAATTTTCTCCGCGGTGGTTCGAGAGGCACGTGCAATGGATTTAAGGAGTGCAAAGATTTAATGAGTGGTTGGATGGATATACAGGAAATCGGGACGATGCCGATATCGATCTGCAGACGCGAGCAGTGCAGTTCATAATCGATCGGTACTTTTTGCTTCGAAATTCTCTTTTTGTTTCCGCGATTATTTTCCAATGTAGAATGTAGAATCTCGCATCTCGCCGGCTATGATAAAACTAAAGAGAAAGAGTATATATAAACTGTCTTCGTTTCTTGCGTATACATATATTATAAATGCATTTATTTCAGTAGACTCTACTGTCCGCCTTCCAAAGTTACATATTGAATGAATGGATACTATTGAATATTCGCATTAAAATACGTATATATAAATATGTATACATCAAACTTTCTATCAACATTTCGTTAAGGTTCACCTCTCGACGGTTTAAGCTATAACTCGTATATATAAATATATAAATATATATATATATATAGGAATGCGATTCTGTAATCGTTGTAGATGAAGCACGCGGGCGTATCGACTGCCGATAACGAAGGGAGGAAAGTACGGTTTGGCGCACCACGCGAAAATTTAATCGCGCAGGAAAAAAAAAATAATGTGAAAGAGCGGAAAAAGCGTCCGGGCGTCGATCTCCTTTTTTTCCCCCCTCCCTCTCCTTTTTCTCATTCTATTGTTTCCCGCCGAAAACGCTCTCGGCCTTATTATCGTAAATACATTATTATAAATTTAGCGAGAATATAATAAAAGATGAAAGAATGAAAAAAGAACATACAAGAACACGAGGAAAGGCAACTTATAGGTGCTTCTTTTTATACTCGTTAACACTATGGATATTACGAGGATACATATTATTATTATATATATTAAATAGTAACATTTAATTATAGAATTTCGATAGCTGGCTTCCAGGGAGCTAAATTGCGCGAGTTATCGATATAAGCGACGGCGGATAATGCTCTGCATCTACATGTATATTTTTTTACTAAAAACGTTAAATTATTCATATTGTTACTAAAAAAATTAAAAATTAAACACTTGCTTGTAGATCTGAAATTCTTCGTTCGTTTAAATACGGTTATTAATTAAAGATAATTATTTTATAGAATGCGTTGCATTTGCGGTTAATCCCCCCGTGCGTTTAATTTAAGTGGATCCTTTATTCTATGTAAAGTGTGTACATATCACGTGATGTATTAAAAGATTTATTTAAATAATGAAAAAAAAATTGAATTTGAAATAATAATGGATACTATGCGAAAGAGAATCTAAATTATCGGAGTGTCTCTAGTGTACTTTTTAAATCGCGAATCGTCCATTGAACGATGGATATTACAATTGAATGCGTAAAAAAAATCTCATTGTTAAAGTATTCTTATAAATAGACTAGCTAAGTTGTCGATGATTTTTTAAACTCATACCTCGCCAAATAGAAAAATCGTCGACAATTCAAGAGTTATATATCCGCCGCAAGATCTCGCATGAGCTTTGTACATTTAAATTTCGCTGTCGTTGTCGCTATCCGTGGAAGCCCGGCTCATTAAAGTATCTTACATACAATAAAGTATAGGAATTTAAAAAAAAAAGAAGAAAAAAATGGCGAGTCGAAGATCGCCGAAGAAAATCGCCGCAGCCCGCTATACGCTACTCGATTGTCCTTCATCGCGCGCTGAACTTCATTTCGTTGTACCTATCGAGCGTGCGGGGAAGTTACTTTGTACTTTGTCAAGTAACGCGATGAAATTTTGCGTATCTCCAGGGGTAGTTGAAATATTTGAAGAGGATGATGCATTTCGCGCCGACAGAAGGGATTATTTATTTATTTTTCTTTGTTTTCGTTCGGAAACAGCGAATCCGAACTTTTGCGGACGAAGCTCCCCTCGCGGGACGTTGAACCGATGCGTGGCTGAAAAATTCCTTTGAATTATGTTGTAACTGAAAATAAGCGGACGTATAAATCGCGAATTTACGAATCGAAGAAGGCGTAAAAGCAAACACTTTGGTCGTTTACGTGTAATATGGATAATTAAATTAGTTGATATATTCAGCCGTAATTTGACAATCCTTGTAAATGTTTTTAAGTCTGTGCTCTTTTACTGTAAATACTATGAATAAAAAAAAGATAAATACGTGGATTGCATACTCTGCATATTATTTAAGATTGAAAAGGCTAAGAAAATGTCGATAAAAATTGTTGATACAATGCAATTTGAAATGATATTTTTAACAATTTAAGATCAGAGAATATTACTGAAAGTTACAAATTTGAAATCAAATCTATATGAATATTAAATGCAAAATATTCCGATGATATCAACAGCATACTATGTAAATCTAGTCATCTTCGTTTTTTTGTGAAATATATCATATTAACTTTTACTAAAGGTAAACTCAGATTCCTATAGAAAAAATTCACGGTGAACAAAAAAAAAAAAAAAAAGAATAATAAACTTTTCAGAGGAAATGCACTTCTAATGCAACTACATTTTTTCAGGGCTACGAAGTACTTCGTTTGTTCCAAATGAAATTTTCATTTTTAACAACAATTTATTAGATGTCTTTCTTGTAATCTTATATATCTTTTAAGAAAAAAAAATATCATTTTGAAAATTATTATGTATTGCTTATTCGAACTTTGAAATATACTTAATAATCTTATTTCTGCATATCTTTGTCTTTATTACATCCCGCTATGTGTCTAAAATACCTGCAACTAATATTTTAATAAATTACTATAATTATCTTATTAATGCATTCTGAATAGCCGGCGGCATTAAAGTATTAAAATGCAGTGTTTATATCAAGAAAACTCCCTAATTATTTTCTTGAACGAAATAAAATCAGATAATTAATTCCACAATAAGAAAAATGATAATAGTTCTCTTTAATTGGAACAAAAAAAATCACGTAACATATAACAAGGTCAAATAAATTTGGAATAAACTGAGTTTACCGTAGCCCAAAAATCAAGATAAGGCAAGGTCGCGCCGGCAACATATTTTACATTAGACTTTTCTATTTCCATTTTATACTCGGCAAATGGCTATTTTTCAATCTTGAGGTACCCGCACACGCGATCGCAAATTTTTCCTTCAGTGCTCGCCCTCGTGCGCTCCTTATCAGTCACTCCGGCGGCTCTTGGTAGTCTTGGTGTTCTCTGCAGCGCGAGACACTGCCCCAAGCCGTCTGTCCCGACTATCCTCGTAAATTATAGTCATCAGTTACGCCAGTGCAATTTCTCGTACGCGATAGTCACTCGCGAACTTTGCCGGATCCATCAGTGCCACTGGCGCGAGGAAAACTTTTTCTTGCAGTTCGATAATCGATACGGTTATCAACGACACGTACTTGGAGAAAAAAGTTATGCTTTTCACCTGGACACGTCAAAAGTACACTCAACGTTACATCGCTTAATTCTAAGTTTTTTAAATATTTACATTATAAAAACTTGTAGGCTGCTTTTTATTTGGTTTAAGTAGATTGAAACTATTCTAAATTTAAAGGATAAAGATTAACTTAATCGGTTACTTCGATAAAGTTTGTAATAACATTTTATAAATTTTAAAATAAATTATTAGAAATTTTTTTTGACAAAAGAAAATCTCGCTGAACATCTAATTAACCAAATAAAAAATTAATATTATCTTTACTGCGCCAACTTGGCGTTTGAGCTATGAAAGATGAACTTAATCACTTGCTAGGATCAAGTATATCCAATGTTTCGTAAAAGAATTAAAAAAGTCATCCTAAACTTTAGCTAATCTTTCTCCCATCTTCATCATGGCTCTCTCAAAACTTAATATACATACTTTCGAATATTAAAAAAAATAATAAAATATCAAAGTTTGAAAAAGTCTCATTAGCCGAGGTTTTCCAAACTTTATTTAAAGCAAATTTTTTTTACACGGGTAGTTCCGAAATTGGAGCATCGCGTGCTTATATATACAACAAAAAAGAAAATGTTATATTGTCGTAAATATTTTGAGTAACGTTGGATGTACATTTGCCGGTGTTAATAGAAATTCGCGAGAATATTGTAAAGTCCTGAGGTAATTTATGGGGCAGCAAAATGCCTCTGGGTAAAATTCATTGTGCGTCATCGCGGGCGGTCCGGCTTAACACCCCACTTCGAGGAAGTACTCGTTTACATACCGTAGCCGCTTTATCCGGGCTTTCACGACTATGACGCAATTTTGCTTACGAGGTCCTTCCGACTGGGCAAAGTTCAGGAAGTACGTGTTCGCTCAAAACCTTCCGGGCTTATCTTCGCTCTCGCGATCGACTTACCTATAGATGACTTCACCCACTGGTTTTATCCCCGCCGGATGCATATAGAAGGAAAAAAAAATCCGAAGAATGAGTTCCACACTCGAGTCTTCCAACGAACCTCATCGACAAAGTCCGGCTGCGATCCTTTACGCCGTAGATCGATCAATATTTCACAATTTAGCATGTGCCCTCGGTGTACGAACTTAGATTATTTTTTACTACATCGCGTATCCGCATATGCATTGGAGGAAAAAAAAATATGACCAAGGCTATTTTAATGGCATCGTTATAGTAGAGTGGGATTTCGAAGTTCAACGTTAGATAAATTCTTACGATCGCTGAATCTCAAAGTATAAAAGTAGCATACTATACCGTAGCATTCGGATTTCCTATTGTTTGGTGAATGACGTAAGATTCTTCTTTTATTTTTTTACTTTTTTTTGGTCGACAAATTTGTCATGCTCCGGTCACATTCGTAAAGACGAATTATATACATTCGTATCACAGTGCTGTGAAACTTTCAAAGATGAGATTGAGCTTACTCTTTCCATCTTTTTTCTATACTTATAAGTCATTCAGTCACGGTGTACTGCTAACTAATTATAGTAAGGTAAAAAATAGCGTTTAGAGTAACATTAATAAGATATGAAAATTAATAATAGTTCACTACAGCGTTATTCATTTAAGCTGTCCAAAATAATAATATGGAGTATTTTTCTTAATGGTTATGCGAGCAATGTTATTTGTCAAAGTTCATTGGGACATCGTGTAATGAATAAAATATAATAAAACTATATTTTTTATGTTGATTTAAAAAAAAAAAACTCACTGTAAACTTGAAGATTCTCGAAACTAATTTTAATGTAAAAATACGAATATAAGCCAAATACAGAAAGGAATGGGATTTTCAATTATAGAAAATCGCCTTGGTACAGCGTAACCGTCGCGTGTATGTATCTAGTCCTGCTCAAGGAGAAAATAAAAAAATTAAAAAAATTAAAAAAATTCAAGTGGTTGAACCATATCTATTTTGTCTGACAGCGTAATATTAAGAACATTAAATACACAAAAAATATTAAAAAAAAAAATTCGTCAAAATAAATTGAATAATTTTCAATTACACCGCTGCATTTCATGTGTCTGTCTAAAGTAACCGAGTAAACTTTTATTACGACTCTTTTGTCAGTTTTTCATTTCGCGAATTTACAAGATTGTCACTAGTCGACGTTGATATACATTGTAACACATTTTAATCATAAATAATTCGATGTATTCTATTTGGATCAAAAATTCTGTACAAATACTTTTTTGTAATAAATCTTTACGTTAAAATATAAATTATATAAATGTATTTCACTTTAATGAATTTTTTTCGACTCAGAATTATTAATTCCTTTCACACTTGTTTCAAGCGCATTGTTGAAATACGCAGTTTTTCATTCCAGAGGAAAATCGACGCTCTCGCTACAATTAACCAAACCGCTAGCAACAATGAAAAAAATTAACAACAAAAACGCAGCAGAAATATGCGGAAACTTTTCATAATAAAAAAAATATCATTAAATTTTAAAATAATAGCGTAATAAACCGATCGCATGACAGTAATGATATACCGTTCGAGAATTAGTAGTACTTTGACAGCACATGCAATGATGATGCATTGCAAGTTTTCCTGAGCGAGTTACAAACTGCTCAGTTCGTCTCGAGCCTTACATTGCTGCGAACGTGGAAGTTTCGCTAAATAAAAATCAAATTATTCATCGCAATGGCCGGGCCAATTTGTGTGCCGTTCGAAGAGGAGATGAAGAAAAATCCCGAACTAAAGGAGGCTGATATTCAAGCGTTGCGGGAATGGTTGTCGAAACAACCTCATCTGCCGAAAATCGACGACAGTCAGCTGGCCTTATTTTTGCACAGCAATTACTACCGAATTGAGCCAACGAAGAACACCATAGATACATACTACACTGTGAGGACTCATGTGCCCGAATTTTTCGCTAACAGGGATCCTATTGGCTCGAAGGAGATTCGTCAAGCTTTGAACACTGCGTAAGTTTTTCTAGTGATTTTAAACGAGATAAAGTAAATAATTATTACTTAATAATTGTTTAATAATTGCCTTACTGAATATTTATACACCAATAAATAGAGATGACAAATAATATCCAAGGACCTTTTTAATTACGTACTTCGTGTCTCCTGGAATTACAAGTTCAATAAAATTCATGAAATATGCTATTGTTTTTTCGAACAGAGAGTCATAAAGTGGAGATATTACGTATTAATTTTTGACACTTGAGGATAAAAAATTCATAAACGAAATCGCGAAAATAATTAAAAGCTTTCAAAACCAACTGCGATAAAACGATGATTTTTTTTTCTAGAAAACTTTACGATAATATAAAAAATTGACTTTTAACAGTACCATAATGCCAGCTGAAAGGACAAACGAGAGACGGTTACGGAATAATCATTGGAAGGCTTAAAGATTTTGATGCCTCGAAATACAACTACAACGACAACCTGAAAGTTTTCAATATGTGCCTCGACCTGTGGATGTTAAGCGAGGGTACCATGAAAGGACATGTCATTCTGATAGACGCGAACAATCTCACTCTCGGACATGCCGCTCGTATAAGTCCCATGGGCTTGAAAAAGTTCCTTTACTACTTGCAAGAAGCTTTACCAGTCAGATTGCAAGGACTGCATTTCATGAATACTAATTCTGTTATGGACGTTATATTGAACATGATGAAGCCGTTTATGAAAAAGGAGCTGATGAACATAGTATTATCTTTTTTACGTAATAGTCTAGCAGCTTTTCATATTTCTTTTTGCACGCTAATAGTTTGCTTAATTATTATTATTATTTTTTAAGCAATTAATTCCTACCATTAGTGTAATGACTATTATTTAATGTTTTAGTTGCATATGCACAGTACGTTGGAGAGTTTGGATAAATTTATACCAGTTGAGGTTCTCCCGAACGATATGGGGGGAAAGGCTGGACTTATAAATGATCTTCATAATGAGCAAATTAAGAAACTGGAAAGTTTTCGCGATTGGTTTGCGGAGGAAGAAACTAATTGTCGGGTGGATGAAAGTAAACGCCCTGGAAAAGGAAAATCTGCTACTGACTTATTTGGAGTGGAGGGAAGTTTCAAAAAACTAGACATTGATTAACACTGGCGTTTATATATACATTACAATTTTAAATATTCACTTTTTAAGATCCTATTAATTTACAATATTGTTGGTTTAAAGAATTTATTCGGCTTAGATAAAAACATATTGAGTTCGCTAATAAAAGGTGTTTATTATATATTTCAATAAATTCTAGAATATTATGTTTTACTTGTTGTAACCTTCGGTTCAAAAATAAGGACGATTCTGTTACCTAATTAAATCTATGCAATGCTATACTCGTTGATTTACTTTTTTAGGGCAATCCATTGTCACATTCCCACGGCAGATTATTGGAAGAGACGAAAATAAATGCGAATTCAAGTTTGATTCTTTTTTTTATTTGCATCGGTCACATCGCACAAATGTTGATTTATCAAGAATCCATTATATTCTCCTCGTGAAAACGTATAATAATCACGAACGTAAAGAAAACACTTTATTACTATATTACAAAAAAAAAAAACGCAATTGAACTAACACATGATACACGTGTACATTGATACACATATACATAAGATAATTTGCACGTAACTTAATGATCGAAAGTTTCGATTCGTCTACGTAAAAAAAAATAGTCTTCATCTATATACAATTTTCTCTAGGTCTTGTTAAATAATGAGTTAAGAACTTAGAATTAATGGGGGGAAAAGTAAGTCCGGAGAAAAAGAAAATGTACAATAATTTCCTATCAAAATTGATAAGACAGGCGCATCTTATTAATTGCATTGTTTTGGCGTGTACTGAGGACTTGGATCGATAAACTAGCGTACGTTAGCTAAAATTCTCATCTAATTCACAATTAAATGCGTAATTAAGATTCAATGCTAAAATAATTTAATTCGCTAAAAAATATGTTAAATTACAGTCTATCAATTTCTATAACGATACATTGGCGCTTATAAACAATTTAAATGATATTTAAATACTTTGATATTTTGTAGTATAATTACATAAATTAACCTGAAAACAAAATCTGCATGAACACAAGTTAAATACATTAAAATATATGCACGTAGAGAAAGCTATTTTTAAATCGGTGTATTTATTTAAATTAATTATCCGCTAATGACTCTGAAGATTCATTAATTACGCATATAATTGAAAGCTGAATCAACATATCTATGGTAGCTAATTAAGTTTTGACGTGCCCGCAACGAATGTCGAAAACTTAAGGGAGATAAATATTCTTATACTCACATGACTCTGACTAATTAATTATATACACGAGTTTATTTAAAGGACTTGCGCCACACGCGAAAAAATCCTCTAGCGGCGACACTAAACTGATGCGAGAAAAACTTCTAATCTCGTTTCGTAGTAAAAATAAGGGTAAAAAGGAGACTACAATTCGAAACGACAACCGCGGCACGTCTCGTCGAGTTATACACTTCCTCACTAAGCGCTAAAATAGCAATAAAAAAAAAATAACATTCGGAGAGTGCGGACTTGTTTGCGGCAGAGGCTGCTTCATATCCATATTAAACTGCGATGAATAAACGTAGATACTATGCCGCGAGCCAGCTCATCGGCCAGAATACTGGAAGGTGCTCTGAAAAGAAAAATAAAAATAATTAATTAGATTTATCCCGACAGTATATGATCCAATTAGAATCGGCTGTGCTCTTAAGGAGGTGTGAAAGTCAATTAAAAATTCAAATTTCGCGCCATAATTTAGCAGACGAAAAAACATATATAACAAGGGATATAAATGCAATATAAAACGCGAAAGATACTTGCCTTCCGTTACGATTTTATAAAGTTCCAAGTTCGAGTATTTCAATACCTTGATGAGGAAAGCTTGCAACTTAAAAAAAAAACATATCATTCAAAGTTTTTTCATCGAGGTATTATTATACAAACTTGTAACTTTATAAAATGATAGATCGCTACATGACGGAGGGCAAGTATTTTCAACTTTCACTTGTACTCTTTATTATAAGCAATTTAATAATTTTTTCTACACGTCGTGCGCAAAGATACGCCTTTGCGCTCGCTCGCTCAAATTTGCTTGCGTAAAATCGCATCTTGCACACGTTGTGAAGAACGAAACTCGTGCGCAAACCTCACGCGAGCTTTAAAATCACTTTCCCGCACAAGCTAAATTATGGCGCGAAATTTGAATACTTTAATTGACTTTCGGGCCTTGTAGACAAAACTACCGAATCGCTAACTAAAAAAAAAAGAAGAAATAGTTACCATTAACGCATATCGAGTGTAGGCTGATGACTAGTCAGATTCCGGGTAGGCGAGGAGAGGGCCGTCCCCATGGGCGTGCGGAGGTCCGCGGGAGGGCCCAGCGGTGCTGCTTTCAAGCGCGCCGGGGTCGCGAGGAGCCTTGGTTAGCGCGAGCGCCGGCGCTGCGGTGGCGAACCCGTGGCGGCCAAGAAGGCCGCCGGCAAGGCCGGCGTCGTGTCCCAGACGGTCCGGCAGCGCGTCGACTTGCGCCAGTGGGGTAGCTGCGTGCCCAGCCGCTGGCAGTCGTGCGCGTATGCCATGAACGACTCGCAGTAGCAGTGCTCGTTCGGGCACTCGCACATGTCCTGCAGGCAGGCCTTGTAGTACATCGTCGGGTTCACCTTGCGGTGGCAAGACTCGAAGATGGACGAGCGCAACCGATTACACAGCCTGCAATCGTTATAAACACCTTCAGTATATTCTTATATCGTTTTCTCTCGGAGTCTCTATATCCGATAATTTTGCAGCATTCGTAACAATAATAATAATACACCGAAAAAAAAAGAAGTAGTTCTTACTGTTTCCTAACGCAGTAATGTCTACTGGACTGTGAAGAATTAAAAATGACTTGCAAAATCAGTAAAATTATAACATCTTTTATATAGTAGATCTTACTCTACAGAAAAGTATATTTGGAAATTCTATACAGCAGATGAAAGCAGATCTAAAATTCAGTTCCAAGTTCACGGTTAAATCTACTGTGTAAAAAGTAGAATTTACTTCTTCTTTCGGTATAATAATATTTATTGTAAATTATAATATTTACGAACAGGAATTAATCGTTCCAAAGAATACGAACACAGTAGACTCAATACAATAAATAAATAAATCAACATTAATACTGATTTTTAGCATTTCACAAGTTCACTTATAAGTCCATGTATCTGTTTTGAAAAATTTCTATTTCATATAGAAGCCAGAAATTTTTGACTTCATATAGAAGCAATTTATCAGTTTGGGAAAAATTCTATTTCACACAAAATCTTTTTAGTAGCGTTTAAAGTGAAAAAAAAAATTATTAGCGACGAATAGTATTTAAAAATTAACCTGTGATCCTTTCGGAGCTTGCAGCCGCGCTTCTGAGTGTGATTCTTGGTCCTCGAGCAGACCTTCTTGGCGCCCACTGCCCAGGAGTTGCCAAAGCTGAGTGGATCGGCCAGCAGTTTGCCCCTCCTGTTCGTCAGGTCGTCCTTCGGCACGGAGTTGAAATTGCCGCAGAGTCCGCACAGCTTGCCCCTGTAGGAGGTGGGCGCCGACACCTCCAGGAAGCTGATGCCGTCCCACAGAATCTTGATGCCCAGGTGCGTGCTGACCAGGATGCTGTCGAGAGTTCGGTTGATGTCCAGCCGGCTGCTCATGCGAAACGGCACCTCGACCCGGCGGCCGTTCACTTTGACGCGCATCCGCTGGCCCAGGTTCACCTTCAGATCGCCCATCTTCAGGGAGATGGTCTTGGTCCAGGCGGAGAGGCGCGTGGCCCGCGCGTCGTTCGTCACGCGGATGCTGAAGCTGTGGTTCGCGCAGTCACTCGCCAACTGATACTTGCACGAGCCGCGGAACGTGTAGAATTTGCCGTCGAAGGTTCGGTAGTGCGGGTCGCCGAACACCGTGCACACGCCATCGCCTTTTGTTTTTAAGGAATACGTCCGTTGTATATAATTCTCCACCTTTTCTTTTCATTTTATTCCAGTTTAATTCGCAAACGGGACATAGTCCCTTGTGTAATTATACATTCGAATTGACAATTTTTCACTCTTATTTACTTTAATATTTTGATTATACTCAAACTTCGAATCTTACTTATTTTGCAATTTATCTTGCGTAATTATACAATCTAATTAACAATTTTTCACTCTCATTTATTTTAAAATTTTAATTATACTCAAACTTCGAATCTTACTTATTTTGCAATTTTATCTTGCGTAATCATACAATCTAATTAAGAATTTTTCACTCTCATTTATTTTAAAATTTTAATTACTCAAACTTCGAATCTTACTTATTTTGCAATTTTATCTTGCGTAATCATACAATCTAATTAGGAATTTTTCACTCTCATTTATTTTAAAATTTTAATTACTCAAACTTCGAATCTTACGTATTTTGCAATTTTATCGCCAAGGATCGAATGAAACGACTGCATGAATACAAGAGTAAAAAAAAAGAACAAATTTGTTCCTAACTTTTTGGTTTAGCGAAAGAAAAAAAAAGAGAAGGAGTAAGGCATGTGAAAACTCACTTTCAACGCATCGTGGACAGCACTGACCCTCGGGAAGTTCCAAACGCGAGTTCGGCGGACAGGGAGTGGTTAAGGTCGGACACATGGACATCGCACAGCGCACCTTGCCCTGTTTGCATGCGCACGACTTGCAGGGATCTAGCTTCCAAGTTTCGCCATCCTGCCTAGGAGAAATTAGAACGTTTAAACAAGCTCGACAATAGTTGTGTTCGTTGAAAAAGAAAACACTTAATGAAGATTTTTTTTTAATTTTATTTAGTTTAGTTAGTGAGTTGTATATATATATATGAGCTGTGAGATTAATCGAGTGAATCGTGCGATGCGATAGTGCAATGGTGCTTGTTAGATGGTCAATTAAAATTTTTTTTTTTGAGTTTGTGTTAATTCCATGATTTTTATGTGAGGTAGAAAAAGTAGAATGAAAAATGTATCTGTCGTACGAGTTAATGGGAAGGATATTTGTTCTAGACCGTCTCAACGTGTTCTACTAAGGATTATTAAAATTTCTTTCGTTATACTTCGTTATTTTTGTAAAACAGTTTATTTTCTTGACTAACATTCGTTTAAAAAAAAATTACACTACCGCAAAAAAATTAACTATGTAAATAAATAATACTGTATTCAGTTGTCATCGTATGCGCAAATTGTTCTCAATGGTTATAAAACGAATCATATTGTAGATTTGATGATTTGCTTTGATCGTTAGTGACATGTTAGTGAACGTAAAAAAAAATGTTAGCATTCATACACTCCGATTTGCTATAGATTTGTACAAAAAGCGCATGATTTCGTCAATATCTTTGTATTATGTGGCACTGACACTTGCGAATATTTTACACACATAAATAATTTACAGAATATTATGAAATTATAGTAGTCGTAGTATCTTACAAAAGGCATTAGGAATTGTACTTTCGGCAGTTAAACGGCGACCAATAAAAATATATTGGTATCAACATCTGCGCCGAGCGGAGTTTTATTCCGAAAACTCGTGACTTCAAAAAAATATAAAACTCTGGTTCAAGCTCACTGCAATAGATTACAAACATTAACCTTTAGAGTGCCGGAATTTCAGAAATTTCAAAAGCCCCGTTTTTCTGTACAAAAAGTGAGTTTAGTTTACCCCATTGAAAGGGTCTTATAAAACTCAATAAAATGGTGCAAAAACCCCATAAAATGCGATAAACAATTTATCGCATTTTATAAAATTAGCAAATTTTTATAGTATTTTATAAGATAATTTCTACGGGGTAGTTTTAATTAATCAAAAAAGATATAACGCGTACAAACCCTCTACAAGTTAAAGAAGCTAACGATCGAACGGTACGTGAGAATCTTCAAATTGTCGCTTCATTTTTACCGACAGCTTCCGTGTAAAAAAATTTAGTCTGGCAATAGTCTGACTAGTCTGGCTAAGGAGACGATCCCAGACTTTATGCCAGATATAAAGTAAAAAAATTAAGTCTTACAAATAATGCGAGACTTTTTGCCAGACACTTTTCCAGGCAGATTAAATTTAATTTACATTATATCTGGCATAAAGTCTGGGATCGTCTCTTCAGCCAGACTTTAGCCAGACTTTAAGGGCCAGACTATTACCAGACTAAATTTTTTTACATAGGCTTCGTCATAAACGTCGGTAAAAAATTTCTTCCGACAAAAAGAAAAAAAAAACATTTTGTAAGAGCGTAAAAAGTGAAGCCACGAGTAAACGGAGTAAAGCTCGCAGGAACGAAGCGAAGCGTGTTAGTCGCCGATGAGAGTGACGGCGGTGATGAGCGCAAGCAGCGCGACAATGGTACTCGCCCCGTAAGTTTTGCCGGCGTAGGTGCAGGATGCGCGACTCTCCTCGACCAGGGGGCACTGGGGACAGCAGCGGCCCGGCAGCTTCGTCTGGAACTCGCTGTTGCACTCCAGGACGGGGCAGGTCTCCTTCGCGCAGCTGATCGCCGAGTTGCTGCAGGAGCACCTTGTGCACTCGTCCAGGTAGAATTGCGTGCCCGACGGGTGCAAAACCGTGCCCAGCATGCAGGCACCCCGCGGTGGCGACATGTACTTGCCGCTTCCTAACCAATCATTTCGTTTATTTCATTTATCTCTCGAATTTTTTTGTTTTTTTAACATTCTTCTCTGTAAATCTGAATACTTGAAAAATTTGATTAGTGACAAATTTTATCTGAAAAATCGTTCAGCTCTTTTAGGCTTTTCTTGGATCAAATGTCACTGATCTTGTTTTCCAAGTGAATTTCATATTTTCAGATTTACGTTGTTTTTAACGCACTAAAACAGTGGATGCGAAATTTCGCTCTTAGTTTTTTATACTGAGGCAAGGGACATAATTTCACTATAAAATTAGAGCGAAAATTTGACTTCAATGTAAAGTTAATTTTTTAGCGTGAATTAATATCAATTAAATAAAAACATGTTTTAATATTATTTGAGTCCGATAAAAGTTTTAATAAATAAAAAAGGAAAATGTTGAAATTACCTTTGCACCGAGGGCAGCATTCCCCGGGTTCTTGAACGATTCTGGATACCGGGCAATGAAGTACCGGACAGGCTTTCTTCGCGCAGGTGAGCCGACCCATATTACACTTGCACGTAACGCAAGGATCTTCTGTTGTCATCACGGATCTCTCCTCCGTAACTTTTTGTCCGTTAACGTAACACCCTTGAACAAATAATCCAGTAAATCACCAATAAAAAATCTACTTATGCATGCCGTTGCTTTGAATCCAGAAAATAGTTCATTGTAAACGGCTTCAAAGAATGACGAAAGTACTTGAATACATTTAAAAAAAAAAAGTTGTTAGCAAATTGAAGAGACACTGAAAAAAATAAAGTCGATTCGTGTACACACCTGCGCAGGTCGGACAGCATTGGCCAGGCGCCGGCGGCGTGGGATTCGCGCACGGAGTGTAGCAGTGAAGCTTCGATTCCGTAATAACGCCAGCGTTACAGGTGTACACCCTGCACGAATCGTTCGGCTCGGTCCACTCCGTCCCGGACGGATGATGAATGTTGTTTTTCACGCATCCTACAAGTGTCGTTTGAATACTTGCAATGAACGTATTTTTTTTTATTTTCTTTTTATTTTATTTTCTCTCCTCCCTTTTGCGCCGTAATGTTACGCTTTGACGCAATGACCATAATTCACGAGCGCCAATCACAGCAAAAGAGTCTATATACACTCGACGCAGTCGTAAACAATTTTCCCCTCTCGCGAGGGAGTCCCGCGGCTTTCTTCAAACGGCGCGCTTATCAATTCGGGACAATAGAGGAAACAATTAGCCAACGCGCAGGAGCAAGTGCACAAAGAGCAAGTCGGACGTACGTGCAGACGCGCACGTATTATACGCGCTTGTACGTGTGCGTCTGTGTGTATAGCTGCGAGAGGCCGTCGAGCTCGTTTCTGTTGCGCGCCGATCGAGCACTGCGTGCGCGTGTATATATTTAGGGCCGCCATAAATCTCACCTCACAATTAGCATAATTAATGCACCGCTACTTCGATAAAAGCCGCGACGAGCGCGCGCGTCCAGCTGGGCCTTGTACGCGCTTGCCGATTGAAGCGCGCCGTTCCATACTGATGTTCTTTATTCGCCTCGATATTCGGTGCTCTTTCTGCATTTTTTATTTGCTCTTTTGTTTTTTAAAAATTCGTCGTGTATGAGATCGCAACAACTATCGTTTGTCATGTTCCGTTCCTTTTATAACTTCGTATAATTCGTCGGGTAGGACGAAACTTTTATGAAGAATAAAACGTGCATTTCAGGCGCTGAGAGATCAATTTGGTGATTTATTCGGTAAATATTTGTTTCAATAAGACTTGTTCAATATTTCTTTGAATCAATTATTTATTTTATAAAAACTGCTAAATTTATTTCAATCTCTTGAGTATCTTAAAATAAGAGTAAAATAAGAGAATTAAATTGAAATAATGAAGAATTAAAATAAGAAAAGAGTATCTTATAATAAGAGTTATCGAGTGTGTAAATTTGAAGCTCGCGTATTCGTCGAGTGAAGCTAACGTTTGACTCTTAAAAAATTGACGAGTACCTCAGTAATTAATTCTGTGCGATTCTTTTACTGTCGATCCGGCGCCGAGTAGTTTTACGACGGGCGTATTGTCGCACACGTTTCGGCACCGAGGAATTTAATATGGACCACCGGCGCGATCATATTCGACGGTATAATCCGCAGGAATTTCATTTAGCGACAAAGACATTGGGATTATTGCTCAACTGAAGCTCCTCGACTTTAATTTAACCCGCGGAATTCGTTAATCACATTAGCCTGCAGTGCCGGACGTCTCTAGATAAGGGTCGCAAATTTCGCCCAATGCGTCCAGTAAGATCCAGTCGCGATCCCCCGAATTAACAGATAATTTCGATGCAAAACTGCTTCAGAGAAGGAATCGAAATGCACTTATGGGTCAGCGCGAGCGCGAGGCATAAACAGCGCGGCTAAAATTCAACGGGTGATCTCACTGCGGAGCGGATTCAGCCCTCCAGATCTCGAAATAGGGATGCAGCCAGCCCGGAAAGCAGTGGAAAGCAAATGACTCATGGGTATTATACCTTTGCACTTCTGGCAGCAGTCCTCCTTCTTCGGATCCAGCAACATGTAACAGCCCTCGATGCTGGTGCACTGCTGCTTAAGACACTCGACGAAGCCGTTCTGCAAAAGAAGAAACATTCACTTTTTTTACATTTATTTTTCATAACACTTTTCTTGGATCGCGAAGGCTTTTTTTTTAATAATTCGAGAAGGCGAACCTCGATCGAGAAACTCGGAGAAAAACGGAGTGAAATATACATGTATTGATTGTACATGCGATATTGTGGATAAATGACTTGACCGAGGGTCGCGATAACATTTTTCGTATTCTTAAGTTTTCATACTCAAAAGTAGACTGGAGGTTTCCTGATCCTGCAGCGTATAACGCGGTAACTCGAACTAAGAGGAAAAAGTAGTCGTTAACGGTTGTTCGTATGCACAGGAGCAAATAATCGCCTTACATTCAACCTTCGACGAGTACCTTGCCGACGAGAGTTCGCGAGCTTGAATTCGAAGCGAAAATTTATGTACGCGTGCTTCAATCGATTTAAAATTATCTACAGCTAATCCGCGATGAAGTATTCAAGCATCATTAACTTTGCGCATCCACACAATTTATCTTCAATAAAAAAAATTTATGAAGTTTCACAAATAAAGCGCACACGTGAGTTCTATAATTACAATTTAATTCGCTGCTAAGATAAGACAAAAACGTACCCTAATGAAAATTTGTTTACGTCCATTCTTCCAAGCAGTCAAAACAATCTACTTTCAATATTGAGCTAACATCGCCATTGATAAAGTCGAAAAATCGCGTAATACCGTGAAGATCCAGTCGAAAGTGATGCACCGAACGAAAAAAAAACCTACACACCGAAAGAAAAAAATAATAAGTATTATAACTTCTACTTTTTATACGTAGTAGATTTAACTGTAAAATTGCAATAATTAATTAAACTTTCCGAATTTTCAGTAGTAGTAAAAATCTATTTTATCATTTTGCAAAGCAGTTTTTACTTCTCCTATGAGATGTTACTGTCGCAAACCCGTAAAAACTACTTTTTTTTCTTTCGGTGTAGAAGCGGCGAGGGAAAAGGCGATCACGTCCGGGGGTGATCGCCTCGTTTCGCCAGCTCCCGATTTCCCGCTCAACAATAACAAATAATTATGTCACACAGCCGGCCGCGCGTCTTGCCCCCTCTTTCCCCCCTTCTGGCCGTGGTTTTTTATCCGACGCGCTTGTACGCGACGAAAACAAGAAGCGTCACGAGATCCCTCGTTGCAGCGCCGAGAGATGATGAGTCAATGAACCAACCAGCGGTATAGATAACCGAAGCCAGCAAGTGCTGCAGCTGAGCCGCGCGGCGGCGGTGCCGCAGCTGATGATGGAAAAAAGCCGATTGTGTTTATCGCCGTTTGCACGATCATGACGCTCACCCTCTCTTTCTTTTTTTAAACCGTCTGGCACTGGCCAGATTCGCGCTCAAATATATATGCACAGTGTTCGCAAAATATTTCCGGAAACTTGTGTCACCGGATAGAAGGATAAGTTTTAGCAGTTTTTAGTTTTTGGCATTTTATGATACGATCGATGATTGTCGAGTTATTGACAATTGAAAATATTGATAATTTTCCTGGTAGGTCCTTTCCATCAGACCTTGACTGAGCGATTGATTGAACAAATATTGTATTTTGTATTGACAAAATAACTTGTTAAATATAAAAAGTAAATTTTCTTAACTTTGGTTCCTCTATCCAGTGACATCACTTTTTTTTTAACAGCGTGTATATCAATCTATATGTATGTATTTATTTATTTATTTATTACTAGAGTATATAAATACACAAATATAATAAAATACAAATGCATATGCATATAACGTTATATTTAATAATAACCCAGCAGAGGAAAAAAAAACATGTTTATAGACATCTGTATACATGTATATACATTAAATACATTATATATAAATCTATACACCAGATTATACTTGGTTACTTGATTTTATGTTTATTCACGGATAGCGATGGTTATTATTGAGCGGTTAAGCTGTGAATATTTTTTTTGTGTGGTATAAAAAAAAGGAGACTGTAAAAGTAGGGTGACATTCGTTGCTGTAACTCGGAGTTGATTAATTGCGCGAATAGTGATTTTCCACTGTCGATCAAGTTTAATTAATTCTTAAATGAATGGTAACGATAATTAAGTAACGACGGAAGGAATGTACAAGCCTCAAAACAAGTTCTTTAAAGCCTGGAAAATATCTGCTAGTTGAACTTATGTCTACGCTGAACTAAATTCTGAACTTATGTCCACCGAACTGAATTTTTTTTTATTCAACTGTGTAATTATAATTAACATTTTCGTACTTAACGATCGGGACTACTTTTTTTTTTATTTTTTTATTTTAAAGAAAGTTACTCCTCGCTATTCGAGAAAAGTAAATACATTTCGAGTCGTTAATTAATCTTGATTTATTAAGGTCAGCCTTTATAGCCGAGGCTTCCACTTGAATAAACGCAGAAAAGACACATTATTGTTTTATCGTCCCAATCATAATAACATCGCATTCAGAGACTTATGACTGCTCGGCAGGATAAAGGAACGATCGAAGCTGTTTTCCTCAAGGGAACAGTGGGTGCTTAAAGCAAGTTAAATTTTCATTGCGTAAACCGAGGGGGAGGCGGCCTCCCAAGTACGCGCAAACTCAATTTGAAGGCATCGGCGAGCTCGTCGCGGGCCTATATATCTTGTTTATGCGCGCGCTCGTAACCTAATTGATATTTCATCGGAACAATTGGAAGGCGCGCGCGAGTCGCGGAGCAGATGGCCGGGCGGTATGCGAGCGTAACGATCCTCCGTATAAGCGACGCGAATGAATAACTGCGCTGCTGCGCCGATCGATCTCTGACCGCGCGGTCTCTGATCCCGATGCGATAATTCGAGTCGCCAATTCGTTTGACGAGATCATTCGCCGCGGAAATTTTGCTCTCTCCGTTTACCTTGCATATGCAGTTGAAGCACTTTGTGTTTGGTATCTTGTCGACGGTGAATTCCTCCCCTTCAACGTCGCAGGTTTCTCGGCTACCTGAAAAAGAACGAACGTTTCTTTTTGATTAACTGCTCTTTCAGTTTTTTTTTTACTCAAGCTTCGAAAAACTTTAAGTAAATTCATTATCTACGAATTATATGCTCTCGAAATCTGAATTAAGTGAAATTTCACGTGCATTTGCGTATATTGCGGTCAAGTACATAGTCGACCGCATAAAATAAGTGAGCATATGCACATTTAGTATGTGCATTTCAATAGTTAAGTAATATGGATTTATTAAATAACTAATTATATATAGACAGTATGTATAGAATAATATAATGGTTTACTATATAAAAATGAAAAAAAAATTTATTATTATAAATTATTTAGATTTATAGAGAGTAAAGAATGAGAATTATATTTGTAATCACGTATAGATTTTAACTGGATACGATTCTCTGTAAAAGTTATACGGCACTTAAGATTTGACTTCCAAAAGCGTACATCTGCAGAAGCGTAAAAATAACGGTGAGACATCCCAGGCCACCCCGACTATTAGGGCTCTCAAATACGCGCTCGACATTGGAATAAACTCGGATTTGTCATCGGGCAAGGGGGCCACGCCGAAATACGGCGGATCGCGTCATCGCCTCGGTACACGATGTGCGTATAAAACGAATCGATGCTCCTCGCTCCCTTCCCGCTGGCAAAAAGTCGGCACATCCCACGCAAGCCTCCCGCTCGGCTCTCCGCTCCGGCGCACGCGTGATTCATTGCTAATTCGTGCGAGTGCGTACATGCGATTCGTCAGAAGCGCGCCAGGCGGAGAGCGAAAATCTCGCGTATCATCTTCGAGGGTCCGAGCTTTTATATTTCTCCATCCCACTTCGGCTCGTCCGGAATAACCACATCCGAGTGGCTGGATTCGCTTCGTTTTTCTTCTTTTCCATCGAGGGGATGTCGGAAAGCTTATGCCGCTCTTGCTTTTATTTGCACTCCAAAGCGCTATACAATGGGTAAATTTTCAAAAACTAGGATTTACTGCTTCAAATGATGAGTCACGCGAAGTGTAACGAGTATGAGATTTTAATGCAATAGGCAGGTACGAAAATTTCCTTATGGAAATGAAGCATAAAAATCTACATCTCGTACCTTGAAATCAAGATAACAGCGAGATAAGACAGTCGTTGAAAGCCCATTGATTCCGCGTGACAGGCTTATCTTGTATGTTTATATTTGAACAGTGCATTTCCAGGATAGCGGTGAGTTTGTTTCATTATACAAAACGCTTATAAAAAAAATGAGCTTCGTTTTATAAATTCCATTTGTATTTTCTTGTCGTTCGCGAATAATTTTCCAATTTTCTAACTTACAGGTATTTTAACTTTGTTCAATGTTTCATCATTGTAGTAAAATATGTATCGGTCAAATCGAATCATGCCTAGTTCAATAAAATTAATAGTTACGCAGATAAAAGTTGTGTAATGAGGCGTAATTAAATCATTATCAAAAGTCATTTAAAATAAGGACACACTTAAAATACTATCACCGGTTTTAATATGTGTATAATGCAAATGGATCGAGTGTTCGATTAATACAAACTGAGAGAAAAAAAAAAACGATCTCAGCGCAGAATTGAAAAAGTGTGTTGCTTCAACGAAACTGTAAGCTTATCTCGGCTTACAAGTACGGCAAAAGGAACGGTTCAAGCTTATGCAATTGGCAAATACATAGACGCGCATAATGCAAAATAATCCATTTTGCTATTATGTAGACAGTCTCGATTCGCCTTTCATCGCTCGGTTAATGATCCGCCGCTAAACGTCATCTCTTAATTAACCGTGGAATTTTGCAAGAACTTGCAGCGCAAATTTCACGATCCAGAATACGCCGTTGACTTGACCTGACGAGATGTAAGACCTCGTACCTTCGAACCCCACTACAATTAACCTTTATTTATATGCGCGAACAGTAACGAAGTGCAGTGCAGATCGACGAAGTCGTTAATTACTCGTCGATTTTTCTGGCCGCGTTATACGAAGCTTCGAAGCCTTAGCAGTTTGCTCGGTTAATTACGAAATTAATGATCTCCGTTGATTATGGCGAGTAACGACTTCACCCGGTGGAAATCTTTACGATGCCTACTTTCGGATTTTCATCGCGGTCTCGCTCCTGCAATTTGCGGAAAGCACGAGAATTGCGCCGCATTTTTCTTGAATAATTATAATAAACTTTATTTTATACATTAATTTATTCTCTTTTACGGCTTTGGAAAAGGTATCAAACGTAAACAACCTTGCAGCGTTTTAGTCAATTTAGTCAAGCGATTGTAGGTATATTTAAGATTGGAGCAATTATTACACACAAAATGCACCTACTTAGATCGAAGTGGCATTCACGTTACGCAAGAAGACTCGTCGAAGCTACATCGATCGGTCGGATAAAAATCTTGTATGAATGGAAACGAATGAATAGAAGATAACGATATTCATAAAATTGCATATAGACCGTAGTTTTTTACCGAGATTTATCGCTGAGCAAGTTTAAACCGTTTTTCTGCCGATCCATTATAGTTTTCTAATATTTAGTTAGAAGGTTGTTCCAGAGACTTTTTAAATGAAGAAATGTAAAGCAGAATACGATATTTCATGTTTCTGATCTTTTAATAACTAAAAAAAGAAAAAAGCTCAAGACTAAACTAGTTTTCCAGCGGGTTTCGCCGATTTCTCGCGAATACTGAGCGAGCATCGCCGAAAATAATCAGAAATCGGTAAGAAACGAGCTAATCCGACTGCTACGCGGAATCGCCAATTCCCAAAGTGTGCACAATGCGCATCATTCACGAGGAAAGCAGAAAAGCAAAGGCAACGTAATCAAACGTCGAGTAAAGGAGCGTTCGGCGCATCAGGAGCGAAAGACAGCCCCGGCGCTCAAAGAACGAGAATCAAAACAAACGTGGAAAGTCCCGTACGAGAGCCGGCTGCACGTGTCCAGAGTGTAAATAGATCGTTGGCCGGATAAAGTAAACGGCCCGAGAATAATGCACCGCAAAAGCGCGTAAATGGAGCGTAACGACTCGGCTCGAGCTTCTTCGAGCTTTCCGGGTATTCTCTGTAGGTTACACTTTTCACCTATTAACGATCTTCCTAAATTCTGCGAATCAGCGTGATTTATTTCGAAAAATCCAGAGGTACTGGCCTTCAATTGTTTAATTAATTTTTTTTTCTTTAAAATTTTAGAAGACTACAATCTTTAAAAAATATTAGAATAGCACGATCTTTAAAGAATTTTAAAGTGGTATGATCTTTAGAAAATTACAGAATATTACGATATTTATAGATAATTTTAAAATAGGTCGATCATTCTAGAAAATAGTAGAATAGCACGATCTTTAAAAATGTTTAGAGTAGTACGCTCTTTAGGAAATTGTAGAATGTTACACGGTTTTTTATAGAAAATTTTAGAATAGGTCAATCTTTCTAGAAAAGTTTAGAATACCATTTTAGAAGCTCGTAGAATAGCAAGCATCTTTAGAAAATTGTAGAATATTATATGATCTTTATAGACAATTTTAGAATAGGTCGATCTTTCTAGAAAAGTTTAGAATACCACGATCTTTAGAACATTTTAGAATAATCCGATCTTCTTTGAATAATTTACAGTACAGTAGTCAGAAACTACACTGCGTACAAGTGTATTAATAATGACTTAATTCTGAATGCATTTACGCAGTTAAATCGAGTGTCGTACAACAGACTAGACTTACATTATGCACGTGTGTATTTTATGGAAAAAAAAAAGAAATCGTAAAAGTTGAACGACTATACTTGCATTTCGCTACCGACGCATCAGTCGCATCTTTCAAATGACATCATTAAAAATAGCTGACCATTAAAGCGAATAGCCGTGCAATTACACCGTGAGTTAGACTGCGTACGAAAGCGGCTTTACGTAAGCTCGCACTCCTCTCCTCGTGCAAAGAAAAGCGTCGGGCTGTCGTAAGCGCGAGCAGCGAAATGAACAACTGGCCCAGCGGCAGGGCGCCGGTGTGTCTCTGTCGCAACGTTACCTTGCAATGGGAATAACGCGCAGATGATTCCTCAGACTGAAAGGCCGCGAGTGCTCCGCTAAATAATCGCCGTTGGGACTATTGAATAGAGCGCGCGCACGATAATTTTGGGCAAACGCGAAAAAAGCGAGAAAAATCTAATCTGCATCTGCTAATTTATGCTGCGACAAGCCTCGCTTTTGACCGCGTGCTTTTTTCATCAAGATTCCTAGTCTTCATCGGTGAGTTCGATTGGCAAATTTCTGATCGAGAGGGTAAGTTTGAAAGGGTCGGGGAAAAAGAGTGAAATATCATATACAAAACAAGTATGTTAATCGGCTGGGATAATATGCACTGGTGAAATCAATCGAGATTGTGAAAAATGATATTACATCTTCCAATACATCAAAAGCTATAACACTATGTTAATAACAATCAGCGTAGCGGCTAAATCATGCGATTATCGACAATCGAGCGCTGATAATGTTGCGACGTTCGGCTCACTTTAAATAATGCATTATGAATGTAAAAAACCGAACAAGTGCATAAGTGTACTTCTTATTCATCGGGCACCGTCACGTTCCACTTTTGAGCATATTTATGTGCACTCGGCGAAGTTATGCGCGCGCGGCCCATAATCCGATCAATATATGCACGCGCGCAACTGAAATCTTTTTTTTTTTTCGCGGCTAATTTAATCGTAATCTCAGTTTATCGATAAACGGGAGAGAGAGAGAAAAGAAGGAGTTTCGCGGAATCGCGCATACCACGCGTACATTTTTTCGAATATACCGATCGGCTTAAGGATCTTTTTTTTTTATTCTCTTCTCATAAATTTTTTAGATTACGAGGAGAGGTTCGAGGCTACTACGGTCGCCTTCGCCTCGTCGCTCGCCGAGTAAATCAAGCGGTTACTTCGAAAACGTTCGAGGTTATCAATGAACGCCGCGTGGAAAGTGATCTCGATAACGAGCCTCGTAGTTGGCGCGCGAGCGAGATTACATAACGCCTCATTACCTCAGACAAAGCGCGCAAAAAACGGCGGTACTAGCGGCGATCGCGCTAGAAGGCGGATGAGAAAAAATGAAGGTACAAGCACACCCGTTGACATCGAATCCGATACCTGCAGCTTGCGCTCGCTGCTTTCGCATTGTACGCAGGATCTAACAGATTGAGAACACTTCGGTTTTATTTCTCGGCTGCATGTTTTTCTGCAAAACTTTTTCTCAGAAGACTCGGGAGTCTGTCATCGATATTTCATTGAGTGTTAACAAAAAATTGAATTTAAATTTTTATTTATTTATTCATATTAACCAGTTGAATACACTAAACAATTATACAATAATTGATTACAAAAACAGCTACAAAAGTATCCCAGTAGAGGAAAGAACTTCCTGGCTCTACATAAACTATAAGTACTTAATAACTAAAGAAAGGAAAGAGAATAATAGAAAAAATAGAGAGAATAAAACATTTTTTATTCTAAAATTCGGATATTTTGCAAATAGAGCATGCAGTCTTAATGCCTAGTAACCTAGTCACTAGGTAAAAAAACTGTTTGCGATAATTTGGGCGATTTAAATTGTTATTTCTACACACCGTGCGCAAAGATACGACTTTACGCAAGCTCGCTCAAATTCGCTTGCTTAAAATTGCATCTTGCACACCTTGCGAAGAAAAAAACGGTTCGATACTTGTGCGAGGAAGGAATCTTTTCTCATTCGCTTCGCTCGTGCGCAAACCTCACGCGAGGTTTAAAATCACTTTCCCGCACATGTATCGAAATGTACTATTAAATTTAAAAATTAATTTTTCGAAATAAAAAATGCTTACCTTTGATGCTCTCTGAAACGGCATTGCAGCGGTGTAGTAGGCAGAGCATGAGCAGGGCCAAGGCTAGTAGGAGCGTCGACGAGGACAGCGAGGCCGTGGGCTCCATGCTGCTGGGAGGGCTCCGGCAGTGCCGCGCTCCTCGGGGGCATGTAATCTCGCGCGCTCTGCAAAAAAAAAAAACAAAAGTGGCCGATCAGCATCATCTTTTCAATTGCTAGGTAGCTAAGCATCCACGTGGGGCCTTCGACGTCTAGACGCAAAGAGAACCGTTCTCAGTTTGACGTCATTCATTATCGGCAAATCCATAATTTTTCTTCATTAAACTCCCGCGTGTTTGCCTTTCGCGTTATGGGGCTGGTGTTGTAAGCCCCGCGATTACGCAATCAGGATCGAGCACCTAAATTCTGCTCTCGTCTTGTCTTTGGACGACGGATCGAGTGGTTCGATGTTTACTTTTTAAAATTTTTTATGTTTAGGGAATTAATAATCAATTCATTATTGGGGCAATAAAAGGAAACTCTCAAAAAGCGAATTCTATAATCTTTTTTTTTTTAATAGCTCATAAATTATTTACTATAGATCTTTTTTTCAACGACGTATATTTGTATCAGATGATACGAAAACTGTTATGTAAATTTACTGGGAGTAAAAATTCTTGTAACATCTTTTATCGACGAAGATTTGAAAACAAAAATAAGACTGATCTTGAGAACAATTTGTTTGCTCGTCATTTTGAATCAACAGAGCAATAGCTGGTTAATAAACCAAATTAACGTCAATTATAATTGAACCAAGGAATAACCATGGCTCGCAATGTTGTCGTAGAGCCAAAAATGTTTGTTCCCCGATATTTTCTTCAATTTTGTTTTGCTGACGCGAAAAATTTTGGCCAACAGCAGTATTAAAATTTCAGACTCAAAATTCACGAGAATCAAAAAAGAAAAAGTACGGTCTACAGGTGTCATTCCTTCTTATTTTCTTGACTTTTCATGCTAGTCCCAGTTTCTGAATGTTTGCCTTTATTAAAAATATTAAATAGGACATTTACAACAATAAGCAGATGAATACGGGAGTTTTAGAAATCCAGAATCTTCAAGCAATAGATTATACTATTTTCTACATCAAATCCAAAAAAAATACAAGAAAATATGCTTTCAAACCAAAAAGAAAGGGTGCACAAAAATTGGAAAAAATTTATAAGCCACTTGCCGAATTCACTTGACGTCCCAGGAATAATTTACGAGGCGAATGAGTGAGTAGCGATCGGCCCTTTGTCGGTGTGATTTGTGGGGGATTAAATCACCAACGGAATATTTTACGGGATTTTCTCGGCATGCTGGACCGGAAGTACGCGTGATCGATGATCGCTCGCGCCTGGAAGCCGCGAAGCGCGAACAATGTATCAGAGCGTTTTTCATCCCCGTTTGCTCTCGATATTCGGAAAGTATCCGTTTTTTTTTAGAAAAGTGGGCCACGCGTAGTACTCGACACGTGAAGCTTTCGAAGCGGGGGACTAACGCAATTCTCGGGTCTAATGAGGAGAAGAGGATATTACTTCGTGAAAGGATGTTTTCGACGGCGATTTTGCCTGAATGAGAGAACTGATGAGTCACTTGTCAAGATGAACAGGTTTTTTCGTGTTATCATTGTTAGCATCTTTATTAAAAAAAAAAACAGAGTAACAATAGTTGGGGAAAAAATTACACATTTTTATAACTATAAGTATATGTTTGCCTATTATTAATGCATACATTATAAGTAAAAAAATGTAGTCCGTGCTATAATTTAAATAGTATAATTGATGACCCGCAGTTCTTTTTAAAAAGGCATTTTATTTGTTATAAAAACCTTTGATTTGAAAAAAAAAGACCTTGGAATGATATATTTCCCAACGCTCATTGACAGAAACGAATTGTTTGTTCTGCAAAGCGCGCTTTTAAAGTCATGCCAAAAATGTATTTCACATACACACGTTGAGTTCCATAAATTCACATAAATGTCTATGTCTTTGTTATGATATAAATATGTATGAATTTTGAAGCGTAAGCGTTTTTCTCCAAAGTGTCGAGAGCAAATAAAACGCATTTTTGGCATGTGCTTGAGACATTCATTGTCAAAAAGACGTTGATACTCCTACATTAGATAGATGCACTTTATCTCAAGGTTCTTCGCCGTACTTAATATTTAGTCAGCTTTTTCATTCTACTTTTTTTTCAGCGCGATCCACTAAACTTTAATGCACTCAATTTTTGTTTCTAATGAAATTAATTGATTCGTTTAAATGCGCAAGGAGAATTAAACAATTCATAAATCGATACTTTATAAATCCTTCTCACTACTTTACAGTAAACATTAAGAGTTAAAAAGCAAAAGTAGCAAAAGATCTTGCAAGTACGTTGCAGCGATGGTTCGCAATAATTGACCATTGAACGACGGCGTTTAAATCGAGAATAGGTATATCATTACTGTAAAATGCCATAAAATATAATTTATTTAATGAGCTTATAGGAAATGCTCGGGGATATGTGGAAGTCGCATCTATCCATCTCGACGCCACTTTCCAATACGCACGATATTACACGCGATTAACGCAATCCCGCGTGCGACGAGCGCTTGGCGCAACAATCGGCAGCTTTTAATAAATCTCGCCGCGATTCCTTTACCTTGCGCACTGCCGCTTAATTATGGTCAATCGATTTGACCTTACGAGCATTTTCCGCTTGTACCCCATCCTTTCACTTTAACCCTGGAGGTGCGATCCATCCCGCGCGGCGACCTGGTGTCTGCACATGTCAATGAGAGAATTAATGCCGATTTCGTGCACTCGCGAGTTTATGATTGTTTCGAGTGAATGCGCGGGGAATGCGTGCGGCGGCAGATTTTTTTTTTTCACCCGCTGCGAGTGGCTTAATGCAACTTTACTTGATTATTGCTCGGACGAGGTGAACTTCGAGCGTGGATGAAGAATTTCTGCTGCTCTGATCGGTTCTCTCTATGTGCATGTGTGTATAGCCCTCTCTTGCTCGTTCGATCGATTATTTTATTGATTGCGCCGAGATTTATGGGCTTGAGTTTAATTAACAATGTATTAGCTAATCGAGAAGGTGAATAATATATGTTACGCCGATTTTTGTCGCTTTATCAGCTCGGTGTTAGCATTATTGTTAACAGATTTTTTTTATACACTGGCGCACAAAAACTTTATTAAAATTCCTTTTCCTTTTAGAACAGCAACGTAACAATGAACAGTTCGTTGCTTATAATAGAAATCGATTCGCCGCTTGTGAACAATATAAAATCATATTAAAACCGACACGAGGAATGAAATAAAAAAAGTAAAATAAAATAAAACGCCTCGAAATCGATGAAATTGCCAAGAGCGCGTTGTTAATTAAGAACCGAAAAAAAAGATAATTCGCTCGAATTCGGCGAGGCGTATACACCGAAGGCGCGATAAAAGGAGCAAAAGGCGACGGCGCAAAAGGATCGCGGCGGCGGCAATCTTCATAGCGGTAGTATAAGCCGTTAGGAGAGCAAGAATTTAAATTTTCAAAGTCGGCGGCCGACTGCAACAATTCAAATTTTTCGTAATCGGCCGCGTGGGGGTCTAAGGTGTTCGACTGCGTGAAGTCGAATTCCACTCGCATTTTCGCGATAAGCCGTCAACGGCCAGGCAGAAGTCGCGAGGATACAGAAAACGATAACGAGCGCCGACCAAGATAGCGGGCATATCGAAATTTTGAAATTACCTTTTTATTGCAGATTATCGCTGCGGCTCCTCCACTTTTTCGTACGCGTAACGCGCACTTTTTTGCGCGCTTTTTACGACGACTTCTTTTATTAAGGAAGTGTGGATTTTATTGGATGTATATACCGATACGCGAAATGTGTCACGTTGTAACGACGCCTGGTATGCGCTTTCGGTATAAAAAGTTGACGGATCAAATGAATTTCTTTAAAAACAATTTTTTTAATTTTATATACGAGTAGGTCGATCGAGTACATACGCGTTAAGCATTAAAATTTAATTGCAGCTTTAAGAGGTAAAAGTATAAGTTTTATTTCCTTTATATACAAATTTACCGACATCAATGTCTGACCCTGAATGTTAAGTATTTTTTTTACCACTCCGCAAGATATTGCGTTTAAATAAGTTTCTCACGCAGAGCACTGAAAAAGCTTATAAGCTTTGTTCTACTTCTAAATCCCCTTGTTTTCCACTAAAGCAACTGCAAAAAATAAAGTTTAATCGAATCGAATTTATAGTCTCCAGGCGCAAAATAAATATAGTTTGGATTATCAACGTTTGACCTTGAATGTCAAGCATTTTTTACCACATTATAAGATACTTAATAAACGCAATAACGCAATAGCCAAATATTTCTCGAGATATTCTCTGAAAAATCTCCAAATTTTCCGGCAAGAAGAGATCGCTGCGACGGAAGAGCTCCGAGGAGAAGTAAGCCAGGCGAAGGGGGGAAAAAAAGAAAGGCGCGCGCGCGTGCGAAAAAGGAGGCGAGCGAAGGAAAGAAGGGGGTACGAGAGGAGGACGTCGCTGCGGCGATGCACCTGCGTAAGTGCAGTAGCGCGTCTCACGGGCCGCCGGCAGCAGGACCGATATTTAAATGGCCAATTAACGCACGGCTCGCCGCCGCAAAGGGGCGCGCGGCTTGACATCTGTCAGATGTCTTCGTCGATCACGCTCGGCGCACGTCCGTTTGTTTATTCGCCCGGGTATCGTGCCTGGGAAAAATCGGTTTCCGCGATAAACTTGAGGCGCGAGCGAGTTGCGCAATTCCTCGCGGCGCGATGAGAAAGGCGAAATTCGATCGGTCTCTCTCTTTCTCGCGTGCGCTGCGTTTTTTTTTTTTTTCTGTTTTATTTTCGAGCGAGCGCCTCGAGCGACGCTTTAGCGGGTAAATTTTCAAGATTCTATTTCCACGATCGCGTTGTAAATTTTACGGGGGAGATTAATGGTAATTACCGATTCCTTCTCTGCCAGCGCTGAGTGAATAAATTCTTTGGTTGTATACTTCTATAATAAAACGTTATTTGCACTTATCTCAATGTATTACTTTAATTAAAGCTCGGTAATAGTCCTGAGTTATCTATTTGAGTTGCGTGTTTCTGGACCCTCTTGGCATACGAATAAATTCATTATTGCGCTTAATTATTTGTTAATACGTTTGTTATCGATGCATCGGTCGTTCCAGCGATGTTTACGATCTGCGCGTACGGGATATTACTATATAAATATTCATACTTTGTATCGAGTCTTTTTTTTTCTTCTTTTTTTATTTAAATATAATAAAATACTCCTTGATGCTCCCTATTTACTCATAACTGCTTCCTTGTTCTTCGAAAGATAATTTATTGAAAATACGTCGTTATTATGAATTGTTCCCTTAATTTTTTCGCTTAAATTTTTTTTGTACTTTATCTTGCCGTACGCATATATACGTATGCATTTATCTCACTTTACACGTAAAATTATTTATATATGGTTTCTTGATAACCTTCGGAGATTTAATTTTCAAAGACTGCTATACGGTCGTCAGGAAAAATAAATTATTTAATGTTTACATAAATAACAAAGATTTCAGGCGTTTTGATTTTTAAAGTCAACGATGCTCTTGCTTATTAAAATGTGTGTATTTTCCCGTAACAAGTTCACATAAATATCTGTTGAAAAAAAGCTTATAAATTTAAAGTGACATAAAAAGGCGATTGCATGCACGATTAGCTTATCGCATAAACTTTTTTTTGTGTGCTGCTGACTCGTAAAAAGTTCAAAGTCACGACTAAATGTTCGTTAATTTGAAAAAAATTCTTATACTTTTTTCGTATTATTAATTCTTTACGATTAATGTAGGATACAACAATCCTCTCTTTAAAAAATAAAAGATGCAACATTTAAACAAACAATTTCGATTGGTTTACGATTCATTAACATCCATCTCAATGGCGCCAAAATTCGAATTCTAGTAAGAAATAAAAACAATTGTCAGAACAGTAAGAACATTTTAAGCTGATACAAATGAAATAATCATTGTATTTTTAAACTTTCTAATTATTCAAACGCCTACGCTCTCGAGCGCCCAAAGTACGATAGATACTCCTTCCTGGTTGTTAAAACGGGGGATGGTGTAAAAAAAAATTCGCTATTCCGTCTTTGTGCCTCGTAAAAACCTCTTTCTCTCGGCCTTTAGCTTTTGTCTCTCGCTCGCATGTATATGTATATGCGCGAGCCTCTATCAGTCGCAGGCGGGAGAGAGAGAGAGAAAAAAAGAGAGAGAGAAGGAAGAGGGGGGAGAAGGGAGGAGGCGAAGGACACGTCGGTATCTCTATATCCCCTCGAGGTCGAATCTCCCGAGAATCTCTAGCGCGAGAGAGCGAGCGCGAGAGATGGCCAATGGCCAATTAACGGCCTCTCCTCTCACGAGACCGGGAGGTGTACTCACGCACACGCGCGCAAAACGCGACGTCGAGAGTCGTCGATTGTCGGCAACGAAATCCCGACTCTCTCGCTTAATGACCCATCGGCTTTTTGCCGACCCTCCCTCGCGGACGCGACCCACGCCTCTCCTCTGCTTCTTAATTCTTTGTTGTTCCTTCTTTTTTTTTATATGCTCTCATGGAGCACCCATTTTTATCCTTGACGTTTCAATCGGTCTCGATCCTTTCCGTTGCTACAGTCACCCGGGGTGTCGCGCTTTTATCCGTTTGGCTAGACACAGCGAGAGTAATTTTACTTAAAAATAACTCGATGAATCGAGACACTCTGCGGCACTGAACATTTTTACGGGAAAATCAATGTAATTTATGGAGCTTTTCCCGAAAAAAGTTCAAGGATCGTAAATTGTGCCGCGGGATGTAAAGCACTTTAAACGCACTAATTTAAAGTTAACGCGGCCCTCCGTTGTGTTTTCCTGTCTTGGAAACAGCAACTTTTAAATCGGGCACAAATAGCCTATCGTTAAATGAGACGCGCGAACAGGTTTGTCGGATTTCATTTCCAATAAATCGTAAAAATGACATAAACTTCGCGGGCGTGGATTTCGGCTCCTTAAAAACAAAACGCAATAAATCAAAGCGTTGATTAAATTAAGATTACATTGCGATTTACGTGCGAACAAAACGAAACGTTAATTCCGATAAAGGCTGTTTAATTAATTGCTGAATTAATTCGTTTCGAAAATCTATTAAGACGCGATTTGAATACCGTCGCCCATTCGAATAACTCATTATTACATATATTTTTGCCTCCACAATTGACAATTATATAAAAAAAATTATACTCGCGTCTCGCTCTTATAAATATTTCATTACACCGTCCGTAACAGTACCTTGAAATAAGAATTTGAAATATGTCATCGTGGGCGCCGATAAACATTCTTTATACGTCCATCAAGACTCGGCATAATCTTTACGGTGAGCGCGTTTTGTTTATCCAGCATTAAACCGCCTCCCTTCTCCCTCGCCGTAGCAAAGAAATCAGAATGCCAATTCTCGTAACGGCAATAATAGACTTATAAACCGAGAAGCCGTATGTGTCCGTCGAAGAGTCTCATCGTGTCAGGGAGACGTCGAAAGGGGAGCGGGGAAATTTCGCCAGGCGCCGCTTGTTGGAAAAGTCATCCCAGATTCCGCGGAATCGACCTATAAAAGAGGCGGATGGCCGAGCGCGTATACTTGGCAGGCCAAGGAGTCTCCGTGCGCGAGGAGAGCGGAATCCGATGTCGCAATGCCTCATCTTAACGCATTCATAAATTTATTTTATGCGGCCAGCGCGGCGCGGCGTCGCGCGCCTTTTCACTTGGAAAGTCGCCGGCGGAAGGGACGAACGACAGTTCGCCGCGACAGGTTTTTCCCGTGGACGCGCTTCTTTTTTTCCTACTTTTTTTTTCGTGTGCGTAGGATACAGGGCCAGAAGCGATTTTCAAACTCCAAACGTGTGTACAATAATTTTGTTATTCTAGCTGTACCTACGTGCACAGTTTTAGCGTGTATATACACTTGACACAGGTTCGATAAAATTCTTCCAGTTTGAGTTTCTTCGATATGAATTTGAATACATATCAGTTGTGCAATAAATATGATAATTTTTAGCGCGCTATGTGTTCTACGGCAGGAACGCTTTTATACAGCAAGCGTCTGGAATCACCAAAAGGCAGCTGAACCTTTAATATACGACAATATTAAATAACGCGATTTAGTATAACAATGCGAGGATTCCCGCAAGTCGTTAACATCGAATAAACATGCAAATTCCGGGCGAAAGAAGAGCCGCGAAAAGTGAATCTCGGTGGGCCGCGCAAAAAAGGAAACATGCATAGAGAAGGAATTAGCGCGCGCGTGCCACTAGCCGTGGTGAAAATCAATTATGCGCGACTTTGAGGCGAAAGCGAATCGCGATCGACGCGCGGACGGTGCGTGGCGTGCCGCCGCTGCGAAATCCGGACTTTCCAGTCGCGCGGCCTACGTAATTGCGCCTCCCAATCGCCGGTGCCCGCGTGCACCTTCCTCTCTTTTTTTTTTTTTTTCATTTTATTTATTTATTTATTTTTTTATTATTATTCGCGCCTCGGAGCGGCTGATTGACGCGCGAATTTCGGAGGCTGCATACCGCGTGCGGAATTTTGTTTACACGCGCGAACAGAGAAAAAAGGGGAAAAAATGCGCAAATAAATGGGTCGCGCGACCGTTCGAGATGCATTGAGATAAGCCGCGCATTCGAGTGAGACAAAAATAGCGCTTTATCGAATTGGTACAAGTGCTTCCTCGGTACACCGCCTTTTTTTAAGTGAAATGTGCACGCCGCAAGAAACCGAGGGCAGTCGAATTTCGCGCTGCGCGTGACCGTGTCTTACCGGACTTGGCTTTTTCTACTTAATGTAGTTTCTTTGCTGCAACGCGTCTGCTTCTACTCCGTTCTCTACGTGCGCAATCGCGTCGACTCGGTTTTAATCAATTCTACAGATTTAATATTAATTAATTGCCGTTTTGCAGAATTTGTTACTACTTATAATTCAATAAAATTTATAAAATTTATGAATTATAGCTAAGATAATCATTCAGTTCCACTGCGTTTACCTCTATAGAAATTACCTAATGTAATTTTTTCTGATTAATAAATATTATAATTTAATGTAAAAGTTACATTTTACTTGAGAATTGAGAAGAAATAAAATACTTCGTTAATTAAAATAAGTTTATTTAATGGATACAGTACCTAAAACAAGGTCGCAAAGCTCGAAAAATTGCACGAGTTCATATTCAATTGTGCATTTGTCAGTAGAAAAGTTTAAAAGTTTGAAATTGTCGATGGAGCAGGATGATTATCTGAATGGGGCGATTCATTTCCAATTAAAGAAATATCACTCCCATTACATTGAGCCAATGACAATAAAGCTATTGAAATTAAGGCCATGAGAGTGGACGGACCAAAAGATTTGGAGGTTGCGATAGGCGCAGAGACGAAATTGAGCGGTCGCGAGCGGAGAGAAGCGGGAACATTGGCGGTTTGATTGAGTTTTCAATTTGCAAGGTATTTATCACTCCCTCCGACAGGCATCAGACACTCGGTCGATGTACGCCGGAAGGCCATTCCACCAACATTCGGATTTCTTCTCTTTTACCTCCGTACTCGATTTTTTTCCTTTTTATCCGATTTATCAAAGTAATCGTTCATTAATACTTTATTATACCTCGATTTTATTTAGATCAATGTAGCTGCAGTATAATTTTCGATATACAGATGAGATAGTTGTTTTGACATTTTTTCAGGAGCAGCAAGGAATTCAAAAAAATACTTTTTGATTTTTTTTTATCCGACGAAGAATTTCGTGACGAACTTGCGTCAATTTCCTCATAAAAGTGACTATAAAGCCTCTAAAATTTAAAGGACGGCGCCGCGGGACTACTTTTGCCGATGTTTTTTTTTTTCACTCTATTATGCTAAATCTCTAATGACTTTTCTTTGCGTTGAAGAATGTCGCGAGATAAATCATCGGCTCTCTTAAAAAGCAATAAGTCACTAACTGGACCCGCGACGAACTTATTATCAAAACATCAAAAACAGTTGTGCTAATAATTGGGGAATTCCTTCTGACCCCGATTTTTTTGCCGCAAAGTTCCGGCCGAGGTGAAACGTATTCTCGCACTCCGAACAAAACAACAAAGTAAAAAAAATTGAAATTAAAATAAAAAACGCGTTAGAAGAGAAGCCGAGAGGAGAAGAGAGAGAGTCGAGCTTTTTTATTCGAGTCGCGCGCAGAATCAATGGCCGCAGGTGTCTCTCTCTTGCCGATCTCCTATAGATCTTTCGAGCCCGAGATGACGTTACCCGGACGGTCTGGATCACACCGACTCGCTCTTCGATCGGCTTACATTACAATAAACGTCAAACAAGATCGTCCGGTCATACCGCAGGCGACAGCTCGTTATCGGCCGACTCCTTGCCGATTTTTACGTGGCGAGAACGCCTTGATCAGCATCTCGTACTCGGAGTGTGATTTACGACGGCACGTTCGCGCGTCTCCTTTATTTTTTGCGCCTCTAAGTACCTCGATTCTTCCGATCCGATTTGTTTTCATACGAAAGGATGGAAGCGGGAGAGGCTCTCGCGTCACTGGCCCTCGTTGGAATTTCTGTTGACGACATTTCGGCACGCAGTTATATGGTGAAAAAAAAAAACGGTTGCCGCTTGGTTTGTTGATTCAGTGGATTTGGAGGAAGATGGATTTAACGAAAGTAGAGGACGTTTTGAGTTTTTTCAACTTGAGGCGATTACGACAGTTTCGAAGGCAATAAAACGAACGACTTTTAGCGACTACCGATTTTTTTCTGTCTTCGCTGTGTCTCAGCGTGTAATTGTATAAGGATGATGTCGAAATTTGTAAAACATCTTTAGAATGTGAAGAATGCGATTTAGGATGGAGATAACGGTGGAATTCCAGACAATAAATCTTGCATATCTTATATAAAATAATTTAATTTTGATGAATAAGTTAACTAATACGCAGAATTATTCATACACGATCGCTTCATAATTCTACTTTATATTCGTTGACGCTTTGCTTTCTTTATTGTAAATATCTTCTGGTAGCAAAAAATTTTGTATAATATGTATGTCACAGTGAGTTTACCTCGACAATCGATAGGCGAAATTTTCAACCGAAAGTAAAGCAAATCAGAAATATCTCAACCAATACTTCACGGCTAAATATAGAAGCTCTCTCCATCTCGCCCTGCACGCAATTATCTGCGAATAATAAGCGCCGTAGCCTGCGGATAGACGACTTGCCTCTATATCTCACTACAATAGAGCAAACTAAATCTGAGAGCGATGACACATGGGAAATCCTCGAGCTTTAGCTTGACATCGAGTTGATTCGTGATTCAAAATAATTAGCGACCGCACGTGTCCTCTCTTCATGACGGATATATGGCCCTCGTTGAGCTAGCCTATCTTCACTTAACAGACCGTTCAAGTTCGAAAATTACCTTTCTAAAAAAAAAACAGATTTTCCTTCAATTTATGTAAAAAAGTAGCTTCTATTTTTTACACAGTATAAGATTTAATTCTGAAATTAGAAGTTGATTAAACTTTGCAGTTAAATCGCCAAATGTACTTTTCTGTAGAATCTAAGATCTGCTTTAAGCTGATTTTGATACTGATACAACTGTTGCGAAACAGTAAGAACTACTTTTTCTGTCGGTGTACCAACGTACGAGCGAATTTCCAAAAAAAAAGTTACATGCTACATAGGATGTAAAATTTTGGACCGGCGTTTAATCGATTAAATTTCGAATGGCTATCGCGACAGAAAATATTGCCCACGATGTCAATGAAAAAGCACCTGAGTTCTTGGCGTTTTAAGCGCGCGTAATCCTCGCGGCAGTTCTGGCTTTGTTCGCAATCAATTTAAAAAATGAGCTTTACGAAGAAGCAAGTTTTCTGCGGACACATTTTCGAAATATGCTCGAACACGTGTTTTCTGATCGGCAATACTTAAAGTGTCAACGAATGACGACAATCGACTCTCTTCTTGGGGGCTGAGAAGCAGCCAAGTCGCTTTCGATTTGCCTCTGACATGCAGAAATGAGTTGGCACGGCGAGGCGCATACGCGAGGATGATTCTCGTAAATTGAAGCGATCATTCACACGCTTTTGGCAATTTCTCGCATACCGTCCCTCCGCGAATTCTAATCCTGTTTTCTTTATTCGTATGCCATTGAAATGATGAAAATAAATACGCGCGATTTTTTTTTCTTTCACTCGATCTCTTAAATCATAAAACGAAGCAGTTTAAATTAACTCGCTTCGATGACTTTCGTTCATCAGCTGACGTTGTCTTAATAAATGTTTCCGCCCAGGCAACGACGCCTAACGTATACAGCGGCGGGCGCAGTAAAATAACTCGTAAAAAATCATTTCAATAAATTGACTGAAGTGAAATTTAATCAACGACTTCGCTTTAAAGCAGGAGGTACTACGTTCTGAAGACGAAGTTCGAAGGGAGCGAACGTATATACGAAGATAGTTCCGCGGAGCAAAAGAAGCTTACCGTAAACACTGGCAGTCATTCCACTCCTAAGTCGAGCGTAACAAACTATAAATATTTCTTTATGGACAGTAGCCTCCATTAGCGGATAAAAGGGAAAATCTCGCACAGAAGCGCGCAGAAGGAGAGAAGAACGGCAGCGCCGCTCGGGCGATATTATTACAACTCTCCGCGCTCCTTTCTCGCGGCAAAAAAGTAGTAAAGCTGGAAGTTCGGAAAAAGAAACCGAGGCGAGGAGCAGTGCGTACGCAGGGGCAAAAAAAACGACGAAATACGACCAGATACGTCGATATGGATAAACCGAAAAAAGATAGAGTTTCCTCTCTTTCTTTATCTATTTATCTCTCTCGCTCCCTCTCATTGACTGGAGAAGAGATTGAACGCTCGAACGAAGAAGAAGAAGCGCGGAGGCTGCGTGGCCGCCGCTCGAGTTCGTTCTTTCATCGCCGAGCGAGAAGGAGGGAGAGAGACGAGCTCGACCTCGCGGGTTTACGGTATCTCGCGGTCTCCTCCCCGCGGGGCCGCCGGCAATCTCCTTAGCAAGTGTTACGCTCCGCAGGCCTCTTGCTTCCTCTTTTTTTTTTTCTTTTTTTTTTTTGTCCCCCCTCGAGCTTCGCCACTCGTCCTTCCACTCGTTCCTTTTTTCCTTCATTTATCTCGCATTTCTCCGGCTTTTATCGACGATGCCCTCGTTTATTTCGCGAGGCGCGCGCGCCACCGCCATGGGACGTGCGTCCCTATGTTCATTGTTGGGAGATCGCTGCTGCGTCTATGGAGATTGTATTAGGCGAGGAATATTCGCTCGTAGGAATACAGTTATAGAACATCGATTTTTCTGAAGTGGTAGAATGTTTTTTTAATTTACAATTTTTTTTTTAAATCTCCTTAATTTTGAATACCCGTAACAACGCATTAATACATGATAAACTTCATAGTGTAGATTGAAAAAAATAAGATGTATTTTGAGCTTCGATGTGTTAAAAAGTGTCAATGTATCGATAAATGAAAGTTGAAGATCGAGAACGCGTTACAATTCGTAATGGAATGAACTCTCAATCTTCATCTTCGATCATCGATAAACTTCAGGATGAATTGACACTTCTTAATCAACTGAGATTGTTTTCATATTTTTATGTCAATTGATAAAATCTCTACTGGAATAATAAAATATAAAATTCGAAAAAAGTGCATTAAAATTTCAGCAAAAGCTGTAATCCAGAATTTTTGTCCTAATGGGTAACTGTTTCTTTGCCAGCATCTGTAATTTTCGATTCGTGCGTTATCGATAGGGTAAGTTATCGCTAGAATCGACTGGGATTCGCGCTTGTAATTTAGCAGCTCTTCGGATCGAAAATGATTTATGTCGGTTCTCAAAAAGATTTCTAATACAAAGAGCGGTCCCCTTGGCTATTTGGCGGATTAAAATTTGTCGGTCCCCTCGTTTCTAGCGGCGGTTCTTTATAAAGCGGAGGATATTTAATTATCGAATCTACATAAGGCCGAAAAATTTTCATTTTCCGGTTCCCACATGACGCATCCTCGCTGATTCGGCTGAAGACACACTGTATATACAGTCAAGATATCTTATTAAATATTTAACGACCAGGCAGATTTTATGACGGTCGCGGCGAGATTTCGAAATTTTTAAAACATTGGAACATAATTTTTACAAGTTAGTCGGGTGTATAAATCAGTTTTAGAGATGATTACTTTATGCTTGCATCTTATTTAATCTGCGTTCTGGTTTTCTTCTACTACATTTGATAAAATTCTGTGTGGCTTTCTTAACATTTTTTTCTTCTTCTTATTTTAAAATAAGTTCATTGACATTTGACGTGCATAAAAAAGAAAGTATAAAACCGAGTGTATAATTTTCCGTGCATAATTCCAGACTGATTGGCGTGAAATGCACTGTCTAAAAAAATATAATAAAAAAAAAAATAAAACACGCCTCTGAAATAACTTGAAAGCACCCGACAATAATCCCGAGGTATCACGTTTATCTAAATGGAGTCAATATCAATAATTAATTAAGCAGTCCGATAGCGCATCAAACATCCCGAAAAATCCACTTCTGCCCGGGCTTTTAATCGATCCCTTCCATTTCCGCCCGTACTCTGTATATGGACGAGCATATATGTATGTATATATATATATATTACGGGGCCGAGGCATCACTTTGGCGTTGAGACAAAAATAAAAAAAAACGCGAAGAAGAACACGGACGAGATATACGAACATCCTCGGGGACGTAATAAAGAGCTATCGAGGTCTAACCCGCTTTTTTTTTTTATCCCGGACCCTAAGTCGTAGCTCAATATTTTAAAAGGAGCTTATCTCTTTCCCTCCCCCCTCGCCGCTCTTAATTATTACTGCGACCTCTTCTTTACAGTAGGTACTCTTATCGCTCGTTTCATAAGCCTCTATATATCAATATATAAAAAAAAAATTCTCAAATTTATCTCTTGAAAATTGTTCAACATGTTTACCGCCACTTTCCCGTCTGCAAAAATAGCTCCGGGGTAAAAAAAAAGAAAAAGAAAAGGCGATTTCCTGTCGCATCGGCTATTGCAGTCCGCTCGGCGAGAGATCAGCTCGGACACGAGTCGCCGAGTGGCTTTTACATAATTGTCACCCGCACGGATTTTTCCGATACAGGCGTCCCTCGCCCCCGTACCCCCTCCGTTTGCATGTGAGCATGCACATGTACGTACATCTCGACGGCCGTGGAAAGAAACCGAAAAACACGCGCGCGCAGCCTCCGAAAGGCGGCTGCACGCGCTGACGCCGCGATAACTCTTTTCGTGATAAATATACGATTGCCGCATGCCTTCCGCTTTGGCTGTCGTCAAAGGTTCCTCAGATAGCGCGAAGGACGCTGGAGATTCCAGAGCCTCGAGAAGGAGCCCTGATCGGTAATTGCGTCTGGGTGCAGATAACAAAATCGAGTCACCTGGTTATCTACGAGACGATGTGACCTTTGGATCGTGGATTCGTCAGGAAATTGAGAAATGTTTTGTAATAGCGGAGAATGAAAATTTTAACAAAACAGTTTGGCAAGCTTTAGTCATTAGAAATTTATTTAAGAAACTTGTATGTAAAAAAAATTTACTTGTGCAAATAATTTTTCATTTTCATTTACTATATTAGTTAAAAATTACGGGTTTATAAAACGATAAGAATATACAAGAATTGTTAGTAAAATTTACTTAAATTCTTGCTGTAAAAAATATCGATTTTTACTTAAGCAAAATTTACTTTACGCTTTGCTTAATAATGTAAGTAAATATTGCTTAAAAAAGTATTTACTCTATGAGTAAATTTCATACGACTGCGTTTACTCAATTTTTTAAGCAAAGATTATTTACTATTTCAGTAAATCTTACTAATCATTTTTCTGTGCGTAATAAGAAAATAAATATTTAAAGACCTGCAATTCGCGGAATAATTAACAGCTTCTGAGGATAGAACGTCTATTTTGATTATTACAATCTCACGTTATTTCCCGGAGTAGTAACCCTATATCAGCGTACCACTCAGCAGCTTGTTTTCCGCAAAATCGCTAAACACACATTTGCATTTGTTTTGGATCCACGATCGGAGGCACGAGGAGGTTCGCGAAAAAAGGGGCGCGATTGAAAGTCCCTCGAAAGTCGGCGTGACGCAAGTGGCACGAGCCGTTGTCGCGCACAAAGCGAAAAGAACACGGCCATTATGCGTTTCACCTTTTGATGATATTTGGGCTGACAAGCGGCCCGCCGGGACCGAAAGGGAATAAAAACGAGAAAACGTCAGAGAGCGCTGCGGTTTTTCCCCCCGAGACTTTTTCGAAAGTCCACTTTACGCCGACGGTCTCGGATTAATTAGATCATCCACTTTTGGTCGCTAATCTGCCAAGACTTTTAAAAGCGCCTGTGTGCAGCGATTCGTCGTCGAGTTAAAATCGCTGCAATTTATTCCGCTATTATTCAATTAATTTATTTCAAGTATTTATGAGCGTCACTTTTAATACTTCTATTTTCCACGAAGCAAGATTATTGTTTATGAAGCAAAGTTAAATAATAAACCTTATAAATAAGCGTGTAACAAGACGAAAGTATCTCGCGAGTAAAACGATATTTATCACTTAATGTACGAGTAAAAATGCCTTTACAACGTAGCGCGAGAAATTCATAAATTTATATGGAAATTTATATTTCTAGATATCGAATCACTCAAATTAAATATACATGCCAATATGAATTTATTAAACGTTCTGCCTATATAAATTACATTTCCTAATAACGCCTTGTTTCACTGCGTTACGAGTTATTAATGTAAGACTGTAAGACAGTTAAAAAAAAATAAAAGTATTTTATTATTATTTTTTTTTTAATTGAAACGCAGCCCTGAAATGCAATTGTTTAAAAATAGTTATACGAATTCACGAAGAAAATGTAAATTAAGTTAATATTAAATTATAAATTAACGCTATATATGTTCTCGAATTCTTTGCTCATTTCCTTATCGTTAGCAATTTTTTCACCCCTCTCATTATAACGTTTTCCAGTCTTTCCTTTTATTTCTCCTCTAATCCAATTTTATCAACACTTAACATTTTTTCAACATCGCGGCAATGCGATAAGAAATATTTAAAATGTAGATAATTTTTGTGCCTCGCTTTATGAATGGGAAGATTTATTCGCGGCGGGCGTGCTTCACGCAAGTCGAGAATGAAAAAAAAAAGGGAAAAGAAAGAAAAGGAAGAAGCAGAAGAAAGGGAGCAAAAGAACGCGACGATCAATAAATTATCAAAAATTAAAACGCTATCAATTTTCACTACAAACAAGCGTCTGTCGCTTTAGCATTCAGCGTTGTGTGCCAGTGTAGAAAATCGGCTGGACCGCACTGACATAATTAAGAATTAACGGCGCTAATCTACTTTTACTGCCATTTTATCGACTGGCAATGAATCATTAAATTAAATGCCGATTTATCGCTAGTCGCCGTCGGGAAAAGGGGCAAAACATCGAAACGGGAAGGACAAATCCCACTGGTTCAAGCCGTAGGAATCGTGGTCGTGCCTTTTTTTTTCTCCTCATCCATCGTTTCTGCGCGAAAAAAAAAATCCACGCGCAAAATTCCCGCTTAATTGTGCGCGCACGCGCGCGAATTAATATTCAATCATATCGCACGCTTAGCCGACATTCTCCCATGCATAATTAATTCGCGCGACTTTCTCCCCCACCAGGCGGCGGCGAGGCGCGCGTCCACCGTGCGCGTTTCTCAATTTCCATCGTGAGCGATCGGCCACGCGTGTACGCCTATATCACGGCCTATAAATTGTGTCCGCGCGCGCGCCGAAGAAATCGGTTGGTATATACACCCATCCCGCGGTAAAATTTTACTGGCCACCTTCTTATTTCCATTTCGGGTTCTCCCGGCCGCCTATTATCGATAAATTCAACAAATTCGACCGATCGGCTCAGTGTGTAAACGCTGACGAATTGCCGATTTTTCTCGAGGGAGAGAGATAGACGGCGACTCGTCAGCCTCCGCGTGAGAGATACGATTCCTAAGCGCGGCGAATGATATCAGCTCTTGAGGCTCCGATCTCACCGTGAATCACGCACGGGGTGCAAGTGCAAGAGGAGAATCGCCGCCGGCGCACTTAAAGTCAAAGTCCGCGAATAAGCTCCAGACGGACGATAATGGCGCTGGTAATCGTTGTTAAAATTTACGCGGCGAGAGGGATTCATTAATTCAAGATCGATTTTACATTGAATGATTAGCATTGGCCTTTTTCACTTAGCACCCTTTGAACGTGGCGTTCTCACTATTTTAATTGAATAAGTGAATATTCACTTGGAGTGTATATAAATTGATTTTTATCTAAATTGAATGAAACTATTAACATTCCTGCTCTGACCAAATTAAGTGGCGAAGAATTAGGAACTGTCTTAATTAATTACGAATCGAATTGATTTAATTATCAAACGTGAACTATGCAGATTGATCGGACTTTGTTGTATATTTTATTGAACAAGGAAGTCAGATTTAATCAATCAGTACATTTCATACGAATTTTACTAACCAGAATAGTCCAATTGATTGATAGCCTCGCGTTAACGATTTTCTTGTTAAAGACAAGAATATAAACAATCCTTCGTTAATAAAAATCATATCAAGGTTAATTTAAAATCTTCAAATTTATCGCGCGGGGGAATGAACTTGACTCGTGGAAAATTAAAAAATAAGGAACTGCATACCGATCAAAATCACTAACGCCATATTCCTATGCAAAATCGACGCGATATCAATGGAAGGAACTTATCAAAAAGTAACCCGATATTGCACGTCAAGTACCGCGGATCAAGAAGGAAAATCATTGCGATCGATCTCACAATTCGCGCGCTTACATAACGAATGTTTATTTCAGGATCGGCCAGGTTTTATTTTCAGTGGAGGCATTAATCAAGAAGCCGCAAGCCGCAATCCGCGACTGAAATATCGCTTAGCGCTTACTTAGAATCGGCGGCAAGTGGAAAGAAGGGATACGCGCAGGTTCTTATATTGACAAGGAGGAGCTGCGTCAGTGCATCTCAATTTCATTGGGGCGCGCGCGCAACGCGGCTGCTTTACACACAATCGAATCTCCGCGGGCTACTCGATTATTACCGTTTCGTCCTTCTTCGCGCTCCGATCGTCAAATTAAAAAGATGCCCATTGTTTCCGAGCGAGGCTGAGGGAATTCGCGCAAATGGAAAGAAAAAAGGGCGTACGAGCCATTGCGTCGGCAATTCTCATTCTAATGCCTTCGATTTGTTCGCGCGCATTCCCATTTTCCCGGTTGCCCATTAATTTGCGTGCTTTCGAGGTGACTCGAACAAGTGCCTTTGCAAAACTATTCTTCGTTCCTTGCGCGACTAAGTAATTGAATGAATTGATGAATGAATAATGGCTAATATTTTAGAGATGTTTAGTACGAATTCCATCGATTCTGTACCTCATTCAATGGGATATTCTTCCGCAAAGTATTCTAGTCACCAATTCTTTTTATTTGAATTTGTTTTTAAAATCATTCAGTTTTACTTATTATACATTTTATTGTACATTTATACGTACAGTTTTATTTATAATATACATTTTATATAATAAAAAGTGAAATTTACATTCGCGCGTTCTTTTGAGCAAAGAAATAGGCGAACATTTAGCGATCGGCAAGTAGACTCGATGAGTGTCGGAATACAGAAAAATAAAATAAATAACTATACGGTGTATACACTGCAGTACTTTACGGCGGCGGCAAAAGGCGAAACTCTCGCGGCCGATTGCATACTATACGGTGCGGATAAAAAAAAAAGTAACGTGTAACGAGCTCGTCGCTGCGTGGCGAGCACCAAGTGCTCTTTTGTCGCGGTCATCAATTCGCGTCGAGCCGCGCAAAAATAGCGAAAAACAGAAAAGTGCCTCTTTACCACGACAATTAGCGTCAATCGTATACCGCGATCCCATTTACCGCCCGTCTCCAAGAAGCGACGCCGCTCGGCGAGCAGTTCTTTCGGGCGCTTTTACTGCGCTGTATAGGTAAAAACGACAGGTGATATCTCCGCATTTTTTTTTATCGTCGAGAAATTTTCGCTCGCGCGAAATTTAATAGATGGATTTGCGCATGGTTCGCAAGATTATTGGTTCAGTGGCTTTTATCGCGACAATTTTTTTTTTTCTCTTCTCAAAAAAAAAAACGTTTGTTTGTTGTATTAATTGGTGTGTAAAATGCTCGAAATTTGCCTAATTAACGATGACTTTTTGAAATTTTAGTGAATAATTATCAGTGATTTTTTCTCTTTGTAAAGCAGAGTAATGCTAAAAGAAATCTTTGTAAAATATGTTCGTATAATGAGTAAATAAAATTTCAAGATACAACGTTTTTATAGTTTTTATAACGACGATTAGCATTTTTTACAATCGCTGTCGTGAATAGGAATGAGACAAAAACTATTTTTGTATTACAGCAAAGAGTACTATAAAAGATTCATTTGTTATTGCAGATGCACTTTTTTTCTCGAAATACAATTTACACCTGTCAATTGTAAGTAAATAAGTAAAGCTTTTTATTAATTTGTTGTCAGGCACAAAATAACAAATTTTCTTTATGTGACGTTAATTCTGAATCATAATAATTTTGTACGTATTTTTTTACCCCGATAAATATCAAATTAAATGTTCTGAATTTTTTCGATCTACACCATACATTGAAATAGCAAATTGAAAGACAAATCTGTCCCTTAAGAATTCAAACTACTAAGCATCCAGTATAAGCACTAAACAAACGTTAAAGAGCAACTCCACATGAAGCAACTAAAATAAAAAAAAAATTCTCTGTGAACTTTTAACGGAGAAAACTACGTCATTTGAATATGAGACAAATAATTGAGCAACATAGTGAAAATTCATCCGAACTCGGTACACACGAGAATTCCGCCGACGCGAATCAAGCACAGCGCGTTACGAGCGATAATTTTCCATCGCACCGTAAGGCACTCGGCGTATACAAGGCGCGCAAATTAATCCCAAAAATTCCCCACGTCATCTCTTATCTCCCCGTCGGTAGTGCAAACAAAACTCATCTCTCGAAGCTTCTGCATCATCGTCGCGAGCGCGCAGGACTCCGAACGGGATTTTCGCGCCCGCAACCTCGGCGCGCTCCTCCGTTTCTTTCGCCGCGTTGTGCCCCTGCACACGCAGAGTCGACCAACGATCGCCTCCTTATTATTACCGAGCGTCCCCGTTATCACTGCTCAAATAAATCAAGCGGCCTCTCCTCCCGCCAACGACAAACAAACGCGCAACTTTCTCGAGCGATATCCTCCTCGGCGCTCGCAATTACAAGTGTATAGACGAAAAAAAAAAAATCAAGCACACTGACTTATGCGCCTCGCTGCAATCGCGTTTATCACTCACCCTTCGATGCGACTCTCCTCTCGTCCGTCGGCCGGTATCGCCGCACCACAACAGCACAAACAAGCGTCGCAAGCACTCGGCGGCCGGGCTTCGAAATCCCCGCACCAAATTCAAATCTCCCAACTTCTCAACGAAGAAAAACGAGGACCCCGTTGCGATCGAAGGCCGAAAAAAAATCCCAAAAAAAAGAATCGAACGATTTTAAAAAAAATGCACCGCGCAGTGGTCGCGCGGTGCACGCGCTCGCGGCGTGTCCGTCTCTCTCTCTCTCTCTCTTGCGCGCACACTGGGTGACTTAGTCCCGAAGACTCGTGCAAGTGCACACGCGGCGCGCGCTCCGAAAGCGCGGCAGTCAGCTGCTCAGCTGCTCCGGCTGCACTGGCTCCTCCGCTCTGTTGTGACCAGTGTGTACTCTCTAGGAGCGAAAGAGAGAGATTGTGCGGCGGCGAGCGAGCGAGAGCGACGTCTACGCGCGCGCGGCCCGGAGGGAGGGAGACGCGCGAGCGGGCTGCTGCGGCCGACCGACGGAGACGGCAGGAAAACGCGTGCGAGCGGAAAGCGCTGCGGGGAAAACGCGCGGGGGGATATTGTCCGTGGGAGAGAGAGAGAGAGCGAGCGAGGGGGGAGGGGGGGAGGCGCGCGCGAGAGGAGGAAGATAAAGGCCGGGGGGAGACAAGGAGGAGGCGAAGGAGGTACCGAAGGAGGAGGAGGAGAGGTACCGCGCATATACGCGTTTGTAGGCTCGAAAGTGCGTGCGAGCGAGCGAGAGAGAGAGAGAGAGAGAGGGATATCTCTCGGAGCCGCAGCGGTGGTAACTGCTAAGTAAGAGACGATCGTCGCGGGCAGAGCTGGTGGGGCAGAGAGCAAACTCAAGAGAGACGGAGAACTAATGAGAATGCGCGGCGACGCGCGGCGATCGGGAGCGAGACGGAGAGAGCAGGAGAGAGAGGAGAGAGCCTTGCCGAGGGGGAGGGTACGCACGCGAATGCTATAATTACGGAGGGGGACACAAAGACGCCGAGGGGATAGAAAATTATTGAGATTAGCGTAATAATGAAAAAAGCCGCTGTAATTCCGCTCTATACGCGGGAACACGCGAGCGCGCGCAACTTTTGTATTTTCTGCAGCCTCTTCCCTCCCCCCCGTCTCCTCGTCCTTTTCCTTTTCGTCGCGAGGGAGCATCGAGATCGAAGGCGGCAACGCGCCGGCCGATTGAGCGATAAAACCCCTGGAGTGTCACTCTAATAGCTGCTCGTCTTATAAGCATCGTGTGCGATTTCGCCGGATTAGAAGCAATTCTTTTGCGAATCTTTATGTGCGCTCGTTCGTCCAGCTGCACATCTCGTCGGACGAAATTGCACCTCGTTGAAAGCTCGGACAAAATTGTACCTGCGTGTAAAATCTACCTTCTAAAACTGAATTAGTTCTATGAAACTTTACTAAAATCAGTAGAACATGCTCCACTAATACCAAAATCGTCAAGCTTTTTCCACTAATTTTCAGTGAAAATTCACTAATTATAGTAGTTTTTCACATTGAGAGAAAAAAAACTTAATAAAAATTGCTATTGTGGTTGAGAAAGGAGTGACAATTTTAACAAGCGCGAATTATTTTATATGAAGAATAGTAATTTTTAGTACGGAAATTGTAAAAATGACTATTTTAATAATAAAAATTGCTATTTTGTGTATTACAAATTACTATTTTTCATACTAAAATTTCTCGCTTGTCGAGACTGTCACTCCTTTCCTAATCACGATAGCAATTTTTGTTAAGTTTTTTTCTCTCGGTGCACTAATTCAACTTTAGATAGTGAAGCAGAAAATAAACGAAAACGCGGACATTTTGTCGAGAGAATTAAAGAAAGAAAGAACGAGATGGAAGTTTGTATAGATACCGAGTGTGCAGTTTACGCGCAAAAGATGGCTCGGGGGTATGGTGCGCGTGCAAGTACCAATGCGTACGGCGACGTTTTAACGGCCCGAGAAAACGACGGTACTTTACACTTGAATGGAGAATCTTCAAAGTTTTCGGTCTTACCTGGAGGATTGATTCTCTGCCTCGTTGTCGCATCGGCGGCCCCGCAGAAACGAATTCCTTATTCGGACGCAGTTAAGATAGGACCTCGACTTCTAGAAGGGATTCTAGTCCCTCTTATCAAATTTATTCACTCGGGAGGAGACGGCCGCAAAAGTGGCTCGATGTTTTATCGGCCCGAAGAATGCAGACAAGAAGACACCAACTTTTTTCGAAAATCTCTCCTGCGTATAGAAATGCAACCGTTAATTACTGCACCAGCAAGCGATGTGAATCAATTTGTACTTTAAGCCCAATTTTTTTTTTTTTTGCACGTTTAGGACGTTATATAGTAGCTGATTGTAGCCTGATAAAAAAAACGCGAAAATGATGCGCGAAGTGCAAAAAATAAAAAAGGACTCTCGCAACCATGGAAATTGACTGGGTCTCGAGTTGGCAGCGAGTGAAAAGGCACCGGCGGAAAAAGCTTCGTCCGCCGCCAACGAAACGACTCGGGGGAGGGAGAGAGGCACCTGAGCGGCTCGCACAAACGCCAGCAGGCTCGTGGGCCGTCCAGCGTATCCCTCCGGGGCCGCGTGGTAGCGATCGCTAATCTCGAGGAGGTCGCCCCCTCCTCCCCTCTTCTTCGACAGAGACATCAAGCCGGGACGCGAGCCTCTTTTTGGTCCTCACCGCGGGATAGAGAAGAGAGAGAGAGACGAGAGGGCAGAGTTTAAGATAAAGACGATGCCCGGCCTTCTAATTGGGGCCTAATTTATTCCCCCGGTCGGCTCTCGGGGGGTCGACTCTAGCGGACCACCGCTCTTCCGAATTCCTGGCGAGGCGCGTTTTTACGTGAGTGCAAATTAATCTACTGCGTACGGAGTGAGGCTCCTGAATGGGGAGATGAAAAAATGTTAAAAAATCACGTGGTGATCTTATGTGTAATAAAATAAATAATAATAAATAAATAAATAGGAAATTATTTTCTTTTATTTTAATATTCTAAATAGACTAACAGTCCTTGCAAAATCATGCAAACTAATGCTTAACACTGAAAATTGAAAATGCAAATTTATTGCGGAGTAATAAGTCAAAGATGCAGCAAGAAAAAAACATAAGTAACTTCTACTTTTTACGCGGAAGATTTAACTGTGAAATTATGGAAGTTAATTTAACTTCCCGATTTTTTTAGTATAGAACCTACTTTACAAAACTGCCAAATCTACTTTTCTGTAGAGCAAAATCTAGTTCAATCTGCTTTACGGAACTGCCAAATCTACTTTTCTGCAGAGCAAGATCTACTTTAAGAAACTTTAACTTTACTGATTTTGCAAAGTAGTTTTTCCATTACTCTTGCGAAGTCGTAAGAATTACTATGTTTTTTTTATCCTTCGGTGCATCAAATATTTTTTAAAACAGCTGGCGGATTTGTATCTAAAAGAAAAGTTCATAAAAAGTAGCTGCAATTACAGCCAACAATTTAAAATATAATGCTCCGACTAAAACGAGTGGAAGCCAATTTTTCATCAGCGCAGAAAATAAATTAGTGCAACGTTTCTTGGTCGCTTTATAGTTTTGCTTGTTTCTTTTTTAATAATAAAGCGGTTACAGCGCTAAATAGATCATAAACGAAACTCAGCGTCGGTAAACAAATTCAGCAAAAGAAGCGACGAGTGAGCGCAAATTTACAGAGAGCGCAAAAAACAAAACAGTAATTCGTTTATTGTAAAACAAAGACTAGATAAATTAGAGCGCTCCAACGAGCGCACGTTTGAAACTGCGGTTTTACGAGCTCGCTGCAAGGTCGTCGTTCTTCCGCACGTCAAATTGTTGGCTGCCTCGCGAGACTAACTGGCGGCGTCTTTAGTTTCTGCTCCCCTCGAGGAATCAATCATGAAACATCAGCGCTGAAATGTTGGCTAAATGCACCTCATAGTTTCTAAAAGTAAACAGCCACTTCTACATAGGAAACGTAAAAAAGTAGCCACAATGGCAATTTCAAACTGATTCTTCTATAAATATGCACAAATCGCGCGAATCCAAGATACGGCACTATCCGAGCCAGTGGGTACATTTCCGCGGCTATTTCCGCGCGCTGAACCGCAATATTTAAAATCTCAGCTCCATCAACAATGTCTAACTCCTGTATTTTTGGATCGGCGATGTTAAATCGAGCAATGCTCGCCTCTTTCTTTTTTTAAGGCTCGAAAAAACAAATAAAGCGCCGATTAAGAAGAAGCTCTCGAGTCTTAAAGCCTGCGGCGCTGAAATAGACCGGGCGATCGAAATAGTCTTCAAATCAGCGGGAGGAAAAAAGTGCAAATGAGTAATTGCACGCTGAACAGCCTCGAGAGCTTTCAGAGGTAAAAGAGGGAAGGAGGAAGGCGACAGTGTCGCACTTGTACATATACGCATGCGTGCTTACGCGCACGAAAATGAAGAGAAGCGCGAGAGTCTCTTTTCTTTCAATTGGAAACTCCGCGCGGAGGGACAGGCTTAAGGCGCTCGTACAACGGAATTGGATTTATTCATGAGCACGGCGGCGTAACTGGCCGCGATCTTTCCTTCTTTCCCGCCGAGCATTATGCGCCGCGAGTTTAAATATTCGCTTGCTCTTTTTTTCGCGCGTATGTCTGCGTACGCGTTCGCGAGCGTCGACAAGCGTCCGTTCGAGTAATCAATGATTTATGCCAATTGCAGGTTATTTACGACAGTCGGCCGTTAACATTAGCGGGGATTCGGTATTGGCAAGCTCGGAGCTGCTATAGACGCACTGCGGTGGATGCTGGCGCTATACAACTTTTTAAAGGGGAAAAAATCTCTTGGCTACCGAAGTAAGTGCGTAGTTTCTAAAATCTGTTATGTGTTACTCGCGTAAACTAGCGGTCTTTACTTGTGTAATCGAGGCGAATCATAAGCTTATTTGGACTGACGTGTGCCGGTGCAATAAATCGCGTCGGGAGCTTAACAAACAGTGGGCTTTTTGAACGTCGCACTTTGCAACTCCTGATCTCTATTATTAAAGTATTTATTTTGCGAGATCATTAGCGGATAGATTCGTTCCGCTTTCCCGAAACTTTATTTCCGTACATCAAAGGGGGAAAATATTTGTAAAACTTTAAAATAGCGACATTGTTTTTCGGGAATTTCAGTGCCTTAAGGCAGTTCTTTTATCAAATTTCTATACATTTCTAAAAGGTAGAGATTTTTGTAGTCCTTTTCTTTTTAAATTTTTTAAATATATTTTAATATATTTAAAAAGAAAAGGTTAATGAAATGTTAAAGAAATTAATGAAAGAAAAAAAATAGTGAAAATTAGAGTATCAAACATTTTTTTATAACAGAAAATAGTATCTTTTGTGTCTGTATGATCGAACCACTAAAAAAGAAAATAATCTATGAAAGATAATTTTTTTAAGTGCGCTAAATTTAAACGCCAAGCCGAGCTTCAAAACATAAAATTTATGATTGTAAGGAATATTTTGCATATTTCAAAAATCTGGTATCTCAAAAAGGAATTTCGTTTATTTTTCTTTTTGTTTAAAATGCATTACTACGAAAGATATACAGTGCATTGATTGCAACATTATACAATTTATTTCGAACGACAAAAGCGTTACTCACAGTAAGAAGCAAAGAAATCAATTAAAAAAGCAAACATTTATTTAATTGAGAAATCACAGTTCAAACATCGGGAGCTTACAGAATTACGTCCGATCTATTTTCCGAAAGCTCGTCTTTTTTTAACCGACATCCTATTCTTGCGCTCGCGGACGATCGGCAAGTCATTCGAAATCGATAATCCGGCTCGCAGCTTTGATTATTTTTCACGCGGCGCCAGACTCTTTATGATCATCGCGGCGTTCTTTTCGAGGCGCGCGCGCGAAAAACCGCATAAGTATACGGGCGCCGCCGTCTCCGGCGCCCAGCGGGCAGTCCGCAGTCGAAATAAACAAAACGGTGGTCAGGAAAAATCCTCGTTTGCGCGCTTTCGACGGCCCGTTCGCCGTTCGTGGAGACTCTTTCGATTTCGTGCAGCTTTCGAGAGACACTAATAGGCGCTGCGAAAATATACGAACTCGTGGGGCGTCGCTGGCGATCCAAAGGAACGCTCGATAAAGGAATAAATAATAGGGTGAGGAATTGAGGCATCACGGCTGAACAAAAGTATCGTTTATCCCGTAAATCTACTTCCACTTGATGTATAGAGCGAAGGAGCAGAATTTCTCCAGTGGCCCGGGCGATTGGAGCATAAAGTATAGCCAGAGTATTTAAAAGGCCGGGAACGATTAACGAGCGCAAAAATTGCGCTCGGAAGTATTCGGGCGATTCGTGAATTGTGCTGAAAAATCGCACGACCCACCCGGTGAAATAGAAATTATAGCCCTCGCATACTCTTCAAACAAGACAATCGAAAACTCCTCTGCTCCGCCGAATAAAAAAAAACGCAGACAAGAGAGGTTTAAAAAAAAAGCATAGGAAACGGAGGAATGGAAACTACACTGCGAGAGGCCATCAGCCGCCGTTTCAAATTAGTTTCACGAATCTCGCTCGATTTAGTCATCGATTATCAGTCATAACACGACGGTATAATCCCGAAAGGAGCGAGTGAGAGCGAAAGAGCGAAAAAGGCAAAAAAAAAAAAAGGAAGAGAACAGCGAGGAGGAGCGAATGGAGGCTAACTCTCGGCGGAACAAGCGATAGATAGAGACCGACGGATAGAGATGACGAGCGCCGAGAGAAAGAGCGAGAGGCCTCGTCGGCTAAAAACCAACGACCCGCGGCGGTGGAATGTAAAAAAGTCCCCCCCGCTTAAAACAAAGAGCGGGCGCGAGCCGCGCTCAGGGTAGGTATACAGAACTCGGGGGGCCCCACCTGAGCAGGCCCCGGGAGGGGGGAGGGGGGGCGACGACGACGAGAGCGGGCCTTGCATCCTTCCCACGGATTCTCGAAAAATATCTTCTTTCTGCCCCCACCCACCCCTCCCCGTCCGGAGCGCGCCGCTCCTTTTCCTCTCTTTGCCTCCTGGGAGTCTCGGTTCGTCTCTCGTAACTCGGTGGACCACCGGGGAGCCGCGTACGCGCGCGCCCGCGGAATCCGCGCCCCGCAATCTCCGCAGTTCCACGAAGGGACCTTTGCCTCCTAAGTGGCTACAAGCACCACTTCGCCCCGGCACGCGCGCTCCTTTGCTCCTCCTTTTTTTTTTTTGTTTTTTTTTTTGTTTCCTCTGTTTTACAAACGCGCTGCCCTTCTACACCGTTTCCACCCTCTTCAGCAGGACTATAGTTACCCACGGGCCATCTCCGTCTCATTGTTCCGGGCGAAAATATTTTTATTTCGAGTGCAGCCCTCCGGCGATACGGTGCGGTCAAAGGGACCGACGTTTGCATATCTGCGGGCGGATCTAAGCGTCCGTACGATTCATCGATGAGAGCGGGAGGAGGGTATATATATCGATAGCGCGCGGCCGAACTTAAACGCAGATTTAGCTCAGGTATGTGGCCTTGCGGCTGGCCCAGTGACGAGGGTAACGAGACTTGCTCCTTCGGGAGGTGCTGATTGCCCAGCCGGAAGCCATCAATTATTGGGATTTCGAACGAGCAGAGAGGAACCTCCGCATAGCGAAGAAAAAAATGTTCCAGCTGCAGGATATAACGACACCAGTTCGACATCTTCGACACTACGAAGAATATATTAAAAAAAAAAAATCAAGTGAACGCAGAAGCGGAATAAGATGTGCGTATATGTAGGTATGACGAGTACAGCGGAGTGCTTGTTAAAAAAAAAAGGCACAGAAGAGAACGGGAGAGGGGGAAAAACAAAGGTCGAAAAGCCGCTCGAATGAATTTGCAGGGGTCCTACGGGACTCTCCTCCCTTGGCTCCACCCACTTGTTGTCCCTAAGCCCCCTCCTCGGCAGCGTTCCACCTCGTCATCCTCCTCCGACTCTCTCCAATTTGGCCCGCGCCTGATGGGCCCCGCGGGATTCCTCCGCGAGACCACAGCCTAATTGGCGCCAGGGTGTAATCCGCAAGGCAAACTGCGCCGGACACGGAAAACCGTGGAGGCGGAAGCTCGTAATCCCGGGATTAGGATCTCTTTCGGCCGGGCGCGTGAGTCGACGAGTCGATGAGTTTATCTCCGGTCGAATCTGCCCGGCTACTCTTGTCAATTTTTACGACGGAGAGGCTGCGAGGAGGATGCGCTCTTACTTACGTCCGCGGGTGAAGCTTCTAGAGAATGACTCGTTTCTTTTTTTTTTGTGCCTCCTTATCGCCGGACCCGGCGATTTATGAAAATTGTTGCCCGCTTACATTTTACAATTCCCGAGCATTCGCTGGTTATGAATAAACATTAATTTAACGACTTAATTGAAGGCGAGATCGCTTCTTTTATAACTATTATACTTGACCGGCTCGTAAAATTTTATTTCTTTGTTATGTTGATATTTCTTTTCGACGTTTTAATGTGGACGACCCGGAGTAGTTTACCGCTTATTATTTTGGCAAAAGTTTTGTTAATTTTTATGAGCCTTCGACGAATTGATTAACATAAAATAAACTAGTTACGTTTTTTTTCCTCCTTTATTTATACTGTTAAATTTTTTTTTAAACCTGTATAAAGTGTTAAAGTAAATTTATGAATGAAATAGTAAATTTATAAGAATTTTAATCGCAATTAACTACACGGAGAGAAAAGTCTAGTAAAAATTACTATACTATTTAGTAGTACAGGGACAGACCCGACAAATAAAAAATTTTACTAGAATATATGGTAAAATGTGCTAGACTTGTAGCAAAATTTACGATACTTTTTTAGTAAAATTTTTTGTTCATCGAGTCTGCCCCTCCATTAGCAAATAGTATAGTAATTTTTACTAAAATTTTCTCTCCGTGTATATACACTCATCCAAGAATGACGTTTATAATAAAAATCTGATTTTTTGATGATCGATTCATCAAAATCGATGTCGCCGAGTCATCGATTCGTCAGCAACGGTTCGTCCATTTTTCCGGAAGGGTAAAGATCAGTCGAAAGTTTCCTAAACTCGCAATGGCACGGGGGACATGCGTCGACCTCGATCCCCCATACGGAGCACTTTTTTCCCCGGATAACGTCCAATCAGTCATGACGAGGCTCCGAACGAACTTTTACCATTACCCTCTCCGCTGCGTCGCGAGAGAATAGAACGCGTCGCTTATCAACTCAGTCGCGGCGATAATTCGCGATGCGTTGCGCCTCGTTTGCCCGAGATACATCGGACTTTTTTTTTACAGCCAATTGTGCGAGTCGCTCGGTTGGAAAAAAAAAGAGAAAACTTTTCCATCGAGGCGGGACGACAAGTCGATCGCTATACTTACACGAATTGATCGTTGGATCGCTATAAAATTAGCGCAACTATGGTTACGAGGAAGTTGGACCTATTTTGTAATTGTGTCTGAATTAAATGTCGATACCGCATTATCTAATCTAACGTTGAGAAATACCGATATTATTAAAAACAATAACAACTGGAATGCATAATTAAAAAAGACGTTGATAAATGTGCGCGAGCGACGTGTTATTTTCATTTAATAATAGATAGTTTGGCTCATAAATCGTGTTTAGGAAAATTTGAGAGAGAAAGGGGAATTTAAAGAAATTAACTAAATCTGCGAATACTTGGGAATCGTTCAAAGAGGACCGACGTATAAAAGATACGGCGGAGGCTTATAAAACGAAGGCTGAAAATTGATATTAACTCGCGGTCCATATTCAGTGCGTCATCTTTCGTTTTAATTAACCTCGCGAATTCCCATAATTCGGTATAAGAGACCCGCCGTCGATTAGCTACTTCGGCGAATCTACTATCTACGCTTCAATGAAATTTAATTACAGCCATTCGCGGAGCGGTCGACTTTAATCGTCGCCAACGCCAACCAAGCTTTATGTAACTGATTAATTACTAGTCGAGAAATGTTTTGCAAATGTCGTGTAGTTTTCTCATGGCGCACACTTATTATATTATCGCGATTAAGTTATTTCTCCTCATTTTGCATATTGATCTAATTGAATAATAATTCGTTAAAAAAAAAAACAACCAACATGTTCGTGCCAATTTTTTTTTTATTCGCTCAATTAACGGCTCGAACATTAAGCGAAAAAAAGTTGAATTCGATTGATAAGAAAAGTCACTCCCCGGCAGCCCATAGAAGAGTCCGATGGAACCGGTAAAAGCGGCAATTAAAAAGGCAGCTTAGGAGTTACTGACCTTTCCTCACATCTCTTGGCGAGTAAAAAAGAAGGCCGAAAAAAGGCAGCGGAGCCCACTGAAAAAAGGAAATTCCCCCTTTCTCGCAGGGGCACACGAAGGAATTCTCATTCTCGCGGCCCCTTAAGAAGCGCGCCTCGGAAAAAAGGGCAACGGGCGGGGGGAGGAGGAGGGGGTCCGCCTTAACGAATGCTCGCTTCGATAAATTGCTCGGGGAGAGCGCCCCGAGGTCCCCAAAGGCTGCGCTCGCTCTCGCGCGGAATTTTATCAGGCATTTCACAAAGGATTCCACCGCTGTCGCGCGTCCAGCAGCCGCGGGGAGGGACACAGAGGCAGAGGGACGGGAGAAAAAGGAGAGAACGCGTACTATGCACTTCCTGCGCGCGCAACAGTAGGCGCGGGCTCTTCCGGGAAGGTGGACGATTACGGAGCTCCGCGGGCGAGTTTCCTCGTAATCCACTGGCTGGTACCGGACTCTCGGCAGGCAGACCAAACTGGAAGTCGCAACCTTTTCACCGGCTAAAGTCGCGATTTTTGTCGGATAGCACCAAATTCAGAGATGTGCGAGGCTAATCCAAGACTTTGTCTGCTACACGAAGAAAAAGGTTCTGTACACTGAGAAAAGAGCTTTATAAAAATTGCTATTGTGATTAAGAAAGGAGTGGTGGTCTTATCAAGTGAGAATTTTTTTATATGGAAAATAGTAATTTTTAGTACTTGAAATTTTAAAAATTACGATTTTAATACTACAAAAATTTCTATTTTAAGTAAATTTTCTCACTTGTCAAGACTGTCGCTCCTTTCCTAATCACAACAGCAATTTTTATTAAGTTTTTACTCTCAGTGTAGTAATAATTACTAGACTGTTTTTTAACGCAGGGGCAGATTCGGGAAACAAACAAATTTACTAGTATATATAGTAAAAGTAAGTTCAGAAAAATTTATTATAACTTTGGTCAATTTCACTATACATTCGAGTAACATTTTTTATTTATCAAGTTTGTCCCTGCATTAGAAAACAGTATAATAGTTTTTCTACGTATAGAAATTATTGTACGTTTTGAACAAATTACAATAAACTTTGGAAAAATTACAATTTTTCTATATTGCTTAGTGTGCCTAGTCTCAAAAAAATTATTGTAAGTCTTACCTTACTATTTTTTTCAGTGTACAATCAATTTCAATGTAACACTGTTCTTCGCACGCAACAAGATAAAAAAAAGCATCGTCACCATCCCAATCCACAGAATCTTTCTAAACATGCAGATAAAAGTATAAAAATTCATTATTCATTCCAACGCGAGTTCAAAAGTTCCAAAATTATGTTCATCGGAAAAAGAAAGGACCTAATCATGGCTAAAGGATCTCGAAGGAGCTAATTGCTGGGCTTTTAAATTCGCCGCTCGCAGCGTACAGCTCGGGAGCGGAAGCGCCGGCGACACAGGTGCTCGCCGGAAAATCGACCGGCGCATAGGAATTCGTTCGCCGCATGCCAGACGTCGCGCTGTGGCTCGTCTGGCGACCTCGCAGCGATGCGACCGCCCGGGGATGTTCGCCGTGTAGGAGCACCTGTCGCTTCGCGCGCCTCCGATTCCAACTCCCGGGGTGGGAAAATTCAGGCCGTGGTGTTGTGCATCCACACGGCACGTGCGCATCTGCTCCTTGCTACCACTTTCCTGCTCTCGTTCATCTTAGATGTAGATAAGAGTATCGCTGCCGGCCAAATGTCAAGTGTTATACCTTCCCTTGTCGCGGCGGTGTTTTAGCGCTTTCCTTTTATCTTTTAAATTGTGAGCCATTTATCAAAGATTCATTTATTAGAAAATACAAAAAAATTTATCAGTTTTGTCGTGCAAATGTCAAGTGTTATACTTTCCCTTGTCACGGCGGTGTTTTAACGCCTTTCTTTTATCTTTTAAATTGCGAGCCATTTATCAAAGATTCATTTATTAGAAAATACGAAAAATATATCAGTTCTGTCGTAGCATTGTTTATTTATTTTTTTGCATCAACTTCTGGATTAATAAAGTGTATCAAACGATGAAATAATAATCGTAGTTTTTTTTTGTAATGAAAATACCATTAAAGATAATTAATTGCTCAAATGAATTCGTCGAAAGAACGCCGACGTTACTTTTTGCGACGTATGAGAGAAGAACGAATGATCCAGACTTATGCGGAGCTTCCCAAGAATTTTCGCGAGTCAAGCAATTACCTGAAGAGCAGCGCGTTGACTCACGCGGTTCGATTGAAAACGCAATAAAAAAAATGTCCATTGGTTTGTTCTTTTAAAAGACAAACCGTTTAACATCGGTGCCGCGATGCAAATCCCGCATTTTAATGAATACGGGGGAAGGCTAACTGGAAAAGACTTTTGTGGAACGCTATATACTCGTTTAACGATTCTAAGAAACGCAAGCTTATGGAAATGACGTTCGAAAACATTTGAAATTAATGCGCCATTACGTCCTGGTGAATGCCAATGACGCATACTCTTCCGGTAGCGTGATAATTTAAATTTATCAAGTGTCCCGTGGAAAATGAAGTTTAGAAACTAAGCGAGTAATTTTATTAATGATTATAGTATTTCCTTTTTTTTTAATTTATAATCATCCAATAAATGTTTAATCCTGTAGAATTTCTAAGCCTTCGAGATTATGGACAATTTAACATTTCAATATCACACATAATTTACAGTAACAGGTGGAATAAAAAAAAAGTGTACAACGAAGATACCATTAATCATAAGCCTAGAAAATGATTGCAATGATTTACTGGCTTGCCCGATTTTTATTCAATCAAGAACAAAAATCACGCGGGTTTTTCCTCGTTTTATGCAAATAATTGCAAATATACCACGATGAATCACCGCTCGTAACGCGCGTAATTAATCCACATAATGGGCCAAGAAAAACCACCCTGATGTAAAAAACTTACGTAACGAGCGAAAATAATAAATGCAACAAAGTACCGGCGATCGGATGCACACGAGCGGCAGAGAGTTTCGGTGTATATAAATACGACGATGATGACAGAAAAACAGTGGGATAATCTCTTTAAAAAGCAGATCAGCCGTCAATTTTAATTATGTTCCCGACGGTCGAGGCTTTAATCGTTACGCGAGAGACGAAGGAGGCGTACGCGATTCTTCGTTTGCTATCTAAATATGACCCGCTAAAAATTCACGGCAAATAAGTAAATATGCATTTATTTAAAGTCAAAAGTGTTTATGTGCAAGTGGATTTCGCTTATTCCAAGTGATTTTCACTTATTTATTTACATTTACTTAAAAAACTTTACAGGCGCATCTATAAATCAATTCGTTTATTTATGCGTTTAACGATTGATAAAAAAATAAATAATGACAAGTGAGAAGTAAAATAAAAGGACTGGAAGGGATTAAAGCGAGTGAAACTAACGCGACTACGGACTCTGCGTGAAAAAAGAGCTTTTCTGTCATGAAGCTTCAGAATTCTGGGACAGAATCGAAGGCGGTATAAAGAACTGCCATGAACGAATTCGTTATCAGAAGATGAGAAGATGGAGAGCCTAATTTTTAAGCTGAAGCTATGAAAGAGGGTTAATCCGCGGGGCCGCGCGCTCGATCGGAGCGGCGCGTCGCTCGCCTCCATAAGTGCACCCAATCTGGCGCGTCGACGATGGCGACTCGTTTTTTCCCCTCCTGGCGCCGAGAATCGCGATGCCCGCACGCAAATCGTTCGACCTTTTTCACTCGCCCACGCGCACCACTCAGCCCGATTAGATTTTTCCGGGCTACTCGATGGATTTAAGAAGTCCACCCGGAATCGCAATAATCCTCGGATGTACATATATATGTATATACCAGTCGCTGCCCTGTGCGTTTTTCCTAGGATTGCGAAAGACTCATTGTTCGTCCATCGGCGAGGGCAATTTAAACACTCGGCGATGTTCTTTATTACGCTATTCAGCTTATTATTCGCTTTTCCCACATTATTTACGCCGCCGCTCGTCTGTATGATTTGTGGCCGCGTCCGCGAAATCGCCGCGGCGCTCATCAATCACAAGTGCATATTGTTGCCGATGCTGCTCGCTGGATAAACGTGCGAAAATGCCTGGGTGTTGTGTCACTTTTTTTTTCCTTTCTTTTATCGCCGCGTCCGTGTGTACAAAGGAGGAGGCGAATAAAATGTCACAAGGATGACAGAATGCAATAAACTACTTGTTATATGCTGCAAATCTTTTTTTATTGGTCCGTTAATAAACAGTTTGTTGAATTCGCACAGTGTAAAAAAGAATGAGGGCTGAGGTGATGGAAAAGGATAAAGTGAAATAGAATAAAAATTGCTGCTCGTTGCGACGTCCCACGGAGTCCCTTGTACAGTGCCTGTAAATCGTCGCTGGGCACCTCCCGAGTCCCGGCGCGATCCTTATCGCCTTCCATTTCTCGATTTCGCCGGCGCGCCGTTTGAGCCTTTCATTAGCTCGTGGCGTAACGTCGATGCCTGGCGTCACGGGCGTACTTACAGACGCCGCGGTGGCGTTAAGATGAAATCTCATCGGCTGCGATTGCCAAGGGGTCGCCGACAATCACGAGGTGGAAAATAAGGGGCGAGAGATGATCTGGGAGGAAAATTAAAGAGAACCTCGACTTAACCGGCAATCAGCCCGGCGAACTTGCAGAAAAGGAGGATCCCGCGGCGAAGCTTCTTCTCTAGGATCGACGGGCCGTAAGAAAAATACGAGCTTGATGAAAGAAAGGTGTATATATAAGAGAGAAGGGATTTAAGGGAGTAACTCGGGAAGGGTCGATTTGCAAGCACTGGAAATTTTTACCTGAAACTTGAACTGTTGATAACAATTTTTATGTATAATTCTTACAAAGTTTTACAATTTTTATACAGTTGGCTTTACCAGAAAATTTTCTCGGTATACACAATTATATATTTTCTCAATTTTTTATTGATGAAGTTTATGCAGCTTTAAGTCAACAAAATTTAAAAATTATTCCTAAAAATCTACAAAATATGAAGCAACGCTCCTCTATACGGAGATAAATTTTTAGTAAAATTTACTTGAAGGCTTGCAGTAAAAAATAGTGATTTAATTAAATAATTAAGAAAAATTTAGTGGACGTTTCAACCTACATTTGAAACATTAAAAAATTCAGTTTATAATTATTGAGAACGTTTAAAAATTTCAGTATAAAATGAGTAAATTTTATATGACTACATCGTATTCTTAACTTTTTGAGCAAAGTTTATTTACTATTTCATTAAATTTTATTGATCATTTTTCTCCCTATCGAAAAAAAGAATCAGTAACTTCTCGCTTAAAAAATTCAGTATACATAATTTATTTACTCCACGAGTAGATTTTATGTGACTACATCATTTACTTAACATTTTAAGCAAAATTTATTTACTACTTCAGTAACTTCTTACTTAAAAAAACTCAGTGCATAAATAGATTTTATACGACTACGTTCACTTAACGTTCCGAACAAAGTTCATTTCGGATTTGCGTAAATTTTACGAATGATTTTTCTACGTGCAGCAGGCGCAATGAGGAAAAGCTGCGACTCGAAGGGAGTTTATTAAGGCCGCTTGCGCGCTCGGCCGTATACCTCGTGACGGATTGATCCGAGATGCGAGATTAGCCGGCGGACTCGGTGGCGGCCGCAGTCTCCTCCGCGGGCGACTCCTTGATGCTGGCGCCGCTCGAGAGCTTCTCGAGGGCGTGCGCCAGGCGCTTTTTCAATTTGGCCAAATCGCGCGCCGTCTCGAACCTGTTCCAGGCCTGGAGCTGCCTGCTCTGATCGGCACCGCCGGCGCGCGCCACCGAGCGCATCAGACCGATCAGCGCCATGTCCGTCACTTCCTCCCAGTCCTGCGAACCACAAGCGAGCCACGCTCAAACCTTCCGCCTTTTTCTTTTACTCATTCTCGTCTTTATCCCACTTTATCCCCCTTTATGCATCCCGCTGGTGCCTCCACGCCGGTAATGACGATTTAATTCGCGCGAGCGCAGGGGTTCGCGGCACCGCGCAGATTATGAAAATTACGGTGCGCCTCTCGGGGATCGATCGATCTTCTCGGCCTCTCTTAGATCCGATCGCGACTTTATTTACTTTTTTCAGTCGCTTCAATTATTTCATATTTAAACTGTCGTTAACTTTTCAGATGCATTCTGATAACTGCTAAAGTGCGGCACCGTAATTCCCAGCCACCCACCATCTATACAAGTTATTTAAAAATTGTTTTAATCTCTGCTCAATGACAAAATTCATCTACTACAAAAAATTATATAGGCGTTTCTGTAGGTACAAATAAAAAATGCATTTTAGATCTCTACTCAATGACAAAATTCATCTACTACAAAAAATTATATAGGCGTTTCTGTAGGTACAAATAAAAATGCATTTTAGATCTCTACTCAATGACAAAATTCATCTACTACAAAAAATTATATAGGCGTTTCTGTAGGTACAAATAAAAAATGCATTTTAGATCTCAAAATTTATCTACTACAAAAAATTGTATAGGCGTTTCTGTAAGAACAAATAAAAATGCATTTTAGATCTACTCAATGACAGAATTCATCTACTACAAAAAATTATATAGGCGTTTCTGTAAGAACGAATAAAAATTACATTTTTAGATCGCTAAAAAATCGGTCGATAAATTTATTTTTATAAAATTATAAAATTTATCTATCTACTTTAACGAAGAAACCACAAATGATAGACACGTGTGCAGATGGGTGAAGAAAAAGAAACACGTTCGGTGCAGTGGTGAGCAGAAGATTGCGAGAAACTATACCATAAAAAGTCAAAGTGAATTTTCACGATTCAATTAGGCAGGTAAAACGTGCCAATGGTACACTTCGAGCGGCGGTCAATTCGAGTCGACGACAAGCTTCTTGCGTCGGCCGAGCAAAAAAAGGCTCATGGAGATTGCGGGCACAGCGGGCTGCTGCGCATCGAGTCCTTAATTAACGCTTGGCTTTTTGTCAGGATGTAAGTTGAATCGGCGGGGAGCGGATGCGCAGCGTCGATCGAATTAGTCGCTCGAGAGGATTCCGCGAGTCGCCGGCAAAAACGCAAAGCGGCACGCGGCAACCGTCCGAGCGGCTATACGCTTCTCGCTCGTCAGCGGCTCCGGAGCATTACAAGGATCCTTCCACGCGACGATACTTGGGAGCGTAATGACACTTCACTGATTTTGAAGCACGCCATAAATTTTTTTTTCTTTCAGTCGAAGAAGCAGCCGGCACGAGTCGAATACTCGCTTTTCGGAGCTTTCGTGCAAAAAAGCTCTGGATTTTTATATAGAGCGAATATTAAGGAGTGTAAAAGTAAAAAGTTATATTTTTTTCTTTCGTCGAAGAAGCAGCCGGCACGAGTCGAATACTCGCTTTTCGGAGCTTTCGTGCAAAAAAGCTCTGGATTTTTATATAGAGCGAATATTAAGGAGTGTAAAAGTAAAAAGTTATATTTTTTTCTTTCGTCGAAGAAGCAGTCGGCACGAGTCGAATACTCGCTTTTCGGAGATTTCATGCAAAAAAAGCTCCGGATTTTTTTATAATGAGTGAAAAAGTAAAACGTAATATTTTTTTTCACTAAGGACTGCGATTTCTTGTGAAATTGTGCGATGGCAAATTTTGTCTAAGTCGTGAAAGTTGCTCTTCTGAATAATGCATAATTTCGTTGCAATAAATAAAGAAGCACTCGTGTTCGCGAGCTAAAGAGACCTATAATTCGTAGTTCCGAAAAGTACTTATAAACTTTTCGGGAATGACTATATTACTCGGGCAAAGATCAGGAACCTCGAGACCCTATCGGCGCCACGGCCGTGCAAAAGCTGAATGAACGACTCGAGTGACGCGCGCTTTAATGTAACGAGTCACAGGAAAAAAATTAGGGAGCCGCACCCCGAAAACTCGCCAATGATTTATAGTGGCGATATATATCACAAATTTTACCATTCGATCTTCAAAATCAGAATAAAAACTAATGAAAAAAAGGTAGAAAAAAATTCTATTCGTGGCTTCCCACAAAAAGAGTACTACTATCATTTAAACTTCACCTCATTGATTTCTTAAAAAAAAAATATCCAAGCTTTGTTCGTAAAAGTCTGGATGCTGCAACTAATTACTCTTTTGCACGGAAGCTGGAAATATCTCAATATTCCTTTACAAATAAGCGTGCAAATATTAAAAAAAAAGCTGCAAAGTGAATTCGTAACAAAAGTACAAATTATTTTTACAGCTCTCGGCGTTAAAAAAAAGAAGGCTCGTAAAAAGAGTTAAATATAGACGGGCTGCCCTTTGCAAACAAAAAAAAATCTCTCCAATAATAGAAACGGCAAAGACCAGCAAAAAGTAGAGCGGCAACGTTAAAGTAAGTGGCTTCAATAAAGCCAGGGCGTTAAGAATTCAAAAAGTCGGCAGACAGAAGGAGGGGAAATAGGAGTACTCACAACTTCGTCCCGGAGCTGCGGCTCGAATCCGACCGCCGACTCGAGCAGCGCGCACTTGTCCGCACCTGCGTTCAATTGGAGCAGTAGCGACAACAGCCGCAGGCTGCATTTTAGATTCTGCCCCGTTCGTTCTCGTTCCTGTGGAAAAAAACGAATTAAAAACCATTGCCGATCCGCTGGAGGAGAAATAGTCGAGTCACCGCGCCGATATGGATACTTGCATATTAAAGCGACTGCATACGATTTTGCAAAATAAAAACCGCAGTGAAAAATAAAAAAAATAAAAAAGTTGATGCATCGATCTACAAAAGCGTTATTATATCAATCCAGTCATTATTAATCGCTTAATTTCAGCCACGGACATAATTACGTTCCCTTAAGAGAATTGCCGAAATTAAACGAAATCACTTTTTCGTTCGGCGCATAATAGCAGTATAATTCTTTTGCGTGAGATGGAAATACCTTAATGACCCCGATTTTGCGTTGCTCCATTTACTCTCTTGTACTAAACTGATTGGATTTTTAAGTATAATAGTTGAATTTTTTTTTTATACAAAAGCAAAAGATAAATTTCGAAACTTGTATATAGTCGTAGCCAAGAGAGCATTACTCGGGTAAGTGAAAATAAAAAATAAAAATTTACTGAAATTGAAAAAGCGCTGCAATTTTGAAAGAATCCGAGAAAATCAGAAAATCGAAGATCAGCGGCAAACTCATTAAAGAAAATCAACTTGTGAAGACAAACTGCCGAAAAAAAAGTGCTCGCGTAGCTGCTGCATAAACTACTGATTAGCTACTTCGTTTCAATCGAACGCAGTAACCGCAGGCAAACAACTTCCGAATACAGCAGCAGCCGTGCAATTTACAACTGGAATCAAGCAGTTTTTCAGATAATGCCTGTAGTTTGCTTTCGCCAAGGCTAAAAAAAAAACGTCGAATGCAGTCGCGAGAAAGGGAATACACACGGGTGTCGACAAGAAATATCGCGCGGAATCGGAAAGACAGTAGGCGTCGAGTAAAAAAAAAAGTAAAAGCAAAATACATACGAAAGAAAGAAAGGAAAATGAAAATGAAAAGCAAAAGGGGGGGAAGAGGAAATCCATAAATCGGCGCTGACTCTTCTCTCGGCTCGGTCGCTTTTAACGAGCCTACACGCGGCCGCAGCAGCGGGGGCCCGCTCGCGGTCGCGCGCCTCCGCTCCCTGGGCCTCGTGTAACGAGCAATTACCGCTCGGGCGGCCTGAAGATCGTCGAGGAGCGCGAAGATCGCGCGATACGTGGAGTCGAGGAGGGTCGGCAGTCCGGTGGCGGCGAGCGACCGGGAATTCCTCTCCCTCATGCCTCGCAGCATTCTCTTCTCGATGTTTCTCAACTGGGTCGTCAGCAGGCCGATCTCCTTCTGCGCTGAGCCGAGGCCGCAAAAAAAATCGAGAAGAAGAAGAAGATGCGCATGAGAAAAAAGGAGGCTAATTAATCGTCGATGATAAATCGCGGAGACTCTCCTATAACCCGCGAGCATCCAGCGAGGGGCTGGCGCGGGTCATCGCAACAGCCGCGCTGTCTCGGCCGGCTGTTTATATTGGACTCGACGCGGCTTTTGTCCCCCCGAGCCTGTCGCGCGCTTCTCTCGTCACTCGATAGGCCGCCGAGTCCTCCTTTTATATTTATTCAGTTGCACTTTGTTTGTTCAGCTGCTCGAGTGCGATATCGAGCGGAGAATTATGTTGCGATTGACAACGGCTGTCATTGCTTAATCAAAGTCTACTTGTTGGCCGTTTGAATGTTCAAATAAAATTGATTGCGCGGGATAAAAAGCTGCCGATCGTAATTCTTCAGTTCGCTTCGGAAAACGTATATATATATATAAGTTAGCAAATTTTGGGTACAAGAAAAACTGAAGACTTTTTGGATACTGAACTACGGATTAATATATATTGAATCAATTAGTTATAATTAGAATAGTTTCATTCAAGTAGGTAAACTGATTTTTTTTAATAGTTTTTGCTCTTTAGCCACTGTTACTGTTTTTCAAAATCAGTAAAATTAACATTTCTCAAAGTAGTTTTTACTTTAAAGAAAAGTAGATTTGTCTGATGTGTAAAGTAGATTAAAGCAGATCGTATTCTACAGAAAAGTAGATTTGGCAGTTCTGTAAAGCAGATTAAAGTAGATTAAAGTTACGTTAGAGAAAAGTATAATTGACCTTTTTGCAAAGCAGATTCTACTAAAAATAGGAAAGTTAAATTAACATCCAATTACACAGTCAAATATACTGTGAAACTGTGTAGAAGTTGTACCTATTTTTTTTCCTATAGATAAGGATACATACACTGAGAGAAAAACTTCTTAATTTTATTGAGTCAAAAAATTCTTTTTTTTTTTTTTAAACTACGAAATTTATTTAGAAACAAATAAATTCATTCAGTTTGAATGAAATCATTACTTGATTCAAAGGAACATTTAATAAGTATAATTGAAGTAAATCATTTCTTTAAAATTAAAAAATTTTAGTTATTCAATCTATACGATTAGTCATAAAAACTGAATTAATTACCAAAGCAGTTCGAATTTTAAGCCGAGCAGCAAAGTGTCCATCGAGATTGTTTTGCACGAGTTGCAGGTGCTGCTGGGTGATGCTGCAAGTGATTTTCTCGGCGGCAGCAGGAGCCTTGTCCTTCAGTCGGCTGATCAGCTGATGAAGTACCAGCGGCAATGCCGAGCCGTCGGCCGCCTGAAGCCGGTAGCGGTTGAGCATCAGGCCCGATGCCATGGACACCACCTGAGCCGCCTGTGCGTGCTGCAGTCCCAGCGAATTCGTCACCTGACGCGACGAGTACTCGCCCACGAATTCTGAGAACACGCACGTGAATCACCCCAATTGACATTACAATTTAACGCATCGTTTCTTCCGCGCGACTCATTCGCCCGCTTATCGTTCGTATATCATTCCCGAGAATTTAATAAAGGGTTCATTATGTGTTTTTCTCAACTTCCGACTGCTTTTGCTGACTGATGTGTATACAGAACACGTTGTGGATGTTTTTTCAGCGGATAATTAATTCTCAATCGTATGAGTCATTAATATTGACTCACTCGCCGAGTACAATATTTTCACTCACTGTAATGTAATCGCGGGACCTTTAAAATTCCGTGCGATATTATCCAAAGTGGCTTTTTTCTTTGTTGGCTCTGATTAGCCGCCATCGTTTGGAGTCTAAAAAGAAAAAATAAAAAGAAACGTCCCTTGACCGCACTCCTGCCTTTTTTTCTGCACCCCTCGTCGCGCGGCACCCGCAAGCCTCCAGCCGCTTTTCTGAATTAACTCTTGGCTCGTATGGTCGTTGCGCGCACGCGGCCAGACTCAACAAAAAGGCACGAAATTATACCGAAGATGAGATGTGCCGCATTTCCGATTCGCCACGGCTAATTTAATTGGAGGGCTCACGTGCATGTCAATGCCGCCCTCCCAGCTCTCTTCCTCTCTCTTTTCGCCATCGCGTGCGCGTTTTCCTGTTTGCGAGAAAGGGATTGCTTTTTTCATTGTCCCCCATCCCTCTCGCAAAGTTACGATTAAATAATTAACCGTGGCAACCTTCTGCTTTGACTTAATACTCGGGTATCTTTTTACTTTTACGTTTTTGTATTTTTAGTTACTTTTTAATACTTTTTAAGTAAGACCACATTGTCAGTTTAATGTTAAATAAATAAATCCAATGGTATACACAATTGACGTTTATAATAAAGTTGGTTAAGAAAACCTTGATGATTGTTTCATTGATTGATTCGAGTAAAAATTCACATCAACCTCTAACAAACGTAAATTTATTTACATTTTTTCTATTACTACTCTTAATGTTTTTTCTAACTATACTATTAATTTGTTATCCTTTTTTTTCATATTAATATTGTATAACATTAACATTTTATTGTTTATATAATATACTTTGTATTAAGGACTCATAAGTCCGTTTAAATTTGATTAAATAAATAAAGTACACAAGTTCAAACTGGAGGGGGAAGAATCAGTCTCGAGATCCATTAACCTTTTAATTTTCCAATCAAGCGCACTAATCTGGCAAAGCCATCAATTTACATAATGACGCAAGACCCTCGCGGCAAGGATATCGAGCCGCACGTCCCGCAAAAGGTCCGGGGCAAATCGTCAGCATTTCCTGCAATATAATGTCCAAAGGAGCGATCTTAACCCGAGCGTATAATAAAAAGCCATCCGTCCAATATATCACTCAAGAGTAAACACATTAATATCGGCTCCCCAAATTAGCCAACGCGCGAGTGATTCCCATCTAATCCAATAATACGGCGCGGACCTCCTTCGTAGGCTAAAAGAAAGAAAAATCCAAAGTGGAGGGGGGGGAGGGTGCAGATCGATCGCTTACCTGGAAAGATTTGGCTGAAGTTAAGAACGGGTTCGGCGCTTTTGATGGTGACGGAGAAGGAGGCCGAACTCTCGGGCGGACAAGGCCTCAGCAGCATCTTCAGGGGCAGCTGGAGGCTCCTCTGCACGACCCGCAAGTTGCCGCTCTCGTTCGCGTACGTCGCCGTGATCGTCATCTCCGAGGAGTGCGCCGGCGAATCGCCGTCCAGGTACACCAGCGTCTCCATCGTGTACTTCTCGCCTGCAGTTCCAAACTCTCGTCACATTTCGTCCACAAACATTATTCATTCAAACTATTATTACAACGAAAGAAAAATTTGGTAATTTTAGGCAAATATTTATTTCAATAGTACTTATTAAATATTTTATTGAGTACAAAAAATAATTTTTTTTAAACTACGAAAAATTTATTTAGAAACAAATAAATTCATTTAGTTTTAATGAAATTATTACTATAGATTCAAAGAAATATTTAATAAGTGCTATTGATGTAAATCATTTCCTTAAAATTAACAAATTTTTTTCAGTGTAAAATAGAATTAATCGCGTAATGAATTAATTAATGTTTAAGTAAAGTTATGTCATTCTACTTTTCGTTTTTATTCCACCGTTAACAGAGTGAAAAGATTTTAGAACTCTGCGTACCTTCTAAAATTGAATTAGTGAAACTTTACTAAAATTAGTGAAAGATGCTCCACTAATACTTAAATCGTGAAGCGCTTTTCACTAATTTTCAGTGAAAATTCACGAATTGTAGTACTTTTTCACTAATCAACTTTAGATATAGTACCTAATAATTTAAGGTCTATTGACTATATTGATGAATTAAAAAAAATCGTTGAGTTCTTCCACTTATATTTTTTAATTAAGTAGTTTATAGTAAATAGTTTAAGCCTACTTACAAGAATATTTATTATTTCAAATTTTTATTGAAGGGCTGTTTAGCCCATTGAATTATAAAATAAATAAATAAGTAAAATTAGTAAAAAGAAGTGCAGCTTTTAATACATAGATTGGAAAGATGGAGGCAGTCGTTGGAGACGTGGATGGGCTTCGGAGCCTCCAGGAAGAGCTGGACGTCCTGGACGCTGGTGTAGGACGACAATTCAATGAAGACCTTGCACATGGTGGTGGGTTGTTTGGCCTCTTTGTCCTCGCCACTTTGGGGGCGGCTCGCCGCGTAAGGCGATGGCAACAGCTCTGGCGATATCATCGGGTTTATCGTCAGCTCGGTTTCCTTCATCGCGTTCGTCACTTGCGGATCTGGTCCAATCAACAGCCTCGTTTTATAATTACAACTTCACGATTACACCAAATGTTTATATAATTATAAAGAATCAAATAAGAGCTTTTTGCTCTCACATTGCTGACAAACGTTAGAAATATAATTACTCAATTAATAGCGGCAGAGACGCTCGTTTTTCTGTCCCCGCGACGATTAGGGCAATAAATTGTCGAGAGGCATAATAAAGAAGGCAACTACGTAATTACAATATTTATGTTGACGTTAATCGTTAATTAATAGAGAAGTTGATTTTTCTGATAATGATAAATCCGAGAGAGAAAGACGGAGCATTTATCTTCTCGCGGTGCCTCATGATTATTAATTTAATAGGCTATTGTGGGTAATAACTTGGAAATTGCATCCAACCGTTTCCTATATTGTCCGGAGTGCAAACTCGCGAAGACTGAAAAAAAGAAATAATACAATCGATTTTCCCCGAGGAACAATAAAGCGCTATATACCCACAAAACGAAAAAAAAGGAGCCGAAATTACGCAAGCGACCGCGCAAATAAATAAGAAACTCAATGTTAATTGCTCAATAATTAGCGAGGCAATTAATTGAAAGCGCCTAGGAGTTGAGGAGAGCTCGGCTAATTATGCCCGCTCTGCTCGTCCGTTGTTCTCCCCGGGATTCCGCGCATCCATAATGAAGACGCGCCACGGGCGCGCATAAAACACGATACCCCGTCGCAATTAGGGCTCGGGAATCGAACCCACCTGATGACGCGGACTTCTTCTGAAGCCGGCGCAGCTCGAGCAGCTCTCTCTCGGCGGCGACGTAATCGAATCCCCTGCGGTGAATTGGCGGTGCGACGAAAAGCGACGGCTCCGAGCCGAGATAGCAGACTTCCAGGCGTCCGTCCTCCGACAGGATCACGATCGCCCCCTCCAGATTCTGAGAAGTCAAAAGACGTTGAGGCACAGTTCCGTTTCAGTGACACAATGACACCTACAATGCTACTCAAGTGAGGAGCTGTCACTGAGAGACCAATTTAGTAAATATTTATACTTGAATATTTATTTCTTTGAATCAAGTAATAATTTTTCAAACTTACTAAATATATTTAGAAAAAATTAATTTATTTATTTTAAAGAAATATTTAAGGGGTCCAATGAAAAATTCAAAATTTGAGCCGTAATATAGCAGAAGAAGTAAATATTGATACTTGAAGTGGTAACTTTTTATAAATATTTCTTTGAATCAAGTAATAATTTTTTCAAACTTACTAAACATATTTAGAAAAAATTAATTTATTTATTTTTAAAGAAATATTTAAGGGGGTCCAATGAAAAATTCAAAATTTGCGCCGTAATATAGCAGAAGAAGTAAATATTGATACTTGAAGTGGTAACTTTTTATAAATATTTCTTTGAATCAAGTAATAATTTTTTCAAACTTACTAAACATATTTAGAAATAAATTAATTAATTTGCTTTTAAAGAAATATTTAAAGGGGTCCAATGAAAAATTCAAATTTCGCGCCAGAATATAGCAGAAGAAAAAAACAATTAATTTGCTTATAACAAAGAGAATAAATGAAATATCGGAAAAAAAAATAAACTATAAATACTTGCCCCTTCTTAGATATAACGATACTATTGAAGTACATATTTACTGATAATTACAATTTTTTTTAGTGTAATACTTGTTATATCCGTCATTAAAATTAATTTATTTCTGTCAATTAAAAAAAAATTCATCACTATATAATTAATTATTTCATGAAAAATGTTTACAAACTTAAAATTATTTCTATATATAATCACTTGAATTAGATAATCTCGCTACTTCAGAGAAAAGTGCATAAGATGCGAGATTTTTGGAGCACGCGCGAGTTGCGTGCCTCATGCGACGGCACCTGCGATTCCACGTCTGCTCGCGTCAATACGAACGATATCAGCCGAGCAGATAGTCGTCCGGCCGATACTACTCGAATCACGGAAGCGCTGCTCCGATAACGAAACTCGACGGAACCTCGATTTCCCGCCGGCTTACCGAAGGTCGCTCGTTTCTGCCGATCGCGGTAAAAATAATTTAACAACAGCCACATTTTACTTTGTTTTTACATTTTACACTCGACCAACTCTTACAATCTTCAAAAACTCTACGCAAGAAATTTTGGTTTAAGTCGAAAATCCAAGGAATTTGATTGCAGCGCTAATTGAGCCAACCCTCGGGCCGCGGTCGTAAAGACTCGTAAGTGCACGGATCGCGCTAATGGCATTCCTCGTTAAAAGTACTTAAGTGCAAATTTTGGAGAGCGCGAGGAGGGCACCGTATAGAAGCGTATTGAAAATGGAAAGAGGCCGGTACAACTCGCAAGGACAGCGCTGGAGAAGGCCGATTCCCTGCGGATAAGATTCGATCTCCGATAAGCCGCGAAGATTTCCTTTCCCTTCCGAATGATTCCGGAGCGCTCAAAGAGCGCACGCGCCGCTCAGATTGCCGGCCGATTGTCTTACCTGGAGGTGCGCCCTGGCCACGGCGACGGGAGCAAAAGGTAGCTGCGCCGACCACTTGAGGGTCGTGCCTTCGTAAATCATCAGCGTGCTCGTATCGGCGACCACGATCACCATCAGCTTGCCGTCCGGCTCTGAAATCGTTCGGTGATTTACGATTGCAACGAGGCGCGATATCCATGCGCGTCCAGCTTCTTTTGCGCCGATAAACGCCGCGGCTAACTTTTCGCGACGGACGACCCGCGTAAAAAAATTTATCAAGAAGTCTATTGAGTGGAAGACGATAATCTATACTTATTTGAAGAAGAAATCGTTTACATTTTAGCAAATTAATCGTACCCGCGTAAAAAAATTTAACTTAGGATAAAGTTTACTCAAAGTTCATGTTTGGCATTCGTTGATATGAACATGGGCGATGAGACTAAATAATAAATAATTTTGAAATACTTTATTCAAACTTCAGATTAAAGTTTTTTCTAAATTTAGAAGACGTTCACATGACGAACGATAAAAACAAATAAATGTAAAGAATTATTTTCTATAACTTGAGCGGTATAGTTTATCCGTTTATATCAAGCATCTACAAACTTATATAAAATCTAAAAGAAGCAAGTTCGGTAACATGTTCATATGAACGACCGTCAAACATGAACTTTGAGTAAACTTTACCCTATAACTTAATTTTTTTTACGGGAGGAGCTTAAGAAAGTAGGCAAATCTACAGTTGAGATTCTATTTCTCGAGGATAGCTAATATCGAGGGGTGCGTAAAAGTAGAAGTAACTTTTTTTTCAGTGTACTGCGTAACAACATTTGATATATACCTATGATGTAAGAAAGAAAGCACAAGGCGCTGTACTCGAGTCTCTTGGCGGTTTTGATCGAGGTGCAAGCATCGCCGAGGCAGTACAGGGTTCTCTCGCCGAGCACGACTATCCCGACCTCGAAACTACTCAGCACGACGGCGTTGATGCCCAGAATGGGTTCGCCGATATTGTAGCTCCAATCGGGATTGATGCTCTTCGAAGTATCCTTCCCCTCAGTTTCTTCCTTCCTGCCGATCTCCGCAATGTTCTGGTACCTGCACGACAAAATTTACTTCGTCAACCACTAAAACACGTTAATTCAATAGAAACAATGTATTTGCATAAACTAATAAAAACAAATATTGTATAAAATGCGTGAGTACACGGAGAAAAATGTTATACTAAAAATTACTATATTCCGTAGGAACAATGGGACTTACTCGACCTATGACGGTTTTTACTACGAAAAATACTAAAAATTCCTATGTACATAGCAAAATTGATATTTATATAAGTAGAAATTACTATGTACATAGGAATTTTTAGTATTTTTTGTAGTAAAAATTTTCATAAGTTGAGTGTATCTCACTGTTCCTACGGAACATAATAATTTTCACTACAACATTTCTCTCCGTGTAATTATTAATTAATCCTGAAAGTCGAATTTCAAGAATATCCCACGGGCGTCTTTTCCCAATTGAAAAACTAAAATTTCGGCAAAATAAACATCCGCTAATTGCTGAGAATCAATCGACCGGGCAAAAATTCGGCCGGTTAGAAGCGCTCGGCCCAAAGAAAAGGCGCTGATGTAATTAACGGCGGGAATCGCCGAGGAGAGCCTGGAGATTAGTGCAAATATTTGGAGTGGAGCGGCAGCGTTGTTACATTAATGCCGAGGGGCTTAAAAACAAGCCGAAGTTATGACTTTCTCGAGGGTCTTCAAACACGCGCGGCCTAAGCTACACCGGGGCTCCTTCCTTTTTCTTCCTCCTCTTCGTCGTTTTTTTTCCCCGCGCGTATATACGACGAGGAACGCCCGCAGCGCCGGCGGTCCCGGCCGAGGCTCCGAGGGAATTATGGAGGTCGCTTTTTGTCGTTTGTTTAGCGCGATGATTGATCGCTGATTACATAAATTGTAAGCCGAGCTCCTTCGAGATTCCGTTCGTTTGCGATTTGCAACCGACCCGCCGCGGCTCCCTTACGCGCATTTTTCACCCAAGTCATGCGAGCGCTTAAACGTCCAGCCGAAATTCACCTTAAAACAATCTGCCCCCTCCCCTCCTTATGGGTGATTAATTAATACCTTTTTTTTCTCGATTTTTTATTTTTATTTTAAACGAGTGTCGGCTCGCTCCTCTGGAAATAAAGTCTACGTTATTATTTGCCTTTTGGGTTTTATTGTATAGGAGAGTATCTTCATGAAACTTTGAAAATTGATTTCTGGTACAGTCAATTTATTTATTTATTTAAGTAAATTTAACGATCTTTAGATACAAAATATAATTTGAATTATTACAAATTTTTGATACGAAAATATATATATATATAAGTAATGTACATATAATTCTGGAGTAAACATATTCAAGATATACTATATCTTAACACATGAATAACTCCTAAATAAAGCTTCATTTTTTCTAAATAAATTTCTGAATTTCTGCTGGTGGTTTAACGATATCAGAAAGTGGTAAATTTTTATTTGTCGTAAATTGAACGAGTTACTTCCGGACTGCGAAAATATGAAGTACGTACCTGTAGCACTCGAGATGCCATCCGGAGCCAAGGGTGATGAACACATCGTTGCGCGCGATGTACACGAGGGGCTCGGGCAGAAGGCGCGACTTGAGCACACGACAGAACGAATAGACCTCCTGCTCGTAAAACAAGAGGGTGCCGTCGAGACACTGGACGCAGAGGAAATCCCTGCCGCGAACAGCCCCGAAAGGACCGACGGTCAAGGAGGCTGGGAAGCGCTGCAGCTGATGCTCGTATGCCACTTTCAAACTGCATCGATCGCCTGCAACAAGCGTTGGAAGGACTTTTTTTATAATGAAAAATGATTTTCATTGGAGAACGTGAATGGGAGATTAAATACGAAGGCTCAGTACTAAATGAACAATTGGAGAGCGATTCGCTCGAGAATTGAGTTGCAAATGTAGACAATGTACATAGTGCCGGTGACGTAAAATAATAAATGCACCGTACACCATCGTTCACCCGCACGACGTTAATCAAACGCGTGCTTCTCAAGGCTTCGTCGACTTGATTTTCCGCTCGTCTTTTTTTTTATAAACGATTCAGCGATTAGCGGAGATGCAATTATTCAAAACACTTGCCTTAACAGGCCGATCCTATACGTCATTTGAATGGGCTTCTCTGATTTTTAATATTTTTTTTTTTTTTGAGTTTCGATGTTACGATGATATGTCACGTGAAAATAAAAACCTTTACACGAAAAAAAAAAGTTTAATTGAATGAAGATTTAATAACTACACTTTGCCCGTTTTATTTTACTCGAAGTCATTCAAGCGCGTAGTTTTCAGTCATTTATCAAGTCATTAAACAGTATGGAAGTTTCTTACCGGCTTGATTATAGTAATAATCTCTTTACATGACAGAAATCTAAAAACAAATTGACCTACCCGATCGCGTGTCTGCTACATTCTGAAAAATCTGTAAGTACATAGAATGAAGATTTAATAGCACCTTCTTGTTTTACTTCAAAGTCACTCGCGCGTGTAGTTTTCAGTTATTTGAAGCTTACGCATTTTTGTTTAGCATAAAAATGTCGTCCTAAGCGCAACTCACCATAAAATCTTTTCAAATGCAATGTGGAACTTTGATGTCAATGACGTTTTGTTTCCCCGCTATTATACGAGCTGTCACATCGACAAGCTCACTTACTCTGATTTATTATTTTTTTTTTCTCAACGTTTCTTGCAAATTATGCATAATCATTGTTGCTAATATTTTTCCAGTGCTCACCTTTAAATTGAATTTTCCATAAATACTGGTCTTAACAACAGGCTTAGGCTAATCCGAAAAGCTGCAACGAAATTGCGTTGGAATAGAAAAAAAAGTGAAATTTTCAAATGTTTAACAATGATCCCAACAAATTATCATACGTGGAAATTCATAAGAATAGTTTTCTTCCAATAGTTACTTGTGATGAATAGGTCGGATAATTGTTAAACAGCCAGGAGAAATAAAAATCTGTTCCGCAAAAATTTATGTTGAGAACAACCTTAAGCAATCCAGTACACAGTTGTAACTAAAATAAATTCTTTTAAAACGTGCTTCCAGAATAGTATGCATAAATTTTACTTTATCTATTGATGTGCTACGCTTTTTAAGATTTTCATGTCTGATCAACACAGTACTGTATGTTCCTTTTAATTAAAAAAAATCAAGATAACTCGACTATCTATTCTTAAAAAATATAATAACGAGGTACTTTTATTCTACGATACTCTAAATTTATCACTGTTTTCTATATTTCCAATTTGTAATTTTCGTTTACATTAGTTATAAAAAAATTTTTTTTTTTTTGTAATCATTTTATTTTGAATTTTGTATTAAGGACTCTTTAGTCCGTAGAATAAATAAATAAATAAATAAATATTGGCAAAAAATTCGAGAAAAAAAAGCATTACGTTTCTAAGGTCTAATCTAATTCTTTTTCGTCGGCGAAGAATCTTGAGTTACGGCGCCACGTCGAGGTGCGGTTTGTCGCGCGAGGGAGGTACAAATCCGCGATGCGTCCGCCGGTCGGACGCCGCGAGGTATCCGTCGCCGATATGGGTCAAGCCGCGATCCGCTGGTGGTCGCGGTGCGCATTTCAATATTGCGCGAGTTTCGCCGTAATGGCTGGCAACATCGCTCGACTTTTATTGCGGAGGCGGAAAATAAAAAGTCCTCACTGCAACGCGCCCCAGTACACAATGACGATTTTTTTCACCTGTCGACGTTCTTGTCTCGAAGGCAACTTTTATTGAGAAAAATTGAAATAAAAAGTAGAAGAATATGGAATACGCAAACTTTTCTCAATTCTTTTAATTTGTATGAGATTACGAGTGAAATATGTAATAAAATTGCTGGTTTATTTTATGTACGTCTCGCAAAATTACGTTTTTTACAAAGCTGGCAGCTTCCCCATATCTACGAGGAAGATGCTAGAAAAAAATGAAGTACTCTTTAATCGTCGATCACAAAAATTAAGCTTAGATATAATTAAAGTTACACTTTACACACTGGGCAAAAAAAAAATGAATATGTTATATATTTATATTTTCACGATTTTTGAGGCAAGACGCCACTGTTGCTTACATATTCTCCAAGCTTATACAGCTTGTCCTGATGTACGATTTATTAAATCGCAACTAATTTTTAACGAATCAATTTACAATTATCATGCAATCCATGTATTCCAAAAGGAAAATCTACTTATTCAAAGATGAATTTATTTACGTTTTATTGTAAACTATGGTCCGCTTATCAACGGCATAAATACGTTTAACTCCATAACAAGTAGATTTTCCAGTGCTATTTAGTAAATTCTTCTACTCTTGTGGATTCTTCTACTCTCATGGATTCTTCTATAATCTTGTGGATTCTTCTACTCTAGTGGATCTTCTACTCTCGTGGATTCTTCTACTCTAGTGATTCTTCTACTCTCGTATTCGTATTCGTATTCTTCTACCCGCTAAATTAAATTTTCGTGAGCGTACATCGGAAAGCGCGAAACAATTAAAAGTTTACAAAACGATGAGAATTCCGATGAGTATTCTCCGAAAGCATAATTTTTCAATGTATACACAGCCGGTAATCCAGAGTATTCACACGAAGGATCGCGCCAATAGGCCGCATCGCGATTAGATGCATGCTGGCAGGAGCCGCGACGCAATCAAGTGGCAGCGGCGGCACGCGACGCAGCAGTCCTCCAAGTAGGCTCCAAGCTGTCGATCACCGCTCGAAGCCCCTTTTGCTCTCGGCGCGGCGCTCGCGCGCGAAGCCTCTCCCCGGCGTCGCGCCGACACGCAGAGAGGTACACCCGCGGGGAGGGGCAGGCGTAATTGCGCGCACCGCTCGTCGAGCTAATTGAAGACTCGAGCAAATTGCGATTGGCGCCGCTGATAAAATTGAACGCTGCGAGTGCGCCTCGGTACCAGGCCTTCGTGCCTCCCGCTCGCGCGCGCGCGCGCGCGCCGCGGAGCCGCGACAAAGAGATATTAAGCGGCGGGCTCGCGAGGCGCGCCGATATTATAGGCATTACCTTTTCGCAACGGTCGCAGCGCCGGATTCGCGCCTTTTTTCTCTGCGGCCGACGATTCCGAGTGGATCCGGCCGATCCGGCGCCTCCCGACGCCACTTTGTAATTTCCGCGCTGGCCCTTCTTCGCGCCGAGTGCGCGGACGACGCGAGTTCGACGCTCGCCAGTTGTAATAGCGACGTTTACGTGTGTACAGCTTTTTAGCGCATTCGGAGCTACTAACAGTTTTTCGGAGTCTGTTAAAAATGCCCGAGTCCACTTACAAAGATTTAATCTAATTGGTAGAAGAATCCACTAAGTAGCACTGGAAAATCTGCTTGTTAAAGAGTCAAACTTATTTATACCGTGGATAAGCGGACGATTATTTACGTCGGGATAAAGTTCATGTTTGACGCTCGTTGATTTCTTCTTCAAATAGGTAGATTATCGTCTTCCAATCAATAGACTTCTTGATAAATTCTACATCGATACATTAACTCTTAATTTCCATTTAATATCATAAAAAAAAAAGAATTGAATAAATGAAAAAGTCTCTATCATAAGCAGAAAAGTATGAACAATTAACATATTTATGATAATATTCTTTAATTTAATAAATTCATTTTAAAATAAAGTAGATAAGAATCCATTTTTGCCAGTGTCCTTAATCTTTACTGACCGTGTTCCGCTGATCCTTTTATGAAGCTTGCACTATAGACTATCAGTTTTGTTGGTGTTAAGATGGCCAATCGCGTGTCCTGAGATCCGCTGAAAATATTTAAATTTGCTTTAAATTTATGTAGTGTGAAAAATAATCTATATAAATTTATTGTAACGTTGCAGTTAATAAAAGTGTAATAACTTTTTTTTATACATTCACATAGAAAATAAATTTGATTTTAATAATTTAAGATAAAATGTTTAATAACATTTTTACATCTGAAATAGCTTATATACGTGTAAACTACTTTCCTTAACTTACGATAGCTAATTCTAGAACAAATATCTAATTCGTAGCTAACGATCAAGTAGTTGACTTTTCTACTAGGGTATTTAAAACAAAGTATCGATTGAGAGAAAAACGTATAGTAACTTTATAGTAACTTTTATCCGCCAATAAGGTGACACTAAGTTCTGTGCTTGAATGAAATTACAATAAGTAAAATAAAAAATTGGAGTGAAATTTCACTCTTATAATTAATAGTAAAATCACTCATCGATTTGACTCTATTGAAGGCAAATTTATACTACCCGAATAGAGTGATTTAAATTTACTCTTGAGTCCCTACCTTTCAATCTATTTAAGAGTCAAAAAATTATTCTATACGGAGAAAAGGCATTAGCAAAATTCATTGAAATAGATAAATTTGGCTTAAAAAATTAAGCGAACGTAGGTAGCCATATAAAATTTATTCATGCATTAAGTAAATTATTTAATAAAATAATTGAAACCAGATGTAGGTTCAAGCGTCAACTTTAATTAAATCAGACATTTTTTACTGCAAGCCTTTAAGCAAATTTCACAAACAATTTTTCTCAGTGCGTTCCACCCCATCAAGGGCGTTAATTTGGCTACGAAGCTAGAGCGAAAACAGTCAATATTCACTCTTATTTCGCTGCAGCTGATTCAGCGCGGATTAGTGACTCACGAGACGAATTTGCCGGCCTTGACATCGAGAATGCAGTCGGCGAGTTTAGCCTCGATGACGAGGTCAGTGGATTTGTAGGGTCCGGGTGCCGCCAGGTCGTCCTCCCACTGGCTCGTCGGCGCGTAGATCCTGAGGAAGCCGCCGTGACTCGCGACGACGATGACCTCCGTCGGCAGCTCCTCGCCGAACAGCTGCCTGGCTATCAGCAGGCTTTGCCCGTCGAAGCTCTCCACCTGCGAGTCGCCGCACTGCGTCCTCCACCACTCCTTTGTCTTGAAGAGCGACATTATTCGGCGATCCTCGCCAGGGGCCTACGTCGCACACCACTTCATTTCTATTCCGCGCGTCTTGCCCGCGGGCCCGGAGGAGCGGACGCCGGAGGTATGTATAAACGAGACCACCCTGCGAGCGGCGCGCCTCCCGGAGAAAATTGTTAGAGCGCGTCCTGTGAGAACCCGACAAACGGCGCGGACCGATAGCCCCGGCGAGCGAGCGAGAGAGAGGCAGATAAGGGCCGCGCATCGTGCATCAGTGCCGAGCGTCGGGGGCGGACGCGAGGCCCGCCAACCGGTTGCCATGGGAGCCCGGCGCTCAAAACAATAGTTAACTCCCTCGAGTAAGTGTCCCGCACGCGTGTACGTGTGTGCGCCAAGGTAGTCCGAGGAACGTTCCCTCGTCCCGTTCTCCGACTCTCCCCCTCGGCGAGGGGAGGAGGGGCTCGATTCTTCCTTTTTTTTTGCCCTCGACTTGATGATGCTCATCGTGATGACATTGGCGCGGTGAAGCCGGGGTCGTAAAATGCTTATAAGCCCGTTAAATCATTCCGCCGTTGACCCTTCGCGAAGAAGTCGGCCGGTCTTTGGGGGGTCCGCCTCGTCGGATTTCTCGACTTTCAATTTCGCGGCTTCTATAATTGAATAAATTGTCCAATTTCTCGAATTGTTCGTAAAGACGATTTTCGTCTACTCGGATTGTAGAGAAACAATTACTGTTTTGTAATGCAGGGACAGAATTGACAAATAAAAAAATTTACTAGAATGTATTATAGTAAAAATTTACTAGAATGTATTACAGTAAAAATTTACTAGAATTTATTATAGTAAAAATTTACTAGAATGTATTATAGTAAAAATTTACTAGAATGTATTATAGTAAAAATTTACTAGAATGTATTGTAGTAAAAATTTACTCTTCCAGTAAGATTTTACTGAACTTGCAGGGACAGAATTGACAAATAAAAAAATTTACTAGAATGTATTGCAGTAAAAATTTACCAGACTTCTAGTAAGATTCTACTGAACTTGCAGTAAATTTTACTACGCTTTCTAGTAAATTTTTTTTACTCGTCGCGTCTGTTCCTGCGTTATAAACCGTGTAATAATTTTTATTAGAACTTTTTTCTCCCAGTATATACTTAAAATAAAAATGAAAAATTCTTGGAGAGCTGTGGGACACTGTATCCATAGTGTATAAAAAAAGGACGTCATTTTGCGATACCATCTTTAGTGTAATAAAAAAGTATATAAAAAGGGGACAACCCGGTGGAGCTTTTCCTGCAAAGGAGCCTGCTGAGACGTAATTGTCCTTCGCATTGAGATTCGCCTCCCGCAATGTTATCCGCGACTGTTCCATGTAGATGGTTGTTCTGGACGCTAATAGAGACGTCCGGATGCGGTCATCTCGGACTGCGTTTAGAAGGGCTACGCCACATCGTTATGATCCCTCGTATGGTAATTTTACGAGCTTGCGAACGAACGCGAATTGCCTTTTTTTATACCCTCGTCTGGTCTTCTCCCGTAACGTGTCGTCCTCACCGATGCGAGCAAAGTGCCTTTTTTATAAACATTTAAGTCCCGGGTGCACATTCTACAGGAAAATCAGCTTGGTTTTTTTTAAGATGATTTTATGGTAGATGAGGAAACATTTTCACGAGTGCGTTCTAATGTTTTTTTTTTTATTTTTTTTCGTGATTATAAATACTTTGTACTTACTTGCAATTACTTGAAACATAAATGCAGGAATTGTACAGATTTACTTTAGATTTACTCTTTGCTTATTTCTCTTTCGAAACTAACGGTAAATTTATTAAAATTTAGTTAGACTGACGCTAGCTAATTAAATTATTCATCGTCGTACCAAATTTCCTTTGCACTAGTTCTGCGTAACTTTAGTAAGGAACTACTAATATTAAAATTAAAAAAAAAAGTATGTTAAATAAAATCTTTACTTCCACATTCTTTATTCTATGCATTTTTAGTACCTTTTCATCCACTTCCATATCAATTCCACAATGAGTATAGCAACAGCCAACATAGCACCAGCACTCATGGCGTAAAAAGCGAAGTAACACTCGTTGAGACCCACACTAATAAACTTGCTAAGTCCATTGCAAGGAGGACGTTTCGTGTAAAGCCTTGACATGTCCCTCGACTTCAATCCTGATTCTTCGATTTTCAAGGCACTTTTATAAGCAATCAGTGTGATTTTTTTTTAAATTTAGCATTTTTAATAAACAGCAATAATTTAAATAAGTAGTAATAAAATAGAAATAAAAATAATTAGAATTGTATTGGTCTTACTTGACTCTGATTATTTCAGCGTAGGGCGATTGTTTGACAATGGCGAACATCGGATCGAAGTGTTCGATAAAGTACATTTCTCGAAAGCCGCACTTCTCATCCTCCTCGAAAGTTTCTTGAATTATTTTGTAGCCCGGCCCAGTTTCCATGAAAAACGCGAAGAATCCTTGCCTCACTTGTTTTATTCCTTCGTCCGCCGACATCCAATTCGACTTGCCACCCTTCGGTTCGATTTTTTGATCTATGATGCCTCTTCGAATTGGATCCTTCTCCATCTATTATTTATAACTTCATCTATACATTTACAACTATTGCCATCCTTATATATTTTATATCTACAAGTCCGCACTTATATAAACCAACATCTAAATTTATATGTTTTCTTATCAAAATAATTCACACTAAAATGAGGCAATAAAAAGATTAAAAAATCGAGCTTAAATCATGACATACTAAAGATGATTCTTTTTATCGTCTTATTTTAGTCTGAATTATTTTTACGCGCACTGAGAGAAAAATTTGTTAATTTCAAGCAAACTTTTATTTCAATAGTACTTAATTAAATATTTTAGCTAGTCTAAAAACTAAATTTATTTAGAAACAAATAAATTCACTTAGTTTTAATGAAATTATTACTTGATTCTAAGAAATATTTAATAAGTACTATTGAAATAAATAATTTCCTTAAAATTAACCAACTTTTTTTTTCAGTGTAGATATAGGTGTGACTAAATTTAAAAAAAATGTACCTTAAAATAATAATGATTATAAACAATGTCCTGGGCACCACACTTGATCGGACTTTCCAGCAGGTCCTTTAAGGTCTGTATGGAGGTGGTGGTGGCTTGTAAAAGCGCAACGATGTTCGCCGAGTAGGAGGCATACAAATTGAGCCCGGCCAGCAATAGCATCAGCAGGACGATCCTCGACGGCACCGTACGTGGACTGCGTCCAAAGCCTGCGCTTTAAGTGCCAGCATGCGATCGAATCGTAAAATCGTGAAACTGTTAGCCTGCGCGTTATCACGGAAAACGGCAGGAGCATTTGAAATTCTAAGCGAAAATGGCCATTATTACGCTTTCTACTTTCTTTTCTCGCGAAATCGCTAGCGCTTAAAAAAAAGATCAAAAAGTCGAGATGCTATATAAATGACTTTTTATACGGAGAAAATCGTAGTGCAATGAGTTTGAAGTAGAAAGAGTAATACAAAAGCTTTCAATGTTCTCTATAAGTACATTCTGAAGTATAAATGAGCGTGAAAATAATTCAGACGATAAAAAAGATTCATCTCTATTATATGTCCGAATTTAAGACTTTTTCAAATTCAAAAAGATTTTGTTTTAATAAATGTCTAAATATTAATTTAAGATCTTTTCGAGTTACTTTAATACAATACTAGTATTACATTAATATATTTAATTTTTTAAACTTTCTATACATATGATTTTTTTCAGTTTAATAAGGTCTTATAAAAATTCCTACATTTTACCATAAAAATGTTAAAAAGTGTGCTTTACTCTTTTATAAAGTAAAAAATTGTCGCTTTACTCAAATGTTGTACCGATTTCACTTTAAGTATACTATAATACGTAGACATGGAAGGAAGCACTACGGCTGCCGAAGATAAAAGGATTTTATTTTATTTTTGATAAAAGCCCTTTTACACTATATAAAAAAGTTTCCATAGGAAACGCTACACCGAATCAGAGCTACTAATTTCTCACTTTTTTAATTCTACTCATTTCTCAAGATCACTTCTAGACGGGAATAGGTGGATCGATCGCTCGATCGCCGATAAAAATCGTGAAAGTACGCGAAAGATCGGCCCGCCGCCCATTGAGCAACGAAGTTCGCGTACTCCCCTCTCCTCGTAATCACCTTGCTGAGCCGGCCACGCCGACAATGAGCAGGAGATTGTCGCTTAAGGTCGGCGGCGTAGAGTCGAGGGTCGAGCCGTCGTCGAAGTTCCGATTGTACCATTCCCATCTGGTGGCGAGCACCAGCAGCAGGAGGATCAGAGACAGGAGGACGCCGACGGCTATCCAAACCGATCGCCGGAACGGCAGAGTGAACAGGTTGCTGACGAAGGAGAGCGGCGGCTGGCGGAAGATGAAGCCCGCCCTTGATAATAACATACGCTAGCATTCACAATTTTTTTTTTTTTCGTACTTCTCGCTTTTTTTATTTCGATTTTTTTTCTTGGCTCGATCGGTTGACTATTTTGAGAAGCAGCCTATGTAAACAAACAGCGATGATCGGCAAAATTTGTCTCATTATGCGAGATTAATTATCGCGTGTGCGTGTGTTACGTCAGCGATGTTTGTACATGCAAATTATTTTCTAGTGACTATTAATTAAACGTCCACGCGAATCGACAGGATTCCTCATTAACGAGGCTCATTACCGCGGCTATAAGAACTCGATGTGGTATGCGTATTGCGGATGCAAATTGAGGTAAACTACATACAGTACCTGGTCGGGGTGGATAGTGGAATGTAGTGCGCGTCTTCCCAACGATCGCCGACGAGGAACATCGAAGTGCCTCCAATGTCGATCTCCTTACGGCTGAGAAGGCCCATCATCCCATTCCAGGAACCGTTCTTATCGCGATATCCCCAGCTGTTGACGACGCTGTAACTAACACTTTTTCGCGCCCGATATCATTTATTTCTACACCGAAATCTACTTTTTATACAGTAAATTCAACTGTGAAATTGAAAGTTAATTAAACCCTCCGAATTTTCAGTAGAATCTACTTTGCAAAATTGACAAATCCACTTTTCTGTAGAGTAAGATCTACTTTAACTATTTTTTTTTTATATAATTTTTATTGCTTTTCGTTGTAGGCTGGCAGGTATTACTATTGCGAAACAATAAAAACAATTTTTTTTTCGATCGGTGATACTGGAACAATTCCCTATTGAAAGGGTGTTATGGCGAATAAAGCGCATAAAACTCGATAATTAAATTATCGGATTTTATAAAATTTGCACATTTTTATTGTATTTTACAAATTTATTTCTATGAGGCTGTATATTACGAAATTCACGCATGTGAAAAATCTTATTTAACTAATTTCGAGAAAGCGATCGGAGCTGCAGTTTTCTATCAATTGAACTTTACTACCATTAGATGTATATACGTCGGCGATAAACGTTTGGAATTCCAGTTGCTGAATTACACTGCGAGCGGAATCAGTTAAGCTAAATTATTTAACGTCGCTCTATTTAAGCTTTGTGTTTCATTTTTTAACTTTTGTGTTGACAGATTGTCAAATATTATTTTATCTCTGATTAAGCTGTACGTCATTCGTAAAATTACTTCCATCCAAATGCGCGCAATTGATTTGGCCTGATAACCCGATTCTTTATAATTCACGAATACGAAATGAAGCTTTCGGCATCGAAACTGGTTTGTCATTCGTCGAATCTTTATGTTTATCGTTTATTTACTCCCATCCGATAGTGATATAATTATTACAGCATGGAACATTAATTTTACTTGAAATAACATTCAATTAAAGAAATTGATTATTTTAAAGTGTTTTAATATATTCAACGCTATCGACGCGTTACATAAATGTTCATCTAAGTAAACATTTAAAGAAAACAAAAAGAAGCGTTTTACAGATTAAAAGTGCTCGGATGCAAATGTAAGTACAAATTGAAAATCATTTGAAGACTCATTCTCACTTACGTTGCATTCATCGCATCGACCAGATGATGCAGCCAAAAGTAATTGCATTTAGTGATAGTATCCACGTGCTTGTCGCAATAATCGGTCAAGTGATTCAGCGTGTCCGGATTCGTTACCTACAAACGTACAGACTTGTCTAAATCATATTCCCGATTTTTTGTTTCTTAAAAACACCTTTGAAAATTTCATGTAATTAGCTTCTTTTTTTCCGTGTTAATTACTGTTAGCGGAGCCGCTTAATTATGCTCCAATTCCAAATGTAAAATTAAAAACGTAAAAACTAACGTAGTGGAATGATTTTTACTTATCTCTCAATCCTTACTAAATTCATTAGCTTCTGTATAATTGCATCAATTTAACGTATGCCAACAGCGAAATAATAATTTTAAAGATGTAGAAAAAAACACACTGAGAACCAATTTGGCATTTTTCATTAATTAAATTGCTCAATTGTATCAATTATTGAATTATTGAAAATACTTAAACAATCGAAAAAAAAAAAATTTTACCACGAGGCTAGATTTCAATGGTGTCTGCCGAAGATTCCTTCTTCGTCGCGAAGCTACGTGATCGTCTTTCATGCGTAAACCCTCTTCGGTGCTCCAAAAGCCTCGTTCTTCCAACACCAAATTTCGAACTGGACTCGGCCGGTAGATCGACAATATTTTTACGTAATCCTTGGAGATCCTGCGGAAAATGATTACTTCGCTGTCTGGATACACGGCCAGCCCATGGAAGTCTCGCAGCAGACAATCGCTCGAACAGTTGTCGCTCGTATTTCTCGCAGCTTCGTCTTGCAGTGCGAGCCACTTGAGCGGAGCCGAAAACATCCGAGAAGCATTGGCCTACTTATTAAAAAAAAAAAAACATTGGTATTAGATTGAAATTTCGAAAGTGTTGATTGTGTATCGACAACGCACCTTTCTTAAAGCCTCCAGGGACCGGGGACAGTCGAGGTCGAGAAGGATCAACGTTTGATGAAATTTGTATTGCGAAATGACCTTCTCAAAATCGTCGAAATCCAAATAATTGCTGAGAATATGATTCCTCGAGAGGGCATTGGAAAATTCAACGACGTTCTCTTAAAATGAAACGTTTTTTTTACATGAAAATCAACTTTTTAAGCTTTTCTTTTACTTGTACTTTACACTCAAGTTGACATATTACACTCACTTAGTTAAACAATCTCTAACTATTAAATTGAAATAATGTATTTATAAAGTGTTTAAAAAAATTGAAGTATAACTCGTCTTTATAAAATTTTTTATTTAAACAAAACAAAAAAAGAAATAAAGTGAAGAATCCCCTGAACAATCGCAACCGAAGCAGCCAAGAAGTGTTGGAGTGATCATTCAGCAGTTTGCGGAGTGTACATATATGCACGCGTACCCTTTTTTGCGCAAAGAAGCGCACTGACCGCGGAGCCCGGCAAAAAGAGCGCAGCGGAAGCGTCGGCCACGAGATTGGAAATTAATTCGTCAATCTCGTGGCAATGGGCAGTCTTGACGGAAATCGCGGCGACGAGCAGCAAGACGAAGAAACGCCGCATGCCGATTCTTCCCTCGTCAAATGACATCGCTAATGAGATTGCGCCGATGATGCATGACTTATAAGAGGTGCGCTTTTTCAGAGGACGGCGACTAAGTCGTGGATCCGTCGCATGACAGAAAGAAGCGCCGGAGCAACTAGAACCCTTTTATTATGCAAGAAGCCGATTGAGATAAGTAGGTAGACGTTAGCGTAATGAACGGCTTCGATTCTTGGTGGGTTTACTCGTTCCTCTTGGAAATTACGCTCCTGCTTCTTGCGACGTCAATGCGAACCTATACTTTTTTTTTAGAATGTCGTTATGTCGTCGATAAATTCCCTCTCGCTGAGTTTGCCCGCGAGATTAAGGGGGACATTGGGTGCGCAATGAAAAAAACAAAATTAATAAATAGCGAAGGAAATCGTAAAGGAAACCTTATTCAATTATCTTATGACTTGCATTTATCGGGAAAAGGCACAGGCATAAGTAATCGAGACAAGTTCTCATGATTGGAAAACAGCGGCAATCGAGTTTGGTAAATAGCCAAGTTTGTAGGAACTGCAAATGGCACGCGAAAAATGCTACACAATCTTGCAGTATGTGATTGGATTGCATTGCAAATAACAAGTGGATAAAATTACATTCGACCGACATGTAATTTTTACTTGTCATCTGTTTCCTGCTTCTTCGTGATTTGCATTTGGTAGTGAATGCGCATAATGCGACATCATTTTTAATGTACATATTAATTTTTTTAAATTACATTAGATATTTAACGGGCGCATTATGGATTAACGGTAATTTCAGAGGAAATTAATAAAACAAAAATAAAATGAAATGAAATAATTCATTCTATTTCATCAAGACAGACTTTGGTGCTACAGTTTTTTTTTTTTTTCAATATTTTGAACAAATGTCACACACTAAATTTTTTTTTTTTTTGTACAAAACGCGAATTCCCTTACGATGCTGAGATATAATCTCCATTGTAAGTACATAAAGGGAAGCCTGGCGTTCTTCTTTTACTTTTTTTTGCAATGGCATACTTACAAGGTAAAGAAAACTTTCATACAATTTTCAAAGCACATTTCATCCATCATGTACCTTTGTTTAACTACATTTATTAATTCCAAAATTATCGTTCATACGCATACATACAAATTCCATTTCCAAAAGTTCCTGACAATGGAAAAACATAGTCAATCGTAAAAAAAACTATTAAAATAAACAGAATTCAGAATGACAAATATAAGTATAAAAAAGTAAAAAAAAAGACATACAATTGTTATTGTGAAAGTTGTTAATTGATATAAAACGACGAATTTGGATATCAACAGCCGGTGCACAAGTATTTTAATAAATTTCTTATACTTTCTAATAAAGTTTTTGGGAAAAATCTTGTAAAAATTTAAAAATAATCTTTGATTCCGACACAATTTCACATGCAAACTCATCATTTATTTTTAAAAAATTTAAGAGTTATAACTGCATGTATTCGTTGAAACATAATTTTTTTATTTCATTTAACTTTTTTTTTAAAAATGTAGTAATTTTATTCATTTTTTTTAATTGTGTAGCGCAACATTCATTTAATTGAAAAAGAAAATAATTTTTATTTTTTAAATTTTACAAGTTTTTTTTTTCAGTCAATTTAGCGCACTGAAAACTATCCTATTCTGAAAGTAAATTTTTGTATACAAAATCTGAATGTTTCGAGTGAAAATTTAATAATTTGATCAATTGGTCTTATTATAATGCAATTACTGTACAGTAATCTGTTATTTTTTATTTTACGTCCTTTAGATGTAACAAATTTTCCTGAAACGATTTTATCACAAATTTCTAAACGTATTCTAAAATGTTTTTACTGTTAAAAGTATTCTCCAAAAAAGTACATTTTATTTAGTACCACAATACTCTATAACTGTCAAAATCTTCAATAAAAATTCACTGGAGACAAAATTTAGCGTCTCTTGTACTAAAATACATAGTCATTGATCAGCGACTAAAAGTTTACAAAAAAATGTATAACTATGTAAATATCAACAAAATTTTAAAAACGTTTCGTATCAGAGCCTGCCCTTTCATGCAACAGTTGAGCTCTACAAAAGTGTATTAAAATTTGTCCAGGCATATGCCACACACATAGTTGTAGTAGCTTGAGGTAATCCCCAGTGTATAGGTTGATGTTTACGTTGTAATTATTCGCGCGTAAAACAAAACAATCAACCCGATGACTAACAATGTGCTAAAGATGCATTTTTCTTTCTTAAGAAAAAAGAAACAGTCCTTCAGTCTTGCCTGGATCCCCTCCTAGTAAATCTTCAGCTATTGAGGATTCCCTCGTCGGAGGTCGGAGGTTCGTTATAAATTTCGACGAGTATTGCCTATTCAACTCAAATTTGAACTAATTTCATATCAGGCACTTTCAGAGTCTTCGCACTCGAAAGGTTCGCTACTTCGCGGCAAGAGAAGTGCAACGTGACCGTACCTAGGAAAAAACAAAATTTATGAGTAAACAGTTATACTTCCTATGAGGTTAAAATTTATAATTCCAATACAATTAATTTTACATACTTATTAGATTTGTACTTTTCTTGTATTGCTTGCTGAGGTAGATTTGGAGCATTTCTGAAAGTTTTGTGGAGAGAGGTAATGCACGACTTGAGGTCTTGCAAACTGTATCCAGAGGATAATTCAAGTTCGTGGGGCCAGACTTCTTCCCTCAATGTGTGACGAGCTAGAGCAATTGCTGATGCTGCTAAGTGACTTGGCAAATACTGCAGGTAAGGGTCGGCTTCTAGCAAGGACAGTTCACACAGGTACTAAAATCAAACATTATTTCAATAAATTTTATTAACTGACAAATAGTCAAATAAATAAGATCAATTGTTAGATTAATATAATTTACCATTGACAAATACTGGACTTTCTCTGAAAGATTATTACTAATACAATATTCCATCAGAAAAGCAAGAGGTGTTGGTACTGTCAGATCAAATGATAATACTCGTAATATTAAATGTTCCATCCTTAACACTTGCTTCTTTGTATAAGTATCATCAGTGATATATACAAATTCTCCAACTTCTGGAGGATATATTTCTTCATATTTTCTGTTTAAAAAATATCAAAATGATATAATTCAATATATTTACTGTAATATTTAAAAAATACAAAAGTTTTATCAATACTTACGCAGCAATAAACATAGCAGCAGTGCCAACAAGTTGCAACTTTGCCCGAACAACACTCATGTAAGACAAAAATCGGTCTATGTAAGACACAGCCAAATAAAGTGTTTCAGTATGTAAACGATATTCTTCTGCAACTTCAACTAGCCAATCAACTAAAATTGTTCTCATAGTATATGTAATGTCTGGTTGCTTCTTCATATATCCCGGCTTTGGTCTGTGTGATACCTTTAATAAAAAACATTAATTAAAATAAAAAATTTATAATTTCCATCGACATTGATAAAAAATATTAAATTTTTTTAGTATACACTTACTTCAACACTCCTAAAATAGTGGTAAATGTCAGCTCTGTATTCATCAACATCGTAAAAGTTAGTCCTACTTGCTTTGCAAGCCTCCCTCTTTGATCGTGAATCTTTCTTTCCTGATTCAGTTAAAATAATCGATTTATCTAAGGACATAGGACTCTCCTTAGGCAGAAATACATCTTCATCTGGTTTTATTTCAATTTCTTGAAGAATGGGTCGATACGGTTGCACTACGTTTTGTGCTGGTACTTCAACTACTGAAGCCTCCTTTTCCTTTTCTACTGTAATTTTAACTTCTGTAGTTTGTTTGATTTCGATATGTTTTGTCTCTCGTGCATCTCTCAAAACAACAGAAGCTTCCGTTTGCAATTTGTCCTCGTATATTTGGAATGTCGGCTCTTCTTTCTTTTCGTCGTAAATTGAAAAAGGTTCAATAGTAGAAGGAACATAGTTATTCTTTGCCTTACTATATTTTTCATCTTTAATTATGTCCTAGAAAAAATCAATAAACCGTTAGTTTTCTAAAATATAATTTGCATAAAATTATTCTGAATTACAGATGCGCTAACATTGAATCGATAAAATGAAAAATAAAGCTAAGCGTGACCTTCCTCAACTGTTTACGAAAAGGCAGTTGGCGTAAATACGAAACGGCCAACATCCAATATGTCCTCCATTTTTGCGTTCAAAATCATCCCCCCCCCCTGCAGTTAAATCACCGATTCCCTCCAAAACACAAGCAACGCAAGCGATACTAAATCGCACGAAAAAAAGGTACAAGCTGACATCGAATCAGCGTTGAAATGTTAACAATCTTTAAACTAACAGCAAACAAAATTGAAGTAAAAGCGCAACGACGAAGCGTCGATTCGAATTCGAAAAGTCAACGATCCCAACGGTCTTTCGGCTTTCCCCCCTGTGAGTCGCTCCATCTCTGTCGCGCGCCCCCAAAGCCACTGCATGGCGAGCAGCGCACAGGCCTCGGCGCACCAACATGCTGGCCGTTTGAACGCCGAAAGAAGGCATCGGATTCGAATCCACTTCAACGGCCACGACTCCACGACAAAATCGTCGATCGTAACTTCAACCGCACGATCGAACGAGTAGTACAACGCACGCCGACGTACAATTCATTCCCGCCGCAATAGACGCTAAATAGCGGTGCTCGTTACTCACTTGCGCTTTGGCGGCGTTCCTCACGAAGTTGTTGGACAATACTCCGAGGACTGCCCTCTTGTTTTGCTGAAGCGACTGTTGCTGGCCGAGAGGCGCCAGCGGATTTTCCTTCCCCGGCAGACGCCTGTTAGCCTCGACCACTCGATTCTCCTGGTCCTCGAACACGCGTAGACTCGCCATCGTTCCTTCGCCGTCTGTTCGTTCCTTCTCCAATATCGATAGACTCCGGACGTTTCCTCGTGCTCGGGCACCAGTATTCGAGGTCGTTCGGTCCTTTGCGATCGAGCGAAGACTTTCGCCGTGGGAAGCTGAGGGTCTACAACGACGCGCCTCCTCTGTCCTTACCCGGGGGCTCTCCTAGAGCGTCCACTGCTGGGGCATGGCTTTTTCCGAGCCGAGAGTCCTGCGCGCGAGGAGAGGACCAACGAAGAGGGGGGAGGAGGAGGAGGAACGGCTGGAGGGTCTCGACGTCTTCCTCGCGGCTCCGATCTCACCGACACACTGCGAACTGCTCGCTCCTCTGGGCTGCCTCGCCGCTCACGCGCTTCGCTTCTGCGTATTCGGCGTGTCTCCGTCTCGCTCGCACCCACTGCCGGCACTGGAAGAGCCGCCGACTGCTTTGGCTGGCGTACGGTGCGCCGCTTTTTCAAACAACAGCTGGCGCCCTGCCCGGTGTACGTACGTTGCAGCTGCCAACTTGAAACGGCCCAATGGCGGCGGGTGGCGCTGCAGTCGGGGCGAGGGGACGCGGCTGTGATTGGCTGGGGCGAAGGTTAGGTCGATTTTCAAACGTGTGTTTCTGTCGGGCGAGGCGGTCACTGGTGGATCGCCGCTGTCAATGATGCCAACAGGCCGACGGATGTGCGAGGAAACGTAGAACTTGACGCTGCGATCTTTTGACGGTTTAATAACTTTTTCCTGACGAGGTCATTAGCCTTTTTTTTTAATAAAATTCTATGGATATTTTTCATGCCATCTTTTATTGATCATTTGTGTTTATTAACTATTTCGTTTGAACTGAGCTCCTTTTAAGAATCGATCCTTCATTTTTTAACTTTACGGTGAAATCGAAAAGGAATTGAGTTAGTTTTTGTGTTTTTTGAATGTACTTATTATTAAAGATTGAGGGGAACTGGAAATGGAATAAATACAAAGTATGCGTTACGTTATCGCGTTTCTTTATTTAAAAAAAATGCAATACTCAGATGCATTGTAATTATTATAAATAAATTAAAATTGTTGCAGTTTATAGAAATATACCACGTAACGTCTATAAAATATCTGCATTCTAATGCTTGTTTAAAAAAGAATTGTGAATAAAAATTCACTATAACCGTTCTTCGCCGAAGAAATTAGAGACGAATAGTTTAATCAAAACCACGTAGTATTTTCAATACAAAAAAAAATCACAGTAAAGTAAAGTACGTTTCAAAACAACAATGAGCGACAGTGGAATGCCTAAGATTACTAAATGAATTTTGCAGCATTCATTGTGTAACACAGAAGCATTTTATATATCGCAACAATTTGTGTATCTTGAATATCTTTGGAATTTATTTTCTTAAACAGAAAGTAGAGTGACGAGTGATCAGTGTCTCGCTAATAATTAATCCACCACGGCGTCTTGTTTCATCGAATCTTATTATATAAGAATGATGACGAATTCAAGAAAGTCTACTTTCTCACAGCCTTAAAAAGTTTTTACAGCAATCGCAAGTTTACGGTTGGGTGTAACTCTGATTAAAAAATGCATTGTTAGTCGTTGATCGATATCCTACTGCTTTAAACGCTTTGAGAATCCTTAATTCTGTTACATTTTTTTATCTTTATAAAAAGTCGATGTTTTATCGTTTCTTGTTAGACATTAGCTAATCGGATAAAATTAAAATAAAGCAATTGACTGTTTTATATAGTTTGTGCATGTTCAGCAAAATGCACAAAGTAGCTTGACATGAGCATTCATTTTGTAACAAGTTAGAAAAAAATACAAACAGTTCATAGTCAAAATACTAAATATAAAGTCGCGCGTAGCATAGTCGCTGATCACTCTTTATGATGATAAAGGTATACATTTGTCATACTTAGTATTAGAATAGTAGCAAGCTATTTGTATAAGACGAAGAATACAGAATGTGATTATTAGTATAGATTACGACAAATAGCTTACAATCCAAATGTTTTTTTCTTCTGCAAATAAATATGATAAAGCACTTGAGTACAATGACATCACTACAAATCCGTGTTCGATCAATATGTCTATGCGTGTAAATAAAAATAATATTCATATTAACATATGATATGAACTGTTACATGATTTTCAATTCTTTGCTTTTCCTGCATTCAAAAAATTTAATACAAAGTTAATATCAATATTGAAAGATATGAAAATGCAGGCCTTTTTCTTAATTCCAATGTAGCAAGTAACACCTCCCGTAGTACTTCCCCTTAATCTCATAATCATTATACATGAAAAAAAGAATATAAAAATAAGAAATAAAATAAAAAAATTTGAATCAATAGATTCTTATTTTAATCATTTATTTTGGCATAATGGCCAAAATGCATTTAGCTTTGATTAGCGATTAATGAGATTAAGCAAGTACGTTATTCGTGTATTTTGCACTTATTCTTCTTTTTCTGCCTTTTCGACATCTTGTTTTTCATTTTCACCTGAAGTATTGTCACCTTCGAATTTGGGACCAGGAGCTTCCTCACCCTCTAAAACAATTTCTTCTGGATCAGGAGCTCTGGGCAAAAAGTCTTCACTTGGGTACATCGCTTTGAATATTTCTTTCGCCTAAATTAAACAAAAAATAAAAATGATTATTTCATGAATATCATAAAAAGATAAACTTTTAGATAAAATAAGTACCTGGTTAACAGCAAAATCAAAATCTAAATCTAGATCTGGTCCAGAGCAAAGGTGAATATTGCTTGGAGCAGAATCCTTAAGCTTAATGTCACTAGCTGGTAAATTGAGGTACAAGGACCACAAAACTTGAGGCATTGGGTTTTCGGCAGTATCTTCTTTAGATCCTTTATTACTTTCCTATATTATTGAATTATAAATGATTTTAAAAATATTTCATAACTTTTTAAAAATTTTAATAATTATTAATTACTTGAGATGGTTGCTGATCAGGTGGTACAGTTTGCGTATGGGAATCTGTTGGTGTACGAGAAACGTTACTTTCAAGAGTTTCAGCGCGTAAAAATCTTTTAACAACATAGGCTAGATCTTCTTTAGCGGTTTTCGAACGTTTGCAAGTCATGTGGACCATAACTAAAAATAAAAATGTCAATAAATAAAATGATTACTTTAACAATCAAATTAAATAAGACCGAACTTACAAAGTCCCTGTGGACAAGCATTAGTAAGAGGACCTAGTTCAATAACGGTCACTGCTTCTTGACCAGATTCTTCAGGAGGATAATACAAAAGTGTTAAATTTTCTTTTTCTCCTTGCATAATTGATCTAAAAAAGAATATTGTTTTATAATTAAAATCCTTATTAAATATTTGTATGCAGCGTAACTGTTAGCATACCTGTCTGTAATGAAAATACCACGAGAAATTTGATTTTCACCAGTTGAAGCAACAATTTCAGGAGGCAGATGCCCTTGTCCAACAACAAGATGTTCAAGAGAAAGCTTTTGTTTTCCAGTTAATACTGCTTTGCACTTATCATCGCTAACTACAACCCCATCCAGATGTAGTTTTAAACAGTATACACCACCAAAAACAGCACATAATCTGCAAATACAACATGAAAATTAATTAAAGTATTGCTCTTATTATTCACTAAAAAGTCAATTTTATTTATTTACGTATTTAATAAATTGTTTACCTGCAAAAACATTGTGGTAATTCACCACTGCCATACATAGGCCACAAGAAGGGAGTATTTCCATAACGTCCTAAACTGTTGAGAAAATGCTTTGTACGATTGACTCCATCTCTGCAAGTCGTCTTATCTGTAGCCATTGCAATGGCCTGCATTACATAATGTTTAACTATTGGTGTTAAATTTTTAGTATTTAAGTACTCCAAGAATGTTTTATCACGAAAACCTGAAATAATATTTTTATAAAATTAAACTTAACTTTAATAAAATCAACTCTAACAATACAAAAAAATAGCGTTAATTATGGATGCAAAGCACATTTCGATGCTCCTTTTTTGGTATGGGTCGGATGCCAATTGAATTTCAATGATTGTTACTGAATACTGTATTTAACATGACTAAAAAATTTCATGAACTTTCTAATAATAATTGAGGTTATCAAGTACTTTGATATCAATCAATGTAATTTGAATTCGCATACACTTAAAAAATATTGCATCAGATATAAAGTTTACCATCGAATTCTGGACTATCAGCTCCTTGATCCATGCAAGATGTAAGAAGTTGCATAAGCATCCTTTTCTCCACAACACTAACAGTTTTATTGGCAAAAACATCAGCTCGAGAGCAGGGAACTTGAACGAGTTTACCATCCATACAAGTGGCAACTCGGGAAACAGCTCGGAACTCTGCATAACGAGCAATATTACTCGAAATCAAGAGTTCCACTAATTCACCTCGTGCATAAAGAAGCTGTAAATTTGTGTAAAAGTACATTCATAAATAAGAAAAGATAAAGTTTATGCAAGTTGATAATCTGTAAAATAGATACCTTAGGTGCTAAATCGATGTTAAATCTTCTGTACTCTTTTTTAATGCGGTCTATACTCCAATGTTTAGTTTCTTTTTTATCATTTTTATCTTCATCAGTTTTTTCTGCATCATCCCCAGAGATGTCGGTTGAACCTTCAGTTTGGGTATCTTTTGATGAAAGTTGAGGTAGATCTGCTTCACTGAAAAATTTAAAAAGGTATAAATTATAAAACATTAATTTAACTATTAATTAGGTATAAAATCTTACTGAGAAATGAACCATTCTTCAAGAATATTTTCTACAGTAGAATACTGGTTGCTTGCTTTAAGAAATTTCTCTCCATCAGCCAATTCAGGTGTCACATCTTTAGATTCGCTTTTATTAGCATTAAGATCATCCATCCATTTTTGCAAACCATCAAAATTGAATGTTGCCCAAAGCCCTCCATAATACTCGTTACTAATAATAAAAACAGAAAATGTCTATTATTCGAATTTGATTCTTACGACAAATATATTTTTTGTATTAAAAAGTACCTGTCTAAATGTAAAACTCTTTTTCCAATTCTACTTGCTGCCGCAGCAACAATAGACTCGGTCATACCTAAAACATCAAAGTACATTCATGAAATACTAATACTGACAGTCGACGGTAGTTAAGAAATAGTTTTTTAATTGTCATTTTAAAATAATTATAACGAGAACAATAATGTGCATTGCAGAAAGTCACTATTATATGCAAATTTCCTCTTCCATATGGATGATGCGTAAGCCTAGATAGGTATAACACAGTAGTAGAACAATACATATTAAAACAAAATTTCTTCTTCTCAAAATCGATAAGTTAAAAAAAAAGTGAGCGACAATTATCAAGGAAAGTAGTAATCGCAGCAAAGTCAGCGGCTTTCTTCCGATTGCAAAAATCGATAAGAAAAGCCTAGGCCGCGGCATCTCACTGATCCAGCTATAAGGGAAAGCGTGTCGCGAACTCGTGAAAAAGAAAGGAAGGAAAAATCGCCGCACACCGGAGACACGCGATCTTTCGACGTGCGCAAAGAGGCCAAGTGCCGAGCGACACTCTCAGAAGGGAATACGTAAGGGACACGCGTATAAAGGCTGCATTACGAGGCCCCCTCCCCCCGCCCCCCCGGGCAGTTCGCCTCTCTCAGCGGTCAGTGCCTCCGAGCAAGTAACGCGATATTTTTAAAAGGCTCGGCAGGAGACCGTCATATGCGCCAGCGTGAGAAACTGGTCAATCGATAGCCGTGCGTAGAGCGGACGTACCTGTCCCGACGACGATGACATCGTACTCCGTCGGCAGGACGTCCTCCATGGTGCTCCTCTTCTCGGCGTGCCTCCGTAGCGCGTGAAACTGCTCTGGCGCTCCGGTGAGAGGGACACGGAGACAGGCGGAACTCGCGGCCAAGCCTCTCGAATCGTCGGCGTGTACACAAGGCTCCTCCGGACACTGCGCCGAGGGTGGGAGAGCCCGAGAGAGACAGAGAGTCACGCCGCGCGGAGAAGGTGTCGCCGCTGCGAGGACGGGGGCTCGCGGAGTGCTCCGGGTGTGCACTCGGCCGAATCGGGACGTCGGCTATCACTGCATCCTCCTCGCGACTCTCGCGAGCTGACGTCGCCCCTCGGCACTGCGCAGTCACTCTGCTCCTCCGTATGCGGCACACGGCCTGCCTCGCCAGTGGACGTAGGTAGTCGCGGATTAGCGGCTCGCCTCGCACGGACGCACACACACTGCCAGGGAGCAGCTCAGCTGCGAAGCCTCGACGCTCGGCGCAGGAAGCGGTGCTGGCCGTTCGCTCTGCTGCCGCACACTACCGCAGGGGTTATTACGAATTTTGCCACCGCTACGCACCTACACTGTTCACTTGGCTGTTGGGAGTAGTTACTCGCTCACCCCCCTGGTCTATATACTGCTCCCCTCCCGCGAGTTCGCCGCCGCTGGAACAATTCGTAGTTTCGTTGCAGCACAGTACTGGAAGGTGGCGCCGCGCCGAATGTACGCAGCTTTTTGGCTTTTTTTGCGCTACGCTAAAATATATATATATATATATATATACACACACATATAGGCTGGGAGCGCCTTCCGTGAGCTAACTTGGATTTGTCAATCGCTCGGAGTCGTTTCTATGATTAAAATTAGAAACTGTTATTTATTTATTTATTTATTTTTAAACTAGCGCAACGCAGTCTTTAGTAAAAAAAAAAAAAAAAAAGTAACAGAGTATACACACGAGTAATGTAGTCTATGTGCAGAATTCAATAATTAAAAGAAATTGCAAATTTTTAAATTACCCCGGGATAATTAACAGGGAGCATGCGATTTGAATATTGACGTCAACGGCAAACTCTCGTTTGAAAAATACTTTTTTTTTTTAATACTTCTCATTATCTGCTATCGAAATTCGAAGTAAACATCCTTGAAGCCTTGTCCTTGGCGGCCTACGCTTTCTGCAGTTTCATTGTTACAAAGCGCCTTCAAGGAAAATAAACGAATTCGAACAGTTTTTTTTTCCGCCGCGTTGAATTATCTTCGATCTGCAAAGAGAAAAAGTTTTTTTTTTTATCGAAGACGCTGCCGCGCGATCCGCTGGTCGGCAACAGCCGCGTAACTGCGTAAGATAGAAAGGAGCAAAACCACTTACAGCTGACTCGTAACTACGAAAATATGCGGGATCGCCTCGGCGCCGAGCGCCTTTCCTTCTTGTTTTCGCTGCGCACTTGACATTTGAGCGATTTTCCTCTTTCTTCGCAGAAACTTACCCAGCGAAGATGCAAAAATAATCGTGGGCCTGGAGAGTGCCATTTAAATTCCGTAAAATTCTTGAAATGTTTTTTCTTAACTTTATTTTGGTTGTTTTTTTAATAATTTACATTCGAATTTGTTTGCTAACGAAGCTTGAATGTTCGAAGAATGTTTCGATGGATATGTTTGTATTTTTAAGATGTATTTATTCTGGATTAATTTTTACCAAATTATTTACAAAGTCTTTCGACACTTCGCGTGAGTCATACCTAGAATGAGGTGATGTAATGTTTAATTTGCATTCAACTTAATTGCACAAATCAATTTATTATAAAAATTGAAGTAAAAACTGAAAAATCTGTAATGCTTATATCAAATTTATTCGCGTATGAAAATATTCAATAATATAAATAAAAAGTTTTATTAATCATTTTTTACACCAAAAAACTTAATCATTAAAATTCTTGATCTTTTGTAATTAATAAATTATAGGTATGGTGTTTAGCAATGATATTGTATAAGGTATTATGTTGTAAGAAATGAAAAAAAAATTAATTAACGTTATTTAATCCTAATATATTTGTTAAGAAACATACTATTACGCAATTGATTTGTTCACTATGAAGTGAAAGCATGAAGTTAAACATTCTATCTGCAATGTAAAATTTTCAACTGAAATATTATTTCTATGCGTATAATACTACGAACTTATTTCTTGGGAAAAAAAAAGAAAATTATTTTTTATCTCTAAAATATGTAAACTTTATTCTAAACTTTGATATTTTTTTCTTGATGTTTGTATAAATAAAGTAATAATTTTCTGAATAACAATTCAACAGGCTTATCTCATAATATTATATTTTTTATAATAACAATCTCTTTAAATAAATGAAAGCTACATGAATTTCTTATAAAAAACGTTCTTTACATTCTTTGTTATAGTACAAAAAAAATTATGTATTATTTTTTTGTTTTAACTCTTCAATAAATAAAGATATTTACACGATATGAGCATTACTACATCAAATGTTTTCTATCACGTATATAATAATCACGGGAAATTGGTATACAAAATTTATAGAACGTAATTTAATTTTAGATTTTTTTTATTCTTTTGTCAGACGAACAAAATAAGACACTTGTTTTATTTTAAAAAATATAGTGAACTTTTCGCATGTTTAGTGTTGCGATGATTGAATACATTAAAATGTAAGCCACAACCGATTAAATGTATAGCAAAAGCGTAAAAGCTGTCGAGGCTCTTATTGGGGTCGAAAAATTAATTTCGCACGCCTTCCTTATTTTATTCTCGAAAATTTTGTAAATACATTTCTAGGCTCACGATACTGGTAGAAAATCTGCCAGCTTCTGAATTCTTTCGATGCAACACTCTCTCTTCTATTTCTTTAATATACCTCTATCTTTCACTTGCGAACCCGTGAACATAGATGCACACAGAGAAACGACTGACCTCGATTTTCCCTGCCACTGGTGTAACGAGAGATTTAAATCAATCTCATATTGTTTTTAATATCGCACATCCATTATTGATTGCCATTGTCAACTATTAGAAAATTCTTATAATACTGCAAATGACAAATTAACGGTGAAAAATTAAATTATTCGTTTTTGTGTGAATTGCATTGACGTCCTTTGTCACGTATGGAACTAATAAGGATTAATTTATTAATTTAAATAAATATATATAAAAATTTTGCATTTGAAATAAAAACGTAGTAGCTTTTTCCTTCTTTTAAATGCAATTAATGACTAAAATCTTAACAGATCAGCGTTTAATCTGAACGAAAGATCAAACTGATAATTAATGAATTTAATATAAATATCATTCGGCTAGCTAATCAGAGTCACCACTTGACTCTAATCAATACTCTATTTAATTGACGTGATCTTTCTTTTTAATTAATTAGGTACGCAAACGTCACTATACATTTGTTTAATTTGTCACGGAAGAGCATTTACTCAGTCATATTTTCTTATGAAATCAACGATATGATTGTAAAGAAGTGATTTTGAGTCCCTTCCCCAAAGGTAATCGATATGGTTGAATTTTGAGTATTCTATTTTATGCTTTAAAACTACGTTCGGTAATTGTTCAACCAGTCTTGTAACGTCCGTTGGATGAGTGAGAAAATCATTTTCACTGTAAAACACTGCTAGTGGAACTCGCACTCGTTCTAAGCAGTATTTCGGAGGTTGCGTACTTCCATAGAGTTTTAAATTTTTTGTTGTGCCATAGTCAAACTTTCGGAAAGAGTCTAAAATAATAAATTATTTGAAAGATATATTGCTGTATATCAATTATTTGATTTGTTCAAGTAAAAAGAATTATGTTAAAGTTACCTGAAAGAATTACTTGACTAAAATGTATAATCTGTTTGGCCGAAGAACCACCAGGGAAGTGACCAAATATAAGAGGCAACATTGATTTATCTAATTGATTACTGCCAAATCCGGCGACTAGGTAAAACCAACAACTGTAAAAGCTTTTGGTTAATGTGCCCGGGGTATTTCTAATTAATGTCCCCAAAGCTTTGGCTTGTAACCTATTCCGAGGAAACCACTGGTGTATATTACAATATGCTGATCCCCACTAAAAGAAAAATGATCATTTAAGTTTTCAGCTAATCGAAAATTTATAAAAGTAAAGTTATCAAAAACAAACTTACTTCCATAAGAATGTAGAATCGAACAATAAATTTAATTAAAGGGCTACGTTGATTTGAAAGGAATGCTATTGGAGCCATGCTCACCATTTCCTTAACTTTATCATTATATTCAGGTCTTTCACTACACATTACATAAAAAGTAGTGGTCCCTTGACTATAGCCAATATAATGCAAACTAGTTTCATGCGTTTTTTCTAAAATGTAATCTATCATAGCTGGTAAGTCGTAAATTCCAATTTCGTGCCAGCTAAAATAAATTCATTGCGTTATTTTAAAATACTCATTTTTTTTATATTTAGATATTTAGTGGTCATTACTATTATTTTTTCAACATACCTGAAATCCCAAAATTCTTTATCTTTTGTGGTATACTTTTTGTGACATTGGGAGTAAGTATTTCCTCTTACATTTGCTAACCACACATCGAATCCACAGTCGCATAATACATAAGCTATAAAAACATACAATGTTATTTTTATACTGATCTAAATTTTTACAAAAATTAAAAAAAATATATTTTGAATACCTACCAAGACCTTTCTGCGGTCCAAGTAATACCCAGTCCGCTGAGCTTGATAACAACCCATGGTTCACTAATATAGGTGGTTTGACATTAGAACTCGATTCTTCTTTGGCCTGCAAAGCTAATGCTTCAGACAATTTAGAAGCTGATGTGTCTGTAGGATCTGAATTTGCCAAATCTGATATTTTTTCATCACACACATCTGTAGAGCTTTTTCCTTGAGCTTTTCTCAGCACGCGATGCAGCTCCAGCCTATATCCATCTTCCGTCCAAACATGATGCGTCTCAGCAATATATCCGTGTTTTGTTATCAGCTCAGGCTGTAAACGAATATTAAAAAGTCATTCTTGATTCATTTGATCTTGAGTCATTGATTATAAATAAACATAAATTGTTCTTCAAATCATTATTCAATATAATTACATTTATTTATTCAATAATTAAATTCATTTTAATTCTCAATAACAACTATTCAGATTTTTCATCATAAATAAAACATAAACATTTATAAATTGACAATTTCTTTACAGGTATTAATAGATTTTTAAAATACTCCAAAGTTGTTAACAAATTTAAGGCAAAATTTATTTCAAATACTTCTAAAACTGGAGAATTCAAAAACGTTTTGAATGTGCTCCGTTTGTCCGCTCAAATCCGGAGCAGAAGATACAATACAACCTACCCACACACGCGCACTCATCAAGTGTCTCCGTAACGAGCATTTGACATGTTTACTTTATTATTCGCGTAACGTTCGTGCACAAAACAGAATTACGTCTCCCCCGATGCTTACATAAGTACAACATAAATTTAAACATTTAATTGTCTAAATTTTCTATCACAACACTTTACGCGCGCACATACACACACCCAACATCCCCTCGACTCTATAAAACTCCTACACGATTCGGCCGAGCCAAATCAATAAGTACGAGGGTGAATCAACGCCAGACCGACCGAATCCCGTAAAAATGACAACAAAACAAAGGTAAAATTCTCACCGTTGTCATGTGAACCTCATCGTGGTTGTCTTCGCTCATCCTACGCTGGCCTGGGCCCTGCTGCTGTGGATCCCTTTGTCCCCGCTCGGCCGTGGAAAACAATGCCGCACCGGCAGCGTTCACCGTGTCCTCGAGAGCGGGCCAGACGAAGAGTCGACTGCCGCCGCAGGCGAGCAGTGCCTCCACACGGCGGATCGTCACCAGGAAGTTCGCGGCCGTCGCGCCGGCCTGAATCCCACTCCTGCCAATTTTTTTTCCCCTCTCGCGCGCCAATCCCTTTCTATCTTCAAAGGGACTTCCGCCGCGGGTGTACGCGAACGACAAGACTGGATCGCGTACGAAAAAAACAAAACGAAATTTCGAGGATGACAACGTCGAAGGTGTCAAAAAAAAAAAAAAAAAAGAGAGAGAGAGGGGGAGGTTAGCGGGTCCCGGAGCGGCCCGCGTGAATCTGCAGCGAATTAATAGTTGAGCGCGCAATCCGTCGACGAGTGTCTGTCGCTGGAACCTGCGTCCATGCCCGTCGGCGCGGGTACAGTAGGATTTCCTAATGAACAAGGGGGCGGCTTTTCTCTCTTTGTATGCGTGGGGGCGGCGGAGTACCTCGGGAGTGTCGATCGCCGATGCGCGCAGTCACGGAACACTGTACTCGCACGGGGCACGCAGGCTACAACAATACTGGCCGCGCGCTCGACGCAGGCAGCATCTAAAGCCTCAGTGCTCTCCCTCTCCCTCGGCCAGCTGGTGTCAGAGGAGCGCTGGTGGGGGGACCCACAAGCGCGAACTGCCCGCGGCGAGGCGCGGACGGGTATGTGTATTCCAGTGGCCCGATAGACGCGCGAGTGTGCGTGTGTACACTTGTGTGTGCGTGTGCACACTTGTATGTGGGTGTGGACTAGTGCACGGCCTCGCGCAGCTGTTGAAGCTGAAAGATTGAAGAATGACGCGCTCTGTGTGATTATAACACACGTGTTTGCCGCGCGCATGCGCAATCAGCGATTAATTTTTTTTAGAGCTTCTGTTCTTAGCGGCGCGCGGTCTTGAGCAAGAGGGACGAGGACGCCGACAGTCGGCAGTGACGTCAGCGCACGAGTGAAAAAACGAAGTGGTGGGGGGAGCGTAACGTCAGTTTATTTGTGAAGCGAGAGGCGAGCCCCCAACCTTTTATCCGGCGTTAGGTTTCCATGACTCTAATTCTGTGGGTGTGCGGCTTTTTCGGAGCGTCGAGCTTGGTGCACGATGCTTACGCGCGAAAATTCGATGAATGCCGCAACTTTTGTGGGTATGCATTGCGGTGCAGCAGACCCGACGAGATTTAACAGGCAGGCCGAGTGAGATGCGAGCAGTAGAAAGTTCTAGAAATTTTATGGCTTGTCGTACCAAGAGGTATTTAACTCGGGTACTTGTTTGACCCGAGATGAATGCCGGAAAGCTACAAATCTGTGCGAAAACTTTTAGTTTGTACTTGTTTTAGGATGCACTTAATCCTAAATGTATGTAACCTTATTATTAAGTCTGAAAAAAATGAATTTAAATAGTAGCATTGGATACACTTTTCATCGTAGTTTTTATTTGGTTTTAAAAAGTAGGCTTAAAAAAAAGATTTTCGTTTATAAAACGTGCACGCATTTTATTTGTTTATTTACTAAAATGTTTGCCATTTAAAAACTTGTTAAAAAAACAGAACGCAAATGTGCTTTGTCGTTTACGATTGACAATAATAAAAAAAAGTGTTAAAAAACATTAAGGCTGATAATTCTTGAATAATAAGTGATAAACAAGTCCTCCAGGAAAACAAGAATTACTCACCATATTGATTTGCATAAATCTTGTTTTCTAATGTTTTTACATACATTGTAATTTTATTTTAATTTAAAACTGTAAATTTAATTTTTGTTTTCTTTCAAGTCTAATGTAAAACAAACCGTAAGAACGTTGTAAGAATACGAAGAGTTAGAAATAGTGAAATAACTTGAAACGCCGAATACCAAGGCATCGCTTATAAAAGGGGGCTGAAAATAGACTTTAAAATACACTGTTTATGCCTTGGTCTAAACTTTTTTATTTTTATTGACTTATTATGAAAATTTATAACACGTCATATCATGTATTTCACAGTAGCATTTCACCTCATCAAAAGTCTCATTTATTTATTCATTCCCTGATTTTCTCTACTTTCTATGCAACACATTTACCTTCAAGAAAAATTATGCAATTAATTAACGTGCGGTTCTTTTAGTTCTTATGGGGCGAAATTTTTAGTTTTTAAAATAAAAAAAGCACATACATCTATATGTGCTATAGAGTGCTACTACATTTTTAATTTGAAAAAAATTGAAATTTGTTTAAAAAAAAAGTGGCATATTTATTATCAAAATAACAAAACGTTTTTAATTTTCCTATGCAAATTCCTTTACTGCCATAACTTTCTAACGATAAATTGCATTTGAAAAAATATAATTGGTTTAACAGTGCAATTACCTTCTTGAATGGAAGCAACAAAAAAGCAGTTTATATTAATATGTTTACTTGAAAGAAACTTGAAAGTCAAAAAGACTTTCCTGTAAAATAAGTTTTTGTTGAAGCGATAAATTTATCGATACTGTTGGGATAGACAACAACAAATTTAATCGAAAGAAATATATAAGTGATTTAAATGTTCAAAACTTATAATATTTTATTGCTGGTTCAATAAACTTACTAATTATTATCAATCACTTTTTTATCATTCCTGCGACTTTACGAGTGGATTTATTATCATTCATGTGGAGGCTTTTTTTGCGTCGTAAAGGCATGTAAAAAAGCCTTCTCTCGATTAATGCCCAAAACATCTCGTAATAAGGAATACAAAACTTCACGAAAGTCTTAACTTTTCTTTTTTATTATACTAACATAGAAGACTAAATTTATGCAGACATTAAAAACAAGATAATAGCCACTTTTATATATATTTTTTAAACATTTTAAAGCTTTCATCTTGTTGGATTGCAAAAGAAATAACAAATTTTACCTTAAACATTTTCCGTGAAATAATAATTGACGCACTTGAAAATTTATAACAGTGCTTCATGTAAAAAGTCTTTACGTTAGAGTAACCAAAAATGTCGTCTCTACAAGTAAATATAATTTGTTCTCCCATTACTTGGCAAAGTTGAAAATTCACATCAAAAGCGATCGGACGACTTTCGAACGCTCTTGAACTTTGCATTAAATTTCTTTCCTCAATCCCAGTTCGCCGGTCTGACCGGACGATTTCTCCGGTTCAGCCGGACCTCATCGGTACATCATGGTCACTTCGGAATTTTTTTATACCTTAAAAAGGTATGTGCTCGCAGGCAACGTCGTGGTCCGGTGCAATACGTTTTCATTGATATAAAGTAAAACTGGTACTGATCACTGAAGGTACTCGTTATATACGCAACTTACAATCATCATCTCTTTTTATACCCTATATTTTACTGTACAAAAAATTAAAGTAAAATTAAATTTATTAAGAAAGTTAAAAAAAAATTTCAATAAATAATTTAAATTGCAAAGCATTTAGTCTGAACTATTTTGTTCTGTAATTATTTTTTTTCTAATTTTTTCACAAGTATTTTAAACATCAATAATTGTCTAGTATCCATATGATAGTTATCATGTCTGTTATCATCAAAAAATGCTGAATTTGTTTAAATTCATATGTAAGCGTAGCTTTTTTATCTTTTCCGAGTTTTTCAGCACATTAATTATTTCATCAGATTATCAACTCAAGATACCTGTTTATTCTTGTTATGTACTGATATACTATCGATCCGCTAACTTAGAATTTGAATAAAAAAAAAAATTTTTAATATAATCAGAGAGGCTCGTCGTAACTGTTCCACAGTATTTTTTTTAATTAATTCAATATTGAAACCACTTCGGCATTTCTACACGCTTACAACATCGATTTGCCAAGGCAGAATACTTAAACGCGCTATTATAGCTCCGCGTGGAGAGGAACTCGTCGGTCGACCGCACACCCATGCCAGTTTCGTGTCTTTTTTATCGAGGTGCCGAAATTTTGTTTACGATTCTTCTGGAATACTCGGAGTCGCGCGAGTCCACAAATTTAAAAATCCTGCAAAAAGGCCTATTGTCTCCCTGCTTTTCGCTCATCGTCACATTTAGACTTTACGTAATTGAAAGCCTATATATGTGAGACACTCATGTTTTGTATCTGGGAGCTTCATTCTCGATAATCATGCGCGGCGTAACTTTTGGAGTGACATTTCTAAGCTTCGACGCTTATGTCACTTGCACTTGAAAGGCTTTTGAAATTCGATCGCATCTGTGAGTCACACGCGCTTCTGCTCGCCGAGTCGCTTTTTTCGCTTCGACCATCCTCGAGTTGGGATATTAAAAAAAAAACATAGACAAAAAGCTTTCGCCATAATTTCTGCACATAAGCCGCTAAATAAAATAAATTAAACTTCCAAGCGATAATTTTTTTTCCGAGTTGAGTCACAACGCTTTGTCGAAAATTTCCAAGTGGCACTCTGAATTTTTTTAAAGAAAATATCTTTTTACATTTAAATTATAGTAAACGTGGACGGCATCTATTGACTTTTGAAACTCGGGGCGCAAAAACTTATGACTATATGCATGAAATCGCAGTTTAATATTATACCGAGAATTTGTGAGGATCGAGGATGTCTTAACCATTCATTACAAGCCATAGTATAAGTCTACTAGTTTTAACCGGTTATTTAAAAAACATATACATAAAGTGCGTGATCTTTTATGTCACTAATGATTTCAAGACTTCTTTTATTTGTCATTTTGTTGTAAAATATTTTAACTTCAAAGAAAATCCGCAATACCATTATTTATGCACTAAAAAATCTGCAGAATTATTACAAATAGCTCTAGAAACTGCCTGTGGAGTTGAAAATTTAATACTTTCCAGAATAGAACAATGTGCCTTATCGATATTTTCTGAGAATCTGCAGCTCCAAATACGCAAAAAGCATCATGAATTTATCGACCCTTTGGCAGTTCATCAACTGAATATAGGCTAAAGAATCGGCAATAGTGAATTCGTCGTATTATGCGCATCTGCGGCGTTAGTTTTCATCTTCTGAATAATAAATGCCTGCGAAGAGATCCGAAAGAATAGAGTGCCCCTCGCGATAGCGACGCGTAAGTTCAAGTAGAGTTCACACAAAAATTCAAGAACTCCGCTTTATACCGTTATAGTTTATAGTAGTCGGCTGTAGTCGTATTTATGCCGGATAACGATATAATGGCAAGTGACATATTGCTTGATACCGCAATTTTTTATTTATTAATTTTTTTTTGTACCATAATGAAATGCAACGATTATTAGGTCTCTTTCTTTACCATTTTGCGTCATAATGAGCTTGCTAGTACGCCTAATCATTAAAGAAAAAAAACAAAAGGAGAATGTTTAAAGTCATTAAAAATTGAATAAACAAATCCCAAGAACAATTGCACAAGAAATTCACGGGAAGTTCGTTTACGTCCATTAGAGACTATACCCTAATAGCTTTGACATTACGAACTTTTCGTTCGAACTGTATAGAAACTACCAACTTATTTTTCTGCTTAATTATAGTTGTTTTTTCTGTAAATTGTAGCTGATGGAGTTAAAACAACCGACTCATCGAAAACTTAAACCAGGCTGCCTCCGGAGAGATCTAAAATGGCAAGTGCGCAAAAAGCGTCAATGTACAATAGAAGCGACGCAATAGCAGTGGCATTGAGAATAGGCGAGCGCGAGTAGTAGTGCTCAAACCGGTACACAAACAAATATGAAAAATACGCACAAGCGCGGAGGGGCACGTTCCAACTCACACGTTTAAACGACTATTCGCGCAGTGTATATAATACAAAGTAGAGGCTCGACGATGTGCGATATGAAAAATCGTAAGCGGACTGCGTAGTCAAACGAGCGGTTCGGGCGCCTCCTCCGGTCTTATCGTATAAATTTTACTCGGAAAGCGAGTACAATTAGGAAACAACGGAGGCGTCGCTTATGTATAAACGCCATGTCGATAAGCGTCCTGATGCCAGTGGCACACTCCGCTTGGGCCAGGGACACATGAAACGAAGTTATAAATATATATATATCTTCCGTTCGAATGCGCAAGACGTTTAGCGATCAGTTTGACGATTTTTAGGAGCGTGAACGTCGGAAACGCCAATAACCTACGTTAAGAAAGTGGAACACCCATAAACAATGTCAGATAAGAACAATCGCTATCGCCGTGTGGGTCCGATTGAAGTCGTGCGCTTATGTGGCCCTGGTATATAGTATGACGGTGCACCGTGCATTTAATGCAATGAAAAAATAAACATGTTTAGAATTGTTTACAATTTTTTTTTAAATATTGCAGGAGAATTTTTATTGCTCCTTTTCGCTATTTAGACGAAAAATGTATTTTAAATGAGGTCTGTAATTTTAATAAACAATTAACATAGTTTAATATTGTGTACACTTGGGTCATTTTAATTAATCGTTTCATTGATATTGATAAGTGATAATCGTCCACGTTATTTTCCCTTCGTACTCATAAATATATCAATACCCTTCAGCTCATCAATAACTAAGTAAAAATAGAAATTATTCAAAAGAAATTTCATTTGTTTACATACCTCCCTTCTTATTTATGTAACTGTAACGACAGACTTATCAATTTCGATTACGCTGATGATTGAAATAAAAATTAAACACGTAATATTACAGTTGTCGAGATAATTTTAATGTTTATTTTTTTAAGGGAATCATATACGTACGATTTAATTTAACTTGCAAACTGAAGTAATGTAAAAAATAATAATCATTTAAAAAAAAAACCTTAATGTTACGTACAAGTTTTCTATGAGAAATTGAAGGGGAAATTCCAATAGCAATAATATAAGAAAGATTTACGATTAAATATTAGTCACAGTTCAGTAATGCACACAATTAAGTCAACATGTTTTGAAGCAAAGAAGTTTCAAATGAAAATATCATTAATTGTACTCCGCGTTATATGCACTTTCTTATATACAGTCAACTCTGCTTTGATTGAAAACTCAATGGCTTTTAAAATATGAAAATTGTGGAATTTTTACTGTAAGAATAGTGAAAGTAGTGCGGTCCAATTTTGTCAATAGTTATATAAATTAACGGAAATTCATGAAGGAGGAATTTACGCCCCTTATCAGTTGATTAGACCTAATCTCAATTTATTGGCAAAATATGTATTTATTAAATCGACTCGTGCGTCAATGAAACATTAACAAGGGGAAATTATGACAAACTAACAAATAGTGTCGCAACAATTCTATTTTTTTTTACGGACATTTCGCAAATACTATGTAGAGATGGTTCTATCTTCAAGGTCCTCGATTTTCATATCAAAGTTACAGCGACGCATTAAGCGTAATATCTAAACGATAGAAATTTAACCGATAAGAAGGGCAATAACACTCGAACGACTTTTTTCTCATTGCAGAATTATTTCTTTTGTCCTTTTATTGTTAACCTCTTAATGCACTTTGTCAAATATGCAAGTTTCTTCGAAGGTCTATATTTACAAAGTCACAGTGTGGTGTTTCATATACAAATTAAAATAAAATCAACGATAATATACTTTTTCTTCAAAGTATACATATAATTTTTTTTTTAATTTCCTTATTTTTTTTCGTGAATTTATTTAAAATTATTGATTGGTAAATGCTGCGCAGAATTTGTTTTTGCTTCGACAGTAACACACAAATACATTGTCGACTCTAAGCGTCAAGAGGTTAAATCGCATAATTTCTTTATACTCTCTTCTCTAAAATCGCATATGTAATATACTTTTTTTTTATTATTTACGATATATTCACCAATCCATGCACGCGCTTTTTCTCCTTTTATACAGATCCTTAACATCGATAGATTTTTTTTTGTAAATATATACTATGTATATGTTTAAAAGTTTTTGTAACCGGACGTCGATTTTCACTTTGGTCTACCGCGTTAAAATTCACCGATAAAGTGGATCAATTGTTGTGTTTCTCATTTCATTGTCACGAGGCGATGGATTCATTTTTTTACGTTTACTCTTTATTCTGTTCTAAGCGTATTTTAGTTTTCACGTAATTTTTTTTTCGCATATTGTTCGCATTTATCTGCATACAATCGCTGCGTACAATGACACTGTTATATATTTCAAGTACAGAGTAACAATTTAGAAAAAAAGTATCTATTTTTTTTTATCGAAATTAATTCATTTCATTACGATTTATAATAAGGTATTCTTCAGTTAAACGAATTGATAGACCATTCTGCTCGTTGAATTTATTTTACTCTTGCAAATAAATTGCGATTGTTCGATTGGCTCATTAATTAGATGGTAATATCTCGTTTCCCACGGAAAAAAGGACGCAATTAATTTTTGAAAATTCATGATAATCGTTTGACATCTTTTGTATCCAAACCTCAAAACAATCTCATTTTCTTTAAATACTTTACTAATGACAATTTTTATCGTTTTCACTAAATACTCTGCTAATGACAACTTTTATCGAATCGCGTACATGTCGTGTTCGGTATAGGGGGTCTAATTTAGATTAGTTTTCGATATCGCTAGAATAACTCACGTTAAATAGCGACATGTGTTTTTACACTTTTCTTAAAATCGTTGTAAAATTTTCTGTAATATTTTTCGCCTACAACGATTTACTTTTCATATTTCAAATGTCTTTTACAACAAGTAAAAAAAAACTCATAACTACTGCACCAAAGTTGTAAAAAAAGATTCATAAACAATTAATGAGAATGTCGAAGAAAATTACAAGATTACAATTATTATTTGCCTTATTATATTTGCATTAGCACATTATAAGTAACTTGGACTTGAGTAAATTTGTATCCCACACTAAAATGCTTCTGAAAAACTAAAATTTCCGCGTAAATCTCATCAGCATTGTGTGCAATTATTGTAATTATGAATGTCACGTTGAATTCACGTGTTTTTTCAGCGCGCGCTTCACCATCGTTCAAAACAATTGCGAGCAAGAGTTGAGACGTGACTCAGAATATATACACTGAACGTAACATTTTCAAAATTTTCAAAAAACCGCAATGCTTTTGAATAAGCAACCGTACAATCAGATACAAAAAAAATAATATAAATGTTCCGACAAAATCAAAATTGTAAAATAAAGGATCCCCAAAAAATACAAACAAGTTTTCAGAAACATTTTTTTTAAATACTATGAAAATATTCCGCATAAAACAAAAATTTATCAAACAAAAAATAAAGTTTCTTTTTGTGTGATTTAAGAAACTATGGAATTACGAGAGATTTATTATTGTGCAGATTTATATCCCATTTACGTATAATCTAACTATAAATAAATAAATAATAATAGCCACATCGATGTTTATCGATCATTCAATGAGAACTATACAGCGTGAGATATCAATAATAAGATAATTAACAAATTGTTTACACTCAACGCTGTTTATGAGATAGAAAATGATCGTCCTTTTGAGTGAATTATTAAATATAATTATTTCAGCAATCAAATCTAATAATAATCGCAATAAAGAATTCAGTAAATTTTTCTTTTATTAGCAATACGACAAGTCCTGTTTTCCGTGAAGGAGACAGCGAAACGAGACAATTAGTAGAGCAAAGACCCAAACCGACTTAAAAGCTTTTTGTGTCCGCGACGTTCCAGCGCGCGCAATGCAATCCTCAACACTGTGTTATATGCACCTGTCCGTGTGCGTGCACCGCTTTCGCTTTATTTTTCCAGTTTTGCGTGCGGTTTACGGCCAACAATTAGGCTCAATTAGGAACATATTGTCGTTCGCTTTTTTGTTTATTTTTTTTTCTTTTACTTCACTCTTATTAAACGTGAGTTTTAAATTATTCTCATCGCGACATACGATACGATCCTTAAATACTAACTTAATCGTACATCTATAATGAATTTTGGAGTTCAACTATTTTCTCGTACGCCTCGCTTCAGAACATTAATTTTTTTTTTAATTGATTTTTTTTGTATGCTCTATTGTACTTACATTCGTTTTGTTCTGTTACGTTATAGGCGCTGCGGCAACTTAGGTCTGCATGTGTATACAATCGAAACGGCAAAAGTCTGCTATAACTGAATCAATAACAAGGCAAAAAAAAAAAATTAACTGTGTATTAATGACATGCCGCTTTAATACTGGAATAGATTAATCTTGAACAATCGTATAAGAGTCTGTAATAATTATTTTCATCGTTTTTCAGTGCAAGTCGAAGCATCCGTTTTTTTCTTTCATTTAAATAATATTTATTATTAGTAAGTAAAATAATTTTTTTAAGCACGTTTCAATTACAAATTGTAAATGTAACTCTCGTTCCTCGGATGAATATAAAATGACATCTAAAAAATAACTTTGTTAAGGAAACCGCAAAGAAGACAAATTTAGTACCTTTTCGCTGTCAATTCAAGAAACTACATTTCCCTTGCTCTTATAAATTAAATTTGATAATTTATCGCGGGTTTTATAAAGATTTTTTATAGGCAAGGAATATTAATAGTTTATATTGCTTTCTTGTAATGTTTTTTTTAAATTTCTAAAATTCTTCTTCGACTTGCGTCATAAATAAATGCTTTAAAAAAGAAAAGCTTTTCTCGAATAGTGTATACAAATAAAACAATTATGGTACATGACCTTTTAGATAAAACTTTTATTACGTCGGGATAATTCTGAAACGAGACGTTTTTCAATCTTTTTTCATCATTTCTACATTTTTTTTTTTTTTTTTTTTTGTTAATTTGAGTATTTTTGTCTTTCATTTACTTTTTTTTTAACAATACATCAATATTCGCAAACGGTGCGATAATTGTTTTTTATGGCAGCTTTTTAAACAGGGCTGGATAAAATTACTTCTTCACAATAAAATTTTTAATAATTTTCAAGTGTAATAATTTAATTTACCTAATTTATTTTTATATAAAAGCTTTTTTTGCATATAAAATATGCTAAATTGGAGTAAAGTGCGACGTGTAGGATAAGGTTTTAACAAGCTTTAAAGTTTATCGCACGTAATGTATTCCAAAATATTATCTTGAACATTTTAAAATATTGCATTTAAATATGTTAACAAAGGTTCGCTAATTTAACTATCAGTTATGGATTATTACTCAAATGCTCGAATTTTCTGCACTCAAATTTTAAAATATATTAAAGATTCATTTGTGAAATAATTATCCTTCCTACTAAATATTAAAATTATATTCAACGATTTCATTCTGCTCTCTTTGTTTCTTTATTACTATCACTAATTACAGATAAAAGCAGTTTTATTTTTCATTCATCAGAATATGTATGTCTGCATTTGATTAAACAGTCTTGACACACATTACAATCGTATCCAAAATCTACATAACGCGACAATAATTTATTGCAGGAAAATTTGATAACAAAATAAATATTATGAATATAAGCATAGCAACGAATTAACCAAAGAAGAATCTCGTGACGATTTGTTTCGCTTAAAAATTGTACTGTCAAGAAGTTTTGTCGTTATAATCCGCTCCATGATTAAATCAATTCAATATATAATATTAATCGAATACTTTCGACATATGCACAGTTTTGCGTCGTCGTGTGTCCCTTCGCCCGTGATTTTTTTAACGACTACGAGTCAACAGGGCGTCTGTTTTTTTTTTTTTTTTTGCTCTCAACTAAGTTCATTAAATACGTACTCGTAAGGGCCTTCTGTTTCAATTATACACACTTGGACTGGACGACTTTTGCGACACAATGAGCTGGCCCCTGATATACAACTATACGTGTTCCCATCTTAAGTTTATATAAGCTTCTCAATTGTTAGTCCACCTTTTTATAAGAGATATGTGGCTATTTTTCTGAACACTTTAAATCACAGAATTTTTCAATTCAATTTTTAACTTAAAATTTGCCTCCTACAATTTCATCGTCTACGCTGCCATATATCGAACATTCAAATAACAAATCAATATTTCTTGCTATCAACGTAAATTCTTATTTCACTTTCCGATATCGTATTCATTTGAGTACTGACATCGTCTCTATAGCTGAAGAATTAAATTTATTTTAAACGTCCCTCGAAAAATTAAAAAAAAAAAACGTGCTGATCTTAAAGAAACATAAAGAAACCGTAGCATTTAAAGTATCAAGAAAAATGTCCATCTTCTGCATGGATACAGGCGTATACTTTGATTTTTATTTTATATTTTTTTTCTTTCGCAAGAAGTTTCTAAGTAAATTCCATACACGACTACATACTGAATCAAAAATTTCGAAAATTTTCTCACAATACAATAAATATTTTTGTTTCGTAAGTCCTACCACTCAATGATCAGATATACTTATACAAATAAACGACGAAACGAAATGTGCAAAAGACGAGCTCGCTATAGTCGCTATATATAATCGCGTTCGACTACAGCGTCGCGAAGTTTCCAGAAAAAAAAATCGTCTATATAAAAAAACAGCAGAAGCGTAACGAGAGGCGCTGCCGAACTCATTACTGCGGCTTATCGGCTTTTCGTCGTCATTTGCCTGATAACGAAACAAAGATTCTTCTAAGTCTCCTCGAGCGGTGCGCGGACGATAACAGCTGCCGGGCTGATCTCAGGCTGGGGGCCTGTCCGCGCGGCTCTCGCCTCACAGCACGTAAAAGATCCAGTAGCCTGCGTTGAACAGCATGAAGCTCACGGGAAATATGATGCGCGAGTACTTGTCGATCAGATTCACGTCCTTGATTTTCGGCATCGAAGCCTTCAGGACCGACGCGCCTCGACGTATCGCGTGCATGACCTATTGTGCAAATGTAAAATCATTGAATTGTGAGATTTGAAATATGTTTAAATAAATATCTTTAAAAATATACACTGTTGTAAGATTATTCGTATACTCAAACTTGCTCTTGACGCCTATTGATTAATAGAAATACAAAAAGTAATTTGCAGTTGTTTATAAAGAGCTTCTATCGGTAATTCATGATCTAAAATTAAGAATTTGATGAAAAATTACAGATGTGTACATAAAAACTTACAGAATGAATAGAAACTTGATGAAGCTACAATACCAAAGCTACAATTTTCTCCTTCATGAGCCTTCCAAATTGAATTTTTGAATTAGATTTCGTTTTAGACGAAATGTGTTCATCTTCTTACTTTTAGCATTGATTTTCATTCTTTATGATGAAATTAAAGAAAATAAAATTGAGAATTTGATGAAAAATTGTAGATGTACATATAAAAAGTTATATAATGAATAGAAACTTGGTGAAACTACCATTAAATTTTTAGAAGACTCAGAAAGGAGAAAACATGTTTTCATCTTCTTACTTTTAGTACTGATTTTCATACTATATGATGAAATTAAAGAAAATAAAATTGAGAATTTGATGAAAAATAAACAGAAGCTTGATAAAGCTACGGTTAAATTTTTAGAATGCTTCAGCAGCTCAGAAATCTAGCAGACGAAAAAACACTTGATTTACTTAATACTTGCATTCACTCCTATACAAATAAATATACATGGGACAACACAATAATAAGTAGACATAGAATAATAATTAATTATCATCCAAATAAATAAATATATAAAAACAATTAATTTGCTTGTACCAAATATATATAAGCAAATTTGTTTTTTCGCGCGCTGCATCATGGCGCGAAATTTGAATTTTTAATTGCCTTTCTTACCCCCTTTAAACGTAAACCTTTAAGAACTCGTAAAAAATGAAGCGCGGCCTATTCACTGACCTTGGGTCGCTGCTGTCGAGGGCCGCGATATCGCAGACCCGGACTCTTCGCGTGGGTACTATAACCAGGCGCCCTGGAGATCCGAAAGCTCGGCGGGAACTTGGCCGGATCGTGGGACATCTGCTCGCGGGAAGGGCCACCAGGTGTGCCCGCCGCGCTTACCAGGCCCGATCGATTTCTAATGCTGGGCAGCGGTGACAGTCTCAGATCCTGCAGCTCGATAATATCCGCGTCAGTCGAGCCAGGAAATGGAGAGCTCGCCTTGCTTCCTGTTGAGCGAGATTGCCCTCTGAGCGTTGTATACGTATGTTTTTTTTTTTTTTTAGAGAAGCACGTTTCGACCTGTCGCTACATCTAATCTTTTTCGAAAATTTAAGGGGCTTGACGTGCTCTTTTTTTTATTATTATTATATTGAAAATAAAAAAGAGTAAACTTTTGTTAATGTTTTAAAAATGAAAACGGCTCTGTAAGTTACAAGAAACTACGAAAAAAAATCTCGTGTCTACACTCAGAAAAATGGATTCTTAGTCTTAGTAGACAAATCCACTTAAACATTATCTGATTTTACATTTTAAAATTAATTTATTAAATTGAATTATACGGCTGCTTCGAATTTTATCGTAAATATGTTAATCTTTAGTATTTTTTGTTTATTAGAGACTTCTTTATTTGTTCAATTCTTTTTACTTTAAACTTAACTTTTTATTAAACGGAAAAGGTAGTAGAAACTAATAATTAATGAATCAATTTAGAATTTATCATGCAGTCTCTTTATTGGAAGACGATAATCTACTTTTTTTGAAGAAGAAGTCGTTTACGTTTTAGCAGATTAATCATGAACGATGATCCGCTTATCCACGGCATAAATAAGTTTCACTTTATAGTAAGTAGATTTTCCAGCGCTATTTAATGAATTCTTCTACCAGTTAAAGTAAACTTTTTTGTGAGTGTAGATTAGAAACAAAATGATTAGCTTTAAACACAATGTTTTAATTCAGTTCGCAAGTTCAAGTGACTTGTTCACCTCTGCATAATAATTAGCGCATTGTATTTAAATCTGTCGGTGCAATTACGTAACGAAGCTAATTAAAGAATAACGACAAATAATAAATATACATATAAAAAAAGATGCAATATTTCTAGGAATAAGATCGAAGGTTAAAAAGCGAAAGGAAGATTAGTAAAGCAATTTGACGAGGAGCACTTATGAGGCGGAGCTTTAAAAAGGGGGTAGGCGAGAAGAGCGCTTGCGGATTTTGGGCCGTGGCTTTTTAGCCGACATCCCACGGTCGTTGGGCTTGAAAAATCAGCGGCACACAAGTCGGGCAATCGAGGCAATTAGCTCGCGCGCTCCTTTCGCGGCCCCTTTTTGCTCGCGCCCGTGCTCTTTTAGTCCCGCTAACCAGTCTTTGAAGAGCAGATGGTTTTTCTCTCCTCCGTCTCCTTCTTCTTGCTCTTCTTTTTGGCCCGCGCTCCCCAGTACGTGTAATTAACGGCCGCGTACTCGAGCAGCGCGGCGAACACAAAGACGAAGCACATCACCAAGTAGATGTCGATGGCTTTTACGTAGCTGATCCGCGGCAAAGAACTCCTCACCCCCGTCGATATCGTCGTCATTGTCAGCACCGTCGTTATGCCTGCGGCCAGAGATTTATGCGTTTCTTTCTTTTTTTTCTGTTTTAGACAGTCCAAAAGAACTGTTCTCGTTATTTTTTTTATTTTTTTATTATTTTTTTTATTTTTTTTTTAAAGGAGCGCAGTTCCCTTCCCTTATATTGGCTGCGCATCACGAGCATGTGGCTGTGAACCGTTTCCCTCTCACTCGCAAGCCCCAGGCAGCTCTTTGATGGATTTTATTGTTGCCTCATTCGATTTTCCCTTTCGGCTCGGTGTCACTGCACCGCGTGTGAATGTTCAAGCTGATTGTCCGTCGAGTGTGTGTCGCGCACATTCATAAAAAATCGATACGCTCCTTTTGTTCTTCCATTATTTTGTCTCCTGCGACTCCTGAGTAAACTTATACCAATGGGGAAAAATACAGGGAAAACCCTCCGTAACGCTTGTTATTTCGATAAATAAATAAATCGCGCGGTTGATTAACGTAGCCACGTGCAGGGGTATCGAGCTTTTGTTAAAAAAATATAATTTTGAAATGTTTCGAAACATTTTCTAAAACTGTATAGCGCACGTGCTTTAAAGTCGTAACATACTTGCAACACTCGGATGATGGTACCCTGACCAAATTTCAAAATGTGATATTTAGGTCAAGCTTTTGCAAACTATTCGAAACATTAATTAACTTGTATGTACACTCACTAATTTCATTTACTTTATCCGGTCTTTTCGAAATATCGTTTAATATGCAATAATTGCTTATTAGATAGTAAAAACTACGATGTTTATTGTACTCCCACAAAAATGGAATCTTGGTCTTAATAAATAAATTAAACATTATCTACTTAATTTTAAATTGAAGTTCATTATAATTCTATTCACTAGAATTATACTTACAATTCTTAATTTTTTTCATTCATTCAATTCGTTTTACTTTTTAAAATATTAAAGGGAAACTCAGTTAATGAATCAATTTAGCATCTATCATGCAGATACTCGTCAAAATTTTCTATAAGTCTAGAAAATGTGACTATATTTTTATATGTCGAGTCTGACCCTGCTTTCCAAAACAGAATAGTAATTTTTACTAAGTAACGCTCTCTCCGCGTAGATTAAATTTTTGTGAGTGTATATACAATACAAATGAAAGTGTTTAAAAAAAGTGTCCAGCGAACCATACTATCTAAAGTTAAATTAGTGAAAAACTACCGTAATTAGTGAATTTTCACTGAAAATTAGTGTAAAGTGCTACACGATTTAGGTATTAGTCGACCATCTTTCACTAATTTTAGTAAATTTTCACTAATTCAATTTTAGAAGGTAACACTTGCATAGTACACAAGGAAAAGAAGTAAAAAAAAAAGCAAGTAAATTCTTTCGGAAAAAGTTGTCTCACCGCGAGTGAAGGACTATACGCGAGTAACCGTTGCTTCGCAGAAGGGTTGAAGTATAAATAAGGCGGAATAGAGGTAGCATAGAGGCATTCATCTAGTTTGGCTCACCGAGGGCGACGCGGGCGCTGGTTGCCTCGTGATTGATCCAGAAGCTGACCCAGCTAAGCATGACGATGAGAATGCTGGGCAGATAGGTCTGGAAGACGAAGTAGCCGATGTTGCGCTGAAGCTTGAAGCTGAGCGAGAGCCTCTGGTAGATCCCCGTGGCGAGCTTCTCCTTGCGGTCGTTCGTCTCGTAGCCGATTATCGTAAATTGGGGCAATTTGGCGTCGTCGACGCCGCGCACCGGGGTACCCTTCCACGACATCACCACGTCCAGCACCGTGTAGCCGTCTGCCGTGCGTACCACCGCCGTCCCCAACAAACCGACCTCTCTTTTCTTACTTTTTGTATTTATATATATATATATATATACGTGATTTATTTTTTTTTCTATTTTTTGAGCGCGCGTGTGTGTGTTTTTTTTTCTAGTATCGGGAGATGAGGCTATTTTCAACGGGAGAGGTAGGACCAAGTGCCCATTCGTTCCGCGAGATTTGCGCTGAAAGAGGCAAAGACGCTACTCTTCTTTTTCTCATTCTCTCATTTTTCTTCGCAGTGTAATACCCGCGCAATTGGCCGCCCGAAGAATACCACTATCCGTTGCACTACTACTGCTACTATAATAGCAATACACGTGCTTCGTACTTTTTTTTTTTAATTAACACTGCTTGACCCACGCGATAGTTTCGCTCTCATTGTGCCTCTGAATGTACATTTTTTATTACAAAGGAATGCTTAATGCTGATCCTGCGATTAAAAATAAATGAAAATTTTCATTTCGCCTGCATAATTTGTACGCGGCGGCGCTTCGATTTTATGTACTCTGAAACTTTATTAAAAAAAAAAAGGATGATAGATCGAACGAAAATCAAAAGGAAGCGCATCAATCGTCGATAACTGCGAAAAAAAGGGGGAGACCACGGAGGAAAGAAATTAAGATAAGCCGTAAAATGCGCTGAACTCGTGGAAAAGTTATTACTTTTTAATTCTCTTTTCGCCGGGGTAATCGCCTATTAAAACGAACGGGTGCCCGCGGGGGAGGGGGAGATATTACGTATTACAGGCTCTTCTCTCGCACGGAGATTATGAAGGTTTGAGGCCGCGCGGCAAGCTGATGGGACCTTCGTTCTGCGGTAATCCGATATCCCGTCTGTAGGATCACTATAGGCCGGCCCACGTATTAATGAAACGAATGGATTACTGTGGTTGTGGTTTCATTTTGATAATGCCGATCAATCTGCTGCTCAGCCAAGTGCACCCTTTATTCCCTTTGCGTCGTCCTTTTTTTTTAAAAGAAAACTCTTACCGCGATTTAAGATCACAATTTAAGTCCGATGAAATTTTTTTTTCGCGGAGACTGAGTGAGTTCATCTTGTTTGGTCTCGAAAAATCAATTGTAAGGTGCAGATTGATGGCATGTTGAATATTGAACTCGAAATTTTATTTAAAAAAAAAATCAATTTATAAAACTATTAAGAAAATCGTAAGGAAATAATGGCTTCCTCCTGTTCACCTCGTTGCTTTATGAATTTTTAGTAGCACCATTTCATCGAGTCGAGAAAATAAAAAAGATCAGATTGTAAACTGCTTACCTGTCACTTTATAACATTAAAGTAGTAATTTAAAATGTGAAATTCTTTAATACATCCTCCAAGTACGAAATAAATTATTTTAGTAGAATAATTATAGCAATGAGATATCTGCATAAAATTATTTGTAAAAAAAGTTTTTCATGTATAATAATTTAATAATTAAACAAAAATCATGCGTACAGCTTTCTATCTCCACGGTGCAGTTCTGCGAGTCGAGGGGGTAGTAGTGGAGGTCCATCATGCACGCCAGGGTCGTGGTGAACCTCATACCGTACGTAACCGAGCCATCGCCCGCGAGCCGCACGAGCTTGTTGCGCTCCGTCACGTCGTGCAGGAAACTGAAACGAACCACGGGACAAAGGCCCGACAGTTTTTATTTACTTATTTTTCATTTTTTTTTATTTTTTCAAACACTTTGCATAGTCAAGTGTCAAGTGCAGCGCCAAAAAGCTTCCCTGTGGGAAAGACACGCCTGTCCGACGAAAGATGCTGAGTAAGGAGGTATAAGAAGCAGAGGCGGACGGGGAATGCGTCGCAGAGTGTTCTGTTTTTTTTTTTTCTTAACGAAAGTTAAGGTGACCAAGGAATTTTCGTAACTCGCGAGAACTCGACTCTCGGGAGGGTCTATTGATTTTTTCTGGAATTTTCTGGATGACTGTCGCTGGACGGTTTTTTTTTCTCGCGAAACGGTGACGAAGTTGGCACTTGAGGCTCTTTTTTTTCTAGCGGAGGAAAGTGAAGAGTGAGTCGTTTAACTTGCACTTGAATTTTATAAATTTAGGCTAAGTGCAGGGATTACTATACGCTGCTCGAGAAGATCGAACCCGTTGATTGGCATGCATTTTTTACTTAAGTGTAATTACTTCGTATCAATCTTTATAAAAAAAATGTTTATACATTTCCGAAGAAAATTTAAAGGAACGACTTTTCTGGTTTCAATACCATCAGTAAAAACTCTCGACAAAATAAAATCTCCACCTATACAGTACGTATACTGTGGGACGTGTAAAAATAAGCTTCAAGTGTATCGTTCTCCTGAACTTAAAGTACTTTTCCTTACTCGCTCCACTAGAAGCTCCTATATATTTTTAGTCTTTCACGAGAGTAAAGTGTGGAATACACTTTTCTCAGAGATTTTAAGATTCACTTTAACAAATAAATGAGAATATCTATACATTAAACGTAATAAAAGAATTACTCGTATTACTAAGCTAAGTCAAGGGTACGATAATAGTCCACTCGGTAAAAAATCAACTACAGGCAGGTTTAATACTGATTTCGCTTCGTTTCACCCTCCCAATTAAGATTCTGATTATCCGCACTGTGCAAAAGGTGAGCCAAATTTGTAATTTAACTTTTTTTAAATATTTTTCACGATTTTAGAAGCACTTTAAAGCAAAAGTGTCAACGGCACTTTTATTCGTTATTAAATCGTCTATACAAAAGTACACTCGAATAAACTTTGTAAATGCAATAGTTAAATTTTGAAAACAAACGGCCGCCAAATTTGAAAAGTATCATTCTTTTTCCTCGATTAAATTACTCAAAAAAAGAAACCTCACACACGTTTGAGAATTTAAGGGTAATAAATTATTTCTCGCGGAATCCGGAGAATCGTGGCACCTAAGGAACGACGTTAATCGCAATTAGAATGAATGAAGGTGTAAGTGGCTGCTTCGAGCGGAGGAGAGAATAATGCGGTGCACGCGCGTCAGCGAGCGGGCATAAAGGGCGCGCTGACAAACGAGTCTGCCGACGTGCGGCACGCGATGCGCGCGGATAAGATAAGCGGCGGAAACAAAGAGGCCGCGGGGTCGCAGATGGCTGGCCGTTAATGAAGCGAGGGTGGCGACGTCGAGATTTCATGGCGCGCGCCCGCGACGTCCCATTGACGGGCCGCGGCGAGACCGGCCGTCTCGAGGAGGGGCCACGAGAGAGGGAGGGAACGGGGTCAGGGTGCCGAGAACCCTTCGCCTTACAGAGAACTGTTTTACATGAGCCCCGCTTAACCCACATTCGCCGGGCGCTCGAGCGCCCACGCGCTCGAAAAAAATGAATTGATCTCGCGACATCCCACCACCCGATCGTCGCCGCCGATTCCGCTCGTTATTCTTGTATGCAAGAAAAAATTGCTTACGCCGAGAGAATGATTTTGGTAATTTTAAGTGAATATTTACACTGAGATAAAAAAAACGTAATAAAAATTACTATTGTGATTAAGAAAGGAGTGACAGCCTTGATAAGCGAGAAATTTTAGTATGCAAAATAACAATTATTAGTACGCAAAATAGCAATTTATAGTATTAAAATAGTGATTTTTAAAATTTTAGATACTAAAAATAACTATTTTTCGTATAAAAAATTTTTACTTGATAAGACTGTCATTGCTTTCCTAACCACAGTAGCAATTTTTGTAAAGTTTGTAACGTTCAGATGGGTATCAGCAAGTCTGCCTCGTTACAAGTGTTTTCTCTCAGTGTATACTTCAATAGTATACTTGTTAAATGGTTCTTTGAATCAACTAATTATTTTGTTTGAAACTGCTGTTTTTATTGAGAAATGAATAAATTCATTTAGTTTCAAAAGATTGTTTAGTTGATTCAAAGAAATATTTAACGAGCACTATTGAGTAAATGTTTACTTAAAATTACCATTTGTTTCAGTGTACGAGAAAGATATTTCCATTCATTTATTTAAAGCTCTGTCGGGAAATTTTTGAAATAATGTCTAGAATGTGTTAAATTATAATAGAATTGAACATAATCTGGGCAATAACTTCCAAATTTTTCAGCGGGGATGTGCCGATTTTTATACAAAGATCTTTAAATGAATGAATTAATTGACCTGTTCTTAGATATTTTATATTCGGTTATTTAAAATTTCTATATTGTATTTTATGTTTTATACTTAATGCCACCAACCTGTGTTTGTCGTTTGCAAAAAAGGTGTCCGGCACCCAGATTTTCTCCGCGAAATCTCCGCTCAGAGTAAGAATCTCCTTTTCGTGCGAGAAAGCCAGCCTCTCGTCTTTCCAATATTGATTGAGGTACATCGTTATCGTGTAATCCTGTGAAATATTTCAAATTCCGTTCGTCACTAGAACTTCCTCTATTCGATAAATCACACTATATCAAAGCGAAAAAATATCGCTGCGCATTGACTACTGCACTTTTTCAATAAAAAAAATTTAGTGCTCTTTATATTCTTCTTTTTAAGTTAAAATTCATTTTTTCAATATTCACGCCGTTTTTTTTTTTAAACAAAAATAAAATTAATAATCGCCATAATCGTAATACTATTTTAAAGTTTTGTATATTATAAATTAAAGGACTCAATTTACAATATCTCACTTCCTGTATATAGAATACAAAAATCAGGTAACCAATTACTTGCTCGTATCTTGCCGACTATCTTGAATACCAATCAGAATCACGCATTAAGCTTTCAATTAAATGATTCATAATGTAACGAAACGTTGATTCAGTAGCATCAACAATAATTAATAACGATTGCAGTTCATCACAATAAACGCACATATGTTAGATATTACAAAAGGAAAAAGTGAGAGCATGCACCTGGCGCATGTAAATTACCAACAATCTCGCGAAATAGAAATTTTTTTTCTTTTTTTTTGAGAATCTTGACGTTTTTTGCCTACTGCCGAGTGAGGGGAGGACACATCACTGACCCCCTGGCTTGGGGTGCGAAATAGCAAAATAAACTGCCAAGGATGAGGAAAAGCAGGAAGAAGTAGGGAGCGCGAAATCGTTTGACGCAAAGCTCGGCAGAAGACGGAGACAGGCGTTTATCAAGGTTTGTCGAGCGGGCGCGTGCATCCCCTACGGCCGGGGGCGGCAAGACGCCCCCGTCGGGGTCCCGCTCCCGGCCCAGAGCTTTATCGGCCTCATGCTCGGAGTGATCGCTCGAGCGCGGCTACACTCATATCGCGCCCCCGGAGGGCAAGTCCCGGCTGCATAGACCACTGCGCGCGCTGCTCGATAAATGACAGGGTTGACAGAATCGAGGAGGCGGGGACTCCAGGGCATCAATATAAGAGAGCTTTCGCCGAGACCCGAGGACGCGGATGGATGGTGTACCTTCGTTTTTATTACTTTCCATATGGAGCTTACTGCGCCACGTCGGCTGGAGTGAAGTAGAGTGAAAGTTAACTTTACACGCGGAGAGAAGGGTTCTACAGGGAGGGAAAAAACTTAATGAAAATTGCTATTGTGATTAGGAAATGAGTGGCAGTATTGATGAGCGAGAAATTTTAGTACGAAAAGTAGCGATTTTTACTATTAAAATAGTAGTTTTTAGAATTTTCGTACTAAAAATTGCTTCTTTTCATACAAAAAATTCTCGCCTGTTAAGACTGCCACTCCTTTCTTAACCACAATAGCAATTTTTATCAAGTTTTTTCTCTCGGTGTAGCAAACATTACTATATCGTTTTGTAACGCGGGGACGGACTCAACAAACAAAAAATTTTACTAGAAAGTAGAGCAAAATTTATTAGTCTTCAAGTAAATTTTGTTGAACTTATAGAGTAAATTTTTGCTACACTTTCTAGTAAACTTTTTGATTTTCCCTGCATTAACAGTGTACTACTTTTTTCTCTGTTTATTGCAGTACAATTTTCACTTTTATTTTATAATGAAACTAACTCCCTTGATGAAGTGAAGTAGATTGACATTTTGATTCTTATTATGTAATGCAAAAATAAGTGACATAACGTGTAATATTCTACTCTATACCTTAAAGTGAGGTTTGATCTACTTTAGAGGGAATTTAAATCTAAAGTCTAATTTCTCTTTATTTGAGTCGTGTTTTTTAATTCTCTGAGTGATTTAAAAAAAAAAACTAAGATTGAAATTTCACTTCAGCTGTTTTAGCGAGCAAAGACTTCGATTCTATTTTTTCGCTGAATTTACTACAATTATCAGCGACTGGTGCAGGAAATGAGGGATTCTCTGCGAGGGGCATCCGCTTATCGACGACTCGAGACGTAATCGAGCGATAAGCATAATAAGGTTTCACAATTAGACACTCGGCGTGCGTTGATTGAGCAACGACTGTGGGTGTGTTCTTAGCACGCTATAAGCTTATCTTATTTTTTTCTTAATCATGTGAGCTTTGGCGATTGCCGAATTATTCGAACGGGAATTTCGAAAGCTCATTTACGCGTTGTGACCCTTTTTTTTTATTTCTGGAAAATCTTACAGCGCGTTATTGAGTGATTATCTGAACGGGCTTCTCGATAAAAGAACAACGTTTTTGAACTAATAGTTGCAGCTGTTAAGACGCTAATCTTTTTAACGGAAAAATAACTCATAGATTTTTTGTTCCCCTATCGTTGAAGTCTATTATCTCTACTGGATGTTCATTGTAGATAAGTAGAACCAAAGTAGATGCTAATATTTGCAAATGATAATGATCTTTGCGGAGTAAATTTTGTTAGCCTCGGTATTTTAGGAAAAGTGGCTTCATTCGCCATGGATTTTCATCTCATTGCATCCGCGCTAATCGCGTTTAAAGCAAAAAAGGATACAAAATTGCTTAATTGCTTCAATAATAATCAACAATACCATTCCAAATTAAATAGGATGATGTTGAATCAGCCGCGAAATATCGAAATAAATTGTATCATAAAAATGACTGTAACTTCCTCTTAAAATTCCAATAATTGATCAGTCGCAAAATCGTAATGACATTCAGATAAACGCCAGCCCAGCACTGCGCTATTCGCTTTTATTTATAAATCATTCGTTTTACTGCTCTCTTTATGTTATCTACTTTGATAAAGAATTTCGACAAAAAAAAAAACATTTTTTAAGATCGACGTTAATGATTTTAAAACGCAGGTATGTTTACGCAATTAAAGTGAAACATTTCAAGTATACGAAGAATACATCTAAATTGGAAAAAAAAATGCGAAGAGTGGCAGCGGAGAGGCGAGAAATTTGCAGGTATATCTCGACAGCCCGGAGGGAAGGAGGCGAGGAGGGCGGTAAAAAACGCTCCTCCGCCCCCGCAGTGGGCCGCGCGCTCGAACGTGTTCGCGCGAGTTTACAAATTCACGGCCATGCGATGCGAAAGTGGGTCGAAAACGACTGGAGCACGGGGCGTGCAATTGCAAGTGCCGCGAATCAATTATCGGATTAGTCACGCCGAAATTTTTATATAGATCGCCAACGCTCACTCACACACCCCCCGGCTCGGCGTTGCGCTCCGCTCCAGCTACTCTTTTCTGTATTTAAATCTAATTTTTCTTCTTTTTTCTTTTTTTTTTTTTTGCCTGCTCGAAAGCCGTAGAGAAAATTCACTTTTTTAGGGAGTACACAGTTCGACCATTTGTTGGTACAAGCGATATATGAGGGTAAGGATAAGTACGGAAGTATATATATATGTATATAATGTGTGAATCAATTTCATTATCGCCGCTGGATATAAGTATGAATTAAAAGTTGGCGCTGGGAATTTCGGAGCGGACACTGTGCATCGGGTATATAATGGAATTGGATAAGGCTTTTAGGGATTCGGTGGGATAATTTTTATTCCGACTCTCTTTGTCGTTTAACTCGGTCAGACTTTAATGCGTGATAAAGTGGAAGATAATCGGGCGCCGTGTGCTCTTGACATTTATACATTTACAATGGACGAGGATATGAACTATAAGTAAAAATCGCTTTACGAATAATTGACTTTACTTCATATTCGTACCGTTTAAGCAGATTAGAGACGGTATTTACGTGGAGTTATTAAATTGAAATCCTACTAAAATATTGTGGTCGCTTCAACTATGAAATATTATATATATATATATATTTATATATATATATATACTCTGGGAGAATGTGAATTGCAAATCAGTCTGTTATTTATTTTAAATTATAGGCCATTTTACGCGATCCATACAAATATCTTCCAAAATAATAGGCGAAAATAAAGTTATTAGAGATAAATTTCTACTCTGTTACATTTGATCTTGAAAACTGAATTCAAACTCAAATCTAATAGAATAGAAATTTGTCTCCCTTTGTCACGAACAACTTTTATAAGAAAAAAATTTTTTTCGTCCATTATTTTGGAAGATTTTTGATCGGATCACTTAAAATCTCCCTCTTTTTATAATCACCCAGTGCATATCTAACGATGGTTTAGTTCATTACTACTTGCTCGAAATATAAAAACACTTGAGATAGCACTGCGCAATCAAAACTCCATTAAGATTTTTATCTTGAAGAATGTGAAGTCGCGTGAAATTCAATTGATACCCGCGGTAGCAATTAAGAAATATCAAAATATTCTAAATAACATACGAAATTATCTAATTGTCTTTATTAACAGTAAAATAATCTACTTACCATATTGACTTCAGAAATGGCGTCGAAACTCGCTATCGTGAGATCCATTTCAACGAACAGAGGATCACCTTCAACAATTTTAATGATAATCAGATCACCGTTGCAAAACATATTTTATAAAATTATTGCGAGAGGAAATGCGTCAGTTACATCGGATTGATTTATTGCGTCTGCATGTCCACTTGAACTTACTTTACATAATAAATATCAGACTTGCAATATTGTTATTGAAAAAAAAAAAATACTTTCGCAATTGACTTATGACCTACTATGAAAAATCTGATTTGACTAAATATTATTTCAAATACTTCGGTCATTTCAGTGTACGTGTTAAGATCAAAATTTACTTAGCCAATCAACATAAAATTTACATGAATGTAGCAATACACAAAATTAATAAAGCGCGCTACTAATTATCATAAACACACTTATTAATGCTTGTCGGTGGAAAATTAATTTTTCTCGAAATGCAAACAGGTTTTGATAAACGGGCTTACATAAAATTACAAAAAAATATATTACAAACGAAAATAAGCGCGCATCGAGTGTAAATAATAAGGCACAAATAAAAGAATAATGCAACAGGTGAAAACGAATGTAAAAATAACTGATGCAAAATAAATTCGAGAGAGTGAGATAAAAGAGGAATGGAAAGAGTGAAAAGGAGATAAGGCGGATGTGCAATAGGTACCAGGCTCGAAAATTCTCGCATGAGATATCGGCCGGCTTGCATCCGGTCTTCCGCGCTGCCGGTTTATACATATATATCTATATATCCTCGGCGACCGAATCAACGTGTGCACATCCACGCGAAAGATTGCACGTGGCCCTTCGGTCAATAAAAAAAAAAAAAATATACATCCACTCAATCAAAAGTGCTAATGATGGAATCGCTGCGACCAGTATGTCTCCAGCGGATTAGGCAGCCGCGACAGGATCTTCCTCCCCCTCCTGTGTACAAGCGGCGTCCAGCATCCGCAGGATCGATCTGTTTGAACGGCTTTGAGTCCCGCCGAGTTTTCCCTCCCTTTTGTTTGCTCCTCCCTCTTTCTCCTTTTCTTTCTTTTTTTTTTCAATCGGACGAGTTTCGCACGAGGTTCATCGATCGACGTGAGAGAAAGAGTGAGAGAGAGGGAGGATAAATTGGGACGGGATTCGCGCGGCGAACAAGTGCTCGCATTGATCGAGATAATTACGTAATGTCTTAACGCGGCGGGGGTTAGTTGAATTTTAATTCCGGACAAGTTGCGCGAGAAAGCCCTGGGTAAATTGAGTTCCCCTTATTCCCTTATTACCATGCTCCCTCGTATATAGCTCCTTTCATGAAAATTTCATTTCAAAGTAACGCTCGCCTGTGACCCGGTCGCCCTCTGAATTACTCTGGGATTTTCCCTGAATATATTACGGGGATATTATTTTTAAAAGCTGCGGCGGAGCTATTAATATAGACCCCGACAGATTGTTGTCCTTGCAAATAAAAAGTTTCGCAGGTTCTTTTTTTTTCGTAAGCGCCGATTTAGCGCACATCGTCCCGGTAGAATCGATCAAAGTCGCATCTCTTCAAACATTATAGAATTTTCTTCTTCTATTTTGCAGCAAACTCAATAGAGATTAAATTGAAGCCCCGTCGGCGTACAATTTGCAAGTAACTATCGACGTTCGCGCAGTAACGCGCCACTTAATTAATGAAATGAAATAGAGTTTCTTAATGGAGCCGTCGGATGGAGCCCGATGGAATTTGAATAGCAATTATATATCGGTCGAATCTATAGCTGGCGCAATTACAGCGAACTTATGCAGAGCCATCGTGAGGTTTAACGAGCAACGTTTAGTGACCGACTATATATACACGCACACACAATCGGGCGATAACCGGAATTTACAGCGCCCAAGCGCCGTATAATCGAACTCCGCGACTGAACTTCTCGAGTGCAAAAAAAAAAAAAAAAAAAAAAATAAGGAAGAGGAGACGGGATTGTCTGTTTGTTCGAGGAGCCGGTCGCTACCTCCGTCGTACACTCTCCGGGGCCATCGGGCCGATTAGCATAAAGTCGATTCGATGCCCCGGCCGGTGAGTGTTGGAGAGACGGAGATAGAGCGAGAGAGAGATAGAGAGAGATAGAGAAAGAGCTCGGAGACTTACCACCGAAATTCGGCCTCAGTCGAATGTCGTAGCCGTCGAGGATCCTCGAGATCGTTTGCGTCACGTTCGCGAGCCTGTCCGACAGCTCCGTCGTGCCACTCTGCAAAAAACTGCCGGGCGGCTTGAGTTTTCCTCGCGTATCTCGCTACTCTGGAGTGATATTGGCCTCAAGGCGCGCCCGCAGAACCCGCGCTATCGCCAATCAAGGAGCCGCCCCCGCACACCCCTATTATACTCTCTAAATTTCTTCCGCAGTGAAGATCCATTGATTTTCAGTGCATACTCGCTGTTTAACTAAGTCATTAGAGTGCAACTGCAAACTTTGAACGTTCACTACGTCTGCATTCAGTGAAAATAAATTAAAAAAAAAGGTAGAAGTGTACGCTGAAAAAAAAGAATTAGTAATTTTCAGTAAATATTGACTTCACTAGCTCTTATAAAATATTTCTTTAAAAATATATATGAAAAATATTTGTCTAAAAACAAATTTCGTCTAGTTTCTGTAAAATAATTATTTAATTCAGAGAAATATTTAACAAGTATACTATTGAGAAGTGAATATTTGCTGAAAATTACTAAATTTTTTCTCAGTGCATTGTAAAAAAATATTGATATCTGAATATCTACCGAATGTGAAAAAACAAACGGCAGAAAAAAAAAATTCACTGGACGGAGATTTATAGAGAGTAGCCTCGTGCATCTTCCCTGCCGCGAGGTTTCGACCAGTCCAATCTGTGGCGATCACTTTTTACGCTTTTTTAATGGGGAATAATATAAGTTCGTTTTTGAAGAATGGAGCCTGCGTACGTCGATTCGATTTTCTAGCGAATGGATGCGACGGCGGGGCAAGCAATAGCCTTCGAGCTCTGATTATCCATTCAGGACACCTGTTGGAAATTGCCTGTCCGATTGAAAAACTAAATATTCCGAGGTCGCTAATGAGTTAAATTATTACGTCAATTTTATTCTGTTCCATTCAGCGCGCTGCCGTATAATAGAATTTAGTTGAATGCAATTAGTACACTCGGAGAAAAAAGGATGTAGATTAAAAATTTACTGTAGACTTGACCGAAACGAGGACGAACTCGAGGAGCTAAATGAAAAAAAAAAAACGAATTAGTTTATTTTATTATTGTATTGAGCGAACGGTAATCAGTTATACTGCATGTATTATACATTTCGTCGCGAATTCTGCAAAATGATGAAATGTTTATTGGTATTGACGTAACGATTGTGACATAATTCACAAAATCTTTTGTTTCAATGTACACCACGAAAGTTATATCAATCTCTCTGATTTTTCCGAGAAGAGCAGCGGTAAGTTGTTGCGCGCAACGTATATAAAATTACGAAATTACTTCACGTTCGCGTTCACGCGACATTACCTCAACAACAATTACTTTTTGACGTCCCGTCGTCGTTGCATTGAATTAACTCGTGCCGTATAAAAAAAATCCGCTAAGTACGAACTGCAATATAAACAGCACAAAGAAGCGGAACGTTCCAGCGAAGCCAAGTCGTTTACACTTAGCGCAAATTTCGCCGTAAGAAACTTAAAAAGTCTTATAACGTCCGCTACCCCGCGAAAGCTTACCAAGCGATTTAATGCAATTTGACCTCAATTAGGAAGCTCAATTACCCCGTCATTACGCCAGCCGACGCTCCCCCAAGACGTGTCCATCATACCTTATAGCGAGGGCACCTGCTGCCCGTAGCGTTTCGGTGCTCGCCGCGTAATAAATAAAACGGAATGAGAGAGAGAATAAAAAAAAAAGGGGAGAAGTGCAGTAACCCTGGAGTGAAAAGATCGATCCCTTCGAAAGCAGATTTCTCGAGATGCACGAGGCCGCGTGTGACGGGTAGGCTGCGGCAACGGGAAATCCATGTGGCTCTCCCACTTCTCCAGCGAGAAGACAAACTCGCGTGGGCGGGCGCGAGCTTTGATCCCTCCGCAGGCGCACCCGCACGAGTCGACATAATAGACGTGGCTGCACGCATGATGTACATGTACATGTTATATGCGTATGTACGCGCTAAATCAGCTGGAGTGAAGTAGAGTGAAAATTGAAGTCCGTTCGAGTGAAATTTTTGCTCTAATTTTAGAGCGAAATTGACTCCCTTGATGGAGTGAAGTAGACTGATTTTTTTTACTCTTAAGGAGGGTTTATATCTAAAAATTGTCAAAAAATCGATTTCTGTTTTATTACATATTTTATTGTCCACGTTATTTCTAACGAATACAACAATTTGGAGCGAAAATATTAAAAACTTAAGAAGTTAGGTCTCAAAGTGTAAAAAGTTATACGGAAAACGCGAAAACTGTCTATCTGTCGTAGCCTGTACAGGTTCCATTGGTGCATGGATTTGAAATTATTTGATTAAGTAGATAAAAAACTTTTTAAAGCTAAATAAATTTGTGAAAATTCGTAAAAATGAAGAAAATTAGGTAATTTAAAAAATTGTTTAATTACTTAATCAAATAATTTCAAATCCTACAACTCTTCAGACCAGAATTATCAACAATAGGCCAGACACATGAAAATCCATGGACCAATAGAACCTGTAGATTACAGCAGATGAATTTTTTTAGAAATAAGCAAAGCATAACATGAAATAAGTCTAGAAATTTTTATATAGGCTCAAAATATTTACATATAATATTAAACTATAATCATTTCTGATCATAACTTTAGCTTTATAATTGACTTTAACAAAAAAAAAAATTATTAGATATAAATCCTCGTTAAGTAGAATTTCACCTGCAATATACTTTCATTCCGCATTAGAGTGAATTTGAATCATTCTATTCATACAGAGGCAAATTTAACTTGATACGTGACTTCACCGTAAACTAAGAGCGAAACTTCAGTCCAACCGTTTCAGCGTCTGTACATCCCTGCATCTATATGCATCCGCACGTATGCATACACGAGTACGTGCAAATGCAGGTGTGCATACGTGTGTGCGTATAAACGCAAGCATACCCTTGCGTTTGCGTGCACAAGACACGCAGTGAGAGAAAGTGACATACCAGGTCGCCCGGTGCGACAAGTCGGCAGCGAGGAGGAGCAGGAACGCGGCTGCCAGGAGGCTCGTCGTCTTCATCGTCGCGGCGATGCTGCCGAGCGACGCTGCGTCACCAAATGTGGATCAAGGCCGGCGGCGGGGCCGCGGTTCCGAGCAGCCCGCAGCAGCAGCAGCAAGAACCACCGTGCCAGTCAGCATCTCGCACTGAAGGACGCACACAGTGTGTACACAGCCGCGCACGTATTTGCATGCACGTACACACGCACACGCGTGCAAGCGTCTTCAGAGAGGGTGCGCGTCATGCCACATGTCGCGGCGGAACGCGACAGCCGTCGCGCTTTTTAGCCCGCACCAGTGCACCCCGCGCTGATTTATCGCACCGCTAGCGACTCGATCTCCGGCCTCCCTTCATTTCCGCCCACGCTACAGATGGGATTACTGCTTAGCGCGGCGTTTCCGGATCTTTATTTTTGCCGACGGGTCGCCGCGCGCAATGGACGTTCCCCTACAATATCCCGCGGATTATACGACGACCACCCGCGGTGGTGCGCCGGATGTGAAAAATCTCTTTGTTTCGTTCCGCCGGATTAATCGCGCGTAAAATATTCCTCTTTAACCGCGAAGAGAACGGGAGCGAGCGAATTTAACGGGTGACGTTTGCCCCAAGTTCATTACGGAAAGCTGCGTTTAGAGGCCACTTGGCATTCTTCCCGCGAGTTTAGCACCTATGAAATTGAATGGTACATTACGCGGGCTACGCGTGAGCCTGATAAAATCGATAAAACACGCGCGCAATATACGTACGTACGTTAAAAAAAATTTATTTATTTTTTTTTTTCGCGTCCCACGCAATAGAAGACTCTTGGAACTCTTGGAACTCAAGAGCGAAGCGAGGCTGAAGTTAAGCGCGCGCGCGAAAACAATGCCAGCTTAATCGGGAACAAAGCGCCGCAGGAGGCGCAGGCAGCGCAGGTGATTCAAACGTCCCCGCAATCCGCACCGCGCGGCTAAAACGCAAAAATCGCGCGCCAAGGCCCACCCTCCAGCGATCTTTTAACACGAAAAAATAGAAGGGAAAAAAGTGGGAAAGTAAGACTCACCTACGAAGAGGTGAAGGCGCTGGCGGGTCCGCCGCTCGTCCCTGGCTGATCCCGGCTCCTCGGCGGCGGGCGGCGCGCTGCCTCCTTGGGCGCACATCGTCTCTCGGGGCTCTCCGCGGGCCGGCACACTGGCAGCACTCCGCGCACTCTCTCCTCGCGGCCCTCCGCTGGCTGCTGGCGCGCGCGGGGGTTCCTCTCGCTTTCTCTCGCGGGCGCTAGGAGCGCGCTCGAGGCGCGCCCATCGCGGAGCAGCAGGCTACCGCGGCTTTTTCGCCGCGCCACGACAACAATCGCCGGAGAGCAGCATCCCCGCGACGCGCGGGCAACCCCCGTCTCGCTCTTGTGCGGGCGCGCTCTCTCGCTCCCACCCGCCTGCGGCCGCCCTCGCCGCGGAGGATGCTGGCTGCTGTGTGGCGCGCGCCAGGCCGCCAGCGCGGCTGCGCCGTGCTCCCGAGGCCTACGGCGCGCGAGCGCGGGCAGGCGCGAGTGGGACGTGGCCGGCCGAGCGGCCGCCGCGCCTGCCCCCGGGCCAGAGGGGCGACATCTCGATGCCGAGCACCACCTGCGCCGGTGCGGATTTGCTGCTGTGGACGCTCGCCTTGCGGGGAGCAAAAACTTCTCGTCAAAATTCTGCTGTGCACTATTGTCTAAAGTTGAATCAGTGAGAAACTGATGTAATTAGTGAATTTTCACTGATAACTAGTGGAAAGAGCTTCGCGACTTAGTATTCGCTCTCTTAATCTAAAATGGGAAATTCACATAGAAAATGTGAATAGTGACATTTTTTTTTGTGAAAAATCGTTCACATATTTAGCATGTGAACGACTTCTCACTTATTAAATGTTACTATTAAGATTTTCAAATTTTGAGAGCGAGCGTTTCGCACTAATTTTAGTCAAACTTCACTGATTCAATTTTAGAAGGGACTGTTCGGTATAATGCTGGGACGTATACCCGAAAAATTAGAAAGTATGGTACAATTTACTGCAGCTTCAGCAAAACTTACAGTAAGACTGATAAATGTTATACTGCAGGTTTTAGTAAAACTTTTTATTTATTAAAACTTACCCTGCGTTGCAAAACAGTGTAGGGATTTTTACTGGAACTTTTGTCTCCGCGTTCAGAAGCTCCGCGAGAGGATTTTTCGATTAAATTTAATTTTAAAAAATGTAACATTTTCTGAGGAAACGCGGCAGGTGATTGACGAATGAAGAAATTCATAAATTTCGATACTGAGAGAATTTTTAGTAAAAATTCCGCTGGAGCACTTCAGAAATTTATTGTAAAATTGGTGAGAGAATTTTTTTTGAAAAATTACTATAATTCTGGTAAAAATTACTATTCAGTATGAAACCGGACCAGATACTACAAACTTTATTGAAAAAAATGAGCATTCTGTATTAGAAATTTTGGTATAAATCCGAATAACGAATCGTTAACGACTCATCGAGCAAAAAAGTGAATATTCATCTGATAATTATTCAAAGGATTCAGGACGCGGTGTACCGATGCAGCGCGCGAAGATTCCTCGTGTTTTCGCGTCCTCGCCGACTCTTGCGCATCGGAGCTCTTGGCCAGATTTTTCCGTGCAACAGCGCGCCTCATCCGCCGAGATCGAAATCGCCGCCTTTCTGATCGATTTTTATAATTGTATAGACTAAAAGAGTAAACTTTTTCAATTACTCCAGCTAATTGTCACTCGGAAAGATTTTACATGTTTATGGAAATTGCCTTAATTAACTTCGTAAAGTTGCTTAATCTTTTCTTTACATTTGCCGACTGAAGCGACGCTTCTTGCGTGACTTCTTGCGCTTCTCGTTGTAATGAAGATTACTATCTTCAAACTTGATCGTGATTAATTAAATGTAAAGCAGAACAGCACACAGTACGTTCAATTTAATCTGATGCCTGTCGCGACGCGAGTATATTCTTGGCGCCTTCGCTCGGAGAATACAATGAAACCCAAATCACAGAAAACAGTAATTTCTTGCATACACATATGATACATCTAAATTTTTTATTTTATTTTTATTTATTTCATCCAGAGTATAACATACATTGTAGTTTACATCAGGTTATTTTACAATAATCGATAAAACTACATCCTATAGATTGTAAAATTGAGTATATTCACTGTAAATCAATGCAAAAGAATTTTCTAGATTCCTAGATTTATGTATTTTACACAATATATTCGTTTTATTTTATTAATTTTTGAGTAATCAGAATATGACTTATATCCTGTTTATTCTCAGTTCAAAGAGACTTTTTATTAAATGAGGTTTCTTTGTTCGAGGTGAATAAAAAATAAAAATAAATATTTTTACAGATATTAAGAGCATTTTTATTTCACACCAAAAATTTCAAATTTTTATAAAGTAACAGCATAGTTAAGGAATTGGAAGGGTTCACAATTCAGCACCACTTATTGAGCGCACATTTGACTGAAGGCAACTATCCTCTACTTTGCATACCACGTACGCGCCGGGCGACATCAATTAGTGAAGTTTAACTGCATTCTTCTCGCCCTTCATGCTAAATGAATGTTCGTCCACTGTACCTTCGCGAATAAAGCAATAAAACACGGTTAAACTTTTTTTTTTATTCTAAAACATTTACTATATTAATTAACTGAATTTCAAAGAAAAAGAACCTCTTCAGTGCGGATGTCACTAAATGAAGGTCCATCCATTTTATCTACGCGAATAAACCAATAAAAACTTCTTTTAATCTTATTTTAAAACAGTTAATATTAACTGAATTAATTAAATGAATTGGAAAGAAAAAAAAACATCTTTAGTGCCAATGTTATACTTTATTAACGTAAATCCATTGTACCCACGTGAATAAAACGCGTAAGCACTATTCAGTAACCGAATAAAAAAAAGTATCACCTATCCACCAATGTTCCGTCGTAAAACATAAATATTTCAAAAACAAAAAGACACGCGAAGCCAGAGCGCTGAGTTTGCATCAGAAAAATTTGCATAATATTTACATCCAAGAGACGCGCGTGGGATTCATTGCACAGACACAACTGAAATATTTGCGTGTAGTACCTTTAAAGTCAATAGCGCAACTTTCCCTTGGTGTGCATCGCCGAGCGGTAAGTGTCGGTCATCCCCTGCGTCCGACATTCGCGGAGCGGGCGAAAGAGGAATGGAGTAGAGCAACTCGGCGCTTCGCGCGGCGCACACGGGGAAAGCGCGATCCGGACTTCGACGGAATGTGGCCACTCGAATTATTTACCCTTCGTTTCCTTGGATCCCTCGACTCTGTCCCTTTACTCCAGCAGCGAATGCGCCTCCTTCCTCCTCCGCTATACTTATTTTATTGTGCATTTAAAAAAAAAAAAAAAAGATGAGGATCGATGATAAAGTGCCGACGGGATTGAGCTTTTTGAAAAATTCCGCGCGCATTTAGCGCGACACGATTCATTTTTAATGGACCATTAAAGGCGCATTACATTTAACGCAAGATTTTTCCCTAGATTTATTAATAGGGCCTTCGAATTTTGACGACGAAAAAGGAAGCAGGGCGTGGTTACAATTTTTTGCTCGATTATTTATCAAATCCTCGCTTCAATCTGGCATACAACAAAACGGAATGGCCGTTAAATCAATACCAGTTATCATTTATTTATCGACCGTCCGGTTAAATCATTCGAATAGGCTGAAATTTCGCTTTGCATTCGCATCAATTGTACAGTCGCGTGATAGAATCCTGGATATAATAAGCATTGAGGGGCATTTCGGCGGCGGGATCACAGAGAAATTTCGACGGTGCATTTATATAGCGCCGAGGGAGGAAGGGGGGTCGAGGCAGCCCGAAAGTAGTGAATGCGGCTTTGATGAGCCGGACGAAAAAGAAAGAGCAGATATAAGATATGAGCAGGCGCATCGAAGATTTTCCCTAATGAGCAACGCACTCGGCGCCTCTGAACACCTATTTAAACGCCTATTTAAGGAGCAACGGGACCCTCGGTGATTTTTTTTCTTCCTCGCGGCCTTCGCTTCTCTTTCATTCTAAATCTAAATAAGTGAAAATTCGCTTAATAAAAAAGTCATGCCAATTTTCACTAATAAATAAATGAACGTAGTAGCTTTCACCAGCGAAAAAGTGAAATTTCACTTAATGAAGAAGTGCCGTTATTTTTCGCTCTTGAATCAATGAAAATCGACGTTTCTTTGTAGTGCGAAGCCAAAAAGTTTACAACGAAAAAATATTTTGTTAATAATGTATTACCTTAATAAAAGACTTAAATAAAATGTGTATGTTTACTTATTTTAGTTGTGAATTCATTGACCTATTGAAAATGTAAATATTCACTTATTCTGCGTGGACGATTATGCAGTGGATCAGTATGTACAAATTCACGTGGAATAAGTGAAATTACACTTGTTTAAATTTATAGCACTTTTTCTTTATAAATTTATATGCATAACTATAAATACAAGTCCCTTTTTCTCGTGCTTCTTTTCTCGGCCCGATCTTCGATTGATTCGCAATGGGTCATTCAATTTATACCGAAGTCGCGTGGGCATCGGTCGATTGCTCGTTCTTTAAGGGCGTCGGGGCCCTCGATAATTATTGCGGGCTTTCAGCGAGATACGAGTGGTCCGGAGAGGGGCAGCTCGAGATTCACTCGTTAATGATCTGATCCGCGAGGCTTACCGCGCACTTATACCGTCGCTCAGTTCGCCGGGCTCTTTATTTTATCGCCGTTACTGTTACGATCTTGGGAATTACTCTTTTTTTTATCCTTAATGGCGGTTTAATGAAACTAATTCTCAAAAGCTTTTTGTGACTCGACGGGCTTCGGTGAATCTGAATAAGACGCGCGAAATTTATGCCTTTAATGTTTGTAAGTTATCGCCGACATTTTTGTTGCGAAAACGATTAAATTTTTTTTTTTACATTTTCTGGGTTTAAAGATTGCACGCCGAGATTATTTAAGATTGGAATCCTTTTACAACCTTTGTATGAAAAAAAAAGACATGCGCTTATCATTGTCGATAGTGTCTGCCGCATTAGGATTGAGTGAGCGACAGCTGTCTTTCATTTTTTGCTATTGCTGTTTATTCGTCAGTAGCCTGCAAGCAAATTCAAAGCGTAAAGCATTCGTCTGGTCTAGTTTGATACAACGAAAGTTTATTTTTTAATTTTCTGATAATTAGTCTTATGGAAATGTTCGGTGAAACTGAAGGAGAGCAATTCGTCCTCCATTAGCAGTTAAAATATTTTGACAATTTTTAAATATCGAGGAGAAGTTGTGTTTTCTAAAATGTTGAATTCATACTGTTGGTATAACCCAGATTAAAAAGTATACGAACAAGTTAAACTCGGCTAAATAAGGCGAAACTTCTCTTTTCCAACTCGAGTGAATGCCAAAATCTTTCATTTCTGCGCCACTATATCGTTCTTTAAAATGTTGCTCGTATTGGTTTCTCGCAGCACAAAGTAAGCGGGAGCTGAAAAATCCTAATTAAGCTTACCCGCGAGCTCGAGGTTTGTTTTGTAATTTTGAATTTTCCTACAGTGTCGCATCTCAGACAATTCGGACTTGACGAAAGCGCCGGAATTTAATTAAACTGGGTAGTTCAGAATTTTTAATTGCAATTTTTATCCTTTAAAAAAGACAAAAGGCCTACGTACAAATCTTTTAACAAACGTAACTTTATAATGAAAAAAAAAAAGAAGAAAAGAATCACTTTGCCTCTGTGTCATTGATCGAATCATGAATCCTTAAGGGCAAATCACTTTCTTACAGAAAACATCGGAAAAGGATTTACTAGACTATGCAAACGTCGGATCTGATGAATCCAATTCTGCAGAAAAAAGGAAGCTATACTGCATGTACGTTTACTTCTTCTATAGTAACTACGCATAGACTATACGATTGTTCAAAGACAAAATGAAATAGTCTAAAATTCCACACAAAAAAATAATACGATAAAGTTTACGATAAATTTGGAAAGATGTACAAGAAAATTACTATGAATTTTGACAAAATTACAATTTTTATAGTAAATTTTGTTACAATTATGGCAAATTTTTCTATAAAAATTGTAATTTTCCCAAAATTTATAAGTATAGTATTTTCTTGGCGTGCCAATCTTAAAAAATTTGTTGCAAATTTTACCCTACTATCTTTTTCAGTGTATGATTACGCGAAATTGGATTTTATTATTCTTCAATAATGAGACCTAATGAAGAGATATGTCTAAAGGAAAGACGCACCGGTACGTGTTCAAGACACTCAGTGTAATTATAGTGCCGAAGGGGGAGACGAAGTTTACATTGTCGAACCTGCTTTTGGACGGATACATAAAAGCTTCTCTGTAATTCGGCAGGATCAAGCGCAGCCGAGATTGGCACGTGCCTTCTCACGTTCTATCGACAGTTCTGATCTTCGTCGCTGTTACTCAACTTTGGCCCTAAGTCCTGTAATTACGTTACAAGCGATCTAATTAGTAATCTTCGTCTCTTTCGTTTGTAACTATTACCAATTTGGTATCCAGCTTATATTTTTACCTTCATTTATTTTCTACGATATATTCACGGTATTTTGTGAATAGCAAATTTCAATGCCCTGGTAATTAAGTAATTAAAGTTTTAAATATTTATCGTGGATTACAAGGTCTAAAATTTCAAAACCGTAAATTGATATTGATCACGCGTTTAATCCCTTTGAACCTAAAAGAGGGCATTAAGCTACTTACGAATGCGGAATTTCACGTGAGATTTTACACAATGCAGGCTTCCCTGCATTTAAAAAATTAATAAAAAAAAAATAGGTCTTGAATTTGGTCCTAGTAAACTGTCCACTTAATACTCATGTGAATATTTGTCCTTGTGACTTTTGTTTGTCATCAAATTGCAAGCATTAATAATTTTTCATATTTACCGCGTCATAATTCGCATTAAAAAAAAATGAAACACTATTTCTCAAATATTTTTTTTTAAGTACTTTAACTACAGAGCACTCGCTTTTGCTCCAGAATTGAGCTCGTAAACGTGTCGAAATTGACATTTTTTTACATTTCTATGCAAAATGCAGCTTGAATTACTGCTTGTCAAGCTCTTTAATAGGACACTTTTTAAACTTCACGGGCACGATAAAAATGTTCACTTTTTTTAAAGTACATAATTTGTTAGTGAAATTATGCAAATTCTTAATGCGAGGTTTATGTTAATAAATGCGACGTAATCTTGTAATTGAGCATTTGATGTGTTTACAAAAGTCACTGCCTACTTCTGTTCATTCTCCACCCTCCTGATTCCCCACCTGGAAGGCCTCGGCGAGGCTGTGCTTGAGGTGATTACAACTACAGCCAGTATTTGTCTGCCGAGCCAGACCTTACCACGCAATTTCACTGTTGAATACGCTGAGACTTAGTTCGGAATTCGATGTCTTCAATATTGCTAAGAAGAACTTGGAATTTACTGAATAAACTGCATTAAAACATCAGAACATTTCATTTTTTTTTCACGAGTGTAAGTGTAGAAAATATTGAATATACCTACGGTTTTCAAAAAATAAATATTTGTGTTTCACCTTTGAAATTGAAGAGAGTTAGAGAGATTCTATTTCTACGTAAAATTTTAGAAATGTTCTGCTTTAAAGAGACGGACCGAAGGGAGAAAAATGTAAAAAAAAATTACTTTTTCCATGTTTGTGAAGTACGATACATTAGAAATATTAGATGTTTCCAATACGTATACACACGTGATCAATGATTCATTTTTTTTAGTATTAAAGTACAAGAAGTTTCAGTTTCAAAAGAAAGTTAGAAGGACACTTAATTCTTGAAATATTCCAAATTTACATATTTTAGCAATTTTGCACCTTTCGCCTGTAGTGCGAAGAAAGTTAATTCTTTTTTCTTAATGCGAAAATTGTTTTAAATAAAATTTGTAGCGATTTTGAAATACAAACATTTCACTTTACTCTGTCACCACGAAAACGATTCAAGCTTGTTCTGCGCATATGAAAAAGTTTCGTCAAGCGAGCAAAGAAAAAAGACGCAAAGGGAGAAATAAAGAAAGTGTAATATCTTAGAAAATACTGCAGATGCCGCAAAAAAGCACGCAAACTAGAAAATCTTCAGTTTCACTGCACCAAAAATTCTTCGGATATTTTTTTATTATTTATACGTTTTCATTATTATTCGTTTTATTGCATATTTATACTATATATATTTGCATATTTTGTTTTATTTGGTCTACCTTATCTTCACATCGACGAGAATAATCTGTCTTATCTAGTCATTTTGAATTATCTCACTGTGATATTACTTTTAATACTACGACTTACTTTTTATTACTAATTATTTATAAAATTGACTGCAATATTGCATAAATACGCATTTTTTTGTGAATTATAAATGGCTGTGATTACAACGACTGAAATTGTGCTTTATTCAAGAACTGTTTTGCACTAAAATTTATTTTCTTTTTACACTATTTGTCAATATTGTATTTTACAATGTACATCTATTCTACTCTATTTTTATTGTATTCTATTCTATTCTATTCTATTCCCTATACTATTTTTTTTTCAAGATTTTAAGATTCAACGAACCAAAAAAAAATTCTCCATACACAAGCGATTGTTTCAGCAGATTTTTTTAAAAAGAAACTATAACACACTTAAATGCTAATGAACTCGGCTACATAAAAGCAGGGTCCCATACAAAATCCAGCCCCTAAATAAAAAGAAAAAAAATCGAGTAGAAAATCCTCGCCGACGTCGATTGAAGGGTGCAGCAGGGGAAAAAATGAAGGAGGAAGTATAAATACCAGGATCGCGCGAAAAAAAAAAGGAAATAAATAAAAGTGAGGAGGACGAGCCTAATAGCCGGGCTACTCGGGGACAAGGGAAAAGGGAGTAGGAGGCGGAGGCGGCGGAGGAGGAGGTGGGACGGTTTTTGGGGTAGCTGCGGGGGTTTGCGCGCGCGCTGCGATCCCTACCTAACTCTCTCCGGCAGATGCAGCGCGTCGCCGCGAAAGAAGGCCGCCGCGCGCATTCGAGCCGGGGTGCCGTGGGGGGCGGGGGTGGGGTGAGCCGAGCGGAGGCCGAGCGGCGCCCGCCACGCGGTACGTGCACGCGAGAGAGAGCAAATGGCTCGTCGCTGCCGCGCGACAACTCCTGACGAACGTCCGGCCTGTCGGACGCGGCCGGTCCACGTCCACGAGGTAGCCTGGCTGCCTCTGCAGGCCCAGCGCTGAGGCGTTCGCTCCCGTCGACGGTATATAGACTTTTCGCGATCGTGAGGCAACGAATCGGGAGGCTGGACCGACCGACCGGGATGAGGCTCATCGGAATTCCCATGTGAGTCTTTTTAGTAATTTTGGACATAAATTTTCTTTTCTGGTAGTGAACATTTTTTTTTAAACGCGTGCTGCTATTTTTATCGATGAGGGATAATGGTAGCGGCTACTTTGCGTTTAACGTGTTCCCTGGTTACAGTGTTTTAAAAAATTACGAGGATCATAGAGTTGCTTTATGCAGTCTATTGTGTGTCGGGGAGACACGCACGTGTCGCGCTCGATACCACGGGGTGTGAGAATACATTATTTTTATCGCCGCTTCGTTACATGTAATTTCTGCTCCGAAAGAAAAAATAAAGTGCAGTTTTTTTTTTGCACTCCCACGCTTGTTTTATTTTTTAATTATCGTTAGTCTCCATTACGAGTGTCGACGCACCAGCTTTTGGGAAATTGGATTAGAAAATAAACATGCTTAGTTAGCAGCGACTGCGTGAAGCTAAAGTGCTTAATTAAAATTCACGCTATTTGAACTATAAATTAGCCGTTTTGATTTTGATTGTCTTGGCAGTTTGATAATGTATAGTCGCCCTCTTGTTAGCGCGCGATAGTACAGTTCGTGAAGCTAACCGTTTTTCATTGTTTACGAATGGATTTGCTCGCTGCCCTTATTTAGCTTTAATTTTATGCAAAATAATTCATTGCCGAGAGAGACAGAAAAAAAAGTTCACTTAATTAGGTTCCTCTATTGGGTGCTCAAAGTCCTGTTCCTTCGGCAAAATGAAGAAGCTGCTTAAGAAGAATAATCGTCGGCGGTAGGATGATTGCTCGAGTCGCTTTGTAAGAGCCGCAAAAGAAAGAACTATTTTAGCGCACTATTAGCCCGGCGGAAAGTTGCGGCTAGTCGAAGCTCTTTTAATAACGACGGTGAACAATGGGGCGTCGCGCCGCTGGGAGACGTCAAAAACACTTTTCAGCTCCTCCCTGCGGCCGATACAATTGAACGTCGGCGCGACTCTCTCTTTCTGTCTCTCTCCTCGCGCGTGAAATATTTACCCAAGCGACAAATGGAGAAAGCGTCGCGGTACGTGCCTTCGGAGCCTCGTGCCCAATACGTCTTGCCGACGCTTCCGTCTCCACCCCATCACGTTCAAAATAAAAAAAATAAATCACTTAAAAAAAACCGTCGACAGCGAAGCGGGTCTCCGGTGCAAAAATCCCGGCCACGTGCAATTAGCGCGGCTGCATCCCCAAATGCGCCGTCGGATCGCTGAGGGGGTAGGGGCGCGTGCGCGAACGCGCGCACAAAAGATCGCGCGACTTCATTGTGTACATATGCTGTACGCTCGCGGGATGCGCGCGCGTGAAAGAGTCCCCGCGACTCCTCCCTCTCACGTCTTTTTTTTTTTTCTGTCTCGTCTACTGCAGCTCCGACGAGCATTGTTTCTCGGCCGCGCGAGCCGCGACTCCGCGGAAAAGTCGCGTTATGGGCAACCCCCGACCTCGTTCAGCCCAGGCGATAGGTGACACGCGCGGAAAGACGATTGCGTTGGATTGAAGTGCGAGGGATGCCTTCGTTAATTTTTTTTTTTTTGTACAACGGGAGAAGCGCGTCGATGACTCGCGGTGCAGCGTATTCTTACCGATGGAAGAAGCTCGATGATTCGAGGCTCGATATTGGCTCTTTTGTCCGCGATACTACGGAGGAGCTCCGATAACCGTCGCGCCGAGCGGCTGAATGAAAAGTTCAATCAAAATCCACGCTCAATTTGCCTGCTGCAGTGCAGCGCAAAATGAGCTTATATTCTTCAAAAATTAATATTTCGTTATTCCGGGAGCTCGACGTTGTTCTTGATGAATTTTTTTTTTGTGATTGATCTACTTAAGCAATTTTATTCAACTGTAATGAATAACTTGATGATTTTAGGTATTCAGTAATAGAGTCGGTCTTACTTAATTTTCTTTCATTACTTATCGACGAATCAAATGTGAACAATTGAATTGCTTTGACTTATTACGTTTATTCTATTTTACTCGATTACGGATTTTCGGCACTAAACAAATGAAATTGTTTTACTTCATAAAATTCATTCAATTTCACTTGGATTTAATTGATTTCTTGATGAATCGCCGACACTAAATAATTATGAAACAATTGAATCGTTTTTACGGGACACAAAGTTTCTTGGCGAAGGACAGAAGTTTTCCAAACTGTAACTCGATAATCAGCTTGGAGCAAGTCAAGTTGCGCTCTACTTTACAAATCGTGTTTAAGAAACGTCGAACATGGTTACCCTTAAGCGCGGCCACGGTCGGTAATGATCTTATGCATCCTGAAATAATTACCTTTACCTCGCCCTTTTCCAATATAACAATATCCGATGTTCCGCGCGACTTAAGCCCCTTATAAGGAACCGGTAAAAAGTTCGACTTTTCGCTTCTCACTTGAATAATAAAATATACACCGCCGCCGAGGTAAAAAGCCACGCCGCTTTTCGGCGGGAAAGGCACGGAGCTTTTCACTCTGCGACTCCGACTGACAAAGGCGAGGAGTGAAAAAAGAATTTAGCGGACAGTCGACGCGACTGCGCCGTCCGCAATAATCCGTAAGAGGATTTGCCAGTAGAGCAGCTCCGTGTTTGGTCAGACGCGAGGGCGCAAGTAACGCACGCCGCTTCCGGCTCCATTAGCAGAAGGCGCGGGGTATAATAATTTTATTTCGCCGTTCGCGCGATTCCGGGAGAACAGAGCCTGCGGGGAGATTATTTGATTAAGTGCATTTTGCTTAGCTGGGCACGATAGTCGCGCGGCTTACTCCCGATGAAATCTCGAATCTCCGCGGCCGACGCGAAAACGCGATTAAAGATTTAACCGCCGAGTCGGCCGAGCTTTTTCTTTTTTATTTTTTTTTTTCTTTATTTGCATAGGCCGTGGGAAATCGACTTTTCTCGGAGGTGCGCGCCTTTATCCACTCTTTCGGATAGCGCTTTCGGTCGGCCGAGCTTTACATCACTTAGCGAGGGAGGGAAACCACCTTAGCGCCGGCAGTGGCTCCTCCTTTTTTGCCCTGGCAAAAATTCATCCTATTAGAATTAAAGCAGGACCCGGAGCTTTTTGCTCTAACGAAGGGTGAAGTATGAAAATTGGGAGCCACCCGGAGGAATCTCCAGCGTGCAAGTAAACTTTTGTAAAGGACGAGAAAATTCCTGTAATGCCTGGCCGGAATTCGCGGCTGAATCTCGCTTAAAAGCCCTTTACAAATTTTCTAATAAGCTGCCCCTTAAATTTCGTATCTCGGATAATTTTCATATTTTCTCAGTAGACTACTGCCTCTTTTCTCATTGCATTTGCAATTTCAATCTAAATAAATTGCCGGACTAAGTGAGCCTACAACGAATCTCATAAAAGCTTCGCGTAATTGATTGTGCAGTGTTCATTAAAGGACGCTCCCCTTAAGCGATAAAATTAAATGGATAATATTTAAAAAAGTGACATATATGTAGGCAAAGATTTACGCTACTATATTTGTAAATCGACCTCATTTGTTAGTGTACACGCGGGACGCGCTGATTGACCCCTGCTTTGCGTCAGTGAACCAACGTGATCGCCATATTTTTTGTTTAATTCAAATGTCATGAACGCAGAGCAGCCTGAACGCTTTTTTTTCCAAACACGCGGAGTCCGCTTCCAGCGGTGTGAGCGCCGGTTATTTTTAAACCGCGCCTTCGTTTGTACAACGATCGCATTAATAGTCCTTCCTACGATTTTAAATGCAGACAATTTTATTTTTTTTTTCCATCGCGCTCCTTTCTTCCCATCTCCTCCCATTGTGCAATTATTTTTTGAAATTGTACCGTTCTCAATGCATCGTCATCCCGGACGAATATATTTTGGCACGCTATCAAAGCATCTTCGATCAAAGGGATGAATGAGGGAATATCATAAAAGATTCTTTAAAAATACATTTATATATCGCATTGGAGTCGGATGTGCAAAACGACCTCATTTGACGAGGACTTTAGAGCGGCGCTTATTAAAATTTTTTTCCCCCTCGCACCCTCGGCGAATAATAAAAATACTACGAGATAAAGTTCGTCCTTGCTGCGGGCGAAGAAGTCCCCGTGCACTTGTAAAAAAAAAAAAAACAAGAGGCTTACGCAAACTCGACGATGAAATGAAAAATGAGCGATAATTTAGCGAATATATTCGGTTGAATTTATTTTTACACAAACGAGCAGCGTAACTACTAGTTCGTAAACGCTTTGAAAGCAAAGGTGACCGAATTTTTTCCTTTTCCTTTCCGCATTTTGTCTTTATAATTTAGCGCCGTACCTAATTGGAAAATTGCTGAGCAAACAGTCACTTTCCGCACTGCATACATAAGTAACTCGGAAATTATTGATTCAGAATACCGCGCTTTAATATCGCGATGCTTATTCCTACGAAATTAGGGAAATCATTTTTTTTCAGCGATCCTGCAAATTGTTACAAGTCTATTATTGTACGCATATTTCGAAGAGTGGAGTACTTTTTTTTACCGTTCCGGCACTTTAACATTACGTGCTTTAAAGAGCTTTTGAAATAATTTCAACTTTTTTTTTCCAACCACTGGAGCTGAAAAATTTATAACCCCTCATGCATCATTGTAATGGTACAATTAAATTTCGCATTCGAATGCACCGTTTCAAAAGAATTACTTGCCAAAATTCAAATCGGTCGGTGAGGATGAAAAAACCGAGCTTAAACCATTTACTTATCCTTCTGATTTGCATAATAATAGCGTCGGCATTATTTTTATCGCATGTCGTTTTAAAAAAGACTTTCGAGTTGAAGTTTACATTGGAGATTGAATTAGCTATTTTTCATCTCAATTTTTAATTTAATTTCTATCGCGCGAGAAAAAAATATAGAACGAAACGTATTAATTCATCTATATACACGTGAAAATATTATTTCCCCGATAAAAGCAGAAATCGTAATTGATTGCGGTCATGTATAAACGATGCAATTGCGGTTCATTATATTAACTGTTAAAAGTTAATTGAGGCGCTTAATATTCTACAGCATTTTCAAAAATTAATATTTAATTATTTAATAATATTAAAATTACATATTTAATATTAATTTTAATTGTGATCATTAAAAAAGTATTTTAAAATTTATTTGCGATTTCTAGAAATTTGCAAAAACATTTTCTTTTCAAGATTGTATTGCATTTTGTATGTAGCAGGAAAAATATTCCAAGGCATTGAACTACACTTTCAGTGCATTACAACTACAGCCAAATTGAGAAAACAGTATTTGGGGAAACTGCTTTTAAAGTTTTTTACGCCATTTAGAGTGCCGAAACTCAATCGCTCTCAGGATACTTTATATACTTTATAACTTATGAAATTGAAAATGTTTCGTAAAAGCTTTCCGAAAATTTCGCGTAATTCAATTTTTCTAAAAAATGTAACTAGAACAAGCTTTTCAACGCGTAGAAATCGCAATCGATTCGATCCAAATAAAACAAAAACGAAATTAATTGTACAAGCTAAAGAGAAAAGGTTGCAACTTTTAAGGCGCGTACGTAATCGATCGATCGGCTATTGGAAAAAGTTCGCTTCGAGCGATCAAAAAAAAAGCACTCGAGCTTTTCTCGCACGGGGAACTAAGGCGACGCTCGAGGAAAGCGCAGCTTCGCGTTACGCGAGGCAATTTATCTGGACCGATAAGCTACGCGCTTTATTTGACGACTGTCTGTGCGCGTGTGGAGGTGCAAAAAAAAAAAAAATCTGCGAGAATCTTTCGATTCGAACGAGCCTCGCTAATTATTTCGTCGAGGGTGCAAGTCGATGTGGTCGAGTACTGCCCGGCGGCACTCGCGGAATTGCTCTCGGCGAGCGGGAAGGGCACTAGCGACTCTCCACTCGCTCGCTCTCTCTCTCTCTTTTTTACGAGGTTGTAAACAGCGGGTTATTTTTATCGCCCGATCAATGAGTGATTTGATTTCGCGCGATTTAACCGATGTGTTATGCCGATTGATTTTTAAGGGTTTTGGAGTCAATTCGTTATGTTGACATAGGCTTTTAGTTCGAATACTTCAACGTTTATTATTATATACACATTTTCTTCATCTCTTTCAGATGCAGGAGCTTTTAACGCCTTTTTTTTATTTTCCGGGGTTTATTATTTGTTCGGAAATATTTCATCGGTAAATCAAATTGCGAAAAGGGTAATGCAGTGTGTTTTAAATGAAAAATAATAAAATTTCGTGTTTGAGTGTAAGCAACGGTTTATTGCAACTCAATTTATTTAATACAGGCGTAGTATTTTATTACCAAAGTTCAGAAATATCTTAAAACATGTTTTTAGTATGTAAACAGTAAAAAGGTGCTGCTGCAGAAATTATGTTTTCCCTGCTTATCTCGAAAACGTTCGTTTTCTTATCTCAGAAAATTGCGTCTTTTGCCCAATCTCTAAAATTTTAAATTTATGGACTTATTACATCGAATCCGCAATGTGTGGACCTTCTGGCGGGCCGCTCCTAGAGGACAGTATAATATTTATGGCTATAAATCTTAAGCATCCCAACTATTCTAAAACGTGTCATTGTGAGATAGTTCAAGCACTTATAAAGTTTTGAACTAATATGGAAATTATTTAATCACTATTATGATACTCCGTGTGTGCGGAAGAGTGAATTATCGAGTTAAAAGTATACGTTACAGCATAAATTATCCAACAATTATCTAAACTACTATTTTTCTTCCTTAAAATAAACGACAACGTGAAGAATACATTTGTTAATACACAAAAACTTTTCGAATGAATCTAAGAACTTGAATTTGAAATTTCCATTTGTTTAAACCGATTAATCAATTGATCTGAAAGTTTTTCAATTGCCCAACTATTCCAAAGTTTTTATCAGACAATTTGCTCAAGAAATAAATTTAAACAAAGGCATTTATTAAAATTTCCCGCAACGAAAATGTTCAACAGCTCCTTTGCACTTTCGCAAATATCGGCAAATAGAAAAGGGCTTAAATAGTCTATTCGTAGAGTCAGAAAAATGCAAAGAATTCCCGATTAGATCGATAGCGCCACTCACGTTAAATCCTACGTGAAATTCTTTTTCGAGCCCTGTTGAATGAGAAAAAAAAGACTAAAAAGGCTCCCGATCGGCCGCGCCTCTCAATCGCCAGAGACGCGATTTCCCCAGCGATCGCGCAATCAAGATAATTCGATCCCCTCGCACTTTGCATAAAAAGCCGAAAAAGTATTACAGAGCTTTCGAAAATCCTCGAGGGCTGTGAATATTCAAAATTGAGTGCTCCCTGTTGAAAGCAAAAAACAAAAAGAGAGAGGCGCGCATTTCGACAAACAGGACTATACACAGTCCCGGCGAGATAAAAAAAAAAAAATCGCCAGTGACAATTCGGCAAATGCCATGGGCGCGGCTAATGAGGGGAGTAGAGGGTGGGTGGTTGCGCCAGCGATCCTCTCGCCCGTGGCCGATTTAAATTAAAGCCCCGCAGTCCCCGGCGAAATGCAAACTTCCGCGCTGACGGGCAGCTTCCGGTATTAAGTTTTGCCGAGTTCGCCGGCTCCTGCGACGGCTACCCGCGCGCCGGCTGGACAAAAAAAAAAAAGGAATTAAAAGCGCGCCCGAGTGGCGCGGGTACCGCTGTTTTCCTTTCCGTCTTGTTTCGCTTGCTTCTCGCGCTGACGCCTGAGCCGATGTGTGTCACTAGGTTGGCGTCATTTTTTGACTGTTGTTATTATCGCTGTTTTTCTTTTTTCTTTTTAATAATTTCATATGAAAATGTTGCTTAATACCGGGCGATTATAAATGTACGTACAATTTTATTTCGTTATAATATCCGCTATTTACCGATCAGCCTGGTATTCAATAATTTATTATTTTCGCGAATACAACATTATCATTTTCTGCTTTTATGTTTATCGTCATACTTAAATGCTCACGAAATTTTGTGAAATTACAATTTTACACGGAGTTTAAGTGCAGGCTTTCGAATTATTGTTATTTTTTAATTAATATACCATCTAGAGGGTAATTAAATAAATGCAGCATTAAATTGTATTTAATACATTATTAATCATCCGTGAAGGTTATATGCCTTGTATACAGATTGAGTGCTTTAAAAATATCGAGATCCGATAAAATCTGGAATTGGAGAGACTTAATCGATTGTCCCTTTGAAAATGGCCATACAAGAGGAAAAAAGACCTGGACGAAAGTAAAGTCCCCCCTAAGGGGCATGGAAGATTTAATAGAAGTCGCTTTAATTATACTTTATACTACGGGCTCAAGTATTTCCTGCGATTCCCATTGACTTCGCAATGAGTAGTTTGTGTTCTCGTTTGGATTTCTTGTTTTAATTACTTTAAAGAAACGCCGTTGTTCAAGGAGGAAATGCTTCATCGAGTGAAACATCTATATGTAACACTTGTCTGGCCGAACTCGGGCTGTTTCCACTGACACGTCTTCAACTAAAATCCTTGTACTAACTCAATTACTCACCGGACACGAGCTTCCCGTGTTCCACAAGCAATTACAAATTTTACCGCCACTTTTTTACGCGGAAACTCAACAAATATTCCTCTTACGTAATGGAAATTAGTTATCGGTTGGGGATTTTATGGCTTGATGAAGAAATATCAGTTCATTCGCTATTATAAAAAAAAAATCTTTAGCTATTAAATTTAAGTATCATTTCTGCTGTTAAAAAGTTCGACATGAATAAATCGGATTATTACATTAAAATTTAAATCTTAAAGCGACAAGTAGATTCTGCAAGAAGTTTAAGTTCTAAAATCTTTAAGAAATTATTCAACCACTTCTCGCCTTATAAAAAAGACTCTATGCGTTTATATCTATACTTTCAAAATTGTTTAATCCTTGAAAAAATAATTTCGGTGTAATAATGATTTTTTAATACTGTACCACGATTCTGTCTTCGCGTTATACGACGTAAAAAAAAAACAAAAGTAGGTAAATCCTTAAAAAAAAAGTTGTAACAGATATACTTCCGTCAAAAAGAGAGTTAAAAAAAAAGTTAATTAACAAGTGACCAAAAATACCCGAGTTCCTTCTTTTCCTTCGTTAACCGACTTGTTACGACTTTATCCGAGCATCTGCTCGGGTCAATTAAGGAATTTGAAAAAATATAGGTGAAATTTAATTCGATACCGCGGCCTTTGCGTCAGCAATATCCCAGGCGGGCAAGGCGAAAAGGGTCAATCGCAATTCGGAAGCAGGAGAGGAAACCGACATAACAAGATAAGAGAAAGGAAGAAGTATAGCTCTCGCGTTTAACTGCCTGAACACATAGGCTCACCGTCGGATAGTACGAGTCCGGAATCTCTCCCTCCACCCTTTCCGCAGTATCCGGCTAAAACCAGGCGACTTTTCGAGCTAACAGTATACTGCCCGTTAACTCGTTAACGCCAGAATGACTCGGGGATCGACTTCGGAAATTTACTTTACTTTGAGATACGTGAACGTAAAAGTCATCGCGGCGCGAAAATAAACGTTTGATTTTTCCCTCTTTAATGTCAGCCTTGAGTTGTGCGACGTTTGATATACGCGGCTAATGAAATAGTTCGAAAAAAATCGCCAGCTCTTGATAAAGAAACTCGGAAATAAAAATGTCCTTCAATTTTCAATCGGCCGCATTCATCGAAATCCCACTGCGGGAGTTGCGAGGGACTTTAAATAAACGGACTGCAAATCTCGCTGAAAAAAAGGAAAGGCGGAGGTGGCCGGTACGCTCGAGGGTGAATTCCTGTGTGTTCTCGCTCTCTCTTGGAGGTCCTCCCAGCAGCGCTACGTGATTCGAGTGCGCGAGTCACCGCGTCACCGAGTCGCCCTGGCGTTATTTACGATGCCGGCCGATGGCTCGCGGACGCGGCAAAGCGAGAAACCGTGTTCGTTTCCTTCCGCCCACGGAAAATCGGCCACACGACTGCTCCGCCTGTCCGTCGTATATACCTTTCCAGGTTTTCACCGAGAATTTTCTGCCGCGGGTTAAAGCAAAACAGAACGATTTCCGCCCAGCTTTTAATCGCAATATACATAACGAGTTTTGCTGCCCTTTAAACGAACAAGCTGCTCAGATTTCAATAACTCTTTATTTATTTATTTATTTGTGAATTTATTTATATATTTATGAATTTATTTTTTTATTTATGTATTTATTTATATATTTACGTATTTACTTATATATTTTTTTATTTATGTATGTATTTATTTATTTATTAATAATTTAACGGGGTAAAAATAGCTGTAATAAGGTATGATTAGTTTAGGGCAAATTTTTCATGTTTTAGAGGGTACGATTTATTTTACCCATTAATTTATCCTGTAGGAGGACTCAGGTGGACGACAAACATGAAAAGTGAAGGAAATTCTAATAATATATCGACGTAGCAATTTTATTCTTATAAATTGAGCAAAAGAAGTGATTTTAGTCCTTACATAAATTTAGGAAAATTAACACAACAGTATATAGTAGAAGCAATCTATTTATTTATTATTTTTTTTAAAGCTACAAATCGTATCCTTTTTTATTTTAAGAGACAATGTTGCTTAGTAGGATGCTCATGAGATGGAGGGTTGCATTTATAGGAACTGCCGGATAAAAAGAAATGGAGTGCATAAAAAAGAATCTGCATAAATAGAAAGGAGTCATAAATAAGCGCGGATATATAGTCAAACTTCGCGGGATGCCGATAGTAAAGGGAAAAAAGAAGATACGGGCTCAAGCGGCATGTAAAAGAAATTTAACGCAAATGACATTAATATGTGCACTTAAAAAACATCAGTGCAGTATAGATTTAATTTAAATGTAAATTTCCATTTTCCTTTGACTGCGCACTTAATTCATATTTTACAGAGTTCATGTTTAAATCAAATTAAGAAATAAAAAAAAAAAGGTTGTAATTTAAGGAAACTATACTGAGCGCTTACTCGCGGAAACGCGTACTTTTTCCTTGTTCCTTTAATGGTCGAGAGGTACCAAAGGGCTCTTATCTTTCAGACACTGTCGAGAAATTCTCCTCACGATTCTTAGCAACGTTGACTGATTCCCCACTGCCGCGGTATTTTATTTTTACAAAAAATGCCGAGCTTATACTCCGAGCTGACAACGTTTAATAGCACGAGAGGAGGCAATAAAAAAAATCAAAATAAGTATTATTTTATGAAGCTGATAAAATAAGGAAGAATTGTTTATTACACGCATAAATTTTTAACAGAGCTGTAAAGTCTTCTTTAAAAAAAGAAATACACAATATCCGCAGAGAAATCTGAAGCAATTAAAACTCGCTCCTAATCTAGTCTATATGCACAACATTTTTAAATGTGCTTTTTCCACGTTTTTTTTTTTAAATTCTTGTATAAAAAAGAAGTACGTAAAATGTACAGAAATTTTTTTAGCATTATTACACTTCTTATCTACTCCATATACACAAATTTTTTAAATTTACTTTACTTTTTTCTTAATTCTTGCGAGTAAAAAAAAATAAATATACAAAATCTGCTTGAATAACACCCTCCTGCGATCTATATACTGATCTATTTACATGAAATTTTTAAACGCGCGTTTCTTCTTTTGTTTAACGGAAGTACAGAAAATCCATACAGAAAAATCTTCATCAATAACACGCTTCTAAGATCACTATAGGCAGACAATTCTGTACATAAAATTTTCAAACGTGTTTTTTGTTTTTACAAGTTTCTGCACGGAGAGAAATGCTATAGTAAAAATGACTATGCTCCGTAGGAATAGTGGCCACCTATGACGATTTTTACTATAAAACATACTAAAAATTCCTACGTACATAGCAAAAATTGCTATATATATAGTAGAAATTGATATGTACATAGAAATTTTTAGAAGTTTTTATAGTAAAAATCGTCATAGGTCGAGTATGTCCCATTGTTCCTACGGAATATAGTAATTTTTGCTATAAAATTTGTCTCCGTGTGGAAATTCTTTGGAGCGCTACAAACGAGTTGTTGGCGAATTTTCGAGTCACACGAGCGAAAAGGCGATCGAGGACCGCGGCGACCTACAAGGGGTCGTGTAGCAGGCAGGCCGCAGGTGCGCGATCGGCGCGAAAAGTGTGACGAGCGCGCGCGCGCGCCAACGACCCGAGGAGAGGGCTGCGCGGATGGGAGGCCGCTGCATCAGCCGGACTCGTGAGGACCCTCCACGGCTTCGATCGGGATGGCTTGCCGCGGCCAGCGGGCATTTGCATAAGCAGCCAAGCGGCAAGTTCCGGTGGCCGGGAGGCACGCGGCGCAGCCTCGCGCGGCTCCTCCGAAACTTTCGCGATGCCGTATCGATTTTCGACATCGCCCAAGCCGACGGCGACTCGTCCTTCGAATTATTATATCGCAAGCCGCGGCAGGCTCGTGCACCGCAGCCCGCGGTTCGCGAGCTTCCTTTCTTCGCCGGGGCTCCGTCGAAGCGCGACTTTCGAGTTTTTAAAGAGATTTGGGTATGCAAGTATGCAAGTCTTTGCGAGTTAATGAGAAGTTACTTGATTTTAGTGAAAATTCATTTAAAGTCTTTTAAAATTCAAATTTTCATTTAATTTACTCCAGAGAGAATCTGTAGGGTTTAACATGTTCATAGTTTATTTAAAGATTAATATATAAAAAATATCTTTCAGTCAATTAATTCTTTAAATTTACTGTTCAATGTGATTACATTCTAGCACTAATTCTAGTTCTATTTTATATTTTAGAACTATTCAGTTCTTGTGATTATTTAAATTGTCAATTTTAACGAAAAAAAATCTTTTTAATATAGACTGTAAGCACTAAAGTATACAATCTATCATTTTTTTTTAATATACAAAAATTATGTATAATTTTAACATACCCATTTCTACATTAAAGCTGTGCATTAATTAAATACAAATGCATTATGCCTAAACTATATCCACTTTTTTTACAAAAGCAATGGGTAAAGACTTTTCTATAAAATTTATAAATTCCATAAATTTAGAAAAGTAATTTTATATTAATAATTAAAAGGGTGATTTGGATAAATAAAAATGCATAGAAAATATTAAATAAAATTTTTGCCGTTTGGACTTGCTTATACGTTTGTACTTTGAGAAACTCCGTCAATCCCACGGTGGGCCCACGCAGTTTTCGCTATGCGCAGGATCATCGCGCCTCGGCTAGTCGAGACTCGCGACTCTTTGCGTAGGATCGCGTTTTGCCGCGAGATGCAATGTCCCGTGAAAACTCGACGATCGATATGCAATAGTCGCAGGGATAAAATTTTATTCCCCCTGGATTTTAACTTTCATGGAGCGTGATTCGGCGCTTGGCTTTTTATACTCTACATCTGCGGAGATTTTAAAATTATCACTTCGGGAATAAAACTACTGCTTACTGCTTACCACCTTTCCTTAGAATTTTCCGTATACAATCGTACGAATTTTGTTTAAAATAAATTCAGAATTTTCCAAAAATAATCTTTAAAAGAGCTCGAACAACGTTCCTTCGTCCTGTTTTTGTGCGATCAAACGAATTTTTGTTTGAAACAAGCTTTTAGTTAATGAATTTTTTGTCTCAAATAGATGTTTGAAGACGAGTAAAGCGAGCGCATAAGATTAAAAAATTCTAGCGCAAATATTTGTGGACTTTACGCACAAAGGTGTACGGAAAAAAAAATGAAGGGAAACGCTTTCAACGCGTCGCGCGCCCACACTCGACGTGCATATATGTATAAAGTGGAATTTCATTTCGCGCCTCGGACCACGAATGGATGCCGAATACACGAGGGGGACATTATGAAGAATTACGCAACGGCGAATGATTGGACTTGCATAATGCCGCCTGAGTTATAAGTCTTCCGCATGAGAGTAAAACATTGTCATCGCAGGTGCAATTTGAAAACACTTTCGCCCGGATAGTGTGAATAGTTTTCCCTTGCCTCGCACATTTCTGTTTTGCCCTACATTTCAAACTTCTCGCCTCCACTTTTCTTACACCACTCGGCGTGCGCATTCTTGAAACTTGCGAAATTTTGATTAAATTCCCATTCACCTTTTTATTTTAGATTATTCGTTTATTTTTTAACTGCGTGTATATATAATAAATACATGTATTTTTTTTTAATAAATTTTGGTAAGCCAGATTTTCTGAAAAAGAAACACTCGAAAAACTGTTGACACAGGGAAAATATTTCTCGGAGAGCCTTTAAATCGTAAACTAAAGTGCAACTATATATGTATGCTAAAAAAAATCGTCTGAAAACAAAATTTCAGCTTTTATTTTGAGTTTAAGCGGTTGTTGCAGTTCGTCGTTTATCTTTGCTAAAAAAAAAATTTTAGAAGAAAAAAAAATAATGAAGTATTTTCGCACGAAAGAAATAGACAATAAATTTCGAACGAAGCACTTGCTTTCACCATCGACAGATACTCGGTAGATTTTGCAACGTCATATTTTTACCTCGGGCGTTTCTGCCAAGCGGACTTTATTGTTTCACATATCGCGCCAACTTATCATTTACGCGCGTACTTTAAAACCCGTGATGTTCGTAACTTCCTTAAGGGGAAATCTTTTTGATATTTTGCCAAAAAAAAAGTGAAAAAGGAACCTTTAACACACTCGCGGATAATAATTGAATTTTAATTAGACAATTTTCACCCTCAATTTCATCGTACTCTTAATAAATAGAACACAACGATTTAAATCTTAATAGTCAATTTTTAAATTTTGCTTCATTCTATTGTATACATGTACTCTTATAGAATAGGCTTTTTAAAATGTTTTATAACATCCTGATACGATTTTTTTTTAAAGACAAAAGTTGTACAGTTTCAATAGCAAATTGTTACAGAGAAGTAAACGCGCCGCTAATCGAAAAGCTGAAAATTGAAGCAAAGCTCTTGAGCAATCGCCCGCAGTAACAGGCACTAGAGTGACCGTCCGTTTGACGAAAAAAGGGCGACTCTCACTTCGCCTCGAAAATTCCCAGGGACTTCCTCTCGAAGCCATTTTCACCCCCTCGGATCTTTCAAGCGTACGGCCACTCGAAAAGCGACAAAGAGTCAGGCGAACGTCTCGCAGAGAGGGATCAAAAAAAAAAAAGAGGGAGAAAAAAATTGAAAAAGAAAAATCGACGCGAACGTTTTACCATTTCAGCCTGGCGGCGTTGCTGGTACCACGGAGCCTCTGCGGCGATCGGGCCGTCAATCTGACGGCCGAGACGACGGGTCCGTTGGCCCTCGGACGGTTGGCCCGCGGCACGATAAACGACATCGTCTCTCGCAACATCACCATGGTGCTGGAGAATCTGTTGATGAACTACGAGAACAGCCAGCTGCCTACACATGGCAAAGGTATATGTACATCGAGAGCGAATATTTTATCTATTTTACTCGGAGAAAAAATTGTGATTAGTAAAAATTATATACTTAAGGAAGTTCTCCAGGTGACTGATCTAAAATTAAGAATTTTATGAGAAACTGTAGATTTGTAAATAATAGAAGTTTGATGAAGCATCAGTTAAATTTTTGGAAACCTTCGGAAACTCAAAAAGGAGCAAAAAATATTAACAGAACGGCGTATGATCTAAAATATGATCCAAGGCTTGTAAAAAAACTAATTTTAACATAATTAAAATTTGTTTAAATATTTAAGCATAATTTACTTGACGCTTTGTTTAAACAAGTAAGTAAATATTGTGCAAAAAATAAAGTACAATTTATTTACTGCATGAGTAGCTTTTATACGTTTCCTTAAATGTTAAGCAAAGTTTATGTACTATTACAGTAAATTTTACTAATCCTTTTCTTCCGGGTACACTAATTTATGCACTGCAATTTTTCTTTAATCGTAAGTAAAAAGAAAAGCTTCGTAAAATATAGTTTTTACCTTCAATAATTACGGAGCTGTTTTAAATAAAAGTTTTATATGTGGCCAGTGTGTTTCAGGTAAAAATTTTAAGAGAAAACTGTATCCGTGACTTTCTAAAGTATTGTAGTCCAGATATAAGCGTCGCACGTGGCTCTAATGCTTTTTTCGGGAAACGGAGAGCTGATCAATAGCGGATGATCATGTGCTTTTTCATTTTTCATTGGGCATCGAGTAAGCTCCTGCAGATTGCTTGAATAAAAAATTTAGCTGCACGCAACTGGTCATAACGGCTTTCGGAAAACTTATGAGAATTAGTTTTTTTTTTAATTAATTTATAAAGGTTCGCTGTGTGTACGAAAGAATGGAATCGGTATTCCAATTCGAGGAATCCCACGATTCTATTTCACTATCTTCATTTTTTTTGCATCCGTTCGTTTTTTATTGATAAACGATTAGTGCACGTAGTATAAGAGGCAGCCGCAGATGCGGTTTTTATTAGTTTTCCAGAAGAGTGCAAGTTCAAACGATCTCGATTGATAATTACTCGCCCGCAATTCAAAATCCCTATTCAACTATTTTCCTTTTGAAATCTCGCTCCTCTTAAAAAAAAAAAAATATTGCATAGATTTTAGTAAAAGCGGCGGTTTTAAATATCGTCTGTCGTTCGTTTAAAATATTCTTCGTTAATTAATATAGAAAAAGGGACAATGAATATAATTTCCAGACTATTCGGCACGGCTCTCACTGAATAATTCAGTAGTAATGGCCCGGTCGTCTGCTCTTCAAATCAGACTAATGAAATATTTCAATAAATCGGTCAATAATACATCGGGGATGGAATGCTACAGAGAGAATAATTAAAATCAGTTTACCCGATTTCTTTCGAAATTAATTGCGCGCGTCGATGCTTCAGCCCCATCATTGGGCATCTCATTTATAATTTTCAATTACATCCGCTAGTCGCTGCGAGTTCAATAAAATAAAATAAAATAATTGCTTTAATTATTACGCCAATCAAAACCAACCAGTCGCCATAGAATTTTCGAATAACGAAGGGTCGATTTCCACGTGAATCAAGTGAAACCGGCGGATCTTCTCGAAACGTGGGTGATTTTCTTTTCTTCCCGGAGAAAAATGGCCGAGGCGGACAGTGCATAACGGGGGAGGGGGGGGAGGCAAAGTAGCCGGCCAAATGAAAAAGTTTACGTCTTTTCCACTCCCTCGGGGAGCCAAATGAAAAAGTTCGTGTACCAATTTTTTTTTTCGAAAAAAGGAGAGAGACGGAGGAAAAAAGCGGGTGGAAGCAGCAAAAGCGGAAAATCCCTCGTCTATCCTTGAGAGCCGCTCGGATACTCGCCTTATTGTTTTCTCGCTTTGGCGGTGAGAGAACAGACACATACAGAACGGATTCGACAATCGCGTACAAAGCCCGATATTCTCGGCCGCGCGTCCGCCGGAACGCCGGAGACCGCCTCGATTTACTTCGATCTCCTTTCCATTCTCGCCTTTTACTTCCCTCTTACCTCCCCCTCCGTGTGCTTTTTTTCCAGCCTTTTCCGCCTCTTTTATTTATCCCCGCGATTCGCTTTAAATTGTCCGCCTGCCATTTCACGACCTCGCGTTTGCATATACGCTTCGCGCAATTCGTACGTGCAGTAAATCCCGCCGATCTTTTTTTAAATAAGTGATGACCGGATGGTGTGAAGCCTCGAAAATGTGAACTTGATTGGTCCGTACGTACCTATATTCCGGAATGGCGCTGAAATTCAAAATTTCTAATCTCAAAAATGTACCCGGAATAAACAGTAAAGGAAGCAACTTAAGCGCACTCAATTTTGCTCGTATCTTAAAAAAATAATGGTTTTTGTTATGAAGCATTTAAATAATTCATGAACGTAATTGGTCGAAAAATTTAGGAATGCAATTTCTTTTGACGCCAAAGTTCAATTCAAAGATTAGAGTTTTCCATTAAACAATTTAATGAAATAATTATTGTATCAAACCTTTCTTTCATAACTGCAGTTTTTATTAACTAAATTTGTTGAAAAATTAAATATCTGTACGATATTACTTCAACTAAAATCTCAGACTGTATTATTTAGAAGAAATGGTTAGAAAAAAACAGCGTAAAGAGCGCATTGAGCGTGCGAAGCGCGCTGGATTTTACTATAGCGTAAGAAAAAACAAAAGGGAGGAAAGAGCCGCCGGTAAATTGAAAGATTTACATGTATTGGGGGATCGACTGCTCGGAGTCGCTCGCACCCGAGAGTCCGCCTAAACAATCCGCGGACGCGCGTCTCGGTGGAGCCCCTATTGTCCCTCCCTCCGGAGGCTCAGGCGCGAGCGGCGAGTCGCTCTTTCAATGCAGACATTAGCGCACGGCCGAATTGGCCCTCGGCCAGAAGCGCAAAATCCCGTTACACCGGCCGGGGGATCGCCTTTCGACGCGGCGGGTAAACACGGGGTGGCGAGGAAAGGGGGTGGGATAAAAAGCGGCCGGTCCTATCCGTGTCTCGGGCTCGCTCGGGCGAGTCACTCTCGAGTGGGCATCGACAGATGAATTTTCATCGGGAACGATTTGTTTTGTTTGCCCGGCAAATAGCGGGAGCGGCGACGGGATCCCGCGCTTATATACTCGTCCGATCGAGCTGATCAGTTCTCTCTCGATTTTTTCTTTCATTTTTTCTTTTTTCATTAAAATTCCGTCGCTGCGTTTGTCGTGGAGTGACGCGAGCGCGCTATTCCTTTCCGACGAGTGGACCATGTCGCGATTATTTCGCGCACTCGTTCGGAATTCATTTGACCGACTGGCCGATGGAATCGTGTGCTTACGATTGATTGATCGACGATTTTCGAGAGGGGATAACATATTTTATGGCTAATTGTCCGCAGCTGAAATTTCTTTACGATTTCATTGTGTGCGCGGGTCTATACTTTATACATGGACCCGCGTGCATTTTTTACGAGGCCATTGCTACTCTGCTTCGAATTAAATTTCTGACGCCGAAAAAAGAAAGTAATTTTTATTATTTCGCAACAGTAATATTTTTCTAAACTGCACCGAAAGAAAAAACTTAATAAAAATTGCTATTGTGATTAGGAGCGGAGTGACCGTCTTGACAAGCGAAAAATTTTAGTATGGAAAATAACAATTATTAGTACTCAAAATAGCGATTTTTAGTATTGAAATAGTAATTTTTAAAATTTTAGATACTAAAAATTAATATTTTTCATATAAACAATTCTCACTATCACTACTCTTGTAACCACAAATATCAATTTTTATTACGTTTTTTCTCTCAGCATAGAAAAAAAGTAAAATTACTTTATAAAATCAGTGAAATTAACTTTTCTCAAAGCAGATCTTACTCTACAGAAAAGTAGATACATAGTTTGGCAGTTCTGTAACGCAGATTCTACTGAAAATTCTGAGAGTTAAATTTCACACTAAAATCTACTTAACTTTTTTGCCGGTGCCTTCTTACCACTTATAACGAATGTCTTCTAATCTCTACTTTAAAAAAAAAACACAAAGTTTGTCACTGATTCTTCTTTTACTTTCAGGTAAACCGACAGTGGTGAAGACAAACATTTACATACGCAGCATGGGCCCGATCTCGGAACTCGACATGGTCAGTGCAGCCCCCTTCGACAAAGTATCTCGATCGGGTGCGATTGGACATTCCCGCGGTAGCGATGGGGGAGTCCCGCGGACAAATAAACTCATTAAGCGTTAGCTGCGGTGCAAATTCGGTGGTGACAAGAGAGAGAGAGTATCGCGCGTCGTCGGAGGCTGTCGGCGGCCACCACCGCGGACGCGACCACAGGCCAGGTTCCCGCGGGGTCCGCAGGGTCCCGCGAGATAGTCGCGTTACGCTACGTCAGGCGCTGCGGTTTGCAGATTAATGCCCCGGACCCGCGGGCTACGCCCAAGTGTCGACCATTCCTTTGCAATTCGCGTTCTCCTCCTCAAATGCTTATCTATACGCGATGGCATTAAAAATGTTCATTTTTTATTCGATCGCGTGTGAATATCCTATACGATAGAATGCCTAACTCTACATGTGTATATCCTGGGATAGAGTGCCTAATCTGATAAACGGAACCTATGGTAACGATTCACATGTTAGATTATTATAATAACGCAAATAGTTTGATATTCATTATCAAGGAGTTAAATAAAATTTCTATTTATTTATTTATTTATTTACCAGAGAATAAAAATACATGTTATTAGATGCTTCAACATTTAAGTTGAAGCATCAACATCCTATCTGGTTACCCTATTGAAAGAGTCTTATAAAACTCCATATAAAATAGTGCAAAACCTCGTAAAACCTGATAAATAATTTATCGTTATAAAATTTGCAATTTTTTACAGTATTTTATTAGATAGTTTCCACCGGGTATCTGCCAACTAATTTATTATCTAAATAAGCTGTCCAACATAAAATAACAGTCTATTTGTAGCTACCAATATTAGCTTATTGTTATTAAGCAAGCTAAACTTGTACCTAATTTTTTAAAAATGATTTTAATCGTTTCTTTTAATTTGTGCTGGAAAACTTCATTTTACAAAGTAGCTTTGCACCCATAATATATTTAAAGCCTTTTACATTAGCCTAAAAAGTCCGCAGAACAAGTTATAGGATGTTCGGCGAACTTTTTGGCATAGAACGGACGCGACACTTTTTCTTCAAATTTAATACTCCAAGGTACATTCCCAATCCTTCTCTCTGCTTATTCTATAAATAAACTTTATTAAAAAATAGTAATAATAATTTTTATTATTATTACTGGTATATGCAATATAAAAAAAAACACACAAAGGAATCTTAAAATTAAGCACTTTTTATCTAAAATGAATGGCAACATTAAAAAGCATCTTAAGAAATATACGAGCCGGGGTAGGCGATACTTGTTCGAGGAAAGAATGAATGAAGCTTAATGAATTCGTAAACCTCTTACAGGATTACTCGATGGACTGCTACTTCCGCCAATACTGGCGCGATTCGCGCCTCAGCTTTCTGGGTCCAATAAAGTCGCTGAGCCTCAGCATCAAGATGCTCGAGAGGATCTGGCGACCAGACACTTATTTTTACAACGGGAAGCACAGCTACGTGCACACCATTACCGTGCCGAACAAATTGCTCAGGATAACTCAAGAGGGCGACATTCTTTATTCGATGAGGTTTGTTTTCCCATCTTTTTTCCCCTCCCATTCTACGTATGGTTCACAGGCTTCGCTAATTTTTTTTTTAAATAGCGAATTTTACAATACAATAATAATAATTTTTTAAATAAATTATTATAGTTCACTCTCGACAAAGTAGTAAACTATAATTATTTATTTATTACAAATTTCAACGGACAAATAGCCCTTAAGTACAAAAATAAAGTATAAATGTAATTAAAATACTATAAAATATGTCATACATATTATTAGAAAAGTATAACTAAAAATTAAAGGTAAATGATCGCAGAGAAGCTTTAAGTTGTCCAATAGTAAATTAGTAATAAATTCAAAAAAATTTTAATTATATTAAGAGTGGAATAAAATCCGAAATTTGTATGACAATGCTGCTCATATTTCTTTTATATTTTTGTATCCATTTGTTCATTGTTCACGATTACAACTACTGAATTTCATTATATAGATCATAAAATTGTTTGAAATGAGGATATTATCTTTTTTTCAAATTACTCGTTCTTTTTAATAAAGTTGGCTCATCGTAACTATTAATTTCATATCTTTCGGCGAATACTTCAAAATAATACTCGTCTGTCGCATTAATTTGGCAATTTGCAAGAGAAAAAAAATAAAATTGAACACAGCTTTGTCGCAATTAATGAAGTTTCTCACGAAGAAAAAAAAAATTCGACTGAAAAAAGGGAAGAGATTATTAGCCTTTCCCTAGTAGCTCCTAATTAAATTCGAAGACGACAAAAAAAAAAAAGCAAAAGAGAATGAAAAAAAAAAGAAGAGTCTAAGGTGCAATTATTTTTCCGGACGCCCGTACATTTTTTTTGTAACTCCTCCTGAACGCGGAACATCTCTTGATGATACACAGACTGACGATCAAGGCGAAGTGCACAATGGACCTGAGGAATTTCCCGATGGACCGGCAATCCTGTCCCCTGATTCTCGGCAGCTGTGAGTCTTGGCTATGAAATTGTTTCGAGCAAAAAGGGAGGAGCGGGGGAGGGAGGGAGATCGCAGGAGCACTGATACGTGCCTCGAAAAGTCAAGCGACTCGCCGACGCGGAGTAAAACTTCCTCTCCCTCTCCTTCCTCTTCTCTTCTTCTTCTTCTTCTTTTTTAAATATATAATAGACTTATTGAGTGTTACTCTTTAAATGTGAGAATAGGGTAAACCAGAGGAAGTCGCCACAGCTAAGGAAAAAATTAAAATAAAATAAAGATTGGCATCTTGCCCTGGCTTACCTTGTGTGAAAATATTTGTGACACTTTATCAAACAAGTGTAAAAAAATTACGCAGATTTGTTCAGAATTTTTACAGAAAATTTATACGAAAATGTTTTGATCATTTTTTTGTAGAGATTGTATTTTGACACAGAGAAGTGGTTTAGTACTAAAAATTAACTAAAAATTACTGCAGTGATTTTTACTAGAAAAGGTACTAAAAATATAAGAAGCTGCTACGTACATATATTGAAGTAATTTTTAATAGTAAAATATTTCTCTCCGCGTGTGAAAAAATCTGCGCATAAATGAAGCTCATTTCGTAACGCGTATCGAGAATTCCACTCGCGCTGAAAATGAAATCCGTGAATTTCACTCGCACTGAAAATGAAATCCATAAATTTCACTGTCACTGAAAATAAAATCTGTGAATTTCACTCTCACTGAAAACGAAATCCGCGGATTTCACTCACATTTAGAGAGTAGTTTTCTGCGCAAACGCGTACTCGCACTTGCGCTCAGTGGATTGCATTTGAAACAGGCGTATGGTGGCATCGTGAAATTCACAATGGGAGCCTGCATGAGTAAAAAAATTCAGCAGCGTCGATTACACAATGGGCATGTACGCCGCGCTCGTACACGCGTACGTAATGCGCGTTTTCTCTCGCGGCTGGAATTCGCGCAAGGCGATTTGCGTTGCATAACAAGCAGTGCGAGTCTCTTCTCCGGTTTTCTTTTCTTTTTTTCTTCTTTTTTTTTTTTATGTTATCTTACTTTTGACTGGCTTACGGCGTGTTTATAAGTGGGACGGAGGCGCTTTATGCAGGACTGTATTAAATGGTGCGATGGGGTGGCGAAGTTTTACGAGGTGACTAATTAAAAGTTGCTCGCGGGGAGACAGAGACTTTTGCTTACCTTGCTTTGCAAATCCGCTTCCTTGCTATTTTGCGGATTTAAAATGGCTTTCTCGGTGCCGAGATGTTTTATCAAGGGTCGCTCGCAGTAATTAAGAAACTTTTCAGACGCTTGAACGCGATAAAATGATTGATTAGTCTTTTTGAGCGGCCGAGCGCTGCAAGCCGATTATTCTTTTCTTCCGTCGGATTATACCTTGTTTTATTCTGATAATTATTCCGATTATTCGTATATGCCTGCCTTTTAATGCGATGTAAAATAATTTGTAATTTAATATAGAGTAAATCTTCTATTATCGCAATTTTTATGCTTCTTCCATTTTTTAAAAATTTAATAATCTTTAGTTGAATAATGTTGAATGGTGAAAGCTGAAAGTATGGAATATTAGCTTTTTATCTCCTTAAAAATTTACTTTACAGTTAAAGTGAATATAAAAAATCGCTATTTAAAACAATTAGTTGTAATTACTACTTCCACTTTTGTAGATATTTACACTTAAGGAGGTCCGACAGTCAATTAAAAATTCAAATTTCGCGCCAAAATAAAGCACACGATTTTTTTTTTACATTATTCAAGTTTTTCTCGTCGTGGTACTGTTATACGAACTTCAAACTTTATACAATCATAGACCGTTACCTAACCGAGGGAAAGTACCTCTTGGCTTTTCGACATTTCATTTGCACCCTTTGTTGCAACCAAATTAATTGTTTTTTCGTCTTCTATTAATGGCGGGAAATTTGAATAGTTAATTGATTCTCTGCACGCGACAAGAAAAATCAAGGAAGGATATAAAATTTACGTTCGCGTCAATTATCGCGAGTAAAGGCGAAAGTATTTACGCGCATTTCCATCGCGAGTCGCAGATTACCTCCTCCTTAATCCATTTTTCGCTGCACTTCCTTCAGAGGGAACGCGCGTCTTCCCGAGACTGGCAAACTTTCGGCTTGAATAAATTTTATCCCTGGCGCGCGCATACACGGACTTCACAGAGAGACACTGCACGGCCGGATTCTTCCGTAGCCTCTCTTGCCCGGTTGCACCCGGACTTTTTCGCAGTTCCTACTTACATCCGCGCGCGAACTTTGCCGCCGCGCCGAGTATGCATATATATGTATGCATATATATACACGCGAGCCCTCGTGTGCACCCGGTGTATATATGATTCTTTTTTTTTACTTAGCGCATCTCTTTCGAGCATTAACTTGGATCGAATGTGAATAATTCATGGATTTAATTTTGTTTACTTTGCAGATTTTTGTCTTACTGCGGGCACAAATTTAAAAAAATTTTTCCTGAATGATGATTAATTAATATCTACGCTGAGAGACTAATTTAGTCATTTTAACTAAATATTTACTAGAATATAGTACTTGTTACGTATTTTTTTTTAATCTAGTAATTATTTTTTCTGACAAATATAAACTAAATCTTTATTTCTATTGGTTAAGAAATTGTAAAATTCACTGCGTTGATTATACAATCGGAACGATGACGTTTTGAATTTTAGCGCCACTCTGCCGGGTATTTAAGAAAGGATTTCGTAGATGCATTTACCTCAGTGGAAACTTTGAAAAGGCTATCAGGGTATCCTATTGCGAATTGAAATTCGATTTATCATAACAGAAATTTATTGAGCTTATTTGAATTTATCATTCTAGTATCGAACGCACCATAATACAAGCGCCGCAGCTTTTATGAAGCAGAACCAATAGATTTCGACATTCGTGCTTCCTTCCGAAATGTTACTTTGTGCATAAAGCCGAAAAAGAAGAAGAAAAAGAAAGGGAATGGCGCAGTATCGGCATAAATCATTACCCTTTATATAGAAAGCGAACGAACGTAAAATGTCCTTCCAGCTTATATTGACAAGGATCATCGTAAAAGCAATGCACGGGTATAAATATAAATATATTTGTAAAATATTGCCTCCCATGATCGCGGATCGTCATAACGAAACAAACAATTTACGCTCAAGACGTACGCGAGAATTTATGGAAGGCGAGGATGCAGGAGGCACCATCTGTTACCCACCTATGCGCCGGCTGGGCGCCGGGGGCTCATCGATTTCCCTCGAATTTAGACCCGCACCGAGTCATTTCCATTAAGACACGTGCGACGGGCCTAAGAAATTCGAATCGGATCAAAAAAAAAAGTCACTCGCGAACTTTATTGCCGAAATGGGATATTTTTCTGTCCCCGGCAGTCCTCATCTCTCGCCTTATCCGAGAGGGACCCTCCTTTTTCTTCATTTTCGCGATGAGAAAAAGACGCGGCTTGGCGGTAGCATCTGGGCGATGGTAGGCGTGTTCTCTTTTGAGCACAGCTGATGCGTAAGAATTTGGAGAAAAGTGCGAGCGGAGCAAGAATCTCGAATGTTTCCATTTTAAAGCTTTCCGACTGTGATTTGACAGTTAATGCATTGAACAATCGAAATATTTTTTAAAGTTTTTTTTTTATGTCAGCACAAATTAACATTTAAAGGTCTTTTTAAGAGTGTGAGAATAGACTACAGCGAGTAGTTGAAAATCTTCATAAATCGTAACATTTCGAATTTTATTCAAATTTAATTAGTACGACTATACCTTACGCAGAAATTTTGACGTCTTTAACAATTTTTAATAAAAGTTTAGATGAGGGTAAATGTAGAGTATAAGGTCGGTTACGAAATATATTATAGCAAAATCTCAGCGGTGCAGGTAAGGTAATTCTATTAAATTTCTCAGCGATATGGGGAAACATGATAGACATCCCGAGGGAGTCTATAGCCCGTTACCAATACATTAGCACGATGCTTCCTTCAGTAGAATTCGTTATTACCATTAATCAAAATCTACAACATTTCACTAACTTTTTATTCATTCTATTACATTTCACTAACCATCTTTATTAAGCTATTCTACGTTCCTTCGTTAATTTGCTAAAATGTAAACGATTTCTTCTTCAAATAAGAGGATTATCGACTTCGAATGTTAGTTTCGATTTAATAAATGAATTGAATAAATGAAAAAGTAGATAATCGATTATCGTCTTCCAATAAATAGTCTGCATGATGAATTCTATATTAATTCATTAACTATATAGTTTCCATTTAATAATAAAAAAGAAACTAAAACTAAATTAATAAATGAAAAAGTCTCTAATAAGCATAAAAATACTAAGAATTAACACACTTACGATAAAGTTGGGAGGATTCTATACTTCTATAGTACACCTGAAGCAGGCGTATCCTTCAATTTAATATATTCCTTTTAATATTAAGTATAAATAATGTTCAAGTGGATTTGTCTACTAAGACTAAGAATTCGTTTTTTGTGAGTGTTAATTTTATTTTATCTTAAGAAACATAGGAAAAAAAGTAATATTATATAAAAAAAATGTCCGCATTAAAAAAGTAAATGAAAAGCGTCGATAAGTCGCTGGAAAAACGACGTAGCGGCTGTTTCAAACGTAATCCACGAAAAACAGCAAGTAAGCGAAGAAGACGCGGCCGCAGCAAGGCGGAAAACGACGTGGCATGAAAGTGCGCGAAGCGTGGGAGAGAGGCTGAGTTGCCGGTGTATAAGCCCCTGTCGTCCCGCGCGAGCGGCATCGCGATTTTCAGACGCGTACACCTCGGGCGAGCTGGTCTACGAGTGGCAGGACAACTCCAGCGTCAACTTCGTCCCGGGCATGGCCCTGTCCCAGTTCGATCTCATGGGATATCCCTATCGGAACCTTACCTTCGTCAGGCGCGAGGGCGAGTTCTCCGTGCTCCAAGTGTCCTTCAATCTGCAGCGGCACACCGGCTACTTTCTCATCCAAGTAAGTAGCCGCTCGTAGATTGCTATCCATTTTCTTTTACTTTTTTGTGTATACACCGAAAGAAAAATAGCAGTTCTTACTGTTTCGCAGTAGTAATATGTGTTAGTTTAGGAAGATGTAATTATGGTTTGCGAAGTCAGTAAAATTAACGCTTTACAAAGCAGATCTTACTTTACAGGAAAGTAGATTTTGTAGTTTGTAAAGATTAAAGTAGATCTTACTCTACAGAAAAGTAGATTTTGCAGTTTGTAAAGATTAAAGTAGATCTTACTCTACAGAAAAGTAGATTTAAAAGTTTTTAAAGCAGATTAAAGTAGATCTTACTCTACAGAAAAGTAGATTTAAAAGTTTTTAAAGCAGATTAAAGTAGATCTTACTCTACAGAAAAGTAGATTTAAAAGTTTTGTAACGCAGATTAAAGTAGATCTTACTCTACAGAAAAGTAGATTTAAAAGTTTTGTAACGCAGATTAAAGTAGATCTTACTCTACAGAAAAGTAGATTTAAAAGTTTTTAACGCAGATTAAAGTAGATCTTACTCTACAGAAAAGTAGATTTAAAAGTTTTGTAACGCAGATTAAAGTAGATCTTATACTCGACAGAAAAGTAGATATGGTAGTTTTGTAAAGCAGATTAAAGTACAAGTTTAACTTTACTTTTTTTTAGATGTAGTTTTTCAATGCTTGTCGATTATCTTTTTTCCCTTTCTTTTCTTTTTTTCCTACATGCGATCAATCTTTGATACTTAAGTATTTAAGGATTTCGCAAGAAAAGAGTCTACAGAAATTTCCACAGGAGATTCATTTATTTATCTATTTTAGAAGCTTACAGCATGTAAATTCTAAACTCGTTAGTGCAATCTCCTTCGTAATAAATTACAGAAATACTTTGATTATTTATTTATTTTATATTTATATAACAAAAATTCAACGAACTGAAAAGTGATTAAGCACAAAATGTGAACTACATTCTAAACTAACATAAAAAATTATTAAATTATTATTTGAAATGATCCGAAAGAGCTATCCTTTGAGTTATTATGAAATAAAGTTTTATTGTAGAATAAAAACGTCTGCAGATTTTATTTTCCGCAGTCTTTTTATCGGAGTGACATTTATTTTCAAGTTCCTTCTCGATAATCGAGAGCATTTAGCAACTTTCTACTCGCAGGTCTACGTCCCATGTGTCCTGATCGTCGTGCTGAGCTGGGTGTCCTTTTGGATCCATCGAGAGGCAACGAGCGACCGAGTTGGTCTCGGTAAGAAAAACACGCTCAATTGTTTTTTTCTCCCGTCTTTTTTCACTCCGTATCCTTTTGTTACCTCAGGAATCACGACGGTGCTCACATTGTCAACAATTAGTTTGGACTCGCGCAAGGACCTGCCAAAAGTCAAGTACGCCACTGCCCTCGACTGGTTTCTACTCATGAGCTTCGGTTATTGTATTGCAACTCTCCTCGAGTTCGCCGGTGTGCACTACTTTACAAAGGTAATGTCGACATTTAATGAACACTTTAACTAGAGCCAGACAAAAAAAATTATTTTTCAAAAAAAAAAAAACGCTTTATTTATCGTAGTCTATTCACAGACGCGTATCCGGAGAAAAAAATTCTAGTCAAAATTAGCGTACTGTTTTATAACGCAAAAAATTTCTAGAATATATATTAATAAGTATATAATTCTATAGAATTCTAATAAATATTTCTACAATTCTAGTAAATATTTCTACAATTCTAGCAAATATTAAATCTACTATAATTTATAATCCAGAATGGTAATTTTTTTTGTGGCTTTGCTGCCAGACTGGATAGTAAATTTTACTAGAGGAATAGAATTTTTCAAAATGTGTAATTGCTGTCAGTGCAATAATTTTGACAGAAAATTGAACGCTAATAGGTGTAGGAAAATGCGTGACGCAGAAATGCAGGAAGCTAATACAGCGTGGCAGTCGAGATTCGTTTGGCGAATTAGGGCACTCATGGGGTAAATCACTTGGGCAACGACTTTAGGCCGCACTTAAACATGTAAATTCCAAATTGACTGAAACATCGATCTCTCCACCGTACATGAATTGGGTTTAATTTGACGACAGCAGATTTCGATGGGGGCTTCGTGGTCAGTTTGCAGCTGTTGGCGAGGCACGGAGGTCGCCAAGTTTCAAATCCCTTTGAATTAGTAGCGCCGAGTATATTTAGTTTGCAATTACACGCTTTCTGTATTTGTTTAAAACGGCGAAGTCCGTCCGATTATTTATCCTGAAAAATGCCACGCGAAAAATATTCAAATTTACACGTCAATTTATTTTGCGGAGCTCGCGCAGCCTCCTGTAGCAACTATTGACTATCCCCGTGGAAATTATCTTATAAAATACTATAAAAAATTACGCAAATTTTATAAAATCCGATAAATTATTTATCATTTTTTATGCGCGTTTTGCACCACTTTGTGCAGTTTTATAAGATCCTTTCAAATGGGTATCGTCCTTCGCTTTCCACAATTTTATTATTTTTTTTTATTTATTTTTCCCTAAGTAGCATACGTGCGCGAAACGATCGAGCTATTTCTTCGAAGAAAAAAAAAATCAGTGACCTAATTAAAAAAAAAAAAGCTCGCGGCGTTCTAATTAACAAGCTTCATAATTTGCGCTTTATGAACTCCTGCCCCAGTCTAAATTATCTTCGTTTGCCGACTCCGCGCTACTTACTAATAGAAAAGTCGCGGCGCAGGCCTCGGCCAGCGGGACGAATTTAAATAAAAGAAGCCGAAATAATCCCCGCGACTAATCTCGGGGCGGTCGAGAAAATCGTCGCATGAAAAGCGCACTCGACGAGCGGGGAAGGGAAAAAAAAAGCCGCGCGGCTGAAAAAGAATCGTAGATTCCTCGCTCGGACGCCGGGGAAAGTACGAAGACTCGCGCTTGTTAAGTCGGCGGAAGGCTCCGCAAGAAGCGTCTGGCGTCCCTTGAGGAACTCCGCGAACAGAAAAAAAAGAAGGAGAGGGGCGTAAGTGGGAGGCAAGAGGAAGTCGGGCATTATATATTACAGAGACGCTTCTTTTCTCCCGGTGCCAAGTGTAGGTCGGCAGCGGCGAATTCCCACTCGAGGAAGAGTTCTTAGCGGAGGGGGAGGAGGACACCGAGTGGGAGGACGTAGGCAGGGACGCGGTTTCCGTCCCCGGCGACTCCGACAGAGACGAGGGCGGCTTCTGCGGACCGGAGGCAGCGGCCAGCTGCACCGCCGCCGTCGCCACCACCACCAACACCACGACGACGACGACGACGACCACCTCCAGGCGACGCGGCTCGTCCCTCTTCTGCGCCCTTTACAACGTAAGCTCTGAATCATTCATCCATCCTTACGTGCGCCGCTTTTATTCCCAGCCGCGCGCCATTTTTAACCCTCCGTAAGGGCCCCCTATCCCTATTTTTCATTCTCTTGTAGAAACTTCCTCTTCACCCTTTAAAGCTGCAAAAATAATTTAGCCTTATTTGACTTTTACTTGGCTTCTTCGAGTCCGTAAATTTTTAACTTTGTATCTCCGGCTGCTTTCCTCGGCGTGTAACATAAATTAATATAGACGCTTTTATAAAGCTCCAAATTATTTCTATACCAATTAGAGTACACATTGGCATTAATTTTAGAGAAAGGAGTATAATTAAAAAAATGTAGCGCCGTTTTTTTTTACTATACACCAATGCAAACTTGAAATCACTAACTATGTTATAAATATATGAAATTTTATGAATTGATAAAAAAAGTATATACTGTGGAGTGACAATGAAAGATATAAAAAATTCTACAGATCAAACGCCATCATTTCAATAAAGCTCTGAAAATAAAAATTCGATGAATACTATATGGCAATGTAATCAAAGACTCGTAATATATATACTCAGATTAAACATCAGAAAAATATATTTATAAAAAAAAACAAAGCCTCGAAATTATTCCAATACTACTTAATTTAAAGTTAATACAATATTCTTTATAATTTCATTTTATTACATTATTGTATGCTTCTCAGCTCGCCTAATATACCTTTTATTCTATTTTTACATCAAAATTATCAACTTAATCGCGTTATATCGAATCGATCGGTCTGTCCCCTTTAAACTGCCCCCGCGAAAAAAAGAAAGCGGCAACGAAGCTCGAATCCAACGGAACAAAAAAAAAAGGAGCGGGTCGGCGTAAAACAAGCAAACTAATTTGCAGCGCCCGTTTATCTTGCGCGCGCCTCCTCGGCGCCTCCGTCGAATCCCAGCCCCGCGCAAAACAATTCCACCGCGATCTGCCGCCGCCGCTCTAATGCGCAGCCAGCAAACTGTGATCGCGAGATAAAACCGCGTAATTAAGCCCATCCGAGAGAATCGAGCTGAGCTTTTTTTTTTGTTTCTAAAAAAGAAGTCCCATGCGGTCGTGCGCGCGCGCGATTCGAGCAGGAAGTGGAAACGGCCGAAAACGCATGACGTTCGCGGAAATTTCCGGCCCGCGGGGGTCGTATCGCGAATTTTTCACGCAATAAAGCGAAAAGAGAGCTGCGCGCTCTTTTACTGGCGCTCCGGTACTGGATCCGATCGGGGACGACTTTTTTTTATGCTAAGACGCTGGAGAATTGGCTTCTCTTTAAACACTTTTTTTTTGTATTTAAATTTTTATTTTACGATATTGTGCGAATAAATGTTCGGTTATACTTAAATACACGACGAAATTTTAACACTGAATTCTGAATTGAATCAAGGACCAAGTGTACAGCCTGCCAGATCAGCGGCGCTCGATGACCATCACCGTAAGTAGCAAACCATCGACCATGGAGAGACAAACGCAGACGGAATTGTGGCTGCCCAAGTGGAGACAATTTCTTTACTGTTTAGTCGGCGATATGGGATTTAGGTTGGTATATTACTTCAATAAAATTATCTGTTTTATTAAGTGCGACGCTAATTTTCGCGAATACAATTTTTACATATACACTGTCACTCATTTAAAACTTCCTCTCTAAATCTGAAAACGTGAATAGTGACATTTAATAACTGAGAAGACGTTCACATGCTAATTTTTCACATAAAATATGTCACTATTCACATTCTCTATATGAAATTCACATTTTTAGATTTAGAGAGTCGGAAACTTAAAAAAGCAGACCTTTCGTCAAATCAAATTAACAAATTATCATTAGTAGATTTTTAATTCTCTGGCGGTTCGTTACTCAAATCTCGCAAGTTCCTAATTGACAAAACGCAAAGTTTTTGCACTCGCAGTGGTAAAAATGGAGTTTGAATTCTTCAATATTCCTTCTGCGAACTTTCGGCGTATAATCAACCGGACACGCCGGACTGACGCGCTCGTTCAAATCGACGAAGTTTTGAATAACCCCGTCCGAGCGAAAATATAGAAAAGAATACAAAAAGTTCGAGACACTTTGGAAATCGCACGCGTGAAAGTTTCTGATAAAAAAAATTACATTACGATGGAAACGGCGCACAGGAAGCGACGGCAGCGGGAGGCTGCGGACGGCTGCCGGAAACACGGGGAGCGCATCGAGAGGTACATCAACAGTGTATCGCACATCGACCGGGCCGCCAGGATCTTCTTCCCGGCCTCGTTCACCCTGCTGATCGTATGCTACTGGATGGTCTACGTCACCTACCAGGAGGAGTTCAAATGGCAGGACCCGCCGATGGGCTCGGCCTCCCACTGATAAAATCGCTCCGGCGATCTTTTACGATTCACAAAAAAGAAAACAGAACGAAGAAAAATAAGAAAGAACAAAAAAAGAAGAAAGAACCAAGAAAAAGATGAAAAAACGAAGAAAAAGGAAGAAATAACGAAAAAAAGAAGAAGAAAGAATAAAAGAGAAAAAGAGAAGAAAAAAAAGAAGTAATCACAGAAAATGTAATGAAACGAAAATTACAAAGCTCTGGTTTGTAGACTTTTTTTAAATTACACGGATACCCTTGATGTGCGAATGTACCTTCTCTCTAAATCTGAAAATGTGTGAGGCCCTTAAAAGTTGTGAATAGTACAACACATTCGTTCGGTGGCAACATTTCTTTATTCACCTTTTTTAAGTGAATTTCACATTTTTAGATTTATTCGTTTAATACTACAATTCATGTTTTTCTGCATCTTTACTTGTAATATTTATTTAAAAATTGTTTTAATATTTCGTTCAGTGTTGATTGTCTTTATATACATGCTATCTCTTGAGAATCCTGAGAAGAATTTAAGAAATCTGCAATTTTTCTACAAAAAAAAAACGTCAGTTTTAAGGACATACAGGAACAAAACGAACAATTGAATTGTTCAAGGCTTGCAAAGTTCAATTACAAGTGGAACCAAATATGCAGCGCTTATGTCGACGCGAATGTCAAAAGGAAGCGTTGTATCATGTTGATGATTGCTTTTTAATTTTCTTATCGAAGATTATTTTTAACGATAACACTTCGTGTATACTATAGAGTTATACGAACTGTGCGTATTAATTTTTCATGTATACATGCCTGAGGGAAAATTAAAATGTATTTCTTTGTGATTAAGCTTGTCGTGCTGATTGAGTTTTAATATTGCTGTTTGTCAAGTGCGACGTGTATATTATATAAAGAATTTAATGATATTGTGATAATAAATTAAAACGCATAAATCATTCGACTAATTTACATAATTGTAAATAAAGAAACTTGCTATTTGCTTGAATGTGTTTCTTTGATCGTTAGCAATTTATTTTCACGTTTTCAGCATTTTTTCATTAACAATAAATAAGTACGTGTGCTTGGGATTAAATTGAAACAAATGTACATATTGATGATCGCGAAACTTCATTACTAGTACTCAATATAAAAAAATTACAATGAAAGCTTGTTCGATCTTGACTGATTTAAGAACATACAATCATAGCTCAGCTCAAAATGTAAATAGAAAACCAATGTATACCAAATAATACAGAGTAAAAATGCGATTAAAAATACTTAAAAATTTCCGTTTCTTATCAATGTATAATTAGAGAAACAAAAAAAACTTTACAATTTGTTTAAACTAAAAATTAATCATTTATAGAAGAGAAATGGATTCAATTTCTGTATGAGTAGACAGAACTTTTTGCATAAAAAAAGATTTTAAGTATTACCTGTCAATGAAAAAATGTTATATATATATGTAAAGTAAAATAAGCAATGCTGTTATTGTGAATGTTTAAAATAAAATACCTTAAAAAATAGTTGCCGTCTAAATTTATTTTCCACCTTGTAACTCCCCCGCTGAAAAAGCTTTATTCATAAAATTCATTTTTTTAATAAATTAATATCATTGATTATTAATTTATCATTTTATCAATACATTGAAGAATAGCAGAAGATTTTAATTTTTATTTTTAGAAAAAAAATCGTTTTTTTTTTAAATTAAATAATGAATCAATTTAATCCTTGATAAAATAGTTAAAATATCATTGTATATAATCATACAGAAATTGAAATAAGTTTTAGATAAAAATTACTTGACGTTTTGGTACGATTTTCAGTTTAAAGCTTCGTTACGTTCTTTCACTCGTATTTTTCAGTTTAATTTACAGTGAATAGTTTAAGTTTACTTTAGCTTTGTTTATTACTTCAATTTTGTATTTAAGAACTCTTTAGTCCGGTGAATTATAAATAAATAATTTTCAGTGGATTTTGAAAAAATTTTCGGCTGAACTTTTTCAGTAAGAATATAGCAGTTCGATCAGAGGCAGTCCCTTAATAAAAGCCGAGGAGCCCGCGGCGCAGTTCGATCGATGTTCGATGTAAAGTTGCCACACGACTCGTTGACAAATGCACATCGGGCGAATCTTGTCGCTTATCTCAGACTGACGGGAGCCCGTCCGCATAAACTGCCTCGTCCAAGTAATATCCACCGGAATTTACAAAGAAGTAAAAAAAAAATCTCACTCGATCGAATTCCAATTCAATTTCTCCTCGCCTGGACAAAAAGGTCTGGACGGACCCATGAGTGTCAATTCGCAGTAGGGCCGTGAAAATTTAGCAAAGAGTCACGCTGAGCACAGTCAAGATGAACGCAGCAGTCGTCGAGTTGACGCCGAGCTCCAGTCAAGAATCGTAAGCGAGTTCCGTGCACTTTTAACGCGTAGATTTTTTTTTATCTTTTTAAAGAGTCCAAAAGCAGATTCGAATTTTCCAACCTTTCCGCAGACTGAGTGAGGTGTGCAGCGGCAACGCGATTCACTGTCTCCCTTTTTCCTCTTCTCCTTTTTTTCTTTAAATTGCTTCGCTACAGCCACTCTAGATTCGAATTTTAAATTCAAATGTATCGAGTTACGAGAGAAATTTATGTTTTCCCGCTGCACTGTCACAGAAAGCTTTTCCTCCATTTAAATATTAAGCGCGAAATAAAATAAACATTTTCGCGAAGGTAACAAATTTAAACAATTCCAAATAAATAGTGAATGCAAATAAAAATGCACTCTAAATACAGCGAATAAACGTAAGAACGAGAACGAGAAGAGGATAAATAAAAAATAGACTTAACCGAAATGATTTCCTGTTTATTTCTATCGAACGATTGCGACGTACCGCGCCGCAAAATTGTCGCCGCATCTGCATTGGCCGTCGGGGGGAAAATCGTAGCCTGGATGAGAAGCAGCAGGAGGCGGACGCGTGCGAAATGGACTGGAAGAAGAAGGTGAACGCGGCTGCATCGAGCGAGGACGAGGAGATTGAGATTTCCGGATCGAAGGCGGCAGCCGCCGACGCTGCCGCCTCTCCCGCCGTCGGGGGGGAGGAGGAGGCGGTGGAGGCCGCGGCCGACGGAGTCTCATCGGTCCGCCGGCTGAAGAGTGCCACGCTGGACCGGATGGGCAAAATGCTCAAGCTGCACTCCAAGTCGAGCGGCGAAAAAGTACGTTTGTCACCCGTTAACCGATCACTTGGCTCAGATATTTATTACATCGAAATCTTAATTCGAAACGCTACTGCGCGACTATTTTATTTTTTTTTTATTTATTTGATACTGCTGAAATAGTTAATTATTAATATTTAAAGATTTTTATCTTCTAGACTAGTTGGTCAATTAATTTAATTGCGTTTCTCATTTCGCTGTTTGCTGTGGTACATACTTATGATACAAAAAGCTGTATTGATTAAACAGCAGAATTAATTTAAACAATTTAAAAAGTTACAAAGTGTGCGAATGTCGTTTTGTAGCCGGATGTAACGCCAGTTCTTGCGAGCAACGACGATGCATCTGCGAGGAAGCAGAAATTCAATTCCTTAACAAGAATGTTAAGGTTCACCGATAAAGAGGACAAATCAAAATCTCTCGGGCAGTATCGAGGCCATTCACTGACGCGAATTTTACGGAGAAAAGTGCCTATTGAGGGCGATAATCCGCCCGACAAGCCAGAAGAGCAAGTTCGCGGACTATTCTCCAGATTACTTGGACAAATCAGAGGAAAGCATTAGTTATTAACGACGTTTCTCTCGTTTTTTTTTAAATACACATTTCAGGCTCACGATTTTTTTAAATGAATTTTTTTTTTCAAGTTATTAACGGATGTACCTGCGCGATTTAGTTTAATCTTTAAAGCTACTTTACTGTAATAAACTGAACAGATTTTTTTTATAGGTCGAACAACGAAGACCAATTCTTCACAAAATTCATCACAAAAAATGAAAGAAAAAAATCCGCCACTTTCGCCGAAATCACCTTCCAGCTCGGGTTTATCTGACGTAAACCTCGAAAGTTCATGTCCAATTGGGATAAGTGCTCGTCGACAGATCTAAATTTTTTTTTACTATTTGCTAAGTAACAAGAATTTACATTTTGTATGGTAATGAATAAACTTCTATTGAAATAATTTTATTTTTTGACTGACAGCTATTTTTATTACTAGCAGTAGGATTTTTGAAAAAATAAGACAGATTTCCTTAAGAACACCATGTTTATTATGCGCGTTCATCGACGTCCGAATTTTAAATAAAAATTTATACAATGTCAGTTTTATTTCTTACAGTATGTATTAATAAAGTTATAAAAAAATCTTCTAAAAAGTTTAAAAACGTCATTTTTTTACTATAAAAAAGGAAGATCTTTTAATGTATAAATATGAACTGTTTATAACATTTTTTTTTCGAGCCAAAAGTGTAATATCAGCTTGAGATTCGTTCGATGACATAAAAAAGGCCGACTTATATGTGATTTCTTTTCAGTAGGTAATCTTCGGATTTCATATTTTCTGCTTTAACATCAATGGATATGCAAATTATAAACGAGCGGAGCTGTTACTTATATCTGCGATGGAACATCGATAGACAATTGTAATTTATCAATTATCACAGTATAACGTAAGAGCGTTAGCTTATCTCTTCGCATTGGAAATATTTTATAACATCTAGTGTACATTGTGATGTAATCTTTTTGTTCGAGATGCGCTAATAGGATCGCGAGACTCGCGACTATTTGCTTTGTTCAATCTACAAACTATAGAGCTTTATATACTGAAAATTGGAATATTTTGTCGACCTATAGACGATGATTTTGTCGATTATCTGCGCTTCGCATTTAATCTACGCTTTGTTCTTATACATACATTCGCCGAGGCATTTAATATGTCTTAGGCCTATTGCGCGATAATATAATCTTTGTTTCTTCAAAATTGCAAACTTATGTCCGTCACATTTTATACAAAATTAATTACATCTTATAACAATTTCAAATGATCATTGACCTTCTGTTACTTAAGTACAAATATTTGTTTTATTTAAAGAATATTTTGACTGTTCATCTTTAAATTAAAGAAAATTGTAAATTAATAATACATTCGTAAGCACAATAATTAAAAATTGGAGTTTTGAATTTAATAACAAATTGTACGTCGAAAATATGTTTCAGTTTATTGTTTTGCGCCACATAAATATAATCACAATCGTGGAAAAATAGAATTTCAAATTGATAAAAAATAGCTTTATCAACGAGGAATTGATAAATTCCACAAGACTATTAACGCCTCTCGATAAAAACCATCGCTACGACGCACTTTCAATAATCGAAACAGGAATAATTGACAAGTGCAATACAAAAAAGTAAATGGCAAAATAATACACAAATGTCAACGTCGGTATTTCATAGTAATAATACTTATCCATAGTGAGGTTATTAATTAATAATAATAAAATGCTGCAAAAACAATAACAATTGTAATAATAGTAATAATACAATTCTCGATAGAATGTTTCACCTTTGCAACTTAATTTCTCTATCTCTCTCTTACAAACGACAGAGACGTCTCTTAGACGAATGTCTAATTTATTATCATTATATTTATAGCTTAAAAACTACTTAAGTTCTAGGAAGACTGATTTACCGACAAACGCACGATTGTTAAGAACAGAAAAATACCATCTAAAATCATTTACATTGTACATTTATACAATTGGTTAGTTTCGAAATAAGATTAATAAAAGAGTAGTTATATTCTCAACGAAATGAAGTTCATCATTTTTTTCCCTTCATTTTGTCGGTAATTCAGAATTGTGTAATAACACTCAACGATGATCGTGGCACCTTCTTTTGCAATTAGCAATTTAGCGATATGTTAATAAAACGCTTCGAAGCGTACAATTGAAAATTATGAATACTTTTATTTGCTGCTTCAAACATTCGTTTATTTTTACGAGAAAGATTATTTTCTGTAATCGATTAAAATTACCTTTACACTGTTCATTAAAATTGAAGAATTTCAAATTGATACTTTAGACTTTAAAAACATTCATTCACGACTAATGAAGTAGAAAATGCACTTTTATTTTCTCGCATTAAAATTGGCGAAATATGCGATATTCGATTGTACAATGACTTTTCTACCCAAAACCAATTTATTCTGTGCATCCAACATCAAAACATAAAAAAATTCGAGATTTATGCATCTCTCGTCCGATACAATTCTTTTACCTCATTTTTCACGACTCTCGCGTTTCATCGAGGGAGAAACTTTTTCGCGAGAGAATATGGCTTTCTACGAAGATGCGAGTTTCTTGTTCCCATAGATTTTCGCCTGTTTATTTTCATTAACTTCATGTTAAACCTTAAAAAAGGAAAGCAGTGAGTATCAGGATAATATTCGGGTACGAATACCCTTACTTTTTACAGGGACAATTATGTAGCCCATTCGCTGATGATTAACTGCTGTGTATAAATTAGAGCATCTTTCGAGACTTTTTTAGTAGTTCGCATAGGTAAACAGAAAGTCGCTCTTCTGTCACCAAGATCGATCGACCATAAAATTGATTTTCGATTAATTCATAAATTTACAAATAATAACAACTTGAGCAAATTACCGAGCAAATTGAATGGATTAGTTATACACTAACGAAATAACTAATACTTAAGCATTATAAAATTAGCTGTTGATAATTGAGATTACCATATGTACTCAAGTAATTAAGAATGATGGCTGTCATAAAGCCATAATAATAGAATTTATAATTGCATTTTTATATCACAAAACTAACTAACGAATGTTCGTGAAAGAACTAAATAATCGCTTTATATAACATAACTAATTATTTACAAAAAAGTAAACGTAATCGTTGAGGTAGTCGAGGTTTTGAGTACGAATTTTTAATATGCCTTTCCAAGGCAAAAGTGAGGGGCTTCCTTTCATATTTCTGAGATTCGATTTGTGTACAATTTATTTATTCACCAAAATTTATTTATACTTTTTTCAAAAGTAAAAATGTATTAAAGACAACGACTTTTGTTTTCCCTGCAATTACTGCTTTTAAAAACCAAAAAAAAATTGGTTCATGGCACGACAGTAATGAAAACGAATTCTTTTAAACTTCCATTCAGCTAATCAAATAAGATATTCATTTATCTTAAAATGGACTTAATACTTTAAATTGTACACTGTTTTGAACTCCCTGTTCTTACGATAGTTTTCGTTTGCCCTCGACTACCCTCAAACGCTCGCTCAGAACGTTCGTTCGAACGTTCGGTAATGGACGGAGGCTGCTGCTTCTCAGTGTCAATGTGCAAATCAATGCATGTCGTCGATCCTTTCACGTGAGCGGGTCACGTCGCCATGCTCATCCTGTCACCTGCTCGGCCGTCGTCGGTCGATCAACGGCGACGAATCGATCGGAATGTCTTGTGAGCTCTCGGGTCTCGAGAGCGAAACCCTCGCCGTCAGCTTGAGATTCTCGCTCTTCTCCATCTCTTCCATCTCCTCCTCCGCCGCCTCCTCCTGTTCCTTCTCCTCTGCGTCCCTCGAGCCGCTCGGTATCAGTCTTTCGCACTCATCACATTCCCGACTCCGCGATACCTTCATCATCTGTAATAATAATTGGATCAAGGTTACACGAGTTATTCAAGAAAAGTTTCCCTTTCTCCTGCAGCATATTGTTTTGACAAATGTCATGGTCATTTTGTTTTCATGCTTACTAGCGGTGGTTGATTTAACAGCCAAAATGAGAAGTTGTTTTATAAGGCTAATGAATATTTATAGATGATTAAATTTCGCTATCATTAAATACAAACTCAATATGCTTTTTATTAAAAGAAGCATTAATTATTAATTTAGATGTTGCAACCTATATGTTTGAGTTTTTCTGTGTGAATCAATTTACAGTTTTTTAGTTATTAAGATTACGCGATTTCTCTGTATGTACAATATTTATAAAATGTACGGATATTATTCATACATATTTTTAATTTTTCTGACATTTGTAACTTTTTAACTTATTCTTAAAAATCAGAAAGCATTGTAATGATATTATTAAAGACTTTTTAAAACCACGTGGTGTCTACTTATGAACACAAATACATTAAAAAATAAACAGATAAATACACATGTTCTACTTCTTGGATTCCTACTAATTAGTTAATAACTAAACTTGAAGATATTACAATGCAAACTACCTACATAAATATAAATAAAATATTATAAAACATTACAAACTCCCCATATAAAATTACTATTCAATTTTCAAATTAATTTCATTCACCTTTTACTGACAAGAAGTTTTACAATTCAGAAAAAATAAATATAGTTTGTAAAAATATGTACCAGGTAGGATATACATACATATTTGCTGAAAAAGCAGACAAAACAAAACATGATAGAAATAAAAATTGCATGCTTCATTCCACGTCGACAAAGTACATTGAAAAATTTCCCTGGAAAAAACATCAGATGTGGGGCACTGCTCACTGTTATATCAAAATAAAAAAGAAAAATCCAAGCTCTAAGATTTACGCAAAAAATATTAATTATTTTAACAAAGGCAAAGATAAAATTTTGCTCAAGATAGTTAAACCAAATCTTTGGATACCTCCAACTTTAACAACTGTGAGTGTATGATTTGATTACTTTCGTTTTCTTCATATTTTGACATAAAAAATGATTTCTAAATTTTATGAGGTGCAGTGATCCAAATCTTGTGTATCCTTCCAATCAATTTAAAAATTGAGATAAAAGACGAAATAAAAATATGAGAACGTGCAAAATCAAAAAATATATTAAGTAAAAAATCCAAGCAACGAGATGAACTTCTTGTAACTTTTTATTCGAAAATTACCGTCGGAGTAGTATTCGCTGCTCGAATGTCACCTTTCCTTCTCATTCTCATTCTCATTTTCAGCCTCGACTGGGCTCTTTGCACTTTCGACCGAGCTTCGATTCTTTCCTAAATTCAAATATCGAATGGATAAAGATATTAAGAAAAAAAAATTAAAAACAAAAAATGTTCTTAGTAATAAAAAAAGTTGTTTTTTATATTTTCAGAAATTAATAGCTTAATTTTTTTATACTTAAAAAGTGTACCCCCAATAATAAATTAAAGTTAATAATATAATTATTAAAAAATAAAACCATTGGTTTTATATATCATTCGTTAATGCTTCTCATCCAAAGTTTTCAGCATTCGAAAACAGTAAGAAAAAAAACATAAAATTTAGTGATTTAGTACCAAAAAATCATGGTTAAACTTAATGATGTAGAAAATTTAACGTCGTTAAATTTCAATTTCATATTATCACTTAAATTAATTAAAAATGTTAGAAACCTAAAGACAGGGATGGGTGAGATCTCTGTAAAAACTGTCACTACCTTCAAATGCCTGATTGTCGTGTATTTCCCGAGGCGATCCTGTAGTATCTTGTCCTTCAAGGACGGCCAGAAGACACTGATGTATGCAGATGTACTGCTGCTCAGTTTGAACCATCCACACACGTTCTTTCCTCATGGCCCAGACGATTCCGAAAATATCTACGTAGTCACTAACGAGGATTTGTTGAAGTATTCGGTCAAGAGTTATGAAGGTACCGCTGCGTCCAACTCCGGCACTACAGTGCACAACGATTGGACGCTGGTCCGGTTGGACCCGTTCACGGAATGCGCGGACAAAGCGTGCTAAAGTCTGAGGAGGAGACGGCACACCGAAGTCTGGCCAAGTCGTGAAGTGGAAGTGCTGAATAACTCGTTTTGAGTCACCCTAAGAAATAATTTTTATCGTATTAAAAATGAATGTAAGTACTTAATGATTATTCCACTTGTTTTTCTCTTTAATACTTACTCTGCGAAGCATAAATTCAGTAATACTCCAATCGGAATAATGAGTCTCATTCAAAATTGTTACAGAAATATCTCCGTAATAAACTGGTAGCGTATCCGTGGGCCAGTAGTGATCACATTTTTCGCGGCCTTTTTCGATACAACGTGTAAGCATTACGATAGCTCTACTATTGCTTTCCCAAACCATCCTCCAAAAGTCGTCCCTCGTTGAGTGTAGTGGACCTTGCGTAACAATGAATTCTCTTGGCGAATTGTGACCCTGCGAAAATTACACGTCTAGTTAGACTTAATTTAATTAGCCTTATTAGTTTAATAAAAAGAAAATGAAAAAGTCTAATATTGAGTATTTATCTGTATGACAGGCTTAGTATATGGTCATTGCTAGATATACAGCAATCCAATGTGGATCCTGTCAATTTTTGTTCCTTGTAGCTTTCTTTGTTTTATCATTTTATCAAAAACAAAAATATTGTACTAAACAAGGGTCGATCAAATCTTCTTAATTTTTAAAACTACACTGAATAAAAAAATGAATGCATAGAGAAAAAAATGTATAAACGTACAGGCACGTAATTAGCATTGATATAATCGGAGCCCTCTTCATCGTCGACTGGCTGGAGTTTGAATCTGCTATGATCGTATGGTAAAATATTCGTAAAACGATTCTTCGGCCTGTTGCACGGCAAATCTGCAGCAGTACAAGGCTGATCGCGTCCCACGTGTTTCAGCTCCTCGAACTCTTCGGAAAAGCGGAAATCCGAATCTGCCGACATCGTCCGGTAGTGTTCCGCAAACTTTTCCACTCTGATCGGTCGACTAAAATCACAATAATTTATTTAATCATTTAGAAACCATTTGACGTTGATCGCTATGATATTAAAAAAGCAATCAATAATTTTTCGATAAATTCTTAATTATAAATCATTGATTTCGAAGTATCTACGAATGCATGTTTATGAAATTAATAAGGAAAAGCGTAAGTTCGTAATTTTAAAATATAAAACAGGGTGCGTCCGATTATTGTTTTTACCACACGCATATATATCTCAAGACAAATGCGTAAGCTTCGAGTGACTCAGTGTCGCAAGTAAACGATAGCGCTTTAATGGAATCTACATTAAAAATGCAAAGCAATTATTTTTCAGCCTTGCACTCAGATCGTACAACTTCATAAATCTCGAGAAACTTGAAAAACATCAAAGAGTTTGTTCCTGCATGTTGCTCCTAATTATTGTTACATCACTGATGGAATAAGATGAAAAACTCGATCGTTAATTCTACACTGCTATTCAATAAAAAAAAGTAAATAAAATAATTAAATAAAATATTACAAAAAAAAAGATGACAGAGATTCGATAAGGGAATGTGATAAGGGAAAAAAATGCGAATAATGCATTACCTAGTTTCAATGACGCTGTCAGGTAGCGAAAGGTCGTCGGTCGCTCTGGTCTCGGTGGTCTTGCGTCCTTGGCTCCTGCGCCGCCTTATTAGCAGTCCGATGCCGAGCAGGGCCAAAAGCAGCACGATTGGCACCGTCACGCCGACTATGATTGCCGTATTGTCCTTATCTGCTTGCCCCCGGCGGCGCCATCGGAAAAAGAAGGCGCGAAATTAAGTTGGCCGTTCGGTATGGGAGGCGCACGACGGTCAATTCAACTTTGCACACATCACGGACACAACGAATGACGAAAACCAAAGCAGCGTGCATGGCAATGCGAGTTTTTTTGAATAATTATTGCGTGTTCTTGTGTCTCTTGGCTCATGCATTGCTTTGTACTCCTTTTTTCTCTCTCCGTCTTTTCTTTTTATATTTCACGAATGTACGAATGTACGCGGAATGGCAGGGTTATGTGTGTCAATGGTATAAGGTGTAGTTTTATTTTTTTTTCTCTCGTTTCGTTACTTTGGACTTGAATGCGTGTGAGAATGTGATAATGACTGTCTGAATTGTTTTTGTTGTTAATTTGCAGATTATGCTTCACTCTGTTTTTTTTTTCACTTTATTATTAGCTTACCTGCCAACAGCAATCCTTAGGCGAGGCATGTGCACGAAATAATTAAGCATGAATTTTTTTCGAAATCTTTCACGTTTTTACATTTTGTTTACGTCTTTACACCCGCACAATAGTACATGATTACTTTCTTCTTACATTGCACATTAAATCCAACTTTATTTCATTAGCCACTTAAAGTATATACTATTAACTTGACTTCTATTTTAATTTATGAAATTATTAAACTCTATTGTTATCAACAGTGTACTCTAAGTTTACCCTGAGAGCTTAAAGATTGAGTAAATAATGATATCAGTTTTAAAATGTACGAGAAAATCATGATAATTTAAGAAATATAAGTATTCAGAAAGTATTTTAAAATCTGTAAGTCTAATGTCAATCATAAAAAATAAATCATTGTCACGGCACTCACCAGTTTGTATGGGGAAACTGTAGCTGGTATCGGTGAACTTGTCAGGGGCCGTGAAAGCCCGCACTTTCACCCGATACGTGGAGCCAGACTTGAGCGGACCGTTACAATAACCGCTTTTGTTTTCACAGTTCTCCTTGCCAATAGTGAAGTCCTCCACCGAGCCATTTTTGAAGGGATAATACGCCTCCATCACCTACAAATGTTCCAAAATTAGTGTTTACATTCTTACACATATTTTAAAAAATCTCTCATATAATAAATAACATCAACGTCGACATTTTTAATTTACAGTGGACAGCAGAGCTTCGTAGACATTTTTCCATTACACTATAAAGAAACAAACGCTGTCCGTCTTAAATTAAAAAGTCAAAAGCTTTAAAAAATGGAAGTTTGAAAATATAATTATTTAAACGTCAAGTTGGCTATTAGCGCAAAAAACTCTTACGGAAGTGCCATCTCTTTATCGTTTCAAACTTGAACACCCACCTGATAAGGAGGCCAAATACTGTAAGCTTGCACGTCTCTCCAACTAGGCATTTCTAGACCACTCGCGTTTTTGCTGTCGTCCTCGGCGACAATAATCGTGTAGGAGATGACTGCACCGTTCTGCTCGCTGAAGTAGTTCTTCCGGAATCTGATTTGTATCGTCGTACTACTCTTGCAAACTTCGGTAGGCACCACCTGCGACAGGGGCTTGGGTGGGGCCAGTATAGGCATCTTTTGCTTCCAAATAGCTTCGGGCCCGAAGCCGACGCGCGTCTCCGCCTGGATGCGGAAGATGTACGTCTTGCCGGGGATCAGGTTCTTGATCGTGCCGCGGAACTCGGTGGACTTAAAGTTGAGATGCTGCGTGTGCGCCGAGCCCTGCAAGCGCACGTGGTGTTACGTAAGTCAGCGCAACGAGTCAACTGCAGCCGCCTACCTCTCCGCCCGTACGTCGGGAAATTTTCGCGCTATTTTTCCTCGCGCACTTTTTCTCCTTTTTCATCCACTTTCCATTCGTTCGATAAATTAAGTAGAGCGAATCGTGAGGGCGTTTATCGACCGGCGTGTGCACTCATACGTGAGAATCAATTAATTTTTTTTTATCATTGTCCGCAGTTTTAGCCCGTACCTCGTTCAAATGCCGTTGTTAAATTATTTAATACATTTAATAGAATGTAGTGACTCTGATTTCAAGATGCCCGTCTGCACGTAACAGTGGCTACAGTGATTTGTAAACTACGATTAATCTTTCGCACGATAATTTTAACATAGCAGTCTTATATTCCCGGCGATAAAGAATACGTAAGAGTCGAAATGTCAAGATAATTTATATTAAAAAAAAAATAAAATTAATAGTACTTTTATCTGTTTATTCAGTGGCTAAATTTATAAATTAACTAAGCGATCGTTATTAAGATCGAGATACCGTACCTCAAGTCCATAGGTGATGCTGAACTTGCGAATGATGCCATTCTGTTCTTGACTGGGTAGCGACCACTCAAAGCTGATGTCACTGGGCTGGATGTCGGTCGGATGGAACTTATCGACCCGGCCGGGATAGGACTCGCTCGTTGTAAAACTGGCACTGAGGGGGTTTGACCGCCTAAGATAATTTGACTCTGTACCGGAGCGCACGACCAGCGTGAAAGTATAATTGCGGTGGGGGCTTCAACTCGGTGATCGTTATGCTATTCATCGACGTGATGTTCTGCACATAGTTGTCATCGGCGTTTATGTATTGCACCTCGAACGCGTCGTATTCACCGCGAGGCGGTTCCCAGGTCAGCGTGATCTTCGTGTCATTGATCTCCGTTGCGTTGATCGCCGATATCGGCTCCGGATCTGTAAATAAATTTTATTGAAAAATTACATTTCTTCCTGGCTTGATAAATTGCAAATAATAACATTTTTTTAATGCTGAATTTACGTGAAAATTGTTCACACTATTCAGGAAAGCATTAAGAATTCATATTTTCATTTTTATTATCTTGTTTGGCAGGCTTAGTACATGGTCAAGCTACATAAGGCAAGCCACTGTGGATGCTGACAATTTTTCTACCTTGCTAATAAATCGTGTCATCAATTAAATGACGAAAACGAGCAAGTTTCATTAAACAAGATGTACACCATATGTACAAATATTAGCAATTTAATTGTTTTGTCTGCGAATATATTTTCTTAGCATTATTACCTTTAAAATGTAACCATAAATTTTTTTTTACAATTTTTTCTCTTTGTATGATCAACATGCCTTTAGAAATTAGTGTCAACAATATGAAGGATGCATATACAGTTTAGCTTTTCAAAACAAGTTCTCTTTTTTACATTCCATCTCCAATGTGAAACTGCGGTTGTCTACTAATTTTTGAAAAAACAGTTTTTTAAATGGAAATGAAAAAATTTACTGTGCAATACTTCTTTTTTCTTCACCACCAAAGTCTTGGGCTGGAATGAGGTTGGTATTTCAATTAACGTAATAAACGTAATTAATGTCACTAATGGAAGCAAAAAAAAAAACATACAAGTAACACAAAATTCTTTACAATAGAATGAACGAAAACATTAAAGATAAATATTTGCAATATTTTAACCGAATTGACAATGAATTTTTTACGAGTTAAAAAATACTTTACAATTGTATGTAGTTACATGTTTAAGGTCAATGGTTAAAAAAAAGTGGTTAACCGACAACTGGCAGATTTCACTTAAAAGTCGGAAGTAATAACTAATTCTCGAGTGAATAAGATAAAAATTTCCACTCTGGAAAATAAAGAAGGAATGGACCGCTACTCACATAGTCTGTCCTGCCTGAGGAGAGGCCTGCTCTCGACCTTGTCGCTGACGGTCCAGACCGTCACGTTGTAGAGACGACCGGGCGTAAGGCCCGTGAACGTGACCTTGGTGTCGGTGTCGTTGATGATGCGCTCCTGCGTAGTATTGACACCGTCGCTAATGCGGAACCGATAGAGATCGAAGCGCGAGGACTGGACGGGCGTCGGTGTGTAGCGCAGCGTGAGCGAGTCCGGCTGGTCGCGATCGACCACCACCACCACCTCCGACTGAATCAGCGGCACTGCTCGTCGCGGGAGAAACATAAAGGATTAAAACGCCGCTCTTGCTATACAAACTCGATTTCGTCAAGCTACGAGCTAACTAAGACAGTCGCGCACGCATGCACACGTCTTCGTGACATGCATGTACGGAGGTGTGTTGCAAGGCGCCGAGAAATCGTAACTGGGATTACTCGTTTCAGTTTTGCGAAAAAAACGCAATGACTTTAGCGAATTCCTCAAATAAACGCTATTTTTTGTTATAATTTCAAGTAAGTGTAGTTATTTTTACGTAATACATTTGTATCGAATTAAAATTGATAATTAGTAATTAAACCGTTTTTTAAAAGGACTGCAGATTATGCGATAATCTTGCAATATAGGAAGCCATCCATTCGTTTATGAACAACGTCAATGAATGCTAGATTACTTCTGATCACTTTAATTGTGATGTAATACTTTTAAATGCTTTCAAGTAATCCAAGTTTCTTTTCTCGTAATTTAATTACATTTTGCGATAACTATGTAGTTAGTAATTATTACACTACAGTAGTTAGTATATGCGGTACGACACTTACGAAAAAAAATATACCTTGATCTGTTCCCAGTTCCTTTTCACCTTTACAAGCGTAATGAGAGCATGGAGAAAATTCATATGAGTTAGTATTTAATAGCGAATTATGACAGTTATGTGATAATTAATAACAAATAATGTTAAAAGTAAGCAAGATCGGAATATAATAAGTATATGCAGAAAAATATACTCGATATATTACTATATCACTACCATGAGATATCATAAGGCTAAGATATAGTACTTTTTGCCCTATCATACCTATAAATCTCCTTTACGAAGTTAACTGTTACACTATATAAAGAAACTTGATCAATAATAGCAGTGTATTAACAAAAATTTGTTTAGTGTACTTCAAGTTTATCAAATTAAACAATGTTAAAACATGCACTCAATCCATGTTATCCCTTGTAATGAAAAAAACTTATGAAAAGTTTTGAATAAATACTCTACTAACTCGTTCGAGTTTTCAGACTTGTTGTATCGCTAACAAGATCATACGATACTGTGAATACAGTAAAAACGTATTCCACGCCTGGCATCAAATCTCCCACTAAAATTCTCTCAATGTTGTGAATGACCGAGGAGGGTGATGGTAAGGAGCCATCGTCGTAGCCGATATTTGATAGATCGCTACTCGCTGTTGCATTCTTCACTCGTACAACGTCAGGCTCATCCAGAGACCACCATTTTAATGCATAATATTCGATCCTACCCTCTGGACGAAGCCATTCTAAGGTTACATTCGTCGAGTCGATTACAGGTGTAACATTCACCACTGGATTCGGACCTAAATTAAAAAAAACGCATATGTTAATGTAATTCGTTGACAAAAAGTAGATACAAAATAAATGATTTAAATTTTAAACATCGTTAATAAATTATTTATAAAAAAAGGCTTACGAATTGTATGATTGACTTGAAGAGGGTAAAGGCTCTCAACCCCGAAGCTAACAGTATTGACTTGAATAGTATAACGCTCGCCAGGTGTCATGTCGGCCACTTCCGCTTCCGTTTCTTTTACACTAGGCAATTTAACCCATCGTGGGTCATCCTCCGTTCGGTACCTGATAGCGTACTCCGAGAATATAGAATCAGTCGGCGCCTCCCAGTGTACCAATACCGTATTACTCGTCACTTTTTCAATGCTCAGATTGCGTGGAGGATGTGGCACTATAAAAATTTAAATTTATTAAATGGAGAAACTTTTATTTGTTATTAAAAATTTTTATTAACGTGATAAACCAACTTTGTAACAATTTATTTTATGTTTTAAATTTCAATCAATAAAAATAAGGAAATTCCACTACATAATTTTTATAGATTGATATTGCAGAAGATGAATAATAACTGTTTACGATAATTTAAATGGAGATATAATTTATTGGATAAATGTTTTGCTGAATGCTTATCACTTGAAAGTCTGCGAATGCGAAAAAAAGAGAAAGGAAAGCTGCATGTGTGTCATCGTTGGCAGCTCGCCCAGAATGAATAATAAAATCACACTCACAAACAGCCTGGAAGTAGGCATGAGGCTCGCTTCTCAAGCCGTGACTGATGGCGAAGACCTTGACCTCGTACCCAGCACCGGGGTACAGGTCTTCGAGGACTATATGTGACTCGGTCGTGAGGGTCGTTGCGCTCTCGCCTGTGTCGTTGCGATTGTGTGTCACCTCGAACTTCTCCTGCCGCGAGTTCACGTCACTTTTCCATGAAATGTTCAAGCCTTTCTCGATCGACTTCAAATCCTCGATTATAGGACTTGATGGCTTCGTAACCTGATAAAGGACTGTTTCGTTCGACTCCACCTTACTGCTGATTGCCTGTACAATAATCGAGTAATTTCGACCAGGTAGCAAGGCTTCCAATGTTATCTAAAAAAGAATAAGATATAACGTTATTTTTTTGTCAACTTGCTTTTATCAATTTACATTTAATTTGTAGCGCAATTTTTTTTATTAAAGCAAAATATTTATTCGTTACCCTAGTTTTATTTGTCGTTAAGACGTTGCTGTCTCCACCAATGGTAGCCTCGACTTCATGATATTGCACTTTGTAGGTGTCCTGAGTACTAGTATTTTCCGGACTCCAAGAAACCTCAACCATCCAAGTTTTTTCATCAATCTCTGCTTTTAGATCTCGAACTGGCAGAGGCCCTGTTAAACAAATGTGAATTAGTAAATAATCTTTATCTATTATTTACAATGGTTAAATTATTTAAAACTAATATAATTAAAAGAGTGATAGCTAATAATACAGTCACAAGAAAAATTGCACTTAATTTTTACGTGAAATTATAATTCAACTTTAATAGATACTAACTGAGCGTAACATCTCTACTCGCTGGCCAGCTGGACACTTTGCCGGAGAAAGTTTTGACGACAACCTGGTAGGTCTTCCCGGGCTCAAGATCCTCAAAATCCCAACGGGTATCGTCCTCGCGATTGCGAGTTACTGGAGCAAAGCGCCTATTCCCAGCTAACGATATCTGATATTTGTCAAACTCAGAGGTGCCGTTTGGCGGTGACCAATAGACTCGGAATGACGTCGATGTAACCGACGAGTTGTCAAAGGTCACGTTGAGCGGGCGCAAAGGCACGGTACGATACTGTGCAGTTGTTGGAGCTGATGTTTCGTCCTCCGAGACTGTCTGCACCGAGATGTTGTATGCTCGACCTGCATTAAATGATATTAAATTAATATTAAATCTATTTCATCAAGACAAATTAAATAACTGAGCTTTAATTAGAATTTTTTAGAGAGAATTTAAATTCTGTTTCCTTCATCAGAAAATTCAACTACAATTTCAAAAAGAAAAAACAGTACGATCGTCTAGACGTTTGAGCGCTAAGAGAGAGTAGTTTGATGAAGGAGCAATTTAATTGGAGCGGAGTAAGGAAGAGGAAGAACCGAGGATTCAATTAGCGATATAAGAGGCTTACCGGGAATGAGGCCTTTGAAAGCTGCTTGAGCTGGTCCAGGCGGCTCCGATTCCTTTTCGATGTAGAGGACGGATTCAGCGGCATCTTGAGGATCTATGCTAACCTTGTAATAAGTGTAAATTCCAGCCGGATAAGGCGGTTGCCAAAGGACAAGTAGCGTCGTCTCGTTCCGAAACCAAACAATGAACTTTCCTGGAGTATTTGGCTCTGAAAAGAAAAAAAAAACAATGAAACATTTTCAACTATTTCGCATTATTTGATTAAGCGTTAGATCTAGAAGTTATTTACTATTCATTTTTTGTTTAAGTAATACTTTCAATTTTCAAGAACAAACTAACTCAAATTAACCAAACGCACAAGATTAGCATTCAACTTTAACACCGCATGCTTAAGAAACATTTTAAATTGTAGTAAAGAACAATGGGGTCACCCACATTTCAGCGAGCTCAGGAAAATGTTCAACGGAGTTTCTCAATTAAGTGAACATGCAGACGGCTGAGCATCCGCTCTGGATCTCAGGGCAACTAATTAAAAGAGACACACTTGTACCGCCTAAGTACCAGGCGACAGAGAAACTACGTTTTACACTAGTTAGCCTAAACTCCTCTACCGACAAGCACGAACTTCATAAACTTCATAAATGACGTTTGAAAGAACAAATTTACAAGATATCTCGTCTGTTCTATCGAAGAAAAGCCAATTACACTTTTTGTCAATGAAATAAAAAGTCCATTTAAACTTTTACAAGGAACTTGCACAATTAAGATCTATACCGTGAAAGAAAACACTTCTTGGAGCCCGGTCGTATTTTTCCCAGGGAATACCATCAAATGTGCTTTGGCGCAAATACTGTTTACTCAGCTTATAATAATGATTTTTTACAGTAAGGATATAAATTGACAATGTTTTTATACTTAAGGCAAGAAGGCTTTTACAGCTCAGACTAAATCGTCCGTTGCAGTTTTTAATATTCTTAAGAGAAAGTTTCTGAAACGTCTTAATACTTAAAATACTAATTATTCTTGTACGAATTGCGTTTTTTTTTTCTTTAAAGCGCAGAGGCGGATCAGTGCTGATACTGACTAGTAGTGAAGTTCCTGCTGGTGTAAGCGACACTCTCCTTTGTGTCTAGGACCGTGAAGAGTTGGAGGGAGTAGGTAGCGCCTGGCGTCAGGTCGCGCAGAGAGTAGGGCGCGGCGTCCCCCGGAACGACGCTCGTCCATGGATTGCGCGCGTCGTTGAAGCTCTGGACCCGCAAGCGGAAGCCCGAGTAGTTACCGTGTCGCGGTGGCTCCCAATGCACCATCGCCGATTTGCCGCTCTTCACCGATACCGTCAGGTTCGACGGTGGATCTGGCGCTGAAATAAAAACATTTTAATTAATTTTTATCAATCATTGTCCGTCCCCTTGCTTATTTATTTTCTAAACATTTACAGAAAGTATACATTTAAAATTGTTAACTGTACACTCCGTGGAAATTTAGCGAAGTGGCTTTGATATAATATCACGTGTTAAAATTGCTACGTCCAATTTGTTCGATGACTTAATCAAGTAGTCCAATTACTTAACCTGAAGTACTTGATTTAACGTAATGAACTTGATAAGACAACTCGAAAAAAAAATTTAGGCTAATCGATTTAAAGAAGATGATCTTTCACGAAACCAGAGTGATTCGATCTTTTGATAAATGCGATGCTAAATAAAAAGAACGCGAATATATTTTCCGTGAAACTGTATCCATTTTGTGATAGAAAGTATAATACGGCAGCATGACAAAGGCTCGACGGGCCAGCCATTGAAATTATTAGAAGAATTTCTTAACTTTCCAATGAGCTATCATTCATTATCAATACTTTCTATTGTAAAGCACAATGAATCGATCGAGAATTTTTTTACAGACCGATTGGATAAGATTTATAATAACAGCCCGAATGGATTTACTCTCTATTGTGACTAAAAGTTTAAAGCGCCAGGTGGTGGATGTGGAGCGCGCGTCTTAAGTTTGTTTAAGTATTGTGCAATATTTTTACAGTTGATTAATTTAATTGACAGAAGTAGGTAAATGGAATCGCCAAGTGCATTATAGTGCCAAGAATGTTCAAACTGACGTTGCAGTATTTCCGCGAAAACGATCGAGATCACTCGGTAATTGTCTGCTTCTATCAACGAGCGAATCATTCTTATTTATAAAACACTCGCGAATAGGGTCAATGCGCCAATTATTTTACACTTGTACATACAATGCATCTGCCGGTTATGCAACAATGACGTTTAATTACAAATTATCTTTTTTTTTCTTTAAATCGGATTAAGTAATGCAACTGCAAGAATAAATTGAATTTAATACTTTCATTAATCATTTTTACGTGTCAATGTTTGAGGACCGAGGCTTTATGGTCAAAACTGATTTAGTGCATCGTCGACGGCCGACAGTTCGTCTGACCCAGAAGCGAAATTTCGCTTATTCGCGTAGCCAGCCGAGGAGAGTAGACCTCGTTTTTGACAAAAGCCATCCCCGCGCACGAATTCATTACCTTCGTGAATCAAACAAAAGAGCTCGAGTCAATCTTACGTGTCTAACGTACCACCCCTCGTGTGGCAATGACGACTTTTCGAAGAAAAGACCAATGACATCTCAATTTTGCGAAATCATAAAAATGAATCCGTAGGAGCGTTTCATAATCACTTGGATAAAATTTCAATCTCTTTTATTATAGAAAGATTAATTTGAAAAAATAAAATATACTAGAAATTAATTATTTCTCCGTGACCTACAATGTCTATCGCGATAAGTAAGGTAGGATGTAGAAAATAATTTATCAAACTTGAAAATTAAATTTGAGAAGGAGATTTTATCTCCCACGTCGGACGTTTTAAGCCTTTCTTGTTTTTTTTATAGTCCGCTGATTTTCTGAGAAATCTTTTACGCAAAATGAATAAGACATTTATGTAAATAATAGAGCCTCTTATAATTTTTATTCCGGTCGTTTCGACGAATCCAGTAAAACAACAAAATAAAATTCGATGATATACATGTTCCGTCAGCTCGCAGTAAAGAGTTTAATTCAATGGTGCCGCGGTGCCACGGTCAAGCTCGACAAAGAGCAGTAAAAAAATAAAACAAATTAAAAAAAAAAAACGAAAGAAAAAGAAGAAAAGGAGAGAAGCAAAGAAGCATTCATTATACTTACGAGTGGTGATGGAGGCCGTCCAGGTGAGCCAGTCGTGGAGCGTGTCATTGCTATAATAGAGCCAGTACTCGTAGCGGGTGCCAGGTAGCCCGTCGCGGAACTTGATTACGTCGCCGATTTCCGAGGCGGCGAACGTCGTGTTGGGCGGCGGATATCCAACCCGCGGCGTGTAATCCAGCCTGTACCAGGAACCATACTGGGTAAGGTTACCCGGGATCTCGATCGCCAGGTCCGCCGATCTCGTAACCTGCAAAAGAAAGGCATCCTTAGAAAAAGAAATTAACAAAATTACTATACCTACTTTTTATTATTTTATTTTATGAACAGGACATAGTCGAAAATTAAAATAAAATTAACAGTCGTAAGAAGCAATTGTTATACAAATTTTTTTAATGCCCAGTGACGATTCGGAATCTATCATACTTCAGCAAATTCCAACTCCGTCTAGTCCTAAATACTGTAGACTAAACAGTATAAGACTATAGTTTTAATAATTTTAAGTCGTAAGACTACAGTTTTCCTCGATTAGGATCCTAAAGTGTCTGACAGTGACACGATCTATTATTATTAAAAAAAATAATAATAATATGTATATCCGAACTTTAAGTACCAAATGCAGTCTGCTATGTATTATTCTAGCGTCGTCCGAAAGTAGATATCCAACGAAACGAGCGAAGCGATTTTAAACAAAGAAAATAATGGGGAGTCTTATTTAAATTCCAAGCGCTTCTTGGTTAGCTCGGCTGACAATGAGCTGAATCAATAAATGCCATGTTCTATTTCGAATATATCGGTCAACGTACTTTCTAAATAAGACGCAAATATGAGCTCACGTACTCTAATTCACTTTTCCAAAGTGAAAAATAATTTCTTCCATTATTGCATACTGTTTTATTTCAATTTATTCGAGAAGATTATGTAGATTTTCCTTTATTATACATTTTTATCGGTAGAATTACATAATTTTTTTCATGAAAATTAATAAAGTCTAATAATTCCAGAGGAGAGATGCATATTTATAAAATCGAACGAGTCGTTTAATAAGCTCATTGACGCAGTGGGAAAACCGATTGTTCGTTGGTTAGATGCATCGAGTTAAACGCGGAATTCGAAAACAGAAATCGCGTGTCACGAGCTGGTATAGGTACCTTCTGTATTAGAGCCGCACTGTAGCCCGATAAAACTGGTATAACCGCGCGTGCAATCGAGTTCCTATTCATCATCTCTATCGACGAGCAATTTTTTATTTGCTATGCACGTGTCACTCGGAAAATTCATAAACAATGGGCTTGACGAGTTTGTCTTCCACATTTTTATAGAATGTTCCAAATTTATCGAACGTAATAATCACTTTACGGCGTACACATGGTACCGACGACGAAAAATGAACAATCGTTTACCTGAATTTTCGTAATCCTTTTAACAAATATTTCTCGAATAAAAATCGGAAAGTAAACTATAAGCGCAATTCATCAATAAACGAAGACCGGAATGCATTTTCCTATAAACAGTATATACTCTCCTGCGCTATACCACCATTATCTCTTCAGCACTTGGCGTTATGACTCGCCATTGCATAAGAATAAAAAAGAGCGTCGCTTACGGGCGATAAAGACGCGGATCGATTTGCATCGCTCGATGTCGAGAGAGAGAAAGAAATAAATAGTTAAAGAGAGAGGAGAGAGAGAGCGAGAGAGCGGAAGAAGAGGCTTAGAGCTGCGAGGCGGATGTGCGCGGCGCGCAGGATCGCGCGGTCATTACGATTATTATGCCATTATTTTCGTGACCGCGTCATCCAATGCGCACGTCGAGGAAAGAGAAAAAAAATCCGAGAGGCAAGAGCCCGTGGAGTAACTGACGCTTTCCGCGCTCCGCCGTCTAAGCGGAAGTAGCAGCTCGCTGTAGTCGAATTGCCACTGCGAAATTCTGCGCGTGGAGAACTCGCCGGACTGTAGGCGTAATTTTTTTTTCGCTTCTGCCCAATACGCTTTGTTTAGTTATTCGTATAAGTGTAAATTGAAAGAGACGACCGTCTGAATTTAACGAGTCAGTGGCAGCTAAAATACATTTAACAGTCCTCTACTATCCTTTCATGAAATACGACGTTGATGGATGTTAAAAACTTTTTAACGTATTTGTGCATGACTTGGAGGCGAAACGGTAATCTCATGATTGAAAGCGTGACTTATTTCATTTACATCTTTTTCGTTTATTAATATTAAACGATCATTGTTTGATTCAGTCGATATAAGAATACCATTGACCATTTTATTTCTTTGACAATTATCCTGCAGGTGTTAATAATAAAACTACGTATAAGTACTACATATTGAAAATATCGTTCTTTTATAAAATTAGTCGATAAAACGTCGTAGAAAGGAGTATATATGTACACACACGAAATAATTGTGTTATACCGCTGCACCTGAATCGGATTAAAATTATCGTGCAAAGTTTCAAAAGGATAAAACGGAAAATGGAGTTTTCACAAGTAATCAGCTTAAAACCAATTATATCGCTTTCTGGGTCACTTCGCGTTGGTCGCGAATGAAAATGAGTCGGTGTTCGGTATACAGAGATACACGCCAATTTCCATTGGTATCGAATGAAAAGAAAAAGACTGCACATAAAAAGCAGCGCGCGGTACGAATGCTTAAGTACCCTTCGATCGGCCGAAAAACAAAAGACCGGCTCAAAACTTCTGGCTTTTTGTTCTCGGCTAAAATATCGACTTTTTTCCCCTCGACTCGTCGGGTCGTCAACTCGTCACGCGGTCCGAAGCTGCGCTGCTGCCTCCCAGTGCTTTTCGCCTCCCGTTTTCAGGCTATTAATAATTCACGCATCAGCCGGTGCGCCGCGGCCGTCGCGTGCGTTCTGTTGATTCTGCCGCGACTTCACCTCCCTCTCCAGCGCGTTACACTTCTTCCGGCGCTTTTGATCTTCCGGCACATTCACGGCTCCCTTTATGCTCGGTGCTTCCCTTATTTCCCGGATACACGCGAGTCTCGGCTTTTTTACGGAGGGGGTGGAGGCCCTCGGCATTTTGTTCGCGCCTAAGCAAGTATACCCGTGGAACGAAGCACCGCCGCGACGTCTTTCTCCCGAGGAAATTCAACGCTCGAGATTAAGGACGCTCGAGCACGCAGTGACGTAAGAGAGTGGAAAATTTAGTGTCGTCGCCGGCATCGCGCTGTTTTGAACAAACAAAAGCTTCTCGCTTCCTCGAGAATCCCGTGCACGCCAGCGGATGAAGGTACCTTTTGATTACAAATAAACCTCTCGAGTTTGTCGTTGTGCATAAATTGAACGACTTCCGGGAAATGCAGTTCCTACGCTGCTGTCGCGACGTCGACTCTCCATTGCGCAATCGAATGATCTAAATGAGAAAGTCGATCTCTCTTCGTTCAATAAAAAAAAAGAAAAAAAAATCGCTATCGTGCCAGTACTTTGTGGGGGGAGGCTGCAGCGCGCTCTGCCTAAAATAGCAATTGTAGATACGCGTAGAGAGAAGCGAGGGGGGAAACCAAATTTCCCATTGATAGTTGCATTTCCCTGGAGGCGGCCGCGCCGCCAGTTCGATTCCCACGGGCGCGGCCGGTGCGAGGGCCAACTTTTTAATTTTCGCCTTTCCCGGAGCCAGCGCGCGGGGACTGCATATATTGATCGATGCCTCCTCTGCGCCTGCCCTCCTCTCTCGACGCTTTCGCTTTCACGCGCCTATTCCTACGCGCCGCTGGGCTCTCTCTCACCCTCGCGACACCCACGCTCCCTCCGTGGGAGGCGTTCAACGCGAATTTTCCGTGCCGATGTAATGGACTAACGACGCGAAGCTGACGGCAACCATACAGCTGCGAGCGCTTTGGATTTACAAAATTTATTGCCCGTGATCTTTTACAACTCTTCTTGTGCAGAAAAGTATTGTTTTTTTTTTAATTTTAACAAGTAAACGCCAAGCGAAATTAAAATTAATGTATATGATCCATTGCAATTCATTCGCATGACTGATTGTTTAAAGGGGAAATTACAAAGTGCAACAATCTTGCTTCTAAAAGATCGCATCTCAGAAGACTGGGAAAATGTCAAGGCAACGAGATGCTATACACGCCCAAGAAATCCTCCAGCGAGTGAGAAAAGTTGCGAATTTCATCCCGCGATAATTAAGCAAAAAAAAGCGACAACCATCGCGCGGAAGAAACGTGGAAATTCCAATTATCCACGAGAAGAGTCGCGGCTTTTCGCCTTCAGCTTTTCCCAGGCTCGTCGCCTTGATCTTGCGTTTAACGGAACGCTATCACGAGCTCGCACGAGAGCCGAGGATCAAAGGCGCGTAACGCTCGCACGAAGTCCCGTGCCTTTTTTTTCTTGTTTCTTTATTCTTGATCTCCCCTTTCTTTCAAGGAAGTCTCTTTCAGCCAGGAAGTTCAAGGTGTTTGCCTTGCGATAAGAGAGCAACGGCGGATGTACCTTTTTGGCGTGTGTGGATCGTTAACGAACCCAACTGCCTGCGAGATACGTTCCTTTTTTAATTGTTTTTTCGAGATTAACGAGACACATGCGTCGTAATGAAGCTCATTTATGTGACAGAAGGTTTGTACTCTCTTAAAAAAAGAGATTTGCAAAATACCGCGAGGCTTTTAATGCCGCCAATTCAAACGCTGCAGTTCCTGAGCACGCAGAACATCACTACATTTTGCTACTATTTTATAAATAAAAAAAATACAATATCTTTTCATTGCATCACGATCGAAGCCATCGAAGAAGTAAAAAAAAAAAAAAAACAGGAGCATCGGAAGAATGCACCGCGCAAAAGCTTTCTACTTGGCAAGGCTTGCGCGCGCTCGAGTCACAAAGTGCGGACACGCTCCATTTGTCGTCGCGCTCATAAAAGTAAACAAACACGCGAGCTCCGCCTCCAGGCGACGAGTGTCCAGCGCAAACATCCGATTTTTTTTGTCGAGGAACGAAGCGCATCCAGTGACGACTATGCGCTCGAGCATCGCGAATTCGTATGTACGAAGGTACGAGCTCGGAATCGGCAAATCGGCGCTGCCGCCGGAATGCCGAATCGCGACACAAAGGCCCCCTCGATGCCATGGATGAATTCCGGGCTTCCTCGGTGTCGACGGGTTCCGTGTTTCTATATATCGCGCCTCCAGCTTTCCCAACGCCGCGCACGCATCGGCCCTCTTGTTTGCATCTCCCTCGATGTGCGTTCGCTTCTTACGGAGCGGCCCGTTTACGACGCCGCTCGAGCATACCGAATGGAATTGCTTTCCTTTGTGCGAGGGCCTCAGTTTGCGGACTGGCGCTCTTTGACTTTGCGGGGATGTCATTTAAACCGCCGGGGCACGCAGAAGTGCTCTCCGACGCGACTTTAAGTACACTCGATGCTTAGCACGTCTTCCCGTGCCCGCGGAATTTATCCGGGTTGATATTGCTGCGAGATAGTCACCGGAGAAGCGGAATAAACGCTTTGTTTGTACAATCTGTTGCCTGCAGATATTAGGGTTTCCGTAATTTTATGGCGACGCTTTACTGGAAGCCGTTTCGACGTTTTTTATTACTAGCAATTTTCCAGAGTTTTTAATAATTCTCGAAAAAATGTTTCCAAGAATATGCTAAGTGACAAGCGGTGCCTTTGCGACGCATCCCAGTTTTACAATTAGTTTAAAGAATAATAGAATCGTATAACTTTTTTTTTAATTTAATAGACTTCTCGCGATAATTTTGCTAATAAACTTCTTTGATGAATCAAACTTATATCCATTAGCCAATCAAATTGCCTATTTAAAGGTTTCACAATATTCTCTTATCTTTGTTTTTTATAAGAAAGGATGTATAATTATTCTGTTAATTGTGAAATTTAAAATCTACGAGATCCTATAATTATAAAACGTAAAATATTGCTCAGACTTAGGTATTCCTCGGAATGCAAAAAGTATTGAGGAAAATTAACTGAATTAGCTGTATGAGCTAAAAGTTGATAATATCAGAATGTGCGATAATTAGCAAAGTTATATAAGATCGACTATATATAGGTCCAGTAATTATTTTCCACTGACGCAATGTAACTCTATTATACACGTTTTGTTCATTCTATACACTTTATCTAACGTCAAAATTGTCCGATTTATTTTAGTGAACACACAGCGCGTTTCTTTTCTGTTTTTTTTTTTTTTTTTTTAAACGCAATGAAAATATTTTGGAGCAACAGGCGCACGGACCACCACAGTGACTAGTTCGGAAAAAACGCTACTCCTGCAGTGAAGCCATAAAAACAAATCAGCTACATCTTTTTAAAGTGTCGTAAGATATTTTTGGATGACGGTTGAGTGCCGAGCCACCGCTATTAGTTCAACGCTGACAGCTAATTTCCAGGCGAAGAAAATTAATATTTTCCTAACTATACCTTATTGGCTACATTGCTATATTCAAAGATAAGCAACAATAAGGTGAGCAGTTACGAGTTTCGACGAAAAAAGGAAAAAAAATTGACGGAAGGAAATGAAGCCTACAGTCTGCTTTAAAAACAATGAAGCTGAAATTCTTCAATTTCTTATTAATTTTTCGTTTTATTAAACTCAGCTATAGAGGCGTGGCGGGCGATGAGATCGCCGGATCGAGATGGACTTTTTTTCTTCCAACGCGCGCTCCTTCTACTCAACTCTGCGCGCGGTTATACCTCGGCCGAACTTTCCCTCTTTTCCGAAGGAACTGTGCAACAATTAGGAACGGGCTGGCGAGAGCTGGCGCATAATGCGCGTGCAGAGGGGGGGGGGGGAGCTGAGCCCACGTAAATCTCTTAATGAAATAATGTGAAAGCGCCAGAGCCCGTCGACAGCCGCATATTTTACTCATTATGCGCCTAGGCTTTTCGTCGCTCTTCCTCTCCGTGAATCGATTAGTCGTCCCTAAAGCAATACTTATAGATAATCTTTAGAAATCACAAAAAAATGCTAACTCGAAAATTCAGCCTATAACCTTCGCCTCAGGATCTTCCAAGCTAATGATTCTTAATTAGTTTTTATCGAGAAACGATAGATAATACACTTTACTGTTACGATACATTAATATTAAAAGTTAATAACTTGATTTCTATACAATTTTTTTTTTTAATTATGAAAGAATAATAGTCTGTCGGATCTAATCGAAGTCAAGCAAATAGAAATTTAACGTCAGATACGATTTGTCCGTAGCAATGAGCGCACGCAATTGACTGGGCGAAGCTTTACAAGGGTCAAACGGTGCTCGCGCATTTCGCTTAAAAGGTGAAAGCAGTCGTACTGCATTGAATGCAAATCGAGTCGACGATGTTCTGAACTTCGGCGCTCCTTTTAACACCCGAATACAACGCACGGAGGAAACGCTCCGTGAGCCCATCGCAATAATGTATACAGATAAATGGTAGAACCGCATTAGTGCGGGCGGATACGGCGCTACCTCGACCACAGCTCGGAAATGACGAGCGCCGCAGCTGCGATAAAATAATAAGGATGACCACGGTGTTTCCTTATATTCTTCTTACGCACGAAGACAACTTTTTCTCGTCTTTACGACCGCGCGATAAATTTTTTCATTCTGGCCAGCAAAAATCCCCAAAAAATAACGAATCACGCTCGTTATCTTAATCTCCCTTTGTCCTCCCTTCGCTCCCGCCTACGCGCAGCCTGCGAGAAAAACTATTTTAATTTCCAGCTGCAAAGTATGAGCAGGCGGCCAAAATTCGCAAAGGCCAAGAAGGCGCGATCTCGTCGTTTCACAAAAATCCGCAATTAGATTAAGTAATCGGCAAAGCGCTCTCGCCGCGGCTCGCGGCTTTCGCAAGTAGCGCGGCCAGGCCTACACGCTTTCAATGACGCGCGCGCGAAAGGCAGTCGCATTCCAGGGGAGCCGCGCGCCGTCGAGACAACGATGATAATTGAACGCTCGGCGCGCGCGTTGAAAATTGACGCGGCGCGCTCTCGCCGCTGCACTTTTACGGGAGCGACGCGACGCCGGCACGGTTTTACGGACATGTATGGCCGACATGGCGTGTGGCCAGAGTCGAGGCGTCGCTCGTTGACCCTCGCCGCCGCCGCCGCCATACTCTTTGTACATTTCTCGGCGCTCCCTGTGAACTTCTGCGCTTATTTTCTGCTGCTTTCTTTAATTACTCTTGCAGATTTGACATTTTAAATACTTTTTTTTTAAATGGAGTCTCTTGTTTTTTGTAGCTGCACTAATTATCCTGGATGATGAGTTTTGTTGATAGTTTAAAGTAGCCTCTGGGTGTTTTTTCTTCGCAATGATATCTTGTGTAGGAGCCTTGTACTTTACGTTGTAACTTATGACGTTTTTATATAATTTAAATTACAAATCGAACCAGTCGAAGTAAGTTGTATAAATGTATACAGAAATACATTTTTTCCTGCTTCGTTTACTGTACCTATTAAAATTATTACATTTTTTTAATATTACTGTAATTAAATGTTGAGGAAGTGTAGTCTTAATTCTTTAATTCCAGTCGGCACTGGATACATTGCTCTTATAATTCGAGGCTTTACTCTGTTATATATAATAATATACTGACTTACGTGAACCGTCACGTACGGATGTTTGGTACTTAAACTTACGTGATACGGAAACCTTAATATAAAATATCCTTCCACTCACCTGTAACAAAAAGAAAGAAATTAATTATTATTTTGCTGTGTTAATCATTTATATTAAAAAATTTTAGCTTTGTGTATCTACTCTTAAAGATTAGTTAATGTAGTAAGAAGGAAAGAAAATTGGTATTAAAAAAGTTATGAAAATCGTTATTGTCATTTTCGAAACTGCAATAAAGAATGACTCGGCAAATGCAAGATTGTGTGAAAAATGCAGTGAGTTACTCCTGATCTACTTAACATATATACACGCGGTGTTTAGATTCATTTCCCGGGAAATAATCTAATCGCGATGAACTTGAAAAGAAAATAAATTAATTAATCACTGTCCTTCGAGCGGAAAGGAAAGAATATAAAGTTGCTAATTTGGTTCCACTTTGAAGTCGCACTTTCTCCAACTGAACGGGGCTAACGTGGCGCGACAACGCATACTCATTTTTCTCCATCTGCGCGTTTATTAAAGCGGCAATTTTTAATTAATTTCAATGAGGTTCACACTCGCGTTAATTAACGCGAACCTCTATACGTCGAGCCCAATAACAGCCGCGAGTCGCAGACTCCGTGTGAAACTTTTATCAGAGTCCCGAAGACTTTTTCTTCGCTTCTCGACAAAAATGCACATTCAGCAACGATTGCGCTCATTGTGCCGTTGGACGTTCTCACGCCGCGTCGACACGGCAGTCACTGTGTGCCCGTATTATTTCGCGGATGCGATTATTCTCGCGGTTGCCCATGAGTTTCGCCGTCCCCAATTGGGTGCAATGATTTTGCAAATGCTCGGACCAAAAGCACCGTGTTTTTATAACACGGTTGCAAACATTTTAACGAGCCGAGGAAAATTATTTTATTTACGGCCTGTGCGAAGTGCCTGATTACGGTTTATTCTCCGGGCATTTAGATAATATTATTCATGCATACAAACGCATTTTAATAGCAAATGAAAAAAAAGTGGAGTACGGCCAGCCTTTTCAACAAACAAATGACGTTCGAATTTTGAATTGATTAACGCGTGCTTGTAAAAAAAAACTAAGATTCAATGACGCGGCATTTTCATCTCGATTATTGAAAAGAAAAAAAAATATCGTTGACGTGAATTTGCAAGATTATTATTCAGCGACACAATAATACTACAACAAAATCAACTGTATCCGAGATAAAGAAAAAAGCCAATAAATAAAAGAAACTATTGGAAATTTAAGCAAAAGATGAATGAATTATATACAATCAAGTGCGTAAATGATGTGTAAAAGTTGAAGCATGTGCGCGTCCACACGTGCGTACGTCAGTGGGGGCGAGAAAGCATAAAGGAAGTTGTAAGCGATATTTGGGAGGCAGCCAGAGTAAAAAAAGGGCGATGGGGGCGTATGTGGCAAGGCACACAGTTAACTTTAAATTTAGCCAGGTTACGGACATACGCCGTGAGCTTGACTCTTCAAGAGCATCACGAGGCGGATGCGCGGGAGACTAACGAAAGAGAGAAAAATGAAGGATGCCGCGGGTAAAAATATGAGCAATTTACTTATCCCGCAGGGAAACTGAGAATCTGCGAAATAACTTATTAATTGATTGGCTGTATCTGATTGAGAATCTCCTCATCGTGTCCTGCATTCGTGTACTTATTGCCAAGAGGAAAAATTCCTAATAATAATTCAATGAAAGTGTACGCAGGAACGAAATTTGCGGAATCGCCTAATGCACGAAAATTAATGAAGCTTATAAATTAATATCAAGCTACTTTCGATTTTGTAAGTATGAATATGATATCTGCTGCTTTTTACAAAATATTAGCCATATTTTGAAACATTCAAAACTGGTACGAGGAAACTGGTTTCCTATTTGCAAGAAAAATTCGACGTAGCATACATTTTGCCTTCATTTTTAGTGGGCATCAAGAAATTAAAATTTGAAACGGGTTATTTAATCGAGTAAATAAAAAAAAGGTTGAAATTTGTCAATACGGAAAATGTTGCAAAGATTTGCAGTCATTTCGCAATAAAAAGATATTCATCTTCTCATCGCAATTTGCATTTTATCGATTTTAACTCGCGTTATGAGCCTTTCCATGATTTACGAGATTGTTAAGATTAAAAAATTAAATTTACGACATCAAAATAAAGCTATCAGATTTAATTAATTTCTCTTATTCTATTCAAACGAAATCTAGTTGATTATCAAATGATAATATATATTAATAACGTAATGAAACTTTTTTTAATATAAAATCTGATAAAAATGTATAATTTTATAATTTCCATTTCAATATCGTTACGGTGGGATTTACCTCCTATTTTCCTGAAAACCGGCCTCTAATAATCTCGTTGGAAGTCTGCGGACGGGTTCCTCTTTTCCATGCAATAACGAGCCGATTCACGTTGTTTATTTATCGTTATACACGTAGCCTGCACGTGTGCTTATGCGTCCGTTCACTGGATGCCAGGACGGCACCGTATGAATATCCGTAAGCGAATTGCGGATACGTGGAAGACTTTCTGTACGACTACTGTGGGAAGATCACAGCGCAACGATAGCCGGCCAAAATGAGGCTTTGTGCGCCGCTTTATTGGTCGACGAACGAGCTACGCTATGAGGAATTTTTACGCCGGAGTACAGGAAGTTGTACCTATACGTCGGCGATTCGGTGCACTGATTTCGAGCTGAGTGCTAACAGAACGCTGGGCTGAGTCGGATAATTGCGATGATGACTCATTTAATTGAACCGCTTGAATCCACGGTTATTGGGAGTCACTTGTTTTTCCACGGCATTTCGAACGTTCCCCACGAAAAATACTTGCATTAGATTAAATTATTTTACTTCAGTAGGTCAGATTTTCAAAAAAAATTGTCTCGAAATATAAAAGAATAATTTTTTACGTTAGTTCATAAAATACGATATCGATAAATTCAATTGCAATATTCGAGTAATGATATAAAGAAAAAATATAAGGTAAAAAAAAAAATATCTCGATGAATTAACGAAAAGCTGTGAAGTAATGATGAATAAAGTTAATTCAACCTAATAACTCTATAAGCATGAATCCATGCTGAATGAAAATAAAGATAAATTGTTGAGATTACACCCAAGACATTAACGTTACAAATTTATCCTTCTGATCTAAATTCGTTTCCAAATCGCATAATTACATGTTATGATCTGCTTTGTACTGCATGAACCTTTGAAAAAATGTAGGTTTCTGGGCACTATCGCGCGTACCGTGGATAAGCCGTAAATCGCTGCGACTGCGAAGAAACAGATGTAGACGGTAAATCAGCACGACCGCACTTTTCTTATAATCCCACGAGCGGTTCACTCCTTTTCTTCATAGCAGGTAGCTTCGCGCCTTCGCGCGAACAGGATATTTATTTTCTCTTTATACTCAAGACGCAAAAATACGCTTAGAACGAAAATCGACAAGAATTTTGCATGGACGAGGTAATTAAATAATCGCGAGACTAATTTACCTCTTTCAACGTAATTATTTTTCATTAATTCTTGTTTGTTAAAATAATGGATTAATGAGCACGTAATAATTAGGCTTTTGCATTTGTAAGTATATTATTAAAAATGTTAACAAAATGAATTTATGCAGGTGGATAAAAGTTACATTGAAAACAAATTTTATTACTCTTTTTTTTTATCCTAGCGAATTAAAAATTCATTTATTAATAATACGATTGTCATGCGATCGAAATTAAAAATAAATTGATCAATATTAAAATAGTTATTGTATGATATTAACCTTCATTACTGCGTCAATGCAACTAAAGTCACAAATTACGTATGCATTAAACGAATGTGAAAAATTCAATTAAAAACATTTTTTACTCAAATTCTTATCTTCATCGTAAATAATTCTACCGAGTCAAAAATTTCCACTGTTTACTTTGAATCGTGTATACGTGTATAGACATTTTTCCCCAGAGTCAATTTTAAATCGATTGTTTTTTTTTTTAAATATAAATAAACGAGAAAAAAAATTGGTATAAATATTTTCAACTTTAATATCTCGCCTAAGCAACATTCGTTCTCACAGTCTATAAATCGTCTAAAACCAGATAAAGAACAAACTGGTTTTGACCTCCGAAGCAATACATCAACGCTTAGTTTTTTCTGCATAATTCAATGTATAATACGGTGTATAATTAAACCCCGCGTGAAATATTATATAGCGCAAACGCGCAATCTATATTAAAAAATAATAAAAAAAATTTACATACAAATCAACCGAATCCACTTAAGATAAATAATTCAATCAATTTCCTGATTCTTTTTGTCGTAGAGTAGTTAATTTTCATCAATGATAATGAATTAACGTCCAATTAAATTTCAATAAACTATTCAATCGCCGTAGTATTCCATTTTGGAACTTCAATCCTCGACATGAAATTACACGATGTATAAATACCGAAAAAAAAAATATTAAACGACGACGGCGCACAAAGAGCGTAAAAAAAGTGGCCGATTGACAAAAAGGCGAAAAAAGACGAAGCCGCGGCAAGGTCTGAATGTTAACCCGCTTCATGGGCAGGCAGGCGCATGAAAAAGCAAGTGAGGAAGCTGTTGCAGGTAATCGCACATGCACAGACGTAAAAAGAAGCGCAGCCCGCGCGTTGCACAATCCGTTATGTATATACGTGTGTGCCGGCCAGGCGGCGGCGACGTCGGCTATATGCAATGTAATTCGTACTCTCTGGCGCGTAAAGATTTAATTTGCCCAGAAAGCCAGCCGCGGCCTCGAGAAATCCGAACGGCCGTTCGTTCGTTCGCGAGGAGCTGCTCGTAAGGCTCGCGCGAGCCTCTCGGCTTTTGCTGGCCTACAAGCGAGAGCCGCGTATATACGCGCACGGCGAGCTCTCGCGCCTTGCGAAATACCTTTTTTGTGTTTTCTCTACGAATGGAGAAAATCCGAGCGACTCCGACGCCGCGCGCCGACACCCGCTTCGTGGCGGCCATTGGCACGCGCATGACTCCTAGGTGTGTATTATCGATTCGGCGGACATTGACACAGAAATCTTTTCGGTCTGCGCGATTTCGATTTCGTTTGTGCACTGATCGACTCGCTTAATTCACTTTCCTCCGGCGCGGATGTTTCATCTTTTTTTTTTCAGAATTTATTTTTACACTGTGACTGTGTGAGTTGACTGCATAACGTAACATTTTTTTAATTTTTTGGATGTTATAAGGCAACGTCGGATGTCGTGGGTTTATATAATTTGTGTACACTTTTTTGGCGTTAGGGTTTTTACTCTTGAAAAATTAGGTAAATGCAGAATGACATAAGCGCGACCTAAATAATTTTTGTTAAGAAGTGGAAATGTTTATTTCGCTGGATATGGATTTTTTAACGTGACGTGCGAGAGAAACTTTGAAGAATAAAAAAAGAATTATCATATTATTTGGTGTTTCATTAAGATTATGAGGTTATTTCTGAGTTCCTGGCTTAAAGACTTAATTGAACAATTTTATTTTTTACAGAGAACGGAAAATTATTTCGAGAGATTAATTAGGTGATAATTATAGTTTAGATACCTTGTAAAATTACGTTACGAACTTAAGTTTTAATTAATTCAGTCGCGTAAACGTTAATATCACGAAAACATGGAAAATTAAGTCGTTTTTCTTGGAAGCCACAGATATCACCTGAGATACAATCAGAATACTGCTATTTTTTCCTTCTTCGCGTGAATCTGACACGTTAACAGCATCTTTCAAGCGGCACGTGTTTTTTTTTTGCAACTTTTCTTCTGCTGTTACGAATGTTTTGTATAACGAAATGAAAATACGAGTGTTATATATTATAAACTGTTTTTAAATTTTTTCTATATCTTGTATTGATTGCATTAGTTGCAGTTGCAGATCTATACTGAATACATTAAATGCGAATTTCCAAAAATAATTTTCAAAGAAATTGCAAACCTGATAAGAAACAAAATCCTGTTTATTCAAAAAAATAAAAAAAAAATCGAATAAAATATGCTTTGCGCCTTTTTATTAAGAAAGTTTATAATATACTCATATAAATACATGCGTATGTATAAAGTCCTTACGCATGATGATACAATGATTCAAAAATATTTTTAATGAAATAATAGTGTGCTTGTTAATTCTCTTCTTTTAACTTTTTCTGTACAGGTACGGTCAGAATTTAATAAGAAGAAACTATTAAGGATATAAAATGCACCAAAAATTACTATAATTACAATTTAAAAAAAAGGCAGCAAGAACACGAGGCCCTCGAATATGTAAATTTCATGATTTCATCGGCAGCTTAAACGACTTGGTCTGAGTGTAAAGGATAAGCCTCCGGAGGTAACCGTAGCGCGTCCAGACCGCAGGCTGGGAAAGCGGCACGGTTTTCGTTTCGCAAGCGCCGTCGTCGTTGCGGACTAGTTACGCGCGGAGCGTGTGCGCCGCTGAGAGTCGAGAGTGGAATGTCTTGACCGCGGCGGTGCGCGCTTGAGAATCGATCCTAATCTCGCAAGGTTGACGCCGTGCCAGTCTGGATACTGGATTGTCCGGACGTAAGCCTTTTTCCCGCGGGTTGGACTCCGCTTCCGAGTCAGTTCGGGTCAAGTATATCGACATCGAGCGTCGACTGCATTAAACTTCTGTTTTATTTATTTTTTTTTTTTAGATCGAATCAGAATTTACGCTTGGCTCGTAGTGGTAGTGCTCAGGTTCCATTCGTTGACTAATCATTTTAGATATAAATAGAAGAAAATTTCGAAAGTCTTGTATTCAGATAAGCTAACGCTTTCAAATCTTTTTTTTTTATAGTGTAGGTCCTTATACCTGCGAACCAACACCGAGTCGCTAATGACCTAATATTTCTTTCATCTCGAATGAAATGTAAGACTGAGCCTTGAAGAATAAAAAAAAATCTTATTATTTTTCAGATAAATAAAGAGGATGATTGGCCTATCCGACGCCGTAATAAATGCAACGTAACTTTATAACTTTATAACTTCGTTTAGATTAACCATAAATAAAATAAAAGTGTACAGTCTGTCTCCCGCAAACATTGCATCAACACCTCGCATAAAAGCGAGCACAATGTTTGCCTACGAAAAATAAAAAAGATATTCCCGAAGCAACAAAAGCATTGACGTACAAAAAAAAAAGAGGAAAAAAAAAGATGATGTGTAGTTACCGAAAGGTTCTATCGCGGAATTCCAGCGAAATAAGTCAAATGACTCGGCGATCCGAGTGGTCAATAATAATAATTGCATTTACGTAATTTTCCAGGTGTATATAACGAGGCTCGCCGGCGCGCTCGACGTGAAAGTCTCTCCACTTCGTACATATCCCGAGTGTAACTGTAAATAAATTTTTTTCCGCACCACCGCGAGAGGCTATCCCGCGAGTCAAGTGCTTTTTCCCGCGTGCGCGCCGCGTACACCCGTTACGGCGATCTTATCAAAACACTCGCGGGGGTAGCGCAAATTTTCGGATGCCTCGTGCGCATAATCGCGCCTGCTTTGCATTGCACCGCTCACGAGATCGCTTTATACGCATATACGGTGCAGGCGTTGCGTTGCGCCAGGCTCGGGCCGATCCTGTTGCGTGTTACTGTTAGGTGTAACGTGCTATTATCGCGATGCACTTACAGGAATGTTTTGTAATTAAACTCGTGGGAGAAATTAAAATAATGATAAGATTTCCGTCGAGTCTCGCGCGAGCGCAGAATGCAATAAAGTAATTGTTGTTGTAATAAAATCGACACCGCTGTGTTGATATTTTTTTTATAGGTGAAAAAGCGTCGAACATGAAAGAATCGATAAAATTTCGTTTTTACGCGAAGGCTTTGAATTTCGAGCCCGGGAATGTACGGATTTTTGTATTTGAGATCGTACGAAATGCTTAAAATTAACGCTTCCTCGTGTCCTGCATACCAGACTGTGAATACAGACCCATCAGTGTGCTCCGACTTAGCGTGAGAAATTCCTTAGATAAATGGGCGTCTTTATAAATGAACGGCATATGCACTTGATATGTTTTACGTTAGAAAGTACCACTAGGCATTCCGATACACGTAAACATTATTTATTTACCATGTAGCTACAATGTTACCGTTTTGTTAGATTCTTTTTTTTAATTAAAAAAAAATGGTGAATGTACCGTGTATTTATTAATCGTGGGAAAAGTGATCGGTGCTTATTATTTATTCACAATTAACTAAGGGAATTTCCGTTATCTAGGCGTGTCAATGAAATATTTTTCAGTAAAATAAATAAATCGAGTGGTTGGCTCACGTTCAAAATGGCCTCGGTTGATTTGGTTTGTAGTTTATTAAATGTACGCAACTGCACGAGAATACCCGTGATAGTTCCAAGGATCGTATTTTGGACCACCAACAAAGAAAATTTACTCCGACGTCCGAAACATTAAGTGTCAATAATTAGTAAGCGAGTAAATGCATTTAACGAAAAGCCCGAGTGGAACACCTGCAGCATTCGGCTCTTAAAGAAAAGAGAAAGACGCCCGCGGGAGAAGAAGAGGGAAAAAATGGCAAGCCGGAAACAAAGAAAGCGAGGAAAGGCTGAAGCAGGAAACAGTAGGAGGAGGAGAAGGCGATCCTCTCCGCGGCCGGTTATTTACCTCAGCGAGCTGCAGCAGCAGCAACAGCAGAAGCAGGAACCAGCACAGGCGCGTCGGCGCTTCCGGCCCCACGGCCATCCTCGCTCTCGACATCCTCTCCTCTCTCTTTCTCTTTCTCCGAATCCCTGCAGCACTGCTCTCCTTCTCTTTCTTCGCACAGCTCGCCACGGCTCCGCTACTCTACGACTCTACGCCGCTCGTCCTTTCGCTTGCTCTCTGTCTGTCTCTCTCTTCTCTCTCCCTCTCTCTCTATCGTCCCGAGTGCGCGAGCGACTGAAACACTTCACTCTCGGCTCCTCCACGTCGCACCTTGTTCCATCACTCGGCCCGACTCCCAGCCAATCGATTGTCCCTGCGTCCTCCCGACTCGGTGGCTCGTCCTCCCTGCGCTACCCCGTGCGCCCTCGCCACATCACGAGCACTCTGCGCCCTGGAGCTCCGGCCCCTCGCCCCCCTTCCTCTCGCCGACCGAGTGCACCTGCTGCCGCGGATGCCCGGGATGCGCCGCGGCCATGTTCCAGCTCCCCTCCCCTCGTCGTCCTCGCGCGTCCCCTCACTGGGCCAACGGCCGCCGCATCCTCGGCGAAGCGCGCCGCCGCGGGCGTCCAGGCCGGGCCGAAGGCGCTCCCTCAAGGTTCCGCTCGCTGCCGCCCAGCCGCGGCCTTTCACGCCTTCTCTTCGCGCGCCCGCCGCTCCCGATCGTCGCTCCGACCGCGCTGCCCTGCTCCGCGTCCTCGTCCCCGGGAGCCCGTCTTCCTGGAACTCGTCCTTCCGCCCGCGCGCGCGCGCGAGAGACGCCCGTGGCACGCGCAGCACACACGCACGCTCACAGCACCACCCAGACCACCGCTACACGGCCTGCGAGTTCTCCCTCGCACTCGCACTGGCAGACTGCCTCGCACACCGACAGGGCCGCGCGACTGACCGTCTACTTTTGCGCTCGGCTTGCCTCTGCCCCCACTCCATGCTCGCGGTGCCCGCGCGGCTGCTCCGAGCTCTCCGATTGCTCCCGCGACGGCTCGGGACTACGCCGATACAGTGCCGACTGACGATGCCTGTGCCTGCGCAAGCGACCCGCCGGAGCTTCCTCTGCGGTTTCTTCGTTCGATGCTGTTGTTGCGTGGAGTCGAGGTTAGGTGCTCCGGCTGGAGCGGCGGCGACCGCGCACTGATGCTTTTGGCTCGCGGGAAACTTCAGTGCGCTAAAGAGGCTTTCTTGGAAGGACGGAGGAGAGCGAAGGGGGAGGAAACAAGTACTTATTGGCGCATCCGCGGGGATGAGATCAAACTTTTTTAAATTTGCGCGCGGTTTTCGGGATCTTGTATATTTTAGTAGTTTACTATACAGTAGGTATAAATGTGGATGAAAGAAAGATCGAGCTAAATTCCAAATTATTTATTCACATTTTCAATATTTTTAAAATGCGTTCACAATCATTTATGATCTACTTATGTATCCTATTTTTACAATTTAATATACAAATTTTCTTATAAAAAAGTTACACGCTAATCATTTTTTCGATATTGCTTAACACCTTTTGTAAATCATTCGAATGGCAGTACTGCATTAAAGTAAATTTTTATTAATGTTTATTAATAAATTTATAATGAGAACTTTGTTACATAGGAGTATCTATTGGATAACTATAACTTTATCCAATGGTAAGGGAATTATTATATTAAAATGTATTTCTGAATTCTCAATGTAACTGGTAAAATGATTCAAATTCTATTAACAATAGTTTTGACCTTAGTACAAATGAACAATTGAAAACTCCTCAAAAATGGTGTTACAGCATAGTTGTTTATTGTACAAATCTAAATTGAATTTCTTGCAAGATTTAACATGAAAGCATATGAAGGATATTTGAAAAAATTGGAGAAAAGCTAATATTTTGAGGCAGTCTTTCAATGGTTTTTCATATAAAATTAATATTTCAATTAAATTTAAACATTCATCAGAGTTAACAATTCTTTATAGTATTAATAATTTAACTGATTAATGTCTTTATACTTTTCATTAAGTTTCTTCAATTTAATAAAATTAAATACTAATCACAGACTATAAATATTAACTATCTTCTTTCTTTAAATCATTAATTCAGTTTTTGGGAAAACCTAGAATTGTAGGCACTATTTTTAATAAATTATACTTAAACAAAAAATAGATGCCGTAATACAGTTTTTCCTGACACCCATTTCCTTAGCAGTACAATTATTTACAGCAGTTATAATATATTAGAGAAAATCTTCATTAAAGTGACAACAGCATAATGGAAGAATTGAAATGTGCTAAAAAAGCTTCAAAAATGGTTTTGTACACAATGCACATCACTCTGATTGTATTTACAAATTTATTTACTTGAAATCATTAAATGATTTCAAGAAACCTAAATTTAAAAGAATTGTAAAGTTAAGCGACTAGGCTAACTTTTTTGCCTTACTACTTTCCAAGTAGACATTGGTCTATTTTGTAAGCAATGTATTTTCCTTTTACCCCACCTGAGCCAAATGAAACCAATGACAACGCAAAGTAAGCTTTCAATATAGTATCCATCTAACTGTGTATTGCAAAGTCCATTTTCCTTTTCACAAACCTATAAAATATAATAATGTTAATGTTTGCACAGATTAATTATTTAATTTACATTTCATATTGATATCATTATTGTTAAAAAAAATCACTAAGAAACAAAAAAAATATTCTTTTTTTTTTTTTAAAACTTTACCTCCTTTTCAACTGAGGTACTGCAATCATTATTGGGATCAGTACTGCACTGTCTAAAAGTTAAAGCATCAACAAAGTATAATGCTGCAGTTGCAGGCCAATTTCCTCCTAAGTTGCATAATGTATTTAAAAAAGTCATATACGTTCCTCCTACAGCAGGATCACTAACTCTGGCGAAGAAAGCCATACATGCAACATACATACAGCTTGCACAAAGCTGTCATGAAAATAAAATTATATTAGAAATTATTTGTATTCAATTTCATTATTAAAATTATAAATTAATGGTGCTTTACCTGATGAAAAAGATATAATGCAACTAATAATATAAAATATAAAGCAGGAACTTCTCCTTTACTTATAAACTGTGGAGTTATCCATACTAAAAAGGCTGCTACCAAGCCAAATAACAATCTACAAATCAAATCACAATGAGTTAATATAAATTGCAGAAAAATAAGTCCTAATACAGTACATTCTGAGGTAGTACCTGAAGGGCATAGCTTTTAAAAATATATCCATTGGTCTAGGGCCTGCAGTGTATCTTGATATAAAAACAGGCAAAACTATTTGCAGTGGTATCAAAGGTACAGCCATAAGGGCAATTTTTTCTTTTGGAATTCCAGCTTCAACCATTTTTAAACCAGTTACAGCATCGTTTGCTGAGAAACCAATCTGAATAATAAAAGATTCTTGTTATCAGTTTAATAAAAATTAAATATTAAATTAAAAAATTTTTTTTACCTTAGCAGTTAATAGTATAAAGGACATAAGTTTGATATTTGGTAATTTTACAGTTCTCCATAGTGTATGGTATGCCTTCGAAACATTCATATTTTCACTTTTTGGACTGTTTTGTTCATTCTCATGTTTAAATAATCCAATAAGAGTAGTAACAACAATAAATACAAGGCCCCAAAAGTACAAAAATCCTGTAAGAAGATAATATATAAAAATAAGTTCTCTTTTCTATGCACACACTTAAATGTTTCAATTTAATTTACCTGGAAGTGTAACTAGTCCTTTATCTGATGGTACTATTCTTAAATATGTATTACAAAAAGCAGGTGATTCAAAAGCCATAAAAAGAACATAGCCAAGAAAAAAGCCAGCTGTTTGACCAACACTGTTACAAGTTGAAGCGTAGCCAACATTGCATCTGCAATAAAAAAATAATTGTTTAAAAAATAATGTAATATAAATAAAGTTTTTATAAAATATAAAAGTCTATTATAAAAGTACCGTTTCAACATTGTTAATGCCCAACCATCAACAACTATATCCTGAGTTGCAGCCAGAACATTTAATATAAAGAATAAAGCAGTCAGTATTCCAATATTTAATTCGCTTCCTTCAGTATTACCCAGCCACTGATCGATATTCCTTGACAAATACAGCATGAATATACCCATCAAGTATTGAATTGGTATCAACCATGTTTTTCTTCTTCCGAATGTTGTAATAAATAACGAATCAACTATTGGAGCCCAAAGCAATTTCAATGAAAATGGCCACATAACAAAACTGAATTCCGCCTGAAACAAAATAATGGAACTTGATGTATCTGCATAAAGTAAACAAATAGCATTTTCAAATAAGGGCTCACCTGTTGTTTGTACGACACTCCATGATTTTGTAAAATCATAGGAATAGAACTGCACAGACCCAGTGGAATCCCTTGCAGAAGGTACAAAAATAACAGAATCGCAATGCTCTTCTCGTCTCCTTTGATATTTCCATGCTCGACAGAAAGCCCGTTCGCTTCACCTGCCTCCTCCATCACATTCATCTCCCTCTCTGCTTTCCTCTTCATCTTGCGAGCTTGTTATTTTGGTAAGACTTAGTGATACGCTATAAAAAACACAATGATAATATCCGCAACAGCTGCGCGCGTATTCCAAACGACTCACCCTGCCAGAAGAGCACCACCTTCGGCTAAAAACCGGAGCGACTGCACGTAAGACCTCCCGGAAAGCTCGAGAAATCTCGGAGTTCGGGCAGCAGTTTGGCGATTATGTTAATGCCTAATCTAGCGAACAGTCATCGTCGTCATTATAGGCCAGAAGGTACCACGGCCAGTGTTTACAGCTGCGTACCACAGACTCGTTCACACTGCGCACGGCCACTGCGAAAGCTCATCGTCGAGGCTCCAAGTCTGCCGTGGCTCCAAAAGCGTTTCGGAGCGGCAAGTGCGAGCGTATAGCGGTACTCTCCTCCACGGAAATTCGCACTCACTTCGTCAGCTCGGCCGCGGTGCAGCGCATGCTGCCACGTTGTTGTCAGCTGCGCCCGAGCGTCGAGGGATTCAGCGACGACAGCGACCACGAGCAGCCACGAACAGCCACGAAGCCCGCCGCGTAAGTAGCGATCACCGCGATGTCGTGTACCGGCGTGATTCGACATTCGAGTTCTCGAATCCTTGCATGCGCCGACTCTTGCGTTCAGGCGTGCACATCGCAATTCGCGCACCTCATCTCGCCCGGGTAGGGTTATACAACTGCGTATGTATCCGGTTAATAGCTAAGCTTTCCCGGAAAAATTCCCTATAAGTTGCACTTGTTGCTCGACGGATTAGCGACCGCGACGATTTTTTCGTCTTTCATTTTACATCGAGAAAAAACTTAATAAAAATTACTATTACAATTAGGAAAGGAGTGACCGTCTTGACATTTTAGTATGGAAGCTAATAATTATTGTCACTCAGAGTGGTCATTTTTCGTATTAAAATAGTAATTTTTAAAATTTCTGATACTAAAAATTATTATTTTGCACATATAAAATTCTCGCTTGATAAGACTGTCACTGTTTTCCTAACCACAACATTATTTTTATAAAGTTGCTTCTCTCATTGTGCGTACTCCTTTTTATCGACGATGATTCAAGCGATATTTTTTTTCTTTTTCAATTTTTAAAGTTGGCTAAATCGTCCAATACTTTTATTCTTATAAATTTTTTCAAAGTTTTTTCAGGTAGATCAGGTAGAACGGCTGCATTTACGTAAATCCTGCAAAGGAACTCCAAAATTTCGTTACGTGACAAATTCAGATTTGAAGCATATAGAAGTTCGATTATAAAAAAGTGAATATTTAGAAATTATAAAGTATAACTATCCTATACAGGCAAAAAAAGAAGGTAGGTAAAAACACACATGCGGATCACGATGATATTGATTGTGTTTTGAAGGTGATAAAAACGTTAACACGGAAAATACGATAAAAAGTTGAACTAGATACGCTTTGCGTGAATAGATTCAATTACGCTAAAATAGAACTCGACCATTGCAGTATAGTAATTACATCGATTCCGACTATTTCCCTCCACTGCAAAACGTGAAAATTTTCATTCGCTTGAATACGAAACGGAATTCTTTATCAGACTCGACTGTTTATTTTTAAAACTGTTTAAATCTTAAGCGTAAGTACCTATCGCTGCAAAGTGTAAATTGTGACTCACGCTGCAAGTGTATCGTCATTGCAATTAACATTTTGTAGCTCTTCGAAGAAATATGCAGTGTGACTAAACTATTTTTTTAACCAACATTTTTAAGAGAGCATAATTACTCCGTTCTATTTAAAAAAAAAAAAACGAGTCAAATTTTACCTCATACTATGGTAGAGTATACGTTTATTATTAAATCCTTTTTTAATCTATTATTCAAGTCCTATAAATATAATAAACGACTCAAATCGCATTCGCAGGGAAAACAAAACGTTTGTACATTTTGTAGCTTTTCAAAGAAATATGCAGTGTGACTAAACTATTTTTTTATCCATCATTTTTAAGAGTGCATAATTACTCTGTTCTATTTAAAAAAAAAAACGAGTCAAATACTTCAAACTGTGGTATAGATACGTTTATTATAAAATCCTTTTTAATCAATTATTCCTATAAATATAACTTTAAGTCCTATACATATAATAAATGACTGAAATCGCATTCGCAGGGAAATCAAGGACGAATTTGTTCTGGCAAAGCCCAGAGGCCTCCGGATCAACGTTTAAGCCGGTAATCGGTCGGCGGCATTGCAGTCCCGCGGATCGGAGCAGCGCACACCAAAAGCAAGCAGCCCAGCGAATACCAAGACGGCATGATCTCCCAAACTGGCAGACTCTCGGCAGCATGAACAGCACACTTTCGCGCGTTCATCTACGGACGCACACAAAGATTCCGTCTATCCAGTGAGCGCGAGTTCCGAGCCGCCGCCGGCCGAGCGCTAAAGTGGGTGTGACCAGTCAGGCAGTTACCGAGCCACAGTCCGTCGGTGCGGTAAGTTTCGCAAGGCTCCCGGAGGTCCGGACTCCGGAATCCCAAGACCCCGGCGTCCGGAGCGCTCGAGGCCGCTCCGATCCGCCCGGTATCCTCTCGCTCCGGCGGCGATCAATCGAGCGAGGGCCGATGCGGTCGGATCGATGCAGCTTCGCCGAACGATAAGATCGCGCCGCTTCCCTCCCACCGGTCCCTCCGAGCCTTCGGCCTCTTATCATCCTCCGCTGCCACTTTAACCCTGACACTCCGATTTTCTTCTTCGCAGAGCAAGCCAGCAGACAGCAGAGCCAGGATGTCGCAGCAGCAGTACTACCCCTTCAAGGTGAGTGGAGAGACTCCGTCCGTCCTTGGAGTCACACGTCGCTGACGCATACTGCTTGTATATATTTTTTTTTTTATATTGTTTTTTATTTTCGTGTGATTCCAACGGAGCTCCTCAAGCTATTATTAGACTGTTAGAAAAAAAAGTTTGCGTATAGTGCGGGCTACGAGAGCTGCGATCAAATGTATATTTTTTAAGCTTGTTAGTAAATACGCACGTGTTGTTGGGTTTTTTTCAGTGCACTCCGACGGTTTACCTGGCGGATCCGTTCGACGCGAACGCCGACGCCGCGGTGCTGAGGAAGGCGATGAAGGGGATAGGCACGGACGAGAAGGCCATAATCGACGTCCTGACGAAGCGGGGAATCGTGCAGAGATTAGAAATCGCCGAGGCCTACAAGACCTTATACGGCAAGGATCTCGTGAGCGACCTGAAGAGCGAACTCAGCGGAAAGCTCGAGGATGTAATAGTGGCGCTTATGACTCCTCTTCCGCATTACTATGCCAAAGAAGTGCAGGATGCTGTATCTGGATTAGGGACCGACGAGGAGGCCCTCGTTGAGATTCTCTGCACACTGAGCAACTATGGTATCCGGACGATTGCTACATTCTATGAAACTTGTAAGTTAAATAAATCGGCGTAGAAAAATGTTTAAACGCCTCAAGGATTGTATAGAAAATAAGAATTCGCAAAATACGCTTTCAATATTATGAAATTCATTGGATTGTAATGGAATTAATTGGTACACCGCTTGAATAGCAGTGCGTTGAATAATACGGCGAGGATTGCGCAAAAAAGCCTGAAGAAAGTGTGAGTCAGACGAAATTAGTTCCTCCGGTAGTCCAATCCGCGATACGTCAAGCAGAATGTGCCGGGATGACTTGACTTCTATATTTGTTGCTATACCGTATGCCGACGGAGGGGCAGGGTGATGTCATCGTTGCTTATGACCTAAGACACCTCCTCCCTCGACGCCTCGCAGACTCGCGCATAAAAAAAACGCAACCTTCCTTTCATTTAGAATAATATAAAATTTCAATTTACATTTACATTGTACGCCGACATTTTACTCAGTGAGAATGATGTGATCCTTTTTTTAGTGTTTAACAGGAGCTTGGAGAGCGATCTCAAGGGTGACACGTCGGGTCATTTTAAAAGGCTACTCGTCTCCCTTGTCCAGGCTAACAGGGATGAAAACCAGGGTGTTGATCACGCTCAGGCTGTAGCCGATGCTCAAGCTCTATTCGATGCTGGTAAAAAAACATTTCAATAATTTTCTTACTTCTACAAGACGTGCCAAATTAAAAAAAATATATAATTTTCTTGATTAACTCTTGCAGGTGAAAAGCAGTGGGGAACGGATGAATCTCAATTTAATGCAATACTCGTAACTCGCAGCTATCAACAATTGAGGCAAACCTTTATTGAATATGAAAAGATCTCTGGACACGACATTGAAGTAGCTATTAAGAAAGAATTTTCTGGGAGCGTTGAAAAGGGATTACTGGGAATAGGTATCGTTATAGTCTAACAAATTATCCTTGAATGTATAATAAAAATGTTTAATTTATTATTTTAAATACTGAAATATTTTCCTTTAGTGAAATGTGTCAAATCGAAAATTGGTTTCTTTGCTGAACGACTTTACGCAAGTATGCACGGTATTGGTACCAAAGATCGTACTTTAATTCGCATCATCGTTTCACGCAGTGAAATTGATCTTGGAGACATAAAGAAGGCATTCGAAGAGCGTTATGGAAAATCTCTTGAAAGTTGGATTTCCGTAAGTTATTACTTTTTATGGAGTTACAATTTTTTCCTTTGCTAGTTATTACCTTCAAAATACGAATATTTCGAATGTGCAAATATTTAATAACGATCATGATATTTACCACTCAAAGATAAATGTCAAATTATTCTCTTTCCACGCAAACGTCATGTTTTAAAATCTCGTTGATTTCACCAAACACTTTTTTATTGCTATATTTCTTTAATTATTTATTAATGCTGTAGATGTCTAATTAGCTAGCAAGTCTATTTTTTTGTTTGTTCAGGGTGACACGTCGGGAAACTACAAGAGAGCTCTTCTTTCTCTTGTATCAACATAAATTAGAATTAATTTTAATCTAAGTGTACCGATCAAATTTCGTCCATTTACTTTTAAAGAATCTCTGTCGCATTTGCTTAGTATCACTACACTACATCAATTCAATCAGTGTTCAATGATTAACTTCTCAGGAAATACGCTTATATCCGTCAATATTCAAGCATTCTTGTGCTCTGACAATGTGTTCAATTCAATTGTTTTACATTTTATTACTTTATTCATAATTGAAAAACGGAATAAGAGTGTTCTATTCACAATGCGATTTTTCTTTTAAATAATTGCTACTACGTCAATTAATTTACTGTCAATTATATCGTTACAGGGCGTATAATTATTTGACAAAGTTTTTCCGTGGTTGTATTTTATCATCAAAATGAGTATTATTACTTAACATTTATTTTTCTACTTCTATTTACATGTCCTTATATGATACTTTCATATAACTTACACCACTTGAGTAGTTATTTTAGATATAATATATTTTTATTCACTTGAAGAAAAAAAAAACGCAATGCAACGAAAGTACCTAAGAAAATGTACGCGCAACACACAAGCCTTAATCAAATGTTCTAAATTAAACAGAGAACTGATAAACTAATTACATGAAATGTTATTGCTTCTGCAATGCAATGTGCTTATTGTTAAATATTTACAAATCTATTTATACAAACAGTTTATAATTTATTTTAGACATATTTTCGAACTCTATTTACAAGAAAATGCGTATTATATATTGTCTAAAAAAATTCATATTATTTGTTAAAAAATTTTGTTACAACTAATTATACTTGCGTTAGTGTTTGAAGCTTACAAATAAATACTTCAAAGCAGTATATGGAAAGAGAATGTATTTGCATTTAATTTATCATTAATATTAATCTACCTTTATATCCTTACTTATTATACCCCCACACTTGTTAACAAAAAACATGGTCATTTTTTTTTTAATTTACAGGATGACGTTAGTGGAGACTACAGACGCGCCTTGGTATCTCTAGTTTCTGGATAATTTTCTTGCAAATACAAGAAAAGGGAAAAGTTCGTTCCTATCACATTGTGCCTTAACAATATTTATGTACATTTTTATTTTACATACTACTGATTTTTTTTCAGATATAAAAAATGAAACAAAATAGTATTTATGTTCTTAAAACAAAATTCTTCAAAATTATAAAAGTAACGCATCCTGACATCTTTTTTTTTAATTTTGTCTTACAACGCTCTTATGCCATCTTCAGTGATCTAAAACGAACATTAATTTTCAATAATTGTTGTTTTAAGGATGTAATAATGTTACAAAGCTTTTATGTCAATCGTACCAAATATTTGTTAAATTGTTAATAATAAAAGAATTACCATAAACGTTTCCGACAGTTCAGGCATCATTGGACTTTTTAAAAAACGTATCCCAAATTTATTATTTATTAATTTCGTTGTTTCTAACTTTACGGAAGTATAATCTGCAACGTATTGACCACCGGCTGCTGAAAGACAAGACTTGCCGTCCACATCAACTTGCATTACCATTTCATTGGTTATTACTATCTGAAAAAATGTTATTTTAATTAAATTAAAAGAAAAACCATTTGTTACATTCTTTGAAAAAATAAGCTTACTGCTAAATCATTATTCAGTGTTAATTTATTTAACTTGTGAAGAATGCGTGAATAATAATGAGGACGTTTTAAAGGATCATGAATGCAGCATAAAATTGGCATTGATAAACTATCAATAATTAAAAGTCGAACCTGCAAAATAATATTTTACATAACGAGTAAGGAATTTAAAAAATTGAAAAAAATATTAAAAATTTTCGTACCTTCCTGCTATCTCTTACTATTTGTACGTGATCTTTCAGTTTATCTATTATTTGTATAAAATCTTCAAAATTATGGGGTGAAAAAACATCAATATTTGTGAAAACTTCATCTTCTTTTAAATTTAAGTCTTGAAAGCAATTATTATATCCTTGAAGTATATCTAAAATTTAGATTAAAAAGTGTAAATATTAAAATTTATAATCAATTTCCAGTTTCAAAAGAATTTCTGATTAAAATTGCAAAAGAACTTATTTATATTATACAAAATTAAATTTTTTTAATGAAGTAATAAATAAAGGTACAAATTCGGAATATTGGAATAAAACGACATGTGATTTCGATGTAACAAAAGTTTATTTAATCATTTATATAATCTTTTACACATTTAGTAATTACAGTTTAAAGCAGTGTATCGATTATTTACATCATAATATGGTACATCGTTGTCCACTTCATCTTCTGATTTGTCGTCTGGTGAATACAGTATATTGCTTTGTCTATGTCTATTCCTTTTGCGTTTCTGGGTGTTCACTTTATTTTCAAATGCTTCAGTAAAAACTGTATAAGCTGACACTTGAATAGAAATCCATAATTGTAGAAGAGTCGGTGAATTCCTTAAAAGATTGCCTATGTAATTGTCAATATCCTGACGACTTTTAAAATTATTAAACAAATTATATAATAATGTCCCATTGATAAACTGTTCAATATTTACATTTTGATAAGGGTATGCTAATAAAGCATTTAAATGTACACTGTGTCTCAGACAATTTTGAAAAAGTGAAAATGCATGAACTGTGGATATATGAAATTTTTTGGATTTCTCATTAGTGATTGATCCATAACAAAATTTGTTAAAAAGAATGGCAGTGCTAATAAACAGTCGTCCCTGTTTATTGAAGCGAGAGCATTGCTTATTGGTACATCAGATGATGGAGGATACAGCATAATATTGTTTCTCTGCTGTCGTATTAAATTTAACTCTTCCCTATACTTTCTTTCAAAATATGTCTGTGATCTATGAAATCCAGTATTTTTATCGATTACATGAAAAAGCATAGAAAATAGTAAAGCATAAAGATGACAGTTTGTTCGAAATGATGATTCAGCTTCATCTACCCAATATTTCATAGTTGCTATGTACAGTCTCCATTCTGGAGGAAATGGGCTTAACAGTTCATCCGAGACTCCTAATGTTTTGTTCAAAATTTCTCTCCTAATTATAACTGGAATATCACGTAATTGAAAAAGAGAAGGAAATTTGCAGAAAAAGATGTGATCATCACATTCTAGTTTGAATGTAGCAATGCTAGTAATTTTTTTTCTAGTAATGTATTCTAAAGTATTAGAGTCATTAGTTCCACTGTTTAATAATTTAAAAATGACACGAATTATTTTTAAACTTATATTAATACAAGTAAGATGAGAAAAGTCTTCTATTTGTACAGGGCATATGTAAAGATGTCTAGTTATCATATCAATAAAATAGGATGGAAAATTTGCAGCATTAAATTCCTGTATAAACCACGAAGGAGTCATTTTAAGCAGATTATTCTCATTTTCTGGCTTAACAATATCTAATTCTTCTGGAGAAGAATTCTCAAGTTCATCACAGCTTAAATCTGATTCATCATCTGCTTTTGGCTCATCCGTCACTTTCAAATTATTTAAGTCTTGCTGAAATTTATATGGTTTATTGGGCATTCGTTTTACTGCTTCACTAATAAAATCTGATGAAAATCCTAAGGGATCTAACATTTTTGGTGATGCTATTAAGTAGCCATTAATAATCATTTCCATAACTTCAAGAATTGTTGCTCTCTTTTTAACATCTAATTTACTTAGTACTTTAGCAATGGCACTATCTAGTGTTTGCTTTTGAAGCCACCTAAAAGTAGCTTCTATTCGTCTTTGCATTTCATTGAATCTTCTTTTAGATGTTTTGGAAAGTTTTAGAGAGCAAAAAAAATCTTTAAAATTACTTCGGGATATATAATCGTTACCTAATAATGTAGCTGCTAATGGTATCACGCTCTTGCTCATACCTGGAAAACGTTGCAAAAAGAAATCAATTGTATACAGTTTACAGTTCTTTACATATCCATTTCCATTTCGATTTCTGCAGATACCAGTATCTAAAGTATTGAAAGGTATGTACATAACATCAAATATATAAAAATCAGAATCAAAACTTAAAACTGGACAATTTAAAAGTCTAGCCACTGAAGCAATATCGTCATCTGCTTCGAATAATGATTGAGTACACCTTATTCCTTTTTGAATAGCTACATTCTTGAATACTTCCTTTAATAACAGTGGAAACAACTGGGTCCTTGTTTGTTTAGTAGGTGCAGTATTGAAAGCTGTAAAAACTCTATCTTTTGTCCTTTTATAAGCAGTACTCAATTTCTTTTCTTCTACTCCTCCATCGATTATTATTAAAGGAGTTACATTACACTTCAACAATTCGTCAAAAAAATTCGCTACACAGTAAGCATATTTGTCATAATCACCTCCAAAACAACAATTACCCTTGGCTTCATGAGTACATAATTGCGAAGCAAGACTATTGCCATCAATAACTAAATATGTATCATGTAAACTGTAATTCTGTAAATATATATCAGAATGCTGGGCAATGTACGTCATTAACCCTGGTATTCCCATTTTTAATAGCTTATAACTTTTTAGTTTGAAAACATAATTTCAATTTTTATATCATATTTTAAAGTAAACAATCACAAAATGTGTATAACCAATGTTATAATTTAGGTTAAATAAATTTCTGTTCTGTTAATATGAAAAATGAATTCTTCTTCATATGAGACTATACTTATTACTTGTGAACTAATATTTGCTTATATATAATAACTGACACTCTTAGATTGTTTACTGCAAATATATAAGATATTATGAGATCTGCTCAGATTTAAATTATTGTTATATTCATATACATAGAACTGAGTTTTCTTTCTGCTTTATCGGCTGTTAAAAAAGAAGCATATACAATATAACATTTATAATTGCGTTTAGTCAACATCAACTGATCTCTTCAAATGATTTATTTAATTTTTTTTTTAAATTACATTTGTTTAAATATATCTAGATAAAAATATCTTTTATTAAAATTAGAAAAATGAAATATGAAAATGTAATTTGCTTTTTTTGAAAAAATATTTATTTACTTATTTAATACAAATATTTTTTATTCTTATAATACTTTACTTGTAGGTACATACAATACATATTATTTTTCTTTAAATCAGTAATCACTTTTTTGTCTTCTATTTTTAAATGCTATTTCCTGAGGTACCATTTACAATTATCACATAATTGACTGCATTCTTATTAATTCAATTTCCAGCTAGTTGTCAGATAAAATTGTTGTAGAAATTGAAACAAATAACTGTAAAAGACTTGGTGATTTTTGAAAAATATTACATATTCGGAGATTTAATTTGTTTTCAACTTTTATTTCTTTGTATATGTTATATATTAACAATCCATTAAAAAAATCAGCAACGTCCAATCGAGGATATGGATCACCAAGCAATCCACTTAAATGAATGCATGATTTTATGCAATTCTGAAGCAAGGCAAATGCATGAACAATCGATATATCAAATTGTCTCTTATTAGTGTAGAATTGTGATTTAAAATATCTTTTTGACCTAATGCAATCATAAATATTTACTTTTTCCAGAGCATCTTTAATCGACATACTTTCTACAAGACAAGGGATATCTACTTTTTTGTCATTAACATCATTCTCATTTACAAAATTTGAATTTAGCATTTCTTTAATCACATGCCAAATAATATTAAATATAACAGCATACAGGTGGTGTTTTGTTCTAAATTTTTCGTCAGCTTCGTTTAACCACAATTTTATGGATGCTATAAACTGTCTCCACTTTGGTGGAAATTTGACTAGTAATTTTTTTGAAATTCCCATGGTTTCAAGGAAAATTTCTTCTTTTTTATTAGCTGGATAATCTTCTAATTCTTGCAAAGATGGAATAGAACAGTTTAACTTGTATTTGTTACAATCTAATTCACATGTTTCAAGAAGGCTTCCATTTCCTCTAGTAATGTATTTCAAAGTATTGGAATTAACATTCAATCCTGTTGTTAATAATCTAAAAATAACACTTATAATTTTTAAAGAGATATTAAAAGAAGTAGGATATGCAACATTCTCTACTTGCTCAAAGACAAAGATACATTGCTTGTCTAGAATGCCAATAAAATAGGAAGGGAACACTCCAGTATGATATTCCTTTAGAAACCAAGGCGGAATTATATCAATTACACTACTGCTAGTTTTCGACGGACAAAATAAAAATTCTTCATCTTTTAATGATAAAGAGTTAATCAAATTATGTACATCACCGTTCAAATAGCATTCGTCATGCATTAATTTGTTTTCAATTTTCAAATTATCTTGTCTTTCAAATTTGTACTTTTTATTGTGAAATTTATTTACAAAAGTATCAATTTCTTCTTTTGAGAATCCTAAAGGTTTAAGCATTACAGGAGATACATTCAATTGCAAGTATTCATTGATAACCATTTCAATAGTTTCAATAACTTTTTGTTGTTTATCATCATCTATTGTATACAATATAGCAGTAATTGCACTGTCTAATGAATGGTTCTGAAGCCATCTAAAGACTGCTTCTATTTTTAATTCTGGAAAGTAAGAAATACATTGTTTCAATGTTTTGGGCACTTTTAAAGTGGAAAAGAACTTCTTGAAAATAATTGGATTAATGAAATCATTTCCTAAAAGTGCTGCAGATAAAAGTAAAACATTTTTATTCAATCCTGGATAACTTTTTAGTAAAAAATCAGGTTTAAATAGTTGACAGCGTTTAGCGAAGCCAGTTCCAGTAATATTCCTAGTAATCCCTTCTTGAAAAGTTTTGTAAGGTATATACAATACATCACATAAGAAGAAATCAGAATCAAAGCTTAATATAGGACAATTTAAAATTTTTGCAGTCAAAGTTATATCATTATCTGCCTCATGTATAGATTGTATGCTTATAATATTTCTCTTTTTAAGAACATTTTTAAAAACGGCCGATGCTAACAGTGGAATACTTTCTTGTTTACTATAAGGATTTGAATTTTTTTTTCTGAGAACAGATTCTTGTCTGCGTTTGTAAATAGTATTAAACTTTTTTTTTTGAGTACCTCCATCGTTGAATATTATTGGAGTAATATTGCACTGCTGCAGCTCATCAAAAAACTGATTTAAATAGAATGCAAACTTTTCATAATCGCCACCAAAGCAAGAATTACATTCATTCGATATATAAATTCTAATGAATATACAACTTCCATCTATAACTAAGTAAGTATCGTGTAATTCAAACTTTTCTAAAAACACATCTGAATGCTTCAAAATGAATGACATCAATCCTTGTATTCCCATTGTGTTGATTTTTATACAAACTTCACATGGATGTAGACGATATTTAATTGTAAATCTGTTAATGGCTTCAAATTTGAAATGTCTGTTAGAAAATTTTATTCTGTACTAGAATCTTTAAACAATGTCTACTGATAAGTAACTTTTATCACCTACTCAGAAATATGTCGTATTTATTTCTATTATTTCACCTTCAGAATATCAAGCGTGTTTATATACATTTCCGAAGATTAGAACAACTTATTCTTATCAAAAGGTAAAACATTCATGGAGATTTCATTGCAGTTAATATTTTTCGTGATATGTTTGGTCGAGCCGTAAATGTTATCTTGTTTTCCAATTGTTTTTTGTAAAGTTATGAATAAAGGGAAACGAATTCCTCGTGCGTAGCGCGCGCCTGATCTACACAGTAATATAAACAAACACGCAAAAAACAAAGCTTATGTATAGCGACATCTGCACAGTGAAGAGGACGCTGGAGCTGAAAACTGCGATTGAGGATGAGACTTAAGTCAATTGACTGAATCTGCGAGTAGCGTACAGCAGAAATCTATAAAGTCCTGCGAGAGAGAATTAATTCTTTTTTGTCTCTCGTTCACTGGATCATATAACTATATAAATACTTTGCGCGCCAGTGAAACATTTTATCATCACTTTATTTACTAGTAAAGACGATTTCATTGTATAATCGTACGATTTTTCTACGAACGAAGAGAATTTTCGTTATATATTTCTCAAAATCGAGTAATAGAATGAATAGTAGAGTAAAGTTTTGTCACAGACGACCTGTAAAATGACGACAAAGTAGCGTAACCTCTTTTGGAGTACATGTAATTGGCATTGTTTTCGTAAGTAATTGTCAATCAAATTTATGTGGTATTTTTATTCTATTTTAAACATGGGACAATTAGCATTTTATTCTATATGTTTTAAGGGTAAATCGATATTTTCTTTAAAATGACAGAGGATCTTCATAATTTTTTTTTCTACGCCAACACTTGCCATGTTTGTAAATCAAGTGGCAACGAAACGTATCTAAAAACATGCAGCAACTGCAAAATGATATCTTATTGTGGAAAAGAACACCAAAAACAACATTGGCTGCAGCATAAAAATTTGTGCCGAGTTTTGGCAGAAATGCTTGATGAAACGGACAAAGCTAATCTCTTAGAAGGAATGCAGAATTTGAGCATGAAAGATTGGGTAAAAGGAAAAATGAATTTAATGCTTTTAGTCAGCTTAAAACTAAAGAGAAAACTACTTCCTTACGAGGAAGAAATGTTTAAATTTCCCAGAGCTTGTGCTGTTTGTCATGAAACTGATTCCAAATTATTAACTGACTGTCTATCGTGTCCTTGCGCCAGTTTTTGTAAGGAGCATAAAAATAATGAAGCACATGCTAAAGTGTGTGAAATGCTCAGTCTTTGTTATGATTTGGATATTGCCTCTACAGTTTTTATGAGAAGTCCTCCAAGAAATGTTGTACCTTATCATACAGAAATGGCTTATTTGCCAGTATCTATAAAACACTTTATTGAATTATATATCAATGAGGACAAGTCTCTTCTTGTGTCAAGTGACATACAGAGATCTCATATGTCAGAATATCTTACTCGACCTTTAACATTATTAAATGCTATGGAAAGACTGGAATTTAAAACCAATTCTTCAATATGTATCCATATAATTGGAGCAAACATGATTGAATTAGATGGCATAGAAATTTGGGAAACACTTTTACATTGGTTACCTTCACTAACCACTTTAAGTATAATTCTAATTGGTCCAGAAGTTGACAGCAATAAAAAAAAATTAGAATGTAATATTTGTGACTGTTGTATCGAAAAAGGCATGAAACTCTACCTCGAAACACATGGAATTTTATACAAAGAATATGTTAATAGTGATAGTTTTATTAAACCAGATATTATTGCAGGATACAATTTAGGAATTCATGAATATGAGAATATAGATTCACCTGATGATAGTTGGTCACCAAGTGTTAGAATTTTATCTGAACAAAAATGTCCATTTGTCTTAACAGCTTACAATGCTGATGAGGCTCAAAAAGAACATAAAAGACTGTGTGATATTTTAAATAAAAAAGTGACTTATTTGTATTATGGGAAAAATCAATTCTCAAGCGTAAGGCCACACAGAGATTATGAAACTGAAGGTATTTATTATCAAAATCAGTATGTAATTGTCTACCGAGAGTTAAACTGAATAAGGAGAAAACCAATGTCTTTAATGTGATTTCTGTGTGATATAAATTTTTCTCTCTTTGATGTAAAACACTTGAGAAATATTTGGATCTTCATATAATAATTTATATTTAAAATTGTAATAGCGATAATAAAATTTCATTATTGTGTCTATTAAGAAGTTTTGTATATTTAAAACACAAGTAATATAGTACAAAATTAAATCAAAATTTAAAAAATTTCTTAATCACATAGTAATTAATTTTTTTTAATGTAAAAATAAAAATGGTTAAATTTTATTCGAAATCTAAAAATTTTGTTGAAAGCTTTTTAATAGACATTATAACAAAATTTAAAAAAAACTTGCATGCTGCCTAGCAGTCATACATTTTTTAAATAGTTTTTTTAATTTTTTATATGAACTTTACAATGATAGTTATAAATAATTTCTGATAAATTATGTAAGAACAAGGTCACTGCATTTACTTTAATGTTATTTCTGTTGTTTATAAGTTATAGTTGGATTACATGTTGCTCAAAAAATAAATAACATTTGTCGTGATTAAGTGACCTTGTTGTCAGTCAATATTACCTTCGATAAAAGAGTCTATGTAATATGTAAGATTTTCATATATTGATGTTACATCTGCCAATATTGTACAAAAAGATTGAATGATATTGTGAAGTACAAAGTTGATATATATCGTTAATATCATATAAGATAAACGTACCTCTAAATCTTAAAGCAGAAACTCCACTTCTTGTATCAATGTATATAGATCTTCCATTTAATCCACCATAACATCTATTTAAATATACTGAAACACAAAGTTGCATGCTGGAAAGTATCTTTGTTAATTATGAGAATTTTCTGTATAACTTATTAAAATAAATGTAATAAGAGCATTAATTGTTACTTGAATATATATAACATTACCAAATTTGTGTCTTTCCTGAAAATGGAGCTCCACTCAATTCTGTAATGATGCCACATTGAATTCCGTTGGCTAAAATGCCTTCCTTTTCAGAACCACATAAGGATATATTATCACGTTGAGTTTCATTCTACATAAAAAATTATAACGGTAAGTCACTAAAAAAATTGCAAGCCAACGTGTTAAATTAAAATACATACCTGCCATATATCTAAGGCTAAAACATCTGATACTTTCATGTGTTTTTCAATGTCAATTGTATTTAAGTTATACTTTTTGACATCATCTAAAAACGGTAAAAAGTAAAAGTAATTTTATGGAAAAAAAGAAATTGTAGATTAAACATTAAATTAATATTACCTGAACTTTTTAACAGATCTTCCATATAAAAATATCCTTTTTTATTCATTTTAGTTATAGTTTCGATAGGTAAATTATTTAATGTTGTAATAGGTCTGAACATTTTTTCCGAACGTTTTTATATTTAACAATAATATTAAAATAATAATTATAACAAGTAATAGTGTAACGAATTCATGGTGAGTTCGGTATATGCGACAAATTTGAAGTGAATGCATTTGCGACTGTGTAAACATTTATTTACATTTTACACATTTTGCTTCTAACTTCAAGTTATTCAATCTATAAAATATTTTAAGGTTGGTAAAATCCTAACCAAAAATCATCACCTACTTCAGAGCAAAACGAAATGCAGGCGTGAATCATTTACCATATTTAGTATTGTAGGAGCTCTCGATAAACTCTCCGGCATTTTTATAATTGTTTAATTTACAGTTACATTTACGAATTTCTATATCCATTACAGTAAGTCGATTTCATAAATTATGAACTTTTTACATTTACCAGCATGTGTAAAATATTCACTCGAGTTACTTTTAATTAAATTTGCAGGAAGCAATAAAATGGATCAAATAATTCAGCAAAAGGTTGTTGAACTTGCTAATCATGTTGAAAAACAACTGGATTCTGAAATAGAGAAATTGGATAATCTAAATATAGATGACATTGAAAAATTGCGAGAACAAAGGTTGAAAGAAATGAAGAAAATGCAACACCAAAAACAAATATGGCTTTCTCAGGTATATGAATATATATTTTGTAAATAATCTTATAACTTTTTTGTTGTAAGAGCATAGAAACAGTGAATTGAATAATATTCTACTTTTGCATATGTATATTAATTACAGGGACATGGTGAATATACAGAATTAAGTGAGGAAAAAGAATTTTTTGATGTTAGTAAGAAATCGGATAAAGTTGTATGTCACTTTTATAAAAATGGAACTGAAAGATGTAAAATTGTTGATATGCATCTAAGAATACTTTGTAAAAAACACATTGAAACTCGTTTCGTAAAATTAGATGTTGAAAAATGTCCTTTCTTAACAGGTAATTTTTATACGTGTACTTATTATTATCCAAATATACTCTTATTATATCTAAATAATATTTTTCAAACTTTGCAGGACGTCTAAGAATTAAAGTCATTCCTACAATAGCTTTAGTAGTAGACAGTAAAACAAAGGACTACATAGTTGGATTCACGGATTTAGGCAATTGCGATGATTACTCTACTGAAGTGCTTGAATGGAGAATTGCCCAAGCGGGTGCTATTTTTTATAGTGGTGATTTGATGTATCCACCTGACAAGACCAAAATGGAAAAACGATCTGTTGCAAAAAAGACCATTCGTGGTAATGATTCTGATGACTCAGATTCAGATTAAAAATTTTTTAATTTAATAATTCTTCTAAGAAAAGTATTAATAAAGTTTTACACTTTTTTTATTAATTTTATTATTGAATAATATTAGAGGGGAGGAACTTTTAAATTATAAAACCGCTTATTACGAAAATATTGTTATTAAAATAACATTTTTCAATCATTTTTACATAAAAAAATGTACTTGGAATGGTTACATTAAATTTTTTGGAATAAATTCTGATTTTTCCAGGAAATTTCTTGTGTGCTCCAATTACTGCTTGTACTCACTGAAATGACAAGTGCAAGTTCTGGGTTACTTTGCACAGAAAAATAAAAAATTCATGTTAACTCAAAGCCAATTGTAAATTTTTATAAAAAAACTATATTACAAGTTAAAATGATATGTTTTAAAGAATAATGCATACTGTATTATTTGATATGACAGCGTTGTCTCTATTATTCTGCGTACTGATGCTTCTATCTCGTTCGTCCCACAATGTAAGGCCATCGCACGCACATATCTTTTTTGTATTTTGAAATAGTCCTGATGATCTCGCTATTATTCCACAGGCCAATCTATTAAAAAAGTAAATCTACATTAGCTTTACGCAATTTATTGTAACGTAAAATAAGCCAATATAATTTGAGTAAAAATGCAAATACACATAATTGCCAATTATTTTGATTTTTATTAACAAAAAAAAAAAAATGTAATATTAGACAACCCAAGAATTTGCTGAATGGCGCAGCTGCCGACAGTGGCAACAAACGATCCAAAACACGGAGAGGGGAGTGGCGTGCGGTGGCGGGAAGAGCAAACTCGCTCCGCATTCGTGCCAAGTGGCTGCGGCGCCCGTTCGGGTCAGTCAAGCGCGGCCGAGCGTAGCTTCGCGTCCTCGCGTTCTTGGTGCCCGCACGCGCCACCGAGGAATCCTCGTCCCCACGAGGAACGGCCATGCCGTCAGCGGGGCAGTTACTCGCGCAGCCTCCGGGTCACGCGTCGACGACGAGCGCCAAAAGTTCCTCCAGAAGGAGCAGCAGCGGCAACATCAGCCCCAACGATGTGTTCGTCCGCAAAAAGTGCTGCAATCCATTTCGGATACCGCGGCACTCCACGTCAAGCGGACTGCGCAACGTGCCCCAGTTGGTGCGAGAACGGCTGCCGCACGTGAGCTTCGGTCCCCGAATATGCTGCGGCTGTCGGAAGCGCGTTTACAGGATGCTGAAGGAGCGGAATCACCTGAAGCCCTCGGCGAGACTCAACGCCGAGAAGCATTCGGGCCCTGCTCGGCAGCAGAGCCGGCGGAAGGATGCTGCACCCGGAACAGCGGCGATTCAACCTGTTGTCAGAGATGAGCCGCAAGCACGTGTTGATCTGGTGGAGAAGTCAGAGCAGGAATCTGAAGTCGTTGTTCCAAGTCTTCCGAGTGTTGCATGTGCTTCCGAGAAGGACAACAAAGAACTTAACCTAGCCGGTGAGTACGGACGGTTAGCCCGCGCTTTTTCACCCAATAATGCACTTATGCGCGTGCTCCGTTTACTCCGAAATCGCTCGGCAGTATAGGTGCTTTACTACTTTCGTCGCACGTGTTTCGCCCTCCCCACGATTATGAATGATTTTTTAAATTTAATTTGTTTACGTAGTTGGAGTTTTTTTTTTGTTACTTTTTCTTAAGCAATTTAATGTTAATAATAACTACTGTCCTTTGTACTTTGAAGTTAAACAAAATAAGTAGTATTAATTAATTTACCTTTTTCCGCTGTTTCCATCGATTTTGGATGCAGGACTATCACCTTTACCAAGATCATCTGCTTTTTCGGTTACAACTAGAGATCTTCCAATAATATCTTGTACTTTGAGAAGATTATTTATTATCCTGAATGTCACTCTTCCTGTTCCATCGGCAACAACATTCCCCAGGTCGCCAACATGCTGGTTCAAAAAGTTCATTCATCAATGAACAATCTAACAATGACAATAATTTGTTTATGTTGCCTAAATTTTGTAAAATTGTCTTACCCTTTGAGAAGGCGGATCACTCGGTCCACCGTGAGGTGTATTGTTTGGATTAAAGTGGTTACCTACACTGTGGATATTGAAATATATTCAAATCTATTATTAAAGTAAAAACAAATTCAATGATACTAAAACAAACCTTTCACAGCCTTTCGAAATATCACCGCATTCGTGGATGTGAATTCCATGAGGTCCAGTACTTAAACCATCAATTGTTCCATCCACAATACATCCTTCTTTTGTTTGAACAAATCTTACTACACCTTTTATCAAATCTCCAAAACTGTAACCAGAATTACCTCCTAGCATTGATACAGCACTAATTCCCATATCTAAACAAACAAGAATCATAAATATTAATAGTTTCTCTTCTCTTATACTTACTACCATTTTTTTTCTTTTAAATATACAAAAAGAGCAAACCTCCATATCCTTTCAGAACTGCCTTTCTACCAGTGTTTTCTATTGTTTCTTGAATTTCTGTGTGAGATAAGTTAGTATCGACAATCACCGATCCCTGTTCTAAAGATATTTCAACGTCCTTTACCCCTGGTAAATTTGTTAGTGCACTTTTTATGGCATTTACACACTTTTGGCATGTCATTTGCACATTGAACTCAATCTAAAAACATAATTTATCTTTTATTTACTACTTTGTTATCCTTTAACTACAAAAATTTTATAAACAATGTGAAAGTTTAGAAAAAAAGCCAATCAAGATAACGTACCTTTGTCCAAGTCATGTTTTCTACTAATCTTGAGGTACAAAAAAGAATTTAAATTATATGATACAGCAATATTTCATTGAAGGTTCAGGTTAGTCGCTATGTCGCCGCAGTAAATATTCGCAATGGTTTACGCTGAATTTCGGAGACTCCACGATGACTCCGATGCAGCAGAAAAAATTGAAAGTTCTTGAAACTCCAGGGATGTATTTAAAGAACGAAACAACAATGCAACACCGGTCGAACGTTCTGTTTTTACCGAGTGGTGATTGCTGGAATACTGGCACGAACTTCTTTATGTACATCTGTACATGTAGCGAATCGCCGGAGCTGCAGCGTTGCCACGTGTTTTTTTTTCTGCCGCTCGAACGAAAGACGCGCGAAGTCCAGAAAATGCGGTAAAGGTCGTTCATCTTCCTTGATCGATATATAGCTTATAGAAGCTTATAAACCGAGTGTATACCTTTTCGTCTTTGATTATTTATCGGTCTTTACGTAGTATTTTATCTCGGAATTGAGTTTCTCTAAAGTAACATTGAATACTATTTCAGTTCAAGAACAATATCAACGTGCGAAATCCGTGAACAATTCTATTATATTATACCGATTATTTTTCTCAATTACTTAACGACAAAAACAAAGAAGATGAATACTGCATTTTATGCGTGTAGTTCGGTGCATCCAGACTCCCGCCACGAGCGACAAAATTTGAAACTCCTTTCTGCAAGCTTTCGTAATCTCGGCAACACCGCGGATTGAATAAAGTATCTGTTGTTGCTGATATACATGCCTATATAAAATGTCCCAGTGTTGTGTTTATAGCTGAGTATAGCTATATAGTCGGGATAGTCGTGCCTCGTCTCGGGTATAGACTGCGGATTTGTAGAACAGACACAGTCAGACTCTCCCCGAACCTGTTGGAGCTGCTCCGAATTCGTTAGCTGCGAAAATAATTAGACGACGAGTTAAAACCTTGGTGTCGTGTTTGAAGAGCTTCTGGTACAGTGTACCGCGCGAGTTTCGCTGACTTTCTATTAGTACCGGCGTGCGTGGGCATACGGAGCTCGGAGGGGTTACGGCGCTGTCCGTTGAAATGTCCTCGACATGCGAGCTCATAGTTTTGCCGAGGATACTCGCTGAGTCGGGTGCTCGTTCTCGTGTGACATGCTAACGCAAAGTCCCTCGTCGATCGGATCGGTCGTGTCACGCGGCGTTGGCGAGGTTCTGTTCAACTTTTCTCACCCGGGTGCGACCAATTTTCTGTTTCCCCTTTTTTTTTAACTGAAATTTGATAGATTGATAACAGTCAGCATTAATTGACTTGTTGCTTTTCTTTATTTCAGTTAATTTGACGACATTGCCAGAGTCCACAATGTCGAGGCGTAACAAAAGTCAGATGCAGCAGTTTGCAGGCCAGGTGGTTTCGGATCCACCGAAGAGAGTTTGCTGCTTCTGTAATCTCTCAGAGGATAATGAGATTGAATACGGGAAGTTTTACGAACACAGTGGAATCATAACGCATTATTATTGTTTGGTAAGATTGTGTCTAAATAAAAACAAACGCTTAATGGCGATTTGCACACTACAATGAAATAATTTTGTATTATTTTAGCTTTTATCTTCGAATATGGAACAAAGAGGGAATGATGACGAAGGTATCTTGGGGTTTTTAGCTGACGATATCCTAAAAGAAATTCGTAGAGGCAAAAGACTTGTAAGAGGATTTAAATGATTCTTTTTTGTTTAAACGGTTGACTATTTTAAAATATTAATTATACTTTATATTTTTAGGTTTGCTCGTATTGCAAAAAAAATGGTGCGACCTTAGGATGTTGTAATACAAAATGTAAACGTATTTTTCATTTTCCTTGTGGTTTAAAGGCTGGATCTTTACATCAATTTTTTGGAGAATTCAGGTTTTTATTTTTTATAAATTTTATGTTTTGTTTTAAAGCTAGAACTAAAATTAGGTGAATAATTTTATGGCAGGTCATACTGTATAACTCACCGACCAAAACAGAAAATAGATGAAAGAGTTAAAAAAGAAATTGAAAATATGTCAAACATATTGTGTTACATATGCTATGAAGATGTTAAACCACTTGATAGTAGTGGTACATTGTGGGCACCTTGTTGCAAAAAAAATGCTTGGTTCCATCGTATATGTGTACAAGTTAGTCTTATTTTATATTTAAACTATCTCTGTTACTTTTTTAGCAACTACAATTCAAGTATTATTTTTATTTTAGCAACTGGCTATGAGTGCTGGATACTTTTTCAAATGTCCGTTATGTAATAATAAAAGAGAATTTCAAAGTGCCATGTTAGAACATGGAATATATATTCCAAGGCAGTAAGCATTATTTGCATTATCTATTATTCTGTAAATATTTAACAACAAATTGTAACTAATTTGTATTAATTTTTTCATTCAGAGATGCGTCTTGGGAACTAGTGCCAAATGCATTTGAGGAGTTATTGTACAGACATGATCGATGTGATGCTGAAACATGCTTATGTCCTAAAGGCAGAACATATTCTAGTAGTAATGCGTAAGTAAATATCTTTGCAAAATATTAAATTGTTCATATGATCATCAAAATTTAGAATGTTCGCATTACATGACAGTTCATCACATAATCTATAACTTAACAGGAAATGGGAGTTAATTTTATGTCGAGTTTGTGGATCACAAGGAACACATATTTCTTGCAGCCGACTGAAATGGTCAGATCCAATGTGGGATTGTCCAGAGTGCACATCTATAATAAGTATGTATTTTTTTTTTTTTAAATAATAGAATTCTTTATAATAATTAAACAACATTCTTTTAGAAAATCCAAATAAAAATGTAGAATCAACTGATAATTCAACATCTAATACAACAGAGATGTTTAGCCAGTATGTACTTTTACTTTTACTTTACTAAAAACAATGTTATTAAATTTTTAATCGTGATTTTTTTTTTCCAGAAGTGATACAACTACACTAAATGTAACTTTACGAGAAATGGATGAAGACAGCGATTCTGATATTTCAGTTGGGAATGAGAATGTTCCATTAGAAAGTAATTTAAACAGCATTCCAAATATACCACCTATAGTCAAATTACGTCCGGGACCGCGATCGTTCAAATTGCAACAGGTTCAAAAATTACAAAAGTAAGTTATCATTTATGAATACTTTTTTTAGATATCTTAACTTCATTAAAAATTCTTTAATTTTAGCGCAAATTTGGCTAAAGAAGTTACAAACACGAATAATCCCGGTAATTCAAAAGCCGAAGTGAACAATATCCCTCCAACAGTTGCAAAAATAGCTAGTGATGTTATTTGTATAGACAGTGATGGTGAAGAAGGTGTAGAGGTACTTTGCTCACAATACACACAACCGTCACGTTTATAAAAACAGTGCTATTTATTAATTTTATACATTTCAGATTCTTTGTGAAAGTGTAATGAAAAGTAGAATAATAAATAAAGGAAGTTCTCGTTTCAACGTCGAAGAAGCAAGTAGTAGCAGTAGATCGTCGTTCACTGCGATCTCGTATTCAACGAACTCATTGCCGTTTCCGATAAAGCCAATTGAGTTAGCCCCCGAAGAGCCTACAAGTTTGGTACCGTCCGAGAAGAAGGAAGCTTCTCCATTCAACATAATCATCAGCAACGTTACTTCCGTACCTCCAGAATTTTTTGCAAACGCAACAGAAGCTTCTGAAGAATCATCCGAAGTTGCGCAGTCTGCAACATCGCTTAGTACAGCGAACCCGTTAAAAAGAGCGCATTCCTGCGATGAAGATAACGAATGCGATGTCGTTGAGGCAGCGAAACGTCCCCGCCTTGAAGATGTAAATGATAGCGTTAAAGGTGTCGTTTCCGAAATGACGAGGGAACAGAGTATCCAGACTGAAAGAGTCGATTCAGAGGTAATACCGTTGCCTAAGGCTAAAGACGATTTCGGTACAGCTGCTTCGACGACCTTTTCGGAATCCAGCGACAGTGTAAGCACCATATTTCTTTACTTTTTGGCACGAGACAATTCGGTTGTAAGGTACACGATATAAGTGATGATTCGTAAATTGATTGTACGTCCTGATACAACGCGTAGTTTTATAGATTTTTTTTTATCGAAACCCTTCGAGATTCTTGTAAATTATGCTCCTTGTGTAAATTTCCGCCTGCTCGATGTTTAATGAGAGATGTAGGTATTGTGTAAATTTGATTAGCTGGAGTAAACGTGCGGGGAATAATTATTATGTGTCACCATCCCCGTACTTTCTCTCTAGTCTTACTCTTGGGGTTCTAACAGTGTCACGGGGATGCAGGCACCGAACCTGCAATGGTTGATGACCAGGAGTTCAGCCGAGTTAATACCACAACTCGTGATGGAGCAGCAGCAATGTCCGCAGTTGACAAATTATCCGCTACTGAATCATCTGTATTTACCACAATTGCCGGCGCAGAATGCGGAACATTGTAAGTCGAATAAATCAAGACTAAACGTAGATAGTTTGTTTACGTTTTCTATTGTTACTTTTCTTGACCAATGTGATGTAAATAACAATTCACTGTTGCAATTATTTAAAATAACTAAATGTATTTGTTTTTGTAAATATAACGTGCATGAGTATTTTAAGTAACTACTGTTTCTTTTTATTCTATGAAAATTCTGGCAATTGGAGTTTGTATGAAAGGTTGAGGGTGCATGATACGATCCCTCTCCCATGTTTAGAAACGGAATTTAATTTCGACTAATATTGATTATGATGCCTCTAATCCTTTGACCCAGTAATTTGTAGTTAAACATCTGTGCATGCAATAAGAATCTGTGAAAGCTCGTATTGACGAAGATTTAAAATTTTCAGTGGCACCGTTCACGAAAATGGCTCAAGTTCCCATTACAGCAGCCGTAGCGGCAACAGCAACAGCACCGAGTCAAGATGCTCCACTGGTGATAGAGCTGGATTGATCCCAGACTTTGTCCGTCTCAATGACTTGAGATTCAAAATATGCGGTAGTAATTTGCAAGTACGCATCGCACTTTAATTCTTAAACATTAGGAAATTGCAAAAAAAAAAAAAAATAATAAACTCATCTCATTTAGTGTTAAAATATTAATCATCTGCCTCATTTTCGTGGGTAGAAAAAAGAAATAAAAAATCTTTTTTTAAGGTAATTATTTCACGAGTCGCACAAAAGTTGATCAAAAGGAGCTTGGATAAAATATGCGGTTAAGTTGATTTATCCACGTATCGTAAAAATGCAAGATATAAGATAAAAGTTAGTTAATGACCTAGCACGTGTTGATTTAATTATTTGTTTTCGATTGTGCTAGACCTTACTTTCAGAATATTTAAATTTTTTATTATGTATATACCTATTTGTTTTAAAAGTTAGCTATTATTTATGGAATGTATTGCATTCTTTATTTTGTGCATATCCAGCTAAATGAGTCTGTTATATTTACAAAATTAGACATTATTTTATATTTTACACAAAATATTTTCATTCCAAAATCATCTCCACGATATATTTGATTTTACCAGCAAGATTTAGCCTGCTTTAATCTTTACAGAATTACGCTCAAACATTAGTTGTTTAGCTTTTAAAAAACAATCTTGAATGGCTCGTATTAACTCGTTTAATTTAATATTTCAGTTAACTTTTGGAGCGTGCAACATTCAACTGAAAATGAAGGGCATGTCGGCAGCGAGCAACTCGAGCGATGCTAGTAACAAGATGACGTCTGGCACGAAATCACCATTCGCAGGTTCGAATCCGAATTTATCGAGCGAGAAGAGCTGCCAATCAATTCATTTGCGTTATGAGGATTCCAGTGAGTTCGAAAAAATAAGCAAATCATTGAGGAATCGGAGAGTGCGAAACTTCGTCTATGAGGACGACAATACGCTTTTGGAATATCCGTCTCCAGTAAACCATTCACAGGGAAATGTGAAAATGTTGCGCAAACTCGCGGCGTTAAGCGACAGAACTGGCTCCAAAAGCAGTGCTAGTGAATTGAAAGAAAACTGGGATCCGGAAGTGTCAAGTTCAAGCAATATCGTACTGGACAACGGGAACAATAATCGTCAAACTTGTCTGTCGGAACTAAAAGACAGATTGAATATCAATGACAACGGTTTCACTCACAAGGAGGATTCAAGCAAGAATCAGCGTTTAGTGAGACGAAGCAACAGAATCGTACGTCATTTTCGTTTTATACAAGGTCCAGACGTAGTTAGCAACGGGATGCTTAACGGAGATTCAGCAGACTCTAATACAAATATTCCTCTCGCGACGTCTGTTGAAAAGTTTAACAACAACTCGATAGGCGATCAGTCTGCTAGGAGCTCCAAATCATTGAAAGTTCCGATTAGTTCAGAAGCGGTAGAAGACGATAAACATTTGAGAAATGTTAATATTCGTGATTTGGAATTCACGAGTGGAATGAACGTTTCGCATTACGGCGATAAAACCAACAACGTGGAATTTAGAGTCAGTATAGATTTAAATAAAATAAAAAATATCATCAGCGCCAACCCAGATTTATTTTTTAAAACTACAAGTAATGGCGTCGATAGAATGCGTGTTTATAAATTGGAAGAAAAGTTGAGAGTTGAGTTGTGTTCAGGAGAGAAAAGATTACTTACTAAAGCTCAAAGTTTTGATTGCCTTTTGGATATAGTTAAGCATAATAAAAGTTCAATAAATTGTCAAGGTAAAAGTAAGAGCTTTGATAACTTGTCATTTATTGATAGTAGTGATTTAATGCCACTGACTGATAAAAAAGACTGTTTTGAAAATAAATTTAGAAGAAACTTACAGAGGAAAGCGAGATTCTTTGGAAAACCTGAGTGTGTTAGGTAATCATAATAACGGTTCTTTAATATTTTACTGTATATTTTGTTATTTAAAACGGTATTATATTAGATGCATCAAAACCTTGAGCGTTCAATAAAATAATCCAGTGCAATTTCCCTTTATTTCAACAAACATCCGATGACTCATGAATTTGTTTTCATACGTAATCCTCAAATAAAATGAATGAAAAAATACAAAATATAATTTTATTTTTAGTTCATTATATTCGGTTTTGTGATAAATTTATTAGCAATAAAATTAATTTCTTAATGTAATTTTTTATTATCTTGCATATAGACGTTTGCTAATAATATGTAGATATTTTCGAATTAAAACGTATGTTCGGATTTTATTATATATCGTAAACAATTGTAATAAATTATGTACATTACTTATGGTATTATTATTTTCCTAGTATTATCATTTTTTTTGCACATAATAACGATAACAACGACTTTCTTAGAAAAAGGAAAAAATCGATTATTGAAAAACGAAGACATTTATTTCACTTTTAATTTGTTTTTTAAAGTGCTTCATTATAGAGCTTGAACTCAAAAGATTGTAAAATATTTTCATTATACATTTATATTTAATAAGTTGTATACAAGAATCTACCATACAATCATGTAGTAAGATAACACACAATATAAATTATAGTAACAGCCTAATTATATTTTTAATATACAAAAGCATTACTTAAAGTAAATTATCTAAATTTTCATAAAATAGTTTCACGGAAATATTATATACAAATAGTGTCTTAAAAGATAAAAAATTAAACGCATTATAATTTAGGAATCAACATCTGCATATCTTACATTAATTCAAAAGTAATTGTATTTACAAAAATAATTGTATAATATATACTTTACGATTTTATCATTGTTTAAAATGACTACATAATTTGTGAATTATTGATTTCAATTATTTTTCTCATACGTTTTATTATAAAGCAGAAATTCAGAGGAATGAATACTTAAGAAATATTTGATATTTGAGGAATTGGTACCAATTATTTCTTACTTATTTTGCTTGACTGGATCAAATAGAAAATTATTAAAAATAATTTGCTATTTTTTAATTTTATCTTATTCTTACAATGAAACGTAGTTAACAATTATTCACAACAATAAAGTCCCAATTTTTATTGAATTTCAAAAGAGCACTAAAGTTTCTGAAAATTATTGCGAACTATAAATTGTAATAGTTCAAAATACTTTTTTTGTTTAGATGGAAAATAATTAATCATCATATAATTATGAATTATGAACATTTTTCATAATAATAAAATATTTCTAACAAATTTTTTATCTGATTTGTTTTACTTTTGCACGTATAAATTGAACTATTAATCCATTATTACTTGTTAGTATGTACACATTTAAACTTCATCCTACTTATTCTAGTAAAATTCGTACACACGAAGCATTTAAAAAAAATCGAGGTAGTTACTTTATACACTTTAAACACTTTTTCAAATATTTATGCAGCACTTTCATTTCATATAGGTTTCCATGCAACTGTACTCATTTTGTTATTTAGTTCTTGCAAAATAAGTGAACATGTAAGCTGTTTTTCAGGAGACAATCCACTAACACCCTCCATCTCAAAATCTTCATCCGCAGCTCCACTACTACTACCTCCTCTTCCTTTTCCCTTACCTTTCCTCTTCTTCTTCTTATTTAACTGACGACAATCATTATCCGATCCAGTTTCTGCAGCTCTTCTTAACTGAAAAAAACATTAAAATATATTAATAATTATTTTCAATTTATGAGATTTTCGTTTAATGCATTATTAATAAAATATACAACTATAATAATTTACCTTTGCACTTTTTCTTGTTTGCTTATCATATTCCAGCGAATCGTAATAGTTAGGTTTTTCTCTCTTAATTCTATTAGTTCTTCTGGTTTTCATAGCACCAGCTTCTGGGCTTGGAGGACTTTTTATTGAATTTCGTCGAGCATTGAAGAAGGAGTGCCCACAGGGACACGCTTTGCAGGCTACAGGCACCTATTAATCAATTAACATTGATTTTAATAAACAAAAAATATATTCCAACAAAAAGATAAAATAATTAATGAAATAAAAGAAAGAAAAAAAAAGATTCAGGTAAGCTTTACTTTGTTGATTGTTACTCATTGTTAGTAGAATTGAGGTTAGCACAGTAAATCCAATGTTACTAAAATCGTGTGAAAAAAAAAATTATTTTTACCTGTTGTTCGCATTTTGGACACCCTTTACTGATTGTTTTCGTTTTGGCCATTCTAAAAGAAGAAATGTGAAGAGAATCGTTTAAATCAGCAACACGAGCCCCTGGCGATCATCGAGTAAAAAGTAACGAGTCAGCCGATAGCCAAGGAAATCAAATGCTCGCTTCTAAATTTCCAGCAATGACGGTGGCTTGATCAGCTTAATTGAACACAGATTAGATAGTCTCGCGCACGTAAAAATGAAACTTTGCGTCGAAATTTGACGCGCTCGGGTGTCCACAGCAACATAGGCACACAAAGCCGCGGGCCAAGTGTGTGTGCGTGCGGATATTTTCCAAGGCGAATATATAAAGTGCACCTTTAATGAGGAAAAATAAAGTGACGGATAAAGATATGTATGCACTGCGTATAGTTATACGACGACACGACGGTGGCGGCGCTGCGCGACTGAAGCTCGGAAGGCATCAAACGCCTACACTTTTAAACCGAAAGTATATACACGGTATAAGACAGAAAACGCACGTAAATACAAAGCGGTAACCAACCTTAATTGATAAAAGTTGAATGAAACTCAAATTTTATGATTATGTCGTCCGGAAGCTTTGCGGTGTGAACGGCGTTCCACTCCTCGCCGGATGTAAAGCCTGTCTTAGCTGCAGAGTCGCTCGCTCGTCGGCGTTCCTTGAGGATGAGACGCCGCAGCAGCTTTGGCTGCCTCCTAGGATTCAGCAGCAGCTTAAAAATTTTCATTTTGAAGGAACGACGAACCGCAAGAAAATTCGCTAAATCTGCCCAATTTGCCTATGCGTCTGCCTATCCGCACGCTAATTTTACGGTGTAAGAATTATTAACCTTTCTTGCACCGTGATTTTAAGTATACTGATTTAAATATTTCGATATATATATTACACGCATTCACTCTGTAATTTCGAAGAAATAAAATTTATTGTAAGAAAAATTCTGAGAATTTAATAAGATTCTGCTTAAAATCCGTTATTTGTTGATATACTGTTTATAGTTTGTGTACGCTGCTTAAGTAAACAGTCTGCTAATGAAGGATACACAAATAAAGATAATTTCGAAATAAAATTCTAATTAGTCTTAATAATAATAGCTGAAAGGTAGCATATCGGCGCACATTAAATATATTATAGCGTATAGTGTTAATTTAAAAATAAAATTTAATTTAAACTATTGTGAAATTAGAAGATCAATTATTTAATAAATGAGTGACTACGAGGTACGTACGTATACTAAAATCATTTTATATTCATTAACTAATTTTTTTTTTTTAAAGTTAATTAAGACATTTAAGACTATACCGAGGGCAATTACGTGTTATTAAAAGAATCGTTAGTAAACCTGTTTTTGCCACGAAGTAAACAGCAAAGTAAAGGCTAACGAATGTTGAATTAAATTTTAATTATAAATTATAAAGAAAATTATGACGGACATTGGCAACGCCGTTGCGTTCGTAATAAAGGCGCGCAGCGTCGTCCATCTTGATTATGTGCGAAGCAGCGGCCTTCCCGAGGCGCAGGGCAGTCGACGACTGGCCAATTGAACGGGGTGAATTTAACCTCAATTGCCCAACTCGTATGTACGATCGAGAGGCGCAGCAACTTCCGCGCCCGCCCCATCAACTTTTTATACGCGGCGTTGAAGTATTGATGAAGGTTGCGCGTTAACGGCCAGCCGTTAAGCTGCTAGGGTGAGTATTTGGAGCGTCCGACGACGGGGATCCGCGAGCAAGTGCAGGAGATGAGCTTCGCTCTGTTTACGGACACTTGTGTCGCTGCCACTCGGCGGAGCTGCGCTATGTATACATAACGTTCACCTGTCCGCAGCGCAGATTTATTTTCGTCTTGCCGACGGCCTTGCGTCGCAAATGTCACCGTCTTATTGATTTTCAGATGGCTCTCACCTTCCAACAAATCATTCTGGACGCTGGCAAGCTCGTCAATGAGATATCGACGCAGGAGAACACCGCCGATGTTCTCATTTGTGAAATACAATCCGTTTGCAGTCAGATTGACAGTATGAAGCAGGTAACTTGTAGACACATATGTTTCGTTAATTTTTTTTCTGCGCTTGAGAGTATTCGACTTTGGTTTTGTTTGTTTGTTCGTTGGAATCACCAGTTGTGTGTCTTTAATCGGTATTATTGATTAGCTTTCTATTTTAATGAGTTTTAGTACGCTTCTGAAAGCACTTATAAGCTTTATTTTTATTTCTTCGGGATGATAATGTATTTATTGTTTGCTAAGATGTATAAGGTTATAAATTTTTCAGTATCAGGAAGATCTTGAATCTCTGAATGCTACTCAAACTAGTCAGAAATCACACCAGGAGCTTCTCGCATGTTTCCAAAAAGGAAATAATGGATACTTCAGAGAGTTACAGGCTGAAAATAAGGATTTAAGACTTGCCCTTGAAGATTATCAGAAAGCTTTGGAACAAATAATGTCTAAGTATAGGCAACAAACTGCTTATTTTTTGAAACAAACTAAAACAGATGTTACTGCCATACCGAACAAAAAATGCTGTCAGCAGTATAACCAGTGCAAATGTATAAATGTAAGTAGATTTAAAATGAAAGTGGTATTATTAGGTATGCAATTGTTTGTTTTAAATATCTGAATTTCTTATTACTTCTATCAGGTTATTAATAAGCAAGCAGAGAAAATCAGTGAAATGGCAACAGTTATGAGATCTGCAGCTCAAATAGATGAAGAGAATGAAATGAAGTATGCTGAAACTTTGGGGCAATTGAAAAAAGAAAATATTGGATTACGAGAGATACTTGATATGGCAAATAAGTACAACTGTCCAAAAAGTGAGATTTCCGTAGAAAGTAAAACAGTTCAAACAGATGATTTGGATTTGTAAATATAAATGATAATGCACACAATGTTTTTCCAAAAATGTGATACTCATTGAAAACCAATTGAATCATATTTTTTTGTATTATTATTCTTATTTACATATTCAGTTTATTAAAATCACGTAACTCTAATAACAAATGTGCTACACATAGTGATAGAAAATAATGCAATTTAATATATTATGTATTAAGCGATATTTATAATTTATTAACAGGTTTAGTGTGGTACAAGCCATGTTTGTGTCATAAATTATATGAAAATTAACTGTTCTTCTCTTTGATATTGTTATAGTTTATTTTGTTTACTTTTTTACTATATTAATTCAATTTGTCATTTGAAAAATGCACACGTAGAAGATAAAAATAAGTCGTAACTATTTATTCTAGCTTTTAAATAAAAAAAAATTTAATATAAAAATTAATGTAAGTTCACCACACTGAACCTGACAAATTACAAGTTAATGTTAGATATTTTTTCACTGTATCAAATACGTAGATGTAAATGTATATATATTAACGTACAATCGATTTTGAAGATATAATCTTCTCGTACCTTTTATGAAGCAAGTATTTGTGTAAAACATGCACATACAGATGGCGCCTCTTTACACTTTGAACCACTGTTAAGTATCTTTTTTTACATACAAAAAAAATTAGTGTAAAATTTGCAATCAAATGTATGCTAAAAAAGTAATAAAAATGAAATTTTGTATAATTCTTGTGTTGCATTCATTATCTATACAAACTGACGTAACATCCTGATTTTCTTTATGTTATTTTTCCTGCCTCGTTGAGCAGCGTACGCGCGATAAAAAAAGTGATAAAAACTTATATCATTTGTTTGTGGAGAGAAAGATGCGTGGAAAAAGATCTGAAAGAGATTTCGATAAAGGAAAGATAAGACAAAAAAAAACATTGAAGATTGCTTTTGCGAAAATTGTGAATATTGTTGTTTCAAATAGAAGATAGGACTTCGAATAGTAAAAAAAAAAATATTTGCACTGATTATACCAGTTAAAATTTGTATTTCAATCAAATCAAAAATAAATAAGTTATCGCAATGTAAATTTGATTTAGATGACGCAGATACACCAGTCTTGGGTTTTGTGCCAACTGTATATAACAGAATAATTCTTTTAGAAATTAGCGACACGTGCCCGTAGAGTTAATTAATGGTGAATGTAAATTTTGATTGATAATTTTTAATAATCATAATTGTTTCACGAAATAAAATTATCCGTATTTAAAATCAAGTCTAAAAGTTACAACTTTATTTTTATTCATTTTAACTATAAAATAATTGTAAGCGCACGTGAGTCTTAAAGTCAATGCGTTTATTATTCCGCAATGAAGCTCGCCGAAATTGTAAATTTTCTAAAAAATTCACTTCTCAACGAAGGAAAAGTGCCCGTCGCATCTTGAAAAATGTCGCGTCGACTTATCGAAGTGCGAGCAACGGCTTGGTCTCCGCCGTCTGTCCTTGATGCCTATATCTCTCGCGTCGTCGAAAAAAAGTGGCTCCTTCGAGTCCCCGGCTGCATAAGGCACTCGAGCCTATTTCCCCGCATCTATAGGCGGCCAAATGTTTGCGCGCGGCAGACTCTTTTCCCGAGGAATATACAGAGCTCGTTTTCACAGAAAGAACATAAAAAAACGGAGGAAAAGCTCGTTTAGTATGCCAAGGGGAGGGTGGAAAAAAAAACGGCGAGAGATGAGGAACGGGAACAGGTGTGTAGGCAGCGGAAAAGCTTGTGCCAGGGGAAAGAGGGGCGAGCGGGTCGCCTCCCCAAAGAGTCAAGTAGCGCGTGAAGCCGAGCGCAGGTCCCGACATCCGGAGGGGCGGCGGAGCTTTTCCGCTCGTTTTTCCTTCTCTTTGGCGAAATACGAGCGATGCACACATGTGCAGCACGTACGCGCGCACCGTGGGATTTTCGAGGGTCGCCGATAAATCAACCGATGCGGAGCTGAGTGTTTGCCTTTGCGGGCCTTTTCTGTGCCGGTACGCGAGTCCGAATAGAAAATTCGCGGCGATCTCGCTTATTGCGGGCCCCCGGCTCACGGAATTCACAAAGTCCCGTCGGCAAATTAAGCGAACCTCTGTTTGTCCGTCCGCCTGCTCTCCCCCCGGCTCCTCTTCTTTTTCTGCCTTCCCTCTCCGCTAACTAAGTTGGCTATCGATTCCGTGGAATACAATTTTCTGTGCCATCCCAAAGAAAGGGATTAACTATACGCAGCCGTCGCAAGCGAAACTTTGCGGTGTGTGTATACTTTTCCTTCTGACGCTGCATCCGAGGTAGTTATTAGTGAAATTTTATTCGCGCAATAAACAGTGTTGGAGAGGTGAATATCGAAAAACCATATTTAATTCGTATACCAGATTAATTTTATTTGAAAAGTAAATATATTGAATTCCGTTCGTTCATACTTTATATTTCATATAGCCATCAACGAAAAGAATTTACAGCACCGTTTCAGAATTTAAGCTTGTATGCATAACAGTAAAAGAAGGTCATTTAATAAATTTTATATCTGGGAAATTGCAAGTCCTATATTAGCAGCCTTTAATAATTTAACTGATTTTAAAGCTTTTTACGAGATACTTAAAAAAAATTACTTCTGCAATTTTTTTGCGCTTGAAATTAATTTCGACAATTTTTAAGGGTTACTTGACTCATGCTCTCTGCTAATTTGTAAAAAAAAAAGTAGAGTTCAGAATATAAATACATTTTCCGATGAAATCGTCGCTAGTTATAGTGTTTAAATAACTAATGTATTTTGTAATAAAAAGAAAAATAAAAAAAAAATAATCTAAAAATCGAAAGCAAAGTATTCATAGTAGCACTCATGGCTTGTCCTAATTATAATTTGACAAATAACACACAAAATTATAGCTATATTCAAAATTAAATAAAAGCAGTATTGACAGTCTAACAGAAACTAAAGGCTTTCGTTCCTGCAGCGACGCTTTTACGTATAGGCAATCAACCTCCTCTCCCTTCTCCGTCCTTCCATCGCCTGCGTTAATTGCGCGAACAGCCCTCCGTTCTATATTTTAGCCGCATGCGGCGCCTACCCCATGTGCGTGAGCGACGGGTGAAAAAAAAAACGCAGGCGGAAAACTCTCCCCTCGCGTTTCCTCGAAAAGGAGCGCGGCTGCGCCGGCGCATAAATTTTCGGCGGTCGTATCGCGTTCGCACCATCGATTTCGAGGAGTGCGACTCGCCCGCATTGTGTACACTCGCTATAGGTACCAGCTATACTAAGCGAAATCGCCGAGAAATCCCCTTTTTTCCTTCTCCCTCTAATTCTAATTCCCCTGACGGGCTTGAGAGGATTCATCGACTTTTCGTACCTGCGATTTTCCTTGCACCCCTCGCGAAGGGCCGGCAAAGTGCAGGGGAAATTTCTGACTGCGCGCAAACTCGTAAATTTTCGCACGTGCACACGGAACGAACGCACCGAGAGGGGAGCACTGCAAGACAGAGAAGGAGAGGCGGAAAAAAAAACCGTCGGAAGGGAAATCCGTTCGGTGCAGGAAAGCGCAGCGGGGACTTGGCGGAGCGTAGTATCGCCAATATAAATAAAAGCGCCTGCGCGCTTTCCCTTCAGTAGTAAAACCCCAGCGCGAGCGGCACCCTTTCTCCCCTGCCTGGCAAAAAAAAAAAGGATCGCTCAGCCCCGGTGACCGGGAGACGCGGCAATAAAGCCGCCGGCTTTGCAAATAAAGTGATCCAAGGCTTTTTATTGCGATGCATTGAAAGCCTTTCCCGTTTTTCGGGGGCTCGCAACCTTGCCCGGGGGCCAAGGTGGAGGCGAAAAAAAAAAAAAGGAAAGCGGCCTCAGGGTGTGTAAGTGTATAGGTGTAGGGCCTAGAGCAACCCGTTAGATGGACTCAGGTAGGCGAGGCTTTTCGTCGGGCGCGCGCGCGCGCCGTAAAAACGGCTGCAAACGGCTGCAACGGCTGCGGGTGCCTGTGGGAATGTGCGGCCGAGCTCCGGCACTCGACGGCCCATAATGAGAGGGCGGACAGATACATTATGGCTGCGAGGCCGCGAAAAGCGGCCGGAGGATCCGAGGCGAGCGCTTAATGGAAGATGCGTGTAGGAGTCGCACGCGCTAGACGATCGTTTATACCCCCGACATGCTGTAAAACGTCGATCCCTCGACTTGGAGATCTTTTTTCTTTTATCTTCCTTTCAAAGGACCTATGGAGCCTGCCTTTTTTTATTTTCCTCTCGCTTTTTCTCGGCTCGGTGCACGCGACGTTTCTCGATTTATTATTCTCTATTGAAGATTGCGTGAAAGTTTGTCCATGCAATGTGAAGCTGATCGCACTTTATCGAGTTACCGCGAATATTGGTTAATTGCCTTATTGAAAAATTAAAATTATAAGCGCCGCGAGAGCGCTAAAAAGATGTCGAACGCGAGACCCGGTGACACTGAATTATCGGACAATTTAAAATTGCCGGGCGAACCTATAATTGGATTATTATAATTTTCGCATAAATCGGAATAATTTTAATGTGTTCATATAAAATTCATTAAATCGATGCCTACAAATTTATGAATATTCAAAGATTTTGTACAAGCAGATCGGAGCGTCGGTCTAGGCCAGCTCGGCGCGCCATCGCGTTCTCCTCCATGGCGGAGGAGGAAGAGTTAATCGCTCGACGAATAAAGCGGAGACTCCGCAAGCTGGCGGTGGGGGACTGGGTAGGCCGGCGAGAAAAGTAAAAAAAAAAGGAAGCGAGAGGCGTGCGCTGCACTCGAGCGCGGTCCGAGTGAACTTGACGAGCGGAGCCCATCCTCCGCGTCTAAATCGTGCGAGGGATGCCTTCTTGGTTTTTTTTTTCGCTGAGCCGCGGGCAGGGCTGTATCAGCCGTGCGGGAGCGGAAAAGCGGCGGCAGCATATGCGGGCCCGGCGATTTTTACGTCGCGACGGTATCGATTCGTCGGGGCTTTAGCGAATTGATTGCCGATCGTTTTCCGGATAATTTAGGGGGGTGTCATGTATTTTATCGACCGTCGACATGTTTTTCTTTTTCTGCGGATTATGGGTCGTGTAAAATGCGTTTCGGAGGCTCAAAAATCCGCTTTACTGTGGGCGAAAATTATGTCGTTAGCTTTATTTTTTGTGGAGCTATATTTTGGAGATCTCTATGTATGTAGTTTATATATTATACTTTGAACGAACTATATATCGGTTGAAAATTTTAAATTTGAGTCATTTTGCATTTTTGAATGTCGACATGAAAATGTAATTTCCCGTGCAGTTAAAAATTCGACTATTGTATTTTTATTATATGAATAATATAGAACTGAGTAGCTTGAAATATTTATATTTTTATTTTTACCCTGAAATATTTACCGAAGAAAATACATATGCATTTGAATTTTTACGCGAATTCACGTTGTTTTAGCTTAATAAATATATAAAAAATAAAGGAAGGAAAATATTATATTAAAATTTCTACAGATTTTTGCATTCTACGCGCGTGCGTTAATAATCCGCAAATGATAAAAAGAAAAAGGAGTTCGTTAAAAACTACAACGAGTACAGAGGGACGAAAGGAATCACTGAATAATAGAAAGATAAAAAAGTAAAATAATTAAAGTGCTAATTATCCAGGTTTTAATCCTTTAAGGTAAGCCAAGCCTCTGAAAAAAAATATAAAAAAAAAAAGAAACTGTTTGTCAGAGAAGAGAATATTTTACCCATTCTCGGAGTCTTTATCCGAGAAAGTGGCATTTCTGTAAATGAACGTCTTTTAATTAACTCCGTCTTAGTAACGCTTGTAAAGGTATTTGCACTTCATTCAAAACGAATCTCTTTTCGATCGAGGAGTGCTCAATTTTAACAAGACGGTTTGCAGTAAATTGTTGAAATTATACTCCTTAACTCATAAACGAGCTTCACTCGCTCAGGCGAAAACGTCTGTTGTATGTGTGTGTGTGTGTGTACACAAACCCAAAGTCTGTCGTGCGTTCATGTAGATATACGTAGTCGCTCCGTTATTCGCGCGCGCGCAATTGAAAAGCCGATAAAGAAAAGTCTTCCCAAGCCGGAGTTCGGCGCGAGGTCATAATTTAATAAAGCGAGAATTTCGCCTGAAAAATATCGGGACTATATTTAAAATCTATTTTTCACGCTTCCACATGCAAGAGCTCGAAAATAAAGCGACGAGTCGCGCTCGCGGCGTACGCGAGTTGCCGACTTTGACGAGCAGCGCGCCTCTCCTCCGTTTGTCAGTCAAATTCATCGCGATTAAATTGAATCTCTTATTCATGCGGGCGGAAGAAAATAGGAGTGATCCCGTGAAAAGGCCATTTTCAATATTCCAAAGATCCGAAGCCCGCTGCTCTGGACTCTGAAACTCGGTTGACGCTGCTTTTTTTTTTTATTCCGTTCTTTTTTTTGCGTCTTTGTTCGCGCTAGTCGGCGGCGCGGATTGACGACGGGAAAAGTGCGCGGAAAAACGGGCGAAGGTCGCGCGGATGCCGCGATCAGCTTTCCAAGATAGCCGAGGCCGAGAAATTGTGCAAAGCCCTTATACGGCCCTGGCCTCGTTATATAGAGGAGCACCGCGCAGAGTTCGGCCTGATCTATAGGACCGGGCGGAGGGAGCGAGATGGATGCGCAGCTACGAGTACATACATCGCTGCGGTCGAGCATGCGGAGGAATTCTCCGGCGCTTCTCAGGCGCGCTATTATTGCAGCGCGCGGGCTTATCTGTCTTCCTCCATAATGCGCCCGCTGTGGAGCGCAAGCGGGTCGGGGAATGCTCTTTCTTCGCTTTTTCGGAACATGCGGGGATGGACATTTTCTTTTTTTTTGTACTAGCGAAATCTTTACATTCTGCTTTTTTACGACTAAATTAATTTTTAAAATTTTGGCATTTTTTTAAAGAAATCATATTAATAATCGTTATATAGTATTCACCATAATTATCTAGAAAGACCACTTGATTGACCTCTGCAGAAGGCAGTAAAATCATATTTTATTGTCTAGACTTATTTTGCTCCCTTGAGAGATACTTTAGTCCCTGGAGAATTACTTTATTCTCCGGAGAGATTATTTACTCTCCGGAGGCACATGTTATTCGACGGAGACACATTCTATTCTTCGAAGACACATTGTAGCTTCCGCAGACACATTTTAGCTGTTGTAAACATATTTTGCTTTAAAGACCTGTTTTGCATGTTGTAATCACATTTTATTCGATTTTTTTATCAAATAAAGTGGATTAATAAATGATTAGGGTGAAAATTTTTGTATCCATCTTACTCCTTTAATGCATAAAGTTTTTTATATTCAAAATTGAAAAATTCGCGTTAGCGCATCTTACGTAATGCAAAAAATCGGGCTCGTATCTTGGGAACCAATCAGAATTACAGATTTAAGGCTTACAAAACAGGCCATCAGTTTTTAAAGAGAGAATACGTCCCTTTATTCCCGTCTTGGTGCGGTTGATAAGTTTTTTTACTCGAACACTCGTAACTTATTGCGAGTTTCACAAATTTCGACTCTTTGCAGGTCTTGAGGAAGATATTATGCTTTTATTGCCTCGTCGATAAATGTACGAAGAGAAAAATTCATTAAATATGAATCGCTGAATACCCGGAGAAAAATTCTGCGAACAGAAAATTTTCACGAGGATGAATAACTTAAATGGTACGTTTTTAATATTCTCTGTGACTGACGTTGTTGGAAAAATATTGCGCAATTTTTCAAATAAATTTAAGTCGCACTTAATGGGTTAGAGTAAAATTTGAAAGAAATTCAATTATTTAAAATCTGCCAATAATGTCGCTTTTACGAAGACGTGAAAATGGCCAATTGCAATTTTCAGTAGAGCATATATTTTTTGGTCTGTTTATTATTAAGCGACACCCATAATCTGTACATTATAAAATTTGCAAGTGTCAAAAATTTGCATATTCCATTCTGCATTTTTAGGATGATTATAATCAATAGGCCGGATTTTCTCGACCCGTCGATACTTTTTTCTTGCCAAGTGCAGAATTGAAGAGCAAGAAAAAATTAATTAACTATTAAGGCAAAGTTTAATTACTTTTCGCGCAGTGAAATTTCGTCTCCGCAGTCGCAGTATTCCGACTGGAGACTCCCAGTTGCGCGCAGTATCTTTCTCTGTGGGAAAAGTTTGCTCAAACCGCGTCTATTCATTACAAGTTTTTAAGCAACGAGTTTCCAAAACAATCCCCAACTGTTCGAAAAAAAAGAGAAAAAAAAAAACGAACGACTGACCAATCAGGCCAGGCGCACGGATGCGCATTAGAAAAACAATAGAGTCCCTTCAATTATGTATAAAAGCATCGGTATACGCGCCGTGAATGCCTCGATCGTCCGCGATTGCGAGCGGGAAAATTGTTACGCAAATAAATCGCCATCCTGACGTTTCGTAATAGCTTGTCGCGTGCGAGTTTGGGGTTGTTACGTAACTCTTGAAACTTGATTCGGAGCGAATACATCACGGAGAGGCGTCGGTCATGCGAAGAAAAGTTCCGCGGTCGAACTTCATGGACGAGCGGCGCAGGCCTCGCGTAAACAACCGACAGATAAGGAGTTGCCTCGGAAATTCAGAATTTTCTTTTCGCGCCACGTGTCATATTTCCAGATCCTGATACGTTAAGTAACGTAACGTCGCTTGTGATTGATTTAGAAAGAGTCGTTGCGAATTACGCGCTATTTTGGGCCTGTAAATTGAAGGAAAGTTTTGAAAGTATTTTGAAAAATGAAGGACAATTTTTTTTTATGATTATTTTCGACAAGAAAATCCGAATTTAAGTCTTTTAGAGGATTTACATTCTTGTTGATTTATCTATTCTTAATGCACCATGCATCAATTTAAGACTTGCTGTACGAATTCTCTGTGTGTTGATAGTATTTTAGCAAACGCTGTTTTAATGCACATTCAGTGTGTCGATAAATCTTAATTTATTTTAATTAATTGATTGTAAATTGTTGTAAATTTCTGTAAATCGGAAATTTCCATTAGTCGACTACGTTGTTAATATACAGTTATTTTGTGGTTACAATGTAAGTAACGAAATGAATAATAAATTTAACTTAATTTTATCATTTATGCAAGAAACCTTCTACAATGACAGATGACAATAAAAGTTACCATTTAATTTATTAATGTTTTTTAGCGTTTTATTATTATTTATATTATTAATGTTATATTATTAATGTTTTTAGAGATTTAAATCTGTTAATAATTAATTAACAGCTTTAAAACTCTGCATTTTTTTTTTAACATTCAATTTCTATAAAGAAAATAGCAGAGGAGCATAAAACGTTCTTAAAATAAACTTTCAGTAAAAATAGAAAAGAAAGCACGAAATTTCTGAAAATTCAATTTGCATGCATAACTATAAAACGAGCGTTTTAAAACACTGGCCTAATGATCGATCAACCTCGACAGCGCGCCGCGCCTTTTCAACTCCGCTTTTCCTCTCTGGCGTGCAGAGCCGAGAAGCCAGTTGCCGAGCGAAAAAAAAAGAGAAAAGTGAGGGGAAGAAGAAGAAGAAAAAAACGTCCCGGCCGAATGAAAAATCGTCCACGAGAGGGCCTCTTATAAGCGATAAAAGTTTCCTCGACGCAACCGAGCGTCTATACAGGCGAAACGAGGGGCCGCTGCACTCCTCCGGAGCCTCCTCGAGCTGCGCCTCGAGTTTTTTGAGCGACGTGGCTCCGTGCAAGGCAAAAGCTCGCGATCAAACCGGACGCCTCGGATGAGAGGGGGGCGGGAGAGAAAGAGAGAAAGGCCGCGCCCGTTGAAAAATATATAATGCATCGGCGCGCGAGGTTTTCCGCAGCGAGGAAGAGCCGAAAATACTGTTACTCGCATGCGAGAGGAGTCCAATGCTCTTTTTTTTCCACCAGTAGGATTTTTCGCCGGCTTCTACGATGAGAGGAAAAAAATCTATTCGCCTTGTATTTTTAACGAATCTACGATCTCTCCATTAACGCTTTGAATCGTTTAAATATTTTATGCATCGAGATTGACACATTTTACTGCTGCATTTGATTAGACAGTTTTATTAGACATTTTCGAGCGTCTTGACTTTTGATTCAACAACATTATTATTGTATTCTACTGTTTTATACGACACTTGAAATGTTAAGATACTGAGTGCTGCCACAACTTGACACGTGCTACTTAAAATACAAAAAGAAACAAAAGGATCTATAAACTTTATAATTATAAAATCGAAAACTCGATTAAAATACTAAAAATAGATGTATACATATGCGCGTGAGAAGATACCTGCAGGTCGAGAAAAAAAAATAAAAAATTCTATCTTTATAATTCTCTCGCATGCACTGCCCGCCCGAAAGGAAACGAGTGGCCGGCGCCGAACGACTCGGAGGGAAGAAATCCAATAACGAAGCGAAACGAAAATCCTCCTAATACAAAATGACACAAGACCGCACAAAAGCAGGACCATTACGGTCCATATATTATCCTCATAATGGTACCTGCGGCCAAATCTGAATACTGCATCTCGGCCCTCTCCGGCGTCTTGGCCGCAGGAAATCTACCTCTCCCCTTCGCGCTCCCCTCCTTCCCCGTTGGACCCCGGCAGTCCGCCCTCGCCAGGGCCAGATCGGCGCGCCACGTGAAAAGTCCCCGGAAACTTTCTTGGACAGCCCTAACTGCCAAGGTCGCACTAGAAGAGCGCAACGCCCGAGCGTTGCAGTTGGCTAAAGCAGCGCCGCGTTTTTTTTCCCCCTCCGATATTCTCCGTCTCCCTCGAACCCTCACGCGGTCGAATCAGGAAAAGAAGATGCGCGCGTGCTTGCTGTAACGTAGCGAATGGCCTCGGCGCATTGAACTGCAGGCGATTATGAAGTGTCGGTGCGGTCGCGGCGAAAAGTTGGCGCGTACATTTTTTTTTTAACATATTCGCAAGGGAGACAAATTTATAGGTAGAGCAAAGTTGCAATAAATTTTGGGGACAGATTTCGCAAAATTACTATAAATTACAATTTTTATAATTAAAATTTCGTACATTAGGACTTGCTGTACGAATTCTCTGTATGTTGATGATATTTTAGCGAACGCTGTTTTTAATGCACATTCAGTGTTTCGATATATCTTAATTTAGTTTATTCTATTGCGGCAAATTTTATTAGAAAAATTGTAGTTTTTATGAAAATTTATAGTAATTTTCTATTGGCTTGCCTAGTCTGTCTCAACCTTGCAAAACTTTAAAATTTATTTTAAATTTTACACTATAATTTTTTCCAGTGATGGACTAAAAAGTTTAATAGCTAATTTTATTGACCTCGAAGACTGGCGATACTTTCTCATTGCAATTTTTTGTATACACGAATATTTCTCCGTGTATGATAATAAACAATACATATGAATGTTTTTGATCTGGGTTATTTTTTGTTTTCCCTTCCTACATGCATAATGCACTACGAAACATAGCATCTGTCTATTGTATACATCATAATATGCTCCAGTTTCGGCAAGTTTTGATCAAATAAATTTTTCATACTCTCCAATCTTTTCTCGTGCCATGCATTCAAAAGCCTTGGAATATTCCCCGAATCACGATGAAAATTCAAAAATCAAAAGCCCAAAGCTACACGAATGTGGACCCGCCCCCTCCCCTCCATCGGTGCAGCCGCTGCGAAAGGCAGCCAAGAGGCGAGTCCGTGGAATAAAAAAAGAGTTGTCGGCATCGTCCGGAGGAGAGGCAGCCATTTTCCCCTCCAGCCAGGGTGAAGGCAGCTTGTCCTTGAAAAAGCAAGTTTCGGAAAAACGCGCGTCGCAGCAAACGGACTTTTCACGGGCGCACCTGTTACTCGCCGCCTTCTCGTTCGACTCTTCATCTCTCCTCTTCTTCGATTCTCCTTCCTTTTTCCCCTTTTTTTTATTCCATTCCGCTCGGGAGAGAAGCTCGCGGGGATCGAGAGGAAAATGTAGCGAGCCATCGACCTTATATGGAATTCGGACTAGACGGCTTCGGCTGCCGGAGGAGCGACTTTACGTCTTCGTATCCTGTTGCGCTTCGCACCAAACTTTTGTACACAACTAAATCTTATCGAACTTTGTTTGCTCTATATTTCTTTTTTACTTCGGTTGTGTACTTGTATTTTAGTTGACTTAGCTGCTTTCCTTTTTTTTTCTTTTGACGGACGTGTTATCTGCCAATGGATAAGTTGAAAAAGACACGTTTGAAATCGTAGGTGTTTTTGAAGAGCGAAAGAAACATTTAAACATTTTTATTTTATTATTTAATAGTCAAATCGTTTTGTGTACTTGTCCTGTTTCTGTGACACTTGAATTATTTTTATTATAACATTTTGTAATTTTTATGTATGCTAAATCATGCAATATTCAAATGCGAATATGTTTGTTTGGAGAAAACGCGCATAATGGAAAATGCAAGCCATCAGAGAATCGATGACGGGAGTTGTCAAGCATTTAAATTATAGGAAAATTGATCGGCAAATGGATATAAATATAAAATTTTTGTTTGTAATTTAATTTTTAAATTTGCTTAAGAAACTGCCGTTGTTTCTTCAAGTAGGTTAATGAAATAATAAATAAACTTTTTAAGCGTCAATCTAATTGATTTTTCAATTTCAAAATTTAATTACATGCACCTTTCATTTCTTGCATTTTTGCATTTACAGTTGTTATTAACTATTCATTAAAACCATCTCTATTCATTGATAATATTAAGAGCAATTACGGACGATCTGATTTTTCAGTTCTGTAAAGAAAGGTATCTATTTTCTTTAGCGTAAATTTTTAAATAAACTTTGACTAGCACTAAATCAGTCATTAAAAGACGAAAGGTATTAAGAATTATTTTCCACCAAACCTCCGTAAAAAATAAATCTCGATGTACAACGCTATGCCCACGTGGAGCCTTCGCCTTGCGAAAAATAAATTCACGGCTGAAAATTTCGGAGGTCGGCCGAATAAAAGAGAATCGCAGCATCAATGGGGATCGCAATCGTTCTAAAAAAAATCACGTCGCGTACCCTCGTCAGCGAAAAAAAAAGAGAAGGAAGCGAGGGACGAAAGGAGAGCCTCGTCAAAAAATTGAACGCCCGCGCAGCCGCCGCGCAAAGAACATCCCCCTGCGGATTTCGCCGCGAAGCGCTCAGCCGCTCTAGGGCACGATTTTTGTTCGGCTCTCGAGTCGGAAATTCGGCTTCCTCATTCAGCCCTTGCAATAATCACCCGTTGAATGGCGAAGCGGCGATAAGGCGCCGAAAAAAAAAAGAAGAGCGAATCTAGCGTGCACATAATGGCGCGGGGTTTTGGCGCCGCAGCGCTCAAAAGAAAGGGGAAGGGCGACGAGAGCCTTGAAAAAAATATCGGATATATTCCGCGCGATCTCGCCCTTTTTTTCGCCGCGCGTGGGAGAGAGCGGATGGCTCGAATTTTTTTTTCCATCGGGCGACTGCGCGGAAGAGAAGGAGAGAGAAAACGAGCGAACGGTTGGCTCTTTTTACGAGGGCCCGGCTGCAGATCTCGGAGCGCGTCCCTCGGCCAGCCTCGGGTCGTCGGCCGCTTGAAAAATAACGCGCGCGCGACCTACTTTCGCGCGTTTTCGAACCTTGAGCTTTCTTTGCCTGCGCCGCGACGAGATTCGCCGTCACAGATTTTCCCGGGCGCCGGTTTCTCGCTTCGCTCGTTAGAAAGTCGCGAGAGACGTGTATTGGTGATCCCGCGAGGTCCGAAAGTGAGCGAGCGAGGCGGACATTTCGGTAAGCGGCATTTTCGCAACGAGAGCTCCTTTTGCCCGTGGCTTTCTCTTTTGGAAAAGTCCGTGGGTGAAATCCCGATGCCTTATGCGATTGCACCGAGGAGCTTTCATATAGTGTTAATTTTAGACATTCAATGGCTCGGTATATTTAGACTGAAATAATAGTATTTATAATTTAAATTAGCGCATTGTTTAACGCAAAACACTGTACTTTGAAATGTTCAAATTATTAGTAATTTCGTATTGATTAAATTATTTGAATGTGACTATGATGTCACGTAAACGCTATTTTATTCTTTAAAAGGAAATGCGATATTATATATTTACACGTATTTATTCTTTTACATTTATTTTATATTGCGAATCTTTTCCTTTTAGTTTCGTAAAAATCATTTATTATTATAAAACGCATTTAGAATTTCTAAACATTCAACATTATTGAAATAGGATCTGTCAATCTAGAATTCTTTTTAAAACTTATTCAAAAAGAGGAATTGCCGTTCATTTAGAAAATAAAATAAAATGCAAATATTGAGAGAAGAGGGTAAAATCGTACGGAAAAATAATAAAAAAAAACAATTATTTCAAACAGTTATATTATTCAAACATTAAAATACAACAAACATTGTCTCCTGCGAGTACATATTTTTTTTTTAAATTAATTCTAGAAAAAATCTAAAAATCGTAATCAATTTTCGGTCGGTCGATGCGCACTAAAAGTGTAAGAATAACGTCGATCGGCGTCGCGCTTTGCGATCTACAATTTTCCTTCGCCGCTTTCCCATCGTTGGCTTCCTCCTGCTTTTTCGGTCGCACAAAAAAAAAATTGGGTCGCGGCAGGATGCGATCGCACGGGCATCCGGCATTAGCACCGCCTTGGCTTTCTACTCGCAGCGAGAACGAATAAGCCGATCGCAGGCAGCAGCGTCCCGACGGAGTGTGTAATTTTGACCGGCGCCGAGCCGAGCAGTCATTATGCGTCGCGCCAAGGCGAAGCGATCCCGCGGGGCCCCGGGAAAATTTTCGGAGCCTTAACGATCGTAGTAGGGAAAAAATGCGAGCGGTGCTTATGTCTCGAGGCCCCAGAGTCGTTGCCGAACTGGCTTCACTTTTTTAATGACTTGACGACGGCTCGTCTTTGCGTTGGGCGCATAATGGCTTTGGAGAAAAATAAAGGGAAAATAAAAATAGTTTTAGGGATGGCGTTAAAATTTATTAAACTAATTCCGTTTAAATGAAGGAAGGTCGTTTACAAATAAATAAATTAATGTATATTTTATAGTAAAAATTACTACATTCTGTATGAACAATGGGACATACTCGACCTATGACGATTTTTACTATAAAACATACTAAAAATTCTTATGTACATACTAAAAGTTTTTATGTACATATAAAAAATTGCTATTTATATAGTAGAAATTGCTATGTACATAGGAATTTTTAGTATTTTTTTATAGTAAAAATTTTCATAAGTTGAGTATGTCCCACTGTTCCTGCGGAACATAGTAATCTTTACTATAACACTTCTCTCCTTGTACGATGGAAAAGGATTATGCTTAATTGAAATCCTGAAGCTACGGTAAGTGCAGTCCCACCCTTGATTTAATTATATACATACTTTTTTAAGAGAAGATGTGGATTACGAAGCGAAATGTACGGAACTTCAAAAAGGAATACAGCTTGCAACGGCATACGTTAAAATGCAATGCATCAAACGCAAAGAGAAGTTGAATTTTATTTTTCGTTCTTTCATTCCTCTGTTTATCACTGTACACCGTAGAATTTGTTTTACCCAAAAAAGCAAACATTGAAAAGCTTTCTATTTTTTAGTAAAGAAAAGGCTCCGTGTTGGAGAGTAAATACAAGGCAAATAAAATATCAGAGAGCGAAGGGCTCTGATGGATGTCAATAATCAAGGTTACGCCGTTGGAAAAATAAAGCACGCGTATCCCACACGTAGGCGCGCCATTATTATTCGACGCTAAAACGGGAAAAAACTAAGTTCGACGCGCAAAAAACCGGGAAAACAAAGTGGGAGGGGAGGGATCCCAAAGTGGCGGGCGTTGTTTACGATGCAGTATTATACGCACGTGCGTGCTCGCGGCGCTCGATAAAATGGGCTGCGCACGAGGTCCGCTCGTGAACGGCGCAGTGTACATGTATACACGCACACGCACGTATTTACGCGCAGAGAGGGCCGCCTCGCACTGCCGAATCGCACGTGCCGCAAGATTTTTGTCCATGATAATTTCTTTGTTTACGCTCGGCTTTTCACGTTCACGAAGAAATTTCCTTATTCGCCCGGCGTCTATGTCGCGTGCTTTTTCCATCGGGTCGCTTAATTGTAGAGCTTTTTTTACGACTGTCATTGTAGAAAATGGCCAGTCATAATACTCATGCACCCCTTAGTTTTTAATTAAGTTTTTCGGAAAATTGTGAAAGTCGCATTTTTATTCTGAATATCACACTATTATCGTTTTAAAAAAATTATCCGCAACAAGTGATATCGATCGCTTCGAAAATTAATGCGAGCGTAGTAGAGTGTACAGAAAGCTTCACTTTTTTTCTCTATTTTATGAATGAAAAAAAAAAACAATGATATTAATAACAATGCATGAGAAAATAATTCGCGACTATTACGGCTTTTTTTATTTGGGCATCGCGTGCACGAATGTAGTAGGGAGCAACGGAAGGGTAGGGTAGTTCCACTGGCCGACAATGCGGAAGGGCGAATTCCGTGCTCGTTCGCAAATCGCTTCCGGTCGGCGAGTAAGCCAGTAGGCCATCCACAGGGGTACGTGAGTTAGGGTACTTGCCGAACAACTTGGCACATTTTTTTCTTTTCTCTCCCTTTGCTTTATGTTTCGCCGCTCTTTTTTTCGAGGATTAAAAGGCTTACGCTGCGTTTTTCTCCTACTTTGGTATGAAAATCAGGTGTGGTCGGTCAAATGAGATTTTAAAGACTGCGGCAGCCCTAAATTAATTGCACAGCGTTTCTTTTAAAAAAGCGTGCCTGGGAAATCATTTTTTATACACAAACAAAATAAAATTTGATAGGATTATAGTGAAGTGGACAAAAAATCTGCTTTAAAACATTTTTCGGGGACACATTGCAACCACTCCGCGGGTGTTAAATTTTAAAGAATTCTTTGTACTTTTAAAGCGTGAAAATTGAAAGCGAAAAACGTGTAAAAAAAAATATACGCGCCCCTTGATTTTATATATATGGTCTCTTTCAGCGTCGCCGGCGAAGCGCACTTAGTCGCCTTGAGTATTTTTTTTTTTTATAATCCGGAAACACGTAAAATTTGTTAAGGTAATTGGCGTTAAGCAGCCAGCAGCGACAGCTTAAAGCCGTCAATCGGTGCTTACCACTGGACAAAAGAGTGACAAAAGAGGATCAAAATATTTATACCGCCCTGGAGGCAAAAATTTCACCCTGTAAAAAAAAAAAGCTCACTGGTGGACTAGAGAATAAGAGAAAAGAGAATTAAACCCTCGCGTCTGCCCCGTGACGAGCGTCTCTATAGCAACAATGAGCGCACGCCTCTTTTTTTTTCTACGATTTCGGTCGGCTGTCCGTCAAAAATCAAGTCTGCGGCCAGAGGTGTTTTTGACGGCGCCGGCGGCAGCAGCAGGTCCCTTTTAAAGGGCATTGTGTGCACCCGACGAGGGGCTCGAGCTGGACCGGCTGGCCTTGACTTCTCTTTTTCTCTCTCTCGTTCTCGTTCGCCCTCCGCTGGTTACTTGCGCGTACACTTGCGGCATATACTGGTGTACACTTGTGCCGAGGGGGCGAGGGCGGGAGGGACGCGGATCCATTGAGCGCAGCCGCCGTTTCCCGGATAATGCGCCGACTTGAATGGGATATTACTTGCCGCGCGTGCTGAGCCCTCGAGGATCGTCTATTTACAAACAATGACTACTGTATCGCGTGAAAAGGACGCTCGTAGTGACTTATTGATGGCTCTATAAATATTCATCGAAGTGCGGATTGAAAATTAAAGAATGACCGGCTATAAAGTTGTACACAGCCGGAGATATAAAGCCAAATGTAGAGGGAAGAATATTTGGAGAATTAATTTATATTGCTATGTCTTTCTTCTTTTTTCGCGATTTGTTTACGGCCAAAAAGTTGTGGATCTATTTTAACGTGCGCCCCTCTCTTTCTCATTTATATGACATTAGTGGATTGATAAAAAAATTAATTCTGCTTCTAATAATAGTCATCCTCGTTAATTACTCGCGATGAAATATTTTCTTAATAGCATTGCCTCTTCGTGCATTCTCGTTCTATATATGTAAATTAAATCAAATTTGTAGCGAAGGTCTTAGAAAATTATATTAACTTTACCTGCGTTATGTTATTATTTGTACTTTACAAAAAAAAAACTGAAGATATACCGAAAAAAGATGAAGTAGTTCTTACGATATCGCGAAGGACACCGAAAAAGAAAAAAAAGTAACTTCTACTTTTTATGCAGTAGAGTTAATTAACTTTACGAATTTTCCGTAGAATCTGCTTTACAGAAATGACAAACTCTTTTTCCGTAGAGTAAGATCTGCTTTAAGAAATGTTAATTTTACTGATTCTATACTTTTTCCTCGATTTGACATTCCAGTAAAGCAGATTCGAAAAGTTGAATTAACTTGCAGTTTTGCAATTAAATCTACTGCGTAATAAAGCGCAAGTTACTTATTTTATTTTTCAGCGTAATAAAAAAAAAGAAGCAGATATTTGGGCATATCTGACCGCCTCACTCCACGCGTTAAAAGCCGAATTTCAAGGCCTGAAAATAACTATATATACGCTTCACAGTTGTGCATCCCTCGCTATCTTGCCGCGCTAAATTCAGCGCGTATATCTACCCTCGCGCGAGAAAAATACGAAAATACGCCGCGCCTATTTCCGTCTCGCGCCGATGCGAAATCCCTCCCCGACGCGCCCCGTTCCAGCCTGCGCGTATACCTACAGCCGCCGGCGAAGAAAAGCGGAAAAAGAGGCGCGGGCCCCGCAGAAGCCCATTAAGCAGTGAAGTGCCGCGATAAATTTCGGGGAGCGTGCAGCCGCAGCCGCTCCTTTCCCTCCACGTCGCAGAGAATCGGCCTCGTCTTCCGCTTTCGCACTCGCGGCCTCGACTCGCTCCGGCGGCTCCCTCCCCCGTCTCGCGCGCATCCGGCCCGAGATGCATCGGCTCGGGGCGAGGAAAAAAAATGAAACTAGCCGAGGAAAGGCAGACGAGGGTCGCCCTCTCTCTCTCTCTCCTGGGAAGCTCTCCCTCTCGGAAAGTCGAAAATAAAGACGCTAATCTCGAAGAGTCCGAGATTAGAGGAGGGCGCTCGGCGGGGAGGGGATGCAGCGAGAGATAAAGCCGAGGAAGGGGGAGGAAAAGGCAAGAATCGCAGCGTGCACACGTGTTGCAGCGGCGCCGGCGACGTTTTTACACGCACGTCGCACGCGTGCACAGGGGAGAGGCTCCGACTTTCCCGTGGCTAAATGCTTTCGGCGTGGCAACAGCGCTGCATTCCACGGACCGGTCCGCCGGGCCAATATCGCGCCAGCACTACTCGCGGAGCCGGGTCCCCCTTCCGAATGCAGATAAAGCGTCATTTACTGCTGGTACAATGCCCTCGGAAGGCTTCTTTCACTCGTTTCACTCGGAGATCGTATACAAACTTTCGTATAGTGCTGAGTGCAATTTTTTTGGGAATAAAATTGACCGACAAAAAATTCAGATGTGCGGTATATACGTGATGTGGAGCTTTTGCTTTCAAACGGTGCTTCTATGCTTCGGTTTAACCGGTATGCTAATTAAATAGTTTCTGGCTTGCGTTAAGGACGCCTTAAATTAAAGAGTACGTCTATAAATAGATTGTCGAAGGCGCACGTTGTTTTACTAGCTGGGAGAGGATGTGAGAGGGTCCTATTCGCTGCGGCTGTTCTACCTTGCGGGATCTTTCTAGATAAATGATCAAAGCTATTTGAAGAGTCGGCCCAAGGTCTCCATAACGCACGAGCGCGAAAAAAAAATTCTTCGAGTTTTCTTCGAGACTGTTAGATGGCTCGGTATGAGGAGAAAAAAAAAATTAGTAACGACAAGTCGGCGAAACAACGTCAATAAGTTAAGGGTTTCAGCTGCTTCCGCGCGGACTGACCCCCTCAAATTGACGGCAATAAAAACATTTGCAAAAGTATTAATGGAATTACCAGGCGCGGCAAATGAAAGATCGCGACGAGGCAGTAAAAGGAAAAAAAAGGGAACTTTTTCTCCCCTGCCACCCTAAAGGCGTAAAGAGCGATGAAGAAAGCCAAATGCGGACAAAGGAAGCCGCTGTAAAAAGGCCGGAGCCCGAGAAAAATAATTCCACGGTAATTTTCGCTATAAAGTCCTCGCATAGGCCCAATAAATTTTCCTCCTCTCTCTCCCTTTCTTCGGCAGGCCCTCGCTCCAAGCAGGGGAGCCCTTTTCTTGCGCCGCGGCGAGAACGCGAGGGCCGCTAGGTGCCGCCAGCGGCTCCTATCTTTTTTAAATCTTCGCTTTTCCACCCGCGGTTCCCCCCTCGGGTGAAATATCCACTTTGACGGCTGCAGCGCCTGCAACTCGCTGCTCCGAGATAGTGAAGGGCCGCGGGCCCGCATATAATGGAGCCGCCCGGATGGAGCGAGACGGAGAAGAGGGACCCCCTTTGAAAATTATACGGCGTCATCAATTGCTGCAGAAAATCAAGCGAGGCCCGCTGGAAAATTCGAAAGTCAGAGGGACCGAGCGGGGGAGCGACGCCCGAGCTTCCTCCCCTCCCTTTTTTTTTACGACGCTGCACTTTGATCGGGTTTCGTTGAATTTTTTTTTTTTTCACCGACGCATCGCACCCTTTGGTTTTTTACGGGCAGCCAACTCCTCCGTCCGTGCAAGCATCCTCCGAGCACTTTCCAAGCAGATTACGCAAGACAAGAGGCTATATAGCGTTGCTTGGCGCGCGATGCGTGTGCAGGAAAGCCGAGGAAAGCGCGCGATCTTTCCAGATCTTTTTTTCCCAGCGATTCACGGCAACGCCGCTTCTCTGCCCGATAAGCCGCTGTTATGTAATTAGGCTACGGCGAGAGCCTCGTTGCAGAAAGAGAGTCTGATCATTATCTTGAATATGCTTCCCTTTTCTCTCTTTTTTTCCTTTATAATGTCATGGCATCGTTTATAGTTACTTTTTCACCGCGGAACATTTGCATTTTTTTTTTCTATTTTAGGGCGAAAGTAAATTATTACTCGGATGTACAGCCACGTGCAGCGCGGCGGGCGCGAACAAAAGACGAGAGACTCTTATCAAAGTGGCGGTTTTATCAAAACAAAAATATGTGGTCATTCGATCGATGATAAAGCAAATAAAACGCGCACCGCTCGAGAGAGCCTCGACGAGCTAATGAGAGAAGCATAGTCGTTATAAGCAATTCTGAATGCAAATGAGCGACTTTAATCACGAAATTACTCGGTAATCGTCTCTAAGCTTCGTTTTTCCGTTCCCCACACGCGCGCACACACACATAAGCTTTACATGCATCCGAGCATTATATCAAATTCACTTCCATTCCCACTCTAATGGTCGCATTATAATGAGCTTGTAAGAGGCTCGCTCGAAGCCACGGATAATTAATAACGCCGGCGTAATTACTGCGCTGGAAAAAAGGGCATGTCGTAAAGCCAAATCGGTAATTACATTCGCGCATTATTAATTTTCACATCAATCAAGAGCACTTCGGTGCAGACGTATTTTTCGGATTGTCGTCGACCGCTGCATCGCGCAATCCGCGATCATTTACGAAATTTTTAATGTAATTCTCTCGTTTCTTTTTTTAACGCGTATCAGCGTTACCTAACGGCACGCCGTATTTTCTTGACAACGCAGGCGCTAATGCCAATTCGAAAGCGAATCTCGATTGACCCTTGAGAGCATGACAGGTTTCCTCATCGGACAGCCTTGTAAAATAGCTCACTGGCAAACTATTTTTTATTTAAATTTTGTTCGACGTGGAAAAATTATGGCGACTAGGCGTGCGCAGATTTCTGCATTAATTTTGACAAACACCGCAGCAGCACAACATTACGAGCCTTGAATAAACATGCGTATGCGTAATTTACGGGGATCACCTTGGTTTTTTGTTGCCGTGTTTACCGAATCATCGCGCGCTCGCGCGGCTAAAAACATGCGAACGGGAAGATAAAATTGGCCAAGAATAAATTTATAGATAAATCTATTTTTAGACCGGCATGGGTGGGAAGGAAAACCAGATTAGCACATTGATCACTCGAGGGACGGGAGTAGGGCCAGAAGGCAAGAGGCACGCGGGTGTATATAGGAAAAACGAAAGAATCCAACGGCCACTGCCAAGGAGGCGTTCGAGTCGCGGAAAACGCGCACACGTGGCAGGCGGCGATGCAGGCGGGCCGATCGCGTGTCGCGCTTGTAAACAGCGGGCGCGGGTATTTTGGGGCGCGACGCAAAAGGTAGGCGCGCGTGGGCGGGGTGAAGCGAGTCCCTGGAGCGGAGTATCGAGCAGAGGGATCCCGACGCTTGTTTACGGGGAAAAGCGCCTATAGGTATATACACTGCGCGGCACTCGCTTCGCACGTGTCCTGTCCCCCCCCCCTGCCACCCCCTGGTTTCCCTTCGTTATCGATTAGTTCCTGCAGGGTCGCGGAAATTTGGCCGCATGGGGCTGCCTACTATCGTGCGGAAATTTTCACGCAACCGTCAGGGTGGCGCTGCCGCTCAAGTGTACAGAAAACGAGCTGCGCAGAAAATCCAGTGCCAGGGCTTTTGGGGAATGTTGCGGACTCGGGCGTGGATTTGAATTTTTTATGTCCTCGCGGCACTTGAACGCCGGGGCACATTTCCGGATCGAATTTGTTGGCCGCGCAACCCGGAGACCACCCCCTCTCTGTGGAGTGCGGCGAGTACGTCAATCCGATTGTTATGTCCCGCTGATTAAATGGAATTGGATGAGTCCAGCCGTGAAAAACCGCGTCTATTTGGGGCGAATATCTCTTTTTTTTTTTTGGCTCAATGCGTTTGCAAAATTCTTCAAATTTATATAAAACCTATTTGTATTAAAAAAAAAATTAGTACACGAAGTACAAATTTATATTGTTTTTTTTTTTTTATTTCATTCGATCGTGCAGAATCAGGCGAAATGCACAATGGAATTAATTTAGTATTGAGCGCACGCATTCAAAAAAAAAAAAGAAAACGTTGAAAAATGTACGATACGGGGTTGCACAAAAGGCGCATTATAAGTGCAAATGCGAATGCTTGTAAAGGGAAAATTTTGGGTCGCAGCGTTTCAGGTAGAGAAAGAAAAAATGATGATAATCGCTCGATCAAGGCACACGCATATATACCTATACACACATTTCCCTCGGCGAGGCCGCGCGCGCGCCTCGCCTTTGTCCTGCACGCGCAGCTTTCCCCTCGCGCATTTTCACCTATTGCGTCGCCGAGAAAAATTGCGTGCGCGTCCCCCTCCCTATGCGTTTCCTCGCACGCATACGAGCGCACACAAAAAAAAAGAAAAAAAATATATGGCTCCTATACGGCGCACACAATACGGTCGGCGCGATGACGCAGTTCGCCGAGGGCCGAGCAAGGCGAAGACTGCGCGCACCTGTAAATGGATGATTCGCGTGAGACTTTTCGGCATTTGGTGAGCGAGCCCCGCCGTAGCACAAAGGAGGAACGTGAATTTATCGAGTGCTCGGGATCCTCCCCTCCTCACGGCCTCCTTTGCCGTGCGCGCGTTCCTTTTTTTTTTAATGCCCCCCGACTTTCCGAGGAGCCAAGAGTCCAAGACGTCGCGTAGGAGCGACCAGTCCCGACGCTGCGTGAAAAGCTGGCCCCAATGAGAGATGGAGGCAGATAGAGCGAAGGGCCCCGGAGGCCCGGGACAAAGGAGGAAAAGGCAGCGATGCCGACTTGACGGGAGGCAGAACGAGACGGAGCTATTCTCTGGATATACCTGCTTCGATATTGCCCGATCTGCCTCGTCGCGGTGCACGTGCTGGAGAGAGGAGGAGGAGGCATGCGTTCGTGACCGGATGACCGCGCGTATACTGTGCGCTCTGACTATATTAGACGGCGATCTTTTTTTTCTTTTTTTTTTGTATTTTTTACCGATGCAGATAGCGCGGATTTACGTGTGTGCATGTATCTGGCTAATAACAAAAAAAAAAACCTTTCGATTTTATGCGCGAGATTTGGAAAAAGTTGGCGAGCTGAAATTTAATTATTCGATTGGCATTATCGAGTTTTTCCGCCAATAAGCCCTGGTAGATTGAATAAAAATTTTATTCTTGACTCGCAGCCAAGCTTCATCCTCTCTCGCGCCCAATGACGGATTAATTCATCAAATTAATCTCGATTAGTTGCGAAGTTTAGTAATTACCTTTCTTTTTATTTTTTATTTTCCACCTCGTGCTAGATCAGTTTGAAAATTTCACTGCAACATTGTAGCTCCATCGAAAGTAACGCAGCGCGCAGTATTCTTCGACCAGCGTTCTCGTTAATTTTCAGCGGAACGGCATAAATCAACGATTGTGTACCTTGCGAATTAAAAAAGAATAAATAAACGATAAACACTGCAAAGTTTGTTTTATTTTTTCGCCTGCTGATTAAGAAAATCGCACCAACGTGAATAAAAGTTTCCTTTTTATGTAAAAAAAATTAGTTAAATTATAAGTTAAAGAAAAATAACTTCCATTTAAAATTAAATCAGTCAATGGATTAACAATTTCCCTCTTTTTTATCTGCTTTTTAATCCGGAAACGCGATACCATCAATATCGGCTAATCCGGCAAAATGCTAAATACGCGGAGCATTTAAAAAGTTTGATAACCTTCGGCGAGAATTAATTGGAAAAGCCCGGGGCGCTTGTAACTCTCCCCGTGAGTTTTCGCAACAAAAGCTCGCAGTGTGGAATCAAAGGGAAACTAATTGGCTCGTCGAAACACGCGTCCCTCTCGAGGCTTGGCAGTAAAGATAAACGCATGTCCCGCGCGCGCTCGACTCGCCTCGCCTCCTCCTAGCTCCGCGCGTGTAAAAGGCAAAAGGCGAATCGTAAAAGTTTTAGGTCGCTGTAAGCGCGCGTGCGCCTCTCTCGTGGAGCAGCGTGGGTTGCGCAACGGAAAAACGGCGAAGAAGAGGCCGCGCCGCCGCGCGCAGCTGCGGCCTAATCAGCTGCCGCCGGGCGAGATAGATCGCCCCGAGCAGATAGGAGTTTCTGCGCCGAGCGCCGTCGAAATTGACGAGACTTTTCCTCTATCTCCTGGTGGCCTAATAAGGGACTTTCGGACGGACTCGCGTGAAAAAGTTTCGCCGGCGAAACGCAGCTGGGCGCGCCGCACGACGAGGGGGTGGGGGAGCCGAGGATGATGCACTCACTTTTTCGAAAAACGTTTCTTTCGATTTTTCGACCTGCACGCTGGTGACAATGGGGAAAGGCGAAAACTGGTTTTTAGCTCTCTTCTGACTTATTTATTTTTTTTTTTTCGAATTCGGGCGGACTTTTCTTCACGGTAACGCTTTGAATAAATCACGCGTGCAGGTATATGCACATCGGAGCTTTTGAAATCGCTGGGAGGCTTTCTTTTGCTGGGACACGCTCGGATTAAAATCGCATTTCTCACTAATGATCGGCAGACGATTATGCGTGTGCTACTATTGAAATTTATTCGGAAGATTGAATAAAGTAATTATTATGCCGAATGTCAAAATGTATGCGCATAAATTATTTTCGTGTTTGCCGTTGTGTATATTTTTAAAAATTACTAAAACTTTAGATTGATCGTAAAGCATAAAGCGTTGAACAAATTCTGATAAAATTAAGTTATGAATTGAAAGCAAGTAGCTGTGTATAATTATTCGGCGATTTTATTTCAATATTATTGTGTACGGTTTGTCTAAATTACATTTTAATTTCTTGTATTAACCATTGCTACCCCCGAGTTATGTTTGCATAGGCGAGGTAAACAAAAGTTTGTGCAAGCAGTTCGATACTCGTAAATAAGCATTAATTATGAAAAAAAAATATCTATGCAGTTAAATTTAATTATTCGGGCAGCTAAATAAAATAATGAAATAATAGCTATAGAAATAAATGATTCACCCTGAATGAAGAGCTTATAATTAAGTTCACTTCTTTGAGTCAATTTTATACGTAGTTACAATTTAAACAGGCAAATGTCAAGTGCTCGCTTTGTATTTATAAGCAGCATGAAAATCTCGGTTGCAGTATCTCTCCCATTTGTATACTGCATGGCAGCTTCGTTACAGAAAATAAATTTAAACCCGTAGTTGAACTTTAACGTTGAATTTTGCCGGAGGCACCGGACGTAAATTCCGGGCCCTCTCTTTAAGCCTTCTATAGTAATGAAAAAGCTATATATACACCCGTTGACAAAAAAAAAAACTCTTCACCGGGATTAGTAAGGTCAAAAAGCTGACGACCGCCTCGCGCTAATTGCAGTCCCAGGCTGCAGCTGAAGTGCAGCGTTCACCTGCAGAGTGTCGCCGATCTCTCCATCTTCGACACACAAAGCACAATGCGCTAATCCCGCGGTGCCTGTGGCACAGTAATCGTCGAGTATTAGCGGAGAGGAACAATGACCGGCAATCATGTGCTCCTCCTGCCTGCCGGACGCTCTCTATCGAGATAAAAAAAAAAAAGAAGAAAAGGAAATTAATTGTTTCGACTCGTTGAGCTCGCGCAGCCCTACGGCCGAGTAACCCACATTGTGCCCTTCCCTTCTCCCTATTCATAGGTAAATCGGCTGCTCCTTTTGGTCACTCGCAGCTTCTACGTGTATACCTGCTGCTGAGAAAGAGAGAGAGAGAAGACAAAGGAGGGCTACCGCCGCGAAGGCGAGAAAAGCTGCCCAGCAGCGGCAAAATATGAGGTGGAAAAGGCGAGGTGAAAAGAAACGGGGACGGAAGAAAAATTGCGTCCTACGAGGGGGGGTGGGGGTGCAAGAAGGAGTGCGGGCGCTTATCCACCGGGAGAGAGATTGCACGGGCCTTTGTGCGCCGCGACGCGCTGAGGAGTAGCTTCCTTTTACTCATCCCCCGCGCGCTCGAGAGTCCGAGCGATTTTCGCGCACCGCACCCTCCGCGGTGGCTCGATTTGATCGACTGTGAAGTTTCCATTGTTGCCCGGTGCAACGCGCTATTTATCAACGACGCTCTCCAAACTTCGGGAAAATCTTCTCTTCTCCTTGTCCTTTTTTTTTGCCTCGAGTTTTCACCGGGAGAGTTAATTATATCAACGGCTTATACCGATAGTCACCCTATCTAATTAAAAGCTGGATTATTTAATTATTTATTTATGGATGGATCCAATTAAGGCTTAAGAGCTTCGACGAGAAAAATGAAGCTATAATTATATATAAATGAGATTAAGCAGCATAGTTTATTCGTTCCAAGCAATATTTTACATTTCTATTGTTTCGTCGTCGCGAGTAATTAAGATTAATTGTATCCGTGAATCCGTTAGTTATCGAGGATTCAACGAAGAAGGCCTCATTACCGGTGAATTCGGTCGACCTGTACGGCTAAAAATCCGTTCAATTTTGAACATTATTTTTGTGTTTAAAATTGAACTAACACGCCACATAAACATAATTTTTGTGCATGAATTATGAAATTACACACATATTATGTTTTATTTTTACTGCTCCAGTAAACTGAACAAAAAAAAGTGTAATTTAAATACAGTCTTTGTGTCAACGAGAACACAAGGAAGACTGTATTAAACACATTAAACACAATCTCCGTATAATTATTTTTCAAATAATAGAAAACTCAAAAGATTTATCCATGAAATTGCGTGCAACATTAAATTTAGCCAGACATGTAAAATTGTTTAAAAAAATTATATAAATTTCAGTGACAACTCTTCTATAAATTATTAAAAAAACTATCGTGATTTTTTTAACAATTCCAACCGATTTCTAAAGCTTCCAGTACATCTACACGTTGACTCTCACCCAAACACGAACATTGACTCTGTAGATAAGTCATTTATCGCGCACTAAAGGAAGGTGTGCCTGCCGATTCTCAGGCACTAAGTCAAGATGCACCGCCGGCATGAGAAAAAAAATATCGCGCCTCGCTCGCATTCAGCTCAGGGGTACGCATAAAAGAATGCACGAGAGATTCCTCTCGGCTGATCGGACCCTCTGTGTCAGATTAGACGGAGATGGAGAAAGCGGCGGCGTTGCACTTGATGCGCCGCCGAAAAAGTTGGCCCGGCCGTTTTCGGTGTGTGCGTGCGCGACAATGCGCTGGGTCAGGTATGCGATCATCAATCCAGCCCTGCTCCGCGCGGTCAATGGCCCCGCGCTTTACGACCGGCCCCGCACTTCCCCCCCCCCCCCCCCCATTGCCTCGACGGAGCGGCCTAACGCACAATCTCCGACGAGGCCCGTCACATATGGCGAGGGTCAGAGCTGCACAGCTGCGCGTACGTATGTGGGATTCGCGCAAAATCCGCCGGTCGACCGTACGGTGACTCGTTCCACTTACTGGCAGATTTTAGCACGTATTCGCGAAAAGCTGCAGCGCTGCGCGCTGGTTCAATAAATAACCGAGGGTACGCCTGGTGGGGTTTTATGGAGAGGAGGTGACAGGACTTTATGGTGTTTTTATGGGCTGACTGGGCTTTTTTTGCACTGGGAACTCCGACAAGAGATACGCGGTTTTTCGGCTGACCGTTCCATTACTCTTCGTTATTCAATTTATTAATGGTTGCGCCGCGGATGAATGTAATACGGCTCGGTATTGTTTTCTCGTTTTTAGACAATATACAGAGTGTTGGCGAAAGCGTCAGCGAATAATTGCGATTTTAAATTTAATTTTTGGTCCACGTAAAAAAAAAAAAAAAAATAGATTCGATAGACGAGTGGTCAATGAAAAATTTACATTTGCTTTATTTTATAAAAACTATGGGAGGACTAGTTTGAGGAATGCTTTTTTCATTGAATTTTTTTATAATTGGTATTGTTTTATTGTCCTAGAATTCGTTCGTTAAATTCTCTCCGATCGGCATTTAATGAAAAAGCACTAATGAACGGCTCTTTAATGCACGTTTCAGCGGGAAAAATCTTTTGAATTTAAAAGGGGCTGCCTTCGCTTTTCAAATTATCCGGCGATTACATTCGAGACCTTCGTTTAATGAAAAGCCACTTATCGGTTAGTGTAATAGCACGCATCTATACTTTTTAGCAACAGTTAATATCAAACTCTTTGCGAATCACCGTTTGCAGGTACATATACGCAGATCCAATTAAGCATTGATTATTTAAAGCTACATATTCTTTAATAAATATAGACGTTTTTTTGTGCAAATTACCATTGATTACATCAATTTTGTTTATAAAATATTTATCAAAGAATTGCGCCATAATTCTACCTGTCCCGGATGCACGCATGCGACCGCAACGATACCATTATTTATTTAAATTGCCATAATCAATTTTTCTTTCCCAGCAATTTTTTTTAGATTTCAAATAGATTTCATTTTATAGTTGAAAGTATCCTTACATAAGCTTGGAATATCTCTGAACCCTAAAAGGAAAAAAAAAACGGCTGCAAATCCCATGCAGAAATCTGTAAACGGCTTAGATGATATAATATCCTCTTAAGAGCGCTTATAATATGAAATGCGCAAGGTGACGTGCATTATAAATCTGAGGGAGCGGTAGAGCACCGTAGCCTTGAAAATCGCCAGGAAAAGCGTGCGCGTTTGTTGAGAAATCTTTCGTAATCCATTTTATCCATGCGAGTTTAAAAGCTATAGAGCCGGATGAGGAACGCTGCACATACGAGCGTCTCGTCGGCATTTTCCCGGCGATGCCTTTTCTTTCATGGCAATCAGCCACCCTGAAATCGGGGGCCTCCGTTTATAAAAAAAAAAAAACGAACGTGTAAAAAAAAAACGAACGAGGAAGGAGGAGATGAAGCAGCGTGCAAGCGAGCGGAGAGGGAGAGAAAAAAAAAGAGGCAAAGCTGCGGGAGAAGCAAAGTCGTGCGATAGAGGCCGAGTCAAGGTTTAGAACCTGTTTTCTTTATTATATTACTTTCCACTTAGATTTCCCACCGCGATCCTCTCCCACCCGTAGATCCGCGCCTTCCCTTCCTCCGCGCCTTCGTCGAGCCATTGGCCGAGCGGAGAATGCAGTTCTATATCACCGAGGATAATGCGTTAGCAGCGGTGTCGATGTGAAAAAGCCGAGGTAAGCGGGTAAGGAGGGTTTGAAGGAATAAAAACCCCTTTTGGGGGTTGCCGCCTGCACGTGGGCGTATAATGTATATACGACAAATATTTATGGATCTGGTTGCAGATGAGAAAAGAAGCTGGTAAGGTCCAAAATTTCACTACCTTCTGTATATAGAAAGTTTTATGTATATGAACGGTCACTCGTGAGAGATCGTCGATATTTCTTTTCCATTTTCTTAGATCTTGCCATTGATTAATCCCGAAGTTTATATTTATGTATACTAAATCAAGAAGGTTTTCCTTCTGGTTACTATTAAATGTGGTGAGAATAATTCAATAAACTAATTTAGAGATACCTATGATAAATCAAGCCGATTTCTATATGGTCAGGACATGAATTTTTTTAAAAATAATAAAATACATGTGGAATGAAAAACTATAATAAATGAATTAAACGATCATCCACGTTAATCACAATATGCGTTTGCAGAAATTCATACAGTCAAGAAACTGAGAACGAGTTATATTCCTTTAGGCTGAATTAGGTAATTACACCAGCGGAAATTCATCAATTCATTTCGCGATGGAGAATCCGGGTTTGTTTATCGTCGGATGCTTATCAATTTTCGAAATTTACCTACGCAGTATGCACCGGCTCAAATTCCTTCTGCGAATGAAAGACACACAGTTGCACATACTGTATAGCACGGTTAGTCGGATGTACAATCGATCTCGCAGAAACTGCAGCGCAAACAGGGCCGAGTCAAAAGTCAAAGGCACTGCAGTATCAAATATTTATATTGCAAACATTAGTTCGTGAAGTTGGGTTTGCACCTTCCGCGCCTCTTCACGAGACGCCGCGAAAAGTATATCGCCAGCGACCGGACTTGATTTCTCTGGTACGTATCCTCTTTATCAGCTCTTTAAGACTTTAAAGTGGGGTATAACGTTCCTATTTTCTTTCCAGCACACCCCGAGGAGTAGTTCAGCAATTTTATGCGTTTTATTTCCTACTGCCATTGCGTATGGGTAGTTACATTTGTTAATGAGTTTAATATCCGATCGAAGGATTCTAAAATTTGAAAAGTTAAAAATGTATATAGAGAATTTTTTAAGCTTGTTCGTAAGAAATCGTGATGAATATTTAAAAAAAAATTGCTAATTATATTTTTAAGTTTACTTCGAATAATTGCGTTAAAAAATAAATCCCTGTTCTTGGGTATAACGCGAAGCGCAATGGATTTGGCTAGTTGCGTAAAAAGTTAAAAGAAAATTGCACGCTACACTTTTTAAGTCTTACTTCGATATTTCTTTTTCTCTTTCGCGTTTAATTAATTTTTTTTTTAATTTTCATAACGACAGAGCCATTTTCTCTTGGATGTCCGTAAAAAGTCTCTTAAAGGAATTTATTACTATATGCAGGACCTTTTAGAATAATTTGAAGTGAAGCATTTGACGATACTTTAAGCAAAAAAACAAAGTAATAATAAAATGTTGTATTTGACTTGATCAATTCGAAAGGGGTACGTTATTTTGATCGACGAGGTGTATACATGCAATGTACAATGACACCAAAAAGCAAATAAATGTTACAGAGCGGGGTACTATTTGTGAAGCGGCCATGGGATATTCTATAGCACGCGACTCTCACACAGTTATCCGAGAAGTTATCCAATTTGGAACGCACTTTTTTCCAAGTTTACTCTTGCAAAGAACTCGCACATTAAAGGCATTGCCCAAGTCGGAGGATACCTAATTTAAAACGTATTTCTTTGTGCTACTTCCAGCTACTTCCTACATTCAATTTCATTACAATGGAATTACTCTCCTCATGCATTATGTAGTTAACAAGTTTTTATATATCAATGACGGATAATAAGCAGCGTGGGAGATAAGGATTATTACACCGTATTGAAGATCAATTGCACTTGTACGTAAGTGAGTATTTTATATTTACTTCGGTTAGCACTTTATACCGTAACAAGCACATTTTATATTTATTGAAAAAATCAATATATACCCTTTTAATCTTAGTTGAGTAAATCTCAATATACCACAAAAAATTGCACTATGAAAGTGTATTTTATTTAGTAATAAAACCAATTCTAAATTTTAATGTATAACAAAAAGAGATTGCACAGTGTTTGAACACTGCTGTAACGCAGTGCTTTTTGTTTCTGTACATTGAAAAATTGACTATAATGTTGCAAAAAAGGACCTCGCAGAGTGCAATTAATTATGCTTGCGTTCGCTAAGTAAATTAATCATTAAAATACATTATCAAAGTGCATTTTATTTATCGCTAAGGTATATACGTAGGAAAAAGAGAGCCGTTACTGTTTGCAGAGAAAACGTCGGAAGTCGTAATTGCGAAACAGCAGATGCCGCTCAAACTAATTAGTGAAACAGCTCGAATTTCTCAAATAGGCGAAGAGTCGGAGAGCAGGGCATCCTCCGAGAGGAATCGTCGGCCTTTTCGCTCGCTCAGTCTAGCCGTTATATATATACACGTCGCTGGAGGACTACGCGAGCCTAGAGACGATGTGTACGCGGTGGCATGCGCCTACAAAGGCTCCCGCTGTACACAGGGCAAATGAGAGTTCCTCGTGGCCGCGCGGAAGATAATACTGCGGAGCCGCCGCCAACTATCGACTCCTGAACTCGCGTGGAACGACTCCCGCAGACAGACGGAGCTGGAACTCGAGAGGGAAAGAGGAGAGAGAGATAGAGAGGGACTCGACGAGCAAACAATCGGCGGGTGTCGCAGGCCGACGGGGCTCGCCGATAGAAAATTAGATAGCGCCGCGCGACCCTCCCGGGCACGTCGAAAGCGATCGGCGGAGCGCAGCAGCCGAGCAAAGAAGCCCCGCCGGCGAAGGGAGCGTCGTACACAAGCTTATCTGTACTGCAGAGACGTGCGACGCCCAGAGCCACGCGGAGTTTCGGCAACTTTTGCTCAAGCGCCGCCGACACTCCGGCCGCGCGCGCGCGTCTGTCTTGCGACCGACTTGCACCCCTTCCTCGCGTAGTTTCCTGATAAGCCACTTTTTTCCAAGTGGGAATCGCCTTCGCTCATGCTCGCGGGAGGAGAAAGTATGCGACTGACGATGTGCCGCGGTTGATTTTAATGGATAACCGTTTTTTTTTTCTACACTTTGTATGCCGAGAGATAGAATATTACTTGTCAATCTTTGTATAATAAAAAACATCGCAGATTACGTGGAATTTAAGGTCTTTTTATTAGGTGTATATATGTCCCTTAATTTTTGTGTCAAAAAGCGACAACAGTGCCAGGAAGTTCACAATTTTCGGACCGATATTATTGAATAAATTGTAATTTTACTAATGTAGCTATCATAAATTTTGAAATAAATAATCTATTGTCATTTTTTTTTCAATAATGTCAGTCTATGATCTCTTGTAATTTTTTATAGTAGAGGATTTTTCTCCGGCCTGCGCTCGAACAAGCTGAATAAAAAAATGTTCAAACTTTTATTTGTTAGAGAATAAAATCTTCAATAATGATAAATCGAGTAACGAGAAGGCGTAAAGACTTTTAAAGCCCTGCGATTCTTATGACACTACCATCTGTGAATAATATTTTGACGACTGTCGACGGGGTGTTTGGTCGTAAATGCACCGTTGATAAAAGGCACGGCGACAAAAATTGCAGCGATAAAAAAACTTCTAAGATAGATCGACTATGTACTCGTTATCGCGTTTGGATGTGCAGCAGTGTTTTCTGTTTTTTATCATCTTCTTCGAAGTTACGAGATACGAGCGGGACAGAAATATTCCATTGGAATGATTTTTAAACGAGTTTAGGCAAGAATGCCAATTTTTTTTTGTTCAAAGCCACAAACCGTTAGGAAAAGACGCACTTCCATGAGTCGTAAATGTGAAATTAATGGATGACAAAGTGCCTCGCATTACTGCAAGAATAAAAATAAATTTGTGTATTTACGAAAAACCGTTTGGCACAGGCCTTATCGAGCTCGCAAGAGATAAAAATTTTCGGAGATCGTTAGTGTTTTCAGCTGTTCAGATAGACTTTGATGAGCAAAAAACGCTTTACCAAATAAGGATTTCCACTAATACTTATCTAACGATAAGTTCAAATGCGTTTGCGACTGTCGATAATGGTCCGGTGTTCGTATACACGCTTTTCCGATTTTATCAAGCGGATTCCCTATACTAAACGAGCATTTGCACTGACGCTTTCTCAAAACTCACATGTCATAACCGTGTGTATATCATTATGAGTTTTTATTCTTGCGAGATTTATGACTCACTGATAACAGCGGGAAATGGAAAATTTTTCTCACAAAATAAATTTGCAAGATTAAGAATTTGGTGTCGTCAACTTGCACCTCATTGTGCCATGGATGTACGCACATCACGATGGATTTTTTGAAAGCACTAATGGAACTGCCATTTAATGCGCTGGTAAGCTGATTACTTCAACCAGTTTAACGTTTAATCTGATTACTAAAACTGCCTAATTTCGTATGGAAAAATTCCTTTCGGGTATTTTAATACCTTTAAAATTAGTTTTGAATTTGTATTCACAAGTGTAAGTATACCACAATCATAATTGTTGCGATAAAAATCTTGGCTATTCGAGTGCACTTCGGTACATTGAGAAAAGCAACGGTTACCAAGCCAACCCTGGCCATTTAAAAAAAATCTCATCATTATAATAATACCGATCGAATTCACCGAAGCAAAGAGAGACTGCTGTCACGCGATTGATTTCGAATTTTACCGTGACGGGACTACACGTGGCGAATTATTCGGTACTGTTCGCGTATAGCGAATCTTTTTTTGTAGAAAATCAGCAAACCTTCGAAAGTTTCGGGAGTCGACGAATTCGTCATGGGTTTTTGCTAGTTTAATTTGGCCAACTCCTTTTTTTCTCGCTTCCTCAGCTTTCTTTGTATAACGTTTACTCAACACATTTTGCCAATTTTTGAAAAAAAAAAGTATTAATTCTATACTGAATTTTAAAAAGACGCGATTATATCAATGAAAATAATACTTTTACCGAAGAAACATCAATTTATTTGCTTCATTTAAAAAATGTATTTATGGATACATTGTTATTAACCCTAAGATATAATAAATCGAATTAACTGTACTGTGAAAATGAATATTAAAAAAAACTGCTTCATTAACTACAACTACTCGAATCTAAAATATACGGGAAAACTGTTTTTCTCAAAGCCTTCGAAAATTTAATAAGTGTTCTTTCCAAATAAAATTTATAATACAGTGAAAAGTAGTATATATATAGGATGTAAACAATGGAAAAGCTCGTTAAAAGTCCATACTATCGATGTTCGATGAATGTTAATTTAATAGGCCCGTTAATAAGATCAATACTCCTGTTAAAATACTAAAATTTATTCGAGTGCATTTTCTTTCGATTCATCTTGCAGCGCACTGCAAACTCCAATAAAATATTAAGTACCCGAAGAAAGAGTGTTGGAACGAGAAGAATGGAAGGTAAAATTTCTATCGAACACACAATTTGCACCGATGAAAATTGATGCGATTTTAAATTCCGGCTTTCATGCTTCGAGTGGTTTAAAAAAAAAAGTGCGGCCATAAAGTAGGACATAAAATAAAGCAGCGAGCGGGATCGAGCAAAAAAAAAGTATCACAATGCAAAACTGGCTGATTCGCTCGATTCACGGTGGCCGCGTACAGTCAACTTCTCCTTAACGGCACGTGGAGCCGGTGACGTGTGCCAAAGGCCGCGACGCAAATCCCGAATTTCGCCGCTCGTGGGCGAAAAAGGAGTCCTTTGAGCGGCGCTCCGCGGCCGTCGAAAACGCAAAAGGAAGAAGGGCGCGTAGGAAATTTTCGGGCCGCGGGTCGATGCGGCCGAGGGGCGTGGAATATAGGGGCGCCCTCGTTTCTCCCCTTCGTTTTTCCTCCTGCGCGCGGGAACCGAGAAGCCTCCGAAGGGACATTAGCGCACTTTTATTGACCCCCGCTTGCGGGCGCGCAGCAATAATTCAGGCCTTTCGTGGGTGCGTTTTTCCGTTCGCGGGTTTTCGCCGCGTTTCCGCTCGTAGCTTTTCCTCGGCGTACGAGGACACGTCATCCTCGGGCTGTGCGCGCCGCACCGGTTGCGTTTCATCAAAAGCGGCCGTGCACGCGCCCGCCCGTATAATAATCGCCGCATGCGTCAGCGCCAATCGAATTCGTGGGCCTTTACGGAGATAATGAGTTTCGCTATGCGGGGAAATGCGCAGCCGGACCGCCTGTTTACTCAGAGCGAACTATGATGTATATGCTCGCGGCGCCTGGGACAATTTGCTCGTTACTTAATTTCTTTCGTTTTTTTTTCTCTCCTCGAAAATCTTGTGCTCTTTTTCTTTGAGTTCTTCGCTTTCCCATTTCGTTGCGGCAATTACTTTATTATTAAGAGCGAGGAGCGAGCGAAACTTTATACGGAATGAATAGGACAAAGAAACTTGCGCCGAGGAAAAATAAGAAGAAAATTTAGTTATTCAGATGCACAGCGCTAAACACGGAAAACCGCGCTTTGAACCTGACTGTGGGACATTAAATATTCACGTGTGATTTAAATGATGATGAAATAGAATGCTTCATGTGCCAGAATATTAAATATAACATCCCTTATGTAGATATAAAATAGCTTTTGACTCTGTCAGAAATTGACCACTCGCAAACTGAATGAAAAATCCTTTAGCGAATGCTTTGAAAGTAGTTGTGTTATTCCAGGGGAAATTGTTGTTCTCCTCCCAAAGATTGACTCATTCATGAAGATGGCAATTTCAATTTCACGAAAACGCAAGAAAAAAATTTAATATTCAGCGAGGGTCTCAAAGAGGAAATTATTGTTTTATTTAATTTTTTCTAAAAGGTTTTTAAATTCTCGAGATCCGTTTGCAAACCCTAGCGATTGTTCCACGTTTTTCACATCTCATTATGCCTTCGTTTTTCTACAAATACAATTTTTAGACTCTGCTCTACACATATTTAGAAACTAAATTATAGTTATATTTACGACACGTGCTTGAACGGTATCAGTTGCTCGATTAAAATCATTTTTCCCAAGGCTACAGTCAAACAAACGATTCAAGATCTCGTCGCCGGTAATCGCAACGCGCCAATTGAGCACTGTACACGCAATCTCCCCCGTTTCTTTTTTTTTTAAATATTTTTCACAGCGAACTCATTAAATCACGGAGATGTTAACAAAATCCTATTATAAACGAAAGAGAACAGCAGATTGGAAAATCCGGTATGCGGCAATATACCCTGAGAAAAAAAAAGTGAACGAGCCGCAGGTATAAGAGACTCCGTTGCGGGGGACGAATTTTATTCGCGTCCATCGATCTAAAATAAACAGGGGTGGGCGATCGAGGGAGAGGAAAATCCATTGAGACGGGCCCGGTGCGTCGTCGCGTGCTTTCCCATGACGCGGGAAGAAGGCCAACTCCGAGTCAGGTGCTAAGCAGATTATGAGGCGATTGCCACGGTCGGTCCTCGCATACCTGACCGACTGCTCGCTCACATGCAGAGATGAAATCGAGGAGGACCGGGTATTAATTTCCTCGGGTGGACACGTGCACACGTACACAAACGCATTCATATTCATATTCATACACGTGTTTCCATATTTATTCATTTACGCGTGTGTGCGTACGTGTGTACGTATGCGTTTGGCGTCGGGGGAAGAAATACAATAAGATGGCCGCAAAGATTATACGCGGCGTGCAGTGAGCGAGCGCGGAACGGCGCGTGTGCAGCGCGACGCCCATAACGCCCGTATGCTTGGAATACGGAATGTCTCCCCTCTCACTCGTTCTATCCCCCTGCGGGCGTCGCGGATAGCGCAACAGGACACAAAGATTCACCTTACCCGCGCGTCGTTCGGGGCTTGCATTCTTCTTCCTACCCTCTCCGTCTCTCTCTCTCTTTCTCCTCTCTCGTCTTTCTATCTCCAGCACCTCCATTTCTCTTTCTTTTCCTTTCTCGGGCTCGTCGCGTTCCCCTCCTTTTTCTTTTCCCTCATTTTTTTCCCTTGACTTTCTCGCGCTTCGCCAGGATTTTTATCGCTCCACTCTCCGTGGAGCGTCGTTTCACTGATCCTCTCCTCTCGTCATTATTCCTGTCCGGGATTTTCAATTTTACCAGTTGCTTCTCTCTTTTTACCGCCTTTCTTTTTCCTCAATATTTTATAGACGATAAATGTACTTTTTTTGCCGATCGGCATACTCTTTTGTGTTTTAAAAGATTATTCGTAGTTTTTTTTTAAAGAATGAAAGAAAATCGATTTAAGTGTTACGGAAAGTACAGAAGAATCAATTTAAGAGTTACAGAAATGAAAATTTGCAGTTGGCAAAATATGGCAAAATTGTATAAGTAATAAAAAGACTTCTAAAAATTGCATACAAATTAGCGTTAAAAAAAAAGTTAAAAAAGTTTATACTTCTCTTAATTCTAAGGATAGGCGTTGTTGCTTATACTGTGAAAAATGATAATTTTATACTTATTATTTAAGTTCTATTTTTAAACTTTATTAAACCAATAAAGGATCGAAAATGAAAATTGCGTAAATCCTTAATTTGTATTAGTTTTATAATTGGAAGTAATTTCGAAATAATCCTCCAAATTATTTATCGCCCGTAGAAATAGAGCAAAACGGGTATAGAAGCGCGGCTCTCTCCACGTCGCTATAATTAAATACAGTTTTGCCATGAGAGTCAATGCACTCGAGTTTTGTAGGTAGAACAAAATGCCAGTTCAGCCGGTCCCTTTCTCTCTCTTTCTCTCTCCGTTGCTCTTATACGCATCTCGCATTTTTCCTTCTCTCTCTCTCTCTCTCTCACTCGCACCCGCAACGACCTCTTCTCTCCCACTGCGCGTCTGTTTTTCCCCCTCGATTTTCCCACTCCGGGCGCCTCGACTTTTCGAGTGGGCTTCGCGCACATCCTCCGCATGCGTGCGTGGCCTCGAAAAATACGCCGCGCCAAGACATTCGGCGTCGCTCGGAAAAATGCAGCTCTCCACGGAGGCAAGCGCAGCGAGTTCCCGCGCGCAAGGTTGCGAGGAATTTTCAAAAGGAGAGAGCCTCTCGGTTCTCCCCTCGACCAGACCCTGCGCTGCAGGCTCGAGCCACCTTTTTTTTTTTTTCAGGGGAGAAAATATCGCGTCAGGTGCGCTCTATTGTGGAGGGCTTCGCTTTTTTTCGGCTACACTTCACCGCAAGGCGAGAGCCGGCGCGAATCATCGCTTTTCTCGAGCATCTTCTTCGTTCGCTATGCTCCGAGAATTGAGTTTCCTTTCGGGAGGCACTTTTTTTTTATTCGTTGCGCGCGGGTCACTTTTTTCCGTGGCAATTCTTCACGCGCGCGTGGGTTGCGATGAGAAACTTTAAAAAAAAATGTGCGGCTGCGCATTTGTTTAATTGTATATCCTCTTGATTGCTTTTTAAGCTGCGCTCGTATTTTTATTACTTTTCAAGCCGAGCGCGTAGATTTTTTATTAATTTGATTATTTTTAAAAGCAATCAGGATTTATCTTTTAATCAGAAAAAACTTTAGTACTACCGCCAATTTGTTGTTTTCTATAGCAAACTTGACCTCCTTTCTCCACATCGCTGTTGATAAAATTCGCTTTTTCTATCTATACGAATTGTCGGCGGCGTGACAACGCAGTAGATATACAGAAAAGTATGCTTGTTGACACATTTTTCAATTCGATATCGAAAATTCCGATTTATTTATACACTTAACAATTGATTATGTAACAATAATAAACAAAGCGATTGAAACTCGTAACTGTACAGGAAGAATAACGGTTTAAAATTGCATAGCGTTGCCTAATTAATTTTTCAGACGCTTTGTCGGTTCCGCCGTGGCGAATTGAAAATTTGCTAGTCGATAAATAACCCCGAAGTTTAACATTCCGCGAGTCGTGAAATCGAAGTGAATTCCGTTGAGCCGCGGTCGAAAATAGCCACCGGCTGCTCGATGCATTCGATTTTGTAGAGAAAAAAAAATTGTCACTAAATTTAAGTGCCCGCAGCAGATTTTTCCGTTAGCAATGCAGGCAGTAAAAGGGCAAAAAAAAAATGAGAAAAAGAGAAAAGGCACGTCGCTCGCAGTCCTCGGGTGTCGAGTTCGCCCATCTGTAATCATCGAATTTCAGCTCTAAAGACAATTCTGGGGAGGCTAGCAGTCCTCCGTCTCTCTCCCGCCCCCGGCTTTCCACCGACAGCGGGAGCGAGTTTTCGCCCTAACGAAGGAGCGCTCGGCCGATTTTCGAGAATCCGCCCAGCACGAGGGTTGGCCGCTCGTTTCTCACGACCGATGCATATGCTCACGTGTGTGCATAATGTATGCGCGCGCGAGAGGCACTCGAGAGGCCTCATGTGTCTAACAGAGCCGGCGACTTTTCCATCCCCCGCAAAGTCAACATGCGCCGAGCTCGGCTTTATAGTTATATACAGCGGCGAAAGACTCGCGCGCACGTGGCCGACGCGAAGTTTCCGTGCGGCGTCTGCCCCTCCGATCGTCTCTGGGCGGCGGGATTGTGCGCGCCAGGAAAGTTTTGATGAAAATAATGAGGTCGAATTAGTCGCACGCTTCCGTGACTGCGGGCCGGATTTTACCGCCTCCTCCGCTTTTTCGAGGCTTAAATGCCAAGTGGGGGAGTATTGTCTTTTATTTTTATCGCTCTTTTTCTACGGACACTTTCGCGTCAAAACATTTTGCGGGCGTGTAGAAAGTTTATCTCGAATGCTTAAATTTGCCAAACGAGCGAGCCGCACTGAGAGCTGCGGAGCGATCGTTTTTTTTTTACGTACGATTGTAATCTATGAATTTTTTTTTATTTTGCTTATAAAGCGCGGGCGAAATTTTAAATATTTTTTTATCGCAGGCTGCTTCCGTAACTGAATGCTTATCCATCGGAGCATTCGGGGCCATTTATCAGGCTCCTGCAACAACCCCGGATATTAAAAGCTTATTTGACTTGACAAAGTAAACACATTCGTTGTGTTTCGTACTTTTCCCAACGGAAGGTTCACGCGCGGCGGAAATCGCTCCGAGATTTTCGAAAAATTCCCCATCGTCCGGTGCAGTGTATACACCTCTTAAAAAAAAAAGGAAAACGAACGAACGGCCACAATAAAAACGGCGCGTTGTAGGCGAAAAATTTGGGCGCTCGTAAAATGCCGCATTGCAGCCGGCGTTACGTAAGCGCGGACAAAGGCCCGTCTGTTTCCGTCCGTGAAAATCGCGCGAAAGGCCCCCGTATACCTACGCAATTCTTCGGGGGAGGGAAGGAAAAAAAATTTTCAGACCCTTCTCTTAGGCACGCCGAGGCGAAAAAGGGACGAGAAGAAGGAGAGGGACGCGAAGAAGGTGCACGCCGAGCACATATGAAATTCGAGGCCTGCACACGCGAGCGAGTCGGAAAACTGGTATCTGGCGAGCCGCGGGAGAGAGGGAGGAGTGAGAGAGAGGGAGAAAGAGCAAAAGAAGTGCATTGGCGCTGCGGGCGACGATTTTTTGGGCGTGGTGGCGATTTTTCCTTCCTCGGGGGCCCCCTTCCCCTCCGTTCGAGGCGCGTATCTTGCGAGTTTATCGAGTCGAACTCGCCAACGCGTCGCCCCTCGCTCCCCTTTTTTTCTCCGTCTCTCTCACTCCGCATTCGGGCTTTTCTCGCGTATAACTTGCGTCGCGTCTGGGCGAATGCATATCAGCCATGTGGCCACCTTTCGTGTGTACACACGAGGCGTGCGCTTCTTTTTCCACTTCCTTTGTTGGGACGCTCATCCATGCCGTTTACCTCGCTCTCCGCTCTTTTTACGCGGATTTCAAAGAAGCACTTGTTGAATAAGTTGCGCCGTGTTTTCCGCTGGAAATTTTTATCCGCGGGTTAAAGCATAATCGTATAATTATGCACAAGACGAAATTAGCAGAAGTATCACAGCCATTTGCCGTAATTAGCAGATTTCTTTTTTTCTTTCCGAAAAGAAAAAGAAAAATTTTACCCGAACGCCGTAAAGACTTTTGGCGTAGAATCTTTCCGCTCGAGTGGTGCTCCAAGAGTACTCGTGCTAATTTTTACCGCTCCGGTCTGTTTAAAGAGCCACGAAGGAAGTTGGGCACTTAAGAGGCGCGTAATCGAAAAGTTCGAGGAAATCGCGGCTGCGCCTGAAAGCGCCTCTGCCGAGCACCGTCGCTCGAACAAAATGGCGGAAAAGTTACATTCTCTTTTGCGTGTGGAAAGTATGATTTTCCTCGCGATCGCCGCGCAGTAACAAAGCTCCGCCGCGCGATAACCTACTTAGCGGTCGGACGAAAAATTCGTATGTATCACACGGAGGCTCGATTTTCATCGCTCCCATAATAGTGCCGTGCACTCCTGTCTCTCTCTCTCCGTCCAATTCATTTGAAAGCGTAGCGCCGCGGAGCGCGCAGAAAAGCCACTTTTAATTCGGTAAAAAGGCCAGCTGCTCGCACGAAAAGCGTACACCCAGATGGAATTCGGCGTCGGCCATTAGCGCCTCGTAATGAGGCGCACGCAAAGGCCCCCCCGTCGCACACCATGCGATCGCGCAGTCGCGTGCGCTTACGCACTTTTGCGCACGATGGATTTACTCGGCGTGCCGCTCTTTCTCTCTCGCTCTATCTTCGACCGCCGCGTTTTCCGAGGGGAAATTTTCGGGCCGAGGGGGAAATGCGTTGCGCGCGTATAACGGCGCTGGCGGTTGTTTGTGCCTTTCGGATCCGTCGAATATATCGGCGAACGTGGCGATTGGTCGATGCGGCGCGTTGCGCCAGAAGGAGGCTTGCGCGTACACGTCGCGCCGTTTTTCCGCGGCGGAAAAAGCGCCGATACCAAAGGCGCCCGCGGGCCGACCTCGAATTTTCGTCTCGTTTTCTCTACTTTTCTTTTAACTCGCGAACGCGTCCGCTCGATATTTCCGAGCAGGGCGGAGGTTCTTTCGCGCTCCGGCGCTGAGGAAACAGCTGTGGCCTTCCGTATCTTTCGATTTATAAAACGAACGATACTATTCTCCGTAGTTATGCGCTTATTTCACACGGCGGAAATATTCAGCAATGAATTTGTACGAACAGCTTCGAGAGGCATTCGTAAATTTCCCGAGAAACCTATACGCAAACTTGGCGCATACAGATTAATCGAACGAATTTTTAAAAATTCTGATGCCTGGTGCGCGTATATTCGCAGCGCGCGCTTCGATTTCCCAAGGACCGAAAACTGCGTAGCATGTGCGCTCGTTCTAAATCGAAGCAGGGGGGAAAAGGGAATAGAACGCAAAAATTTTCCCCCTGTGTAACAGCACCCCATGCTTCTCGCCAACGACGCACAAAGCGCTCCCTCCGCCGCTCCGGAAAATTCGCACTCGGGGCGTAGCCTGTGGGCTATAGGAACCCGCGTCTCCGTCGATCTTGCGCGGGACATCGCTCGGCTGCTGCGTGGATGCAGAATCCGAGAGAAAGAAAGAGATGAAGAGAGCCGCCAGGCAGGCGCGCCACAGGCCAGAAAAAGGGCCTGGCGCGTCCAACGCAGGCTTGCACCCCGCGTCTCTCTCTCTCACTCTTTCTTTCTCTCTCTCTCTTTGCTGCTCTTCTCCCTCCCCTTGGCATCGCGAGGCGAAACGCAGCGTCTGAAGAAGGACGGAACTATGCGTGTGTACGCGTAACCCGTAGGGACAGCCCCTCGGCTTCCCTCCTCGCTCCGTCCCGCTCTCGCGGCGTTTTCGGCGCTGCATGCGAGCGGCTCGACCTGCTTTTCGGAATTCGTACGGCGCGCTCCTACGGCAGGAAAAAAGCCCGGGGGGAAACGGGGGAAAGGGAGGGAGGGAAATCGTGCGGAGCGGCCCGCCTGCGGCCATGGGTGCGACTGCGACGGGACGACGGCGGAAAAAGGCCGAGGAGAGGGAGGGAGAAGCGAAACTACGCGACCGGCGACGTTGGCGAGTTTTAGGCACACGCGCGCGCCTACGAAAACGCAGTTCGCCAAGTGCTCTTGCTTCGAAAACACATACAGCGGGAAGAAGTCAGCAGAAGCCTTGGAGGCAAGACGGTGACCGCGAATCGAGACTACCTCAAGTTCAACCAGCGAATACATTGGTGCACACACGCAAAAGTGCAGCGACTATTCTACCAAGTGGCAGCGAGGATCCCTACACAGTACTCTTCTCTATTTTATTAAAAAAAAAAAATAAATAAATAAAATAGAAACAGCCCTCATTTGAATATCGCGCGCTATCCACCCGCGTCAAGTGAGCACCTACAATTTCGCTGCATATTTTTCGCCGAAATCTGGCGCCTTTTTCCGTTGGGAAGACAACGGCGGATACTCGGCGAAAGAGGGAAAGAGACGGCAGCATTGGCCGCTGAGGAGGAACAAGTGGACGGAGAGAACGAAAACAACGAGTTCGGCACGTGGCGCGCTGAGCTCCGCCGACCGCTTCGCTCATCCGGTAAGTTTGTTTTTCTCGTGTGTACTCGTACCACGCGCGCACTCACACAGTCGCGCGATCACGCAAATACACGCGCCGCAAATATTCGCGCGCCGAGAGTAGGGGAGAGCCTCCGCCTGCTCCGCTCGTGTAGCCTGCGTACAAACATGTGTATAATATACGTACACGACGCGGCGGGCTAATAGCCGTACGCACACGCGCGAATTTGCCACGCGCGGCTGACGACTCGTACGCTCGCACCACTTGCTTTTCGCGAGGCACGTACTTCGCTTTACGATGACGCATAGTCCCCGCGTGTGTTTTCCTCTTTGTTTGCCAGAGGCGAGAATTCACGGTGAAGGTCAGACGGATCGGCGATAGCCGCCGCGAAATCGGCGGCGCCTTGATAGGCCCACTTCATCTTTTTTTTTTATTTTAAACTCTTGGCAAATTCGACGGCGCACGTGTTCGTCACCTCCCCCACGGGCTTCCTCTCCTCCCGAGCGTTTTTACGAGCAGATATCAAATGCCGATTTATACTACGATTGTATATCTGTGCTCGCGCGGCAGTTCGCTTAATAAAGTCTACATTTTAATGAATTGCGTTTATTCGCCTTTTAATTTTTCCTTTTATTTTAAACAATTTGTAAACTTTTTGTACGTTCGCGGAAAATAACTGGCGGCTGCGGTTGCGCAATGCCGCAAGCGCATTCCCGCGGCGTCGGTGATTAAGGGGCTCCCGGAAGGACTTTCCAAATTCGGCTGGCCCTTTGCGCAATCCCAATTATTTTCGCATTATTTTCCATTTACCGTGCGCGCTTTTCTCTTTTGCTCTAATCGCGCGCAGGAAGATAACGTCGCGTGGATTTTCGGCATATCTGCGCATGCGATTCATCACTGCCTATGGACTATACTTTAAGTATCTCCGGCGACTCTTTAGATGCGCCGATAAATCGTTCTCGATAATGAGAGATGCGTAGGAGAAAATTGTAGTATGAGAAATAAAAAAAAACAGAAATACAAAATACGCACTGTTCGTGCGTATTTTATTCATGCTTCCCGAATTAATGGAGCGGCGCTTCTGTATACCAGTGGGCTATATCCAAAAGTGCGCAGATGCGTTTTCTCGCGGTGAAAGTCGAGGCGCCATTTTGTTCGCGTTGCAAGACCGACTGTTCTTTTGCTCAAAACAACACTTTGTGCGATTTGTACTTATAAGCAGTACAATAGCAGCATTTAAATAATTATTAATAAATAAACAAATTTACGAAACTAAATTTACGTAACAAATTCTCTTGGAACGTTGCAACACAATATGCGATATATACTGAGTGAAATTAGAGTTCATGTATTCTTTTCGCATCGTTAAGGGAAGATCGGTATGAACAAACTGCTTTACTCAAATCGTTTTTTTTTGTTCAGCTCTACAGTGAAAATCATTAAAATACGATTTCGAAAGCAGTCGTGATAAGTCATTTAATGGCGAAGCGTCTATAAACGAATAAAAAAAGCGCGTCTCCTACTTTTCATTTTTATTTCTTAACAATTTTACACTAATTACTACAACCAAACTAAGAATTACAAGTGAAAGAGAACTCGTCGATAGATAATAAACAAACCAGCAAATGACAAAAATCCCATAAAAAAAAAAAAATTGGCGTGGCTCGTCTCTTTGTCACGCCCATGCGTATATTTCCGCTATGAAAATTTCGTAACGCGAGAGCACGAAACGTAAAAGAACGAATGGAGCTCGTCGCTTTCGCGCGCAGCTGTCGCTGCATTTTCGGCATAGGCGCTGGAAGATAGAGAGACGCCTAGACGAGCGGGGGAGAGAGCGGGAGAGAGACGGAGAGATGCAGCCATTCTAAACGCGCGCGATATAGCTTCATCCTTCTCCGTTGCACTTAGGGGCCCGAATAGGCGCGGGACGTCATTGAACTCGACGTGATTAGGCGGCCCGCGCGCTCTGCACCGAATATAGGCGCGGAAATGCGACGGGGGAGGGGGAGGCGAAGGGGAGAGGGCCTCCAATGAGAGGGAGCGGGGGGCCGGAGAAGGGGACGCGCGCTTAGACGACGCCTTTCGTCTTGTCGGTGCGTCTTTATGACTTAAATTACTACAATGCGAAAAACCGCACGGATAAGAAACCAAGATTGACCAGTTCGCGGTGCGCCTCCTCCGTTTTTTATTTTTTCGCGTTACTTTAATTCAGGTACGTTGATTCATTCATATATATACATATATCTATATATGTATTTTTTGCGTAAAGAACTTAATTATTTGTTGACTGAAGGTATGACAAAAAAAAAGTTGGTCTGAGCTCGGGAAATGTTGCTTCCGCGTAGCTTTAAACTGCACGGCCGTATCTTGCGCGGATTAACGGGATTAGCGGGAATATTTTCGTACGCGCAACTTTGCTTAATTTATACGCCGCTCGCAATAAGTACTCGCATTATCTACTTTCGGCGCTATAATTTATACCAGAGCGCTAGATGTCACTTTTATTTTTTACTCTTATCAAATTAAGTTTCGACGATAGAATCGGCTTAGAAACTTCATAAACGCCGAAATGAATTCGCAAATCGCGCGTCACTTGTTTTTTTCAGATCTTTTATTACTACGCGAATGTAACCTATAGAAAAATTTTCTCGACTTTTCTGACGAATGCCATTATTGCTGCTTATTTATTGACTTAATAGAAAAAAAGAAACCAACCTACCGGCATCCACACATACACGCACACACACACATACACAGAACTACATAGACACATACATATTATATATAAACTAAAGGAATGTAACCTTGAAGTAGTTAAGAGAAACGAGGCGTTTCGCGGAAAAATTCGCGTGCCTGAAAGTACGTACACACGCACGCCAGAAAAGAGAAAAAACAGACTTTTTTGTTTACTCGGCGCAGAAGGTGAAGAATCTCGCGGGGTAGGACCGACCTCCCTCCTCCAGTCTCATCCCGCGCCGAGAGTCGAACGCGAAAAGCATTTGTTGACTTGTCATTCGTTCGAGGCCGTGTCACACTGACACACATCGGTCCGCTCGCGCGCTATTTTTTACGGATACGAAAAAATTTTTTAGACACTTACAGTTGCCCGAAGCGTCGCTCGTCGTTAAGTCCACACTCAATTGGTGAATCGGTCGCGCTTTTCCTTCCTTTTTCTCGCTCGATCCTTCGCTCGTCGTCTCGCGTGCGCGTAACGCCGCTCACTCCCCGCGGATCCGAGTGGCGCGCAACTCATGCAGTTCGCGCGTATTCCGCAGCTACACGTGCTTCGCCCGCAGCGATTCCTCGATTGCCTGGCGCCGGCCTTGCGCTTGACAAAGACGCCCCGAGGTAAATACGGCGTCGCCTCGTTTTTCTCTTTCAATTACCTAACGTCGAGGGAAGCTTGTGTTGTGTCTGCTCTTGAAGAAAGTGAGCTTGCGTGTGACGCTGCGGCTCCCTATTAAGCGGTTCGCTCTCTTTTCTTTACAAACTTCTTTTATATCTGAATTTTCAATTGAAGAAACTTTTGCTTCTGCGCTTTTTTTTCTCTTGAAGCGTTTATTGATGTAGTCAGGAATTCTTTTGCGAATAATTTGCTTTTTTTTTGGAGTTCGCTTAAATTTATGTTAGTCTTTAAGAAATTATGAATGAAGTTTAGCGAAGGGAATTAAATTTGATGATTTTTTTTTGTTTGCAGTCTCACAAATATCAGCAAAATGAGTACCTCGGGTCAGCAGCAGTACTGTCTGCGTTGGAACAACCACAGTTCCAACTTTGTGACAGTGTTCGAGGAGCTTTTCAGGACAGAGGCTTTCACTGATGTCACTATATCAGCCTATGATGGATTTGCTCTTAGGTGCCATAAAATGGTACTGGCTGCCTGTTCGACCTACTTCCAGGATCTCTTTATTAAAAGCACTAGTTGCGAGCATCCTGTTGTCATCCTCAATGATGTAAAACACAGTGAAATTAGAGCTATTCTGGATTACATGTACAGAGGAGAAGTGAATGTAGCTCAAGATCAGCTGGCTAGCTTGCTGAGAACTGCGGCTTGCTTGAGGGTAAATATCGTTGTTTATAAATTTTAATTTTAAAACTTGATTATGAAATAATTGTAGCCAATATAATTCTGATAAATTTTATTTTCACAAATCAATTAACAATTCAATTATGCCATTGTAGATCAAAGGATTAGTAGATGATAGCGAACCAGCTCAAGAACAGACCAAGATGGAAGAGGAGGAGATCCTGACGCCACCACCATCTAATTCCACAAGTACGAGCAGTACAGCTCATAGCTCTGGATATTTGACCCCTCCTCCTGTTCCCAACGCAACTTTCATCCCATATGGAAACATTCCAGTAGAGCAAAACCATAATCACGCGGCATCGTGGTCTGCTTTCCCAGGTCAGTCCACTGTTAAACAAGAGAAAGTTCAAGGCCATCAAACCCAGGGCAACTCGACCCACAACAGCAGATCAGCAACTCGTAGGAAACTCAGTGGCTCCTACGAGAGGTGCTCAGAAGCTTCTCCGCTTAGCAGAAAGAAGCTCTCCAGCATAGTCCACCAGTCCCGTGACTCGCAGATCTTGAGAAACGTACTTCATCAGGGCCAGCCGGACTCGCACACGCCTGATCATGTGCATCGAAAAAGCAACGGCTCGGCACATGATCGGAGAAATAGTACAGACCACGGAGAAACTCCTACGGATGAAGAAGAAAAGCACGTGCCAACGTTAAGCTATTCTGCGACCTCTACAAGATCAGGTAAATGTCTTGAATTAATTACTTCTATTCAATGAAAAACAGATCCTAGCATCCGATTTAATCGCGATGACACAACACTAAATCTTACATATCTCGCTGTTTTCCCTCCTGCAGGAAATCCAAAGCCTGAATGGAAGCGCTACAAGCAGTATACACGCGAGCACATCCAGGACGCCATGAACGCCGTACGCACAAAACAGATGAGTGCACTTCAAGCCGCTCGCAAGTACGGAGTGCCGTCTCGCACCCTTTACGACAAATTGAAGAAAGCAGGTATTCTACCCTCTAGAGCCGCCGGCGGCGTTCAACGCCGCGACTCAGGCTCGCACGGTAGCAGCGCCCGTTTTCCCTATACCTCACCCACACTCAACGGTAGCATCTATGGCACAAGCTTAGCGGCCGCTGCAGTCTCAGAAAGCGAGAGCGAGACCAACGGCTTAGGACCGTTAAGTATAGGCGAGACTGCCTACGACATAGTACGCAGTCTTCATCAACAACGCGAGTCCATCAATATAACGCCCACTTCTGCCTCGATCAACTCCGTTGCCGTGGTCGCTGCTGCAGCTGCAGCCGCCGCAGCCGCCGCCGCCGTCGACGAAGATTCTGTCATGGACATGTCAAAAAGACGCACTCCAAGTCCTGCTCATCATCAACCGACTATCGTTTTCAAACACACGCACGTCGACGTCGAAGAAGACGATCAAGTTGAAGATCTGTCCGTATCGCGCACCTCAGGTGGCAGCGTTGGACCGCCTCTCGACGTTACCCGATCCAGCGTGTCACCCGTTTCTGCAGCTCAATCTCCTCCGCTCGCACCTATGCCTCTGTCATTAACCGTTGCCTCTCCGGACATCAAAAAAGAGGTAAAAACAGAGGTGAACGAGGACTCTAATGATGGCTCCACACGAGCCTGAGTCAGCGCCCCGTTCGACTCTCGAGCTCTTGGATTAACCTGCGATTTTGCTTCAGACTGGACGTCGAAATTCCGATCAATTAGTCCTCCATGCTCTTGATCTCACATCCTATGCATTAACGCAGGACACTATGATTATTACACTTTTATCGATTTTTCTACTTTTATCAACGGGCGACTAAAAAAAAAACAGAGCAAGAAAGAGTGCGTACAGCGAATCCATTGAAATTTAGCAATGATATCGTGGTGGCCATCACTTTTTCTGAAGCTCAGTATGACATTAAATTCGCGTAGGGAAGAAGTTTATTAATTTATCTTTTAAAATTTTTCATCGTAAAGAGCAATTTTTTATTTCTTTCCGCTGGATATGGTTGTTTCTTTCGCAAAGTCGCAAAAGTAATAAAAGCCAGCTCAGATGTGGTTTTAAATTTTTTACGAACTCGAAGGTACACACGCACATCGGATATCGATGAAAAAGTAAAAACATACTACTCACCGCGTAATAGTTACACTGGTACGGAACAAGCACGCGCGAACAATTTTTCTCATTCAATTTTCTTTTTGTGAAAAAAAAAATTATCGTAGCAGTACGTAAGACTGAGCACACGCCGTTAATTTTATAGAGACTGAACTCACTAAATCTGTACGCTTGTTCCAAAAACTGTTCAAAGTCTGTTGCCCGTTGTTTTTTTTTTCTTCTTGTTTTATCTCAAGTTTCACTAAGAAAGCAATAAACTTCACATTTTATTTTTGCAGTTACACGATTATCATCCTATTAATCGCGTATATTTTTTAAAGCAAAAGAATTGATTGAATCAATGAGTAATTGGTTTATTTGACTTGATTTTTTTATACGAACAATTTATCTTGTATTAACGCGAATAGCTGTTTTTACTAGAAAGAAAATATTTTAAAAGTATCAAACTTCTAAACATTTTTGGATAAAAAAAAACAAAAGTGGCACATGTAAAATTTACTTTATCTTTTGTAGTTTTGATTTATTTTTAATTTGAAAATGAACCATGACTCATGAATGATACACACGTTTGACGTGATACATGAAGCTTTCGCTCGGTAACGTGATTGCCTAGCCTCGAGAAAAGTTTTAAAAAATTGCCATACAATGTGGATATTGCAATTTTTTTTTTTAAAAGAAGGAAAAAATAGTTATTTAAAAATTATAAGTAAACGTAGTTCGCTGACTCTCATAAATGACTCTCGTCAAACTTGAATCCCAAATTACGTGTATTTATAATTTCGAACAATGATTGATTTTTTTTTGTTGATAAAAGCAAAGTAAGAAAATACGACGACGATTTGCTATAAATAATGTAGCAATAAAAACGTTATATACGTTATTTCGATGGTTCTCGATAAGTAACCCCGTGCAGTAGCATTTAATGTCGTGCGTACGGGTGAGCCTGTTTATTATTTTTTATTATCATTATTGTACTATTATTTCTTTTATTATAATCGCATTATAAAGTATCTTAGTGAGTTTGTTAACGGCTGAGCTGTCGGATGTTGTATTGTTGCAAATGTAAGGGCTAAGAACTCAAACTTTGACAATCGGTGAGCACCCGTCACTTCTCGGGTGTTTCGTTATCAAAAAATACGGGAAAAAAAAGCAGAAAAAAAAATATGAATAATGGACGTACGGCCACGGGATGCAGATGCAATAGTTCTCAAGCGGAACAAGCTATAGTAAAGAATTTAGTAAGCGCCATAATATACGTTAACAAATGATACGAAATAAGCTACCTCAGACAAGTACAATTCACTGAAAACAGTTAAAAAAAAATAATTCATAAATAGCCTGTAGTTCAGTAACTTAAGACTGAAGACGTGCAAATTATATTTGCAAGATTATTGTTACCGCTCTTTTTTTATGTTTGCGTAGGAACGCTAAGGATCGTCATCATTTTTAGTTTTTAATCGACTTAACAAATAGCACATCCCGAATGAACTATTTGCATACACACATATTCGTTAGAAAGAGAAGTAAAATAATCATGTATAATTAATCGTCTGTGAATTTATTTTTAGTGTTTATTATTATTATTATTGAAGTATGTAAAAGGAATCTATTATTAATCTTATTTCAATTGTACTTGCGCTAACGAGTAAAAATATAAAGACACGAGCAGTCTTGAAAGAGTTCAAACTCGTCGTCCCGCTTGGCCAGCGAGTTTTCTTTCCAGTATATTGTCAATCTGGATGTCCGACGAATATTGTTTCGATCGTAATGATAAAAGTACAAAGGGAGAATAAACTTCTCAATAACTATATGATCGCTAGGTTCTACCTCAGATTACTAATGTACACTCGTAGATTAACTGTTTCTTACTATAGAGCTGTAGCTATATATATTCATATATTCACATTTATATATATACATATATAAATATATATTTACACATTGCAGAGATTATTTTGTAGATTGTAGAGTCAATGTTGTACCTGCACCTTAATGTGATTCAAAGACAGTTTCTGTTGACTTACGGGAGTAGCCGGCCTGAGGCTTTGTGGAAATCCAATGAATTTTCATTGGGGATTTCAGGCAGGTCCTTTCGAGTTCACACACTCGCTCACGTATACATACACATTGTTGGGTCACACTTAAATCACTTTTCATTTGGTTACAAAATTTTGGAACTTTCGGCTCTGCTCAAAATCGAGATTTACATTTTAAGGCGATTCATCGTACTCCATAACAAATACTTATTAAGTATTGCTATAAAAAATAATAATAAAAAACAATATATTGTAAACACGAAGGATCTTCGGTCGAGAATCAATGTTGTCGATGTGCTTAGCACTAAATGAAGGATGTGAAAAAAAATGGTGTGGAAATGTTTCGTGTGGCCCAGCCATATATTTCACCGCAGAATATAAGTGGCGTTTTATTTTGTAAATCGTTTGAAACATCGCATCAACGAAGTAAAGAAGAAAACCATTGTTTTACCGATTATATTGTTAATTGAGAAGGAATATGTAAAAGTTGTACGCGCAACGATTAACGAAGGTGGGCGCACTTAAGTACCGAAATATTTTGTAAGCCGTACGGCAACGATAATATATATATATGCGTACGGCGAACATGGAGGCCTTTATAAAAATTTAAGAGTATATGATACCACTTTTTTAAATGATGCCTTATAGTGTAGCCACTACTGTCGTATTAATCTTAAGACTGAATTTCTTTTTACTATGTTAGATTATATGGTGCATACGATATATCATTATATATTATATATATATATTCATATGGCAGTAGGAATAAAAGCGCGTGGAATCTGCACCAATGCACTACCTTTAAAGAAAAAAAAAGTGTATAATAAGTGCACTCTACGAGCTGGAAGTGCGAAGGAATGGCATATATATAATATTCTTTTTATTCTTTTTTTGTCGGCGAACTAAAAATCATTTCATTTATATACAAACAAAATCTATTTTCGTTTTGTGAAAGCGTGTTATCGAACAAACAATTGTGCAAGTTTGTTATGAAATATATATATTATCAATATCGACATATACTTAAGTATTCGTTTATTTGTTGTACACCCTACTCTATGAGGTAACCTTTATAACAATTTAATTAGTCATTACGCACATTAAAACAAAATTTATGTATGCTTATTAACAAAGATAAAATCTACTATCTATACGATGCATTTGAATTTTCTCTCGGATGTCCCTATAATTAACTTCATGTAAATTGCGTTCAGACGTTCGTGAATTTATGACAAATGCTCCATGATTGATGATGGCCAATGAGCTTAGATTAATAAACACATTAACAGGCGAACGATCGAATTAAAAACTAAAATTAAATTTTTTATTTTATTTGAATTGAGATTTTTTTTTAATACAATATTCATAGGTCTATTTGGTGGCTCTGCAGTCATTCGTATATATACTTTAGTAATTTCCATTTTAATTTGTAATAACACTTGCTATACTTTTATTAGTTCTCTTAATTAGAATTAATGACTATAATTAAATTAGCAGGGAATATTTGCTGGAATGTGTCACTGTAATATACATTAAATTTTACTAATTTACATTTACACGCTGGATTTTGAATAAAATGTAGTATTATTATTTCAAAGGACACATAGCGCGACTTTCAAATTTATTTCAAACGTCAAATTTAATTAACGAAATAAGATTGAAAAGCCTGATTTTGAAAGGTCAACGTTATCTTGTAAGAAAATAATGGTCATAATTTTCAAATACTTTTCTGCAAACCTTGCGAATTTCAGGTACAATGGATCGTCGGAGTTAGAGCTTTCGGAGTTCATTTTATTCAGCGCTAATGTGAATTTCAGATAAGAGTTGAAATTCCGGAATTTCCGCATTACTCGCGTATAAAGTTTATTTAAATGAAATAACGAAAGAAGCAAAAGGATTTTTTTTTTACGCCTGTATAGTATACGAGCTGCGAAAAAAAATGTAAAGGTATAACAACCTAGTGACGTATTTACAGTAATATCACGATTTAAAAAATTTCATATAAAATAAAATATAAATAAAATACTGTTTGTTAAATTAATGCAAAAAAAAATGATACGATTATTTTACTAATGTATTTATTTAAATTTTATTTTGCTGATTTATTTTTTTAAATTTTATTTTAATAATTTATTTACTAAAATTCTATTCTATTAATTTATTTACTTAACGAACAAATACCGACTTTGCCAGCGCCAAAAAATTCGTTTGGAGCATAGTCACACGATAAAAACCCTGACAGAAAATTGAGGTGCTATTGCCCATACGAATACGCTAAATTAAAATAGAATTGAACATATTCTGGGTAATAACTCCTAAATTTGCCAGCGAACATTTTTTCCCGGTTGATTCTTAATTAAGAAGAAAAAAAAATCGAGAGAGAATAAGCGAACGAAATTTTCCGCGTCATTAATGAGAGACAAAAGGAGAAGACGGAAGTTGATTACTCGCCCGAGAGATTTGATTATTATCCGCGCACTCGGCAGCAGTCGAAAGTATAAAAGAACGAGACTTCGAGCTCGCGGGGAGTCTGAAAAGTGGAGGCTCGGGAAATCGAAACCGAAACCGAAACCGAAAGCGAGAAGCGCAGTCCGAGCGAGAGGAGACGAAGCAATGCGTACGCCCCGTCGACGGCACCTCATTAACGTCGATTCCGTCGGTCTGAATAATTGCACAATAGCTATACGCGCATCTTGAATGTCTCCCCCGTACCATCGTCCATTGCCCCTTTAACATTCCTCTCTTTCTCTCTTTTAACGATTTTTCGTGTGGACGCGTCGGGTCCTCATCTCCGCAGTCAGCACCTACTGTGCGGCTTATGCACGCGAGTGTATATATATATATAGATGTACGTGTACGTACGTGTGGAGGCGGCCGCTCGACAAAATGTTTGTCGGTGCTCGGCGCGGCTTCAACCTCGACGCGCAATATAAACTCGCAGCTCCACACTAATGAGTTGTTTGACGAACGGTTTATTTCGCCCGTCGCGTTCTAATCAAACCGCCCCTTCTGCGCTCCCCCCTCCCCCCCACTGTACGTCACGCGCAATGCGACGCCTATTTGTCTATTTGTCCCCGGGCGTTTATTGGATTCAATCGTGATTGAATTTCGACCTTTTTGTTTCTTCTCTCTGGGATGGGGTGTATATACACGCCCGACTCGCGGATAAAATTCAAAGCTTGCGCGCAAGCTCTACGCGCAAAGCTGCTTTTGTCGCCTACGCGAACCCCCCCGGTGTCTGGCGACTGGCTATACACATACGCGCTTACACATATTTTCTGGAAAATCTTATGCCGAAATTATTTCGCTAATAACTTGTGTGCGGTTGCTTTCGCTCCGGTCGAACGACTTCGAATTTATATTCAAATGCAGCGTCTTTGTGAACTCGCTCTCCGTGAATTTGTTTGAGGCGGAGGGGTTCGTCGACTTTTTGACTTGTTCGGGTTTCCTTGAAATTCTTGTTTCCGGCTGAATTTTTATGAGTTTTTTGTGGACGCTTGAATTTCGCGTAGTGTACACAGTTAAAAATTTTGCGTTTTCTGTTATTTGAAAAATAATCGCGCAAAACATTGGATTTGATGTACGCTCTTGCTTGTGTTTTCGTTAGCACAAAGGACGTGTTTAAATTACACTTTTTTTTGGTAATTATGTGTGTAGTTTAGTGGAGCAGTCAAAATGAAACATAATATTTGACGTTTAGAACACCAAAATAATATTTAGATTTGAATGGATTTTTAACTGTGTAAACGGTACAAAAGTATTGCATACATTTTTTTTATATAAGCTTTTTATACTTCAAAGCTCCATTTTTTAAAAAGGTGTCGTTCTCGTATAGCGTTTGCCCAGGGAAAAAGTGTCATATCAAACGTTGTTTAAGTAAATTATAGAAAACATCACGTTCAATAAATTTCGTGCTCTATTCCGATGCTTTTTTTTTAATACTGTACGCTTTGAATTATTGATTAGAAGGTGTATATCCGTCGACCAGCAAGCGAAAGGTTAGATATCCACTGTGTATTTATTGTATTATTATTTTTCAATTGAAATTTTATATTATAGGAACTAAAATTCTAGCATTTTTCACAACACAGACAAATATTTTCAGAAAAAAACTTCAATAATAATTTAATTAAGTCTACTGAATGATGCAGTCGAGTGTGCATTAATCCTGCAAGTGTTTAGCACAAACGATGAATGATGCATTCGAGTGTGCATTAATTCTACAAGTGCTTAGCACAAACGATGAACGAAGTATCAACCATTCCTCGCTTTATTTTGTTCGTCCTGAAATATGGATACCTTCATTTAGAAGCGACTGTATTTAAAGAATTGCACCGAAAACGTTAGTTTTCTAGTAGGCAATACTAAAAATCCTCGGGATCAATACTGCCGCGCGTAACATAGAAAGAACCAGTTCGAAAACGTCAAAAATGAAAAAACATATCGCATGGTGCTTTAAACGAATATGAAACAGAGCTTTGAATAAAAGCGTCGAGAGGAGGAGGAGGCGACGATCCGACGCTTATAAAAATGCTCAAACACACACAGCCGCACGAACGGAAACTACTTGACGCCAAATATTTGACGCGGAAAAGTTAGTCCCGCTCTGCAATTTCTTCCTCTCGGCGGATATGCGAGCCCGGGTCGACGCCGATAAAGTCTCCGAGCGGTCGGACGCGAATGTGCGAGTGAAAGAGTGGGAGAGAAAAAAAAATCTCAACTCGCCGGCCGCATTTAACGCGACGCTGCCGCAAAATCCGAGGATCCGCGGTGCGCATCCCCGTGTATAATCTCGACCCGGGTGTCAATCGACCCAACGAGTAATTTGCTCCTGTGGTGGATGGTCGGTATACACAGTCGCTCTTTTTTTTTTTTTCGGCCGATTTTTTCCCTTTCGCTTCTCCGTTATCAAGGCGGGTTTTGTTTTCTGCCCGCGCGGTCGGAAAAACACGACCGCAGTGGGCCTTTATTTAAGCGCGTTTTTTTAAACCGCGGCTCGACGAAGGGCGTTATCTTGTCGCGGAGAATTTTTTGGGGGAAAAAAGGGCGGACCTTTTTTTTTTTTGCGTCGCTCCTCTTTTGTGCGGATTCGATCTATCGGACGATCCGGTCGACCGCCGCGGAGCGATAATAAAGGGCAGGAGGTGGGGGTGCACGGGGAGAAAGGCGCAGGCCTGTCAAGAACAAAGGGTATTTTAACTATCGGCCGCTATTATTTCAGACTTTTCGTCTTTTACCCGCAGCCCGCGCTCTTTTTATCGAGATCTATTGAAATGGCGCGGCAAAGCGATCCCCGCCGAAGTTTTCCTTTTTAACGAGATTATATGTATATACGTACACGGTACGTACGTACGGACGGTGCGGGGGTATAAAAATGTGCGGAATGAAATTTTATTGCTCACCGAAAGAAAAACACCCGGTGATTATTCGCAAATATAAAACTTCTAACGAATGTGCGGCGCGCATTGGTTCTGTAATATTTTACGCGCGATGCATATCAATAGGTCAATGATTTAAAGAATATCTAATAAATTTTTCCCCCTACGGTGTAATAGGTCTCGCCTTTATTTTTTTTTTTTACCCTTTTTACTTTATCCCCGTGCGTTTAATGCTCGCGAGATAAAAGTTAATACGACTTTTATTAGCGCAGTTTTATAGTTTTATTCGCTGAAGAAAATAATGACTCTGAAGTGCGTGCATTACGTTGAAGATGCAGAATTTCTCCTATCACGAGATCGAGATATTATTTTACTCGAATAATTAGCATTATTATAAAAATGTATGCGGTGCATTTTTTTTCTGCAAAATATGGAATAAGGAAAAATAAGTCGAGAGATGAGAGGTGTAATTATTAATATTGTAATTAATATTTTTTGCGAAGATCGTATATATATTTAAGTACGCTGTTACTTGTATTATTAGGCATAATTATTACCTCTTCCTAGCATCACTTAATTTATTCATTTATTTCCTATGCTATTTTCAGTTGCTTTATTTTCTTTAAAGCTTCGTACAGCTTGATATTTGTCCGCTTCCGAGCTAATTACATCACTTATTCATCTTCTATTCATTTTTATCCTTTTTAAATGAACTACAAGATAAAATAGTGTTTATAATAAACTCGTATCCAATCGCTGTTTTATAAAAGAATTTAATAAGCGCATATTTATGTATTTTCCTGATGAAAGACTATAATTCCACTTAGCGTATTTATATATTATAATAAATAATATTGAATTAATTAATAAACGCAAGGTTTCATATTTAAATATTCTCAATAAATACGAATATATTCGTGACGTACTATTGTTGTACTTTATGTTAGCGGAATGCATGTGTTTTTATTACTTTCAATAAAATCATCTTAAAATTTAGAGTCTATGGTACCTACTCGGTGTAAAAAATCGAATACCACAAAATGCATCCATAAAGAACGAAAAATTTTTCGATATTTTTCCCCAAGTTATTCAGCCGGATAAAATTTATGAAATAGCTCGCGAAAAAATCAGCACAGCCAAATCATTCAAATTAATTCGCTAAAGCACACACACATACACAAAAAATCGTAAAAAAAAGCTCTCGGGTTCGTTGCATTTCTCCGAACGTCCCGACGTTCATCAAACAAAATTAGCCGACTGTTTCTCCGCGGCAGCTGTAAACCTCGTTGAAACCCGAGTTTTTTTCCCTTCTCCCATCTTCCGCTAAATTTCGCTCGTTTCGACCGTACTCCTAATTAAATGGACCATTTTATCGGGATTCCGGCGGGCGAGCCCTTCAGTAGGTTTAAAAAAAAATCGCAGCAATTAACAAGTGGCCGCGTTGCTACAGCGAACCATCGGCCGAAGAAGGAATAGGCGAACGAGGGGAGCTTTATATATACAGTAAAGCTCGCGGAAGCTCCGCCGCGATCTTTCACGAGTCCCGGGCAATTAGCGCGCCTCCTCGGCCCTTGGAGGGCGAGACAAATGCGCCATGGGCAAAAATTGAATTCCGGCGGGTAAAGCCTCAAGAAAAATTGAGGGTTACAGCGAGCAAATAAATAAGCGCACGTGTAAGCTTCGTCGGCACTGGCATTGAAATTCGCGCGGTCGTAAGGTAGACCGAGGAAGTCGCCGCGGCTAAGGGAAAATTAAAATAAAAACACAAAAAAGTACGCAAATATGGAATGCATAAATTTTACCGGACTGTTTTAATTTTCTTATGATTACGTATACGAAATTACTTTTTCATTTTATTATGACTTCTCGGAAAATTTCGGATCTTACAGGTCACTCGAAACTGCCATCTTCCCTGTACCTGTGGAGAAGATGCTACAATTAAGAAAATGTTAAATAATCTTGAAACATCAATTACAAAAATTAGCATTGCACTATTAAGCTTATATATATAATTAACGTTGTGTTTTACACATTTTACACAGGACAAAAAAAATATAGTAAATGAGCGTGTTAAATTTACTTTCACGGTAAAACTATTTTCATACTCTTTAAATGACGGTCCTAGCATATTTTAAAACTTTTCGAGTATTAAAAAAAGTGAATTAAAAGTAAGCTTCCCAGCCACTTGCCTGTTACAATTAAAGAACAAAAAAATGGAAATATCCCGGAATCATGTGACAATTAAACGTGGCTGGTGGCCTTTTTCAGCCTCCCCAAGCGGGCACCTTGTACAGGATGGGTCGCTCGTCCCAGGGAGGGATGGGCACCTTTCCCCCGCACGTATTCTCATTCAGCCCCAGACACACATCCCCCATTTCTCCTCTCTCGCCTCTTAATTTTCTCCCGACGGCGCTGTCGCCCCTCCACCCCCAGGGGGGGGAGGCGCACACGTGTACGGCCGCGCACCCCGCAAGACTCCGTAACTATACACCTCGCACGCCGGGAAAAGGAGCACAGAGCCAGCGCGATATAAAAGAAAGTGGGAGAAAGAGAGAGGCTCGCACGTAGAGAGGTAAAAAGAGAGTGCGGCTGGCGGCAGCTGCCCGGAGAGCTCCGATCGTTCCGCTAATAAGGTTCATTCCCGATACGCGGACGGGGAGAATAATTATGAGCTTGCGCACAAGCTCGCGGAGCGGCGGCGGCGGCGCGCCGAGCGAGCGAGAGCGAGCGAGAGGCCGGGCGGCGAAATAAAGCCGCGAGGTCCTCCCCCCGGCTCGGCGCTCTCGCTCGCGCGGTGCGCAGCCTCGCGGGCTCATCCCGGAGGGGGCCGCGGAGCCCGCTCGGCGCGCAGTGTGCCCACGCCGGTGCCCGAGCCGCGACAGCCCGCCGCCGCTCTGCCGCAGTGCGCGCGAGCCCAGCCGACCCGGACGCGCCGCGCGGCGCCAAGGACTTCTCCTCTTCGCCGACTGGATGCCGAGGCATGCGCCCTACAAATTCCCGGATTGATGTATCACAGAGCGCAGGTACAGATGCTCGTATTTACATACCGCCGGGGCTCTGTCGGTGTCGGCGCGCGGGTGTCGGGTGCCCTGCGCGCGGACCTCTTCCTTCCTTCCTTCCTTCCTTCCTGGGGCTTCCGTCGGCCAAGGCTCCTTATCCCCGGCGGATTGACCGAGGCCACCCGAGGAATCCGGGGATCGGTCGCTCACCCTTCCGCTCGGAGACCTCACCACCCACCCACCCTTGCGAGCGCCTCCGGCCGCTATATATACGGCCGAGGCTTTTTTCCGCCGCGTCGAGACTAATTTGCCTGGCGCGCGCGCGCCCGGCCTGTCGCAGCTCGCGCGCAAATTAAATTTCGCGGCGATTCGACCTGCCGTCCGACGCGGTCGATGCGCCGAGCGGGCCCTTTGGCCGCTTGAACTTTTCTTTTTTTTTTTTTTTTAAGTCGGTGGGACGAGACAGGAGGTCCCTTTTTTCTTTTCCGGGAGTACCGCTTTAAGTATATCGACTGGGAGGTATATAGAGCTACGAGGGGGGGACTTCCTTCGCGGAATCTTGAATAAATGCAAATCCGAGCCCCGGAGAGATTGATACACGAACCTTTACTTCATATTGCATTTAAATGCAAAATAGACCTTTAAAGCTGCCGCTTCCTTTTCTATCAAACGCTCGCTTCTCGTTTCAGAAATCGTTTTTTTCTTTTTTATTTTCGCTGTCGTGTCGAACGCGGCCTTTTCTTTTCTCGCGCTCGTTCGACTCGGGATAATGGTGGATTTAATTAGCGAATAATGCGAGATATTTGTATTATATATGGAGAATGGCGCGGGAGCTACGAGTTGGCCGCAAAGTTTACCTCTGCACTCGGCTAATTTAGAAATGTTTAAAATGTTATTGAAATCTTCTCGAGAATGAATTGCACTCATCGAGCGGAACATATTCATACTTTGCGGCGGCAATTAGCTTCAATTACCGCGTTTCCACAATTTCACTGGTATTTATTACACTTCTTCCCTTGAAGCTTTTATTGGATTGCACGTAACGGCATTAACATAATAGCGTCGTTAAGCGCTTTACGCGAAATAATATGAGCGCGGAGTGTGCAATTAGCGCCGTTGATGAGAGAAAAAAATAAAAAAATCTACTCGAAACATGTGTATACACACGGGTAAAAAATTGAAAGTCGACCTTTTTTTTTAATATCGTGGAAAAGCCGCGCAATACCTTTCGACAAAAGCTGCATATTATAGAGTAAACAAAAAAAAAAGAATATATATATGTGTATACCTTCGAGAGTCGCTTTTTCGTCATTTGTTGGGAAGCTTGTGGCTTTAAAAAATATTCCAATTTATAGCGGTACGTATGTGTGTATTTTTGTGTGCACATGTACATATATTTATACGAGAACGAAGTCCTCGTAAATTTCAATATACTGCCCAACTGAACCCTTTTGTCGCTATCTGTCATAAACGAAAATTTTAACGGCGCGACTTTCGAGCCGCCCTATATACAGCAAAACAGTTCATGTTTATTCAATGTTGATAAATTTTATGTTCGGCCCGCCGACCGTATCTGCGTTATTTCTCAATGACTTGCGCATAAGTCTTGCCGCTGGTTTAAATATGATTAATATCAGAACGCAGAGGAAATGGATTATTCCGAGGGAAAAAATCCATTTTCATCCAATCGTGTGATGGCCTTTACTAAATCTTCCTCAGTTTACAGTCGGCTATATTGTGCTCACTTTTCCTTCGAGTAACAACGTCGCACAGTGTTACTTATTCGATATTGTTGAAAATATAGTTAAAAATGAAATCAAAATTACGACGCAAAAAGATACATTAAAAGCGTCACAAAAACATTACACTTGTCATTACACATAAAATCGAATGGTGCGAATTTAATTGTAGGTTCAGAAATATATTGCAGTTAAAGTTAATTTATTGAGTACTTCAAATAAGAAATGAAGAGATAATTGTACGTATTAAAATCGAAACTTTCCCCGTCGGAAAATTTAGGATTTATTGCCCAGAATACGTTCAATTCTGTTTTAATTTAACACATTCTGAGCAATAAGTTTAAATTTTCCAGCAGGATTTGTTTGAATTATTTCCGCCAAATTGACAAGCTAGATTGATGAGAGTGTCAAAAATAAATATTTCTGATTTATTCTTTTGCAGAACTGGACTCATTTTTCGTTATGCTTGGCTCTGCTAAGTTTGCCATTTACTGTCCAAGGCAAGATCACTTCGGTCGTCACGAACGCATCAGACCTTTGCATCCCGGAATGCATGTGTCTGTCGAAGACGCAGGTAAATAATTCATCGGAATTTACGTAGCGTGACATTATCTTCACCCGCAGTTTATTTCTCGATAGTGACTTTTATGAAGAATAGCAAAATGATGCAAAATAACGATTTGGAAAATATTTTTAAATTTTCACGTTTCTTTTTCTTTTTAGATATTATTAATTGACTATTTTGCCGTTCTATAAAAGTGCAGTTTTATAATATTTTAGTTTTTAAATTATATTCGCGAGTACTAAAATTATATTAAACGAAAAATTGTGCATTTTATTTCCGTTAAAAAAGCGCTTGAACGCGTTACAATCGCAGTCTCCAGGAACTATGGAGTAAAATGCTGAAAATTTTCAAGCGAGTTTATTATACGAATTACTAAAGTCCTCGAAGAGAACAGCGGCGGACAGGGTTAACTTTATTTTAAAAAATTCAACGCTCCAGCTTGCGCTTTAAAGCGAAATACTGAAATTGCGCTGCATACGAATTTTTAAAAGGGCATTCGTGCGTAAATTATAAAAATTATTTAATTAACAATTCAAACATCGTGCGCATTTTACGATGTTTATAGAATAATCCGCGCGCAAGCCTTCGGATTAATAAACTGTAAACTAATTATTAAATGTAATCTATATTATAAATAGTAAATATTACGACAATTTAACGTTATTAATACGTTTTCATTATTATTGGGGTTGAGCGGATTATGTTTCATCGGTTGAATAAGTATATCAGAATTATATTTTCCTCGCTAAAATGTATTACTAAATTCGATTCGTATTATTTTACTCACACGGCTATTTATTAATTCATATCATTTACTGACTAATTTTAGCAATAATGTACGAGTTTGTTCTTTCTGCATTTTTATACACTTTTATAATTATATACCCTTATTAACAAGTTTTATTAATTAACGTAATAAAATTAATTAATTATAAATTTATTTTTCTTTCTATTTCGTACATTATTTATTCACATAATATAATTTACTTTATTTTAAATGAATAACAAATAAAAAATATGTTAATGTTATTAGCTTTTTACATAGATAAAAGGTACTAGAATTTATTTGCGTATCGTTTTTGAGAAAGCTCAAAAGCTCCATGTCCGCTAATAATCGCACAAGTGGATAAGCGTTATTGCATTCTGCGTAACTGGACAATAATAGTTTTCCTTTGTGTTACCGGACCTTCGTGTGCTGTTTTAACGATTCCAGCTTTAATATCATATTTTACATATAATTTGGACCACCAAATTACAATTTCATTTTTTTACCGCCTTGAGACCCGAGATAAATTGAGACGACGCATTCAAAAATCTTATTTATAATATAAAAATATCAATTTAGCATTATTTTTGCAGTGCACACGAGGTTTTTAAACTTCTAAATTGCGATTCTTAATGATCCGTTTCTTTTTACACCTTAGAAGATTGACGTATTTTTATCCCGTTACTAATCAAGTTAACAGCCTTAATCTGACTGCATTCACATTTTTCAACATTTACTTTAATTAATCGCGCATTACAGAACCTATTTTTGGTTTTAAATTTTTACGATATATGCTTACTGTGTTATTTTTAGTTTCGCTTTGCATTATCCTGGGCATATATGTAACTGTCAATTTTCGGATTGCAGTCACTTAAAACTACTGCTTGAAATATTTCGATAAAGATTTTCTTAAAATTCACGCAAACCTTTTATTACATTTGAGTATATGAGTTTATAATTAAACTCAGGTATAATTTACTCCAATCCTGATGACGTAAGATATGATTAGTCAAATAATGCACAGAATCAAATTTTTAACAGAATTATTATTATAGACTCTAATTAGCTTCATTGAAAATGCAGTACATTATCAATATTAATTTAATCAGATTCAATCTTACTGTGCTAATGTACATTTGCGAGCACCACGATCAGAGAAAAGAAGCGTTTTCAGAGCAATTAGGAATTTTTTGTAATTTTTGCGATGCATTCCGTAAATAAAAAGGTCACATTTAACATCGAATATACTCCGTTCAATTAAACTGCCCTCGGTAAGATCGATGCTCAAGCAAACGAGTAAAACAAAAAAAAAAACAAAAAAAAAGCATTAAAATCTAAAGCTCTGCGAATCTCCTCCGCTATCCGACTATCGATTCAACTCACTCTCCAACTGGGAGCAAAAATTAATAAGAGGAAAATTTGATGTCATTATGGACTTTTAATGGGATTTTTTAGATGCCAGGGGATAATTAACAAAGACTCCTCTAAATAATCGCGCACACCCCGAACAATTTAATAATAAACAGATTATAATATTTTCATCACAACTTGGCGTGGCTCTAATTCACGCTACATTAATATTAAAACATAATCGATAAAAATGCAGCCGCGCGAAAGGGTAAAGCCCAAGACATTTGAAATTTAAATAGAAGAGAGAAAAAAAATAAAGAGCGACACCTGCGAAACACTTTAAGGGCTCGGTGTTTATGGATGCGCAACATTAAACTTCGAGTCCCGAAGTTGTTATTCCGCATGCACTTTAAAAAAGTTCGGAATTCCGACCGGAGGTAGGGTCGTTGAATTTTACGCGAAAATGACGAAGTTACGGTGTGTGCTATATATATATATATATAGACTCTGGCGCCGATGCGAAGGAAGACGACGAGTTTATTGATCATTTCAGATATCCTGCAAAGCCGGCGGCCTCAAGGAAATACCGGAGAACCTGTCGGCTAACCTGGAGGAACTCTCCTTGTCCAACAATTACTTCCCCGAGATCAAGAGCGAGGCCTTCAAGAGGCTGCGCTCCCTCAGGAAGCTCTACCTCGATCACAACAACATCTCCAGCATCAACAAATTCGCCTTCCGCGGACTGAACAAATTGCGCTATCTCTCCATTCAGTACACGCCGTTGAGCTACATCGGGCAGTACTCCTTCGCCGCGCTTCAGAATGTCTCGACGATCATACTCGCTTACAATAAAATCGCCTACATCATGGGTCAGGCGTTCGCGGGGAGCTCGCAGATCATCCACCTGATGCTGAACGATAATCCCTTGAAGACCATACACAGCAACGCCTTTTCCGGGCTGACTTACGTCAATCACCTGGTGCTGGCCGCGGGCATCAAGAATATCGAGCCCGACGCCTTCAATGGACTCGAATACGTTGGGCTTGCTCAAGCTTACGTTCATGGATCTGGAGGGTCTCAAGCCGTACACATTCCGTGGTCTTAAGTGAGTTTTTACGATCGTGCGACTTTTAAATCCACTGCTTTATTTCAGTTTTCATCTTTTTTTTTATTACGCGGAGAGAAAAGTTCCAGTGAAAATTACTGTACAGTTTTGTATAACAGGCGAACAGACTCGACGAATGAAAAAATTTAACGAAAAGTGTAATAAAATTTGCCATACATTTGAAGCAAAATTTATTGTGTGTTCAACAAAGTTTGCTGTACTTTCAACTAAAATTTTTTATTTGTCGAGTTTGGCCCTGTGTTATAGTAAAATACAGTCTTAGTTATAATAAAAAAAAATTAAAGTAATTTTTACGAAAACTTTTCACTCCGTGTACAAAGGGACTAAGAGTTTTTAGAAAAAAGTGCTGAAACTAAATTAAAATTACAAATTTATTAAGGAGTAGTGGACAGCTTATCAGACTAAGTTATGGTTAAATAAAACAAAAAAAGCAGTAATTTACTCTAAAATTTATAAGTATATATTTATTTAATCATTAGATATAAACTGTGATATTAAATTTAGACTTCACAATTTAAATGAAAAAACTGCTTGCGTATATATAGCGTCAGCTATTTATCTTGGGCGTTTATAATAAAACCGCAAGCTCGCTTTGACTTTCCCGTGACTAAGTTTGTTCAAGCCCTTCAAAGGCTTGTAGGGATGCAAGGGTTCAAAGCGATTGTGTCGCAGAGAGCGAAAAGTTCGATAGAGGACGAGGATAAATTGTCGTTCCTATACAACGGAAAAAAGCGCGCATTTAAATTTACCGCTGAAAGCTGCGCATGGCACGAGTTAAGACCCTTCGCTAAGAGTAGTAGCTTTTTTCACGCAAGATCGTATAATAATAGACGAAAAAGTGCATTTTGTTAGATTTTTTTCGTAAGAAGCTGGACATTTCGTACGAGATTTTTTCCCGTTAAATAAGAAAACGTGGTAATCGTTTTAGAAACGTTTTATAATGCGCTTTGAATAATGTGTACTCTAGTGGTCGTAAAAACTTCGAAAAGTGCTCTTTTTATGGCGCCAAAAGTCTTAAAAGTATTTTTCTTCGACTTGAGAGGCTTACAAACAATCTTGAATGGATAATGCAGACTAGTTAAAAATCACAGTACAGTAGTAAATAAAAAACAGTAAAAACAGTAACAAATAATTAATAAGAAATACAAACGTACAATGAAATAGAAACTAAATAAACACAGAAAAAAGTGTAAAAATGAAATTTGCGAGTTTTTTTTGGATGTAAGATGTACAAGGAGATGTACAAAGATTTTCTTAAAATTCACGCAAACTTTTTATTACATTTGAGTATATGAGTTTATAATGAAACTCAGGTATAATTTACTCTAATCCTGATGACGTAAGGTATGATCAAATAAAGAACAGAATGAAATTTCAAAGAGAGATCTTTATTTATTTATTTATTAACCAGGTGTTACATACAACCAATTACAGAACTTGGTATACATAAACACACTGAAAAAAAAAGTTGTTAATTTTAAGGAAATGATTTACTTCAATAGTACTTATTAAATATTTCATAGATTCAAAAAAATAATAAAATATTTAATAAGTATATTGAAGTAAATCATTTCATTAAAATTAACAAATTTTTTTTCAGTGCAAGTTACAAAAAAGTAACCCAGCAGAGGAAAGCAAATTCCTGCGTGCTGGCATGGCTCGATATAATTCTAATAGAAAAGTATAGAAAAGAAAAAAAAAGAGAATAGGATCAAAAGGGGAATTAAAAACGTCGCGTTTTTTTGCAGAAACGTGCACAATCTGGTGATCCAGACGAGCGATCTGGGCATCATCTACAAGGACGCGTTCTTCGGCCTGGAGCACGTGAACGCCCTGGACATCGTGAGCAACAAGATCGACGCCTTCGAGGAGTTCCACCTGAACTCGAACTACTCGATCAACGTATTGCGCTTCCACCTGAACCACGTGCTGCGCGCCCCGAAGTACGGCGACGCGAGCTTCCACGTGAACAGCATCAGCGCCGAGGGCAACCACTTCCCCTGCGACTGCCAGATCTACCTGGTGCTGGAGAGCGACTTCGTCAACGGCTCGGCGGACGAGTTCCGCCGGCGCAACTACTGCATCTCCGCGGCCGAGTACAACGGCAAGGCGATGAGCCTCGTGGACCTCGACTCGATCGCCAGCTGCCACGACCGACTCACCAAGGACAACTACGCCAGGGGCAGCAGCGTCAGATCCCGGGCCATCGTCCTGCTCGTCCTGCTGGCCATCGCCGCCTGATCGTCGCCTCGCCGACGCCCAAACTCTCTACGGTTGTGCTGCACACTTTTACGCGCAGAAAAAAAATCTTGCGTTAGAAAATCACTATGGTAGTTACTGTAAGCCAAGGGAAAACTTGACAAGCGATATACGAATTGGTACGGTGACATTCGCGGGAGAAGTTACGCGCGTACGTTTCCTGTGGGATCGAGGAATTCGACGGAATCGCCGCGGAATTTGTAGAAACATCTGCATAAATTACGCTTTACATATTTGTCTGTCTAATTTATGCAGAACTTTGTCGTAAGGGGATTCATTATTAAAGTAACATTTGGAATGCAATTTCATTTGAATATTTTTGAATTTACAAACCACTAGTTTTGCGATTTTGTCCTCGCTTTGCTAAAGAGTCCTGCAGTCATTTTCTCTCCTTTCTTTCGATTTTTTCCTTCACGAGTTGCATTCTTTTTTTTTGTGCGAGGATACTGTGAGTTCGAACTTTTTTTTTGTCATATATATATAGTGTTTTATTCGGCTTCGAAGCTTTGGTTGATTTCGCTTACAAACATTGATCGTTTCTTTTTGTTAATGAAATGCTTTAGTGGTGTATTTTACGAGAGAAATTGTGAAAAGTGTATATTGAGCTTTAGAAAGAAACACTCGGAAATTGTTGAGGAAAAAGTTTAGTTATTAGATGCGACTATCGTATAAGCGCACTTTTAAACTTCCAACAAAAAAAGAACATATCTTTTAATTTTCTAAAAAAAAGGTATAGCCATATTTAAAGAATTATTTTTTTGAAATTTTATCTGATGCTGTATAAAAAAAAAGATACGCACATACATAGCAAAAGTAGGATGTTGTATAAATTGTAAACGCATTATCGGATCTGATTGAAGAAAACGAAAAACGCGACGATGATTTTTCACCGAACACGGTATCCTTGAGCTTGCGAATGTTCAGTGCGAATATATATATGTTGAGTTCCTGCTGTAACTTGGCCGTATTTTCTAAGGTGATTTCGTTTTCCGCTGGGACTTAACTGACAGCTGATAAGTCTGCTCGTCAAAGATCAGCACTTCGCTTGCAACTTCGGCGAGACTATAATTTTCCGCTGCAAAGAAATGAAAAAGAAAGAAAAGGAAGGAAAAAAACGAAAAAAAAAAAAATACTGATGGTCCAAGGAGACGGTAACTCAAGACTAACAAACGAAAGTATTAGTGTATTCAAACAGACGAAAGTTTTTAGGCTGTAATCCAAATGCTATTTGGCTCTTTGCCGATCGATCGATCGCAGTATTACTCCAATTTATTATGATTGTAAGGGAGGAAATTAATAGTATAAAACGCGTATACAAAGCAAGTATATCGAATGTCACTCAATGAGCTTTTAAAACGAACAAAAAATAATTATGCTAAATTCTACTGTGCACTCGAAAGTGTCACGGTTGGTGCATGACGAAGAAAAATGAAAAAGATGTAACTACGCTAAAACTGTTTTATAAACATTACAAACGTATTGAAAGTATCCCATAGCCTTTAAGATTTTGGTCCTACAGATTGTTAAATTATTTCTTGTCGGAGCCAATGAGAAGCGATTCTACGTCTGCTCGAGACTCGGAAGAAGAATTTTTTAATGGTGTTGTCAAAGTTTTTGCCTGTAAAAACCAGAGCTATACGTTGAGCCTATGGAGGTGTTTAATGAGTATACCGCATAATCCTTTTATCGAATCGCGAGTGTCTGTTGAGTTGAGAACATTTTTTAAATTATATGAGAATGTTTTAATAACAATTTTAAGGGAGACATTTTTCAATGTAAGATACAAAAAAAAAGGAATAAGAGAGAGAACGAAACCTGTGAGTTACAATAATACTTTGCTCTAATAGCGCCTATAGCAAGTTATGAATCTTGTCAAGATCTGCATCTATAGTTAACGGCGTATAGCATAATCTATCGCACGAAAATCTCAAAATTAACTCTTTTTCTATAATAATTCTAAACAAAAAAAAAATTAAGCAAAAAGATAAAAAATGCTTTTCGTTGTAACCATACAAACATTTTTTTTCCAGTATCATTTGAAAGACTACAAGTGTAAGAGAAATTTTTAACAAATTTACGATAGGTTTGCTACCGATTTAGCGAGAAAGATTATACTATTCTGCGTAGATAGACCTGATGGTGTTTGCACTAGTTATCTTCAAAGCGGACGGATGCAAGATAATAATAGATAATTTTTAAACAAAAAAAAAAAACGGCGAAAATGAGCACCGCTTTCACATAAATTTTCGCGCTATCTGTGTAATATCGACAATGATCTCGGAGAACGAAAGTGAGTATAAACAAAAAAAAAGAGGAAAACACAATTGTTTGAAACTTTAAAATAGTTTGGAATATTTTTCAAACTTTGGCCTGTAGTGTTTTTATACTGCTGTAATTTCTTGTCCCCTCTGATTTCACGTGTGCAAATAATAAAAGTACATAGAAATTATGGAAGAAGGACAAAAGCGAAAGTACCTATATTTAAGAATTTTAGCGAATTTTATGTAAATGCCAGCAGAAAATTACATACAGGGGGTAGTTTTTAACTTCATTCATTTCCCACCTATAGCGAATGTTTTAATACTCTTTATCTTTGAGTCTTAGAAAATCCGTGCGTTTGATGAAATAAAAAAAAAAACGAGCTTTTGTCCGAGAGAAAGAGAGAGCTGAAACTGGACTTTCAGGACTTAAGGACTCGAAGAATATTGAAGAAATAAATAAAATTTAAGAATTTGAGAGTGGAATTGAAAAATAGACAGAATTTTTTTAACATATCATTGATTTTAGTTTGAAGGATTGCAGTCTTACAGACCGACAGGAATTTGAATTCACTATCCAAATTGAATTGTTACACGTTAAAGTAACTCGGTTAAATCAGTAAAAATAGTCGAAATAACACAAAATGAATTCAACTCAATTTCTGTATAAATATTTGACAATTTCCATATTTGATTGCTACGTGCGATATAATAGAACCAATAGAATACATGAATAACTCTTACTGTGAATTAAATATGCTTGAACAATGAGAATGAAAAAAAAAAATTGTGTGAGACAATTGAATTAAATTCGAGGGATAGTATCAAGTAGAGTCGACTCTTTTTTTTCATTCCACTCTTGTCAACGGTTGTGCCGAAATATTCCTTGTGCTCTGCAAATCGCTAGAGTTAAAAAGCATTTATTAAGTAGATTTTTCGAGTTAGCGTCGAGAAAAAAGTGAGAACGAAAAGTCGTCGTTATATATTCCATTACGAGTGTCAATTTTTGGAATATTCCCTCTATATCGTCTCGTCAAGCAAAAAAAAAAAAAATAAATAAATGAGGGGAAGATATGAGAAAGAATCCGAAGCTTCCAGAGTTAGATTCTTTTACCTACGGTGAGTGAGGACGTGACGCGAAGCAAATGCTAGCGATGATCACGACATGCATCGGATGCGTAGTATCAGTTTTTTCTTCATGCCCGTCCTTCGCTGATTCGTATATTATATTATAAGGCTTCTGCCAATGTGTCCAAGAGCAAGTTGCATCAAAAAATTATAAACAACTTTCACTTCATATTAAACTCGATTTCTTTTTCAGATTTTCTAAAAAAAAATATATTGTACGATAGTGACTCATCTTACTCTCCAAGAATATTTTATCCTCATTTTTTGATTTTGTTAATTTTAGATGTTAAAAGCTTTAGTTATTTTTTCCAACTTGCTCAGTGACCTTATAATGTGTAAGACTTTGCTTGGCTTCGGTCAGCATGATAACCGAGGACCAACCTAGCTTGTATTTTTTATTGATATTGTCAGCAGAGAATGTATCACCGAATACCCTTCCATCATGTAGCAATTATTGTGGCTCTGAAATGTTCAACAAATATATAATACAATAAACAAAATAAATTAAAAAAAAAAGTTATTGTTATTCTTGAAAATTTGATTTTCTTACAAACTTATCTTTTCTTTTCTATATATAACAAGTTTTTTATTATTTACAAAGATGGATAAGTCTTCATACATTCTGTACTTTTATAAATGTAGTACCAACAAGGTGGAAATGAAAATTTTAATAGGTTAATTTCATAATAGTTTCTCGTAATAAATAGACGATTTAATTCATATAGAATGCATTTGATTTGTAACTACTTCAGCAGGTCAACGGTTTTGGTGGTATAATATCTGGAAATTCGTTTAAACTCGCTTCATAAAAACCGTCGAAACGATGGGGTGCTATTTCCCATGGAAGTTGTGTGTCGACTTTTATTGGTGTAATTCCAAGATCCTCGAGTGTGGGTACACCTTTGACAACTGTGTCAGTAGTATGCTCCTAAAAGTATATTAATTTTTTTAAGTAAATCTTTTGTTAAAAATTTTTTTTGCAGTAATTATAATTTGTGACTGCTTCAATTTTCTTTTATATATTAGAATTGTTTCAAAATCTACCTTTTCCAAAGATTCCCAAGCCAATAAACCTACTGGATATGCAGTGCTAAGTGTTTCAGTCATCGCAATTTTTACTTTGTAGAGAGGGGTCCAATCTATATCCAATCTGCGATGACCATATTCTGTGGCTTCGCTCCTCAATAGTTCATAGAACCAATCTACTAAAGTTGCCAATGTATAACGATGAGGTCTACCAGTAAATAATTAACATTATTATAATTATTCTATATATTGGCTCTGAAATATCAGAATATTTATCAAATTAAGTAACTTATTTACCCAACAAATTGATACGTTCTACCAGCACTCGACGGATCTTTAATAGCTGCTACTACACCAGCAGCAACATCACCAACCCACACAGGCTGCTTTATAGTTGCTTCTCCTTTCTTATATAGTGGCATTCCTCTATAAAATTAGTTAAAATTTAATTTTATTCTAAAAACTTTAAAAAAGTTAAATTGAATTGTTTGGCGAACCTAAAGTGTTGCCTCCATCTGTGACCATAAACTGATAGCCAACGGTCTTCTGTTCCATAAATTACTGCTGGTCGGATAATAGTAGCATCTGGAAATTCTCTTTTAACAGCCCATTCTCCTTCCCACTTAGATTTCAAATATTTGGATCCTTCTGGGAGGAAAATAGGCTTCAAAATATTTAAATTTAAGTACTTTTATATTAACTGTATTTACCTTAATAATATTTCAAATAAATTAAAGAAAACATATCTACCTTGGGTTCGGGACTAGCATTAAGGTCTGAAAAATGAATAAATCTTTCCACTCCACTCTGTTTGCATAATCGAGCAAGTGTTGCAGCACCTTCAACGTGTACATCATTGAATTTGAAGTTTTTAGTTTCCCAGTCGCGACCAATCAAATTCACAACAACATTGGAATATTTTATGCATTTTAATATGGAGTCTTCATCTCGTAAATCAAACGGGTGAAACAAAACTTGTCCAAGATCCCCGCACAATTTTAAAGGAGCAGCATCATAAAAATCTCCCCGGTGTGGAATAATAAGCTTAAGTAAAATATACATTATTTTATTAACATCAGCATGTAGAAAAAGAAATGCAATTTAAGTAATTGTTCAAAATATTTACTTGTGTACCAATTTTGCCCAGTCGATTGCATACGTATCTACCAAGAAAACCAGTGGTTCCAAAAACTGTGCACACTATGCCGTTAAACGAGCTGCGACCTCCGGTACCTCTCTTCAAATTGGCAGTAGTTGGATTCTTGATAATTCTAGGTCTCTGCGAATAGTTGCATACCTGGACTGCAGCAGTTACAGCACATATTGACTGTCTCTCTGCAACGAAAACAATAAATAAATCCCAGTGTTATTAATAGTTATATAATAAATAAAATTCTATGTTGATCGCTCAAAGGTTAACCCAATCACAGTCACTCTAAGTTGTCTTAAGTAGCATCTGGATACGAAGGGGTCAATCTGCGATGAGGATACAACGAGATCCAGTGAAATATCTTACTTGCTGATTGAAAATGGACTTTCGGTATTAATGCAGCCATTTTCGTCCTCGGGCGAAAAGCAGCACCGACGTCGCGCGAACGGGACGTCTGCTCCGTCGGCGCGGCTCGATTCTAGGGAGTATATATCGCTCGAGCCAGTGTGAACTGCGAATTCGCAGTGTTGACGCTAGTGACGTCGACAGATAGTGACACCTACAAGTAGATTGACTCTTTTTCGGCGGCCAGTAAAAAAGAACTGAAATAAATGTGCATCAGGACAATATCAGAAAACTTTAAAACCTAATGATTTTATTTATTGATCTGTGAATGAAATTTAACAATCCCAACTTTCCTCGATTATTCTAATTTAAATATTCAAGGCATTTCATGAGTCTGTTTTGGATTTTAGCTGACTTACTCTTTTAATTATTCCGGAACTGGGCGAGAAACATGCAATTTTCGATAAAACGAAAGTTATTAGCCTGTTTAGCAAATATAAATTGAACAGTCGTACTTGTTTTAGTATTTTTTATAAACATATAAAATTTGTCTTAGTGTCCTAAAAATTAAAATTTTTTTTTTTGTTATTTTACACAATATGAAATGTAAAAAGAAATTAAGAAAACTGGCGGAATCATTAGCCTGTTTAATAAAGATAAATTAAATAGTCGCAGCTGCGTTAGTGTTTTTTATAAAAAAGTAAAAATTATTTTTTTTATTACAATTATTCATACATGAAAATACTTGAAATCGTTAGCCTGATATTCTTAATAATTCATGTCCTTATTATTAAAGACGATTTTGTGTCCATGTCCGAGTGCTTACAATAATTATCCGTACAATATTCTCCCGTAAGGAAAATTTGTACTCTACATTTAATTTTAAATCGAGCGCTAGTCGACGGCAGGATCGAGGGGGGCAGCACCGCTGCAGCGGTGGCCGACGGTGGCGGCAATGCAGGGGCCCCCGCTGCTGCGCGCACACACAGTCCCACACACATTGTCCCGTACGATCGAGCGTCTCGGTGCTCGCGGCGCGCGCCGTCCGCGGGATTTCTCGATCCGCACTGGTCCTGAGAGCGGCCGGGCGTCGACACGCCGTAGACGCAGACCAGAGCGCCAGTGAGTCGCGCAGACGAGGAGCATCCGCCGACGAGGAGATGCGGCAGTGGACGGCCTCCCGGCGATAAGTGCAGTGCCCCGACGGCGGGAGAATGAAGAGGCGGCCCCGCGCGCCCAGGAGATCAGCGTCCGGCTCGTCCGGCCAGCAGCCGCGCCGTTGAGCCCTCGCGAGCCCCAGGAGGCGAGTGCACTTGTCCTCGAGATGGTCCGCCGATCAACCTGACGGGACGGAGCGGCCGCCGTAGGGGATGACATGGGAGTGCCCGCCAGGGGAGCCCTCGCGGCCGTGTTAGCCGCGGTCGCGTTCGCCGTCTACCTCAACAGCCTCGGTTGCGGCTTCGTCTTCGACGACATATCCGCGATCAAGGACAACCGGGACCTCAGGCCCCACACGCCCCTCAAGAATGTCTTCTTCAATGATTTCTGGGGCACCCCCATGCACAAGGTGAGACCATCAACATTTCCCCGAGGAATAACGCCTCCGATTACTTTATCCCGTTTGTTTTCCATTTTCCTCGCGCTAAGATCCTTTCGTATCCACTGTCGCGCGAGCACAAGTGGCTGCAGGAGAAATGCAGTCCGAAATGCAACGTTTCATTCGAGCTTATGTAAAAGATTTTTGCGGTCTCGTCGAGGTTCGTTACCCCGGCGCGGCGCCGTCCAATTAAAAACCTCGGCGATTAATTAAACTCGCCGAGGACGGACGCGGCTAAAGTTCGAGCTGCTCTGCGCCATTAAATTCGCGACAATAAAGGGGAAAGAAGAGAGAAACGCTGTAGGATGCGGCGCATTTAGACTCGCATTAACGTCCCCGTCAAAGCAATTGAAGCAGTAACAATTCGGCGCTGTACGATCGCCGCTCTCTCTCTCTCTCTCTCTGGACGGAGCACGCACACACGTGTGCAGGATGTCGGCGAGGGATAGACAAGGACGGCGGCAAGTGTGCGCGGATCCGCGAGGAGTTTTCCAAGTCGCCGAGAAGAAAAAGGGTTGCCCGGAGGTAGGGACAGACGGCGGGAGGGAAGAGGACGATAACTGCCTCCTTCTCGGTGGTGGCGGCGGCGGCGTGGCGGCGGTGGCGCCTATGGCTCAGCGTATTGATCCGCCGAGAGCGAGAAACGGCGGCGAGCGCGTCCGTCCCTGTCTCCCGCACGTCCGTTTTCATTCGCGGCGATCGCTCCCCCTCGCCCCGGCGCTCCTTCTCCGTGACCGGCACTGCTCACGCTCCTTCTTTTGTTTATGTCCTTTCGTTTTTTAAAACCTTTTGCGCCTTCTCTTTTCTGCGCGTATTAACGCGTCCGCCCTTTCCAATTTTCTTGTACCCCGACGTGCTATTTTTCTTTATTTTGCCGCGCGCGCGCGCCGAGGCTCTCGTGTTTGCGCCCTCATCGGCTCTCCGCTGGCGTGCCGAAATATTGCGGCCGGGCCGAGATTTCCGTCGTGTTTTTTTTTTGTTGCGTGAGTCTCCGGGGAATCCGGGTCGCGCGCCGATTCATTTTGGCCCTCGAGCCGCGGAAATATGCAAGGCGAAATAAGACGAGAAGGGATTCAATTGGCCGCCCGGCGAGCGCGGCTAATTCCTTTGATTTCGGTCAGTTCGCAGTTTGCCGTCAGCCGAGCTTCGCCGCGGATTAACGGATTTACCGAGACCACTTGATTATTGCGACCTATCGGATTTTCCCCGGGGATTCTATTTTTCCTTTATCGCGAGCGGACGCTTGATAATTTCCTTCGGTATATATCGACAAGTCGTTAAACCGAATAATGAACTTGGGAAGCTGCGGCAATTTGAGCTTTGACGTTCGTCAACTCGGAATATTTTGAACGGTGATCCTGAAAAATTTCGTGGATAAAAGGAGCTCCGCACTTTTTCTTAAGTTGCTCGTAACGTTTTCAATCGGGTCGAAGCGTTTTTCGTGTCTGAGCGGCTTTGATAAGAGCCAATCCGGAGGTGAATCGATAGGTACATTGTATTAACTCGTCAATCACTGCGTAATGGATCAAAGAAAGAAAAAGATGATATTGTTCTCGATTTCACGGAGGGTCGCAGAAAAAAGACTCGAATCCTTCGTATTTGCTATAATGCTCGAATCTCTATCTCGCAGATCTCTCGGTTCGCCTCTCTTCATTTTTTTTCTTTTTTTCAATCAACTGTCGATTAAGGCCCCCAGGCATGTGGGCTGTGCCTTGTACGAAAACAAAATACTTTATATATATATCTTAACCTGTTACCAAGAAAAGTGCAATAAGCACGAGTAATGAGGAGTTATTATTTTATTTCTTATTTAAATATATATTTACATTATCGTTATAAAGAAATTACATTGAAAAAAAATGTTTTAATCATTTTTATTACGACTGTAAATCTGATAAATTCTATTAAACTTTTTATTAATACTCACAGTAGGATACGAAGTAACATTTCGTAATTAATATATGAATAAGTTTCTATATGTCAATCTGTGATTAAAGTATTAAACTTATTTCGTCAAATTTATTGAACTTTTGTTAAACATTACAGAAACACTTTTCTCAGTGTGGCAATAAATCTTTTTGTCGTATTTGATTTGTAGGCTTACGAGTACGCCATCGACTATTTCTCTTACTTTTTCTTTGACACTTTATTGTACATTTATTGAATTTGTCTCATATATTTCGTATTTCATAAGCAATAAAAATGCATTTTATTCTTAAAAATTGCCATATTATCAACTGCAGCAAAACATCTAAAATTGAAATCCTGTACTTTACATTGTTCCTGCGCGAAAATTTAAATGTACACGGAAAGAAATGTTACATGTAAAATCTACTTCGACCTATGACGATTTTTACTACATACATTTTTATCATGTACGTAGCAATTTTTAGTATATTTTGTAGTAAAAATCACCATAAGTCGAGTATCTACATAATAGCTATTTTTACTACATGTACGCAGCGATTTTTATAGTACCTATACTATAGTAAAAATCGCCATATATCGAGTATGTCCCGCAGAATATAGTAACAAAAGTTAAAGTAAAAATTACTGTAACAATTCTCTTCGTGTGGCATAATAATCTCGCAGACTCCGTTTCAGGTGACAATATCATTAACTGTTTCTGTACACTCACGCATTAATTTGCTCCCCTACACTCGCTTAATACATCTACTATTTCTCAACAAAGTGTTGCTTTACAAACACCATCATCCGCGCTTCAATTTTCAACAAAAAAAAAATTAAAATATAATTCTCAATAAGTTTACGAGAAGAACAGAAGCCGCTGGATTTTATCGGAAATATGTTAATAAATTGTATTATTCTGCTTATTCGAGACTTTTTCAATGATTCAATTCTATCTATTTTTTATGATATCAAATAGAATTAAAATTAGAAATAGCCAGTCTACTTATTCAAACAGGAATTCGTTTACGTTTTAGCAAATTAATCGTAAATGATGCTCCACTTATCCAGGGCATAAATACGCTTGAATCTATAATAAATAGATTTTTTCCAGTGCTACTTAATGAATTTTTTCACCGCTTCGATTAAATTTTTACGAGTGCACTTATAGAAAGTTAAAAATCAGTTCTGCGGTCACCGTATATCTCGGCCGGACAATTAAGGCGACGTGTCGAGGGTCCTGGCGAAATTTTCACTGGAGTTCCATTTCTCTGCTCGCGTTACACACGAGCTTCTTGCACGCGCTCGCTTTATTGTTCCCTGAGGGCCCGAGGGTCGAACGGCAAGGGCTGTGGGCTCTCATGATCGATACTGCTTGGATGTGTTCTTACGTCTTTATTGCGTGATATTGTTTACTTAAGCCGGCGGAGGTGCATGCATACGCGTGCAGTTCATCAGCGTGATTGAGGGGGCGTGGATTGAATTTCAATGCTAAACGGGGGACTCGCAGTTAGAGCGGTAAAGGCTTTAAAGTGATGATTGCCGGCTTTGAGCGATGATTTGGCTTGTCGAAGTGAAGAATGTACGAGCGACAAATCGACTAATGGAATTACATTCACAAAAATGGATTCTTAGTTTTAGTAGACGAGTTCGCCTGAACATTGTCTACTTGATTTTAAAATGAATTTATTAAATTGGTGTTTACTTCAGTATAATCCTCAATAAGTTTAATACTAGAAAGCAAATATGTGAATTGTTAGTATTTTTCTACTTGTTTTGAGACTTTTTTATTTCGTCAATTCCTTTTTCCTTTTTACAACGATAATCTACTTATTCGAATTCGAAGGATAATCCATTTACGTTTTATCAAATTGAATCGTAAATGATGAGATCCGTTAATTTGTAGCATAAATACGTTTATAAATCGGCAATAAATAGATTTTCAAGTGTTATTTAAAGAAGGATCACTACCAATTATATTAGATATTTGTGAGTTTGGAATAACATCCACGCTTTAACATTTAATTAATAATTTGTGCAGCATTACTGACAATATTTTATTTTTTATCTGCAGTTTTATGATTTTTTTTTACTGCAAGTTTATTAGTTTCTTAATATAGAAGAGAATTTATTTGCGCTGAATCAAAGTTTTCTGCTTTAAAATTCACTACACTATATATAGATTTTCAATTGTGCTACTATAATAGTCAATTCTAATGACTGCTTTCAACTTAAATTGATTAGTACTGATTTTTTTTTACACATCTGATAAAATCTCCTTATTGGTAAAGGTATTTTTACTCTACTTTTAAATAACCCGTGGAAAATAATTATTTCAGCCGATTATTAATAATAATTTTGAAAGAAAAACAATTTAATGGAAAATTGACTTTATTATTTTCTTCGATAATTATCGAGATTAATTAATTTAGTAATTTCTGTAATTCCTTTATTGCATACGAACATTTTAACGTTAAAAATAATTTAATTAAAAAACTACAATTAGTAAAATTTCAATAAAAATAAGTTGAAAGAGCTCAACTGTTCAATTATCAGCAAAGCAATTCCCTTTAATTTTAGTATAGATTTTCCACTTAAATGGATTATACGTAACATACCAGCTAAAAGGGTATAATTACTGGGATTTTTTTTATTCGCACGTAGAAAATGTTAAAAATTTTCTGTTTCAGGAACAATCGCACAAATCGTATAGACCACTCTGCGTTCTCACATTCCGTTGGAATTACATGATACATCAGCTGGATCCCATGGGCTATCATCTACTCAATGTTATTCTGCATGTTGGAGTATGCCTCTTGTACTTCAGGTAGGTTCGCAGATTTCACCGGATTTGTCATTCAGGAGCGTCGCTGTAGCTGCAGCCAACGAGGTTGCCTGCACGATATTATAAGGACCACGTCAATGGCGTGCTGCTGTTGACTGCGCGTCTCAATTTACCCGCGCCGTATTATATCATATCGATCAGTTTTTTTTTTCTACCCGCAATCCGAACTATTTTCCTTCGTGTACTGTCTAAATCGTAGAAAAATAACTTATTAATTTTATACAAGTTTTAGTAATTTAAAATGGGAAAATAATAGTGTCTGTTCTAAAAGTCATTTGCATTGATAAATAAACAAGCTTTTCAAATATTGTATAAATCATATCTTTTTTTTAATAATTTCGCGTTGTTAGATTAAAAGGGATAATCTTACTCACTTTCTGTTTATTCTCTTTCATATTTCCTCGACAGGAGTAAAAGCCTGTTTAATTTGTTACGGTCTGGTGTATTTCAACTTTCTGCTGAAACAAGTAATTATTTTTGTTTTAGAACGTGTTTGATGTTTTTACCCGACGTAGGGAGTTTTGTGTCCGCGCTACTGTTCGCCGTGCACCCCATCCACACGGAGGCGGTAAGTTGAGCTTTATTCAAGTGCGATTAGCTTTGCGAACCGCAATTAAAAAATGTATGCGCTGTAATTGCAGGTGACAGGAGTCGTCGGCCGAGCAGAAACGTTATCGTCCTTATTTTACCTGGCGGCTTTAATCACATATACTAAGTGTTGCAGAAGTAAGAGATCCACAGGTATGCGATCTGATTATCGTTATTAAATAATAAAATAAAAAAAAAAATATTTTGTTCACTCTTTACATACAATCGAGGATTTATCGAGCCCTTACTAATGTGATCTTTTACTCCACAGGCTGGCGATCATTAATAATGTCGATGTTCTTTGTGTTTGTCGCCATGCTGTGTAAGGAGCAGGGCATCACCGCGACAGCGGTGTGCGTTTTGTATGAAATTTTCGTTGTACAAAGGGTAAATTAACTTATTTGTAACCGCTAGAAACTTTCTCGTACATCGCTGGAGTCAGACATTCATTTTTAAAATGTCCTTTTGCAGGTTAGAGCTTTGGATATTGTATTAGCGCTCAAGTCGGCGTTCGACGGTAAGAAGATATCACCGACTTGGTCTAGCGAGGGTACGAAACGCCTCACAGCCGTCACCCTCGTCACCTTTAGTTTATTAATTCTAAGATTACATGTAATGGGTTCGAAGCTGCCTGTATTTACCAGGTAATTCAAATGTGCATTTCATATTAGATTTTATTAAGCAATGAGTTGCTGATTGAAAGTTAATTTTTTTTTCTTTTTTTTTTGCAGATTTGACAATCCCGCATCCGTAGCCTCAACGCCAACTAGACAATTGACGTACAATTATCTGGCAGCTGTGAACCTGCGGTTGTTATTCCTTCCAATCGACTTGTGCTGTGACTGGACGATGGGAACGATACCACTGGTCGAGAGTTTGTTGGATGTTAGAAATTTCGCCACGATTGCGGCTCACTCGATGGTGATAAGTCTGTTGATCACAGCTGTTTTAACGCGGAATAGACAAACGTCAATAATAATTATCATGGTTAGATTTTTACTATCAGTTTATAAATAACATGCCGTTTGGAGAGCCCAATAAATGACAAAATTTATAAAAATATGTCGTTGGGCCTTCAAATTACAAATTCTTAAAAAAAATTTATTAATTTTTAATAATTTGGTTGTTATAGAGTTTAGCAATGATAATTCTTCCATTTCTACCAGCATCAAATCTATTTTTTCCTGTTGGATTTGTAATAGCTGAAAGAGTACTCTATGCGCCTTCTATGGGGTTCTGCATGCTTATCGGGTATGGCTGGCACATTCTCTGCGAAAAAAAGTAACGTATTAACAGAAAATTTGACAAAATCAAAACTTAAGAATGACCTTCTTACACCTCTTTTGTTTTCCTCTTTTGCAGAAAAAATATTTCGACGATACTTTTATTAACGTTATTAACGACTCATGCAATCAAAACGTACGTGCGGAACTACGATTGGTTGGACGAGTATCAGATTTTTATGTCTGGTCTTAAAGTAAACGATCGCAACGCTAAGCTTTTTAATAACGTTGGTCATGCGCTGGAGAGCCAAGGTCGGTTCAAGGAAGCATTAAATTTCTTCAACATGGCTGTGCAGGTGCAGGGCGACGACATAGGTGCTCACATCAATGTCGGCCGTACTTATAATCATTTGAAAATGTTCAAAGAAGCTGAAGATGCTTACTTGAAGGTGAGCTTATCTGCTGCGTGTATGATAGTTTTAAGATGAATCAAAAATATTTTTCATATCTTTTAATCAAATGCAGGAAAATTTAATATTTTTGTAATATTTAAATTGAACGTTAAAAAACGTTTTGGCACCATTAAATATTTTGTAACATTTTGCCACAGATAAAAAATGATAACCGGATATAAATATGCATATACTGATTACAAAAGCTACAGAGATAGTGAGGAGTTGTTCTGGTGATTGATATCATTGTATGTCCTAGGCCAAATCTCTGTTACCGAAGGCGAAACCAGGCGAGTCCTATCAAGCGCGAATAGCGCCCAATCATTTGAATGTGTTCATCAATCTCGCCAATCTGATCGCGAAGAACGCGACGAGGCTAGAGGAGGCGGATCTGCTCTACCGACAAGCAATCAGCATGAGGGCGGATTACACACTGGCATACATCAATCGCGGCGATGTCCTAATCAAGCTCAATCGTACCAAGGAGGCACAAGAGGTTTACGAGCGGGCGCTCTTCTATGACAGCAACAATCCCGACATTTATTACAATGTGAGTAATATTTATCGAACATAACAAAAATATTAATACTCCAAAAATTTTAATACTCCAACTTTTTTTACAGCTGGGAGTTGTATTTCTGGAACAGGGCAAAGCATCGCAAGCCTTGGCCTATCTTGATAAGGCCCTTGAGTTCGACCCTGAGCATGAGCAGGCTCTTCTTAACTCTGCAATATTACTGCAGGAGTTAGGTCGTGCCGAGCTGCGCAAGGTCGCTCGGGAAAGGCTTTTGAAATTGCTGAGAAAGGTAATTACCTAGTAAATAACTAAAATTTCGAGCGTCGTAAACATATTCTTGCAATTCTGTCAAGCTATTTTCTCCCAAACGAGTGTTGAAAGATATTAAATGATTTTTCAATACACCTACATCTTGAGCGAATAAGAAAGATTTATGTCTGATTGCATAGGATTCTAACAACGAGAGAGTGCACTTCAATTTGGGAATGCTAGCGATGGACGATCATGACAGTGAGAGCGCTGAGAGGTGGTTTCGAAATGCAGTGGCGCTCAAGGAGGATTTCCGCTCGGCGTTGTTCAACCTAGCACTTCTGCTGGCTGACGAGCAGCGGCCCCTCGAAGCCGCACCCTTCCTCAATCAACTGGTCAGATTTCACCCCGATCATGTGAAAGGCCTGATTCTCCTCGGCGATATATACATTAACAACATCAAGGATCTTGATGCAGCAGAAAATGTAAGCGTAATTTTTAAATTAATGTTTCGATATAATTTAAAAATCTCCACTATCTAAAAAGTTGTTTTATTACATAAATCTGAGGATCGTTAAATAAAGTAAAATTTGTATTCTCTTTGTTTTAGTGCTACCGACGAATTCTGCAGTTGGACCCGACGAATATTCAGGGTCTGCACAATTTATGCGTGGTAATGGTGGAACGCGGCAAGTTGGGCCTGGCGGAGCAGTGTCTAGAAAGAGCAGCGGCTTTGGCACCACAGCAAGACTACGTACATCGACACTTGGCGATAGTTCGAGCGCGCATTGGTCGACTACCGAAGGAAGAGTTGGAGGCGGCAGGACTCGGACCTGACGCTGAGCGCTTTGAGCGCTTTGACGACTCCTTCTGGATGGAGGAGCATCCGCCGCCTAGTCCTGAGGGTACACAGCGCGAACCGACCGAGCGCGTTAATGAATACACAAGCGACAATGAGGTCAGGCATGATCAAACTTTCCTTGGACAAACTGACCCGGTATTCCTGAGCCATGCAGTTCCGCACAATCACTTAGCCAACAAGAATACGCAGAAGCGTCAGGAAGCAGCTGTCGAGAGCCGAATTGGTATTAATCTGAATGGTGAGCTTATTCTTAGTATTCACCTTCTTGTAAAATCGTTAGATTATTTTTGTAACTAAAAGTTATTTTATTTAATGTACAACAATCGCAAATTCAGTTTGCGGAACCTCTTAAATCCTTGTGCATTAATTTTATGATTTCTTTAATGTAAAAAAGTCTGTATATATATTGATGTTTACAAGAAAACGTAATTTTGAAGGTTCACCGAAGCGCGAGGATCTGGCAGGCATTGTAGAATCGCGATCCGAGGGTGATGTGTTTGACCGCATAATTAGTACCGACGCTGTGGAGCTCGGCTTCGGGCCAAAGCGCGCCGCCACGACCCGCACAAAGATAGAGCCGCAGCAGCATCATCTCCACCAGATCGGTAACCGCAGCGGTAGGACGACAACGACGGCTACTGCCGCCGGCACAACCACTCGCAGCAAGGTGTAATACGAAAGACCAGAATTATTTGAATTCAGCGAATGGAAAAAAAAGAAAAAAAATGAAAATAAAAAATAAAAAAAAATGGGGATGGAAAAGTAAATAAGTTAACCCGCCGAATAATGTAAAATTATTATACATATATTGAGGGGTTATGACGATGGTATAGTCATATAGCGCTAATGTGTGAATATAAAGTGAAATACAGAGTATTGTTTTATATGCTGTATAAATAGGAAATTTTATAAAATATATTTAAAACAATTCGTATTCATGTTGTTCATTTACTCCTACACGACCTGTCCATTGTCGTTATTATTTCATTTTAAATCTTGATGCCGCCTCTTCATTTTATTAATCGTGAAATTTTGTTACTTCATTTTTAAGGCCAATAATTTATATTTTTATCGCATCGTACTACGGGCAAAGTACGAAAAATAGAAAAATCTAATTTGTTTATTTAATTTATTACTATTGGAAGCAGAAATTTCTTATCGTTTATTTAATAAAATTTGGAGGAATCGCAGTAGTTCCCACCAACAAAGAAATTGACAAACATCTAGGCTCATGGCTTCGCTGTGAATAGTGGCATCTCTGCATGTTCGATTGTAACTGCTGCATGCACTCAGCTTCCCGTAATTCCGCTGAGAGTGCGGACTGCGGAGCACGCGCAATAGTAGTTTTAGGGAGGAACAAGATCCGTGAATCAAGTATTCTGGCATAAAGGCGTAACGAGCGAGTCTCCGCACGTATGCGCGCTTTTATCGCATTAATGGCGAATCGTCCGAGCTATACGTGCGAAATATCATTTTACGCAATATTAAACTAGCTTCAACGTATTACCCTTTCACACTATACTTTTAAAGGTTCCATTCTGTATCTGCACAACAGTAATCTTCTTTTTTAACTTCTTTTTTTAATTTGTCACGTTTATCAATTCGCACGTGTCAAATAAATTAATAGTTATTTATAGAGTCTATATATAGATATGAAAAATAGAGCACACGTGAAAGTAAAGCGTAAAATCGCATATTTTTGCAAATGATAAATTTCCATCTCTAAACTTCATAATCGCCGCGGTGAACATTTCGCATTTCGTCGAGGAGCGTTAAGTATGCACCGCTAATTTTTTAACTGCCATCGCGGACGATCCGTGCATACATTTTACATTTACCAGCTGGAGCTGCAGCAAGTGTCTCTCGAGTCTCCAGAAAAGTTACCGAGGAAACTTTTTTAAAAACGTTTGATCAAAAGTTTTCTTAAAGGGAGGATGCTGTCAGAAGTTGATCAGCAAATGTCATCGGACACCATAGCGCGTCTCTATAAAACTTGCCCATTGCGAATTTAAGTCATTTTGTTTAAAATCATTTTGATTTATAGAAAAGTTTCTGCAATTTTTCTCGTTACTTTATTATTAGGTGCATTAAAAAATTCCATTTTATCGTGCTCGCAGAATATTTTAAAAAACAATGAAGACCTTTTTTAAAGTAAGTGTTTATGAATAAAAATATCGCAAGTGACGCAACATGAAGTGACTAAACAGTTAAACTATGACTTGACGTCAGTAAACATTAAATTGAACAAATAAAAATGTTATTATATTGTACGTCAGTCCTGAGTCAATATTCTACCCCACGTAATTATAGTGGAATTCAAAAACAAATTTGCAAGACTCCGAAACAGCACATTTAAGCTTTACTAAAGTTTTATTAATTTCATTGTCTTAGGAATCCCTTGCGGTTATTCTTCAATTTGTTTTTATGACTTCAATTATACACCGAAAAAAAAACACAAATGACTTCTACTTTTTACACCGTGGACGTAACTGTGAAATTGAAAGTTAATTTAACTTTCCGCATATTTGGAAGAATCTGCTTTACTAAGCGGCCAAATCTATTTTTTTTTTATTAAATCATCAATATTTATTTTAAAAAATGTTAGAACTCCTTTTTTTCGGTGCATATATTTCTAAATGAGTACAATACGAACAAATTAATAAAATAAAGAACGAAATTAAGATTAAAAATGACTCAACTGTATAAAAAATTGAAGTAGATAGATAAACAAAAAAACGGAAGCTCGTCGCTCGAGACTGCAGTTTAAAAATAACCCGAGTTCATCAATTATAAATAAAGCAATTAAAAAAGAAAGCATAAAATCAGGATGTTTACGAGCACACACAAGCAGAAGAACAGCCCCGGCGAGGATAAATAAAGAGCTTGCGCAAGCTGCGAGCTTAAAATCCTTATCATCCATATTCAAAGCCCCGAAAATTCGACGCTCTACGCAGGCGTGCTATATCGCAAGGTCGCGATTCGCTGATCGCGTCAAGCCCGATAAGCGATCGCCCGGCCAGCGAGCCGACTATAAAGAAGCATAAAAAAAAAAAAAAAACACAAGGTGGTCGAGCTAAGGCGGACGTAAGCAAACTAAGCCTTGCGCGCGCTCGCTCGAGCGTACCACTTATCCACTGGCGAGAGCACTTAAGGAGAGAGCGCGAAAAAGCAATTTGAGGTGGCCTGCGTTAATTGCACGCTCCGCTGAGAGCGCGCCCTTCGCTCCCCCCCTTTCGCCCCTTTTTTTTCCCCCCATCCTCTCGTTCTTCTTCTTCTTCGACTTTTTTTTTTCGCTGGGTCGCGTGCGCGCTTCCTGTAATAATTGGCCGACGCGACGACGAGGGCGACGACGACTCGGCGACGCCCGCCGGCCGCTTAAAGGACCTGACACCCTGCTTAATGAGCACGTCTCGGCCGCTCAGCATTAACCTCCGGCCGCCGGGGCTCGCGGCCCTTTATAAGAGACCCGCCCGCCGCCCCGTAGGCGCACTATTCCGCGGATTTTCGCGCCACCCGCAGGCCCGTCGCCACCACCAGCCAACAACGAGGACATCGATCACGATCGACGAGGCAGTGCTTCGCGTGAACGCCAACTTCTCCAACTTTTCACCCTCTCTGCAAAATTTTCGCGGTGAGTCTACGTGCACCTTCTTGTATAAGTTCGATTGTAGTGAAATTCTACGGAATTTCCGGCGATTATACGAGTGCCCGGAGTATATTCTTTTGCTAACACTTTTTTCGATACCTTTTACTCGTTCGTTTTGAATATAAATAATTTTTTTTTTCATTGTACTTGAGATAAAAACGTTTAGATTTTTGTACAAATTTAAAGCAGTTTATATATGTTAATCGAGAATTTATGTATTTAATTAATTAATTTATTTATTATCCAGACAAATTTACAAAGAGTAAATCCTAAAGAAGATAAACAATGTTACCTGTGATACCACGTACAGGCTGGTATAATATTTAAAAACTACTTAAAACTACTTGACAATGTCATAAAAGTATTTATATAATCGGCCAATAAAACACATATTACTGTTATTAAAAACTTTACATTCATATATTATAGTCAAACTTTTATTTTTTTTTTCATTGTACTTGAGGAAAAAATTGCTTAGAATTTTATACAAGTTTAAAATAGTTTTTAATATGTTAATCGAGAATTTATTTATTTCATTTATTTACTGATTTATTTATTAACCAGACAAATTTACAAAGAGTAAATCCTAAGGAAGATAAACAATGTTACCTGTGGTATGTACAGGCTGGTATGATATTTAAAAACTAAATAAAACTAAAATTTGACTGAAATATATAAATGTAAAGTTTTTAATAATTATAACATGTGTTTTATCCGCCGATTAAATCACCCTTATACCTTGTCGCTACTTATTTTTAGTACTATCTATCCATTTAAACTAAAACATTTAATTTAATTTGGCAAATTACTGTATAATTTGATAGTACCAGCATATTTAATCAAATTTAAAGCGACTAATTAAAATCTTAATTATCTTAAGAATTAATTAGCAGAGAAAAGGAAAGAAAAAACATTTGAAGTATAAACGTCTGAATTTCTTATAAAATGTGTCTCGTATGATTATTCGTCCAGTTTTACTAACTTCCGTTCGAATATCATTAAATATAGATTTTTTCCGACCCCCGGTAGATACGGCGATAGATAAGACGCGGCAGATACGGATCAGTTTGCCGAAGTTTACTTTGCGGTTAACTTTATTGATGTACGCTGATAAATTCTCACGCCAAACCGCGGGAGCTTACTTTATTGGCATTTACCTATCAAGCTATTACAGACGGCACGGCTGTATAAATGGAGTATGATGACCTGATTCAGGCTATGAAAAAAGTTCAATTATCGCGCTCCCGGACTCTTTGGTGTAGGACGCGAATCTTGCAGCTATCGGACGGTGCTATAATTTATTTACGATCGGGATAATTTATTTAAGAGAAAAACTCTGCGGTTCGATCGATGGTTATTAATAATGATAGGACAGTGATGATTTTCTGGAAAGAAAATTATTTATTGAAATCCAATGATTCGGTGAAACTTTTAGATATTCTTCAAGAGCTTTTTTAAGATTGCAGGTAAGGTTGTTAATACGAAGAAGTGCTTCTAAATTTAAAAAAGCTCTTCAAATGCCGCAGGAACGTTGAATTTCAAGAAATAATTTTGATTTGAGAAGATTTGTCGAACATTTATAAACTTTATAAAAAAAATTGTAGTTTTGTGCGCTTTATAGCAGATTATAAAAAGTTTTTGACAGTAAAATTTGTTTATTTTAATAAATTACAATGTGATGATTTATTAATGAAAAGACCCTATTTCATTGATCGTAAATCTTATCGTTGTTAACTAACAACGATTAATTTGAAATGTATTGGAAACATTTTTTTTAATAAATTGCAATTTACATGTTAAAAATATTCAGAGAATAATAGTTATATTGATTTTCAATCAATTGACTGACCTACATTTAGACGAAATTTCCATTGACAACTATGTTTTTAAAGAACTAAATGAGCGCTTACACATTGAATGGAATGATAAGAAAAAAAACAGTATTAACTTGTCACTTATTTTTCTAATCAATAATATGTATCATTTAAACATTTAAAATGTTTATTTTGATTTACATCTTTGTAGCCCACACTACTCTTTTTAATCACAAATAAAAAATAAGGAAAGGCTTCAATAATAAATGTACCACGATATTACTAACTTCCCCTTTCCACATTTTATTTAAGCTATCGTATGGTATTAATATTTATTGATAGAGTACAGTTACAACTCAGTATTATCGTTTATTTACAAATAAAAAAAATGAATTTTACATAGCACTTTAAAAACAGGGTGAAAATATTGAACTTTATTTATTATTGAAATGTATGGTTCTTCACTTGAATGGACACCGGAAATTAATCTCACATTATTTTTTCAAATGTATAAATAAATATTACAAAGTTCAGTTAAGTATCAAAAGCCTTTATTTTATTTAAAAGAAAGCTTACAAAAAATTGTTCAAAATTCACATGAAAGCAATGCATTGATTAATTAAATCAACCAAACAATTCAAAAGAATCACTGTAAAAAAAAAAAAGAAACTTAAATGCTAACTGAATAAAACGATCGTAATAGTTCTTGAATTGTAGAAAAATACGCGCCGTGACGATATGCATACGAAAGCCGTGAAACGTTGACTTCAAATGCTCGAAAGAGTTTTTCAGCGATATAACTGCTTCCAGTCGGAATTGTCAGATAATATAATAATAAAAAGACTTCCTCCCAACTGCATTGACTTATAAAGGAATAAAATAGTCGCGAACAGCGAAGCTCGCTAGGCGCATATGTTATATAAAAGATGAAACATAAAGAACAGGATCCTGAAGTGCTTTCCAGCTATTATACGAGCAGCCGCGGGTGCGCCGACATTCAACCCTTTATCGCAATTTATGCGCCGCTTCGCGTTTCGTCGTCCGTCGGCTTTGAAATTTTTTCCCGACGAGCCCAAAGTCAAAAAGTCGCCGCTCCGGTTCTTTATGCTCGTCGCACTATTATCCCTCGCGCGAGCAGGAAAATCTTACGGGTCCGACCGTTTTTCCTTTATTAAAGGCTCCCGCGATGCAAGCCGTGAAAAACAAAAAGGCCGTGACTCTATATTCGTGTGCATCCTGCAGGTATAGCCGCGAGTCGATAAAGAACGGGCAGGTCAAGATATACGGATGAATACGAATTTGCGATGCCGTCAACTTCCTTCGCCTTTTGTTTCTTTCTATCCGACTTGTTTGTCACTGTCGGGAGGCTTCCCTTGGCGAGCGTACCTATTTATCTCCGTTTGTTCTTGTCGTTATGCGAAGTTTCGCGCTTTCTTTGACCGCCTCTCGCCTTTTTTTTTATACTGCACTGATGAACTTTTTCCTTCTCTTTTGTTGTATTCAATGTGATAGTGTAAAACTTTTCGTACTCCGGGCTAACAGGACTTCGATCGATTGTATCAATGCAGAGTGTTTTTTATTTGTTTAATTTTATTACAAATTTTTGTGGATAAATAAAATTAATTTTTATTGCAGTAAAGTAAGAACAGAATCTTATGATAATAGTCGAAGGAAGATAATTTGAATAGAAATTAATTATTAGTAGCAAAATAATTTATTAAAAATTTCAATTTAGCTCTTTCATCAAAAATAATGATACAGTAAAGTACCTAACATTTTTTATATACACTTTTACTACTTTTATTTGTTTAATCTTATTACAAATTTTTGAGGATAAATAATTCACTTTCTTTTTCTGCAGTAAAGTAAGAACAGAATGTTATGATAATCGAATGGAGAAATTTAAAGTAGTAATCAAGATTTAAATTTTGCTCTTTCATAAAAAATAATGATACAGTAAAGTATCTAACATTTTTTACATACACTTTTACTACTTTTATAGTAACATTTTTCTAGTCACTATAAGTTATCTACGATTTTAAGTTAATAATTTCAAGATCCGCAAATTTTCTGTACAATAAAATCCATAACAAATCAAAATCAAGACTCTTCTTCTCAATCAATTACATTTTCTCTCTAAAAATAAAACGAGCAAACAACTGCCTTAAAAGAAAAAAAAAGGAACCGCAGCCTCTTCAATGCGAAAAAAAGGCCGCGCTAGAAACGTTAACGACATCATTGTACTATCGGTGCAAGAATTAGTAAATCGCTTTTCTCAATGGAGGATTCGGGAAAAGAAACAAAAAAAAAGCCGAAGAGATCGACTCCGCCTCGTGCGCGCGTGTAAAATTGATGGCAGTGTCGTTGGCGCGACAATGGAGTCGTTACTCAGCCCCGGCCTAGCCCAGCCGAATTTCCACGCGCAACCCAATAGGGCGACCGGCTATTCATCCATCCACGCTCTCCGCGAACTTGGCGTAGGCGAAGTGAATGAAATCAACGTGCGCGCGCGAACAATGGATGGAATCTATTTTGAGAGTCACGGAAGGCGCTCGAGCCGCGTATTAATGGATAGGCGGCGCCAGATAGCCCCGGCAAAAATCCTTTACCCCGAGCCTTATTATTTTGCTATTAAGCCAAGGCTCTCGCCCATTTGTGTATACTATACGGCACACTTATTCTCTATTATCCGCGCTCGACGCTTCCATTCGATATTTTCGATTTTTTTAAGCGCGCGGTAAATAAACCGTACGTAAAAATGACAATATTACGATTTTTTTAATATCCTCGTGCGCAAATTTGTATTATTGCACGGAGAGGAATGTTATTGTAAGAATTACTATATTCCGTAGGAACAACAGGACATACTCGATTTTTACTATAAAACATACTAAAATCTAATATGTACATACTAAATTGCTATTTATAATATAGTAGAAATTGCTATGTACATAAGAATTTTTAGTATTTTTTATAATAAATTTTTTATAAGTTGAGTGTATCCCACTGTTCCTACGAAATACAGTAGTAGTAATTTTTACTATAACATTTCTCTCCGTGTGGAAAAATTGCAATAGTGTAAGCTGACTATAGCTCTTATACTTTGCGAAATGTAATTTACTAAATTATGTTTGCGATTTTTAACAGACAATGTCTCCGATGAATCTATACATTTTGTTTTTTTAATCTTGATTTTCTTTTTATAAATTTACATTCACTCGTATAAGAATCTCATTTTTATTGTAGTTTCATTCCATTCGGTTCAGACTGGATATCACTGTAAGAGAGTTTTCTCGTAAAATTTACGACGATGGCTCCATCGTAAAAATTACGCCGATAAAACGCAATCATGGGATGGTTTGTAATTCTATGGAAAGTTTTTTTGCGGAGAATACACTGTAATTTAGACGGTTGGAAATTTTACGCGCAAAGTTCCTTTAAAAATTAGAGATTTTCTTGTAAAAATGGGAAGACAAGGCCCTTCGGTATATCGAAAACCTCGTTTACGATTGCGAATTTTTGTTGCGCGTTACTTTTAGGGTGAGCCTCGTCGTAATTTTTACGAGATGCTTCTCTCACTGTAGCTTTTAAACATCGTTATTATTATAAAAGTTATCGACGGGTTCTTGAAAAGGCTCGCGTGTACGAAACCTTCGCCAAACTCCAAGGACTATTTAACGGTGAATTTTAGTACAAATTCCTTGACAATGAATGTGAACTTGACTCTTTCGATTTTTTTTAAAAAAAAAAGTAAGGACAAGATTTTTCCACGTCATTTGCAGAAGAAAAATAAGTGTTTACCGAGATTTAAGCACAGGAATTCGTATGCTTTCATTCGCTGTCTTCGTATCTATAGTAATTGACAACAATTTTAAGACTTCAGTCGTGCACTTATTTAAGTGGCGCCTAACAAATTGCACTACGAATGTAGCGCATATACCCGATGCTTCGCGGACACGTCGACGAGCTCTTGAATTGAAGTTAAGAGGCGAATTGAAAAAAAAAGTATTCTGCGCGGTAAGTTTCCAGACCCTGCAGGCCGTCGCTTCTTTAACTTTGAGCGAATTTCAAAATTGCACGCAATTAAAAGGTAAATTTGAACATTTAAATTTCTAATTTCATTCCGAACAGGAATTATAAATGTAAATATATTTGTTCAATTTTACAGAAGTTTTAATTTCGCTTGACTATAATAAGCCGCATGTTTACCTACTGCAATTTACCTCGAGCAATATCAACTTTCACATCTGCAACCGAAGGTGTAAATTATTCTTTGCACACCTCGTGTCACTGAAAACTTCATTATCCTAACATTTACCTAAATTACTGTTAAAAAAAAATACTAAACATTAAAAAAATACTAAACGTTAATAAATAATATAATAAATGAAATATTCCGTTTACGATTTTATCAACTACCTTAAACGCAGTAGGAATATCTGTCTACTAGACTAGAAAAAAAAAATAAAAACGATGTACAAAATTAGTAACATTGACATTTCTCAAGTTATTTATTTTTTTTTTTGGTGTACAATTAAAGTAATAATAACAAATTAAAAAAATAACCGCAGGTGTTCGAATATTATAAAACTTTAGTAAAGCTTAAAAATTTAATGTTTGAGACTCTTGCAAAATTGTTTTTGAATTCCACTATAATCAGGTCGGGTAGAATATTGACTAAGGACTGACGTGCAGTATAAAAACATTTTTATTCGTTCAATTTAATGTTTAATGACGTCGAGTCATTATCATTTTTTTTCTGCGTACAATCGAAGTAATAATAACAGTAATAATTAATAATTAAATTAAAAAAAGTAATAATTAATAAAATAAAGTAAATTAAATCATTAAACTTAAAGAATAGCCGCGGGGGCTCGGTGTAACATATTTTTTCGTCATGTCATGCTCCTCGTGGCAAGGTATTATCGCTCCGCTGGGTGTTCCATTACGAAGGTGGGCATTGCATTGCAGTTATCAGTGGTCGCTTGCACGTACCGGAGTCACGTGACTCGCAGAATCTGCTTGTATGTGCGCGACGTTGAGGCGCCGCTTATGCCAGACGTACGCCGAGCAGTCGCATCGAATTATCGCTAAATAAAGCCTGGCTCCAAAGCGCATCGACGCCACTGATGGAATTGGAGCACCGGCGACGCCTCGCCGGGCGTCCCGAACTCGGGCAGCTATGTGAAAAATCCAAAAATCGCAAGGTCAAAGTGCCGAAGAAAAAAAAAGCGAATCCTCGCACTTCTTTCCAAGTTTATAGGTCCGAACGTCCTAGAGATTAAATTCTTCCTTTGGGAGATTAATAAGACCCATGTAGCCGCGGCTTTAGAAGGGAAGGACTATGGAACGTAGAATAAGGCGAATCTTTGACAAAAAAAATTTGATTTCCTGTAGTGCATTCATTTTATTTTATATAGCGATGAATGTACAATTGGAAATTCGTGAATTTAACTTAATTTAAAATTTATTTAAAAGGATTGCAGTATTTAAAAGAATTAAGCAAGATTTACGTGGCGCTTTAATTTATATCTGCTTTGTTTAATCGAGCGAGTAAATATTGCTTAAAAAATTCAGTATACTTTATACTTAATTACTGCAAGCAGTTGAGTAAATTTTATATGACTGCGTTTACATAAATTTTTAAGCAAATTTTATTTACTGTTCAAGTAAATTTTGCTCATAATTTTTCTCCATGCAAATGTAGAAGATCATTGCAATTGTACAATTGAGCGTGTTTAAATATTCGCTAAAATTACACGGAGAGAAAAGTTGTAGTAAAAATTGCTATACTAAATTTATACTACAATGTATACTAAAATTTACTGTAAGCCTAAATTACATTTTACTAGACTTACAGTAAAATTTTACAATACTTTCTAGAGTAATTTTTTTAATTTGTCGGGTCGGCCTTGTCGTTAAAAAACAGTAAAATAATTTTTACCGGAACATTTTTCTCCTTGAAACATAATTTTCCAATGAAAATTTCACTATGCAGTTTCACCGAATTGAATTTAGTGAAAAGGACTTTTTCCTGCGGGACAAAGGCGCGCAATTAGTCCCTGCGGCTTTAGCTTTGACTCTGCGAGTTCCGTTCAGTCCCCCACACATGTACTCCCGTCGATCGATTCATCGACGTCGATCACTGATTCTTCGGCAATTGATTTGTTTGTGTACGCTCGCGCGAATAATGACACAAAAAAGCGAGCATCCCTTTTTTCTTTCCTTGTGCCTTTGGAGCATAAAAGCCGCGTGGTACGCGATTGTTTACGAGATGCAATTATCAGACTATTACGGGTTCCATTCAGTAAATAAATCAATGATGATCCTAAGTTGTTTTCCTTCTCGATTAATAAAACGAGCGCCTCGTGCGCTTAATAAAGTTGCGCTCTGTTTATGCGGCCTGTTTTTTTTTTGTGCTCGAATGACTCGCTTGGGGTCACTTCGGCTTTGAGGTGGCTATACCCTCTCCAAACGCGCTCGAATTACTGTACGTGCAAATGTATTCGACGCGTTCAGTGCTTTTTGAAAACTGCTCCTCTTGTAAGCCATAATCCATTTTTCATATATTGGAAATCGCATTATTCATCCACGCGTTCTCGTCGTATTTTCGTTTTTCGCGGCGGTACGATCGGTGCAGTATCCTCTTTCGAAAATTTGACAGGTCGTTTTGGGAGGGAAATTGCAAAAACAGAATCTCGTTAGCGGATTTATAAGAGTGGGAAAACCGGTTTTTTTATTTCATTTACAGCTGACGCAATAAAACGGGAGAACGCGATTAAAAAAAAATCTGCGTTTTGTGTATAAAAAAAATTTTTGTTTTCAAATTTGTGTTAAGCACCACTTGGTTCATTGAATTATTATTAAATAAATAAATGAGTAAATAAATAAGAGTCGTAATTTAAATACATTTTTGGCTATATCTTTGCATATTACGTGTCAAATTCTATTGCTAATTACTTCGTATTTATGTAGCTTTACGTATGCTATATACTTTTTAATGTTTATTATACTTTTAAATTTGATTTTAAACGAAACAATACAATTAAAAAATTTATGTTTTGTCTATTTCAATCAGAACATTATAAAAAAATATTTTTAAAGCGATTAGTAGTAGTTTAAATACAATTCTTTTCTATCTTTGCATTAGTACATTATTACATGTAAAAAATTTTATTGCAATTTTTTTTTCACACTATTGCATACTTCTTAGTATTAATTACTTTTAAATTTAACTCTGATATCATACAAATACATTTTTTGTAAATTTTAAAGTTCACTGTAATTACAACGATTGAGCTTGTACTGAATTTAAAAACTGTTCTTATACTAAAATTTATTATGTAATTATTATCTTATCAATTATCATACCTATTCTATTCTATTCTATTCTATATCTATTGTATATATTCTATTCTATACATTTAAAGTACAGCTAAATTGAACGAAAAAATGCTAAAAATAGAAATAAATAAATAAATGAAGCGCATAAACGTTCTCGTTAGTAGGAAGAGAAAAAGCCCGAGGGCGGCGCGCGACTCCGAATGAAGATGAACGAATGTGCCTGCACGCGGTCCTCGGTGTAGAGATACGCCGGAGCCCGCGGCGCGTCGAGGCTGCACGTCCGCGTCGGTGCACTCGCGGCGACGTCCCTATTGAGGGAGGAGGTGCCGCGCGCAATAACGACCTAGTAACGGGCCGCGCGTAACGACTTAACAAGCGGCTCGCGCGCGACTTCTTCTGCACGCCCGCCGGGCCTTTAATTGCGAGGAAAACGCGCGGAGAGCTTTTATTCCGATGCCCTTTTTCCCCGGCGACCTTTTCTTTTTTTTTCTTTTTTTTTTTTTGGCGAGCACACTTTGGCCGACTAGTTCAATTGAGCGCTCGTCACTCGCGGCCGTACAATGTCGTTTCTGTTAGAAAGTGACTTGGGAAAACCGGAGTCATTACGAGTCTTCTCTATAACTTGATTATGTCAGTCTTTATTCGGGGATTTATGAAACTGTTTATTTCACAGTGATATTTCGGATTCTCCGACTCAGTAATCTCATTTACGGCGCAGTTGATGTACGCTATTAAAATAGACTCATTTTTATATGGTGAATTTTAATTCTATTGAAATTATTGGTCGCTCGAAAATCAATTTTTTTTTCACACTTTTTTTGTCGCGGAGGAGAAAAATGAAAATTACTGTACTGTTTTGTAGTGCAAGGACAGGCTCGATAAACTAAAAAGTTTACTATGGAAAGTAAAGTAAATTTTACTCTAAGCTTAGCGAAAATTCACTGCGAGACTAGTAGATTTTACTATACGCTCCAATAAATTTTTTTATTTTATCAAGTCTGTCCCTGCGCTAGAAAACAGTATAATAATTTTTATGCTAGAACTTTTCTCTCCGACTACAGAGAACTTCGGCGTGATCTTCAGCAGAAAATTCTCTCAGTGTATAAGATATAAAATTATATATGAGAAGATTCTTCATCAAATGAATTTTTAGCAGAATTACCCGTTCGCTTGGAAAAATTATAAATAATAAATAGAAAGAGAGAGAGAGAGGAAGACGAAAAAGGAGAAAAAAAATGTGAAAAATTATATATCGAGCGCTTATTAAAAGTCGAGAGTTCTGTTAGTCAGTGGCCACTTGTCCTTGTACAGCCCATTGGGAAGATAAAAGAAGCAAGATAATGTGTTTTGAAGGAGGAACCCCAGCTGGCTGGATAAATATTCTGGCGGACGAGTGGAGATCGAGGCGAGATAAGGCCAGAGCCAAAGGGAAATGCAAATAAGAGGAAGAGCAGTCCAAGTCACTTGCAGTTGAAAACTCCGGGCGATCCCTCCGTCTCGCTTACTCTTCTGGGTCGGCCTTCGTCATAGCTAATCGTGCATCGCCGAGCCGAGGCTGCGTAGAGTCGCCTCCCTTTGTTATTTTCATTTTCTTCTCCGCTGGACCATTAATATTTATCACCAGGCCGACGTCAGGCCGGAAATGTTGTCTCGATGAGCGCGTTTATCTCGCATTAAGTCTGTTCCTCTTCGATACAGCTTCCTGATAAGCTGCATGAAGCTTTCAAAGCAGCGTTTCTGATGCCTTGAGAAGAAGTTTAGAAAAAAATAAATAAACAACAAACAAAAACTGTGCGCGTAGATAACCGCGATTAAGAAGCACAGATTAACTATGAAAACAGCTGATCGATAAGAGGAGCAGTACCGAGGGACAGCTGTATATATAATCATCATTTAGCGGACAAAACAAAGTACGAAAAAAATCATTATTTATTGAAGTTTTTCAAAAAAGTCCATTAGTTAAATACTCGGGGAACTGATTTATTAGTAAACTGTCGGAGATCCTTCATGTTAAAAATTATTAAAACGGATAGAAAAAGTTGCGTAAAATTAAAATTTACCCTGCAGCTAAGAGTTTAGGCTGAAATAATGAAAAAATTCAATCGACAAATTCATCGTAGAACCTTGAGTTAAAATTTATCCCCTGAAAATTCAACAAACTTTACTGTAAGACTGTTGTAGTGAATTTTGCTATACATTCTAGTAAAATTATTTATTTATCAAGTCTGGCTTTGCGCACTAAAATGATTAGAGTGAAATTTCGCTCTTATATAGTTTATAGTGAAATCACTCGTAGACTTAAATTTGACTTTAATAGAGTAAAATTTAACTCTACATGAATAGAGCGATTTAGATTCACTCTGGAGTAGAATAAAATTTACTCTAAGGTAGAGTATCATATTATAAGATACTCCGTTTTGCTTCACCAAAGGAGTTAATTTTATTATGAAATTTGCCTCCAACAGTATTAAATTGAACTATACTGAACACCAACTGATTAGTGTGTGCGTTACAAAACAGCATAAATATATTTACTAAAACTTTTCTCCCCATTCAAGTAAACCATTGAATTTTCCTTATTTACCAGTGACAAGTGCCACAAGTGCGCAACTATTTTACTAAAAAAGGAAGTAGTTCTTACCGTTTTGCATCATCAATATCTACTAGACTAGGAAAACGTAAAAACTGCTTTAGTATATCGAATAACTCAGTATATCGAATTAACATTCCTTATTTAGATAATTAGATCTTGATCCTAGAGAAAAAATGAAATAATTAGACCTTAGATCTAATAAATAAAAAATGAAATAATTAGATCTAGATCTTAGATAAAAAATTAAACAAATAGACCTTAGATCTTGCTCTACAGACAAGTAGATTTGTAGTAGATTCTACGGAAAAATCCGAAAGCTAAATTAGCTTGCAATTTGACTGCACACAAGAAGGCAAACTTATTCATTTATTAATTTATCTTTGACGGAAAAATTTGGAGAGTCCCCTGGCCAGCTGGAGAGCAAAGCGCAAATCGTTAAGGAGCCGATCGCCGCAGGAAGAGCATAGCGGCCAGGCAGCCGGCGACTCGAAAATGGCAAGGAGGACCGAAAGCGAGGCCTCGGCGCGTCGGTCCCTCCCTGCGGTCTTTCCTCCTCCGCGGCCGGCATGGGCTCGATTCTCTCGGATCTCGAGCCCGACAATGGGGGGGCACCCGGGGCGCTCGGCGGGCCGCCCACACTCTCCGCCGCTCGGCCGCCTCGCGGCTTCCGAGCCCGCCGCTATAAATGTATAAATGGCCGGCGCGGGCGCTGTCTCTCTCACTCGGGGCCTGCAGTCCGCGGTGACTCGGCCGCGCGTCGGAACTGCACGTCTCCTCGACCGCCTCGCCGAGCGCGCGCGCGCCGCTCTTTAAATCCCGGCCGATCAGCTGTTCCATTGTGCGGACGAGCAGCAGCGCCGTCGACCCGCATCGAGCCCGGGCGGCCGAAGAAAGGAAGGGACCCCGGAGGAGGAGGAGGCGGAGGAGAGGGAGAGAGGAAGAGAGCGGCCGGTCGCGGGGGGGATGAGCCAGGGAGCCGAGGAGAGCGCCTGAGGGGTGGATCGCGGAAGGGCGCGTGCCACCTGGCGATAGATGCGCTCTCCCCGCAGGAGGAGGCCTGGCGAAAAGTTCACCGGCGCAGCTGAGGAGGATCGTTGCGGATCGCTCTGCGAGAGATCGCCAAAGGAGAGGAGGAGGAGAGGAGGGGCGGAGGAGAGAGGGAGTCCGTGCCGAACGAGCCGCAGCCGAGTGCAGACGCGCGCTCCTGTCCGCCCGAAGCGAGAGAGATTATCCTGGCCCCGCGTCTACGTGCCAGACTGTGATATTTACAAGTGATACAAGTCATTCGGACGCTTCCTTCTTTCTCTCTCTCTCTTTTTTTTTTCATTTTTTTTCGGACCTGCACCGCGTCGCTTTACCTGCGCTGCGCCTGATACACACCGGTTACGCGACTTGATCAGTCATTGACTTTGAGGAGGCACAGGCACCCCACGTCCACTTATTTACTTCCTGGAGAACGGATTACTTTTTGTGATACTAAGTAAGTTTGCGATTTTTATTAATCTTTTTTTTTTATATATACTAGTAGTATGTGTATTTACCCTTAGAGGATCTCGGCCGATCGCCGGTTGCCGATCTCTCGATGTAAAGTTTCTTCAATTTTCCCGTAGACATGGTTTCTTTGGTTAAAAAAATGTATATTTTTTTTTGCTGAATAAACTTTGTATTTTAAACAAAAAATCTATTATTTCCATTCTGATATTTTAACACAGTTTAACATTTTCTATAATATCGATTATATATAGATACTTGCTACACGTGTTGGCCTAAAGTTTGTAGTGGCTTATGGATTTTCAGGCTTTGCCCATTTACAATAATAATTTTAAATATACAACCTTTTATTTTACATTGTAATTAGTTATCATCGATTAATTCTACTTTTTTTTCATTATATTTAAATTATCTTTGATGTTAATTTATCATTAATAATTAAATATTTGTAACTAAACAAAGATTCTAAACAACATTATTATTTAAGTGAATCTTGATTAAATCATTTAAACGATCCATATTGTTCATTTCCATTTGTCCGGTCACTTGTAGTTTGAGCCAAATAAATCGGTAGTTTCGTGAGTCCAGCACAGCCTAACGACGTAAGCTAATTTTTCGAGACAAAGTAACGAAGAGAATGAAAGGGGTGAATAATAAGATGCGAAGAGAGAAAGAGAGAGACGAGAGTAAATGTGGTCGCGTGAATAATAAAGACACAAAATGGAAGAAGTTTCGCAGCGCTATTTATATCCCGATTTCCTAACTGATTCACGCAACGAGGAATGCCGAATGTGCAGAAGCTGTTCGATCTTCTTCCTTTTTCGCAAGATTCGCGCCAAAAAAGAAAAAGCAAAAATAAAGTAAAAACGGAAAGAAGAAGAGAGAGAAAATCGGCCGATGAGTTTATTTCCGAGAAATGTTATAAATATACGTAGAATCCGGTCCTGCGGGGCTAGAGAGCCGGGCAGCCCGCAGGACTCTCCCAGCGTGCCTGCGGCGTCCTCGTCCTTGTCCGACCGGAACGCCGCACTCGCCTTTTTATATAGGGGGCCACCTCTTGTTCCTCTTATTTGCATTGTTTGCTCGACGCGGCTGGACATGCCGGCGACACCGACCATACGCACACCTCGGCTCTTCTTACCTTTTTTTTTGCCACGGTGGATTAGCTTCTCTCTTCTCTCTTTTTTTTTTTGTCCGCTACTTTTTCATCCGATATCTTTTATACCCTTTTCCTCGGGGGAGGGGGGGGGGGACACGTCAACGGATAGTCATGCACCTGAGAGGCCGATGCGCTTGGCCTTTCATTTTTTTTATTGTTTTTGTTATTTTACTGCAAATTTAACGTGCCTGCGCGATGACCTTCTTTTAAACCGTTCATTTTATTTCCGATCGGGCCGCTACCGATTTCTCGATTAAATTGTTTATGCGCCCGTTTTAAAGGACGTGCTTCTTCGCCCTCGTCATTTGGTCGTCGTTTAAATTTTGCTCGAGCGGTTAATTCGAATTCTTAAGTGAAATTCCATTCTCTTTATATAGATGCTTTTATTTATAAGTCGAAGTAAAATTTATTTTTAGAACCGGTATTATGACAAACTCGTTGACGAAAATACATTCAATGTATTTTTATGTGGCATAATTGCTGATCTCAAAATACTTTTATAACTCGCTTGTTTTCGTCCGATTTTCTTTAGTTTTTTTGATTGTTTTTTTTTTAGTGGCTTCTTTATTACTATTCAAAAAGTCTTAGCGCTATTAAACTTAGCCGATCAATAATTCTAATTAGTTTAAATTATTACAGAAAATATATTTTAAATATTTTACGATTTTTGTATAAATAAAATAACTGTACACGGTTATTAGTGATTAATATTCTGTTTAAAATAATAATAATTCAGAAACTTTTTGCGCCACGTAAGCAAATGTTTTAGTTCGATAATTGTCGAAATTGAATAAAAAATGAATACTGCATAAAGAACCTCTACCGCGCATCTTTTTTCATCTCGTTTATAACCGATGCGCAATAAAATCAAACAATGCATTCAGGATCATTATAGTAATTACAAAAATTATCGATCTGCCCGATTCTTACACGGTAAAAAAATAAAATACACTCCTTTTTCCTGTCCCACAAATTATGATGAACTCAAATTGTGTGCCTAAATATTTTTCTCGTTTTCCACGAAATTAAAGCTTCGAATGAACTGCAGAATTGGACTAATAATTAATAATTCAACGCGGAGCGGAAGCTCGGAGTTGCCTTTTCGATCGATAAGCTCGGGTTATACGTCCGCCGTTTTAGCCCGATCGATCGTTCGATCGTCGGGTAACATGATTATTCGATTACTCGATGGCTGGACAAATCGTAAAAATCGTCCAGTTGTCAACGTGTCACTCGAAACTCGTGCCTCCACAACCGCACATGCCACATGCTGAATCACCAAGTCATTAACGAGTTTTCCCAGGAACACTCAATATCAAAGTCGCACTGCCATTATCCCCGTCGCGGAATCCCCAGTAGTGCTCCTCTATTTTTTTACTAAAGTCATTATCCTGAATGGAATCGAGATGTGTTTTCAATTTCGTGATAAATAAAAATGTAAACGCAAAAAGTAATATCAATATATAGACAGTCGATAGAGACATGCACTTCGGACAGCCGCTCGTTTATCCTTGAAGCACGTGGAAAGTGATAAACAATGTTTAGCAGGAACTATCCAGTTCTACCATTTTAGTCGATGAATTTTAATCATTAAAACCCTTTTTTGTAGCAGCCTGTATTCTTACGTTGTATCTTCTAAAGAAGCTTACACGTTGTAATTTCCCCAAGACGTAGTTGATCTGGTTTTTAATAAAAAAAAAAAAAAAACAAATGCACATGCAAAGTAACAAGCAACAAACGTTTATCAGAAACTGTTCGATCCTACCTTTTTAATCTTTGATTTTTAATCATTATTAAGCTCAATTTTGTAGCAGCCTGTAATCTTAAGTTTTATCTTCTGAAGGAGCTGCGATGTAGTTTGTCTGGTTCTCTTGGACGTAGATTGTCTGGCTTTCATAAAAATAAAATGAACGAGCAAGAAATGATGAAAAATGAAAACACAAAAGACAAAAAACTATAGCAGTTAATTTATGGATGTTGTAGATGTCCTCCTATCGGTTAAACGGCTTCCTGACGCTTATGCTGCTGAGTCTGGCCGTGCTGCAATTAGCGAGAGCGCAGTCAGACATCTACCAATATGAAGAGAAGCGGCAGAACACTGCAAGGTACTGCGGCAAGAAACTGGCCAATATGCTGCAGCTCGTCTGTCACGGCCTCTACAACACAATGTTCAAGAAAAGTGCTCAAGGTAGGTTGGAGATCCTCGAATTTACCCCTTAAAAAACTGTTACATTCTACTTTGTTTTATTGCTATTCTACTTTACAAGTTTAACGCTAATCGCAGGCCTGCATGGAGCGGGATTTGAAATAAAAAATTAATTAAATTATAAAAACTGAATGCGTACGTAGAGAGTTTAAGAATCGTGAAATATTTTTTGAATGAATTTCTATCAGTACGTATTTAGTTTACCTTGTAATTGTTTTTTTAAAATACAATTAGAAAGATGTTCCGTCGTAATTGCCAATTCATTTCAATTCTTACGTAGTCGATTAATCGGACGGTATAAAGTCGAGTCGTATAAATACTTTGTATTGTACATTGTATTGAGTCAAGATATATACCAATTGAAAGTTTAATTCAATTTTATAAAAGTTATGAACTGTAACACAAATTTATAATCTATATCTTTTGGTAATAAAGCAAATTTGATGATAGTAGTAATAAAATTCCATGTCCATTGACCATCGAAATTCTAATTCTCTTGTCTATTAACCATTGAAGTTCTATAATTCTTTGTCAATTGACTATCGAACTTTTGATACCTTGTCTATATTGACTATGGAAATTCTAATTTTATGCTGACTTCTAATATCAAACTTCTAATTTTTAGTCCATTTATACCATTCAAATTCTAATTCTGTGTTGACTATCAAACTTCTAATTCCATGTTCATTGACCATTCAAATTCTATTTCTGTGTTGACTATCAAACTTCTAATTCCATGTTCATTGACCATCAAAATTCTGATTCTATGCTGACTATTGAACTTCTAGTTCCATGCCCATTCATCATTGAAATTCTGATTCTTTGTCCTTTAACCATCTAAATTCTGATTTCTTGTCCATTGACCATCTAAATAATAACCTTCGGATCACTGATATTTTTCAGAAATGGAGATGGACGACTACCCGTATGCGTACGACGACTCGTATCCCCTGAGATCGCGGGCAAGCGCCAACGCGATGATGGGCCGCTTCGGGGCGGGCAGATTTCGCCGGGATTCACGCGGCGTCCACGACGAGTGCTGCGTCAAGGCTTGTAGTTTCAACGAGATGATCAGCTACTGCGCCAACTCCAAGGCGCACTAGTGCCTTCCGTCCTCCTTCCGCCAATGCTCCTTTTCTTTTCTTATCAAAAAAAAAAAAAAAAAAAAAACAAAACCAACACACGCAAAAAAAAAAACACAGGCACAGAAGCTGATGCAGGGCGCAGAATTTAAGGATGCAGATGTAAAGATGAGAAAAAAACAAAGTGAAAAAAATTCCTTCCCTTCGTTACGATTGCGCGCTTTGCTTGCCGCACAGAAAACAGACGCCGCGTAGCATTGGATCGTTTCCACAGCGTCCGACCTTCGGGAGCTTTATTTCCCTCTGCATTAATTTTTTATTACGTTCTATTTCTATTCGGGGCTCGTGCGAAGACGAAACTCATCATCGCAGACTCCGCGCTACTGCCCATCCGATCCGAACGACCACATCTCGTCGAACTCTTACTTCTTCAGCCAGCGCTGTTCGCTCAATTTGAGAAAAAGTGTAAACAAGACGCGCCGACGATCCAAGTCATTATTTTCTATACGATTAACCTAGTGATTACTTTTAATTTTAAGCTATGAAATTACAATATCGCCGATGACAGATTATCGAAGGAAAGCAAAATGGAATAAATGTTTATTGTAAAGTTTGTGTTACAAACGAATCGCTTGTTCTACGATCTCCGAGTGAATGAGTCCGCGGACGTACGAATTATTTTAATTACCGATTTCTTTTTTTTTTTTTTAGCACCGCAGCAACACTACTTCGGTTTTTTAAAAAAAAAAAAACATTCTGTTTATTTTGTGCTATACAATTCCCCTTCCTTTTCTCCCGTCGACCCTGTACTTTCCTTCTTATCGCGGCGCGAGCGATAAGGACCCACTTTACTTTCTATTTCCCTTCGTTTCTCAATGTAATTGTAATAGTAACTGTAATTGTAAGTGTAACGATAATCGTAATTGTAATTGTAATTGGGCGCAGCCGCGCCGTGTTCCTCGGCATGCACGCGGGCAGCGCACGGCTCGTATACCCGCGGTGGGAGAGAGCGAGAACATCGAGAACGAAGCCAGAATTTTTTTTCCCCCGCGGAATAATATGTACGATACACTGGACTGAGGAAAGCAACACTGCATATGCGCGCGTTGTCGTCTTACTTAGAGTTTAGTTCAATTTAGCGCTATACGTATTTTTTTTTTTTTTTATCGTTCATCGTTTCCCCAGAGGCTGTGACGAGATGAAAGGGGTTTCGATCAACTGTGCGTTTTTTTTTCTTTTTACTTTATTGTTTTTTTTTTTACCGCTCAATTCTTTCCATCGATGTATGTGCGAGTTTGCGGACACTTTGTGGTTTCGACGTCAACTGTTGCTGTCTTAAAAAGTTGTTACTTTCAGAAATTAAATACCAATTATTAATATACTACACATAGGAAATGCATTTCTCTTTATTTATTTATAGATTTTAGATCATCGTGTACTTTAGACTCTTATATATATAAAGAATAATTTAGTTTTTTACTTCATTTTCATTTTTATCATTTAGAACGTTACAGCGAGTAATAATTGAATTTTATTTTATTATTTTTCAATTATAAAACGTGCTTGCAAATTATTCAATGTCAAAGGCTACATGTTTCGTCGTGCGTTTTACGCACCCCGCTGTTCAAACTACAAAAAAGGAAAGAATAAGAAAAACTACATTCAATTTTGAAATAAAAGGCATGTGCTACATCGTTAAGACCGTCGTTAAATGCAAAGCAACATAAAGTAAGATAAATGACGTAGGTATAAAAACGGCCTTGACTTTAAGCATTGACCAACAGAAGAAAAAGAGAGGGGAAAAAAGGAGATTCGCTCGCGATGACGATGAGCTTAAGCTGCAGTAAAAAGCGACGAAATATTTTTTTGTTCTCCGAGTCGACAGAGGGAAACCGGGCGAGAGGAAAAACAGCGGCTGCTTTGACGACGCGCTTATCGAATTTAATCAGGTCGCCGCGTGTCCAATGTAAAATCGAGCCCGTGCTACCAATCGGTTAATCGAATGCAGAGAAAATTAAACTATTGATCGCACCGTGCGGCAATTAAGCGCTCGATGGATGTACGGTGTAAAGGCGGAAGCCCCACGGAACGAAAGCTCAACATTTACTTTCAGCTTTAAACTTCGATTCTGCTTCCGTGTACCCTCGACGCTTTTTTTTTTCATCGACATGTGCACATACTACACGCGAGTTTCGAGAGTATATTAAACTGTCGATTTTTAATTAACATCGAATATATCCGTTAAATTGTTCGGGAGACACGTGGCGAGCTCGATGCAGAATCTCGTCTGTAACGATTTTCTGCTTGTACTCGATTGTACAGACGATGTGATTTATATTATAAGATGTATATCAATATATAATGAAAATAATTATAAATAAAAAGAATATAATGATCAATATTAAAATTATCGGACTCTATCTTTCTTATTTTTTTAGAAGGCACAATGATAAAAAAAACGTAAATCTAATTAAAATTTTATTGAACTCTCCTTAATTAACTATACATTTAGTTTTATTTCAGCTAGACGGACTCTTGTTTATAATTCAACTAGATATTAATGTTAAATTTGGCAAAAATTATTTTAGTTGGATCTACAAAATTTGTTTTTAGAAGGTACAGTGATAAAAATATTCGTAGATCTTATTAAAATTTTATTGAATTCTCATTAAAATTAATCATTGAATTTCATTTCGAGTAGACGGAATTTTTAGCTACAAGAATTCTATTAATTCGTCTAGATATCTTCAGAAATTCTGCAAAATAATTTAAAAAATTTGTTTTTTAGAATGTACAGGGATACAAATATTCGTAAATCTAACTAAAATTTTATTGAATTCTCATTGATTAAACATTTCGTTTTATTTCGAGTAGTCGGACTTTTCAGTCAAAAGAATTCTATTAATTCGTCTAGATATCCTGAGAAATTCTGCATAATAATGTACAAAATTTGTTTTTTAGAATGTACAACGATAAAAATATTCGTAGACCTAACTAAAATTTGATTGAATCCTCATTAATTACACTTTGAATTTTATTTCTAGTAGTCGGACTTTTCAGCCAAAAGAATTCTATTAATTCGTCTAGATATTCTGCGAAATTCTGCAAAATGATTTTAGCTGGACGAAAGAAAATTTGTTTTTTTTTAGAAGGTAAGCGTCGTGTACCTGAGGTGCCCTGTTCGGGTGAGGCGCGGAGTCAGCAGACGCGTACACTCGGTGTACCGAGTGCGTGGCTTAATTCACGGCATTTTCGTGACAATAGACTGACGGTAGTGTGCTCTCGGGTGCTGGGCTCTCTCAGGTCAATTCGATTAATTCGAGCTCGTTCAGGGCGACTTCCTGATTGACCTGACGCCAGCGCTCGGCCGTCGGACAGAAGTGCATGCCAAATCCATAACAACGTATTCACCCGCGAGCCGTCGGGAAAATCCTGTCGCTCCTCGTTCACCTGCAAAATCGCTCAGAGATCCTCTTCGTGCAGTAATAATTTTTTTTTTTAAGGATATCGTTACGTCGGTCACGCGTTTACGTTCTTTGCTTATTTTTATGTAAATTTTAAGCAAACATATAGACGAAATTTATTACACTACGCAATGATTGATGATATAAAAAAGATATTGTGGGTGTAGGTATGTATCAACATTTTCAAATCGGAAAACTAATCTACCCATCCACCCATACTTTATGTGATTACATCGCAGTAGTGATGGATACGATGGGCATTTGATAACGCAACAATTACCAATCTATCGTTACTATCGCAGCACATTGAAAAGATGGGGATTTTAATTACTGAATTATAGTTATTTCTACAGTCAATTAAGTTGCAACAGGCAAAAAATCGATCGCTACTGCGACCATCGACGTATGGTTGTGTCATGATTTCTAATAAAGTAGTCGATGATACCACAATTAAATTTATTGTGCAGTAATCGTTTGAATATTTTTTGTAAGGAATTATTTATTTGCTTTTAATTCAAGTGAAAATGTACCTGGTATAACTACAGGAATATTTATGTTATTTTTTTATTTACATTTTTTAGACTATAAATGCTTGATTTTACTATTGCGATTAGAATCATGACTTTTTTCCTACTTACTATTATTAATTTATTTATTTATTGAAAAATTGCGGACTGAGACTCTTAATAATATCAAAATCCTAAATTCTAAGTAATATCTGATAATTAAATCTAAAACTAATTTTATATTTATCACTATTTTCACGATACTAAGTGATTCTAGATCCTCATTAATTATTTGTGTGTTTTTTTTTAATTATAATACAATAAATTAAAAATACTGACAAAAAAGAATCCCGAAAACGAATTACACCGACAGATACTTAATTCTAAAATTAATTTTATTTATCGATTACTATTTTCATAGATCCAAGTAATTATAGATCCTCGTTACTTATTTGTGTTTTTTTTTTAAATTATACAATAAATTAAATTACTGAGGAAAAAGAATCCCAAAAACGAATTACTTAATTCTAAAATTAATTTTATTTATTCATTACTATTTTCATAGTTCCAAGTGATTATAGATCCTCGTTAAACGTCGTCGATCACGAATTATATGAACAGAGCAGACCTCAAGATATTCACCTCAACCTTTAATTCGACACTACTAGACGACCTCCAGTACACACAATGACGATTTTTCTCGCTCGATTTAGACTTAGTCTTTTTTTATCTCGGCAGATTAGCGAGTGGGACATAATTGATCGCACATCGGCGAGCGACGTTGATGAATTTTTCAGCGGCGTCTGGGACCCAGTCGGCCGCGTCCATCAAAATGAATTCCGGACGGGCGTTGCCGACCAGACGACTATAAACGCGCGCGGCTGCGGCGAACAGCACGCATTAGGCGCATTACGCGCATTACGCTCGCACCTCGTCATTGCGGTCACGTATAGACCGATGATTTGGCCTGCTCGAAGGCTCCGGCGTTCGGGCTCCCGGCCGCTCTGCAGACTCGTCTCGCGGGCGCGTGGCTGCGTCAGCCTCGTTAAGCCCAGGCCGGAGTCGACAAACCGCCCGCGCGCCACGAAAACCGCGCGGCTCGATAGCAGGCCTTGACCCGACGCCCCCGCGGGGACCTTTCTTCAAATTCCAGGCGAAGAGCGCAAGTCGTTAAACTAAAGATTGACGAGCCGCGTAAAAAAATTTAAGTTAGGATAAAGTTTACCCAAAGTTCATGTTTCGCGGTCGTTCATATGAACATGGCAATGAGACTAAATGATAAAGAAGTGTGCAATACTTTATACAAACTTCAGATGAGGTTTTTCTTAAATTTAAACGTTAAAAACAAATAAATGTAAAGAATTATTTTCTTATAAGTTCTACAAACGCATCTACAAACTTCTATAAATTATATAAGAAGCAAGTTCGGTAAAGTCTCGTTGCCCATGTTCATATCAACGACTGTCAAAAATGAACTTTATCGTAACTTAATTTTTTTTTACGCGTGGAGTTTCGTCAGAATTTTTGGCTTTTATTATTATTTTCCTTTACATTTTATTTATTTAATTGTATGTGATCTATTGGATCACGAATACTTGTATGTTTGTGTCTTTGTAGTGCTGCTGTAGTGTCTATTATCGTTGCTATTTTTTTTAGATTTTATTCTTTTAATTAAAAAAATAATTCAATAGATTGAAATGTGAATAGTTGTGTGTCTCATGGGATTTGTGTAGTTGAAGCTACTGCCATGTCTATTATTGTTTTTTTTAACGCGGATTGAGAATAGAAATTTTGCTCTGACGAGTTGTCGATATCGAATTTTTTTTTATTATTGTTTAATCCGAACTATGTTTCTTTTACTCGATAATCCAATGAATAATTCGAAGGTATTTTTATTCGGTAGAATGGTAAATTAAAAAGGAAATGATAAAAAAATGCTTTATATTTTAAGTGAATATTTATGCACTTACTGGATCCGAAAATTAACAGCAATTCGTTTTAGAAAATATGAAGATAAAAAAAGATTAAATTAAAAATCTCTTTTTCTCCGTTAAAAGTTTTATCTCGTTCGTGGAATCTCGTTTCATATAGGATTGTAGATTTGAGTGGGATTAAATATAACATAAAAACCGTGTGTATCCATAGTTTTATAAAACAATGGCAAATTCTCTTTATTTACATTCAAGAGCTGTTCTGATTGAATTTTTTGTTTAAACAGCTCTCTGTAAAACCTTCAAAATGTGTCAAAATAATATCCATTTGAATGGGCTATCCGATTACACGCGTCCACTTGCACAACCATATTTTCAAATAAATATATAACTAAATTGCGGACATTCAAACTAAAAATACGAATATTTCAATTAGAAGATTATCTTCAATCACCAACCCGTTTCCCCGAATTTTTCTAACGAAATCTGGCCTTCGTTCGTGGAACAGGTCAATTAATTAACCACTGTACATCGACGGCTGCGGTTTAAATTTAATTTTTTCGTAATTTGAAAAGGAAATGCATACAATGTACGTATAATATTTCCTCAAATGGAGGGTCCAAGAATTTTTTAAGACCAAATAATCAACCACAATTGTGCAAGTATGTCGAACTTTCGGCGACACATTTGTTTAAAACATCGATTCTTAGTTTTATAGTAGATAAATCCACTTAAACATTACCTACTTAATTTTAAATTGAATTTATTGAAAATTGAAAAATACTTTTGCTTCAGTTTAATTCTCAATAAGTGAACTAGAAGAATAGAATCCGCTGAATTTCATCATAAATATTTTTCATTTATTCAAATCTTTTTGCTTTTTACGATATTAAATAGAAACTAATAAATAAATTAATAAATTAATTTAGAATTTATCGTGCAATTCATTTATTCAAAGACGAAAGTCTATTAATTCCAGGAAGAATTCGATTAAATTTTAACAAATCAATCGTAAATGATGGTCCGCTTATATCATTGCGAAATAAAGTTTGGTTGTCTGGCCATTGCGCCTCCATACAAAGTAAACTATTGTTTTCTTTATTTTTAGCTCGTTAATCAAATTTATTGATTTTTTTGCAGGATATTGAAAAAGCGTTGGTTTAAAAAAAAAAATGGTAAGCTCTCGTCCTGGCTGGCGTGGGCACTGTAATACTTATAAACGAATCGATTTGAAAATAACGAAGCTCCAAAGGCTATTTCATGACAAGCGAGTCTTCATACCTTCGTTTCGAGCACAATTTACCACTAATTCTACGGATATCGTAAATCAAATTAGCATGGATTAAGCAGAGTAAGAAAAAGTATATGAAAATTTCTCGCTCAATAGTATAATTGTGTAAAAATAAAAAAAAGTTTTATATCGAAAACTTAGTACTCAGTGAACAGGAATTAACTTTGCGAAAAACTCCTCGGCATAGTGCAAACGTTATGCTTCGCCGATGTTCGTGGGGTAATATTCGCCTCGAGCATTACAGGTAATTTTACGGAATCTCATTGTACCGCTAACTAATTTTTGCTGAGGGTGCATTAAAAGATGAAACCTTTAAAAACGCTTATAAAGGGTAGTTCCTGCATCTTCTAATTTTTGTTGATCTATAAATTAGCGTATGAATTCTTATTAATTGATATTATATATGAATTTCTATTATTTATTTATATAATTATTATTATTATTATATAATTCAAAATATTCATATTATTGAGTTGTGTACTGTAAATACGACAACAATGGTTCAATCAACGAGGAGAAATATTGATGAAACATTATCGACTATATTTACTGAAGGGAATACGAAATCATTTTTACGTTATTAATCAGTAGCTTGTACCGAGCGTCATTTTAGTACTATAAAATTCTTTTATCAAATTTTATGGACATGTACTTGCATTGCATGTATTGCAAGTAGCAGTATAAAAAAACCGGATTTAAAAAAAAAATTCAACATCATAAAATTTTAACGTGAAATTATTTAACTACTACGCAGGACTCTCTCAATACATTCTATAGACATATGAATCACTCATGAGCATTATTCACATATGAGTGTATACATATAGTACGAACATATTTCTTTGCGTATTTGTTTTTATGAATTTTTATTTATGCCCGCAAATCTCTCGGGCGTCGATTTGAAGTTTTTTTTATAAAATGAAAAACTCAAAAAACGAAAAACAAAAAAAAAACCACAAGGATTATCTTATATAACGCCGAGGGAACATCCGAACGTCACGATCGATGTTTCGACCTTCCGTTGGCAAATTCCTCTATATTGCGTTCAGGGACTTATTTTCGTTGACATATGAAATACTGTTTTTACACATAAAGCCATTTTAGACCCAAGGATTTTTTTTATTTTGCTTATTAATCGCTGAAAATTGCCATCAGATCGAGGCAAACGTTTCTAATGAGCTAAATCACACTTTACTTATTAACACTTCTAAAGCACTTAATTAGAAATAAACTATTTTTCCTTTTTTTTAAATGAAAAAGTTATACACACGTTTTAGTGTAATTTCTTTTACAGTCTAAGCTAATTTGCAATAATTACACTCCTGCGAGAGCGCGCACTTTTATTACTGCACCACGTGCCGCTTACATTCAAGAATATAAGCAATTAAGGTAAGCGGCTGCTGCCGAGCATGATGTATTTGCGCATGAAGAACGCACCGAGTGAATGAAAAAGTTTATTGCATAAAAAAAAATTCGTTATTAACCTTTATAATCGCTTTCTTCTTCTTTTATTTAATTAATTAATTTTCTTATTTTCTTGTTTCTTATTTTTTTCGCGTATGGTATTTACCCTTTGATTATTTTTTTTTAAACGATTTTCAATCATTAGACATAGCTGTACTGCAATTGGGGACATAAATCTATATGTGGCTGCCAGTGTAATTAATATTTTACCAATGATTGATTTTTTTACATATTCCCAAAATGAGGACGATGGCACCGCAATTCACAGAGACTTAAATTATCGCTCATCGCTCGAGAGACTAAAGAGCATGAAAATCAGATATTATTTCCAAAGGATTTTTTTTCGATTTTTCCTTTAATCATTTACTGTCAACTCATGTTTCGTTTCATTTGACGTATATATTAATAAATATATTTATTGTAATCATGAGGAGAGTGTACCCTTTCCTTGATAAAATGAGTCATATTAAATGCGGTTCTTTCTTCTAAATTAATGAGAAATTTCAATAAATATTCAGTTTGTAATATCCTGTTGTCAATTTATTACAAGTACGCATATATGATATTGCCATAAAAATCATTAAAACATAAATGCGAAAAATATAAAATTTTATCGGTTAAATTTAATCAAATTCTGCTTGTTCTTTATCGTCATAGGCAGTGATATTCATATGAAGACGGGATTTCTTAATATTATGATGTTCGTAAATACTTGTTTAAATTTCTGTAGAATATCTTTAGGTCGAACGATTTATAAACTGCTGCGGCATAACGCTGCAAAAAGAAATCAATATTGACATTGTAACGTTCACTTCCGCAAGTGTGTGCACCGTTTTTTTTAACAAACATTAAAAATTATTAAAAACTTAATTACTTTTCTTACATTACAGTGAGGCAATATTATGTGTATCCGCGAATTTAACGTGTATGCCGCTTTTTTTAAAAAACTTAAAAGTACTCGATTTTCCTTAAAAGACTAATATATTTTTTTTACATATAACTACAGTGAGGTAATATTATACATATCCGCTTTTTTTTAAACAAAAAGTTAAAAATATTCCATTCTCCTTCTTAAGGATAAAAGCCTAACTTCTTGATTTTACAGTACAGCAAGGTATACGATTATATATATTCCAAAACTTCGAACCCTATAAAAAAAATTTCACACTATACTCTCTAAATCTAAAAATATTGAATATTCACATATTTATTATGTGAAAATAATTTAACTTACAAATATGTGAAAATTCACTTTACTATTTTTAATATGTGAATATTAACATATTGAATCAGAGAAATTTGATTTCAATTACTCGAATTTGTTTCACATATGAAATATGTGAATATTCGCATTTAATTAGTGGACGTTTGTTCACCTTTTCAAAATGTCACTATTCACATTTAATACGTGAAATTTCACATTTTCAAATTTAAAGAGTACGAATAACTGTTTCTCAAAATTTCGGATAAATATAACAAACGTTTCAGGCTCGGCTCCTTCGATCCCCAAAAAAATAAAATTTTTCACACTATATACGAATAGTGTTTTAACATCGAGCGATTTGCTCTGCTCTAAATTTGCCATCATAGACTCAGCTCCTCCGATCCTCAAAAAAATAAAATTTTCGATGCTATATTCGAATAGCGTTTTAACATCGAGCGATTTGTGCAGCAATATTTCGCATTAATCGAAGGAAAATTTCTGCTCTAAATTTACCATCACAGACTCGGCTCCTCCGATCCTCAAAAAAATAAAATTTTCGATGCTATATTCGAATAGCGTTTTAACAGCGAGCGATTTGTGCAGCAATATTTCGGATTAATCGAAGGACAACATCGGGTCTAAATATATCATCACGGGCCCGCCGAAGCTTTCGATGCTTTCAATTAAGCTCTAAGCAGCTGTCAGCAATGTGTGCACGATGTACACAAAACGATAGCACAATAACGAGAGCCAGCGCCTGGTCAAAGGGTGGAAATCTAAAGGGGGGAAAAAATATGTCGACGCCGGGGCGCGAAAAGCAACATTACTCGAGATCGATAGAAACAATAAAAGGCGAAACGCTGGCGGGGAATGATCGGTGTGCCTTGCCGGGAGGATCGATCGAGCTGCATAATTAGCTCCGACGCCCCGACGTGTCACACAGAAGGTCCTCGGGCTCGCGCCCCTCCCCCGTGTGCGACGAACTTTTTTACCCCGTTTGTACTGCGTTGTACACGTACTTAGCGCGTGAAAAACGAGGCGTAAAAAGCTCGAGCGGCCGGTCCGCCGGGCCGCTGTCCAGGGAGGCCTCAGTGCTCGTTTGCGCGCGTTCTGACTTGCTTCTCGATTCGAGCCCTTTCGCTGCTTCTACTTAGTTTCTCATTTTTCATTTTTTTTTTTTTTCAAAGCGTTTCTTAATTTCGACGAGGATCGGTTAGACAACGCGGGCATAATGGCGACGACTGACGGTGAATCTGTGCCAGGAGCTGCACGGTGATTTTTTTTTATTCTTGTACTTTCCGAGCTTTTCGTTTTGTCTGTTGAACGCAACGTTTTTGTTTGGTCGGTGGAGGACGAATCGTCTGTTTTTTTTAAGTTGAATACATTTATTGGGCTGCTGAAGTTTATTCATCTTAGTGTGTGCAACAATGTGATGTAAATTTTGTTGAGTCTTTAATTTGGAGACGTGACTTCATGAGTTTGTATTTAATTTCTTAAAATTTCTTCTTATACGTGTGCGTAGTTTTGTGTTCTCTTTTTTGAAGGAAATTGAAAAATTGCCAATGAAATGTTCTGTGGCAAATGTTGCTCCTGGGAATTCCGTCGAAGGTAGAATAAATAAGTTCAGACTGCTTGCGCTTTTTCGAATTCATGTATAAGTATGAAATGTATTTGTAAAGTTTTTAAAGCAAATTGCAACTAAAAATTACTTTTACTCACTGAACCAGAATTTTTAACAAATGTTTTACCTGATTTTTTTCTTTAAAATTGCATACGGATATAAGTAAATAAAATTTTAGTGAAATAAGTAACACGATAGAAAAAAATTACTAAGACTAAGGGTGACGTGTACCTATTGATTAAATATTACTATAATGTATGCAAATAACTGTGCGTCATTTGAGAACATTTTAAACATTTTATCTGGAGAAAAAATTTTCACAATTCGGATGCGTTTGATATTGAAATGTTTAAGGAGCTCGCATTTGAAATTTAATTCTGCCGCTTTGAGCAACGACAAAATTTATATTACATTTTTAAAATATTTACTAACAACTTTTCAGCGTTTTGTTTTATTTTTTATTTATTGTATTTATAAAATTGACAGTGATTAAAAATGACCCGGAGTTGTAAATGCTTCACGAAGTTCAAAAAATGGACCAAAAAAAAGAAGATTACAATACCAGACGTGGTAGATGTATCTTTTTTACCAGTTCCAACTAAAAAAACATAAAAAATGGAAAGCGCAAAATTTGAAGCAACGGGAAATTATACTGAAATTCCAAGTCATATTCGAATTACCACCTACAATGTGAGTTATCGGTTTTAGAATATATTCGTCGCAATTCTTTTTTACAGTGCATTTTTGTTTATTGTTTTATTTTTTTTTGTCAGGACTGGCCCTACTCTAGATACCGAGAGGTAAATGGCACGATCATAGGGGAAGGTTTTGCCTTCGAGATTCTAAAATTGATTCTTCGAAGATATAACTTCACCTACACTATCGTACCACCAGAAAAAAATGCCATCATCGATGATAACAAGAAAGGCATGATGAACTTGTTAAACACAAATGTAATTTTTTATATAATTCTCCATCTTAACAATCACTTTTAAATGCTTAAGTACAAGTGTTACCTGTAAAATGAAAACTTATCCATCGTGTGGTAACATTTGGCTAAGTATTTGAAATTAAATTACTTTACTATTTACAAGTCGAAATTAACGAAATTTTAGGAAGTTGACATGGCGGTGGCCTTTATTCCGATTTTAAGTGAATTTCGAAATTTCTGCGATTTTTCTGCATCTTTGGACGAAATGGACACAACGTTTTTATTGAAAAGGCCACTCACTTCCTCCTCGGGCTCCGGACTATTAGCCCCTTTCAGTGAAACTGTTTGGATTATGATCTTCGTTTCTCTACTGATCGTTGGCCCTGCAATTTATTTAATCATCCTTTTAAGGTGGGCTAATCGTTTCTTTATAAAACGAGGAATTTCGTTAAATTATTTTGTAAAAATATTAATAATTAAATAAAAAATTTAATTTTTTGGATAGATCGAAATTCGTAAAGGACGATACGGCCAATAAGTACACGATTTTGTCCTGCATGTGGTTCGTTTACGGAGCTCTGTTAAAGCAAGGCACATCCGTGTCACCTGTCGGAGGTAACGATTCTGTAGCAAATGAGTGCAGAAAGGTGGAATACTAAAATCGTCGATAATTTTTTTTTAGATTCTACACGCTTGGTGTTTGCCACTTGGTGGATTTTTATCACTATATTGACCTCCTTCTACACGGCCAACTTGACAGCCTTTCTGACTCTATCCAAATTTACTCTGGCTTTGAATAGTTTAGAGGATCTGCTGCACAATCGTTATTATTGGTTCATGCTCGCTGGTTTGCCCATACAAACCTTATTAAAATATGTGAGTAACTAAAATCTTAATTAAATGCGCCTTTAATCCTTCGAATATTATTATTATTATTATTATTATTAGTGAATTAAATCGTTGTCACAAATACATTGGAGAATTATTCCGTAATTACTGAGAAGTTACGTATAGAAAATTCTAAGCTTTAAGTTTATAATTTTTTCTTTGCAGCAATATCCTGAGACTAAACCACTCATAGACTCACAAGTCAGAGGCCTGGGTTACATATCCGATCAAAATTTACAGTATAAAGCCATTCTTGAATATACTAGTAAGTAGAAACAATTATTTTCCGCAATTTACGACAAAAATGTCTAGGTAAAAGTTTAAGGTGGCATCTGATATTGCACGAATATGTTTTTTTTAATAAACGAAGATGTAAAAAAAAGTATTTTAAATCGACCCATAAAAATATGAAATTTTTAGATTCGAGGGTATTCGTAGCAGACCGAGCGCTCGCTGAACTAATAATTTTAGAGAACTACAAAAATAACACAATGATGGGATTGAAAGAAGAGAAGCGCTGTCCTTACGTAATAAGCGAAAAAAATGCTCTCCCCAAAAGGCGGGCCTTCGCCTTCGCCAAAAATGCGAAATTTCAAGTGCCGTTTAACAACGAGTGAGTGAAAAAAAAAGAGAGAAAAATTGAATTTTTATGAACTATCAATATTAATTAAGTAAATTTACACGATGTGAATTATTTTGTTAGATTGATAGCAGCAGTGGAGGGTGGGCTGGTTAAGCACTTCAAAAATGAACATCTACCGGAAGCTCGGGTATGCCCATTAACTTTGAATTCGAAAGAAAGGCGATTAAAAGTTTCAGATCTAGTGATGACGTTTAAAGTCGTCTTCGCCGGCATGGGAGTTGCTATAATCATGTTCCTTTTGGAAGTGTTCTCAAGGTAAATCATTGACTTTCTTAAATTTGACGTTGATTAAGTCGATAAATAACATTTAAATTGTTTGTGAAGATTAATGCGCAAGTGTCTCAACTTGGATTGCATTCGTAAGTGTTGCCGAAGTAGCGAAATGAAAATGTCGTCGGCCGCGGGCGAGACTTGGAAAGGCGAGTCCAATTTCTGGATAAGGACACCTCCGCCTCTCTACCAGAACGAGGATGTAGTTAACTATAAGACCCAGTCGATCAACGGACGTGAATACTACATCATCAAGGAGGAGACTGGCGACCAGCGCTTAGTGCCGATAAGAACGCCATCAGCTTATCTCTTTCAGTACATTCACTGAGGCGCTTGGTGGTTTGGTTCAAAGAAATTATAGATTGAATTTTCTATTACAAACTCATTTAGACTCACTTTTAATACTTTTTGGTTCAAATCTTGTCTTGAGTAATTCTTAAACGTTAAACAAAATCACTGGTTGCTCATGAATTTTCGATGATAGTGTGATACTTTCTTGGAGAGAAATAAAAATAATTATATATATTCACTTATACTATTCAACATTTTGAAGGTGGCAAGTTTTTTCTTAAAAATTATTTTAATGTTGTATAATTTCTACAATCAAATTTACAAGAAAAAGAACAGGTCATTTAGTTTACGAATCCAGTTAAAGCTTCTCACTGCATTGGTGATACAGAAAAAAGTGAAATTAAATCATTTTTTAAAAATTCAATATTTCAATTTTTATTAACAATAAATTATAAAAATTAAAGTAAAACGGACACTATTGGATAAAATATAAAACTTTTATTTTATAATTTTGGCCCACTTATAAGTAGCATAAAAATATCACAATTTACGATGTCTACTACCTTGAGTTTTATCAAATGCATTTGATGGTACAATTCACTCAATCAGAAAAAGAAATGAATATTATTTAACATTTAGATAAAGTTCAAATTACATTATGTGAAACATCGTTTAATTTACTATTTTTGTGTGATTATGTAAGAGTTTTGAGTGAGATTAATAAAAAGGTTAAATATGCTTTCGACAAACAACATACCTTACCTTTCTTTAACCTTCACTTTTATTTTGACTATAATATATATAATTTTGTTAAATTATATTAAAAAGCTTACTAATGTTTTCTTTTTTCACATTTTAAAAGAAACATTCACCAATTATTAATATTTCTTTGTATAAGTTATTTTATATAGCTTGTAAGTGCTTACTTAAGTTCAATAGCATTAAAAAATTAAAGTTAATTAATTGAGAATAAATCTTCAAAAAACAATATACATTTACAGGATTTGACGATTATTTCAGAATTTTTTTTACAAAATAATGAAATGTAAGAATAAAAATCTCAACTGTAAACTATAAAATGCTATCTTGTATTATCTTTATATCTTGTTAAGTTCTTAATTTAATTTAATACTATAAAATATGTCTGTACATATAATACAATTAAGCTTTATGGTAGTATTCTGTCTTATTCAATAAGTATCACAAAAGTACCATTCAACTATTACTTTACTATTATAAAAAATATTTACCTTTTAGTACTTTTGTATAGATACTTTTTAAATGTTGCATATATGTTCAATTAAGATACAGTCAAACTTAACGCATCTTTTTTTTCTTCATAAGAGCTTTTCTTTTCTTTTCTAAAGCTTCTTGTCTAATATCTTCAAGATCTTCCATAATTCCTATTTTTGCAGAAACGAACTCCTCTTTCAATTGTTGCGCAAAATTACTTTCCATGGCAGCATCATCAGCATCATCTAGGTCTCTGTACTTACTTTTATCGTAACCGAATATTTCACTAATGTATTTGCTAACATCTTGGCCATCCTCTTCAGGACCATCATCAATAAAATCATCCATTTCTGAATCATAATCTTCATCATCTGTATCATAAATACGTCCTGTAAAAATAAAAAAAAATATTATCATCATAATAATTCTTTAATAATTACTTATTAAAGTCAAATAAAAATTAAACATACGTTTATTAACTTTTAATTTAGATTTAGGTTTAGACATCCTCACATCCGGAGGAGGAAATTGTCTTGGTCTAACATCAGCAGGGGGAAACTGACGAGGTTTAACATCCGATGGTGGAAATGGTCTAGACTTAACACCATTCAATGAAGTTGGTTTTGAAGGCCCACTTTTTGATGTCAATGAAGATGATGAAATTTTTGAATCTTTCATTTTATTTCCCAATGACTTTTGTGATTGAGAACTATTTAATTTGCTATCATCAATTTTTCTATTTTTATCCAGATTAAGTTTTTTCTTTTCTTCTTCTATACTACGTCGCATTTCTTCTAATTTTCTTTTCTCTTCTTCTAACTTTCTGCGCTCTTCTGCTATCGCATCTTTCTCTGATACTTTTGATATTTGGTTTTTGTAAGTTCCATTACTTTTTTCTGTAGATTTTACTGCTCCGTTAGATTTTTCACTATATTTGTTTGTACTATTATTTGTCTTTTCTTTTGGTTTATTTAATGTGCTACTCTTTTCTGTAGATTTGTTGAGTATATTACATTTATCTACAGGTTTGTCAGATTTTTTAGCAATTACTGGCAGTTTGGGAGCAGTCTTTTCATGACTTACATCAGTAGACGGCTTTGAGCTACTTAATTTTGGAATTTTTAATGGAACAGATTTACTACTATCAGATGAAGATTGCACTGGCTTAGAACTAATACTTTCTGGATTCCGACTTCTTTGTTCTTTTTTATCCCGCCATTCTTTTTCTTTTGCATACTCCTTCATCTGCTTCTTTGTCATTAATCTTTCAGGTTCTTCTTTTGGTTTTGGTTTTGGTTCAATTTTAATAGGCTCATGTTGTTTCTTTTCTGCTAATTTAAGTAACGATGAAAAATCCATTGGTGGAGGCATAGGTTTTTTCTTTACTTTTGGCTTTTCTTCCTTTTCTGTTTCCTTTTCTCTTTCTCTGTCCCTTTCTGTATTATCACAATCATCATGGTATTCTCTTACTTGCTTGTCATCTGCCTCTGATTCTTTGTGTTTTCTTTTTCTCCTGTGTGGAAGAGATTCTTCTAGTTCTTGTTGCTTTAAAGCTTGTTTAACTCGGTCTTTTGTTGAAGCTATATCTTTTACAGTTTTTTTACCATCATTGCTGAATAAAGGTTTTTCTGGAGGCAGGTTACTATATTTGTTCATTAACTTGTTATAAAAAGCCGATGCTTCCTGTGAAACATACCCGTAATCATCTTCATCACACTGTGATGGCCCTGAAATAAACAAGATCAATTAAAACAAGTTTAAAAAAATATTTACCATTTATAAAAAATTATTTAGTATTATCATTCAAAGAAGATATATTAATTAGTTCAACTGCCATACATGGTTTTGAAACAATTCAAGTATAAGTTTTATAAATAGCACCTAACCTTAATCAGTACTACAGTAGCCAATACTGTACTAATGATATTTTTGGTACACTATTTTCAAACTACTAAATAAAATAATTATAAAACAAATAAAAATAATTAATTAAGTAAATAAACATATTACTGGAATTGATATATTATTAATAAAAAACAAAAATAAATTATAAAACTTTTATACAAAACCAGTCAGTTTCTTAAAGTATTTAAGAAATTTAAATTAACTTACCAGCTAAAGTAACTGCAGTATTTTCATTATCAATCGCGTCAGCCAAAACCGATTTGTTAGCTGCTTTGCAGACCTTTAAATGCTTATTGATGCGGTTCTGAGCTTTCTGATCCCTCAGTGACAGTAGGTTCTGCTTTTTTTTCTTCTCTTCCAGAGCCTTTTGCCGCTCTTCCTCCTCCTTTCTGGCCAGGAACTTCTTAATATTGTCGGACAATGACTTGGACTGTTTATTCTCTTTCTTAGGTGGTGTAAACTTTGTCTGATAACAAGCCTTGGATACATGCTTCTTTTCGTTCTTCTGCGCAACACTGAGCAGCGTCCCAAAATCCATGATTGCAGCTCAGAATCCAGTCTCTTCCCTTCTCTCTCAGCTCCTCGGCACTCAACTATAAAACAAGAAAGATTGTCAGCAGAAGGCAGACTGGTTAGGTGGAGCACTTGGTGGACGTCTGCTGCAAGGCGTGATTACGTCGTTCCACTCGACTTCACTGTCGACGAGTCGATGCATTCGACAACTCACACTGTGGAATGCACGTGGATACTCCAGCTTCAGTCGCCCTGGCAAATCTCACCAGCCGTTCGAGAAAATTCGACCGACAAGCGAACGACGAGTTCACAGCTGGGATGCTTTTACGAGGCCACGGATGAGATGAGAACGACTCGAGTGACCATGAGAGTCGCGCGATTCTCGCTGGTGCTGGCGAGTAGCAACGGCTGCTGCGAGGAGATTTGCCAAGGCGAAATTCTTACGAGTCGTTGTCCCCTGCGTCTTGTCCTTGCGGAGTTTTCATTCGAGGCGTTCGTACAGCGACGATAAGGTGCCTGCTGCGAAAGTGCCAGCACCACCCGTAACGAATATCGAGATCGAAGTTGACACTATTCTACTGCTTTTTTGTCGCGTTCATCGATGCCGTCTCGCCATTTTCCTTTCGGCTCGTCGTGCTCGTCTCACAGTGCTCGCACTTTTACTTTCACATTAATGCCTAATTCCTCTGCTCATTATAATTTCTTAACAATAAATATACTTGGTGTAATCTGCTTTTATCGAGAGTGCAAGATGCAGCGAGCTACTGCGCTTGCGCATGATTCCGGCAGTTGTGCCAACCTCGCAGAGACAGTATATTAAGTGCTGCCACCACGCAATAAAAATAGGCGGCAAAATTTGAATCTAGGTATGCGCGTTTTATTAAATTTGATGTTTTTTATACACAGAATTTTATCTAACGTAAATATAAATTGTTATTGCTACAAGTTATGAAGTATACGATAACGAGTTTCATTATTTAAATAAATAAGTATTGAGTCTTCCATTATAAAATTTATTGCATAATGTTTATTGAGATGTTTACTTGTTTAATAAATAAAGAAATAAATTATCTAGAAGTGGTACCGCACACTCTTAATTATCGCGGTATTCCGGTTATTGAATTTTAGATTTTAGTGTCAAAAGACTCGAAAAGTAAGTCACCGATAGGAATATTCGAGAAGTGGAGCGATGTCCATGTAAAGTATAAGTGCTTAGATTTTATATTCGCGTAAACGACAGCTATCGATAAATATTAAGTCGGTGCACACGGTTCTCTATGGCTTATCGCGTCATGGATCATCCGCGATTCCGGATCTATCGTCGGATCGCCAGAAAACTCCAACAACTAACAAGGCGAATATAGATAGCAACAATTAGCTTTATCAGCTGCGACTAGAATTCACTCTATTTAATTTTAATAAGCGTGTTTACGCATTTTTTTTTCTCAATTTATTTTAAGAAATTATTTAAATAAATTTAAACTAAGTAATTATTGAAAATACTAGAAAAATGCTAAAAATCGTATAGGTAGAAGTTGCAAAAAAAAAAAATTCAAAGGATATAACTATTGTGATATAATTATGAATGTCACTTACGTATATAATATTGGTGTATCATACGTGCACCTGATCAAGTAGTGATCTTGGTTTCAAAGTCATAGGCTGACTGTCAGCCGTAACGGAGGCAACACCTTGCATACACAAGTATACATTCGTACTTGAGCCCTCCTTGTACTTGGTCATCCTTGCGTTTGAAATTATGATGAAACTGTTTTCAGGCCCGGTCATCTAAATAAGAAAAAAAATATTAATTCGCATAAAAATAGTTTAATCGATTTGCTAATAAAATATTTGTAATAATCTAATTCTATTAAGTGACTACAAGGACTCGAGATCAAAGATCAGTTCCAGACAAAAATTAAATTAAAAAGTCTGCTTGCACCGGCCAAAGTGAGCGTAGATGCTTTTGATCTAAACCGGCTGAAGCTGAAAAATAAAAATTGATAAATATTTTCAAGGAACGCACAAATCGGTATCGGAGGCTCGCCGATTTTACGTGAATCGTCGCGAGTAAAAAGAAAACGTAATTTATAGCCTGGAGGATCAAAAAATTCGCTAGTGAACTTGTGAAATCGGCGAATAATAGGCCGATCGTACAATTAGCCCGCGGTAAAAGTGCACTGCCGCCGTTTGTTTCGCTCCGCCTCTGCCGTTTCGTTTCGCGGGCCTTCCGCGCGTTCAGCTTTTACAATGAGAGAATCTCATTGACATTGCCCTTGCGCGATCGCTTCGACTATGGACGTAACGAGGATTACAAAAGAGCTCGATTGCCCCGCTTTCATTGAGGATTCTATCGATTTTTTTTTCTACCTCGTGAGCATTCAAATCGCACTTTAAATACTATTTAGTCTTGCAAATTTTAATATTATTATGCTGTGCAAAATTTCAGCTGTTTAAGAATATCTCATGGTCACTTTTAAGAAACTTAAAAATCTAATATAGACACCGAACAAAAAACAGTAGTTTTTTCTGTTTCGCAACAGTAATATCCAAGAAAAAAAGTAAAAATGCTTTGTATACAGTCAATAAAATTAACGTTTTTTTAACGTAGATCTTACTTCACAGAAAAGTGGATTTGACAGTTCTGTAAAATTCTTTCTAGCAGCAGCAGATTCTATTAAAAAATTCGAAAAGTTTAATTAACTTGCAATTTCACACACACAGTTAAATCGACTGTGATGTAAAAAGTAGAAGTTACTTATTTTTTCTTCGGTGTAGTAAATGTTCGTACACAATTAATCGTAAATATAAATATTTCGTGGAATAGAGTGCTTAGTTTATTCATCTTGCAGTAGTTTACGTTTATTTTATTAGCGAGCCGTACATTGTACTCGCACTCGCCGCTCGGGGAATAAATAAAGCTACAGGGATAAAAAAAAAAGGCGCAGGACGGTGGTATCCTGCCTCAGGCTCAAATCACCGGAATCAAACGTTCCGATGGGTTATTTTCCAATCGACGAGCCGAAATGAGCCCACCGTGTCTATCGAGCGATTAGACTCGCTGACGCTGGTGTGCGCTGGCATAGTCCTGCAGACACGCCGACGACTGGCGGACAATAAAAGGAAAAAAAATTCGATCGAGGAAGAAGAAAAAGGCCTCCTCCCTCGATTGCAATTTTTTTACCAGTGCCCACGGCGTCGGAAGCTACTTTGAGTACCCGGTATAAGACGATCCCAAGGTGAGCTTCAACACCCGCGACATTCCTTCTAAATATCAAACAACAAATTTACGTTGTTTTCTTATATTACACGGAGAGAAAATTTCTTGTAAAAATTTGTATACTGCTTTGTATCGCAGGGACTGCCTCGACAAATAAAAAAATATTACTAGACTTACAGTAAATTTTACTAAATTTGCTAAGATTTACTAAATTACTAACTACAATTATTAAATTATAGAAAAATGTACTGTGATTCTAGATAATGCTATAATTTACTCTAAGAATAGTAATATTTTGTAGAAAAAATTTGTCATTTGTTAAACTAAATTTGTTATACACTCATAGTCGAATTTACTGCAAGTCTTGCAAATTGTACTACACATTCTATTAAAATTTTTTATTTTTCGAGTCTGTCCCTCCGCGTTACAAAGCCGTACAGTAATTATTACTAGAACTTTTTCCTCCGTGTACGTAAAAGATAATCTCCAGCAAAATTATAAAATAATTATGGTTATACAACGAAATGGAAATCTTAACTTCCTTAAAGAGCCTTATACAAAAAAAGCGCAGGAGAGGAATGCTGAAAGTGTAATAAAAAAAAGCAAGAGAGCAGGAACTCTTAATTCCTGAAATCAGGCGCGATAAGCGCTTACACTTTCGATAGCCGGGGCGCGCGGGATAAATTAGCCTCCGCCGGAGTCGAGGGAGAGAGCAGCGTGTGCCGGCGTCGCGTCTGCGATCGACGATAAAGCCTCTTCGTATCGTGCGGCTTGTCCTCGGCGTCAGCGCCAGCGAGACCGAGCGATCGGCCGAGTCTCGGCCGATTGTCTTGACCAGGCGTTTACAGCCGAAGGGGACGGGGACATATTCGCACGTCCGACATCGACCAGGCCGGACCCCCCTGCACCCTCCTGGAGCGCGGCACACCGGAGTCGCTTTTTCAGCTTCCACCGCTAGCCCCCGTTTTTTTGTGAGTACAGACGCATTCCAGATTTAGCAACTTCTTTTTTCGTTTTTATCTCGAGAGATATTCCAGTATGTGTTATGATCACCGCGGCGGATAATGGGATTAATGGGGTTTTTGTGTGTACAAACGCATTCCAGATTTAGCAACTTTTTTTTTCCATTTTATCTCGAGAGATATTCCAGTGTGTGTTATGATTAGCGCGGCGGATAATGGGTTTAATTGTTTAATAATTAATTAGGTGGAGCTATATATACTCGCGCTTTTTTAATGCAGACGCTTTTCGTCGATTTCGTTGACTGAGTGATTTTAATAACCTTTTGTGTATCGAGTTTTGTACTTTCAACATCAGCCGTCACCGCTGTGGTTGAAAAAAAAAAGCGAAAGCGCGCTGGGATAAGAGAGATAAGATTTTTTAAATAAACAGTTTTGCATGTACTTTTACACGCACAATATGATTTTATATTGTTCTAAATTCGTGACGGCTATTTGGGTCTTTTGAGAAATATGTCAAATGCGAGGAACCTGCGCCAAAAATTTAAATTTAGTTGCGCAAGTCTATTTAGTATTTTACAAAATGCGGGTTAGCGACCTAAATAATCAATATCTTAATTTTGAAGTACCACACTTTTCTTCGTTCGTTGTTATACCTTTTGTTTTTCGCATTCCACGTGATGCTTTATAATTTTTTTATTCCAAGGCGTTTAGAGAAAAGTTATTTTCCTATATTGTGAAGATTTCAATGTTCGATAGGCCAGTTATTATCTCCATATCTCTTCTCTTTTCGATAAGTCTTTATCAGTAAGTACATCTTCTTATTGACGCTTAATCTGTGGAAAGATAATAATAATATTGTACTTTATTTAGTTCCTTTAAGTCGTGAGTATATTTTTCAAAAGGAAAAAAAATCAAAGAACCCAAACAAATTCGAATTACTTAAAACTATATTTAATCGCTTGTATACCGAGAATTTTGGGTATAAATAAAAATTTATAAGAATGGATAAAAAAATAAAGGTTCGAAAATTTAATCCAACACTTCCTTTCTAACAATTTAGCCTGGATATAAAAAAAGGCGAAAGATAAGTGTGAATTGATCGGTGAATGCTTAAAAGAGCGGAGACATTGTTGCTCGGCTGGCGGTCCGTTGGAGCCATTAGAAGCGAGCCCGGATGCTCGTAACGAGGCGCGAGGAGAGCAGGGCTTCCGCGCACTGCTTCGACCAGGTTCAACATTATGTCAACGATCAGCCGACAGGCGTCATGTTCTCGCTTTTTAACTAACCGACGATTAGTTAAAAATCGTCGCGATCAAACCCTTTTTTTTAACAGATGACCGTACCGTTTAATTGTGTACGATGTAATATATAAATAATTATGTGCTTCTAGTGCTGTAAAATACAAAAATTAATTTAAATTATTCAATTTATTTAATTTATTTGATAAATAATACAAATATACTTGTATTTAATAAAGCAGTAGAACATCTCACTGTTTTACATTGTAAATATATGCCTTTATTAAAAAAGTTAACAAAATGCTACTTTTTTACCTGAAATCATCATTTTTTTTTATCTGGTACTTGCTTAAACTAAAGTGGATTTTACGAGTGCTGGAATCTAGGCCAACTCCCCGCGAATTCGCTCTCCTAATCTCGGCGATTGATACTTTGCTTTACGTAAGTGAAAAAGTCTCGTTAACCCACGCGCTTACATATTTTATTAATCATCTGAAATTAGAAGAGGAGTTGAAAATTCAAGTTTCAAGTCCCTCGGCCGTGACTTATATAGCAATTTAGCTTGGGCCTCTTGAAGCACTTATGCGTACGAATTATTATATACTTTAAGTCCGAATGATTACGCTGCTAAAGGGGTGCACGATAAAAGCAGTTACAGCACTATAAAAGAACATTTATGTGTCCTATGAAAAGAAAGAAAGCACTTACATTTTATTTATTTTCTTTGTCGTCTACAATATTCAAATGAATTGGTAGAAATAATTAATTCTTTGAAACTCATAAATTTTCTTTCATATGATTATCAAACTTACAAACTGAACATTTTTTTTTCAACAATGATGAATTTCGTTCAGTCCACGTGTCGACGATAAATCGTACGCAAACTGGCGGAAGCTGAGAGCTTTGTTTTAATTTTAATTTCAAATTCGTTATTTGTTATTGTCTCGTTCACCTACAGAATATGTGCATTACAAATCAGGTGTATCGGAGATCAATTTTCTTCCACGGTCTATGTTAATTTTATTATAGTGTAAAATCTATTTGAATATAAAAACATTTCTTTATCGATTAATGTTTTCTTATATATTAATGAATAAGTATCGAAGTACTAATAAGTGAATCAAAGATCAATTTTCTTCCACGGTCTATGTTGATTTTATTATAGTATAAAATCCATTTGAATAAAAATATTTCTTTCTCGATTAATTTTTCCTCGTGTCTCAAAAAGTCCACACATGAGAAGTTCGCGCTTGAAAAAAACTTGTTAAAATTCTATAATTATAATCCGCTGGGTGTGTTTCTAGCTCAATTGATTATTCTAGTTCTTTCAAAGATCTGCTTTAAACTTGATTTTCGAGGCTCGATCGAGTAATCGAAGAAGCGCTATTTTCGAAGAAGAAAAAAATTGAGAAAAGAACTCGTCGAAAGGCGGCTCTTAGTCATCGACGTCGCGAAAATAAAGGCGCCCGTATGCGAGAAATAAAAATAATACAAATAATCGTTTGGGGGGCCAACTGCAACACACAACAAAGTGACAAAGTGGCCATCCTTCCGGACTACAATGCAACGATTGCGCGCGATAAGCCGCTGGTAAACAAGCGTAAGCCGAGCTCGTGTGTCGGCCGTATAGGTGTGACTCGGTTGAAGAGCGGGAGTTTCGAAGCTCTAAAGCGGCGACGTGCGACGGGCACTCGGCCAGTCGAGCGCTCCGCCGGCCTCAGTTAGGTGGTCAGTTTATAGTCAGTTGTCCGCCGACAGCCTCCTCGCATTGTCCTCAAGCGACGCGCGCCGTGCACGATGCGAGCCGACGCAAGCTCCTCTGACGCTTGCGGAACGCGCTGCAGCCTCTTCGCTCTTGTGCGCCGACTTGCAGCCTGACGTTCGGCGTTTACATTCCTTTATCATAGTTGTACGTATGTGGGTATACTGGAACACTTGGATTCCTTGCGTTTTGCGTGGGAGCAGCGTCGTAATGAATTTTTTAGATTTTTTTTTAAATTTGTCTACTTTGATGCGAGCACTGCAATTGTGATTATCTAAGCGAACTTATCGATCAGAAAAATCTGTGTTCTCTGTAGCTACGATTTTTTTTTAATTTTTTTGTTGTAGTTGAAAGCACAGCGATGACTGAAGCGCAGTTATCAATTATTGAAACACTGGCCATTCAGCGTTTGATTTCCTTTCATTCATCTCTTGCTGCTGGCGATCGGCCATACCGCGCGGTAAAATTTAGTGCTTTTCGTCATTTTGACGAACGTCTTTATTTAAATAAACATTTTGTAAACTTCATGGCTATTGCAACTGCATATTTCTTAATTGATTTAAGTAAATAAAAAATATAGATGTATAGTGTGTTCAAATTCTGCAAATACTTGTTTGCTAACGTCCTTAAAAAAAATATAAAAAAATCAAGAATGCAGCGAAAATCCTTTCTAAATCGCTTTGATGGAGAACCTAATCCTTTTAGCAGGAGATTTATCTCCTGCTAGCAAAAAACAAAAACAATCGGAATTCTGAATTTTAAACTACAAAGATCGATTCAGATGGTTCGGTCGACAAAATCGACGATACAATTTTCGTGGATTTTATTTATATTAAGCAAGATATACATTATCCAATTATTCACTATCATTTGTTATTAATATTCATGACTTACAATTATTAATTATAATTCATAATTCACAAGAAAAAAAATATATTATTTCTTTTTATGATTATTCAAGAAAAATATTTTTTTTATGTGCAAACAGTAAATTCTAGCTGCAGTAGATGCGGATTTTGCGGAGTATGCCAAGCTGACAGAAGAAAAGAGTACGTCCCGATAGCCTCTAGACGAACACACGTTAAATATGGCAGTCAAGGAGTGGTTCAGGCGGCTCCAGCCGGTCCAGCTGTATCTCGTGCTCTTCTTCACGATCGCATTCTTCCTAGTCGAGATGGTCGCCAGCTACATCACTCATGCCCTCACGCTACTTATGAATGCCTACCATATGCTTTGCAACATCGTCGCTCTCATCGGTTGCATCGCCACGATCAAGGTAAAAGCAACCCCACTGCTCGATCAATTAGCCGGGAACATTCATTTACGAAATTGAAGCATATAAATTACTTCTGCGAGCGTGACTTTCGATTCTTTTTTATTTTTATCTGCTATACATAAATCTCGCTGTAATTTCGATGCGGCTCATAGTGTGTCACAGCGAGAAGAGCAAACGACACGAATCGCTCGTATGTGCATCTGTGCACGACGAACTTTCACTGAGAATTCTGAATATCACTTCACACAATTTCCCGCGGCAACGGCCATCATTATACGCAGGTTTCTTCTCTTGGGGTACCGCGGGGTGTTTCTATTCCGTAGAAACCAATTAACAGCTTTCTGATGGCAACCGTATGCAATCGCTAATCGCGTCGAGCCTCCAATTCTACAATAAAAAGTAGTGCGTTGAAGAAACTTATAAGTCATTGAAATGAGTTTAATCGCCGTATGTATTTCTAGTATGAAAACGAGAACGACAGGAGCAGCGAGAGTTCGTTAAACTCCCTTAAGACTTCTACGAACAGCTTAGATGAGAAAAGTTTGAACCAGCAGCAACTACCGGCGAAAAAAGCGAAGGTAAATAATCTTATCCTTCTCTTTAATTTTCACGGTTTATCTATGTCTTGTGTAAAATGTACGCAGCAATCACGATCGGAGAAGAGAATGAAAAGTACCTTCGGCTGGGCGAGGATCGACGTGGTGACGATGCTGATTTGTTGCGTGCTGCTCGCCTCCTTCTGTTTCTCGCTGATCGTCGAGGCGCTGCAGACGCTGATTCACATCGATCACCTGGACGAAATGCACCACCCGCTGCCTGTAATGAGCATCGGTGCTTCTGGAATTCTTCTCAATGCCTTCTGCTACTTTCTCATCGGTGGCTACACCTTCAACCAGGGCATCTTCTTGCATTTCACGCACAACGGTGGTGTTATTCTGAAAAGGTAAGTTTAATTATTTGCTTATGCTAAAATAAACAGCACAGCTATTGTAATTTATTTCTTAGTACAATGGTGTCGTTTATATTGACGAAAAAAGTTATTTAAAAAAAAAATTGTTTAAATAAATCTAATAATAAATTGAAGAAGTACATAGTTGCATTGATGCAATAGTGTACTTTATATTGATGCAAAAGCTTATTTAAAAAAAATTATTTAAATGAATCTATTAACAAATTGTAGGAGTACATCGCAGTCAACGCGAGAGGGTGAGAACGATCAGACTCGACGGAGTCCCATTATCCTGCAGAAGAGTCAAGGGATTCGCGAGATGTGCCGAGACGTGTTGGGCTGCGTTTTGGTGATGGTCGCCTCTTGCGTAGTTTATTTCACCGACAGTCATATTGCTAAATACATCGATCCAATTTTCGCCATAGTATCGGCTGTTTCGCTCTTCGTTCTCAGTTATCCATACAGTAAGTGTTTAAAAATCGTGTGAAAATTTCTTCAACGGGCGGGTCAAGCCTATTCAATCAGAATCCGATAGGAATTTTGAAATCCAGGCACCTGTACTGTCAACATTTTTTTAGTGAAAGAATCTGGCATGATTCTCCTGCAGACCATACCGGATCACATCAACATAAATTCCCTGCAAAAAGACTTGCTGGCAGCATTTCCCGACATAGTCAGCGTGCACGACTTGCACGTGTGGCAGCTCAACGGGGCGAAAGTCGTTTCGACTGTTCATATCATTTACGCCGATCCCACGGTGAGCCTTATAAAACTGACTGTACAAAAAAATCCGAAAAGTGACGATTCGTTTGATTTTACTGTTTGCTTCTTCCTATATTTCAGGTATGCGCAAGAATAACCGACCAGGTAACTGCATTTTTCTCTGAAATGGGAATAACTCACGTCACTATTCAGCCAGAATTCAGTAAGGTGCGTGCAACCTCCTCCGATTAAATAAATTTTCACAATTAAATCTACTTTTCTACTCCTAGTATGAAATACATTTTAAAAATTAAATCTACTTCTCTAGTCCTAATATGAAATACATTTTAAAAATTAAATCTACTTTTCTACTCCTAATATGAAATACATTTTAAAAATTAAATCTACTTTTCTACTCCTAATATGAAATACATTTTAAAAAGTAAATCTACTTTTATGCTCCTCCTACACGGAGAGAAAAGTTCTATTATAAGTAAAAAAAAAAATTACCAAACTTGCAGTAAATTTTGATGAACTTATATAGTTAATTTTACTGCTACAAGTACCAGAAAATTTTACTAAACAGTTTTTAGTAAAACGTTTTATTTGTTGAGTTCTACCCTGCGTTACAAAACAATATACTAATTTTTACAATGACTTCTCTCTCCGCTTACGAAATAAGTTTTTTAAAAATGAAATTTACTTTTAAATAAAATTTAAAAACTAAAATGAAAAATCGTAAAATTTCGTACACATACAGATGAATCCACACTACGAGAACGACTGTCTAATTCGCTGCCAAAGCAAGCAGTGCATCACTTCGAGATGCTGCTCAAGGGACGGTTTGGAGGCGGAGCCCCATCAGCACCGTAACATAGTGCACCGGAAGCATGGCTCGAAGGAAATCCTCCCGGCGGCTCCGGAGGTCAACCTGAGGCGCTTCACCGTCAGCTTGAGCGAAGTGAACGAAGTGGAGCAGCGTCGCAGCTGCAGCTGCAGCGAGTCTGTCATCAGTGCAGTGGTCGGTGGCAATTTATGCACCGTCAATGTTGATGTTGTCAAGTGCAGCGCGTCGAGCGAAGAGCTAACAATCAAGGAATGCACGGACGATGCAACGGCGAGCAGTGATGCTTGATCGGCTGCACATTTAATTCACACCGAGAGAATTAGTCGAGATTCTTTTATACATGCACGGAGAAAAATGTCCTTACGGCGGCCGGAAATTTTTCCAATTGCAATTCTTTCGATGTAGTATACATTGCGTCGTTATTCCTGTATAATAGGAAGTTTCTTGGATCGCATACTGAGAGACCAATTTAGTAATTTCAAGAGAATATTTATACTTCAATAGCACTTGTTAAATATTTTATTTTAATGTGTAGCAATTATTTTTTCAAAACTGAACTTAAATTTATTTAGAAATAAATAAATTCGTTTATTTTTTAAGAAATATTTAGTTGATTATTCAAAGAAATATTTAACAAGTATTATTGAAGTAAATACTTATTAGAAATTACCAATTTTTTTATGTAATCGTCGACTGAGGCGAGGCTTTCTTCCTATACAATACTATAGGAAAGTTGGCACTTTCCGACCGGAGGGCAGAAAGTGCGCGATTTCTGCGGTTGCTTTTTTCTATCCGTGTATAATCACCGTGAAGTCACCCTCTTAATTCTTTGATGCGTCAAACGAAAAGACTGGATTGTTTAGTATTAACAGAATTTTTTTTTTACATATATAATAATTACTATCATCGGCGTTTGACACAAACATTTTTATCGGAAATTTTTTCTAAGCAACCAGTAGATGTGTTACGTTACGTACAATTTTCGAGGGTCAGTCTCGAAGCTCGACAGCCTTTATGTATAGTAATCAAAGACTTTATCTGACAATACGATGTCGGCAACGAGCACAAATATGATTAGTAATTGTGCGAAATAAACTAATTGACAGGCCGAACTCGCGTGAGAAAGATGCCTGTGTATTATACATACATATACATATATATAAAAAATAAATATATATAAATATGAATATATATAAAAATATGTATATAAATATACATGTATATATAAAATATATATATACATAAATATTTTTTATTCTATGTACGAATTAATCGATGCGGTCAATAATAATTGTACATACGAACGTCTTATTACATCTTATGAGAGACTCTTTTATTTTAAGCGACGACGTAAATTGATAAGCGTTATCTATTTTCCGACCACATATCGATGAGATGCAATATATTTTGTTATAAACAACTGTGTATATCTTCTTTTATTTCTTTTAATTTTACTGTAATTACACCGTACGTTTATTAATTACATTATACTATATATATATAGATTTGTACGGAACATACTTTGGAAATTGTTGTTTTTATAAAATCATCGTGATTTTTCCAATATTTTATTGAAAAAGTGCACTTATCATTTTTAACACTCCACTTAAATTCCTTTTCGACCGCAAAAAAATGGCTTTTCAAACCACCTCGGCGCGTGTACGTTTATTCATTTTTACAATCGCGATGAATTATAGGTACCATTCGCAAGATATTGCCATAAATTTCCTCACACTGGAAACAACGATGCGAAGATAAAACGAATGCAAACATACACTGAGAGGAAAAAAGTTTATAAAACTGGTTATTGTGGTTAGGAAAAGAGTGACAAGTCTTATATCAAGTGCGAATTTTATATGTATACGCAAAATAGCAATTTTTAGTATCAGAAATTTAAAAAATTACTATTTTAATACTAAAAATCAGTATTGTGCGTGCTAATAATTGTTATTTTCCATACTAAAATTTCTCGCTCGATAAAACTTGTCACTATGTATCGTGGAAATCCTAATCACAATAGTAATTTTTATCAAGTTTTTTCATACGTAATACTTAATTTGGGCTATTACCTTTTACATGAACGAACGTTTAAGGATGTGATTCGATGCGACTAGATGTACGCTTACGGTCGCTCTATTACTGCTCTTTAAATTGCTCGGACAGTGGCCGTTTAACTATTTAGGATAGGCCGAGTGCAATAACCAACGTCGGTAGAAAATAAATCAGCAAATTACTTCAATTCGAAGGTGATTTCTGCGCTATCACGTTGGCATGCATGATGCATGCACGAAGCGAGCATCGCGATACTTTTCGAAGCAGCGCAGCTCTCCAGCAGCGAAAAAATTCTCAGCGCCACATGCCAGTCGCTGCTCAGCTCCGCTGCAGCCGCGTACTTCTGTGAAGCGCGAGGCATACAACATTCGTACGGTTCTATACTCGAGCGCGACGTATACGTTCGGAGCTCGGAGGAGGCGAGGAGTGCACATTGCACTTTCGACGGCTCGAGAGGCCCCCAAGTGGCTCGATTGCAGCGCTCGCGTATACACTCACAAGTTCATTGTTATACATTCTTTCTATCGTCGCTGCGCGCTCTCCTTATTTTTCTTCGGAATCGCGAGCGGAGCTTCGGTGCAAGTCGCGACGTTGGAAGCTATCGTCACGGAGCCGAGGTAAGGACGAGGGGAGGGTCGTTAGCCGGCAGTTTCTTCGTGAAATCCTTGAGTTGACGTGGGGATTGTGGAACCCTGTATGTCATTCCCACGACCTAACCTCGAACGGATTTGAGATTAGCTCCAGGCGATCTGTCGCCTAGTTTCACATTTTTCTTTGTTTGTTATCGAAGTTTCCTTCTCGTAGGTTTCGGACGTTCCTTTGGCACCGGGAGGATGAGTGCGGCGACTACCCATGCCAGCCGGTCGTGAGGGAGCAACGAGGAAATCTTTGTTGCCCCTTGGGTGACTCCACGATGGATGGGCGTGATACGGCTTCCACGCGCTACTTTGCCGAGGTCTCGTTTTGAAGTCCTTTACGCCAAGCAAATCGTTTTGTTTGCTTGTGTATATAAAAGTTGAGCAGCGCTCTTTTATTTTTTTTATTATAATATTGTATAGTTAACTGGAGTGCTTCCAATAATTTCCCGTGAAAAATGAGCCTTAATCTGGTCAAGTTTTTCTCCAAGAAGAAGCATCACAGCACGCAGCCTGTGGATACAGTGGGAGAGATCGGTCTGCCCACAAACGTGTCCCACCAGTTTCACGTAAGCAAGAACGCCGAGACAGGACAGCTAGAAGGTTTACCAGACTCGTGGATTCGTCTGCTCAATACACAGATTACAAAGACCGAGCAAAATGAGCATCCGGCGGCAGCTCTCCAAGCCATCAAGTTTTATAATTATTCAATAAAAAAGAAGCCGACACCTCAGGAGGAGGTGTTTAAGCCTTTTGTTACAGCAGATGTTATCGAAGAGGAGTCCATTGAAATTGATAAGATTTTAGCTAAGAAGTTTAATGCAAGAGACTCGGATGGATCTACTTCGGCCAGTTCTACAGATAGTCAGCTTCAAAGGATACCACCAGATCTTCCTCCAAAGATTAAGAAACCACCAAAACCAGCACCTAGAAAATTTGTTGAACGCAAGGATAAAACACTTACAGAAATTTTGGAAGATCTTAGCAATTATCAAATAAGTGATTACGATCAACTTCCTGAGGATAGCAATGGAAATACCCAACCCGTAGAAAATAATGTTATACAACGAGAAGAAAGTCCAGTTTTGAGAAGAAAAACTAACAATAGTTCAGAACCTAGTATGAGTGATGATGAAGTTTACGATGAACTAAGAAGAATTTGTCACAGTGATGATCCACAATTAAGATTTGAAAGAAGCAAAGAAGTTGGAGCTGGGTCTTCTGGCACAGTGTTCATAGCCACTGATTTATCAAATAATCAGAGAGTAGCCATTAAGGATATTGATTTACCTAATCAACCGAAAAAGCAACTTATGTTAACCGAAATCAAAGTTTTAAGGGAATTTCAACATCCAAATCTTGTAAATTTCCTCAATTCATATCTAGTCGATGATCATCTTTGGGTGGTGATGGAATTATTAGAAGGTGGCCCATTAACCGATGTGGTGACTGAAACTGTGATGAAAGAAGCTCAAATAGCTGCTGTTTGTCGTGAAGTTCTTAAAGCAATAAGCTTTTTACATTCAAAAGGTATCATTCATAGAGACATAAAATCAGACAATGTTCTTTTAGGAATGAACGGAGCAGTGAAAGTAACAGACTTTGGCTTTTGTGCAAATATTGTAGGAGATGAAAAACGGCATACAATGGTGGGAACTCCTTATTGGATGGCACCTGAAGTTGTTACACGAAAACAATATGGTAAAAAAGTTGATATTTGGTCATTAGGTATTATGGCCATTGAAATGATAGAAGGTGAACCACCTTACATGAAGGAAACGCCATTGAGAGCTCTGTATTTGATAGCAGCTATTGGAAAACCTCAAATACCGAGTTGGGATACTCTCAGTCCTCAATTTCAAAACTTTTTAGAAAGATGTCTAGCTGTGGAAGTTGACGATAGAGCATCTGCTGATGAATTATTAATACATCCTTTTCTTGACAATTGTGCAGAGCTTACTACTCTCAGTCCATTAATTCGAGCTGCACAAAAAATTTTGCACAAAGTCTTTTAAAGCTTACATCCATTAGCAATAGGATTTTCCAGTGTTGCACTTGACTATAAAAGGTTTTCATTGATCTTAAATACTGTACTGTATTTCTACTGTCCATTTTTTCATTCCAAGATGCAATGGAATTTTATTAATCAAGGGAATCATTTAAGAAATTTATATAATTTTAATTATTCCGATAAAAAGTATATTTTTAATATCTTTATTAATAGATAGAGATAATGCTGTGAATGTTAGTAATCTAAAGCTAAAACATCTTTAAAATAGATTCTCTTGATAAAATATTTTAGCCTATCATTCTTAAGTTATTCTTAATGAATGTTACTGCATTCCCAAAGCAAAGTCTGAAGTGTGCAATTTTATAAAATTTAATAATAATCATACCTTGTAAGCTATTGCATTTCAAAATCAATGAGGTTGCATAGTTTTTATTCCATTTTAAAGTGCCGTACTTATTTTGATAAATTTATACAAAAGGTTGTAAAAGCGCAATTAGTGAAATGTGCTTTTAGAATCATATCAGAACAAAAGAAAAAAATGGTGTGAATACATTTTTACTTGTGAGATTCAAAAAAATTATAGCATAAAAACAGATGTATTAATTGAAGTATTATTATACAGTACAGGGGACTAAGCGCAGATTGCGACACTTTTTATACACTTTTTGAAAGAAAACCTTTCATATGAATTTACCAAATTTTATATATAAATTTACGTGTGTACTTGTCGTTTGCGAGAATTATATGTTGTAATGTGCCTAAAGAGCATGTAACTGCTCAATGATATTTCAACCATAATACTACTTTAAAAAGTATAATGTATATAAAAATGTATATTTAGGTATTTCATAAATAATAAATTTTAACAAATAAAAAATATTCTTTTAGTTTTTTTTTTAAATAGTTTAACAAAAACAATTTAAAGGCCAAAAATTGTGAACAATAAATATTTTATTTACAAGATGGATCCTTGATTCAACTCTACAACGCCCCGACAATCGATATTGCATACCAATCGCTTCTTCGACTTGTTCCTTAGATAATGTAGCATTTACATAATAGATTATCGAATTCATAATCTGAACTAATTTGTCTAACAACGCGAGCGATATCAGGTCCATAGCGTTCGCGCGTTATGACGAATTAATTAACACCTTTTCAATACTTATCGACGCGAATAAATTTAAGTTATGCATAACAATTGACCCGAAGTCTTAATTGTTATCACTTAACAAGTCCGTACACCTCATATTCCATTAAGAGTTCTCTTTGGCTTGCGGCATTGCAATGACCGTGGCCTGATTAATAACTCGACCTCGATTTCTTTTTTAGTCACGAAAGATCGCGTAAAATTCAACCCTTTACTAAAAAAGAATAGATCGATGTACATTCAGCAGAGCTAATGCTGATTAAATAAAGTTATTTTGATGCTTGAATTTGTCTAATGGTAACAAGCTTCCGTTTGCTGCGACTTCCACATTTACTTTAGCTCGGCAGGATCTTTGTACAATTGCATTACGAGGCAGCTTATAAAACATTTTCACACCTGAAATAAAACTGTACGTCACTAAAGAATTCTACAATAATTGCAATTTTCATTTTTCTGAGTCATTGCAAATGATTCTAGCATAATTATGTATAATGCAACTTACCGATAGTCACACTCATTCGCGCTAATGTCTTCGTGTTTTTGTTCTACCTACAGCTAAGAAGTTAGGGTCTTGCAACATCGCCTGCAAAACTGCAAGAAAATCTGCTGCCTGTTCTTCGTCTATGGCTCTCCTATCGTACGATAGCGTGACGGTCATTGAAACGGCCTTTTTAACAGATATATCTAAAAAATTATTTGATATTATAATTATCGTTCTTAATTCAAAGTTATTGGCTATTTTAAAAAGATTGTAAATCTACCCAGAATTTCACGTCCAGTTCCTACAGCTAGAATAGCTGTTTGAGGTGGGTTGATAATGGCACTGAAGTCTTTGATGCCAAACATTCCAAGATTAGAGATCCTAAATAAAATGAAATGATCACAAATAAATTATGTCTTTAGATTTTGCGAAAGAAGCTTTTAAATTATAAAAAAAAACGTACGTAAATGTGCCTCCCTGGAATTCTTGGGGTTGGAGTTTTCCTTCTCTAGCTTTAGCGGCTAAAGTTTTTATATCATTCGAAATTTCGGCTAACCCTTTAGAAGCTGCATTGAACACAATAGGGGTAATAAGGCCAGTCGGTGTTGAAACGGCAACACATACATCTACTTTTTGTTGAGGAATAACCTGTATTGAATAAATAAATCAATTAAGTCATTCCCTTGTTAATAGTTAATTAATTACTTATTTTATCATTACTTGATCATTTTGATATAATGAATTAACTTCGGGACACTCTAAGAGGGCATGAGCTACAGCTTTCGTCACGAAATCATTTACAGAGACTTTTATATCTTCCGTTCGCAGTTGACTTCGAATTTCGTTGAGTTTATCGATGTTAATATCGATACTGGCGTAAGAATGGGGAATAGTGCTCTAAAAACAAAAATTAAATCAATGTAATAGAAATAATAATTGCTTATTCGATTTATAAAGTTTTCTCAAATTAATAAATAAAAATTACTTTCGATTCTCCAAGTCTTTTAGCAATAACTGCTCGAATATTTGATACAGGTTCATCCTTAAATGTAGAAGGACCTGTTGGCCATGTAGGTCGAGTAACTGTCGGTCCTGCTCCTGCTGCTTTTGATGATTCTTTTGATGGACCTGCAACTATAAAAAAAAACCAATCAACTTTCCAAGAACAATTCTAATAGTCTGAAATTTTGAAAACAAAAAAGTTATTTTCTTATTACCAGTTTTAGGTGCAACTTTCTGTACATTTTTATTTGCAATATATTTCAAAACATCTTCTTTTAACAGTCGATTTGATCGACCAGATCCTTTTACAGCACTTGCACTTAAGCCATATTCTTCAAGCAGCCTTTTTACTGCTAAACCATAAACCCTGCAAGATGAAATTAATTAATTACTTTGACAAAGTAAAAACTGCTTGCTTTAATAAAATAATAAATATAGCATTATTTTTACTGGTCATTGCCTGCTGCTGGTGCACTTGCTTGTGGTGCAGCTACTGCTGCTGCTGCTGGAGCTTCAGAAGGAGCAGCAGCTCCTTTTTTTAATGAGGAAGGAACTACAACTTTGGAAAGATCAAAACCTTTTTCAACAGTAACGGCAATAATATCCCCAACTTCAGCTTGTGATCCTTCAGGAATCTGATTTGAAATTTATTTAAATTAGAAAATTATGAAAATTTGAAATTTCATTTAAAACATGTGCATTCAGTAGTTTACAATCTTTTTCAATATAATAATTTTATAAAATTAGCTTGTAAACTTATTTACCAAAATTTTAGCCAATACTACTTCGTCTTCAATTTCAAAAGTCATAACAGCTTTATCTGTCTGAATATCTGCTAGAGCATCACCAGCTTGAATTTCATCTCCTTCCTTCTTCAACCATTTGATAATTGTACCACTTGTCATTGTCGGAGACAGAGCAGGCATTGCAACATTTGTCCTAAAAGATAAATATTTAGTAGTTTGAATTTTTTCTTTTCATTTGAGTTAAATTAAACCTACTGTCCAGCAGGTATTTCCTGTGGAGGTCCTGTGTCTGATGAAGGTGCAGGTGGTGCTGGAGCTGATGGTGCAGCACCTCCAGCAGGTATTTCAACTGATTTCCAATCTTCATCTGGTTCAACTGTAAGTGCTATTAATTCTCCAACTTTGGCATTTTTACCCTCTGTAACCTTATAAAACATTTGTTACTATATTTCAATAAACAGAAATAGTGAAATTAACAATAAACACTTACAATAATTTTTGCTAATACACTTTCATCGTCAAGCTCTAGTGTCACAACAGCCTTATCGGTTTGAATATCAGCTACAGCATCTCCTGGATTGATTGCCTCTCCTTCTTTTTTCATCCACTTTATAATAGTTCCATTTTCCATGGTTGGCGAAAGGGCCGGCATCATTACCTCTTTTCCTTTCACTACAATAAAGTATAATACTTTTAAAATAATCCATATCGTAAAATAAATACTAAAACTGCTTCTGTTCCGTACCACTCCCACATATTATCAAAAAGTACTACCACTTGGTAGGATAAAAAATAAAAGTAGAATTTACTTATTCTCTTCAAACAAATTTATGCCAGAACGAACTTTAATAGGTATGTAAATAACTTTTGACAGTTTCTGTCTAAATTTAAGGTGTATATGGTTGCATAACAAATTAATACCGCGATCGCCAGCTTTCTAAAAATCAATTAAATCTGCTTTCTCAGAACTGCAAGTGCGATTACAGCAGATCTTCTCGCGAAAACAGAGGAAAGAAGAAAAAAGACGCGAGTCAAGTGGAGGCCACTTTAGAGGACGAACTTGTGGATGGAAGATAACCTAAGAAAAGTTTGCCCGAGGAAGGCTACTGACCGTCCAGGATCCAACTCGTGTGGAAGCATAGCCGCTGATAGTGTTCGGGTAATCGAATCCTCGGTGCGAAGTGCTGGACTCGTTTGACGACGAGGCAGCCGAGTCCGCACCTCATTATGTATGCCATTTTCAGCGTTGACTCTTCGCTGTCCGCTGCCCGCCAGGCCGCTGGTGAACGCGGCGAAGTTGCGCGACTGAATTGCTATATACACGCACTGTAGGTACTGCCAGCAGACGCTTTTTCGCGTGGACCTGCGCCTTACCTATATTGTATTACTATTAACTATTGACACTTTGACACTTTGGCACTTTGGCAGTTATTGGCCTTTTCGAGTGTTATTGGCAGTGTTCGTGTCATCGGACTCTTAGATTTGACTTTTGCACGCTCCGACCTCTTCAAGGTCGTTTCGACTCACGTGGCGTGATCATCTACACACTTTTTCAAATTCTCGTAAAGTTGTGCTTAAGCTTTATCTCATTGCACGTCGTCAACGTGTGAATTATTTATTTGTTTGATATTAAATGGACAATTTGTCATTATAGACCAAAGTAAAAGAGAATTTAAAATACAATTTTTAAAATGAAATGTACTATGAATGTTTTATAATTTATTATGTTAAAGATAAGTAGATAAGTGGAGGTACAGAGCAAGAAAATACAAAAACTTGTTAAAAAAAATTGTAAAAGTTTGTTTAATTATTATGCGTACAGCAATCTTAAAAAATAACATTATTAATTATTTGAAAACATAAATAACGCTACTTCAATCAAATGTATTATTTAGATTCGCTAGTATAAAATCATTTTTTTTTATCAAAACAAAATAGTTTCATCAACTTGTACACACAAAACTTTTTTTAATTTCCTTAAAAACATTGACCGGGTTTATATTTATGAATATTATAACATAGAAACCTTTTTTCTATTAACATCATTATTGTAATTTATAAATAAATTAAAATATGCCGTGTTTTTTCATATGTGTGTGTATATATATATATTTATATATATTTATGAATTCTTCTTTCTTTAGTTTTAAGTATTCTTTGTATTTTTATAAATTTGTATATCAAGGACAATAGTTCCATCGAAACTGTTAAATAAATAAGTAAATAAATAAAAATATATAAATGTAATAACAGGAATTGGACTTCGTCTGTTAGGTTACATTGTGTAATGTGATTTTATGTGCAATTTATTGTACATTTTACCTACTGGTTTTAATAAATAAATAAATAAAATAAAATAAATCAATAAATAAATAAAAAAAAATATATATATACAATTGTAGGTTACAACCGGTATCCAGTGGTATACTCGGCATGGGTCCTCGAGGCATTCGAGCTGGCAACGCCGGAAGTTTCGAACGTCGGGCAGCTTTCCGCTTCTGCGCAAAGATGCAAAAGAGAGAGAGAGGGAGGGAGTCGCCGGCGTTTCGGCCAATCGCTCCGTCTCGCTCGGGCATAAAGATTATGCGCCATATTGGCTGAGCGGACGGAAGAAGGAAACGACGCTCCGGCCGTACAGTTGCGTGTGTATTTCTTGCCTCCAGCGCGGACGAGGGCACGCCGCCCGATATTGCGCCTCTGCGGGTCCCTTGCCTTCCAGAAGAGTCGCTGGACTCTTCGAAAAAAGCGGCGACACGAGGAGCGCGGTGCTAGCGACGATTCGTTGCGATGGACGATAGCAAGGTGAGGATTTTTCGTCGGCCGAACTTTTCTGTCGGCGCAGCGATACCCGCAATGGACGAACTTCTTTTGCATGCTCGTAGCGGCACCTTCGCGGCGTGCGTGTACTCACAAATCTCCGGCAGAATTTCACTTTCGATTATGATGGGTACATTTTGTAGCACGTTTAGTGCTCGTAACCAAACCTCTCGTTTCGTCATGCATTAACGTCTTTTTTTGTTTTGTTAATTTCTATCTGATACTCGATGGTGTTATCTTACGATAAATTTGAGATCCGAGGAGAAAAGAAAATGCAAAAGTTTTATAATTTATTAATTTAGTGAAAGACATTTGAATGCAAAGTAGTTTATTTAAAATACCTTGTTTAAAAGTTATTTAGATTGTTGTCGATACAAATAATTGAATGGATTATCATTATTTTTTTTTTATGCACTGTAGATACAAAACCGATTAAGTGTGCGTGACTTATAACAATGCATGGTGTTATATTATAAAATCAACGTATTTTTGTACTTTTGCAAGCATCCTTTGCTACCTTATACACAGAAGCGAAGTGGCAGTCGCAGTCCAAGTCCAAGGCGTTCGAGGAACGACGATGACATGCAGGAATCAAGATCACATTCAAAGTCAAGCAAATACCGTGATCACAAGGAGGGACACAGAGTCATGAAGAACTACTCAAGATCAAGGAGTCATTCAATGTCCCGTAGTCGAAAGTCTTATAGAAGTTCTAAATATGAAAATCGACGAGGAGGTAGCAGAAGTCGTAGTCGATCACCTTACAGAGGGCGTATGTCTAGAAGCAGATCCAGGTCCTATTCTAGATCACGATATTCTAGAGACAGAAATATGTGCAGATCTCATTCAAGAAGTCCAATGTCCTCCAGAAGACGTCATTTAGGCAGCAGAGATAATCCTTGTCCCCGACGATGCTTAGGCGTCTTTGGCTTGTCCATTTGCACAACTGAGCAACAGCTTTATCATATTTTTTCAAAGTATGGTCCAGTAGAAAGAGTTGTCGTGGTTATTGATGCTAAGGTTAGTAATTTTATGCTTACATATTTCATGTATAATCTAATAAATCCCTTTTTAGAATTTTTCTAATAATAAAAGGGAATAGAATAATTAGCCTGAGTTTTAGAATGTGCGCAATTGAGTATAAGCAGTGCATTAAAGGCCTTAGGCAACAGATTATCAAATCAAATTGTTTGTTTTAAATTATAGAGTTCTGTGTCTTCAATAACTAATTGTTATTTTGTTTTTAGACAAAACGTCCAAAAGGTTTTTGTTTTGTGTACTTTGAATCATTGGAAGATGCAAAAGTAGCAAAAGAACAGTGCAGTGGAATGGAAATTGATGGAAGGAGAATCAGGGTAGATTATTCCATTACGGAAAGAGCCCATACACCAACACCTGGAATTTATATTGGCAAACCTACACATTTATATGACAGCCGAGGAGGCGGCGGCGGCGGAGGTGGTGGAGGTGGTGGCGGCGGCGGTGGTGGCGGCGGCGGCGGTGGCGGTGGTGGTGGTGGTGGTGGAGGAGGAGGAGGCTGGGATGGACCTAGAAGGAGAGAGTAAGTTTAAAAAATATATGAATAACAATTCCGTTCAAAACTTAATATTTACATTTGTTTTGATATAGTTACAATAACCGAGGGAACTACCGGCGTTCGCCAAGTCCTTACTACTCTAACAGCCGACGGCGTTCATCGCGTTATGAAAGATCGAGATCACGCTCCTATACGCCACGTAAGTCAAATCGTTATACGAATAGCGATTCGTACAATTCAGGCAGTGTACATCAACATGAACCAGGGTGGAATTAACAACACAAATGAATACTTTTTACTATCTTTATAAATTGAACTTCATTTTCAGTAAAGCATAATATATTAAAAAAAGTGAAGTGTAAGTTTATTATTGAGGTGGAACATATTTTTGTAAACTGCCTACAAACATGTTTTAAAAAAATTATTTTAATGAACACAAATTGAGAATAAGGGAGAATGAATGAAAATGAAAGAGAGTGATATGAATGTGTGGTAAATAATAGTAAAGGAATGAAAGTATAAAAATTGCAGCCAATAATATATGCGATAATTACTAAGCGCAATTACCCCATAACCTGGATCACACAATTATTGTTTTCGTTGCTTAATGGATTTCAGGTCGATATTAAGTGAGACGGGTTTGATGCGAGAGGCCAGGTGTTGGGAGCCATTTGTGTGACATGATCCTTTGACCTAACCTGACCCTATTTTCTTCTATCTATGTACACTCAGGGTCATACAAACTTCACATTCTGTCACTATTCTTACCTTCCTATGCAATGCATTCATGTTTAATATCCTACGATAGTGGTATGATGTAGGCGTTTTAAAAGTAACAATACAGACTTGTCCTTTTTGCATAAAATAGAAAGGTCAGAATAGACAAAAAGTCCTTATTTTCACAAATCGAATTTCCATTTTTATAAAGCTAGAAAATTATCAATTTTAGAGAGTAAGATTAAATTTGGCGATCATTTGTGAACTCTGCAAACAAATTTTGTAAAAGTTGGAATATAAAAGAACAATTACTGAGTTTCTTTTCTTTTTTTTTTTTTTTTTAAATTGGTCTTTTTAATTGTTTGACAATTGGTCTTATTAATATTCCAACTCTCTTGCGAATGCTGAATATTACTGTACCATTAACTTAGATAGTTAGGTTCCAATTTAATATCTTTCTTGGTACATTTCAAAATAAAATAATTTACTATATCACTATAGTTCTAACGTAATATCAGAAAAATTAAACGAAAATCAATAGATGTAAGCTCTCTAACATGTTTGTTTGTTTATAAGGTTTTGAATCAAGAGGTATTGGATGATAGAGGGAAGTTTGCAAGTTTCACTCGCTCAGAAAGAAAGACAGAAAGAAAATTAAGATTTTTCAAAGAAAACTATTGAAGATGAGATTCATGAAGATCTCAACTCTTGAATTAATGAAGATTCTTCCAAAGGTTTTCGCGCGCTTCTAGTACGTGACAAAGAATATGATCAGCTCCAAATACCGAAATGATTCTATTCCCTGTCAACAAAGAAATTCAAGTTTAGAAGCCTTTGAAGATCCACAAGCTTCAATTCAAGTCAAGAATACTATGAAATGAGGGATAACCGAGACATTAATTGAAAAGTGGGGGATAAAAAAAGTTGAGAAAGAAAAGTATAAAAACGATAATTTTGAAGATCACTTAAAATTTTTTTTGCATAGGTAGGAAGTGAGCACGTGTTAGCTCTTTTTCTTCTAGTACGATCATATTCTTTATCAATCTTTTATCTTTTTTTATAAATTTAAAATTTTAAAGCCATTTGATTAATTTTAATAATCTACAGAATCCAATAATCCATTAACCCTCCACCATTCCAATAACCTCTATACTTCTTACATCCTTTAAGTACATTAATCCAATCCAAACCAATGAATCCAATTATCTTAAATCAGTTATCAAAATCTAAATATTTCAATGAATTTTCTGATTGTAATAATTCATTTAATACATTTAACAAAAATAATTTGTTAAATGTAATATAAATTTGTGGAGCATAGATTTTCTTTGTAAATTATGAAATTAATATTTTAATGTAACCAGAAATAATTATTAAATTATTTTCACCTACATGGGAACCTTAAAAACTATTTGAAATTAAAGATTCTGTATTTCCATTTTCATCTGCTTATGAAATATTTGAATATATAAGAAATGTGCACAAACTATTTTTGTTAAAAAAACATACTTTTCAATCTTAAAATTCAATAGTAAAACGGGCCCCGTGAAATTATAAATTTAAGAAGAGTGCTGCTACTAGTTCCAGATATCGAGACCCTGATTTTGTTTAGATAATAACAAGAGAACTCAAGAGCTTGCTGAAATTTGTAAATTGCAAACTGATTTTATCTGAATTTCCAAAATTCACATCTTTTTTTTATATTTATGAATTTTCATAAATAATTCAGATGTTTAAAGGCTTCTTAATAAATACAAAAGTAAAAAAAATATTGCTTCATTCATTTGCAATAGACACCTGAACGGTTTTGAATTTGTTTAGATTCTATTAATATTTCTTATTTTAACAATCAGAGCTCGCATTTTCTTTCTTTCTTTTTTTCTTTTTTTTTTTTGTTTTTAAATGTGTTTATCTTTTTTTTCATTACATGCAACAAACGTAATTATTTTAATTCATTCATAAGTTGAAATAAATATGCATGTGTAAGAATAATTTTTATACCTGACTTAAAAATAAAGCTAAAAAAAAAAAGAATTTGTGGTATAAAAACTGAAGCCCGCAGTGTACAGACACCAGCTGATCAGCCGAGTGCAGCAGACTCCTTCATTTTCTATACATTTTGCGTTGTAACATCAGTAGGTAGCCGATGGCGCTAGTGGTAGGTAGCGATAGAAGGAAATTCATTCGTGTATAACCTATACATAAATAGAGGCGTGTATATGTAGAGTTTGTGACTCACACATTAAAAGTTTAGGTTACAAGATAAAAGAAAATGCATTGTTTGTAAATAATATGTATGAAATTTAAGAAGGAAAACTGTAAGCCTTAAGCAGTAAACTGTATTCTCTCGTATCATTGCAACTTTGTGCTATCGACGCTGTTCAATAAGTCAAAATTAAAGGTTAGCATTTCAAATTGTAATACAAATAAGAAGCTTGAATAAAAATACTTATAATTAATAATGAAATGTCTAATATTTAATTATTTTGCAATAACCTTACTCGGCACATATCCTGAAGCCTATAAAAGAAGATGTTATCTGCTATTGTGAAGGAACATCAAAGTCAGCAAGCTGTGAGGAAAGAAAAACAAGGTAGTTTTTTGTGTTTTATGTTTATCATTTTGTGGAATTCAAATTTTTTGTTTTTTTTTATGTAGAACAAAAACGGAAAGAAGCTGTACAGGCTGCAAATAATTTAACGCAAGCCTTGGTAGATCATTTAAATGTTGGGTAAGTCTTTTTATTAGAAGCGAGTTCTTAGTAACAATAAGAATTTTCTAATGTAAGATGAAATGATAATAGGGTAGCACAAGCGTATTTAAATCAGAAGAAACTCGACGCAGAAGCTAAACAGCTGCAAACGAGTGCAACAAACTTTGCGAAACAAACGCAATCTTGGCTTCATTTGGTTGAATCGTTCTCTAGTGCCTTGAAGGAAATAGGAGACGTTGAAAATTGGGCAAGAAGTATCGAAGGTGATATGAGAACTATTGCCACTGCATTAGAGTATTCGTATAAAGGTTTATTATTAATTTTATTCGATTAATTGATTATCTGTTCAACTACAGTAGCTATAATATATGCTTTTCTTTCAATTTCAGCAACTCAAGAAACGCCAGTTGCAACCTCTAATTAAATATACTTTTTAATTTTAATTATTCTTAAAATATTGATTAATATTATTAATATAATTGTAAATTTTTTCTCAAATCGATTCCAAATATAAATTGTTATAAGTTGCATTTACAAAACGGCTGTTACTTTTTAAAAACTTAGATATTTATGGATCCATAATGAGTGTAAAATATGATAAAATTCTTGCACAAATCATAAAGGGTAACTAGCTAATCACAAGCTGTATGCATAATAATTACATACATGGCATGAACATTAGAAACATTAGAAACAAATTATGTGACACGATCTTGCATTCAGAAAGACAATTATCATGATTCATTGATCTGTATAATGTTTCATTTTAGCTGTAACTTTTTATATTAAACTTTCTGGATAATAGATTAAACTTAGTTACAGTGTTACAATAAATAACTTATGAATTCAATTTTTTTACAAAAATTTCTTTTGTTGAAAATTACAATTAAAATGATTGATGCTCCCACGAATAATTATAAAATCGATAAATTTTGAAAATGAATGCTAATCGTTTTAGAAAAAAAATACATCTACACAAAGGTTGATTCTTATTCAGAGATTCTCACGGGGGTAATTATCATTTCCTGAAGTTTGTTGAGCTTCTGCAGAAGATAAGGATAAGGCCACCAAGGTTTATGTCCCCACTGTCCCACGAGAATTTCAGCTTTCTGTTGGAGATCCAATCTGAACCAGCGTTTTTCCCTTCTATCTGTCCCTCCCAACTTATCGATGCCACTACTCGCTCGTTTCGAATTTTCAACGAAATCTTAGATAAAAATGTCGCGTTCCTCGTAGACATAAAAAAATGATCCGTTATTTGTAGATAAAAAAAAAATTATGCGCTGTATTAATGATGTATAAAGATAAATGTGTGGGCATTGGTGGGCGAGAGTATTTCTTGAGTATTTTCAAAAGGGATTTTGAAAATCGTTATTATCAATAAGGCTAAAAGGTAAACGAGTAAACAGGTGCTAATTGAATCTCATCGCGTGTACCAGCGTCATAGCACCGACAATAAAGTGCAAACATTTTACGCTATCGCTTTTACAGAGCCTTTCAAAAGGATTTATCACGATCAAACATGCGTTTTAGATAGTAGCTTCCGCTGCCCGTCACTCGACTCAATGAGCTCAATGAAATTTATTGGTCAGCTTAAAGTATGCTTCCACTTTTTCCGTGCTAGAAATCATAATAGCTAATAAATTCAAATAATAAGTGTACTTATTTTTTTATTTATTTATTTCTTATTTATTTAGGCATACAAAGACAGCGACGTGTCGACGATCGCAACAGTATTTCTTGTGTTCTCAATTCATGTACTTGTCTTTTTAAAATTTCTCAAATATTTCGCCAATTTTGCTTATCTGCTAAAGTTTTTTTATATTCTACATTTTTTAAGTTAAAATGTTCCAAGTGCTGTATACTATTCATAGGCGCATTTACAGAAAAGTGTACATTTGTTTAAAATAACGAAAATTCTTTTGCTTCTTTTACGAATTTAAAAAATTATTAAAAAATTGTTTTATTGTAAATTCAAGGATTATTGCAGAGGAAAGGTCGAAAAATTCAAGGTCGTTTAAGGCAGGACACTCACCTAAATAGCGCACGACTCTTGGAGATTTATTTTTAATGGCCAGAGAGTTTCACTCCTCATTTAGGATTCAGAGCGAATTATGCGCACGAATAGTGACACGCATCGTTGCCTTCATCGTATAAAATCATTGCAGAGACTGCATTTTCTGCTGCCTCCCATTAAGCTTGAAATTGTACACCCGCGTGAATGCCGGCTCATTGTTTTAAATCAAAAATTAAACTTTACGGTAATTCAAATAAGGAATTAATATTTTATAGAGGAAATTATACGTATTTGAAGCTTCTTTTGACAGAATTTAGTTTATATTTTTTATAGCACTGTTCTAGCAGTATTATTATTATTAATATTGTTAATAGAAATTAAAAGGATACGGTATAAATCGAAATATTCATTTTGAAGTAAATAAAAATAAGAATATTAATAATAAGTGAAAGGAGATAGTAAAAGTCGAAATATTCATGCTGAAGTAAATAAAAAAGACTCGTAAACTTACAAACATAAAGGTGAAGATTTAATCACAATCATTAGAGCTTACAGGCAATAACGTAAGAAACTAAATGGTCGTGAATCCTTAGCGATTGTCCCCTGTCTTTTTTTTTTTTTTTTTTGTTAATTGATTTTAATCCCTCGCTCGTCTTTTTCAACTCATTTTGCGCGCTCGTAACGTAAAAAAAAAAGGCGCGCAAGGTTGTGCTTTTTAATACTTTTTAATGTTTCATTTGTCTCGTCATTGTTCCGCGCCCCTTAAATCCTAATTGAGTTGTAAAAAAAAATGCTCCGGTCGAATGCGAGAAACCATTTAGATTTGCAATTCAGATTCAGACGGGACTTGTTAAATCCATTTATCATTTCTATTAAATCTTTTTTATCTCTACCTTCGATTTTTCGGTAGGAAGACTGTACTTTTTTTTTATTATATTTATAAAAACTTATACAATGGATACACTGGGAGCATTTTTTGCATTTCGTATTGAAGCGTACAGTGCGCTAAGTATTGTAAGCTTCGTGTCGTTATTTGCAAGGCTGCGCCTTAGATTAACGTGTTCGCGTAAAAAAATTTAAGTTACGATAAAGTTTACCCATAGTTCATGTTTCGCGGTCGTTCATATGAACATTGGCAATGAAACTTTACCGAACTTGCTTCTTATATTTTATAGAAGTTTGTAACATTTATTTGGTTTTAACGTTCGTCATGTGAACGTCTTTTAAATTTAGGAAAAACTTCATTTGAAATTTGTATAAAGTATTACAAAATTATTTATTATTTAGTCTCATTGCCCATGTTCATATCAACGACCGCCAAACATGAACTTTGGGTAAACTTTATCCTAACTTAAATTTTTTTACACGGGTGATTTTTTTTTTATTTAATTAGATTTAGTAGGATCGTCAGAATCTCTCAACGGCGATGCAGGCAACTGGCACAGGTACGGCGAAAAGCTGCCAGCTGGCGTTAAGGGACTCTGGAAGTCTCAATTCCACGACTTCTGCGGCGGTTTTCACTATGGAGCTTACTCCGCGCTTCACTAACACGTTGAACTGTAAAACATATGTTCCCTTCTGTCAATGCAATTATCGAAAATTTGGGTCGCTTATTGAAGAACACCGAGAGATAAGAAGCACTCACCATGTACTTGTAGTCCTGGCATTGATACATTTTGTTGGATTTAGTTGTTAATTTTGCTTTTTTGCACGCCGCGATCGTCATGTATTTGGGGTAATGGCCCTCGCCAAGATCCACTACTTCATTCTGACCAGAGCAACCGCAAATCGACGATCTTCGTTGTCCGAACGATTCCGATGCACTTAACGACTGTAACTTTAAAATCATTATTCTTACGTTGAATGGATTTTTTTTTGTTCGCACTGTTTAACGTGGGGGAGTATCCTTCATCTTCGTCTATCAGAAAATGAAAAAACTCACCATAATTTCGCTAAGAGAATTTTTATCGTAAATATTACGGTGAAGCTCCTCGATGTAAAAGACAATCGATGGACGGTTTACAATTTTTTACGAAAAAATCCCTGTAATTTCGAGGTGACGCTTTTCAATTTCTATAGAGAGCTTTACTATGTAATTTTAGCGGAAAGATTTTACAAAGCTTTTCTTGTAGAAATTATATAAAATTTCTCACAAGATCGAAGTTTCTGCTAAAAATTACAACACCGAAAAAAAAAAAAAATAAAATACGTAATACTTTTCACACGCTAGATATAACTACTGAAATTGGAAGTTAATTTACATCTTTTCGAATTTTTTAGTAAAATCTACTCTACTCAGAAATGCCAAATCTATTTGTTTGTAGATAAGTGATAAACTACTAGATAAACTACTTCTTTTCTTTCTTTGAAGGATTTTCTTTTTCTTAAGGATAAATTTTCGAACTTTCTGTAGAATCTGCTACACAGAAATGCCAAATCTACTTGTTTTTAGGTAAGAACTACTTTTTTTCTTTCTTTAAAGGATTTTCTTTCTCTTAAGGATAACTTTTCGAATTTTTTAGTAGAATCTGCTACACAGAAATGCCAAATCTTCTTTTTTGTAGATAAGAACTCCTTTTTTTCTTTCTCTGAAGGATTTACAAGGAAGTTTCGTTAAAAATCAAAATGATCGAAAGGCGGTGCAAAGACACTTGCGTCGTGATTGCACCAGAAGGACTTGACCCGCGATGCTTTCTTTATAAAATGAGACTTGGCCAAAGTGACTCGGCCAATGGTGCTACGGTCTGCAATGGAAGAGCCATCGTGAAAGTTATTGAGAAAGCTTTTTATTACCCGAGGCGCGAGCTGCCGGTGCTCCACGACTTTCTCGGGGACAGTCACGCGCTTCCCCGCGTAAAGCGAACACGCACCCTCGGCGCAGTCCTCCCGCTCATCTGGGAATTCGGGGAATTCGGGAATCTCGAGGTCCGTGAAGTCCTCGGCGTAACTGCCGATCGCTGCGAGCCGTCCCTTTCCGCGCGATAGGAACGCAAAAAACCGTCACCTGCAAGAAAAAATCTCGTTCGATCCACCACGACAAAGAAATCACCCCCTCCCGTGGAGACAATCTTATAAAACACTATAGAAGTGCGCAATTTTTGTAAAATCCGATAAATTATTTATCAGATTTTTACACCGACTAAAAAATTTTTTAATTTGAAGCAAATATTTATTTTAATAGTACTTATTAAATGTTTTATTGATTTTTTTTTCAAACTACTAAATTTATTTAGAAACAAATAAATTCATTTAGTCTTCTTAATTAAATTATTAATCGATTCAAAGTAATACCTAATAAAGTAAATCATTTCCTTAAAATTAACCCTTTTTTTGTCAGTGCATAAAAATGAGCAATTTTTATAAAATCCTATAAATTATTTATCAGGTTTTTGCATACCATTTTGTAGAATTTTACAAGCATTACTGAATTTCAAAATAATTGAGTTTCAAATTAAATGAAATGGCAGTAAATTCTGAGGTGGAGATTAATAAAATTCTTTTTAAAGTCGTCAAAATTGATGTACTTAAATTCTGCAACTCACGAGAAAAATTAGAGTCTTCATCTTCTGCGAGATGTCTTGCCGTCCGACGGGGAAACGATGGATTAGGACGGATTTCGGGTGCTCGCCACCCTTATATACGGATCGGCGCACCTCCCCCGGGGGAAAATGTTTTCTCAGAACAATGAATCCATTAATGACACGCGATACTGATGCACCTGTAATACCTCGCGGATATCATTTTGGTATCGGTTTTCTTCCTATTTTCGACGCCTCATTAGCGACGGCTCGCCTAAAAGTACACCATTTACGAACACCATACCCATCCTGCGCGTTCATTTAAAAAAAGCCAAAAAAAAAGGTATAATAAAAAATCGACGAGTCAAGATTCCTTGCAATCGGAGAAGCGGAGGATGACGATAGTTGGAAATCTCCTGGTCATTCGATCAATTTCGCTAATGAATCGTTGCGTTACGCCGCGAAAGCTCGGGGATATGACGCAGGATCTCGTGTAAGGGACGGTGCGTCCGACGAGTTTTTTTTTTTTTCTCGTCGGTTATTTTCGTACGCGGGGGGGTCAGTGAGGGGTTGACCGTGGCACACGCTAATTCAATATATATGCAGGCCATTGTGCACTGCACTGCCGGCGCAATCGAGGGGATGCATCGCTGTCTGCGAGGGCACGCGTGGGATATAAAGATGTCGCAATTTATATCGTACACTGGAAAAAAAAAGTTTGTTAATTCTAAGGAAATGATTTACTTCAATAGTAGACTTATATCAAATATTTCTTTGCATCAAGTTATGATTTCATTAAAACTGAATGAATTTATTTGTTTCTAAATAAATTTAGTGTAGTTTCGAAAACATCATTTTTTAACTTAATAAAATATTTAATAAGTACTGTTGAAATAAATGTTTGCTTAAAATTAACAAATTTTTTCTCTCAGTGTATCAATATTGCTACTGCCTTCCTTTTTTCTAGATGCACGCAGATTATGTTGTTAAATGTATGTAATTCAATTTTCTACTTATATCTACACTATTGTTTCTTTTTACCTAATTTTAAGTTAATCAAGTAATTTCCAATTGTAACTTTAAGGACCCTAGTCCGTTGAATTTTATTAAATAAATAAATTAATTAATTAATCGCTGTTGAAGCGTGAGTATTTTTAAATTTTATAGTTCACTCTTTAATTTTGTATACATCGCTTAAACATAATATAATAATAAGTGGATTTGAAAAAGTGTAATCGAATTTTTGGAAGCAATTGTGAACAAAAAAAATGAATTGCGATAGTATTTTTACGCTTATAGACGAGCGAATATTTTTTTTAGATAAAAGACTGTGTTGCAGGTGCACTCGCATGAAGTTTACAACGTTAAAAAAAGGGGCAATGAAAGGACCTCAGAATTTAGTGTATCATTTTTTTATATTACTTGGTAACTTCGATTAATTTATAAAAGATATTGGCAGAGAACTCTGTGGTCAGCAAGGACAAACGCATTTTTCGAAGCGCATTGTCTATATAACACTGCGGTGATGTTATAACTTTTAAGTTCGAGCTCTGTGTATTTTATAAAGACTGCAGTACCGCTCGTTACACTAAAAAATCAATTTTATATTTATCGGTAGTACATAAACTGAAAAAATATTGTAGAAGTTCAATTTTTAAGAGAACTAACTTTCAATAAAACGTATAATCAGGTTTTGTAATTTCTCTGACCTGAAATCCAGGATTCGTAAATATTGTCCGCTTGGCCTAGCTCCATTTCAGTATTTAAAACAACTGAGGTAGAAAAAAGGCAGGGAATAAATTTCAGCTTTAAAAGAACAACGTGGAAAATAGTTTTTTTTTATTCAACAATATCAATATGTAGAGCTTGTTAACACCAAAATTATGTATTTCAAAATAACAATAGAATTAAAAAGAAAATCGAAGTATCCAGTTTTTTTTGCACCCTCCTTTCCTTGCAAGATAAATTTGACAAGGTCGTTGGCATCTCGATGGGCAAAAAAAAATCTCATTTAAATGTGCGATCTTTGGTAAAAGCCTGCGGTCAATGGTTCGCTCGCGTATATGCTAATTCCAAAGGTGAAACTTTTTTTCCCCGCCAAACTCTCATTTACAATACATCAGGCAGATAAGGTGATTTATTTCTGCAAACGATTCTCTAAGCTCGAGTTTAAGGGGAATATGTCTTCGACGCACATGAAAATTTTGCAGAAGCTCAAATGCTCGAAACATGAACGTGAAAAAGTATTTCTCAGTCGAACGAAGTGTACATCGACAAATTGACGATAACAAAATTTACGATCCATTAAAGTGACATTTACATATGTATATTACCTATATCAAAACTATTTGCAGTAATGCGTTTCCTCGTAACTTTTTTTTTTTCGTTAAATTTTATAATGTAAAAATAAATACTTTTTACTGCAACTCGCAGAATCTCTCTAATAATCCTTTAATGTACGGAATATTCCACACCAAATCGTCTGATTAAAAAATTAAAATGTCGCGAAATGTGAAATTTTTATTTATTTATTTATTTAACCATAGGGAAATTATGCATCCAGAACGTACAAAAAATTGTTAGTATCCAACATCTAAATGATCAATAGATTTCCAGTTTAAATAGTCAAATCAAAAAGTGTAGATATGAGCACTAAACTTCTTTGGATGCCTAATACAACGTGATTTGACAATTTCGGCTATTTTAATTTTTTCATCGCGTGACTTGGCGTGGAAAATCCCGTATACTGAAGGTAAAATAGATTTTAAAGGGAATATTGACAATAGTTGAACCGGTGACATCGAGATTCAGTGTGCGCCTGTGTTAATCGAAGGAAGGAGGCGAGGGTCTATGAAAACGGCGTCGAGGCAAGCTCAACTCAGGAAGCAGTATAAGGGCTGAAAATTCGCTTTTCTTGTTAGCTCGATCCCAAGGGATTTGTATCGTCTCGACGCACGGGATCACCTCCCCCTTGATCTTTCTCCGCAGCCTCTCGTTGCGTGCGCTGCACGTGCGTCCTTAACGCGATAGCGACGTGTCGCACCGCAATTCTGCCCTTTTTAACATCCCCACCACCGTTTTATCTAGCCGTCGTCTAATTATCTATGTTGATCAATCTGACCTTCGTTCCCGAGATTTTTTATTAATGAACTAATTTACATGAAAAAAGAAAGTGGAAAAGTTGACGTTAAAGTATTCAAGAAACAAAACAACATTTAACAAAATAACAATGAATGAAAAATGAACAAAGTAAGAATGAATGAAAAATGAACAAAGTAAAAATGAATGAAAAATGAACAAAGTAAAAATGAATGAAAATGAACAAAGTAAGAATGAATAAAAAGTGAAAAATTTTGTTAATATTGTTTTAATGAAAAAAATAATAGGGCAAAGTTTACAATAAATTTTTTAAGGTGGGAACAGACTTGACAAGTCAAGAAAATTTATAGTAATTTTCTTGCCCAAGTATGACTCCATGGTACAAAATTTATTATAAAATTTACCCTATTATTTTTAAACTTTTTAAATTTTAAACTTTACCCTATTATTTATAGCAATTTTCTTGGCTTGCCAAGTCTGTCCCCATCTTACAAAATTATTTAAACTTTACCCTATTATTTTTTTTCAGTGTAATATCGTTAATATTGTAATCATCATAATAATTTGAACTTTAATTTTCAAAATAGCCTTAAAAGACAGAATATAAATTTGTTACATATTTGATCGATACAAATACAAGAAAAAAAGTATTTGTCTTGGTACTCATAAAGTTGCGAATAAAAATTAATTCTTTGTATTGAGCTGAAAGGTAGTCTAATCAGTTAACAAAAGACCTTGTGACAACAAAAATTTTGTTGAGTTTTTGAAGAACGTCTGGCAGATAAGGCGTAGAACGTCTGTTATTGTGGCCGTTTCTTGAGTGGCGCACAATGAAAACGCCAATAATGGTTTCGTGTGATTTCTATAGATAATTCATTGATTAAAGCAAGTGAGCCACATTAAACTAAATATTTAATCTAAATTGCTCCACTTTTTTCCGTAGCCTTTCAAACATTAAAATCCAAAATAACGTAAAAACTGAATATTCCAATGAAACGATAAAAAACGTTATAAAGCTTTGAAGCACACGCGCACGCAAGCTTTATGCAAGTAATATTAAATTATTATATTACAGTTTTTATATCCTACACCTTTCTGCATAATTGATGACACCCTTCGTAATATTCTTAATAAAAATGTCAAACAATAAAATCGTTTAATAATATAAAGAATTGTAATTAATGAGTATATTTCTATACAAAAAAACGTACTATTTTTTACTATAAAAATTAAGGTATAATTAAAAAAAACTTTAAACTCTCTCAATTAATGGTACAGATTACGACGAATTAAGTAGGCGTTAATACTATCGCCGCAAAGTAAAAAAGTAAAAGTATACAGAAAAATTAAAAATAAAAAAATTATTAGCATTGGAGATTTACCAGCAAAAGCGACAATACACTGAGAGAAAAATTTGTTAATTTTAAGCAAATCTTTATTTCAATACTATACTTATTAAATATTTTATCGTCAAAAAATGATTTTTTTTGAAACTATTAAATTTATTCAGAAACAAATAAATCCATTTAGTTTTAATGAAATTGTATATATTTTAATAAGTACTATCGAAGTAAATCATTTTCTTAAAATTAACAAACTTTTTTTTCAGTGTACTCTCTAAATCTAAAAACGTGAAATTCACATAGAAAATGTGAATAATGCCATGTTTTATGTGAAAAATCGCTCACATATTTAGCACGAGAATGACTTTTCACTTATTAAATGTCACTATTCACATTTTCAGATTTAGAGAGTACAGACTAAAGTAAACCGAGCGCCAGCGGAGACATAAGAACAAGGGGGTAGAATAAAGGTGAAGCTCGAATATTCAAGAGCGGAGCATCGAAGGGGGATAATCGCGATTGGGAATCGTGCGTGAACCGCCTGTTGCAGAATTCGTATAGGCTCGTCGCGTATCTGGAAGGGGCGAGGGTCGGGAGGGTAGGAGAGGCCGCCGAGGGGGCGGGAGGGTGGCGAGGGTCTCCTAGGGGTGCGCGCGCTTCCCCACGGCACGCACCGGCGGGAGGAGGGAGAGTCTGTCCGCCGCCCCCGTAAGCTATATATTCGAAGGAGGCACGCGATCGCGGCACTCGCACTCGCTATATAGACACGGGCCACGCGTCCGAGACCGCCGCAGGTGATAGACGCACTACACGAACGCAACGCCGGCCGAATTCATTGCAACCGATCCGATGGAGAGGATGACTCTTGGACACTCCGCGGTGATCTTCCTCGTCGTCGGCGGGATGTGCGCCTTCGCGGTTGCATCGCCTCCTGCGGTATGTACATTTTTATTTCGAATTTTCTTGAGTCTTTACCTTTTTTTTTTGTTCGTCGATGTGCGCTTTGTAGGGACGACGAGGGTATTCTTTTTTTTTATTATTATTATTCTAGCATGAAAGTTCGATTAAGTTAATTTTAGCTTGAAGTTTCGATGGCACGGCGAAGTTTTAGATGCAATTGAAATTTTGCACAATTGGATAACTCAATTTTCTAGCTCTATTGTCATTGCTGGCAAATATTCAACGACTTTTTTTTTCATTTAAATTCTTATTATTTTTGTATATTTGTTATACTGTCGGTTAATTTATTAATAAATAAACGACTAAAAAATGTGACGTATAGCTAATGTAATATTTTTTAAAACAAAGTTATTTATCGTTGATTTAAAAAGAATGGCATAGTTATACGTTATATAGAAAAAAATGCACTCCTTTTTTCGCTTGTAAAAAAGTTTTTTTTTTTTGCAACAATAAGTATAAGCAAAGTGCCCTATAACAACTATCGTAATATTATATCAACTAAATGAAGTACAACGAAATAAATTAAAAAAAAAAATGAGAACACATATATTAACATATTCGGTGACAGAAAATTTTCAGAGAAATTTTCCGAGAGCATGCAACAGATTTGTTACGTCTAATCTTGTAGGGTACACTCGACTGAAACAAAAAAAAAGTCATTCCTATTTATTGCATCGGGCGATAACGGTGTTCGCATTCCGAGATCGTGGATCAAGATGTAAGTTGGAAAAACTTAATGCGACAAGTTCTATGTTTCTCGGTTAAAAGCTCGTTTGCTTAACGCTATACTTGTCCTCCCTTGTAATCACAGCAAAAAGGAAAGGAATGTCCTGTTTATGGTCTTTTTATGTATCAGCGATCAGTCGCCACTATGGAGTAAAAGATTTTTTTCCCCACGCCCGTTGTGAAAGTTCAGCCGCCGGAACGCATAATATAACATAAAAATATATGTATAAAACATATTATTTAATGTAAAATTTAAAGCTGTACACGTAATCATTTATGAACATATAAATTACGATATATAAAAAAAAAAGAAAATAGATCGTCCAGGCTCGAGGAAAGCACTGATCAACGAGTGTTTTTTTTTTTTTTAAACTAAAGCGTCAACTAATATTTAATTCATAAAGGAATAAATGAAATTAAAATAGCTTATTCTGATGATCAGCGGGTCCTTTAAATCGATATACTTTACACGTAACTTCGGCAGGAGTGTACTCGGTAAAATCGCATAATTTCTAAGCGCTGATGGCAGCCAGTAAAACTTCCGGTGCTAAGAAGTTGCGAAAAACTTTTCTCATGCATACTAATACAAAAAACTGCTTCGCAGGTAAATTGACAAGCCGATGCATGTCGCGCAAATAAATTCCTTCACAGATTTCATAAATTTCAACCAGTTAACCCGCTGAGATCTTCCGTAGGCTATAAATAATTTTTCCAACGACATTTGACCCGAAGCTTCCGTTCGCTCCTTGGAAGGAAAGAAAAAAGTTTGAGCAGGTCATGTTTACCATGTAAATCTGTATTAGCTTGATGAATGTATCCGCAACACGAATTGAGTAAAATACATCCGACCAATTTAATTAAGGTGATTCTTTGACTCGGAATGTGTCGCTATGTTGACGTGAAATTGCAGAATTTTCACTAATCCAGATTAGAAGGGATTTATTTAAGGATCGCTCAAACTGATGTAGACTCTGTACGTATTTCCGGGATGCCCGGAAGGAAAATAAGAGGAACCATTAATTTTTGGCTAGTCCTGTTTTGGTTTACGGCGGAAGTGCCATCGGCGATTTCGCGCTTCGGAATTGGAGTTTTCGTCTGGTCTTTCATTTGTCTCGAGGCTGTAGGATGTCCTACCGGCACATTTATTCAAATACGCCCACGAAAAAAGCCTACACCAGCCGCCGGCTACTGGCAATTTGTAAAAAGCCACTTGATGGACGATAGGCCAAGTTCGCGCCTTCGTGTCAAAAAAGCTAATTCAAAGCGTATTTTATTGATACGAACATTTTACACGACAGTCATTAGTCTTCTATGCTCGTTTCTTATTTATGAGAGCGCACTTTTTAGTCTTTTATATTCAAAAAAAAAAATTCTTTTTTACCAATCGAAAGATAATATTTCATAAATTCTAAAATGGAGTGTATGTAGTTTCATCTCACTGTATCAATTGGAAGAAAAATGGATCAACACGTTTGATGAAATATAATACCTTTCTTACAGATAATAAACAAATAAATAAATAATATATTGTTATTTGTAAAATAAAAATTTCCAAAGTTTAACGTACGTATAGCGATATTTCAACAAGAGCTAAACAGTATTTGTTATTCCATTTATAGTTAATTATAAAACTGAAAAAAATAATCGATAGACTTTCTGTCTGTACTTTATTATATATATTAAGGTCAAGTATTATCGTATTCTGGGTTTACTTACAAAAAATATCAAACGGCAATTGGTTAGTTTTTGAATCTCCTTAATGTATTACACTTGAAGCACGATTAAAAATAAACTACTTTAATTAACTATAATATTTAAAATCAAAAAGGCGCATCGATGGGTCTTAGCTAACGCGAGCGCAGTGTCACGTTGATAAGCTCCAACCTTCTGCCTGTGTATAAAAATAAAATTTAACATAAAAAGGATAGCAAGAGGAGGTGTACAATTTATTATTTTTTTTTTTCTGAAAAATGAAAGGCGCGTGACTCGATGTGTTCCGCGTCCCATTCAGTACTTCGCACGCGGAAAGACGGAATAATAGATGAGGTGCGGAGCGCCGATAAAGGTGGCGGTCCTGCACGCATCCGCATTACGGCGTCACCGGAATAAATCAGAGGGGGAGGTTCGAAGGAGGCGTGCGTATGATGCCGTGGGCGATCCTCCTTCGGGTTACATATCGACGATTGTTGGCGAGAGAAAAGAGGAGGAAAGGCGAAAACGAGAAAGGGTCCCGCGAGGTCGAAGGTCGTGGCTTGCACAAGGTCGACGGGGGTACAATACAAAGTGCGTATAATCGTTCCTGCCGACGTATGACTGTACTATAAGAAATTTTCCGAACCGAGCATTTTTTGTTTGCTAATTTTTTTCGTTTCAATCTCGTGCGCCAGTCGTTATTGGATTTTAGCGCAGCCGATGATGTAATATTCATAAAAAGAGATATTCTACTCTCTCATGAGATTTTCTCTTCATTTTTTTTTTTCAGACGAGAGAAAATATTCCGGTGAACTCCGAAGTCTTTGTGCAACCGGAGTACATTGAAGCGCTAGACAAAGAATTGGAGAGAGAAGGTAAGAGGAAAAAATTTCTTTCAAGTTTACGAAATTATTTTATTAAAGATAACACGATAGTAAGTGAAATTTACGGACTTGATTCAGTAAATATTCGTGTACTAGATAATTGAATTGTTTAAATTCACAAAGGCATTGCATCTTAAATAAATTTGAGGGAAAAATATACATTTTTTTAAAACTGGTATTAGTTTTCGTTGTAGAAAACGAGACGAAGAAAAAAGTATCCTGCGAAAAGGGTACACACTGTGTCGCCTTAATCAGTTTTTCTTCATTCAATCGGGTATTTATAGGGATACCTAATATTCAATAGAAAAAAATTCGACCAACCACGCTTTTTACTATGTATATAGATCAGTAATAAAATTGCTAAAAAAAAAAACAAAGAATGTCATTTCATTGACGATGAAGAGGAGAGAATCCTTCGAATAAGACGCGTGAATTCTAAGCAGCATTGCGTGGGTATCGGAGGCAGACTGTTCTCTGTAAACTTGGAGGACGAAAGTTTCGTATCGCTAGGAAGCGCATCCCTCAAAGCGATGTTGACTTATCAATTTTTAACGAAGCCTCTATACGAAAATCCCGGCAAGGATATTTCCTCCGAGAAACTCAAGCTCAGTTTTTTCATACGAAAAAATTAGAAACGTAAGAAATAATAAGATGACAATGATTTAGATGACAAATGGGGGGGGAAGGGAGGGACCGACGATTGAATCCTCGAATGCGCGATTCTCCGCGTAATGAGAGTCTTGGCTCAGGAGTGATGGATAAACATAATCGCGGCCCGAGGAGCTTCGCGCGGCGCTTAATAATTTCGGCCGCGGCAATATGAGTCGTGGGGTTAAAGTCCCTTTATACGCGGCGAAATTCATTTTTCCCAGAGCTAAAGGCAGCGAGCGATAAATTGTGGAGTGGCCAGTAGCGAGCAGCACACGCCATTATTGGACTTGCCGAGAAGCACGGCACTTGCCCGCGCATACGTGGGTGTGTATAGGCCTCGGTCAAAGCTCGTTTTGCTGCGGCCCTGTCGGAAACGAATTTGCAGCGCGATCGTCTGCCTATTTGCAGCCTTTAATTTCTTTATCAGTTTCTACATTTTCTTCTATTGCTTTTAACTCTCTTCGTTCTTTCCCATTTTTTTCTCTTGCTTTATATTATATTTTACATTTTATTTGTTTCATACAATGAAAGAAAAGTTCTAGCAAAAATTAGTAGACTGTTTTCGAACGCAGGGACGGAATCGACAAATAAAACACTTTTCCTATAGAAAGTAAGATTAAATAGCAAAATTTTATACTGATTTAAGTGACGAATTTCGTTTTTCTTTGAATGAGAATTGAAATTTTCACTTATTAAATAATGATATTTATCTATCTCAATAATAGAAATCTAGTGAATATTCACTGAAAAATAGTGAACGTACACTGAATGGATTTTAAAGAATAGTAAAATTTACTCTACTGCTTGTATAGTCGATTCACATTATTTTAGTTAGAGTTACGATTTTTTTGGATAATTTGGAGCCTTGAATTAGACACTGTGATTTAATAAATTTTACTATACATTTATTAAATTTAAAAAATTAAATTTCTATACATTCTCGTAAAATTTTTTATTAGTCGATTCTGCGTTACAAAGTAGTATAATAATTTTTACTACTAGAACTTTTCTCTCCGTGTATGCTCCATTTACATCGTTTTAGTTAGAGTCATGAATTTCTTTGGGTAATTAAACCCTGAATTAGACATTGCGATTTGCAGTGAAGATGCGGCCTAATGGAAGTTTATTGTACGCGTGGAGGCTTAATGGGAATGCAGCTGAAATTGAATGGAGTATAACGCGCCTGAAGGACAATTGTTACAGCGAGTAAAATTCACACGCGTGCGGAAATTTGAATGTTTTATTTAACGTTCAAGGTAAAACGTAATTAGAAAGGCGCTATAGCTTCTCCCTTTTTTGTCGTGCTATTTTCGCGCCGCATCTTTATAATTTCTCCCCAGATCATCGTTTGTGTCGCGAAAACGAAATAATTGGGGCCGCGCCCAACGGAGGCTCGTACGAGGCGACCATGTCGTTATCATCGTCTTTGACGGCTTAATTTGTTTTTTAGTTATGAACTTTAATCAAAAGGCTGAAACGCCACAGTAGACCTCGAAATAAATATTTTTATTTTTTTTTATAATAAGCTTTTGATGAAAAGCGAATAAATTATATGTGGGGATTGTAGACTGCGATACATAAAGTACAGAGTATTGTTAAGAATACTTTCAAATCACTGGGAATGCACTTCGTAAAAGTTGAATAGAAATAAATCGAGTGCACGGGAAGAAGTGAGAGATACTGATAGAATCCATGATTTTATTTCGAGCGCACGTCCGCTCCTCAAAGTCATGGTGCAAATTTGTTGAATGTTTATGAAAACTTTATGTCAACGCGGCTAAATTAATTTAAAAACTCGTAACACTTTGCGTTTAAAACGAATAAATAATAACAAAAAAATGGAGAAAGACATTCCACGGTAATTGAATTGCAAAGCATAGAAAATTCATCGAAAGTCCGCTCCTACGCAATTTGCCCGAGTTGATTGAAGCTTAAGCGCGAACGATTTATTTCGAAATCAGAGACTTTAAATGCAAAATTTTCGCGCGCTCGAGCCGCCGATTGAATTTTCCGAAAGTATCGGAGCTTTTGTACGAAAAATTGTAGTGCACGTTTAATAGTGGACAAGAATTGTGTTTGGGGAGTATGGGGAAATTAGCATCGAAGGGAGCGGACCCTTCTGCTTTTGAAGCGACTCATTAAATTCCCATTAATCAGTTCAGGCGTGGTATGCCCGATGCAAACGGTACCCCCCACATTCGCTGCGTCTCATGGCATCAGGCATACATACCGCAACGATGCACCACGACGTTAATGCAATTGAACGCTTGTCCCTCAAAATCACGCGTCTTCCATGTTTGTCCTGCAGGGACATTGAGAAATCAGATAACATTAATTAAATTCAGTTCGAATTCTTGTTTATTAAATGATAAATAATTTTTTACTAAACTTTTACACCGTGAGACCAGATTGATAATTTTCAGTGAATATTTACACTATAATAGTACTTGCTAAATATTTCAAATTATTTTGTTGAAATTGCTAAATTTACTTAGTTTTAAAAATATACTTAACAAGTACCATTGAAATAAATATTTACTAAAAATGACCAAATTGATCTCTCGGTGTGTAATAGAATCTACAAGAAAAGAGTCTGCAGTTGTTGCACAGATTGATGCGAAAATTTTTCTCAGAAAATATTCGAATTAGAATTCGGTAAGCGTAAATGCAGCCAACTTTTTTTTCCTACGGACTAGATTTTAAAATAATATTTTATTATCGTGAAATTGAAGCAATTTATTTGAAGTGCATACACTTTTTAAATTGATGCGACGTGGTTGATTGGTTAACCGTGATCGATCACTTTCAGCATCTAAATGCTTCATTAATATAAAAGCTCGTAAATAAATAAAAAAAGCGAGCGATGACGTGTGATTTTTTTAAACGTGTACACATCACCTCCTTATCTCTCTTAATTTATCCAATTAATTGGCTCTAGCGGTTTCTCGTCTTATCGATTTCGAGGAGTTACAAATGATGCTTTTTTAAAATGAGACGAGAATATTGCTTTGAATTTTTTCTTTTGTCATTTACAGTATATTCGATCGTTCATTACAATAATTAAAATTCTGCTTGTAAATTAATTAAGCTCTGTTAATATATCATTTGATAGAATCTTTCGCTTTTAATTTCCACGTTCGTTGTATTCAATAAATTAGTTAATTAGAAAGTATTTAATTTTCGCGATATATGTAATGTAAATGACAAAATTGAAGGTCGATTCAGTTACCTTTAAAGTGCTTATACTATAAAAAAAAATATTCGAACTCTCTAAAATATGCTTTTTTGCTTTTACTGCAATAAACGTCACCAATAATGTTCTCTTGTCGATAAAAAAAAATATATATATATATACAGTGATAGTGATGTGTTTGTCTTACGTCCACGTGATCGTCTGGTTATACTAGAAGATCGCAAATAAGAGTAAGTTTCATGGTGAAAGGTAAGCTTTGCCTACGCTATGCTAAATTTTAATGCATTAAAGCTTTCCCAGCAGCGCCTGAATGTAAACTGCTTTATGCGCGTCCGCACGCTTACTTTATGTCGCTTTTCTTCTTTGACTTTATTGCTCCCGCAACTGCACCAGCAACATTACAACAAAACTTTAATATTACCTTGCGAAGCACTTAAATCGTTGTTTGCAACACTTATATAGCGATAAAACAATGTGCAAGCGCATGTAATTGTAATGAAATATTTTAAAAGTTAAAAAGTTTCAGCAAAAATTAATAGACTGTTTTCTCTAAAAAAAATTTACTAGAAAGTATTGTAAAATTTACATGTTAATCTAGTAAATTTTACTGTACATTCTAGTAAAAATGTTTACTTGTCACTGCGTTAAAAAACAGTATAATAATTTTTAGTAAAACTTTTCTCTCCGAGTAGCCACTATAGCAAATAAAAGTGGAGTAATTAATAAAGAAAAAAATGTATCTTCTAGAACCGATTTTCGGCGGCTCCTGGTGGATTCACTATCAAGAGGAGCAGCGCAAAAACGGCGGCTCATCCAATACGGGCAAATATAGGCAGAGCAACTGGCAGCATGGAAATTTGGACCACATCGGCGGAGGCAACTTGTTGAAGCGCAATCTGGACCCCATCGGCGGAGGCAACTTATTGAAGCGCAATCTGGACCAAATTGGCGGTGGCAATCTGGTCAAGCGTTATTTGGACCGCGTGGCCGACGGCAGGCTGGTACGTCGAAATCTCGACCCCATCGGGGGTGGAAATCTGCTGAGGCGCTCGGTGGACGACTCGTCGAGGATGGAAAGGCCCAGCAGGCCCTACGGACCGTCCGACCTCGACAATCAAGTTCACTTTGATCAAGAGTATTATTATTAGGCTCGACGCTTTCTCACATCGCTATATGGAATATTTATCGCTACTTAACATTTATAATATTACAAATAAAATATCATTTTATTACGTAATTCTTGCTTTCTTCTGTGCCTAGGCCTTTTATTTACAGTCCATAAGTGAGCTCGTTAAGGGCAAATGTTCGGGGATATTGCGTTACAAGTGTCTATTAATTACACAGTGTTTTGATAACGATACAATGAAATATCACTTACAATAATTATTATCGATGTGCTCATGATAAATATTGATTTTACGTATCGTCGGTCAAAGATAATCTTGTCCTGTCACTTTTTCCTGGTAAACGTACGTACGTTGATTTTTCCAAGAGTCCGACAGCTTTTTTAACGAAGTGATCGGCTCATAATGCGACGATTAACGAAATAATTAGGTTTCAGCTTCATAAAATGCAATTACCTACTTTCGTTCTTTTTCAAATTTGAAAATTGGATTTTTAGTATGAATTCTAGACGAAAAAAGCAGAGATAATGTTTATACGTTTTTATCGCAAACGCTTCCAGCGTGCTGCAAGTATTATTGATTATTTTCCAACCAGAATTAGAAAAGCAAATGTATTAGATAAATGACATTACTCCAATCTGCACTGAATTCTATTTCCGATATAACGATTTAATTTGAAATTATCAAGATAACAGGCAATTTATGCATTTTCCTATTTTTATCAAAATTTTTCTATAAACAAAAAATAAAAAAAAGTGATACGAAGGGTTAATGAAAATAAAATATACTGAAAACATGATAAATGAAGTTAAATCGTTAACTTGGGAAGGCGCAGTGACTTCTTATCCGCCGACTGAAAATGAAAGAAATTTTACAAATTTTTTTGACAGGTCTTGCTGCACTGCAAGCTCAAGAGGCGGCAGGAGCAAGTAACTCCAACGATGCCGATTACACGCACAGCAACAAATTCGCGAGCCAGAGGTAATTATTTTGCATGGCTCGAAGTAAGCGCAACCCTTTAAATTTGCATGCAAAACGCAATTCACTCTCTCTGGAATGCTCAATTCGCCTATTTTTTTTAATCACGCGATAGTCATTTACAATACTCACGATTATTTATGCATTTGGAATTTACTTACCTTAATGATTAACATATCAATCAACAATTTTTATTCTTCATTACTGTACAATGTAATTTACAATTGATCAAAATAGTTGAATTACAGTTAAACTTAATTGAAATAAACATACATTTAAAATGTACGCTTCAAGTTTAAAGAATTAAAATTATTTGAAAATCCCTGATAACGTAACAACGACATTTACTTTAAATTACAAAAAAAAAAATAAATCGAGTAATCATAATTACTTAATTCCACTTGGAATATCACCTACGATATACATTAATAAACAGTATTAATAAGAAGAAATTACAAACTCGAAGAAATTAGTTACTTTACGTATCTTACGGCTCGGCCAGTAGTACGAGCGTGGGTATGGTCAGACGTACGCGCGCGCGGCAATCCCCAGAGAAATTGCAGTCCTGGGGAATATGGTTTGTTATGCATATTAGAGAAGTTTCAAGGAAGTGGAGTCAACGCGGCAATTCATCCGATTATCTTGGCGTGAAAGTCGCCGAGCCCTCGTAAATATCGCGATAATTGTAGCACTGCGATCCGCGCGATTCAGTAGTACGAGTCGACGCAGGTCAGACACAGTCGACAAACGCTCCTATAGAGTAAAGGGAAAAAGCTTGTACCTAAGCTTTTTGCTACTTTGAACGGATTGTTCGGGTTTTGCTTACTCCTTTTTCTGTGGTCGTATAGTAGTAGTTCGCCATGTCGCGGTGTACAGCTGCATCGATCGTTACTGGTTTATTAAAACTTTGTTATTAGCTGCACATAAAAATGAAAAAAAAAAACAGAAGAAAAAAGCGTTGTGTAGAATTTTAAATTATTTTGCTGGGCAAATTTACATTTTTAACAATGCACGTAGTACTTATGTGTTTAATATGTATTGAATATTACATTATTTAATGGATTTAATTAAAGAATCTCGGGTATGTATTTGAAACAAATGAGTCAATTTTCATGGAAATTTTATTCGATAATTAAATGGACGTGTAGAATATCGATTGGACGAAAGACAATGAAAATGAAGCCAGTATTGGTGACTACAAATTTTATTTTTTCAAGAAAATTACTTGCACGAGTACTTCGCCCTTGAAAAGTAGTGTTCGCTGCTTTAATTTTGTATCTTCGTTTTTATATTCTCATCTGAACGTATCTTACATTTTTTTTTCTTCGCAGATACTCTGTGGTTAAATGGATAAATAAAAAAATAATGCATGCAATATGTGTAAGTAAATATTCTGCTGCAGAAAATCATTGATACTGTAACCAATTAGATTTTGCAATAAATATTTATTAATTTATAAATCTTTATTAATCATTTATAATAATAGTTCGCATATAAATAAATAAAAGTATTACAAGAAAATTCACTCAGGTGTCGCTGAAGGACATTTGCAACAAAGAAATTGTTGAAATAAGATTTTACTATGAAACCACAGAATGCACTCGTCTCGGTAAACTTCTGGGAAGTGGCTCTTGAAAAATAGAATCTTTGTCGTTGCTAGCGAAGCAAAAAAAGTGAAAAGGTGCGGTCCTATAGAAAAAAAACGGATAACTACGCGGACTTTACTTTTCCGAGAGTATAACGCTTAGCTGGACAGCAATAAACTTTTATACAATTTCTGAGAGCACATCGCTTGCGCTGCTCATTAGAGCACTACACTTTTTTTGTATTAATGCCGCATGCACGTCTACTGTAATTCACTTTAACTGGAAAAGCTTTGAGAATCTTTTTATATTCAGCACAAATGTAATTAATATTTATAAATGTTATTTTGAAATTTTACATGCTCTATTTTACAAATTTTATTGCAAGAGAAAAATCTGTAAATCAATTATAATTTATTTTTTTTTTTCAAGTAGGAGCTAAAGAACAATAAAAAAAAGATCTCGGGTTCGCCGTAAGGTCTATAAATTTTATTTGCTAGTCCTTCTCTTGAGAATGGCTTATCGCGAACGTGAATACGTAAGGCAAAAAAAAAGGGGGCAAGAAAAAGAAGCGGCCTAACGAACCGAATAATCGCCGATCGATCCGGGATGCTTCAGATCCGCCGGTACTTTTAAATTGTCCGTCTTTTTCAATCAGGCAAAGCAAACATTCCAAATGCGTGGATAAAGCACGTCCATTGAGGCAAGAGGAGGGGGGAGGGCGGGACGTCAAGTACACCGCGTAAGTGAATTGTTGTTTTTTTTTCTCGCTCATCGCCAGTTGCTTTACTCCGTCAATATTGGATAGAAGTTTGCGAATTCTTTGTTCACCTTTTTTTTTAACTGTTTACGGTTCACTTTATTTCTAAACCGCCGCAAACTTAACTTCCTAACAAGCGCGCGCGTGTAGTTTACAGTAGCCCGAAGTGAATTTTAATGGTTGAATGTAAATTGAAAATTGAGAATTTGCGTATAATTGCCTTTGGAACGCAGGATAAAAACCTCGTTGATCGGACTGATTGCAGAAAATTGGGATTGCCAAAAATTGGTCCAGTAGGCCGCTACTCGGAGCGCATCCTCTACCCGGCGGACGTCCTCGGCCTCAGCCAGAGCAAGCGCAACTTCGACGAGATCGACAGGTCCGGCTTCTCCGGCTTCAACAAACGGAACTTCGACGAGATCGACCGGACGGGCTTCTCCGGCTTCAACAAACGGAATTTCGACGAGATCGACCGGACGGGCTTCTCCGGCTTCAACAAGCGCAATTTTGACGAGATCGATCGATCGGGATTCTCCGGCTTCAACAAACGCAATCTGAACAAATTCGACAGAGACGCGCTATTCTCCGGTCTGAACAGGAAGAGGAATTTCGACGAGATCGATCGATCCGGTTTTTCCGGCTTCAACAAGCGCAATTTTGACGAGATCGATCGGAGCGGCGTGCCGGGATTCACCAAACGATCCATACCCAAGGCCAAGGTGTCCGCCGGTAGATCCGCCAATCACGACGGTCGACGAAGACGCTGAGGACTCTCGACGCCTTCAAAATCGCTCTTCGCACTTACCGACTTAATCCACTCGACGAAGACAGCTTCTTAACTTTTTTGACGGTTGAGAATTATATTTCAGCGCGTTGCATTCGTCTTACTTGTTTCATGTGTATATATACGTTTATCGGATTTTTTGTTGATTATTGATTAGTTTAGTAGAGTTTGAAAGATGTGAAACTTACTTTCCGTTAAATTTTTATATATAATATATAGACTGACTTTTATAAGGGAGTAGTTAAAAGGTATTATTATTAGTGTGCAATTTATGATTTTATCTTTTCGGGAAAAAAAAAATATTTAAATGTGACAAGTCCTCGATCGCATCAGCTGTATTAAAAAAGGATTATGTAAGGGAATGACTTTTGGCGCCGGTCTAATTTAGCCTTTATTTTTCGAAGAAATTTACTCTAATATTGAAGGAAGGTCAAGCTGTTTATTCGATAATGATTGATGACATTATCAAAATGTAAAATAATTGCTAATGGTTTTTAGTAATTTAAGGTTGCTTATCTGTTTCAACGTAAACATCTCAATCATTTAGATTGTAAATCAATAATTATTGTACTTTCTTTAGAGTATGTAATGTTTTCGTTTGTGTTGTACGTACACATTGCAGCAACATTGTAAAAGTCTAAATAAAGAAGGCGTAAATGAGATTATTGTAAATAGATTTGTAAGAAAGCTACTTTTATCATTTATTGAATGACTGTTAAATATAAATTTGTTTAACACTTACTTAATAATATAACAATTTATATTTTTCTTCGTTTGCTCACTCGCTTATCTGCTGTAGAGAATTATTCAGCGGAAGTTGAATAAAAAAATTCTCCACCAATAGCAAAAAAAAAAAATGTAGATCAGCAATCGGTCGTCTCGTTTTTTTTACGTTTAAAACAATTATTAAAAATTTCTTTTTCTCAAGAAAAATCGAATAAAGTCTTCAGTAGCATCACCCCTTAACGATTCAATCTTACGTCAATAAGATACAGAAACGCCAGATTTTGCAGCTCGAGGGAAATAATAATTAAAAAAAAGTTTTACAAAATAAATCGATCACACCTCGCACATCCAAGGCGGCCGGAACCCAATGGGCTTGTCGGCGACGGGTATGCGTCGCTGCTCGTCGAGCAGCATGACGTCGGGCACGACGCTGGGCGACCTGGACCTCAGATTGCGTCTGGCCGCCAGTTTGGAAATGCGACTGGGAAATGGTTGGCTGGGCTGCTGGGTGTCCATGGCGCCATGGCTGCGCGACATTCCCGAGAGCCGATGAGTCTGCGCAGGCGACAAACTTGCGATTTGCGGCTGCAGGGCCACCGGTTGATGATGTTGAGGCGACTGACGTTGCTGCAAATGCTGTTGCAAGTGCTGCGTGATGCCCAGTGAGCTTTTACGCTTCAGGCTCGTGAAAATCCGCCGCACCTCCTCGTTTATGTCCGACGGAGTCTCCACTTTCGCGTTTTCTAGGTCTGGACTTAGGCGAGCCAGCTACAAAGGAGTTTTGTTTTTTTTTTTAATTTATTACTGAGGTAAGTATTTTTTTTTGATGGATTGGAGATGAAGTGTTAGAGACCTCAATTATTCCCTCTTCTATGACGGCGAATCGCTTCACGAGCTCGGCAACTTTCGAGCTCAGTTTCGTCAGATTCTGAGTGACGTCCAGTTCGGTACTTAAATCCGATTCTACCTGTAAACGCCGTTAGATTTATTCCTTTCCATCAGTGATTGATTCTTCAATTTTTTATACATCGTTTCGTCATTTACCTCTTTCACTGCTTCCACTGCATTTCTGCTGACAAAATCTAAACTTTCTCGCGACTGCTGAACCTTAAAATAAAAAAAATTGTAAGAAACTAAAGCATGAATAATATAAGAATAAATAAATGAGAATGAATATTCTTACCACTGTGTTATATTCTTGAACTTCTGTTACGAATCTGTAGTGTGTTTTCATGGCACGAAAAAACTTTAAAAAATTATATTTGTTTTATAACCTCGTATTTACTTTGATTGAATCAAAACATTGAAAAAAAAGTTTAAAATGTTTTGTGTGCTGTCTACAAGATACTAGATTAAAAGTAAATAATTGCGTACCCTCAGCAACGTATAAAAAGCGACCGTGATGTTTGCCAGCACGAAGAGGAAGCTGTTGAAGAAGCGCAGTATCAAAAACATCCCTTCTGCGATGTTCGCTGTAATTGCGGATAGTATCGACGACTCGGGACGCACCTCTCAAAAAATGCATATCAGTAAGAATTTTTCCCCGGGCAGAAAGCCTTCAATTTTGAAAAAAAATATTTATCTAATACAAAAACTGTCATTTTGTTCAATTGCCCGAATTCGCGATTTCGCGTCAGTCTCACATTGACAAACGGACAAATCGACAGTCGAATAAACATTTGTTGTTCTTAAAACCTTAACCTTAGAATCATTAATTATATTTTTTTTATATTTTTTTATGTACACGCGATTTGCACGCACCGAATTGGTATATTCTCTATATTTTAAATGGTAACGAACAGAGAAGGGTTATTTATATTATTTGATGTCAATTAAAATGAGATTAATGCTATTTACTAAATTCTGAAAGCTAAAAGTTCTATTGGTTATGATTGCAAAATTTCTAAATGGAAAATATACACGATTGTTTATGAATTAGCTAAAGGGAATGCCTGAATTCTTTAGAATAAATTATTTTGAAGAGATATTTGGAAAATAAATTGAACCAATAGTCTTTCGTATAAATAACAAATTTTAATAAACGACAAATGCAAATTTGCCATCTAACAATGAAGCCCCTAAATAACATCGTTGGTTAATACCTTATGATCTAAGACAGCCTAGCAAAGGTAAATTGTACCTAAAATCGTTCTTAAGGATGCATTCGTAAAAAATCTTTACAAAATAATTGCAACGTTGCAATTCGATGTCGCAGACATCGTGACCAAGCGCAATAACATGAAATTAAATAGAAATAATGGCCGAGTGGAGTAAAAGACTTCAAATTGATCGTATACATTACTTAGACAATTAATAACTTCACGTAAACGGTAGAAATTATTAAAATGTTTTCAGAAATAAATCATAAACGCAGGTAAGCATTTTACAATTAACACAAAGACGATGAGTATGCACTTATAATTTTTTTTTTGTTCAATAGGGTGTACTTCGTTTTAAAACATCATATAAGTTACTATAAACGAGTAGAATATACATAAAGCAGTTTGTTAAAACATTCTAAATAATACATTTTGTTTTTAACAATTCAGATGAACGTTTTATGCGGAAAATTATTTTAATGAATTCTACGATTAATTAAAGAGATGCAATAAACCCTACAGCAGAGTATAACATTCTAAATTTTAAACCAACAAGACGATCGGTAGTAAAAAAATATAAAAATTTAATTATTAACGCACCACGAACTCCGACGACAAATAGACAGTAAATTAAGAATCGAGCCACCAACAATTATCCATCCTAACAATTGTTCCTCTTTACAGCGATAACAAGTGTGTATAAAGCACTTTTTATTTAAAAAAAAAAGAACACTGCAATGTCGACCGCAGCGAAGTCTAACACTGTCATCGCTCACTTCTACCACTGCAATAAATAAAAAAAAAGCGTCCTTCTGCATCGGAAATCACTAATTTGTAAACTTTGAGATTTGAACGTCATAGGCTCGGATTTTCTAAGGTGCTCACAGCTTCGGCAATTGAGCGTAGGCCCTTAAAGGATTTTCCACAAGGCACGTGACGACACCCTGTTGAGCGTAGTAGGGGATCACCGTCTCCTGGTACCATGACGACCAATTGCGCTCCAATTCACAGGCGCACTCCATGGAGAATACCGCCGGAGCTGAAATAACGTCGACATGTACAAGTGCGTATATACAAATACGTAGATAAAAAAATAAATGTTGCATAATTTTTTTTTTCTTAGCAGATAAAATTACTTTATTTCGTAAAATTCGAAACTCGGACAAATTAGATTTCAAATCAGTAAATCAATCACGTTGAAAAGAGTAAAAAAAAGCGTCATGCACGTGAGTATGTATGGTGGTAATCATTTATATAAGCGAAAGGTTATCGGCGAAACGATAAACTAATTTACTACGATGTATATATTTTTTTCTACCTCGTAACATAATTACGTCGATATTTTAACCGAGACGATTATTTTAATCTATAATTAATCCGCGAATAATTTCCTTTCGAAATAATTGTGCTTAGTTTTCAAATGAAGTAGTCATAGAAATACAAAGAGATACAATGAGTGAATGATCATCTCCATCGTCTTTTGATATTTTTATTTTCTCATTATCATTATTATTATTATTAATTTCAATAACAACATTTTCATTTAATGGATCATAGAGTTATCTCCGAGGTAAAAAACTGAAGTCCAACTTGTCCGAAAATCCAAGCTTTGTAACAAGATAGATTTTATTTTACCTACAAAACAGTAAATATTTGAAATTTTTTAATATATTTATTATCATCACTTAAATAATACACTGCACTCTCTAACTTCCATTCGGTGAACGCTCACCAATTTTCAGTGAATATTCATTGAATAGGTAAGTGAAATATCTCTGATTTAATCAGCGAAAACGCCAATCACTGTTTACATAAGTGAAAATTTCATTGCTCATTCAATGAAAAACAACAACAAAAATTGTTATTCAATCAGTATGCACACGATAGCCACTGTTTAAATTAATGAAAATTTCACTGAATGGAATTTAGAGAGCACCACAAATGAAGAATATTTTATTAAAACAAAATGATAAAGAGGATGTTTATACTTACTCGCAGGGTCGTCATAGGCCGTATGTCATAATTGACTGAGACTGGGACACCCATTGTTGAGTCGGTACTCAACGTACATCATGCCAGTGTTGTGCCAGTAGTAGAGAGCAGCCACGACTAGTACATGCCACCACTGATGGGAGGATCCGACGTAGTCCACCCAACCTAAATATTTTATTTATTTTATTTTTTCATTTATTAGCAGACTATAAAATACACAAATATAATAATACAAATGCATATACATATAACGTTATTTATTAATAACCCAGCAGAGGAAAAAAAACTATATAAACCTAAAATCTTAGAACTAATTACTTAACAACTAAAGAATTTAAAACTATTTATTTAATATAAAAAATATAAATTGTAAATTCACACCCATGTATTTCTTTTTCCGTCTATTTTATTTTAGTTTTTCTATTTTTTTTAATTTTATTTTCTGTTTATAGTTGATTGAACGACTTTGAATTTTGATCTCACCAGGGAAAAATCGCTCGGGCATCTTGCTGAAGTAAATTAAGAAAGCCACTCCGCTGATAAGGTACATGCCGAGGACGCGGGGCAGTAGCAGACCCACGACTGGATTTTGGAGGCCGCCCATGGCCACCGTCCAGTGTAGGGTGGGCAGCACGCCGTACACTGCCCATCCGACGAACACCGCCAGTTTCACGTGTTCGTTTACGTTGTATCGCGGCAGCTGCACCAGCATGGCTAATATGAAAATTGCCAACACGGTAACTAGATAAAATCTCTGGAGCGTCTGCAAAATTGAAGAAGGAACGATTAGTTACTTGAAGTCTAAATTATTATTAGTACTAAGTATTAGTTATACTAAATATTGTACTCTAAATTAAAATTTTTTGACTAATAATGTATATTAAAATGTAATGTACATTGTGCAATTTTTACTTTGTAATTTTGTGTATATACTCTGGTTGAATAAATAAATAAATAAAATAAATAAATAATATGGTATCGTTCTTATTACTGTAAATCATACCCGTCGGAAAGTTTATTTATGTACTTATTTGTTATATTGAAATAAAGAAGATTAAAGTGATTTAAACTAATTACTGTGACTATTAAACTAAAATTACAAGTGAAAGAACGCAAAGAGTTTTTAAGTAGATGTTAAATTATGAGGTAAGGAATTCCAAAAACTGTTCGCTCTATTAAAGGTGGAATAGAAAGCAAAATTGGAATGGCAGCTTAAGAAAGGAATTCGGAAGTTATTGTCCAGAATATGTTGAATTCTATTCTAATTTAATGTGTCCTGGGCAACAGCTCCTAAATTTTCCTGCAGGGGTCGTGTGATGGCCCATAAATTAATGTTCTCTTTATTCTCTCGAATATTTTATTGCGTTTATACGGCTCATCGTAAAGAGGAATTTTATAATTTATATCTTATATTTCCTTTTGTTTCACGTGGCGAATGACTGACACTGATATTTTTAATAAACGTCAATCAAAAAGTTAATCGAGCAAAGCCACAAAGGCCCCGGCTAATTGTGAAATTCTAATTTTTTTTTTCTCCGGAGATGATAATACGCAGTTTTATCGCCTGCTTTCGCTTGTACAGACTATTCAAATAATTTGCGCCGCTAAAATCATGCATATTGAACGGCCGGTAATAAAAAGTTTCTTTAGAGAAGTTTGTGCGATTGAGGAGTTTTCGTTTTCTAGAACACAATTGGCCAATTACCTTATGACACCAAAAGGCATAGTAAACTCCAGACATATAAATTGCTAACAGACTAAGAGCGACTCCCAGAAGATCGTAGGATAGAAAGTACCAATAATCCTTCTCGCTCCGGCAAGAAAACGTATGGTAAATCGAAGAAAGTATCATGCATGCCTGAAACGCAAGGAAAAATTCACATTACAATCGCAAATGTCCTAGATACCTGCAATTGACATAAATTAAAAATCATTTGAAAAAAAAATTGTTTTTTATACTCACTTGGAAGCAAACTAGAAGCAATGCACAAAGTACTTTATCGCCAAAGGGAGCAGTAATATTGACCAGATAAAGATCGTAGAACGTAAGGGCACAAAAGAGCATGAAACCAAAGATGTGACTCCAGATGTTAATCGTTTCATTGGTCCACCAGAAAATACTGAAAAAAATTAATTATTTTCGATTGCTAAATTGGAGGGCATCGACCAATGAATAAATTGCATTATATTACTGATGTGAAAATAACAAATTATCTAGAACTGACCTTTCGATGCACAATTTTGTAGTTAAATATCCTCTGTAGCCGCTGAGAATGTAAGGATTGAATTTTAAATATTCCGGAGCTAAATCGAACGGTAACAGTATCCTCATACGTGCTTCGTCTTCCGGAGTAACTGGGCCTTTGATGGGCGAATCTGCTAATTCCCTCGGTCGCTCGAAAACCGTCTATAACAAATAGAATTTACACGTTCAAACGACTAAATAAATGTTTTTTATTAACAGATATTTTTTATATTAATAGAATATATCTATTTTTTATTAATAGAATTTTGATATTAATAGACTTTGTATATTATTAAAAAATAATAATAACGCACCGAATTAACCGCTTTAACGGATACGCTCGTGTAAATTTGAAAATTGTAAAGCACAGTTACAATGTATCCTCGGTGTTCTCATCATAAATTCATTTACAGTAAGTCCATTATCTTTTAGGTTTTTATTTTTTCAAGCTCCGCCCGAGCGGCTATCGCGTAGAAAAGTGTGTTACCCCATGACATATAGGAGATGAGCAGAATGGCGCATCTTGAAAGCTAAACACTGCCTGTCGCACTGCGGAAATGGCATGAAACCATACAGGACTTGACGACTCACAGTTAAACAGCACTTTTCTTTTCTAAAAACATAAAACTAACGCCCGACGCTGCAAACGGCGTTAAAGCATCCTTAGGCGGCGTCGATGGCTGCTCCTCTCGCAGCGAAAGAGAGAGAAAACGAAGACGACGGCGAATCGGCCTACTTGCGGGGTAAAGTGAAATCCCACTCGAGTGCAGCGAGCATCCTGACCTTGTTGGCCGCGCGGCGGTGGATAGTCCGCGCGCGAAGTTTTACGGGATCTCTCGATCCCGATTGCCGGCACATAGCAATTTCCGCCGAGTCGTAAATCCCATTGATCTATTTTATGCTCTCGCATTGCAAATAAACCGACGCCGAATTCGGAAAATGGCTCCCAATTAAATTCAATTGCAAATTGATCGACAGGTTTCGCGGACCGTTGAACTAATTGGTAGTTTTTAAGTATGATTTATGAGCCGTTGGTGTAGCTTTAACGGCTGGCTTAAAAATTTGATAACCGCGGCTTTGAATTAAGGAAATTAATTTGCGGAGCAATAGAAATCGTTCGTTTTATTTTATTTTATTTAGTGTGACGATGGATAACGGAAATGCATCTCATTACTTTTTACGGGCTAATAAACAAGACGTCAGTTTGTATGACACCGTGACCTTTTCTCGCGCTTTACCGATGAATCTAGGAGTACATATACATGTCAACGGTGATCGAGAAGTATAATGAATACGTAATTTAGCGACGCGATATGTATGCCTTCCGTAATCTCTGGAGGCAGCACTTTTCCAGGTGACGTCGGCCAATGTACGTTGCAGTATTAGCGTTATAGAAAATTATTGCATGCGCGTACCGTAACTTACGCGTAATCACCGAGAGAAATAGCGCGTAGAAAGAGTTACAAACTGAAGATTTACGTAATTTTTTTTTGTGCTACAGTCTATTAGTGTTTAAATCATCGTTTTATACTTCTTCCAGCAACTTTTTTAAAATCGGCATGAATGAAGCTAAGCCGATAATACTGAAACAAAATTATTTTTGAGATAGAATTAAAATGCATAGGTATACTATTTATATTATAAAATAAAATAATTTTTTTTTGTTTCTAATAAGGCGATATACACTCTTCCGAAAGGCAGCGACGGGATAAAGAGGTCGCGGACTATCACATTTTGCAGGCTCTCAGGTGACTGCAACATCAACCGTTGCTCAGGTCGTTCGTGATAACGTAAAAGTAGGCGCTGCATTTTATCGCCACTTTAGTGAGCTCGCTGAACGGATTTAACGGAAAAATAATTAAAAAATTATTAGCTTTTGTTAAAATTACTGTACACAAAGAGACATAAAAATTTAGCGTCATAAGAGTTCAACAGTGAAAAAATTGACCAAAATACGGAACTGTGTAAAAATAAAATATTAATTGTCATATGATATATCGCCACCATAAAAAAAAGTTGCGATCGAGAAGCTTATTGGCCACGGTTGAAATTGTGTTTAAGCGATGAAAATTGAAAAACAGCTCTATAATGACTTATTCAGCAAAATCGCTTCAGCGATGTGCATCACGGGTAGGAGAGGGGGGGATTAAAGATGTTGCCTGGGCACACACGCGTGCAATAGAAGAAGGCGGTAAGTGGGTTACAACGGGACACGAATCTCGAGATCCTCCAGTTTCTGTGTGTCAAGCTCCACAGCCGCAAGCATTACTTAGGCTCCTCCGCGTTTCTTCGTCGGGAGAAAATTTATTTTGCCGATCCAAATCGAGCGCGCCTCTTCCTGGCACTGTATAAGCAGTCATACTGCCGAGATTTGCTTTTTTATGGTTTTAATTTTTAACGCGATTTTTAGCAGTTCGTTACATGTTATTTAAATTCAAAGAAAATAAAGAAATATCGTTAATTAAGAATTTTATGACTTACAACTTTTATCCATTTGATCTTATCTTAATTTAATTCGCGCGCGCGATGCAGTTATCGTGCCAGATATTTTTAGACGGTCCGAGTGCTTCTTTTTCTTAATTTTCATTCGAACGTGACCTAACTTTAATTTTTTTTAACTATTTCCACAGACTGAAGTTGTATAAGTTATCATTAGCCTGTTATAGCTTCCGCAGGTTCTACAATAATTGTAAACAAATCAATAAGCTTAACGAACCGAAGATAACTACGTATAGAAGTATTCTTTTACGCAGTGCCTAATTAAAAGAAAAAATACAATGCACAGAAAATTGCAATACGAAACATAAATTATCGTTTTGATGATTAGTTTAGATTAATTCTCGAAGCGTTTTACTTGGATAAACAACGTTTTACACACCTCCCTCGTACAAACCATCTGATGCGCTCTTTTCGCGAATTTCCTGTACGTATATAATCCAAGAGAGATTCTGTTCTGTAACACTGTAGAATAAGCCGAAACTTTCGTTTTCGTTTTAGTTTTAGTTTTACCTCTCCACTTTCATCTTGCTTTATTCAGTTTAATTAGCATTATTTTAAAAATGTGCATACATTTACACGAATTTTACATTTAGCATTGATACCGAAATGCAAGAAAATGTTTAAAAATATTTAGGCGGAAAATTTAATTTACATTTTGTTTTTACACTAGCGCTCATTAATTATTTTTATGCACTTATTACTGTTCATAGCGAAGATAAAAAAGGAGCAGCAAAGTTTAATGATTGCAGCAGATTCAACCCAGTAAGGAATGGATGCGTGTCCGAAGTTGCGTTAAAGAGAAAACGCGGCACGAGCAAAAGGCGCAAACTGAGTGTGCGATACTTTTAGCAAAATGTAGCCACTTACAATTTATCTTTTTTACTTGTATATTAACTACACAATTACCTTATCGAGAAGTAAATGCAATTTTCGCCAACTGCTAACGTTGTGACCGTCCAAGAATTTTTCTCCGACGGTTTAAAATTTTGTTTGCTTTTCAGGGTGCTCATTTTTACTTTTAAATTGAAAATGCATTAACATGTTTTTTTAAAAGAAATTTATTAAGTTTGCCAAATGCAAAAAGACTCAATTGCTTATCTCGCCAACAAAAATTATTTTTAACCTTCGATAAACATTTCAGAATAATAATTTAGTTAGCTTATTGATCGAAAATTTTATCAAATTGAGCAAATAATAAAAAACAACGCTCTCGATGAATCCAAAAGATTAAAAAAACTGGGTGTAGAAAAAAATACCTTTTCCTTATCCACGAGAAGCTCCTCGACCTCCGTTTTCTCGGGTAGCCTGGGCTTTTCGTGAGAATTGTTGTTGTGCACATGCTGCTCGTTTGTGTCTTTTATTGTCTCCTCGCTGACCTCCTCCACGCCTGCCAATATTTTCATCATTAGAGCGGCTGGTCTGGCTTTGCGCACCTGAAATTATAAATCACGCGTAATTATTTCATTTTTTACGAGACGCATAGTTATTCGCAATTCAAACGTTAACATCCATAACTTCATTTGCATCCTTCTCTTTACAAGAAAATAAATTATTGTATTTTTTGTATTGTGGAATAGGGTAGGATCGTTCTTAAAAACTTCCATTGATAAAAGTGTATAGATTAAGGTCATTGGCTTGAGTAAAACCCGTAAAATTCGACTGTTCGACATAAAAGCTCTAATAGATCGATCGCAGAGCTTTTGCTCGTCGTGCAATAGTCCGGCCCATTTCGTTCTTCGTATTCTTTTCTGGGGATACTTTACGATCGAAAACTTTCGTCTGCTAGTTAGAAAAAGTCGCAACATATGCAAGAAGCTCCGCCCTGTCATTTACGTCGATTAAGAAAAAAAATTGAGCCTAATTGACAGATTTTTACTTTCTTTCTCCGCGCGCTTCGCGCCATCTCGTACGCATACTTTCTCCCGCACAAATTTTGAGAAACGCCGATTTATGCAGGCTACTCGTAAATCAGCTTATGCTTCGAATTTTTATACGCTTAAATTTTACGCAGCGATAAGAAAAAGCTTTCTACTTCGGGAGAATTGCACGGCGCTAAAAAAGATGGCAGGCATTCTTGGCTGATTTTTTTTTACGCGTCAGTTTCGAATGACTTAAATATTTACTGTGGAACTTTTACTCTCCGATTCGAAGTTTTCTCTTTCTTCGAACCCGAACAACACTTCCATTATAAGTCTTATAACAGATACCGATTTAAATGCACGCATTTTAAAAATTCGATGATTATTCCAATTTTAATTCAAGACTTACGTGCGATTTTCTATATAAATAAGAAATGTACTATTTTCTAAATCATAAGTATAGATATATAGATCTAAATTATTTTAAATCATAAGTGTAGATATATAGATCTTCAAAAAGAACACTTTGATTATGATTCTCATAGACGTACCGATTTAAATGTACGCATATAAAAATCGATTCGTTATTCTATTTTAGTTGCTGCACTTCAGTTATTTTCAAGACTGCGTAGAATTTACATAAAAACCTTTAAATTAATTATTTATCCTGCTGCAAGCGCGGCCGCAATAAAGGCGTTTTTTTTTTAAATACACACATACGCACGAAAAATGAAAAGAGCGACACACGCGGAAACGCGAAGGAGAGCCGCAGGCTGAAAAAAGAAAGCCTCGCCGCTAGTTTTCCGTTCACTCTCACCTCCCCGATCTCTCGGCGCCGAGGACTGCGTGAAAGTTCCGAGGAAATGGGTCCGAGCACGCGAGGGAGGGAGAGAAGGTGGGAGCGTCTGCACGCGAAACGGAACTCGTTTAATCCATCCGATCGCGGTACCGAACTGACGCTCGGCCTTTCCGTGCGCCGGCGAGAGTTACGACCACCTCGCATTTATAATAGAAAGTGCGTCCGTGTGTGTGCGCCTGGCCGTAGGTTACGATTTTTATTAAGCACGAATTTCGAAGATGCGATGCCGAGATTCGATGTCAAGCGATCGTCGCATTTGATTTTCGACTTATCGGCGACTTATTTTGATTTCGAGCACGAATCCGTTTATCCGAGAGGCAGACAGTCGAACCTTGTCGCGGAGTACGAATGAGATATTGAGAATACGTGAGGGGAATATCGAGAGAAGACACTTTATTAAGCTTTGTTGCGATGCCTAATGCTATTCAATTTTAATCGGCGCCCTAGGAAATGCAATGCTAAAAATATACTTTGAAATAATGAAGGCACATAATTCGCCTCAAATTTAGAGCGCATGCGGATTATACTTTGTGTTAAAAATTAATGCAGTTTATTGACACTGAGAGAAAAAACTTTACAAAAATTGCGAATGTCGTTAGAAAAGGAGTGACAGTCCGTATCAATTGAGAATTTCTTGAATAAAAAATAGTAATTTTTTGTACCTAAAATCTTAAAAATTACTATTTTAATACTAAAAAGGACTATTTTGAGTTATTTTGCATACTAAAAGTTTCTCGCTTCTCAAGAATGCCACTTCTTTCCTAATCAAAATAGCGAATTTTATTAAGTTTTTTCTTTCGGTGTACCAAAGCAGACACACTCGCAAAGTCAACAAAATTACTAGAATAATTCGACATATTTAAATTTTCACACAGATTTATAATAATTTTTTGTCTATCTTTCTTAAGTTTGTTCTTGATTTAATAGAGATTACAGCAATTTTGAAAGTAACATTTTTGTGCATTTACGTAAGAACATCCCACTGTCAAAACGAATTTCACTTTGGAAATTTGTAAAACTCGTAAAGGATACTTAACGTATTACATTTATGGGACGTTCGTTTAAGTTCAGCGATATTCTCGCAACATTGACCCTGAATTTTATACTATAAAAACTTGCCAAAGCAGTGAAATCACGCTACGCATACGACAAAAATTACTAAATCGTTTTATAACGCAGGGATAGTCACGACAAATAAAAAATTTTACTGCAAGAAAGTATGCATTAAAACTTACTAAACTTCCAGTAAATTTTGTTACAAGTCTAGCAGACTTTATTATATTTTAAAAACTTATTTTATAAACTCACAGTAAATTTTGTTGAAATTCTAGCAATTTTTATTATATTTTAAAAACTTATTTTAAATTTCAACTAAATTTTTTAAAAGTTTAACAAATTTTATCATATTCTTTCGTAAATTTTTTATTTGTCGAGTCTATCCCTGCATTAAAAAAAATACCAGTATAGATCTTTCACAAGAACTTTTCTCTTAATATAAATTAATAACTTCTCTTCGCGTATAAATTCAATATTGGAGCAACGACCGATCGACCAGTGCGGTCTTCCAAATCGCGCAGTTAATTCCACGTGGCCTGCATCGCGTAAACAAAGCGACCAGACTGGCCTTGGCAGAGACCTTTACAGTGCCAGTAGAGCTTGCATTCGCAACGATTTATGCATATGCATAGGCGAGTGAAGCTCCGAGAAGCCCTTCGCTGCGATAAGCTCGGCGCGGGCAGCCTATTGATTTTAAATGCGATAGGTCGTTGACGCACTCCAGATTGAAATGTAATATATACATTGCGGAAGTGCGCTGAGATAGGAGAAAGTGCACCGGAGCTTGAATCGATCGAGTTTGGATAACACTGGAGGTAGCCAACGGTCACTTTTTATTTCAGAAAAAAAACAAACGGTTCTTAAATGAATTTTACTCGATGGATTTTACTTGCAAATAATTTTGCTTTTTGAGGTGTGAAACGCGTCACGAGTATAACACTTTTTTTTTTTTAAAGTGAAGAAACGCTGCGTTTCTTTTAATATTGAAATTTACTAGTGAACATTCAAATTGATGTATTGGTTTAACGTTAATGAGACAAGATTTTTTTTTATTTTAGAGTGGAACACATGCATATTCCGTAAACTTGCCACAGAGAGGTCAGCGATGTCATGCTTGAAAAAAAAATTGACTGCGCTCGGCAGTGCTATAAGTAAGTCATTAAATTTGCATCGAGAGTCTGCTCGTACGTAGGCAGTTTAGCGGGTCGTAATGTATAAAATTAAAAAATTAAAGACTCCAATTTAATATTAATCTTACTTCGGGTAATATTATTAACGTAGAGTCTTCTAGAATAATCAGGGTATCGTATGCATGAATATTAGTACAAAAAATTATAAATTAAACTATCGATTATTTTATATCTTGTGCATTTTCGTATAGTCGAACTAACGGAGACTTGTCGAACGCGCATAAAAACCAAATCCTTTTTATAAGCGGAAAGGAAATCAGAAAAAAAGTAAATTAACCCGCGCGGTAGAGAATAAGAAAGCCATGAACCGAGAAAGCCTTTCTAAAGGCCTTTATAGTGTGTTGCAGCGCAATGAACGAACCACCGAATCAACGAATTTCGAAAGTCCCTCCGTTGGATCCACTTTCTTCGTTACAAAAAATATCAACAACAGTAAACTTTTTTTTTATCATGAGGCTTTACAACATCTGGTCATCATTTTTAAAGAGAAGATCACATTAGACGCTACAATTTTATTCTTTTTTTACAGCAGGATTGTTACTTATTTATTGCAATACTTATTGAAGTCAATAAAATATTTTTTTATGTACAAGTAAAAACAATCATGAATCTACTATTAGCGTACTCTCTAAAGTTGAATGAATGAAAAAATATTTATCACTATTAAAATTAAAGCCCTTTTAACAAACCTATGATCTATTATCTATATTAGTGAGAACAATTTCACTAATTATAATAGTCTTTACTAATTCAAGTTTACACACGTGTGCAAAATAGAAAAAAAAAACTCTACGTCGGTCAAGAAAAAATTTATACACCGAGAGAAAAAACTTTTGCTATTATGATTAGAAAAGGAGAGACTGTCGACAAGCGAGAAATTGTAGTATGAAAAATAGTAATTTGTAATACACAAAAAAGCAATTTTTATTACTAAAACAGTAATTTTTACAATTTCCGTACTAAAAATTACTATTTTTCATAAACAAAAATTCTCGCTTGTTAAGACTATCACTCCTTTCTTAATCGCAATAGCAATTTTTATTATTTTTTTTCTCTCGGTGTATAGATGTTTTTCTTGACCGACGTAGACTTTATTTTTGTATTTTGCACACGTGTGTAAACTTGAATTAGTAAAGACTAAATTAGTGAATTTTTCTCACAAATACAGATAATAGATCATAGACTTGTTAAAAGGGCTTAAATTTAATAGTGATAAATATTTTTTCATTCAAGTTTTTTCTCTCAGTGTAACTATCCTCCACGCGCACTTCGCATCCGCGAGCAAATTCTATATGAAGCAGCGTCCACTCGCCTGAACGAGAAACGCAGAATAGAACTCACCTAAGTGGCGCAAAATTTTCCAAGCAGAAGGAAAAAGTCCGAGAGAATCCCAGCGGCACTTGGCGACGATCGGCGCGTCCGGAGCGGCCTGAAGCTCGGCGATCGGTTGAGGGGGAGGGCTGCGGCTGTCGCGGTTCTACGGCAGCGGCCGCGACATGGTTCGCTCGCCCGCACGTGCAGCGTGAAGCCGAAGGAGGTGAGCACCGCGAGTTGCTCTCCCGACGCAACCGAAGCTCGCGAGCTGATCGCAGGCACTGAGGAGAGGAGCCTACGAGCCGAGCGCGGCCTGCTGCTTCCCTCTCTTTCTTCGGCGACTCGCTGGCGCTCGGACTGGCCGATCGGTTGCGTAAAAGTCGCGGGTCCACTGAGCGCGCGGGTATACATGGACCCGCGGCGACGGCGACCCTCGCTCAAGGCTTTCTCTCTTCCTTCGGCCGCCGGCTCAAAGGTGTCCTCGACACCTGCGCCCGTCAAACGCTCGACTTTCTTTATTCGGGCTTGAGGATCTTTGCGGTGTAATTTGAGTTCAACTTGTATACCTTGTTTTCGATTTTTTTAATTGTTCTCTTACGTTCGTTAAAAAATGACTGAGAGACGTTTGAAACAAAAAATGGCAGTTTAGTTGAACTTGTTCACCTTCTTTGAATTAATTTTTTTAACTATTGTTTTACATTGTAGTACGAGAATGTAGCTAAAGACTGAGATTTTGAAATATGGCTACATTTCATAGTAAAATTAATACATGCATATAAAATTGTGACTGTTTTATAAATTTTACTGTAGCGATAATTTTTTTTTCAGAGTAAACACATGTGACCATCTTTCTGGATATAGTAATTTTTAGGGATATTTCTCTCAATTGTATGTAGAGCATTTTTTGCCTTGATTTTTATTATTTTGTGTTTGTCGAATGGAAAATATCGACAATGTTAATATTGGGAATATTTCTCTCAATTGTATGTAGAGGATTTTTTGCCTTGATTTTTTTTTATTTTGTGTTTGTCGAATGGAAAATATCGACAATGTTAATATTGATGTAACTATTGGAATGGAAGGTTTGGACGACGTTGAAATTGTGTATTGTTATCGAATCTTGTTTATAATTGCGTGTATTACTCTCTGTTTATATTTGCTTGGTTTCTTAATTCATGTTTTAAATTTTAAAGTGAAATGTAAATCGTTACAAAAATTACAAAAATTCTTAATATAACGAATCTTAAGCAAGCGCTCGAAGACTCGCAAAGGAATCTGCTTTCGTTGTGAGCATATTTGTTTGCGTCAGGAAACAACATCTTGTTTATACAAAAAGTATAATTTTTTTTTTCATTTCGTATTTTATTTCACTTTTCTTTTAAAATTCTAAATATATTTGCTTATATATATAATTGTCTTCTTTATTCTACTATAACAGTCCAACTATAATGTTACATAATCACAGAAGAATTAAAAAAAATCTTTAAACAATCTTGAAAATTAGTCAACCTGAAGAGTGCATTGTTTCCCAATGGAATCACAAATCCTCGAAGTAATCTGCTTTCATTTTCAACGCGAATTTTGTTTGTATCTCGAAGCAACATCGTTTTGTATACAAAAAAAGGAAGAAACGCTCGCACTGGACTCTCACAATTTCTCCGGCGCTGCGATACGCCGGACAAAATTTTCGGCCGACCAGCTCGAGGTGTCGGAAAACGAGAGTGAAGGCCCATCCAGGCAAAGCTTCCGATCTGTACTCTTTCCTCCCGTTTCTTGCGTCAGCGGCACTCTCACCGCTCGTCTCCGCCGCTCTCGATGTGTAAGCGTCGAGGCGCGCACACACGTTCGGTCGATTCGTAAATTTCGCTCGGTGAGGTTGCTAATTCCGAGAGGAAGTAGAAAATGAGCGAAAGCGCCTGGTCTGGTGTACTCTGAAATGTGCAAAAAAAAAAAAACATTCCGATCGTTGTAAGACTAATGATTGAGAAATCTGACATTTTTCGGTGGCGAGGCTCTTCTGATCTTCCGACGATGAGTTCTCATTTAGATTCACGATTTTTATGGTAATAAGATTTGATAATTAACGATGGTAAGATTTAGTAATTTACATAACTTTTTTTCATAATTTATTGATTTAAAAAAAATTTGGAATGATTTCACATTGGAAGAGTAGACTCGTCTGGTGAAAGTATCTTGTGCCCTAAATGATGTTAAGAAGGTAATTATAAAGTAATTTTATTTTAAATAATTTTATTTTAATTAAATTTAATTACGTATTGTTCATGTACGCATCGAATGAAAATTTGAAATGAAAATTTTTATCAGAGTCTTATTTCTAAAATTTTGATAATGATTTTAACATAAACTCTGTTACATATATAAATTACCTTGACAATTTAACGTATACAGTTTATATCTATAGGAATAACTGTTTCACGAATTAATAAATGTTATATAATATTTCAAGTACTAACAGTGTGTAAAAGTTGTAAATTGGAAAAAAAAATTAGTGAGTGTAATGAACTCTTGATTATTTTTGTTACAAGTTTATTAACGAAGATTTTATTTATGATAATTAAACCACTTTTTATAATATGCATTATAATTCAGTTACATTGTTAATTAATTAAATTCTTTAACATGTTCACACCTGAATTTCTCGTAAAAATTACATTTCATTGGTTAATTATTATTCAAAGTTTTAATTGTTGACAGTCTATAAAAATATTGATTTTGTAAAAATTGAGGTGTAATAAATGCCATTAATTTAAATTAAAAATTTAATGAACTACCTAGTGTTAATTTTTTTATATCGATTATCGTAAATATTTCCATTAATGCAGAGGTTCTCAACGTTGTAGTTAAGGATCAATTATTAAGGACAAGTAATTTTTTAAAAAATTGTAAGTATATTTTTCTCGTTAACTTTGTGAATAAATATACTTAAAATCTTATAAAAATTGTGTAATACTAAAAGGAAATGTCGCCGTTTAACATAATTAAATGTATAAAATATAATTAATTAATTACTTACGATTATTTTTACATTACTTACTATATTCACAATATAGCAAACACTTTATTTCTTTGGAACCTAAATGCACATGTTCAAATGCATTACAATTAAGAATTTAAATACTATTAAATTTCAATTAATTTAATATAGAACCCTGTAAATCATCATGTCATGTACAATTTCACATCAAAACTTATATTATGATACCATGACTATTTTATTCATAAATAATTAAAACTTATCAATGCATCTTCAGTAAAATAAATGAAAAAAATATAAATGTATAAAATTTATCTGAAGAAAATCCTTCTGAAGAAAAAAGTTTAATCGAAAAAATTTGCTTTATTAAATCATAGACTGGCGTTTTTCCTAATTGTTACAGCAAATCGTCTAGGAAACAATTAACAAATTTGTAATTGCTTTTAATTTCTATAAAATATTTTTAACTCGATACCGCAAGGATCATTTATGTGCGACAAACAATTAACAAAAAGTTAACTAAACGATTAAGAAGAGGAACGCGAACATTGCCATTAAAAATGACAAGAAAAAGACTAAATACGCGTGGAAAAATAATTAAGTGACTCACTTTTGCGATAGTCAACACTTCTACTACTACGCTAATGTAAAATGTAAAACAAGTTTAATATCAATAGAAAGACATTCTGGATCCTTCCACGGCGGCAGAATGCAAATCCATTACTCCTCGTATAGCTTATCGTTGAAAGAGTCGAAGCTTGCGTAAATTGTATCAAAACTCTTTGCGATTGCATTACAATGTAATTTATACGTAAAATACGAGAAAAGAGAACTGCGCAGCTTGTAAAGAGACTCTTTAAGATAATTTGCTTCTTCAATTTTTCATTGTCTCGATTGACTGCATTTATTTTCTCTCGTCAGCACAATTTTAGATTTTGTTGCAGCACTAAGCATTTATAGTGTGTATATTACAGTAATATTTGAAAAAATCACTGTTCCATTCTTAATTAATTATGCAATATTATAAAATAACTGGTGCAATCGAACACCGAAATTTTATGACGGTATCCGAGAAAACGTTTGCATTGACTCGACTAATAGAAAGTATCGCTGTAACATTTACATCGCTTATAGATTATCAAGTAATCAAAAGTATTCAAATAGATCTTTGGAAAATACCTTAATGTCTTTTTTTTTCTATATTCCTTCATGCACTGAATATTTATAGAAAATATATATTTTCGTTTCCAATAATAAATACTGACTTATCAAAAACTGTCCCCGTATAAAACTGCTCGTACAATACGAAACTCCATTCGAGCATCCAAGCGTCATTTGCAGCTTTTTAAATTCAACACGTAAACTTCGTCAAAGTAGTGTACACGATGCAAACGTCACCTCGTATACTTCAGCAGCTCGGTATACATCTAAACTCCTCAGAAAGAAAAAAGGGTGCAATCGTTAGTGTCCATTTCGCCAACATTGCCGTACACTCTTAACATCCATAAAAATTAAAATCTGAACAAAATACGAGTAAAGCTCTAATTTTTGTACCTTAACGCTTACGCACATTTACGTTTCTGGTAGATTGAAAAGCACATTTCTACTTTACAAAGAGTGAAATGTAGCTTTACTTTTTTAAAGTAAAAATATTACAATTTTACTCCTACATTTTGCCAAGATTTTATTCTTTAGAGTCGAGAGTACAGGCGCGCTACTATAGTATATATAATGATGAGACGAAAAAATCGCGAATCCGGCCAAATGCCTCCGCAGCCGCGCGCTCCCAGCCTGACATTGGTCAGCCTTCGGATAATTTGCATCGTGCGCGAGTAGGCCAACCAGGGCCTCGTGTCACTGGGTCGCAGCCGTAATTTTACTTTGTTTGCAGATGTATAATTAGACGACGGGCGAGCGACCGGAGGATTTGGCTTTCCTGATCGCGTGTCGATCGTGTCATTTTTATTTTTGCGACGAAGGAGAGGATATCGTCGCGGGGGCTCTTTTGGCACGAGAGTCAATGAACATTTCGCAAGGTGAAACGCGTACGACGACACTTTTCACACGAGGAGTGTCGCACTTGCTTTTCCTGGGCAACTAAATTTATTTTTTTTGTTATTGGTTTCCTTTGCGTGTGTTTTTTTTTTTCTTAATCATCGAGAAAGCATACATAATGTTGAACTTGATCGTTATGTGGACTTTATTCATATAAAGGGCTAAACGCTAGAATGTACACAAGATAAGTTATTAAAAATGTTCATTATTGCGTCTTCAATAGTAAATTACACACGAGCAAATTGTATTTTTTTCCATTTTTTTTTATTTTTTTTAATCATCTTTTTTTGTCCTTAAATCCATTTCCAGTGGAGATGTGTGTATACGATCTGGATCGAAGTCTTTAAAGTATAAACGTCAAGCCGCTCATATTCTTTGTTTTTTTCAATCAACGTCTTTCTGTTTTATTTCATTATTTATCTATCAAATTTCATTTTCGTTTTGAGTTTTTTTCAGTTATTTATCAATTAATTGTAACAAACTGCGATACGGAAGAAAAATGAAACGACAAAAATTAAAAAGACCGCATTCTATAAATTAGACTTTCGATTACAATTAAAATCAGAAGGCATTGATTTGTCTCGCACAATCTCTAAAACCTCTCCGCAACTTTCCCTAAACCATCTGAATTTTCACAATATCGTTGAAAGGAAAAGCTGGTTTTATCGACGGCATTGTGAATCAGCTGGTAGCACCCACGCATAGAGAACCTTTTTTTCCTAGTATATTTTTGAATCCGTATCTACAAATAATAATTTAATTTAAAAAGAAAAAAAAGAAGAAAAACCGCTTTGCGCAGCGCAAAGAGCCACTAAATAGTAAAAACATTCGCATCGAATGGGAACAGTTACAACGACGCATACGAATTTAATTTTCTTGTCTTCGCTCATTGTTGACATTTCGATTAACGTGGCGGTCGTTTACCTCCACATCGCAGCGAAAATACGCGACAAAAAAGAAGAAGAACCAACGAAAATTGTATCAAATATATAGCAAAAGAATTTCCGTTTTTCCTCTCTTTCTTTCTTCTCAATGGAACATTTACAAGTACATGACTAAACATCAACAGTGTCTTTTTTTCCTTACATGAATTTAAATTCGCAACAATATAGCAAATCGGAATTGTAAAAAAGATTGAAACGGTGATTAATAAAAAAATTGTAGAAGAAACACTCGAAAGCTTTGCTAAGTATAATCGGGCGCGACATGCGTCGAAAGAAAAGCTGAATACCACGCTGCGGTGGACGACCGGCAAAAGAATCCGCACCTAATAAGTCACGCGGCGTACAGAGTAACGTCGGTTCGTACGTCGATGACACAGTTTAGTTGATTTTACTTTTAATTTAATTCTCCCGGAGAGCTTAGTATTTATCATTATTACAAGTACAAACGCGATTTCGTGCTTACGACCGGGCATGTGATTCAACCAGTACCCTTTTTAAGATTGCCACCTTTCTCTCTCGCTCGTTCGCTCGCTCTCGCTCTCCCTTTCTCTCTTACTTCCGCGATAGTACTTAAAAAGTCTCGGCGAATTGTACAGAGTTTTATTTTGTTTTTCATTTCGACAGAGCACTCGAATACGCAGGTACGTTCATTGAAAGTGTAGATCATTTTGGGAAAAGTCTCTTCTAAACGGTACTTATAATACTCCGGCTCTGAGTAAAGTTCGAGTAACGAATGTTATAAACTGCCCACCCTTCTGCCATCCGCAAGCTTAGAGCTTCACTTCGGACTTTTCGCTCTTATCTCTTATCCGTATAATTGTAAATGTAGTACATTATCATTGAAACATGTTACAACTAGATTGATTTTTTGTCAGTTATCAATGTTTTCATTTTATTTAAACGCCCTCGCGCACGCGCACAATACACCGACAAACCAAGCCACAGACGCATCAATCGAGTTACTCGTAGAATTTGTTTTCCAAGACAAGGTGAATGTTAAAAAAGATTGTTTAAAAAATTTGTGAAGGAATCAATAAAGTTAATGATCAAAGAATAAAGAAAAAAACAAGAACAGTATCGTTTTTCAGAAGTATTTATATATATAGAGCCCAGTCTTACAAAAAAAAATGACCGCATCGTATCGAGGGACGGGCGTCGATCTCTCATTGCGTTTAAACTAACAATCGGTGCGCTGCCATTTTGAAGTTATTTTCCTTTGCACAATAATCGTTCGTATTCCTTTTCATTTACGTTTGTGTTAACGTTTTTTTCTGTATTTTTCCACTGAGAAAGTAGGCATATATGCAAAGATATTACAGCGTTATAAGTACGATCATAAAAATTAGACTATTAAATTCAAATACAAATCCTACTTTCACTCGCCTAGTGTTTTATTATTTTCTTTTTTTAAAATTCTCGTTTATTTCTGCGAAAATCAAAGAGAACAATATGATGATTTTTATCTTTCATTCCTGTCTGTTTCAGTTGCTTCCTCGATCCTTAGATTTTAAATTTGTTTTCATATTTAATGATTTGAGGGATGAACCACCTTATCCTTTATCCTTTGTAAATCGCCTTTTAGTTGCCATTACGGCACCGACTTGGAAATTCGCAGGGTACCCAGGGAGGAGGGAACTTCTTACTATGGAACGATCACAGCTGGCCTGTGGTGCCCTGCGGAGCCCGGAAGTCTGATTTAGACGACGTGGTGTTAATCATTTTATTTAAAGGACAGACGAGCCATAGCTAGGTTGAATCGGTGCTGATTGGTAAATGGCAATTAGGCTGGGACTGTTTGATGGTGATGTACAGATGTTGAGGTTAACGGATATTGGCGCATCACATGGCATACTTGCGCGTCCATTCACGTGCCAATTCGTTGTATTTCTCTCTGTCGGTTTTGTATATCCTAGCTATCTCCGGCACCAGAGGATCATCAGGGTTAGGATCACACAGGAGAGAGCATATTGAAAGTAACACTAGAACAAAAACAGTACTCTCATTAGATGATATTTCATGTAACTTTTATAATCTAAAATCAATATATCTATAATCAAAATTTTTTTAAAAAATAAATTTACATGCAAATGAAGTGTACAATTGTAGAAATATTTACCTTTTGAGATAGTAAGTGCAGGAGACCATTGCGATCTCAAAATGTCCAAACAAATACTTCCATTACTGTTAATATTAGGATGATAAATTCTAGTTGTGAAAGCAACCTATAAACATAAATAAACATTAGAAATGGTTGCATTATTTACGAAAAAAAAAAAAATTTTTCTTGCTACTACAATTTATGAAATAGATACGTTATACACTGAATAAGCTATCATTCTTTCAGTGACTCATGCACTTTTTAATCTGATTATTCATATAACTTCATTAAACATTAAATTATTTTGATGAAGCAGCTTTTAAAATAAAATAATTATTTACCTTTGGAGGTTTGAAAGGATAATCTGTAGGAAAGTGAATTGTTAAAAAGAAAACTCCTCCCTGGTAAGGACTGTCAGGCTGTAAATATAGAATTTTTTTAGTTAAATAATGAATATTGACAAAGGAAATTTATTAGTTTAAATACTTACAGGACCCATAATTGTTGCCTGCCAATGAAATACTGTAAAATATTAACATATTTATAAATAAAAATCATTAATTAAAAATAATGCTGACAAACTAAATTGTGACACAGATTGAAGATTACATCACAAATTTTTAAACAAATATCTTTTTACTGATCAACATTTCCTTAAACAGACTTTTTATTTCAAATTACATGTTTTTTAATTTTCATATTCAAATTTTAATTAATATAAATAAAGTAATATATTATGATAATATTTATATCTATCATATAATTCAAATTTTCACTGTTCTTTTAAATCTTTCATACAGTCATAGTTCAGAAAATTTGTAACTATACTTTTACAAGTTAAATATAGAAAATTTTAAAGTATTTTTATACAAGTTAGATAATTTCAAGTACATTAAGCAATAAGAATAAAAACTAGAAGAAAATAAAAATTTAACCTGTATATTTATCATACTATAAATAAGCGTCTACTACTTTATTTCAAGCAGTAACGCAATAGTTATTTCATGTAATATCAAGCTAGAATTGAATTACTCATTTTTATAAGATCGGTAAGTAATATTAAGCATCTATTATTTCTGCTTAATAAAACTCTAAGACTATAGTCTCAGATAATTATCTTATTGATTTTAAAAGAACTATGAAAAATTGATTGGAAATATGAGCTATTCCAGGTACACAATGAAAATGAAGCTTTTGAACACGACTCAGCATTAATACAAGAATTGTATCAAATAAAAAATTCAAAATACACTACTTTATCAAATAACATATAACTTACAGTCATCTCCAACTGGGCCAGCAGAACACTGTGCAGGTGGATCCCTCCCAAGGTCCTGAAGTTCCTATTGAAAAAAAAAAAGAAATTAATGCTCAGTCACTTTTCTACAACAAATATCATTTGTTCTTTCTACAGTTCGGTACATAGAATCGGCGTGTCCTTCTGACAACGATACACAAGACTCAGATCCAGGCACGCAGATTTATGCCTTAACAACGCTCGTTTTGGAGCAGAAGCAAAGTAGCCGATGACTCAGGATGGATTCCAACGAATAGTCAGAAGTCATCGTGCATATTGGCAGACCTTGCTCCAGCTCTGCAGAGGGTACGGCAGAGCAGACTCACACGGAGACTTCCCCCAAGAGCAGGCAATGCCGTCCCCGCGAAGGCCTTCGCGAGCGCGAGGTCAGGCGAGCCCAGGGCGCCTGGCATCGCGAGAATTTCAACGATTTCCGAGTTATCTATAGCTCTCTCAGCATACGTGCAAGAGAGCGCGTTCTATATATACATGTACACAGGCGTGTAGGCGCCGTTGAGGAACGCGAGTGCGAGAGAGGAAGAAATAGTTAGGAGTTCACGGAGAGCCGTTCGGGTGTCCAACGCTACTTCCGGCAACGACGACCGGGCCCGGGCAGCGAACTCCGCCTGCGCTCGCCGAGGGCCGCGCACCAGGAGTCGCCCCCCTCCCCCCACCTCCTCCGGCGCGGCCTCCCGGACGGCCACGCTCGGCCCGACCCGCACCCCCCGGGAGCCCACCGCCGGCCCGGGGGCCCCGGGGCCGCTCCGCGCCCGCCGAGGCGGGCCCACGGGGATGCCCCTCGGACGCGCTTTGCCGCTTCGGCGCGAGGAGGTCGCCCGCGCGCACGCCACACTCACCTTGTTAATCCGCTTCAGAGCCATTTGCGGTGCGTGTGTTGTGGCTTACTCGGGATTCCGGCGTTCGCCCGGGACAGCAGAGGATACGTGAAAACAGCCGCTTGGCCCGCACAGCACACAGACAAGAGAGGAGATCTTTGATTAGGGATTGCAAGATGGCTGCCGTCTAAAACGTCGTTCCACTACGCGATTCAAGATGTCCTCCGCGCTTTTTCGTCCACGAGAGAGCCAGTCGCGCGCACCGCACGCACACAAGCACACTGCGGGGCACACGCAGCGGTGTACACGGGGACGGCGGCCGCCGCTCGCGTGCAAGGAGAGGGAAGTGCCCACGGCCGATACAGCGCGACTCGCGGGGGAAACCGGCGGCTCGCGCGGCCGAGGCGGTGAGTGGAGTGCGAACTCGCGGACGGGACGGGGGGGGCCGCGCGGCGGAGGTTCGCTGATCGCGGCGGAATAATAGTGTGTGCGCTCGTACGACTCCGACTGCGGAGCGGAGCGACCGATAGGACGCGGCGGCGTACGCGCAGCGCGGATGTGTTGTATATACGCGGGGGACGTGGGCGAACCAGAGTCTCGTCGACTCGTACAGTCGGTCGTCTCCTCGTTTCCCTCTTGCTCTGCCCCCACTCCGCGCCGAGGCTCGATTTCACGCAAGCGCGCGGCCGGCAAAGGGAAGGAGAGAGACGGAGCAAGACGGAAGGCTGCACGCGCACACCCGCCACTGCGCCTCTGCGTGTGTCCGTGTTCTTGCGTCTTCTCCGCTCGTATATATATAGCTCCTTTTGCCATTTTGCCTCTGACGTGTTCTGGAGTTACGTTCTGCGCGAGAGTCATTGTACTGCGATTCTGCTTCCTTCTTTCTGCCTTTTCTTCTATCTTTCTCCACGGTTTTTAAATATTTTTTACGCGATTATGCGCCTGGACTACGTTTCTTTTTAAAATCTACGCTCTCGATTTATTTTTACGGGCTCGAGGCTGAACGTGGGAGGCGAGCTTTTTTTTTTTTTTTAAATTCAGGAAGGAGGTGGGAGTGGTGGCGCGCGAGGCTGAGTCGCGGAAAATGACTTGTCTTTATGTTTTATTGAACAATGCAGAAGCGACGTCGCGAAAAATTCATCGAATAGACATTTTTTTGCGTGCACGCGTGATCGAGCGGGTTTAAATTGAAATTTAACCGGCTCCGCGTCAGATGGCTCTGTTAAAGCGGCAGATTTGAAAGTATTCGACCTTTATTTAAAGCACATTAACTGGTCGATGCGGAAAATTTACTTTTTTTTTAGATGCACAAATGATATAATTCATAAAAGACACGAGGCTATTGGTAGATAAGCATATAACGGGTACACTGCATTAAACAAAAAGTAAAAGAGCATACAATCAGTTTATCGATCTCATTGACAGACTTTTTGTCATTTAATTTATTGCAAATTTTTTTTCAACGAATGAAGGTCGATTTATACGTATTTTTTTTAAATGGCTTGATATGCGATTGTAAATTATTACGATTATAGGATAAAATTCATTTTGGAGCATCATATTTTTCGTACACAGTTGTGTAATTAAACAAATGATATTCACTTCTATTCGCAATAAACATTTATTTATTTATTTATGGTTTAAATTTTAGGTTACAGTTCCAAAAATAATGGTTCGCATTAAAATCACAGTAAATAAAAATTTTCTTTAAAAAGTTATTTAGAAACGCCTTTAATTTTTAATGCCAAAATAGAGTAAAAGAAATAAATATCCAAAAAAAAATAGAACAAGAAAAAAATGGACGATAAACAGCGAAAATGCAACTGTTCCAGAAGAAGAGAAAAATTAGCAAATAAAAAGAAGGGACGATGCTCACAGCTGAGAAATGCAATGGCTCATAATCTAGAGAAAAAGAATTATTATGAATCTTCCATGGATAGATTGATATCACTATTTTCTCCTTTTGTGTCTGAGTGTCCATCGGGCGTTGAATTACCCTGGGACGACATTGCCATAAAAAAATCCGATTTACCAGAAAGAAAAGAGGAACCTACTAAAGTGGTACATATGTTTTACAGTATTAGAAAATTAGTTTTTATAAAAATTCTATACCTTTATAAACAGATTTTATACGAACTTATACATTTCGTAAGTTTGATGGAATTAAAAGTGTGAAGTCTTAATGTAAAATTACTTTTTAGGTAAATGAAACAGTTAAACCAGTAGTAAACCAGCTGATAAGAAAGGTATCCTCTGGTATAATGTGCATACCGTGGGAGCAACTCATCGTAAAGGAAACTCTGCAATCGGCGCAAGCTAAATTAAAAATGGATCGGTGCGAGTCATCGGTAGAAATCCCCTGGGAAGACATAATGTTTGATCCAAAGATTGAAATGAAACCTTCGGACAAAGATTTAATAGCCTGCTCTAAAAACGAAATAGAAATCCCGTGGAATGATTTCTTAATTCCCCGAAATATTATTTTTTACCCAAAAAAATGTCCTCCTAGTCCCAGCAGAGAGTCAGAAAACCGAAGCAAAAAATGTAATTGTTCGAAAAATAAAATTTAAATAATCATCATGCTATAGACTGAAAAATGCAATTGAAATCATTATCCGCCAAGCAATTTATTTATTGATTTCTAAAGATGTTTTTAAGGTTTCTCTTTTTAAGATGCATACTTAAATGATGAAGCGCAATAAATTTTATCAATCGTAAACTTTTCCAATTCTTGATTTGTCTCATTTTCTTCTTGTCTACAATTTTTCGATATAATTGCAAGCAATTGCAAATTCAACGAGTGAAAGCTAATATGTGAAAATTGTATTTAAAAAAGAAGTAATAGCACGTAATAATTCTTCAAATGTACTTTGCAATTCGAGTATCATTTGTTCGTTAATTGTTTTACTATATTCAGCATGGACAACGAAAAATTGGGTGTTTACCTTTTATGCGTTGTTTAACCTCATGTATCATTTAAGATTTGATCAGTATGTTGCCTACCTTTAAATTTAAACGTACATCTTCAATTAATTCATAATACACAGAGTTCCTGCAGGACTTTAAGTAACCACCTAAAAACGAAGCAAAAAATGAGCGTCTATAGTTCTGTAAAAACGAATTTCAGTTTGTCTGATATGAGTCTAGCATCTTCTACTCGGCTGACCGCTCAATCATCATATACTTTTTCTGATGGCGATTACGAAACCTCCAGTGAACTACTTAGTCCGCGAACGGTGACCAACAAAAATTTGGAAATTTCACGCTGTTCCTCCAGTATTCATTGTTCTGCTGATGCTAATTACAACGACGTTACTACTCTAAATTCAAGTAGACTCGACGATAGAGAAGAATATTTCATGTCTTCTGAAGCTAGTAAATTCGAATTCGCTGCAAAGAGCGAAAGTTGCTTATTGCAACAGGAAAAGATAATATCAGAATTTATGGACGACATGTTAGGGGTACAAGTGCAGCATGGGGTAGAACCAAATTTGTTCGCGACTAAAGAAAATTCCATCGATCCTGGTTACTTTAATTCTTTTCCACCTATCACTTCAATGAGTCTGTCAAAAATTAAACTAGATAACAATTGCGGGGACTCTTTAGATCCAAAGGCAGACGAAATGCAATGATTTAAATTTTAATAAAATAACGGACAACGAGAGAGAATACAACTTTAGAATGCAAGAAAGCAAGTGCGATAGAATTCCTTCAAACGATAATACTTTCTACGAGACAAAGAATAAAATAATGGAAAACCTTGCGCAAGTTACTTGCGACAAACTGTTCACCAAGTCTGGCCTACGTCACTTAGATTCCATCAATTATTACCCGCCCACTATTAAAACAAAACAAGAGCCTACAAGTTCAGTCGAGCCGACAATAAAAAAGAACAACGAACCTTCAAAATCTCATTTTTTGCGAAGATCTCTTCGAAGTATCGGTGTCGAATCCCTTCTGCGCATCGATCACGAACTGCAACCCCTCAATCTGATGCTGTCCAAGCTTTTAGCCGAATTTCGTGCAATGACCTACCGGGAAAGACTGAATTACGAGGACAGCAGAAGCTTTTACAGCACAAGCTGCTTTAGACTCGTGGACAAGAAGCATTTTCAAAGATTCAGCAGATATGAGTCATCGCTCGAGCGCAGCGCAAAAAGTTCCGTTACGGATGAAGCGAAGTCAGTAAATAAAGAAACTGAAAACGCTGGTACTGTAAAAAAGGAGAAAGATACGTTTGTTAACTTTTTGCAATGCGAGCAACGCACGAGAGCAGCCAGCGTGTCGTCGGATACAAAAAGCAGCCTAAGCACATCACGATCATCCTACCAAAGTAGCAGCATGGATTCACCAGATTCGCGCCGAGGAAAGTCCCAATCAAGGTAAACAATGAATTATCGGTGTACTCATTTACACGTTCGTATGTTTAATTCGTTATAACGATTTAAAAAGTTAAAATAATACACGGAGAGAAAAATTATAGCAAAAATTACTAGACTGTTTTGTATCGGAGGGACAGATTTGACAAATAATAAATTTTACTAGAATGTACAGTAAAATTTACTGTAAGTCTCGTGAGCTAGAGCTTAGTATAGTAAAATTTACTATAAGTCTAGTTTAGTGTAGTTTAGTATATAGTAAAATTTATTGTAAATCTAGTGAAGTCCAGAGTATAGTACAGTAAAATTGACTGTAGTAATCTAGTAAAATAGTAGTAGTAAAAAATTTACTAGAAAGTGTAGTAAATCTAGTAAATTTTGCTATACTTAGCTGTAAGGCTAGTAACTTTAACTAAACTTTCTAGTAATTTTTTTAATTATTCGTGTGCGTTCCTGCACTACAAGACAGTTTAGTAAATTTTACCAGGAACTTTTTTCTCCGCGTTTAAAATTATCATTCCGTAAAGAAGGTCTTTGTTTACGTTCGATTGCGCTGGTTCACCGGAGACAGTGACACTTTTGTTCTTACGATAGACTTTTTTTTATCGAAACAAAGGGTAAAAACGCTGCGCAAACGACGGTCGCACTCGCACAAGAAGAGCACCGCGCGATACGGAAGGTATGACTGCCTCGAGGACGGCGGCGCCGTCACGGTGGCTTTGCAGCAAGAAGAAACTCCCGGCGGTGGCGGGGACGACGCGATCCTGGCCGAGATCGGTCCGGTGGCTCTGGGCTGCATCGATGAGCAGCTGCGAGCCGACGGCGGCGACGGCCAGGCAAAAAACCCGGACGTCGCGGGAGGGACGGAGGCCGAAGAGGCGCCCGGGAAAAAGAACGAAAATGAAAGTTCGATGCTGCTCCATTTACGGAGCGAAAAAACCGATGCGGCCGTCGGCTTCGGCGTTTCTTGCCGGCAATTGATTTCACTGAGCGAGCATCGCGCCTTCTTGGCGCAGCTCCGCGCAAACATGGGTGGCGAGGGAGCAGGCGATTCCATTTCTGCGGTGGACGAGGAATCGCCCAAGCAGATGGACGATTCTCCGAGAAACGCTGCTGGAGAGTCTGGGGAATCCGCGTCCGCTACTGGTGATGTCGGTGACGAGATTATGGATGAGTGTACAGTGGATCAACGTCATACTTGATTTGTCTCTAAAGTTTGTTGTTCAGCGGCCTTTAAAATTTCTGCTTTTGACTAACGGTGACGTCATTGATGAGTCTATAGATGTTTGTACGCGCACAGGAGGTTCACTAATAATTTTACTCGAGTTTATTGTTTTTTTTTAAATTAATTGTTGTACAAAGTATTGGTACGAAAACAATATAAAAAAAAAGATAAATATTGAAAATAAGACTTCTCTGTATTAAATTTTTTATTAAAAGTAGATTTAACAGTCTTTATGAAAGGATGACAGTATCATTTTATATAACGATCCATTATTGTGGCTGCTTGCTCTAATGCTGAGTAAGGTGATCGGTAAAATCTGCGTCCACCGCTGGTTGTCGTCGTTTTTAATTGTCAGTGTAATGGCTCCATTATTTTATTGGCTTGTGATGGTATAATTTGTCGTTCTAATATGGATTACGTTTACTGAGGGATTTAAAGAGATGCAAGTTGTAAAAATATTGATAGTGTGTTACAAAAAACATGCATTTTGGTCTCAGCAACTTTTTATATTAATAGAGGAGAAGAGAAAAAACCCTGCGTATCATCGCACAAATTACGATTCTAATTAAAATTTACATTTTTATTCAAAATAAATATTAGACTACTTAAAAAGTTTAAAATTTGACGATCTTATTTATTCATCGATCGACAAAATTTAGATAACTTAACTTTCTTTCACTACTCAAATTTAAGTATTAAAAAAGCCATCGACGCGTTTTGAATTTTGGCGCCACGGAACCTAAAATTTATTTTTTAAACAATAATTTAAGTATTTAAAAGCCATCGACGTGTTTTGAATTTTGGCGCCACAGAAGCTGAGATTTATCTTTTAAACAATCCAGTTCCTTCTGAACATACTTCGCAGTGCGACACCGTGGATCTTTGAAATAAGATTAATCAATCGACACGCACATTTTATTAAAAGCGTATAAATTTATCGACGGTATCCATGCGAGAATTAAATTTTAAACCTCCCGTCGCTCCAGCAGCGTAAACGTAATTCGAAAAACGACGACAGATGGCGCCGCAGTCGCGCCGAGCCCCGACAGCTCGCAGTCCGCCCCCACGCCCCCCACCGCCTCCACACTGTCCAGTACCTCCCGAGAGTAGGAGAAGGAGCCAAGGCACTGCGCCGCAAGTGCGAGCGAGACGGAGACCCTCGGCGATACGGAGCTCGCAGCGCGTAGCGACGGCTGCCGAGCGTATCATCGACAGTCTGGCCAGAGACGAGCGGCAGTGGACGCGGTCGGCGCGCGCTCCGCTTTTTCCGCGACCTTTGTACGTATCGCTTCCGCGGCCGCAGCTACTCGAGTGCGTGTGCGCAGAGCGACTGCCACCCGGGAGCAGTCGGCGGCGTAAAAATAACGAAAAAAAGGAGAGAGACTCCGGAGGATCGGCGACTCCGATTTTTTTTTTGACAGCGCCGTGTCCCCCCACGTCTCGTCGCGCAGCCTCCTTTGTGTGGCCCTCGGCGGGCGCCGGAAGTGCGGTAGCGGCGCGTCGCCGCCGGCGGGCGTCCCGGACGTCCCCGAGGATGAGTCCCGGAGCCGAGGAACGTCCCACCTCGTGACAAGGAGCAAAGTGGCTGGAGTGGCGTGCGCGGCGATGTCGGCGGGCAGATGGCGCCACCGGCGTTTTGACACATCCCCAGTGCGGCGGGCACCGAGCGAATGTCATCAGCTGGAAGGCTATTTCTGCGGGGAGCTGCCTCGTCGGCCTGCTGACGACGACTTGAGGGCCCGTGACTCCGATCGAGCCCTATTATGAGCCGCGACTTCTACGTGCCCTGCCAGCCTTACGCATATCCGGTGAGCCCCCCCACCTGCCGCCCAATGTTTCTCTCTCTCTCTTTACCCCGTTGCAGGGATCAAACCGCGGACTGCTGTCATGACGACAGAAGTGCCCGCGCGTGCGACTTTTTTTTTTTTTACGCACGTCGTCGTGGGCATGTATACTTGTAGGCGCGGAGAGCGTAGTTTGCGTATGCGTCGCGCTCGGTGCGCTCGAGAGCTGTTTTATTGATTTCGGAGGCAACGTTGTAGCCGACGACGCGTGAACTACGAGCTCGCTCTCTCGACCTTACGCCACTTTTTAGTTTTCCTTCCGTTTTTTTTTTTTTTTTTTTTTTGAGGATACTTAGGCCGCATGACACTGAAAACGGACTGGGCGCGGTTCGCTGTTATCGAGTAAAAAGAGGCGGATAAGGAGCGGCGCTGGTCGAATGAAAGGAGCTCGATATCGAGCGGAAAAACCGAGCGTTTCCTTACGAATCGGGATTTTTCGCTCTGAGGCTTTTCGTACGATGCAGAAACACTGATATTACATTACCTGGTCGAGTAGTGCAGCTCGCTTGAACGCAGCCAAATCGGGGTGGGGTTTTTATCAATTGGCTTTAAGCACTTTGAACGTTCTGGAACTGTTGATATTGCTAGTGGACACCTGGTTAAACACTTTGGTAATAGTATTCACTCGATAGTTGCTCAGTGTTACACGTGCACATTGAAGTATAAATTATAAATTTTTTCCTTGTGTATTCGAGTAGTTTAATCAATGAAAAAGTTATGCTTTTTAACTAGTAGTATCGAATAAAGCATGTGATTTTGAAAAGAATTTTCAGTAGTTTACTTGAAAAAGAGCTCAATGTAGGTTTTGATTACGGACGCTTGTACTCAATTTTCTATTGAAGTTTAGACAGTTGCATGAACTATAAACAAGAGCTAATATTTTGAGGTTGAAATAAGTGTACATGTGTTCATTGAATAATTATTTTATAGTGATTGATAGCTATTATATTAACCGTTCTTTTCTATGACATTTTACTGATGTTTTGATGAGAGTACAACTGTAAATTTGAATATTAATGAAGACAGACGATCCATAGAATTTTAGATTTTATACATTACTTTTTATGTTCAAATAAAAGAAAAGCTCGGTGCATAATATTTCTCAGTTGCACTGATGGAATATATTGAAGCTTTTTTTTTTTTAATATAGGCAATGAAATCAGTGAGTTTAGAATCCGAACAATTAAAATTTTGATTTGTATAGATAATTTATAAGTAGTTTAAAATATTTACAATTTACTATAAAATACAACGTTTATTTTACTTCTCTTCCAAGAGAAATTTTAATCCATACTCAGTGCAACATAAATATTCATTTAATAGTAGCATGAATCACCGCTGATTCATAATTATTATTGAGAGAACTACCGGCGTGCGTTTTCCATTGATTGAATCAATTTTTAAGCAATAAAACGAATTTTTTTTTTCTATTGCACGTATCAACTTTTTATAAATCTCAATTTTATTTTACGATGTGGTTTGTTTAATGCGCTTTGCATATGGTTCACTGAGTTTACGCTTCGTAAATGAGTCATTACAAGACAAGATACCCCAGTGCATGTCTATAAGCATCGCGTGTACAAATCATACTTTGCACTAATATTGTAACGACGACGGCGAGGACGTAAGGTCCCACCACTGTTGAGATAGCAGATAACAGCTGCGAAAGAATATTCTCATTGCTTTCACCGTGGCTTTACACACACTCACGGCCCCCCTCGATTTTCAAGGCTTTTTTCCAGACGACACGAAACCCTGTAACGTTTACGTAATATTCCGCTAAATTAAACTCGTTCGAGACGAATCTGGTATTCGCTCGAGACACGTTTATGAAAATTAGGCCGATTAAATATATCACCTGCGGATAGGCGCATTAAGCTTAAAATTAATCTTGCGCTCATTATATTCAGGCGATTTCCAGGGCAATTATGTTTTTGTTTTACAAAATCTATTCGCCTAGAGTTTGTTGAAGCGTTTATTACCGTGAAATTCAATTTCCTCAGGGTAAACAGTTGTCACACGAAACTATTTATCAAGATCAATTTCTTACATTTCCATGCTTCATTCAAATGTTATATGCACTCGCCGGTTAAGTGTATATAGCAGTAGTGGAGTCGAGTGTTGCGTGTAATGGCTTTCACGAGGGTAACAGCTTATAGCAAGCTGGAGCAAGGTCGATTTCAATGTTCGAGAATTATTCGCCCAGATAACGGGCGGATTTCTTCGAGCAACTCGTTTCGTGCAGAGTTAGCATGTTTATGTTTTGATTTTTTCTATTTTCTTTGCAATGATTTTCATCAATCCCGATCAGCTGAGCGACATGACAGATTACTTATACCTCTGTGTCAATATTTTTAAATGGACTTTATTTTCATTTCATTCAGAAGTATGAAGTCCGTGCGTTTTAAAATTAATTGTTCTTTATAAAAAAAGTCAATTTTATGTAAAAGTATTCTTTTAAAATTCTTTTTAAACTAGTATATTAAATCACTTGATTGATCTTAAATAACTTCATTTTTAAATGTGAGTAATTCGAATATTGCAACTTTTTATTCGATTTAAACGTAGTAGAATATATTCGAGTGCATAGTACACATGACAAATATGCAGAATGAAGAAGCTCCAGATGGCTAAGCTCGGTTCCAGGTCAAATTGACGGTAAAGGCATTTCCAGGTACATCCCGCCTTTAAGTAACATATGGACACCATAAGGCCGACGATGCACATCCGAGTTAAGAGTTTAAAGACCGCGAAGACCGTCTTCTTAATATTCAAAATTTTAACGTTCCATAGATTTTTAATACTCCAGGCCCTTGCAAAAAATATTAAATCTGTTTTTACTCGGAAATAAAATTAATTTCTCACTTCGCTCAGGAATATAAATATAAATATTTATATAAATAGATACAAATAATGAATCAATAATAGAATTACCTATTGCTCATAATAAAATTTCAAAACTGAATCACGGAAAATCCGCACGGCGGAACTTATCGCATGGAAAATTTCATATATGAATTGAATAAATCGACGCAGCTCCAACAATCGATAAGATCCGCTCGCACAAACATTTTTCCACTCGACGCAAAACCGACTGCGCGCGAATCGCGATGCCGGAACATGGCAATCGTCGCGCGCGCACTAAAATAAGGAAGAATAAAGGCGAGAGCCAAAAACAAGAGAGCGAGCCGCACAAAAGGCTCTCGTTCGAAGCACGAGAAAGAGAAGCCAGAAAAAAAAAACAAAAAAAAAAAAAATGAGCGTAAAACAAAAGCCCGACGTCGGCGAGGCCGAGCGTGCCTGTCGCGGTCCGTCGTCGCGCCGATCATTGCCCGGCAGCAGTGCCATTGGCAGGGAGCCACCGCCGAGGATTCCGGAGCGGCAGGGAGGAGGCGAGCATGTAGCCGGGGGGACAAGAGGCGACGGCGTCATGAGCGAGGAGGAGGCGGCGCACGCTGTGGCCTCGTCGTCGACCGACGAGGGGAGGTCCTCGGGGTCGGAGCCGCCGCCGACGTCAGCGAGAACCTCGGTCCTCGGCAGCATTCGCGAGCGGGTAAATTGCATCGCGAGTCGAATTCGCGAAGAGTGCCCCCCCTGCTTCTTTGAGGGCTTTGCGCAAGAGGCGAGACATACCGGTTAACCTATATTGCTTTTGTCGCCTTCGCCGGGAGATGCCTTATCTGCTCACGTTGCAAAATGTTTTTTCAACTGCGGCTTTATTTTTTTCACCGGCAATCTGCCTTTTTTTTATTGTTATTGAAAAGATTAATGGGAAATAATTTTTCTTCTTTTTTGACGTTACGTAAAATAAATTGTTTTTTTTTATCACGGCGTGCGGTGTGTGTCTTTATGAAAGCTTTTACGCGATTGAATCGAAATACCCGTAATTAACGATTGATTTTGAGAGAGATAATAAAAATTGCATTCTAGCAGATTTTTCTCGGCTTGAAAACAAGTTGGTTGAAAATTCGTATTTTTAAGCTGTAAATTTATTCATTGTTACTTAACGGTCGATTACATTATGCTTCACTGTCGAGATAAGAGGTCCGTGCAATTGAAGGAATAACATTTCCCAAGTGTAACGTCATCATTGTTCTGCCTGTATTTGTCACGAGATGGAGAGCCCCGCATCTTCTCGCTTTATACTCTTAATCCGACAAAGTAATTGTATCTTGCATTGCAGATAAGCCTGAGCCGGGGTATTTGTGAAAAACGTAAGTTTCTTGAAGCACCGCTGCAGTAAAGGAGATAAACTCTTTATTCTTTCACATCGCGATTATTCCCTTTTTCGAGTTTTATCTAATCTTCCGTTATGCCGACAGTCCATTAGCAAATTGTCTACCTTCATTTATACGATTTAAAATTGCACACCATATTTCTCTTTAAAAGTCACGAAAGCAAACAAAAAAAAAACAAGGAAGGAGAAAAAATTTCCGCTGATTCGCCAATAAATTATCCCCGTGAACGATCGATAATCATTACGCGAAAACGCATTGGCCATCCCATAAATTTCGAAAAATATTTTTGACGCCCGACACTCTTGATACTCTGTTTGCTCGCCGATATGTACGCGCTTAATGCCAGCCATAAAAATACCTCGACTGTTTTCCCGATCTCTTTACGAGAGGCCGGCACTAAAACGTATACTGACTGTGTAAACAGATAAGATCGTCGCTGATGTCCAGTCGTTTAAAATCTTTGGTGAAATGGAGGCAGGGGATGAAGCTAAGATCGTCGCCAGAACCTTCCCTTGTATCCGACTCGTCCTCGACAATCCCACTGAAGCTCACGTCGAACGGTAATCGCGTCATAATAATTTACAATTATTTACAATCGATTTATTAGAATTAAAAATTTCGTCCTTTACAAAAATAACTTCTGTTTTTTAAAACAAATATTCATTTATTTTTAGACTTCGAATGGGATAAATTATTGTTTTATAATTTCGTTGTATTTAATGTTCAGAGGGTCATAAAATAACGTAATTAAAGTAGCTGTATGGATTTCTCAAGTGGCCTAGTTTATTGCCGGTAAACTGATTATTTTAATTATGTAGAGGTTGAAGAAAATAATTCGACTAACGAGCCAAACACATCCCACATCGAAAGCCCGGAAAATAAGTCTGGCGTATCGCATAATCTTATTGAGAGTAATCTTGTTTCGAGCACTTTTGACCCCGGAACGTCTGCGCACTCGGTTGCTGATCCAATGCCTTCTTTCACAGGTACTTAAGTTTTTATTGAAGTCTACCTACACACGACGTGTAATTTTTTTTTTAAGAAGGCTATATTTTAAATTAACTACTCGTCGCGAAAATATTCGAAACACAATTTCTGAACAAACATTCCATTGCGAAAATAGTTGCACAAAGCCGATGTAGAACGACGATAGAATTTCGAAGCGCATAATAAACGTCAACCCACTTCGCGCGAAAATATAAACGCGACTACGAATCCTATATTAGTTCCAGCAGTAGTCAACTTCGACTTATTACGTGCCCCCCATACCGAATGATTACCGAAGTAATGGCTACTTGACGTTGGTTCTTGAGTTCTTAAGCTTCTTGTGTTCGTTTCTGCCTGGAGGGGGTCATTGACCTCAGTCGGAAAATTTCAAAATGCATTTCGGCGCAAGAAAAGACACAGAAACGAATAGATCTCAGGTATGTGGTGTCCATTCGGTAAACGCGAACGGATCGCGTTAAACGCTCTAACCCCGTTTCCGTGCGGGTATCTCCAGCAAATTACGCACGCACATTTTCCCCGGGACCTTTTAATTTCTCTGCGCGCGCAATTTACCCATTCATTTTGCCGACGATAATTTCTCCCGGCGCGGTATTAATGCGCTCCTTTTGAAGCGGCCCGATCCGCGGATATCGGACGTGCATCGGCCCGATTGAGGCTTTAATCTATCTCCTCTCGCGAGCGACCCGCCGCTCGCTTGTTTTCGAGCTGCTACCATACGCGCGGATTTCAATTTTCTCAGGACGCGTATAGAGCGTTTATCGATCTTTTTAATGCCAATGTGGAGTACATCAGCGGCCATTAAAGTTAAGGATGTTTTATGGGTATGGCCGCGCGTTTTCTAAAATCGGTTTGAAATTTCACGATATAAATTGAGACGATAGCAGTTCGACGTTGAGGTTTCGAGCAGTTATATACTGCTACAACCGCAACTGAGTGCAAAAGTGCATTAAGAATGCGTTTAAGCTCAATTTTCACTTTGGGCTAATAATATTTATAACGAATCGTTCGAAAGTGAGCGGTGCGGAGTTGGTTTGTAGTGAATTTGCTAATCCGTTTAGGAGATCGTTCGAATGAGGACGCGGAGATAACCACCACGAGCTACGGCGAAATAACGAATCCAAGGAGCGAGGCCGACGACGATACGAACGTTGCGACAGAAAGTATCGAAGATGAAGAGAATCCTATAAATGACGGTGACGCGCTAACAATACCCTCTGCCGTGATCGGAGTTCAGATACAGTACGATATTTAATGATAAATTCTGAGGATGAATAAAAGAGGCTTGGATTTGTCACGATAGATTCATTCTTCTTATTTTTTTTCTCTTTTGCCCCGCCGCTATTTAGTGCTTACAAGAATCCCATGGAGGTAATCATAAATTCCTATTTACGAATATATATAAACGCAACAAACAGCACTGGTAACGATTAGACGTTTATGCGTCCTAAACATTGATATATCTGTTTCGTAATTGTGACAACTTTGAATTTCAATTTAACGGCCGTACGTCGAAAAGATTTTGCGTGCTGAGCGAAAGTAGCACTTTTGCACATCCAGTTCGAGATCGGACTATAAACGTCGCTTGTAGAATTTAATTTATGCGCTCGTAACTTTCAGGAAGTGTCTTCTATACGTTTTACTTATTTTCTTCTTTTTTTTTTTCAATGCGAGATAACGATTCTTTAGCTCTCGGGCGAAATTCTGCCTCCTCAAACAGTGCGTAATTTATAACTCCTTTTTAAAAACCCATAATCTCTTACAACTTCATCTCCGGATCGGCAAAAAAAACGTAATCGCCGCATGAAATCGCTAAACTGGCGATAGACTCGAACCTTTTCCGACGAAATCCGTCGATTTTCAAAAGTCACAGTCGTGACAACTCGTCGGATTGATCTCGATTTGCGATACTCCCGAGCGGCGAGAAAATATAGTCGAAAAGGGGGATGCCCGCTCACTAAATTGCACCGTCTATACGATCTTCCAGAGCAGCGAATCGGGGCGCCTGGATCCTCGACTTCGTTCCTGTTCTGTACATTCAGAGCGAGAGTATCAGCAGCTGGAACGACACCACGCAATCCACGGTGACGGACGGGAGCCTCGCGTCTAGTTCGGCCGGGTAAGATATCGGTATATCGGTTTTTGTTGCGCGAGAGAGGAGAAAACCGCGGCGCTTGAAAAGTATGACCTCGCGGATATATTTTCTAGACCAATATTCCCAACGCTGGCCGTTCTAAGTCACGGATGAATTGGCTATTCCTGCGGGTACGATGAGTAACTTGATGATTTTTTTTTATGGCCGTGAAAAATTTTGCAGACGTCCGAGGGGAAATTGTCGGACTTGGAAAGTATAAAAAGTCCTTAATGCACCATCGTTTGCATTGATTTCTTTTCGAGCAAATTTTACTCGAGTGAAAGACTCGAATACAATTTATTTTTTCAACTTTCATGTATTGAGGTTACCGTTAGATTAAAAAGATTTTAAATAATCGGAATAAAAATTTATCTTTTATATATTCACACTTTATACTTGAATCGTATGTTTAATTACGGGATTCTACAACTACCGTCGGGTGTTATTTCAGGATAGAACTGGATTTTTACTCCGTTTTCGACGGCAACGTATCGTGGATCAATTAAATCCCCTTAAAGAGAGGCACTTTCCTGGAAGCGCTGAATCTCAGAAAAACTTATTCCCTCGGCAACGGCGTCCTCTTTTTCCCCCCGGGAGAGTACGTTTCATTTCGCCGGGCTCTCGGTGCCCGCATAACCGCCGCTTTTTCGTGCAGTGCAGAGGGGACCGACCGAGAGTCAATTGAATAAACGCCCGTCTATTCTCGAGGCGAGACGGGATCGCTTCCCCCCGAGTTCGTGGGCATGTGGGCGCGTCCGCTGGAGGCACCGAGCCCATCGGCTGACCACGTTAAAAGTCCCGCGATAACGGTATACGTTCGCGCAGAGGTCCCCGGCGGAGCGACAGACGATACAATTTTTCGCAACGCCGAGCGTCGATTATTTAGCTCGAGACCTCTATATATACATCGATGCTATACCGTCGGTAGCAGGTTTGTGTGGGGGAACGGTTGTTGTCCCCAGAATTTTTTTTATTATTCCTTTTTTGACGTTTTTTTTTTTAGAAAAGAAAGCTATATTGCATAAAAAACTTCATTACCGATATTGCATTCTTGCCCTGAAATTAAAAACGCTCACTTCTAAGTGATTTAAAGTGCAGAAAGTATAGACTGTATTTTAGGTCGCTTAGAAGTGAACGTTTTTATGTTTAGAATAAGAGTGCAATTCAGTAATGAAGTTTGTTTTTTTTTTTTTTTTTCAATTTTCAATGTAGCTTAAAAATTGAACTATTAAAGTTCGATGAACGTAGGTAGCAGAGGAAAAAAAAATGAATAAATCAAGTTCATGGGTGGCCGGAAGAAATTGGGAAACCGAATTTCGTTTCATTCATTGTAATTCGGGACGATCGCCTTATACGATTATACGAATCTTGTTCGTACCCCTCCTTATTTTTCTCCGTTTGGTTGTTCCTTCTTTATTCGGTTATGCAAATGAGCCATGTGACCTACTACATGACAATGGATTATATCATATTTTTAGATGCACGAGCAGTGTTCTCGCTTTGATAGCATCTGAGAAAGTCGCGTTGACAATCGAATTCAACTCACGCAACACTCGGTGTTCAGCAAATTTTTCGAAAATTTTCGTCTTGTTGCACATTTTTACGTCGGTGCAACGGAGGCAATTTCGTCACGACATTTTTTACCTCAGATTTTAGATTGAAGCTCGCGGGGATTATTTATTGGTTTCACTGCGCGTAAATAGAAATATAAGCGGCATCTGTACAAACTACAGAGCTTCTGTAAATGTTTGCCTTTGAGCCAGGCTCGTCTTTAATTCAAACTCTCGGTAAATCCCCGCTTGCTTTCGTTACGCTTTCTGCTACGCTGTTGCTAGTTTCGTAAAAAATAAAGCAAATACTCGACTTCGTATTTTTTTTATTAATGAAACTCAAATCGCAAGATAAATTGAAACAAATTGAGATAATAGATGCTATCAAAAGGAAGGTAAATAAATATGAAAATTTTAAGATGAATAGACTTCAAGCTGATAGAAATTGAGTTAATAAATAATATAAAATGGAAAATAAATAAAGGCTAAATACACACGCGATAGTGAGTACCAAAACATGCACTTCAGTCGCACTGATCATAAATAAATCCGCAATAAAATGAATTTATAATCGATAACCACACGATTTTCACGCGATAAACAGTGTAGTTCATATAAACTTCTTAAAAACCGTAGAAAGCTGTGTAGTATGGATATTAGATTTAAAGCATGAGCGCCGTACAAATGATCTTATCTGTTAAGCTACGGCAAAGTTCACACATTGAACAAAAATATTATTAAAAAAAAATTTAAAATACTGCGGGTCCGCAACGCCTGGGATACGACTGATAAATTCCGAAGGCGAAGGCAGGCGCGGCGCATGCGCGCGCGAGCGCAGCGCGAGATCCTTAATTTCTTGCTACCATATTTTTTCGCGAGTTTCACCGAGAGTTATTTCACGTGCGAAGGTGATTATGGACTTTCACATGCGCCGGCGCACGCACACGGTCTGAGAGATCCCGCGGCCGCCTTTATTACGCCGCCGCCAGACGTTCGATTTATTCCGCGTGACTCATCCGTTATGCGACGCCTAATCAGCCGGCGAGATGGCGAAACGCCGTGGGGTTTTCGCGGTCGGGGAAAAATAGGGCACCGGCGGCTAACGAGAGAGAGACTTGTGCTTTTCTGTACATATACCTAAGTGTGTAAAAGAATATATATATTGGCTGTGGATTGTGATTCGATCGACTTTTTTTTTCGCGGAGGTTGAAAATGAAAAGTTACATACTTTACAGGAAAAAACCAAAGCAGTGCATGCACTCTGTTGCGATAGACTTTCGCAATAGCTTCTCTTGTTTCGTTATTTACGCTTGATTTGCATGATACGCGCGTTGATTAAATACCCGATTATATCGGTAAATGTAATCGAAATTTGTTAACGGGTTAATTAAAATTTTTCATCGATAATTAGGATGATTACGATTAGGTCATACCTTTTACATTTTATTTAGCCAATTAATATTTTAATTAATTTATCTGTAAATTTATTTATAAATTATTTCATCGGAACAGTTTTTATGTACTCGGAAAAACGCAGGCAAATTTACTGTGAATGATGTAAGATGGAGAACTTGAAACACGAAAAAAAAAATTAGTACAATCCTTGGAAATATTGTAACTTACACAGCGAAATTGCCACAATTACCGTAATTTTTTCACGATTTAAATCTTGCCCTCCACCTTCAAGAGTTCGCAGTATAAATTTCCCTTCCTTATACCTTCTTCGTGCCGCAAATTTATAAAAATCAGAGATAGTCTTTTCAAATAAATTTAAGTTCATTTAATTCTATACGTTTATAAAAAAAAAAATAAAAAACAATCTGTGTCGTTTCCGCGGTTGCGCGCGTAATGCAACGACCAGACTGATCGCAGCCATTATTCGTAAAGTAGGATTGTGCAACGCGATAGACTTGAGCCGCGGGTCGCACGGGCACACTGTGCCGGCGACTTTTCACGGAAGTCGCTGCGATTTTTTTTTCTTCCCTCCTTTGCTGCTGCACTGTATACCTGTACGCTTTTATCGATTTCCTCGCGCGCTCCATGGATTTCCTCGTTATTATACCGACGGATTACGAGCCGCGGCGGGCAGTGTCGATTTTATTGCCGCGCGCTCCAAAATCGTTTATGACTCGCGCGTGCACGGGCACTACGTCTCCCGCCGTTTTTTTTTTTTTTTTTTTTTTTGCCGAGCTTCACTTTCGCCTCTTCCGCTGCTCCTCCCCTCTCCACGACTCCTCCCGATGCACATCCCACGTTGGGCCTTTTTCCTGCCGATCGTCGGCAACAACACTGATTTCACTCGGGAATCGGCGGTATCGGCGAGCAACGGGAGGCTCCGCGCAATTTTTTTTCCTCTCGTATTATACACCGAGCTGGAGTGTAATTTACGACTAGACTCGCGAGAGCGAATTCACACGCGGATAAGAAAGAACGAAAAAAAGTACCCTCCCGGTGCATGAAAGTATTGTTAATCGTAATTGATAAGGCAGTAAAAGTCCGCGCTTGTTTTTATTCACGGCAGGCTAATGAGAGTAACGTGGAAATTTATTGTGCCGTTAAGCACGAGCTTATCGATAGCCGCGCGATTTCTTTATTTATATAACATCAATTTAATTTTATTCCGACAGCTCGTAAGTATGAAGAAATGAGTGGCGTGTGGAGATTTGAGAGATTTGCGCTCGAATGCAGCCGTAAAATGTTTACTCGAGTTTTTTTTCTCTCTGGTCCCGCAGGTTTTTACAGTGCGCCTTGCCCCGCGTACCGAATAAAAGTCACTTTCTAGTATTGTTTGCGTTTAAAAGTGAAATGATGTAAGCTTTTTATCCGCGTGATTCAATTTTTATATCGCCGCGTTGGCTCTTGTAAAACCATCGTCGGCAATTAAGGTTTTCACTTTTCCTAGGCCGGGCTATCAATGCAAATAAAAGCTTTATATACTGTCAGGGTTTTATTTAAATCTTGAAGAAACAGTAGATTAATTATAACAATTTTACGATTACGTGCGACACGAATAACGATGTGAAAGTGTCCCAGTAAGGGGCTCCTATAAGAATTTCTATTTTCGCACAAACGTGAAATTAGTTCGTACATATGAAAAAAAAAATAAATAAAGAAAAATTAACTCTTACAATTAGACAGCTTGTTAGTCGTTAATAATAATATTTTGAGCGAACAGCTTTTCTTTCTGGAAAAAAAACATCGTTGCTTTCTCGCACGGCAGATAACATTTACACAGGCTTATTGAAAGCGTATAGAATTCTTTGAAAAAAAAAATAAGCAACTCGTGTTTGATATAGCGAAAATGTCGCGGAAAGACACGACAAACATAAATAATTCATTTATTTGCTACTTTATTTAAAAAAAAATTACAAGAGGTCAAATCTTTAATAGGCCCAGTAAAAATAATGACCGTGTCCCGACTGAATTAAGTCGTACATCATCCGCCGGAGCACCGAAATTGACTCCGTCTGGCGCTTTCCTCGTAATCTTTTTTCATTCCAAAAATAAACACCTTTTATTCCCTGGCCACACCTCACGACCGATCGATCTCCCCTCCCCTCGATCGACGATCATTAACTTAAAAAAAAGTACCTCGACTTTCACCCGCGGGCCGGCTCAATTAAAAGTTGAAAAATCCATCGTCGACGGGGGGATCCGCGCGTGTACCGGCATATACCACATTAAACCGTCGGCGATGGCGTGCGGGGCTTTCGGGGAGACGCGCAGACTGGCACGGATTATGGATTCGGCCCGTTTTTGTTTTTAGGCGGCCGCAGGGCGGTTGCCGTGCCGATAGTAGCTCCGAGCCGCGCCATCGCCGACGGGCATCAGCTTGGATCTCGTCGTCGTCGTCGGGAAAACGATGCCCTGCGAGCTCCGTTCGCGGTATATAGCCGAAGAATTACTCGGTCGAATCGTGCCGAATCCAGAATTTATGTACGTGTGTATGTGTGCGCGTATGGCTGCGGAAGAATTTTTATTTAGGAGAGGGATGCGTCGTTAAAATTTTATGAAAAGTGTTCGAGCGGAGTTGGCGAATTCATGGGCAAAAAGGGGATTCGTAAAAACATTCGTTAATGTGCAATTTAGGAGTTTTTAAGTGCCTCCGTCGTTCTTCGAAGGCAATTACGGCTGGAGCTGCGCGTGACCGTGTACACTATCGGTAACGAGAAATTTCATTTTCTTAACAGGTTTAAAGGGGGCGGTTTTTAGGTTTTTAGAAAGGCACACAAAAGAATTGACAAGACTGATGCAAATTTTCCGCCGAGGAAAGTGGAATCGAGATAAATTTCGTACACGCGTCGCTTCGGGAAATCTGTAACATTATATAGAAGAGGAGAAACTTGAATTAATTTTGATAAATATATGGTTTTCATATTCGTCAATGCAGTGCTTAATTAGACCTCGTGTACACATAAACTTTCTATTCGTCGTAAAATTTTTTTTTTTACAAAAAATGTGATAACGAACTCGTAAAATCTATTCCATATTGGGGCTTACAGATAAAGCGAATCAGTCGATAAAGGACTTTATTGCAGAAAAAGGTGAAAATTATTCTCCAGAGTAATCCCAGCATCCTTGAATCGAGAGTAAAAGCTTGTTTTTCATTGTCACGTGTAAGAAAAATCGCGGCCGAAGCAAATGCACAGTGCAGCCGGCGCGCAATTAACCGGCGAACGAAATAATCATACACTTTCAAACTAAACAACGAGAGTGTAATTTAAACTTTTTTTATCCCGTCGTTCATGCGCGCGAATCTCCCGGCGAATTTTTTCCCCCGACCACCCAACTTTTTTCTCCACCCGCGAAGGGCTGCAATACCTTCACGTGTACGTGTATATAAAGCCAGGTATGCGCATGTGTAGAGGTACAATCGCAGAAACGGTCTCGAAGCCGGCTCTTTTCCTTAATTGCAGCCCGTCGAAGTTCTCGCGCACGAGACTTTTACGAGTCATTGTCGGCGCGGTCAGGTACGAAAAATCTTCGACTCGCCGCAAAGTATACAAGCCCGAAGTGCGCGTGCGCTATTACCGCGCCGTGGATATTATTGCTTTGAGGTCGGGAGTGTGTCTCTCCCACTCGCGGGGCCCCCGACGCGCGCTTCAAAGTCGCCTATCGCATTGTTTTGCAAATTGCCTTTTGTGCAACGTTAACGGGCTGCCGATCTATTTAGAAATGCTTTGCATAATTGCAAGTGTCCGGAACGCGTTTCGCATTATGCATCCGACTTTCCGTCGTACCTTTTGCCGGGCTAATTGATTTGGCTCATTGAAAACGCCTGGTTTATTTTTTCGGCGCGCGACGAGGATAAATTCGGTATTTTTATTTTCCACGGGATCGGCGGCTTTAGTGTCCCTATTTTTACGATCGCCTTTTGGACGGTTTACGAATTTTTTTTTATAGATGATGATTGCACAATTTGTGTCGTTGCGTAATTTTTTTTTTTTTTCGAAATTTATTACTCGGCCAGGTTGAATGCATTCTTTTGTGCATTGACTCGAACTAATTTTTGTTATTATTTAATTATCTTACAAAACTATTATGAAACGCATTTATATGGGGGTAACGTAATTTTTCTTTGTCTTAAGTTATTGCTGAGTGTCTTCTTAGCAGTTCCGTAATCTAACGTAATGGTTTCATTCAGTCATACAATATTTGTAATACCTCGCTTCTTTATTTGTTCCTTTTTTTTTATTTAATTGACAGTTTCCTCAATAACAAACAGTCCACTTATTTACTTTAACATGAATTAAATATACATCGCTTTCTTATTTTATCTCTTTAAAAAGGACATATTGTTATTTAAAGAGAAATGAGTCATACACATGTGCAATGCCGTTCGTTTATTGAATAAAAAAAAATATATATAAAAAGAAATAGCAAGACAAATGTGCAAGTCGGAAACGAAGTCCTATACAACAAACGATTAACAGGCCAAGATTATCGAGATACACGTTCGAGTGCGTTTCTTCGATTGCTGCCTCGCTTTTTTCCGTCTTTGCATGAATCATACTCGAGAGCGCACACTGTACGTTACATCCGTGTTTAATCCAGTTTCGTGCTTTTGCTACAACGTCCTACAAGAGTGCTCCGACTTTCGAGACTCCTTTGGCCGTTGTACTCTTTCGCTCGTGTGTGTACACTTCGTGCGAGAAAATCTTGCTAATGCCTCGTGTGTACTTTAGATCTGCCTGCGAAGAAGTCTACTTACTGCAAATGAATATGTGCTTTAAAAAAAAAAAAAAAATAGCCGGTTTAGCCGTGCAATTAGTCTTCTGGCATTCTTTATAATTAAGCGCTTGCGTAACACTTTAATAATGCATGCGTTTGATTAACTAGGAAATTAATTAATGCTGCAACTTTTTAAATCATATAGGCTTTGCTACCTTCTGCAATTTAGAAATTCGTTTGCACTTTATCAATGAATCTTCAGTGTTTTTTTGTACGCTAAAGGCAAGCGCGTTCTGGTCGTAATTTTATTATTTATTTAATGCCAGGTTTTAAAAGGTCTGAAGTTGTGAAAAAAATAATATTTTACATTTTAGAATCGAGTTCAAACCCTTGTATGTATACTGATCACGTGAAAAATAAAAAGGGGTCAAGCCTCTAATTGATCTTGAAATTACCTTACATACTGATAGAAGCGTGCAATAGTGGTTTAGCAAATAATTACCAAGGTGAACGTTTTAACAACGTCCAATCGCGACTCCGCGAAATTATCGTGCTAAATGAAAAACAGTGTAGATCCTCGGAAAATCATGTCTCGATAATTGCTCCTCATGCGATCCTGTACACGCGAAAAGTTCTCCTCTAATCTCTATACATGGCGCTTGATAAAATAATTGTAATCGACGCAGCTCCTGTCGATCATCGCGCGATCGAGAAAGCATGAAAATTTCTCGCGGCCCTCACTTTTGTACGCTACTCTCGCCTTATTATTTCGTTGGTATCCACAAGACATTATTTTTACGAAAAATCTGGTACACTTTGGATCGGACATTTATTTTTATTTCTGTTTCGCTTTTTCCTGCAGGTACTGTCATTGTGATCGGCGTCGACCATGCGAGAAAATCATGAATAATGCATGTCCGGCGCTTTGAATAATAATAGACTGGGTACCAGGCTTTTTAACACGTTTAGGGCAAGCATCGGTGTCTCGTAATTTAGGATACTTTCGTTTTCATTATTTACGCTCAAATTATTCATGAGAGCGGTACTTTCTTCGAGAAGACTGCGTTACTTTTTGGAAGTGGGTTCTCGCGTGGCGCGGGGAAAATTTTAAGTACTATAAATTTTGTTTACAGCATACTTGAAGAATACCGCACCGCTTCCTTTAACGTATAATAACCTCGTAATTTTTAAGTTAATAACTCAATTCGCACACTTGATTAAAAAAAAAAAAATATATATGAGAAGCGGTATTTTAAACACTAAATATTTACCTCGCCAAAAAATGAAATTTTCATTCGTTTATTAAACTATTCCAAATATTTCACATGTTCTCAAAAGCGCGAGGTACATCGTAAAAATTGAACTCCCAGGCACGCGTGCGTGATAAGTCCGCGAACTCCGCGATACGGGCATCGCGTGCTCAGCTTCGGATGGGCGCAAGTTTGCGGGCTTGCACAATTATTTTAGAAAGCGAGAGTGCGTTTTATATCGCAATGAACTTGTGCAGTGCGAGTGTGCGAGCGTCCGTGTAATTGGGAAATTGCTGTACCGGTTAGGCGAGTGCATCGCGCTGTTCGATTTCCGATCCATAATTCAAGGACGAGCCGAGCGTCGAAAAAATCGATCCCAGGTGGAATCGATACCCTTTTTTGCGCTTGCCCTCCACTAACCTTCGGCGGGCGTTCATTGTTTTCCTCTCCATCGATTTGTTTGTTTTAAAAACTGTTCCCGCTAAAAAAAGTCCCGCAGTTTTTGTACACTTGAAGGTTTCGATGCCTGCGATGGGATAAGGCGCGTTTTGCGTTAGGCCGAGGAGTCTTTTATAATTCTTCCGGCAGATTATAAATTTTCGATCGAGGCAGGCGTGCACAAATACCTGCTGCCGAAAGAGAAAAGGCACCGATGCAGCTGGAGCGACGACATGCAAATGAGGAATCACTCGCGGCGCGTGAGTCAGGGTATAATTGGCGCGAGAGGCACCGATTGCCAATACGCCCGCGACCTCGCGGAAAAAAAAGGCTCCGTGAAAGATAGTGCATCTATATATGCGTACGTGCGTCGCCGATGATTCTTGCGCCTCCCACTCGCGGCCGAGAGTCTCTGTTCCGACGACACCCACGCGCGACGGTCACGCGAGTACTCTCCCTCCCCCTCTCCCCTCGGCTGGAAGGTGCCTCCACATTTACGAGTCGCATTGTCCCGAGGAGAAGAAAGAGTGGCTAATGGTAGGCACACTTTCGATTCGCGGCTCGCTTTTGTGCTTTTCTCGCGGGAGACCGACTGTCTCTCTTGGGCCTGGAAAAATCCGCTTTTGTTTCCCGCGCTAGATTTCGTGGGCGGACACGCGGTCAGGAGTTCCCCCTACGCGGGGATTTGAAATTATTGTTAGAGGAGAATAATTAATATTGATTCGAGGCGTATTTTTTCATTGACACCTCACCGTCGACCATTCTTTATATTCGATGTAAAAGGGGATACCTTTTTTTTTTCTCTTCGATAAAGATCTTATTCGCACGTGATTAGTTACTCAATCGGCTAATACGCTGGATAATCGTTGGTTTAAAATCTCCGTACATGGAAAGCTGGATATTAAAACGCTCGTTCAGGGGTCAGATAATTAACTATCGGTCGGGCTATGCTCGTAGGCCAATCCATCACCTCTGAGGCAAGAGAAAATTACGCGTCGCCGATGAAAAATCCTGAAAAAGCCGTACACCCACGTCGACCGCTTAACGGCCGTGACATAATAATTAAGAGCCTTGGGCGACTTGGCCACCCATTGTCTGACCACCCTCCGAACGCACCTCCCGCGAAGATCGCCTCGGAAAAAAAAAGAACGAGCCAGCGTTGAGATAACCAAGAGAGTTGACTGTATACTTAAGGATTATAATCCTGAGTTCATTATTCAAAGAATCATTAATCAATTTATAAGGAAAAAAATTAATTTGAAAATTTTAAGAGAAATTCAGAAGCTAAAGGGTTCGCTCGCGAAGCATTTGGTTCGTTGACGGTAAAACGATGTGCGATACGTTGCAGGAGCGAGATGAACGCCGGTGGTAGCGGCACCAGCAGCAGCGGCGTCATTGAAATCGTTGAGACATTGGACGGCGGCCGGAGATTCGAGAACGATTTCGCGCGACCCTACTACGACAGTAGCGTTAAGCCCAGAGTGCGCAAACAGATCCGGCGCATCGACGACGACTCGCCTATTTACTAATTAATAAATTCACCCACGGTGTGCTCGAAATAATGAGGTTCAAACAAACATTTTTTTTTTTTTTGATAATTCCATACTGAATAAAAAAAAACGTCGGATTCATGTAGAACGAATTGTTTGACGAGGCGCTGAACAAAAAAAAATACACCCGCATTGCAAAAGTTCATATTGAAGTGAAACTTGATGTGTTCGCACGCTCATTAGACAGCGGAATTTATTTTATGCCTCGCATCAAAGCGCATCGGGAATCGGATCAAAATCGCCGCAGCAGAATGTGCTGTTGGTTTATCAGCTTAATTACGGCAGTAATTAGCATTTCTGCTCGTTAGCACGCTCGCTCGGTTGCACAAGTCAAATCCGCGGGCGACTTGATAATTGATTTTGCACCGACGCATTTTATAACGCCGCAACGTGCGTCTGCACATTTTTCTACACTTCCGCGTGCATTTTTATTTTTTACTTTCGTCGCTCCGAAAAGGATGCCAGATGCCGCACACTCTGCGCAGCCGAAAGGAAAATAATTTTTTAATTGTCAGAATCATCGGCGTTCGAGCGTCAGCGATTTTAATCCCCTTCGGCCGTTTAACGCAGTGCGCAAATAATTGCAGTCGACGATGACGCGGTCGGAGTCAGCATTCTTATTACAAGGAGCATCATCAGCATTCGCTGCTTACGTTTCTAGCGTCACTTCCCATTCCGCGCTTCTGTTCATCAAACTAAAAAAAAAAAAACTTTTGTACTTCAAAGCGCGCTTCGACTCTGTGTATAATCTCATTAGAGCACTTTTTGAACTTTCTCCGGTAATTTCACTCGCACCGCTCAATCAACATTCACTTGACTGTCTCCTGGCGAAATAATACATCTTTCGCAGAAACCGCGCTAATGCTCCAGGTGTCGTCCGTTTCGCGCGTCAATCACACCGGCGGTTCCCGCAACGAAAAAGAAGAGGTCCCCGCTCGGCTTCGTAAATCGTTAGAAAGCGCGAGTAGCACGGCCGGCCGCCACCTGACGCCTCTTGCGGCCGTTATAATTGCGCGACTTCGTCATTGCCGGCTTCTAGGCACCGCGACTAATGACGAGCTCGGGCAAGCGATCGCCGCTGAGAACATCAGACCTTGTGGCTTGTCGATTGCCAGATAGCGTTCGCGAATACGCGATACCTACTAGCGACGCGAGACCCTCTCGATTCTGAGGGGGGGAGAGCTTTTCTTCCAGTTCGAAAGTTAAAACGGTCTGAAGTCTTTATTGTTTGGAGGTTGTCTCGCTGCAGATGTATACTCCTTGTTCAGAAGAAGAAAGGAGCCTTTTGCTTGTAATGTATTTGTTTTGTCGGTATGATTAGAAATCGAAGTGATGCGTTTATTTGTTTAGAGTGTCGCTTTCTAATCGTACGATTTTTATATGCATTACGTTTGATTTATGCACATATTTATGGTTATTTGATTAACGCATGGTACAGGAAATAAAAATGACTTTCAGAATAATTAGAAAACTTGAAAAGCTTCAGAGATAAATTTGCATGAAAAATTATTGCTGTTTTCATTCTCGGTACTTAATTTTAGGTGTGCCACGAATTTTAATAAAAAAAATAGTAACGTCAATTGAGCGGACGGTAATATTTATCAAAAGGAAAAACTACATAAAATTTATAAATGCATTTATAATTATAAGTATATACTGAGTATGAAACAGCTTATATTTGCAGTGGAAAAAAAACGTAATTTTAAATAAAACTTTTTCTTCGTGTAATAATGAAGAAATAACTACTGAACGATGTAAAATTTCAGCTGCAACGACCGTGTCAGATGAATTCTATTCCTCGCGAACTGCCGTTACAGCGTTGTGCCCGTATACTATATGACTGACATATTCGACCATCAAGATTCGCGACGATGGATACGCCTCTGATCGTAAAGGCGACGCTTATTGTTCCTGGGCTGCGCTAGTCATTGAAATTATTAATGTTTGAACTCGCGTCGTTTGTCTATTTCCATGTTTTACAACTGCGTCGTGATATCGCGTCGATTCGCGATTCAACGTCGGCTACCGCTTATTATTGCTCGAGCGAATTTCGCTAGCCGTGTACGCGCGTTTCCGACTAGCAGGTCTGTGCAATCGATTCTTAGTAACTTTACGATGGTAATTTGCGAATATCCCGTTCTCTTGTTTCGATTCTCTCGGGTTTCTCGTTACCCTGGAGGTGCGTAAAAAATTTAATTCGCGACGTGAGTCAGTACATTTTAAGGCTCGCAAGTATTCCTTTCCTTTCTTTTAGCGATCCCGGCAGTAAACTGCATAATTCATTCCTAGCGTTAACATTTTTTTTCAATTTGCTCGAAATATCGAAGATAATTAAGACGAGATTAGTGAATTTCGTAACGCTTTAAGTACGTACTTACTGCGAAAATCTCGTTGCAATCGTTCGAGAGCTTTTACTTACGCACAATTGCCGCGTCGAGTCGTTGGAAAAAAAAAAGTTTTAATTAAAAAGAGTCAATTAAAGGTGCGCGCGCGCAGCTTACGTGTCTGTAATTGAAGATTTATAACTCGCGCCGTTATCTGCATCAATTATCGCGCGTGTATCATAATAACGCACCTGTTCCAGAAGAAATTACTTAGCCGTAAATGAGTACAAAGGCATAGCGATTGATATGGAGGTGAAAACATCGTTCGCGGGTCTTCCGAATCTAATTCGCGGGGCGCGACGACGCGCTCCTTCGGATTTTATGCGGCTGCACGTGAAATGAACAAATTGGCGTGGCCGCCGCTGGATTTCACTTTCGCAACGGAACTCGACTAAACACAATGAAAGTCTCAATGGCGCGCTTATTATCTCATGCAGTCGTCGCCGTTGTCGTTACACCGGATGATTCATCGTTTAAAGAGCGCCGCGGAGGAGGGGGAAGAAAAAAATGGAAAGAGGCCCTAGTAACTTTATGTGTCACTGGGTGTACGCCTCCGCGTACGGTTAATCTTTATACGGGGGAGCCTACACGCGATCCAATAAGAAGGCATGATACCGCCGACCGCATTAGGGAATCAAATTTGATCGGCTCCCATCCGTCCCGGAGGCTTTTCCTTTCTCGTGTACCTTGGAGCGTGTATCTCGTGCGGCGATCAATCTAATGGGATACTTAACCGTGACTTTTTAAAACTTTTGTTTTTAAATTAAATCCCTCTTTGTCGATGCGTTTCTCCCAGTTCTCTAATTAAAAACTATTAAACGGATAACAGACAATTAATTTTGCTTTTCTAAGTTCAATCTACATACGGGAGTGGTGATACGGATAGGAGTAGTATATATTTTTTATATTTAAACGATCGTTATTTTATTAAAAAAACTAATGGATACATGCTACATGAAGCAATAAAAGCAGCAATTGCATTGATTTTTTTTAATTATTTATCGTTATTATACGATACCCTCATAAGTTGATTAAATATCAATATTAAAAACGTTTTCTTTTTCTACATACAGAACTCTGTAAATAGTAGAGCTTTTTCCATTACTTTCTAGTGAAATCTTACTAATTCTAGTAGTTTAACTAATTCCACTTTAGATAATATAAGATTAAAAAAAAAAAAAATACAGAGAAACACTCCACTCTCAATATTTAATTAGCGTCAGTAAATAAAATCTACGATCTTTAAGATGCCACAGCAAGCGCGACACGGGCTCTCGCAACTGTACACCCGCTGCAGGGAGAAACTCGCGCGCTGGTGCCCAGGCGACAATACTTTACGTTTCAGCGGAGAAACTGTCACGTTCGCTTTCCTCGACGTTGCGCGTGCGCGCGCGCCTATAATAAACCAAAGTGCCATTGTCGAGGCGGATGTTATGCTTCGCGCCCGTCGGTGAGAGGAAACAACGGGCGACCCTCGACGGCGTGAGAGAACCGCGATTCGGTTTTAACGGCGGTTTTACGCGCGGCCTCCGGCTTCGTCGCGCTCCTTTTTTTTTCCGCCGGCACAGGCGTCATTGTCGAAACTTTGAAAAAAATTTCGCGGCGTGGAAAACTTTCCCGGATTTCGCGTGTATGCCGAGGCCCATCCTCTCGGAAGCGCGCGCCTTTCCCGCCGACGGCCGTCCGCGCTTAATTAGTAAGCGGCAATCGGCCCGCTAATGGAAAATAATCGAGGTGCATTGGCATTAAGATCGGCACGCGAACTCGTAATAATTCGCCCGCGGCGCCGAGTTATGAGCTACTTACCTAATCGGCTGTTCCGCCGTAATCTCTTAGATTCGAGCGCATGCAAATGCGGGCCTCTTTGAGTTTCAGATAAAAGTTTTTCATGCGCGCGCGCGAAGTGCCGGCGGATAACGAAAAAACACTTCACGGCGGATTAACGAGCATCGCCGCGTTGAAAATTATATAAATCAAGTCGAGCGGAGGGAAGCCGCACGCGATATCGTTCCTCGACTTATTTCACTTAGCGCGACTTTATAGACACAAATCGCTTTTCCGTTTCCCGACTTTTTTTTTCAAATTTATTTATGGGCGCTTTGTGCGGATTTTTCTTGGGCGCCTCAATGTGGAAGAAAATTTTGCGGGCAAATATTACATTGCGGCCTTATCTTGTTTCCTAGTTACCTTGTATGCAGTAGACACGCGAAAATCTTATCCGGCGATAAATGCGTTACGGTTATAGTTAACGAAACGGCGAAGAATCACGATAAGTTAGTCAATATAAATATGCAAATTGTATTAGGATATCGGGCGAGATAATCAGTTTCCATTAGCGTCGCCATTTCCGATTACGAATCAAAGAATAGAAAAAATGCTTCAAATTTTACGAAAGCAACGTGTACCAGAGAATCGCGTGGTATAGTTATTTATTAAACGTATATATTCTAATCGGAGCGAGATAATCGCATCGAACGTATGGAACATACGAGACGTCACTTTCATTTGAATAAATGAAAAATAAATTTTCAGATTATACAGCGAGCGAAAATTTTTTCCACCATTATCCGCACTTTCGCCTCTAATAAACTCGTCATTGAAAAGAGTGGACCGCGCCCGGCGCAGCGAGAAATCCTTATCTCCGCATCCACCAGGCGCTTCGCCTACGCGCGGCAATCAACTCGCCCCGCAATCAGAGTCCCCCGTTACTTTCACGTATTCCGCGCAAAAACGATCGATACGTCGAATTAATATATACGGAAAAAAAAAAACAAAAGGGGATTGAATATCGGCCGCTCTACTTGTCGAGACGCGCCCCATATACATTTTTGCCGGGGCTAATGGACCGGCGCGCTCGGACGATTAGATCGCGAAAGTCGTCGTCGCGGTTATTACTCTCGCTCGGTCGATGTAATTTTCTGCCGGTGCGTCGGCGTTGACGGGGGTAACGAGGCGGTCGCCACCGCATTTTTTCCCTATCCGCCACGTCAGGGGGAAATTTATAGGCGGCATTGAGTCGTTATACCGCTGCGGCGGTCACCCACTTTGCGCGCTTCCCGCGTACCGGGCGACACTTTCAGCGCGGCTTTTACACCGGAACAATGGGAGGTTTATTAGGGAGGCCTTTTTTTTTTTAATATCGCGAATTAATGATCACCGGCCTAATTCCACGCGCGCAAGAGAGCGACGCGCGTTTATGTGAGTGCGTATATACATAAAGGTGGTGCGGCGCTCGATTAAGCGCGCCTCGGTTCCTTTTTTTTTTAATTCGAAAGTATTGCATCGCACGCAGACTGAGAATTTTCTTTGTGACCCTGATACGAGAAAGATCCTGATTCGCCTCGATAGAAATCGATAAGGCGTGTATTATACTATATGATAAATCGGCCGGCGATCACTCGCGATTATTGCGATCGTAAAAATACTAAAGCGTATATAGGAACTTGCATGCGTATTGAGTAATTGTAGTAATAGCGCAAAAAAAATTTTACTGCTTTAAACCGTGTTATTGTTGATTAATCAATCAACCTAAATTTCTCGAGGGTCTGCATTATTATATTGTGCAGGCGTTGGAAAGGCTTATATGAGATTAATATAAATTACCTTCTGGTGAAGTTAAATGCATGACATGTGAAATATAAAGTACGCATTTAAACTTTTTTAGCTTTATTCGTTGATTTGACTGCACTCTCGTTGATCAAATTATCAAGATACGTTTAATTCGTTTAATAATACATTCAAGAATCAATATAGAGTAAGAAAGGATAATGGAGTTTAATTTTAGTTGAACGCAGGCGAGGATGTGAAAATTAGAAATAAATAATCGTTTTTACAATTATTAATATCTATTTATTTTAGAAAGTTTATTTCTTTAACAAACATTTCACGTACAGCTTATAAATAATTAACAATAGTTCGGTGGAAATTCACAAACGTATAAAAATGTTAATTATCGTAAAATTTTTCGTGAAAAAAGTGCATTCTATTTCGTATAATCGCAATTCCCAGGCCAATCGTACCCTCGCGGGGCGCGCGAAAAAGTAACAGGCTCAATCGTAGGTCCAGGCGGGTAGTTCTCGTCGGATGAAAATTGATTTTTTAATTTTCGCGGGGCACAGCGGGGCGCGTTTCACTTTCTCTGTCGGCGCGAGGCGCGCGCACGGGTCCTGAGCTTTCGATTGGCGGAGCCGCGCGCGCGGCTCGGTGTCGGCACACTTTCTTCACTCCGCGGTTGGGAATATCATCGTCTCTCCAACGAATTTCCGAGCTCCCTCGTGCGTGACGGACAGCCCCGCTCTTCGCGGGAAAGCCGACGCGTGGAAGCGGCCTCGCGGTAGCCGCGGCGATTACATTCCGTCGGCGCCTCTTTTTTTTTTTTACGAGGTTTCTGAGCGTTTTGCGAAGTTCGCCGATGCTAAACGGGACGTGGGAGTCGGCGAGGCCGCGATCTGAAGTTCCATCTGTTACTATTAATGAACGAGTGCTTCGTTGGACTGCGGCGACAAACCAAGATCGTCGCGAATGGTTTGTTCAGTTTGTGCTCTGCAAGGAGAAAAATGTTGCCTTGAAATTACGGCTTTCCTTTAATAGAGTGAGGACATACTACAGGTATAAAATAAAATCTTTGAGAAGTGCAGGAAAATTAATTTTAAAAATTAATTGTGGCTAGTAACTAAATTTCTTGATTTAGTTCTTAAAATAAGTCTCTAACTGTGAAATAATTTTTTCTTTTTAGTTTAAAGTTGTAAACTTCTATCTTACTTATAAAAATGTTAATTACGTAAGATTGCCTGATGCAAAAAAAAGACTATGAAGTGATGTCATATCGAAGGTACTTTCGTAAACATTATGAGTTTCGTGTAGGTAAAGAAAACACAAGAAAAGAATACAATTAACCTTTTCCGGAGTGGCTATTATAAAGCTATTTAACACACGAAGACAATTACATACGTCATCACAAAAAAACCTTAACACAAAATTTCTGAGAGGTTTTTACAACCAATTAAACTATCATTTTCAAATAAAAAGAAAAATAACGTACATTTTTTTTAGTTAAATAATTAAAGTAACATAACATTACAGCTACTTTTTTTTAAAATAAATTAATATAAACATCATTTGAACTAATTAAGAATAAACAGCCTTTTCTAAATAAAAAAAAAACAGTTATATTTTTTAAATACACTTAAGGCTTCGTATATCTAAACTAAACAGTATCATTGGAACTTTTCTCTTCTACCACCGAAAACTCAATGTTCCCTCGGCTCAAACGAAATATTTTTCACACGCGTCACGTTATAAGTTTAAATGCCGAGGCAGCGCCAAGTCCACGGGCATTCGACTCTCGGATCCGCCGACGGCCTGCACATAATCCCCACCGCCCGACTTGGTGCTCGTTCCCCTTAGTCACTCCTCGTTTTCAATGAGAGCACGCGACGCGCTGTCGCGGCCAGTTATGTCGCGCAGCGTGCTCCAAATTGTCCGCGAGCTTTTCCCCTCGCGACGTCGCCCTGGGAAATGTCGTCGCCGGCGCGCGGCTCTTAATTACCGTCCGAGTGAATTAAAAGGCGGCCGCTCGTGAATTTCACGGGCAATTTGCATTTTTCAGCGGTGACGCGGACGACCGGCCTCGTTGATCCCGCGCTAAATGCGTGCACAGCTCGTTGGGGAGACTACGCGGCCCCTTCGCTTAATATCGCGATGCTTATCGTTGAATTAGTGAATGTCAAAGCTACTTGGGCAGATGAAGTGCGGCAGATAACGCGCTGAGAATGGTTTGATAAAAATGGAGAAAGTGACTGTTATTGTTAAACACACAATAATAGCTTCGATTATCCCAGGGAATCTACGAGATAGAATTATTGTTTTATTGCGGTTTTTTTATTGAAGATGAAATCCGATGAGTTAGGTGAGAGAGAAGTAGATAGAGCGATAGAGGGAATCTTGTAAAGTTTCACTCGGCTCGTCGATTGTTGTTACGACTTGATCTTTTTGTAGACGCATTTTTTTTTTAAGAAATTATATTTTTATCCCGATATTTCCCGTTTTATTCAGCCTTTTAATGGCCCTAAACATCACCGCCTATTTTCGATGGTGTGGCATCTAGCCTATTAAAAGAGGATTATTTTTGCTTAAACGTAGAGACCGAGACCCCAAAAAGGCATAGTAAGCTCGAACGTGCATGAATCACGGAAATGGCTCGATTCAGCGATTGCTTATGAAGGTTGAGTGCCTTTTCGCCCGACCTTCATTTTTTTGCCGTTGTGCATACAGCAGCTTAAGCACGTCTGCCTGCGATAAATTAAACGCGTAGACCGACAAAAGGGTGGGATGCTTTCTGCGATGGGAGTGTCGGTGTTATTGAATGCATATATATGTAGGAGGTATATTGATCGCTGTTGCCTCTGCTATAGAGTCTTGAAAAATTGATTGATCAAAAGATGCATTTACTTTTTCTTCTTTTATTGCACATTTCTTCCTAATGACTTTATAGGACGAAAAGACGTGACGAGTAGCATGTACAAATATTTTGTATTTCATTAACGCGCTTGTTACTCGAGTTTCTTTTTACAGCTATTTTTTAGAAACTGCCGAAGCTCGCTTGCCTTCATAATATTCGTTAGCGACCGTTTTTACCGTTTTTTCTGCACTAAAGTAATACGTTAATATACCTTATTTAGCAAATTGTTTTTACAAGAAAAAATCACTCACCTGCAGATCATGTTTTTCTGATAAAATGTCTGACGTCATTGACGTTACTCTTCGGCATGTTGCAGAGTCATACACTATAATTAAATTTGATTTCTTAAATGTTAAAATAATAAAAATAAGGATGGCATTTATAATTGTAAAGTAACGCTTAATTTAAGACGTTATATATTTGGGTGTAAACACGGAATATTGCATTTTAATTATTATTTTGAGATGGTGTGTCGGCAAATTCAAGCTGACCGATTTTGTAGATTCTGCATCGCTCATACTTTTTTTGGCAACCGAGGCTCTTAAAGTTAATTACACGTTTATGAGGTTAAACTTTCGAAATTTACAAATTGCAACGTTTCAAAACCGTCGGATAACCGCTCATTTCTTAGTTAAACAATCGCTAATTGCACATTTCGATAGAAATTTTGAAACCCCTTATCTATAAATACACAACCTTATTATTTCTACTAAGAAGAAAATTACACGTCGTCAAGGGAAAAAGAATTACCCCCGTTAAAAAAAAGAACGTGTTAAAAATCGAGCAGCTTGTAAATGTAACTTTTCGAAAAAGTATACAAAACGTATTAGCTCGGCGTTGTAATCGGCGTTCGTAAATTTCGTCAGGCTCTCGCGCACCCAATAATTTTTGCAAATAATATCAAAGCGATTCCATAAAGTGCACGAAATGCCGCGGCGTGTGCGGCACTGAGAAGCAATTTCCGCGTGCGGTCTCGCACTCCCACTCGACTGGAAGCTCGAAAGCTCGAGTCGGGCGTGTCATTAATTCCTCCCCCCGTCTCGGCGCCGTCTGCGCAGCTCCGTGCGGTGCGACTCTCTCGTACATCGAGCCGCGAGAAGGAAGAAAAAAGGGCGACGCGAGGGGGCGTGCACTTCTCGTTGGCGAGAAAGAGCCGACGCAATTACCTGCATCCATTCGGCGACTCTCGTTTTCCTCGAGCTAAAAGCGACGACGCCGCATTGTTTCGCAAATCATACACTTTTTTTCCTTCAGATGATCCGTGTGCATGTCCTGATAAAATTCTTTGTTTTGTATTTGCTGCTGCGTTGAGCTATACGCAGAAGGAATTCTTGCGTAATTGGTTGGCAATCAGCAGGTGGTCTCGCGGATCAAGCGGATCATTTATTCTTATCGATCGGCATCGCGTAATCGGAAGAAGCCTCCTGGACGTCGGCCTGAATTGTTCGATTTTGAAGGCTGTGTATGATCGATTAAGATAGCAATTAGGATTGGTTTCCAAGCGAATGCTTACACAATTCATAGAATTTTTTTCTTTTCGTTGTCTCACGTGTGTGTTTAAGGTATAATAATTATGGCTATTGAAGTTAAAAAAAAAAACGATAATAAGCATATTTCAAGTTTTTAAAATCTATATAAGTGAACATTGTATCGCTGGATGAAAAATTACATTATCGTTTTAGACAACAAAGTGTAGAAAAAAACGAAGGTGAAACGAGTGTAACAGCCTGTTGGCAACGACAAAGGAATTATTATTATAAATATACGTGTGAAACGCGACGAAGAATGTTTCATTCATCAAAGTGCGATGACCTCCGCGAGCTGCGAGCATGAAATCTTTTCTCTCCAGCAAATCGCACCATTGGAAAAAAAAATTGCGGAAAGAAGCCCGTACCAAAGCGCTCTAATCGGAAACCTCGGTGCGCTGAACAAAAAGAAAAAAAACCTTGATTATCCATCGCGAAGCGACTGCTCGGTGAAAGGTCACGTCCGCCGCGGAAGCTTATGGCATTCAAGAAGGGAGGGGGGTCATCATTGAGCCTCGTCATCGTAGCAAAGCGCCTCTATATACATCACAGCTGCAAGCCGCGCGACTTGGTTTATATATAGACGCGAGCTAGCGAGAGGGGGTAGATCCGAGACGGCGATAACGCGGATAACGATGGTAACGTATGCGACTCGGGTACACTCGAGTTCCTGCGCCGACGCCCGCACGGGACTCTCCGATTCCGCCTGGCGCGATGCCCGCCCGATAAAAGAGTTCGAACGAGCCCTCGATGACGATGACGTTCGGAGATTCCTCGGGCCGCTTAATTAACGTGCCTCCCTTTCACGGCTCGGCCCATCGATTTCGCCTCCTGAAAGCGCCCGCCGGAAAAACCTGCGAAGGTTTTTTGACCAACGAGCTATACGTGAAAGTTCGCCGCATCCGGAAAAAATTTAAGCGTGACGATCCTCGCCAGCTGGATTTGAAAGTGAGAATGAAGAATTAATTTTTACGGGAGCACGTGACCCTCGAGGGGGTCGTTCTTCGTTTCCTTTCGTTGGGGGGAGGAAGTTCACTTCCGCATAATGTTTGTTTGAATTTTAACTCTGAACTTTTCGGATGGGGCTTGCGCGGGGGGTTCGGAGTATAAAGTGTTGGAGTGTTCCTGATGAAAAGTACGTGTTTGCTGTGGGAGAGGATTGTAGATTCAACGGCGTTGAATTGAATTAGGGGGCAGGAAAGCCGGAAACCGGAGGCATTGAACTTGCGGCGCGTGCATTTGTCTGCGTGCAACTTGTATGCCTGGCGATGCGTGAAAGCAATGAAAGCAGAAAGCATTTCCAGTCCGCTTTATTAACCGATGCAGATTAGATGACGAATGCTTAGTTATTATTGATTGCAAGAGAATTATTATACGGATAAAACATTCTGCTTTCGATATCCAATGTAGATGCACTCGCGATTAATCAATCGTAACGTAGCAAAAATTATTGCGAAAAATACGTTTATCGATTATATGCAATTGGATATTCTATAAAAAGCACTGAAACTTCGATTGTACTTCCTTGTAGCAACGACATAATTAAAAAAAAAACAAAGTCGAGTAAGGAAAATTGATTTCGTGCAATTAAAATTTTTATTTCCGACTACATAACGGCGCCTTTTTTCTATCCACTTCCTTTTCATTGTGATAAAAGAGGAAAAAAAAATAAAGAAGCTCGGCATCGCCATTGTCAATTATCCACGGCACTGCTAATTACTGCCGATGAAATAAACATTTGATTTTAAAAGTATTATATACGGCCTAAGTGGCGCGCGCTCGGAAGCGACCCACATGGCAAATGTGACATAACGGCTGTGCGCCAACGACGCGGACCCCGAAGGTCTTTACACACGCGCGAGCGCCTGATAATTGCGCGAATACCTTCTGGCGGTCCTGCTGGCGGCATAGCGCTAAAATCGATTATTATTCTCTTCCGGTAGGCGGACGCCGAAGCTTTAACCGTTCGCCGCTGTATATACAATGCAAATTCCAGCGGATTCCGCCGCCAATGCGGCCGGTGTCGATGCTCCAGGATCGCGATTAAAAATTAATGAGACTGTGCATTGTTCGGCCACGCTGGTATTTCGGCTGAAAAGTAGCCTTTCGTACATCCTGCACTTGGACCATTTTTCAATCCTACTCTTCTGCATAAAAGATCTAAGACAAATGCGTGTACTTTGTAGCCAAACTTTTTTTTTGTATATATAAAAATGTTTGTAGAATCTTGATACACGGAGAAAGTAGTTTTTATTAAAATTAATTGACTGTTCTGTACTGCAGGGATAGACTCAATAAATAAAAAATGATACTAGAATAGCAACTGTAAATCTAATTAAATATTTTAGGGAAGTACAATTTACTGTAAGTCTAGTAAATCTTGCTACACATTCTAGTAAAACAATTTATTTGTCCCGGCGTTATAAAAGAGTAAATTTTACTAGAACTTTTATCTCCGCGTAAGTATAAATAAATTTCTTATGAAAAATTAATGAAACGTCGATGCTGGAGCGGCTGCCTAGTCACGAGTTTTTGGCATCCCGTTAAATCGGACGTAATGCTCCGGGCAACCGGCAATTCGCCTCGACACTTACCAAAATGCACGTCTAACCGCAAGTGCAGCACACTAATCCAGGCCCATCGCGCAACGATTATAACAGTGCCCGGGAGGCAGACGCGGGGTTCGTAATCAACACTTGAATGAAAAGCCGCGCACGCGAGCGCACGTAATGAAGACGGCGGCGCTCGGGGGGTCTAATGATACAAAGGCGACGCGCGCGGCCCACTGGCTTACATTAAATCTGGGTGCGCATTCTTCCTCCTTTTTTTCCGGTGAGCGCGCGATCGCGTGCCCATTACCGCGCGAAAACGGGCCAGCGCCGCGGAGGACCGGTCTGCGGAGGCCGAAGGGAGGCCCCCGACGCCGGAAGGAGCCGCGACAACGGTGCCCTGAGAAAAGAGAGCAAGAAGCTATGACACAAGTTGTCAGTGTTATAACAGCCTTTTCTTCTCTTTCTCTCTCTTTCTCTTTTTGCCGGCGGTGAGAAGTTGACGCGCCGACTGTATGACACATCGACACCTGGATGGGAGCGTTATATAGTGCGAACTCGGTGAGAGATTCGCGATCGAGGTGACGAAATGTTGCGTGGATTTTATGGCGTACGGAGGATTCGCAGGATTGTTGAGGGATTTTTCTTGCATTTGGGGCAATTTTTGTGTTGCGTTCAGTTACGCAAGGGACGATGTGTGAGATAACCGCGCATTAATTAATCGGGGGTTTTAATGTACTCAGAGTATTAGATATAGATCGATGACAACTTCTTGAACGCTTTACAACACCAGACCTATATTTTGTAATGTTAATAACCCATATTATAAAATACGAAATCAAGGTCCTACGAAATCATAAATTTAGTTATATAACAGTTTTAGAAAGTTAGCTACTTATCGTTTCTATTTCTTATTTGAAAATTGAGTCTCTCTAATCTTAGCATCTTTTAAGCTGCCTAATATATCTTTATCAATTTTATCGAAACATCGATACTATTAATTCACATTAATAACTCTTCATTTTTTTTTCTGTTTTAGGTAAGTGCCTTTTTTACTGCCTAATGAGGCAACGCTGCAAACCCTATAGCATCTGAAGTCGTAAGTACACTCGCCGAACATTTAATTCTTTAAGTGCGCTTTGGCGCTAAAATTCAATTATGATAATGTCAAAGTGAAATCCGGAACTTGAGCTCCAACGAGCCGGGAAAAGGCACGAAAACAGCGCGACAAACGGTCTGTCTCCGACTGCAAAAAAAAAAAAGAAATAAAATAACAGACAGCAGAAAGAGAAACGCGGCGCATGACGAGTCTCGTTGCGTTTTAATTTCCTGCGTAATTGGCGTCTCTTTCCCCCATCGTCGTTCCTCGCGGACTCGAGCATCGGATTCTCACCGCCGAGTCCCCATTACGAACTTCTTTCAAGCTCCGCTCATGGTCGCACGAACGAATCGCGCAGTTCGGGCGTGACGACTTCTTTTCAAGTGGCGATCTGTTTTGTCGCTCCTTTTTTCCAACGCGGATCCGCTCGCAGTTAAAATAATCGCGGCTGCGTACGGTTTTTCGCTCTGAAAACGACTTTTTCTTTTTCATAGTCGAGGATCGGCTCATGGTGCTTACCACGCCGCATGAGCGATTACCACGACGGGGCGCCATTGTCCGCAGCTAGCGCCGTTGACATGCGCGTAATTCCCGGCACGAGACCAATTTGTTTTCGACAAAATGTGTGTGTATATATATAATCGATTGTTACGCGGGGGAAACGTGTAAACTCGTTACGTAAGGTCTTGTTTGCATAATTGCAACCGGTGCTTTTGCCGCTTGAGCACCGTGTAAACAATTTGTCTTTTTTTCCTTCTTCCTTTTTTTTTTAACTTATACGTGTCCGCTGTATACACTCGCGAGACAACAATTTAATTGATAAGCTTAATTTATTTTCTAAGCCAGATGCATTCGACTCGTTCCCTGTGTTTCTGTATACATAAATATATACATATGCATAGATATACGCGCGCTCGTGAGCGCTCGTCTCCTTCCGAGCTTTGGTTTATCTCGTGCGCTGCTTGTTACCTTATATCATTTTCATCCGCAATCACGGCGCGCGATTAATAGACTCGATAGTTCTACAAATATACTTACGTATAATGCGCTCTGATGCCTATAGGAAGTTATTTCGAAATATTTCTCTCGGTAGAACGTGCCTGTACATTCCAGAGCAAATAAATAAGTCTATTTATTACGAGCTGATGCAAAAAAAAACTCATAAATTCTCACTGTATAGGATGTTACCCGAGGCAATAAGTACAATAATGTTTCTTTAATTGATCCAGAATTAGTACATTTACTTAGTTGGAGTAGTTACAATAAACTTCGCTAGAATTAATAAAAATTCTTGTAGGCATTGTGAAAGGATCAGACTACGTTTATTTTTCTTTATTTTTAATTATTTGTTTTATCAGTTGCGTACAATCAATATGCGCTGCGGTTGCAGGAGATTGAAGTGGGTGCGTCAATTTTCCACCCACGTACACGTAAGTTTGATTTACGCACAGTCGGTACGTAGGTACCTTGAGCGTGCAGTTCGAGCTTTGCAATAAACATGAATAACATTTATTCGTTAGTCGTATAACATTTTTTTTTCAACTATTTACATTCATTGTTAACGTGATTCCAATGGCAAAATTAATTAAACTTTGTTTATTGAATAAATTTCATTGGCGCGATAAAGGCTATTAAATTAGATAAGTGTAAAGGTCGACAAAAAGCATACGTTTACAAAACGTAACAATCAAGGTCTAAGTAGTGAATTACAAAACATTTGTTTTTCCCTGATTGATCACTCAACGCTGTTTTTACGAAACTTAAATGAATGCTAAAACTCAAATCTTCTATCGTGAAGAAGTATTTTCCGCAAATTGAAAATATACATTTTGCAACAACATCACTCTCGCAATTAAATCAGCAATTGCAGATTGACAAGTATATAACCCGCGCAACCGTATGGTAATTTAATCACATACTCTTCGTCCGGCAGATGCACTATAATAACCACATTTCACTCGCACCTCTTCATAACCGTAAAAGCCTCAATATAAACGTCGCTCGGATATTAACGAACCTCCCGACTGCGCCGAAAAATTTATCGAGCCCCGAGCGCCTCCAATCATTGCGAAAAAAACTTCCGTTTAGCAACTTCAAAAAAAAAAAAAAGAAAATGAAAAAAAAAACAGTTGTAATAAGCAGCAACGGTGCAGCGTTAAACACCCGCGCGCATCGCGAATCGCGATAAGGAGTCCCTGCCCCCGGGAGTGGCGCCAGGCAAATATCCTGTTCCTTACGTAAACATCGACGTCGGCGGACGCTGATGACGGATCGGAGGTTCCCGAGAAAGTCGGCTCTCTTTCGAACCATCAAACGGAACGGCGGTAATCGTCATCCTTCGCCCCGGCAATGCAGCCGCCGACGGGACGACCACCGTTACCGGCACTCGCGGTCATTGTCCACGAGAACGGCCGGGTGGGAGGCGGTACCGCGCGTCGCAATGCAATTTGTACCGGTCTAATTTACTCGGAAGCGCGACTCGAAAGCCTGGCCCCCGCGATCCCGGCATTTGCATTTTTAATGAACTGCCGGGCGCGTGCGCGAGTCCCCGATGTGTGTTTACTTTCGAGATAATTGAAAGGGCTCTCGTTGCGCGCTTTCTTTTTCTTACTTTACGACTGTATCTTGCCCGGAGGGGGCTTTAATCAAAGTTACCGGGGCAACGACTCTATTAAGTTTAACGGACGGCTTCGTTCCTTTGGCGCATGTTGCAATTAGCTCGTCACGAGTCATTTAAATGTGACGGAGTAAAAAAAAAGAAAGAGAATTATTGAACCCGCATGAAAATATTAAGAATTGATGGGTACTTATTTTTTCTTCTCTTAATTTGACTTTTATTAATAAGATAGTGATAGATTGTAAACCACGATTCTTTCTATCGAAGTATCTTTCTCTAATAATCATTGGAACTGAAAGGAGAAAAAATTGAGTGTTCTGTTAGCCAATCGGATAATGGAATTTTTCATGCGGCATCCCAATTACGTGCGATCGCGATTGTCCATTCGAAAAGCTGAATTCATCGTGAAAGTCGATGTATACGTTCACATAATTAGATTACGCGCGAGTTGGCCCGTGGAATTTCTGAGGCAGGCTCTTAAAATTTCGTCCCGATGAAAATTATGAAAGTGCGCAATCGTCGCTCCGCGTTTCGTAATCCCCGCCGCAGGTACACTCAGACTTGGCGCACTGATTCTAATCTAATCGAATGCTCGAGCCGCGGAGAATCTATCGACGCATTGCGTGCGGGAATAGTATCCAAGTGTTTAACGCATTAAAATGCAGTTTGTCGCGAGCAGCAGCGATACGTAACCAATTGGCCGGGATCGCTTGTCCCGAGGTGTGCGCTGGGCTCGGGACGGATCTACGAGGCCTAATCTAGCGGAAATTGAGGCTTAGCCGCGACGATACATTTCCAAGCGCGTTATGTAAACTTTTTGCTTGTTCACGTGCGGCGCGTCGCGTTCCACTGTCCACAAGTGAAAATTAATCGTCCATCAGCGCGGGTATTAAAGCTACTTTCTAAATAAGTTTGATGCATTTGTTCCAATTTTTTTGTACGGACACGTAACACGTGCTGATTTCGTAATAATTGTCAAAATTAAGTGCTGCTTATCGTGACTGTACCCTATTTTAATGAATTTTTTTATTGATTTTGTTATTGCTTCTAGATGGATATCCGTCCGGGCGTGAAATTAAAATTATTAATCTTTATTACACGATCAATTTGACCGGAGGAATTATTTTTGATTGGTTCGTATGAATTTTGACTTACCGCATAGTTTTTATGAGAAGAGATAATTTTAATGTGATTGATTAAGTCCAGCTAAGCTTTGAGAACTCCTTGAACTACATCTTGAGAAACTTGGTTTTTCGAAAAAAATGCGTGGATACACCTTCTTGATATTTTAATATTCTGACAAGTGCTCAATCATCGGATCACCCGGTGTGTTGCTCAATAAAGTGGCGTTTTAAGCACACTCAGCAATACACCTCGATCCTCTCGAAAAAAAAAACGGCTTGATGATGTTACGAAGCACTTACGGAAGCATTATAATTCCATTGATTGTTGAATAAATTTTTACAGCCAAATTTCAAATTTCATTTTTTTAAATTCGAATGATGAAAAAATTTGAGTATACTATAATTTTATTAAAAATGTACATGAAAAATCGAGTGCTTTTATTAGTTAGCAGGAAAACAATCATTTCACATAAAAGAGCGAATCTCGCTCCAAAGCGACTGACTCGTTCAAGAAAAGTAGCCTCCTTAGGATTCAACTTTTCTCCCGCAGGCGCCGGACGTGCTTTCCCGGGCGACTCGACATAGCCGCGTACGCCTCACTTGTCACTGGGCCGCTTCGAAGCCAGAGAGATTAGGTGCCAAGGAGAGCATGTAGATGCGATTTCGCGCGTGAAAGTTCGCGCGCTCGCTCGGAGATAAGCACTCCCTCCTGAATTTGATTAGCCGCCTCCACTTTTTTTTCGGACGCAGTGTACTTTTCTCCTCTTATTGTTTGCCTTTGAATTTGGAACGAGCGATGGGTGCTAATTTGCTGACTTACTTCCATGCGCAAATAACGTGCACTATCTTTTTTATCTCAATAATCATGTACATACTTCAAATGAAAGCAAATAAACGTTTGGATTGTGTAGCGAAATTTTTTTTTATTTATTTATTTTAAAAGCGGATTAAAAAGTCAGATTATCTTATAAAGAATATATATTTATTTATTTTTTCAACTGGCCTTGCAGGTACTGTCTGGATAATTTTATGTACACAACACAAGATAATAACGCACAGATTTATTTCATTGTCCATTTTAATCAGAATGACTTGTTCGATCGTAAAGCGCAAGTTTGTTCTCTTTAATATCGAGATATAGATATCCGCATGCGGGTGTTGTTACGTCGGGCTCATGCGGGTATCGAATTTTACAATGAAAACTAGAACTTGTTTTTGGATTTCTTTATATGTGTAAAAAAAAACGTGCGAGCGATTTATTATGAAATTGCCACGGCTATTTTTAAACTAAAGACTAAATTACATTAAAGCCGTGCCAAGAGTCCGCTCGGCGAGGAAACCTTCCTCCAGGTTTTTCCATTCGCGCTGCGTTCGCATTCCTCGGTCGATTTCGTTATCGCGAAATCACCTTATTTCCAGCGGTCGACTGTCTTTCGCGGGGATACGCTTTCCGATTCCAAATTAGTAAACCCGCGCAGGAGAGTAATGTTATTTGAGTCATACTGCAAACTCGATAACCTGCACTTTCAATGCTTCAGCCATGACGCGGGTTAAAATTCATGAGTCAAGCGCACGCTAGAATCGCGTACACATTGATAAGAATTATAGCCGTTGAACGGCGAAAACAGAGGTAGTATTCGGATAATTAATTAACAAAGTGTGAGGTCTTTTACAGAGCTTCGGAATAAAGTTTAGAATTTATTACGAACCTTACATCATATTGATTCGAAAAAGCAAAAAAAAATATTAAATTTATTACACGCGTTTAAACCTTTATGTTTCGGTGAACAAATCGTTTATTTCTTGCACGCGGCGAGACCGAAGAAAATATGCGAAAGTGAGATATATGCAGAGAAGCCCTGGAGCCATTAAATCACCTTAATTTTCTCAAACATACATCAAAGCAGACCGAGACGACTTTCTCCTGGCGTGCATCTCCTCCAAAATTCCCATGGGACTTTTCGCTCTCGCGCTCTGCGAAAGGAATCTCGGCTCTAGCGGCGCCGCAGTCACGCAAAATCCGGATCGATATTGCGCCAGCGATTGATCCCCTTTTCCGGCCGAGCTGACACAGATGCACGCGACGTCGCTCGCGAAGAAGAAAAAAAAAAAAAGTGGTACATACACATCGCGTATGTATATGTACGTACGTGCACACGAGTATCCGTACAGGAAGGAATCGGCGAGCGACTCCAAATCAACTATCGCGTTTCGCTCGCGGACGAGAGGCACGAGCGGAGGGTTCGTCGTCGCGGTAACCGTATAACCCAGAAGCCCAGTCGCGGGCGTCGGATTTCCGAGGTCCGCTCGCGCCAGACACGAGATATCTCGTGATTATCGATCTCCTTCCTTCGTCTGGGTCTCTCTCGGCTGTAGAACTGGGGACTCTTTTATTTACCTCTTTTGTCCTGTCGCGGCAGTGTGGCAAACGCAGTCGAACGACTTCCTCGTGGGCTTGCGTAATCCACCGGCGGGAGATGGGCAAGATGACTGGGTGAGCGAGGATGTGTATGTACGTGCTACCGGTGTCAGGTGTGATAAAACGCGGAGCTGCGAGTGTCGTGTTCGAAATAACATTCGATTGTTCGCGCACTTGGGAATTTTTCTGCACTACAGTCGCGACTGTGATTGCAATTATTAGTCGGATTATTACGCAACGGTTAATATTTTTTTTTTATAGTCGAGAGATCGAAAAAATAGATGTTGGAGATTTTTTTTTTTAACGAGGACTTGCAATTTTTTTGTTTAAATCTGCTGCGTAATTTGAAACGTTCGGAAATCTTTTTGTTTTTTGCTACATCTCGGGAGGAGGAAGTGACGGTCGTTTAAATGAACGAAGACGTGAAGTGGAATAATTAAAAGACTCGACGCTTGAAAAGATTAGTAAAATAATTAAGGTATATTTAAAATTTTTTAGGATTTAGTTCTCATTTATATTTAGGTCAATAGTTGTTATCTCGCTCGATTACTACGAGTGTGTAAAGAGCAATAAATTTCGCTACTCTTACCAAACAGGAAAAACCATAATTGACATATTGCTCAGAAGATTAAACGAAGTCTAATAAGCTTACGCTTGATTTCTAAATGATCCTATAGCTTTCTAATTTTGAATATGATACATGATTTTTTGTCGTAACTATCAAGTCATTTCCTTATTAATTGCATACAACGCGATCATAATTAAAATCTGTGTAATAACAATTTCCATTTCAACCACAACCAAAATGTTATTACAACACGACATGATATACATAAATAGACGGTATAAACCAACAATTCTAATGGGGCCAAACGCATTTATATAATCGTTCGCTTGTAAACAAAAGCTTAGTTTAAAAAAAAAGTGGCTCGGGCACGATCTTTTGTGAAGCCCATTGAAAAAAATCGGCACTCTTTAAGCGCTCGCGGCCGAGCAATTATCCGGAACGGATGCGGGGCATTTGGGTCTCCCTCCCTGACGCAAGCTCCGCTGACTGGCGCGCGCGCCTTTGGCACCGATTATCTGTGGGATAGGCCGGGCTGCGCCATGGGATCGATCGGTTTCGCGCGGACTGTCGCGACGGCGCGCCCAACTGTGCGGCCGCGATTGTTCGTGCCTCTGTGACGGCTCCCTCCGCCTCCACCTCCGGGCAAGAAAAGGTCGAAGGGGCGAGTGTATATAAGCGCGCGGCGGCGCATCCTGCCGGAAACGGATGCGCGGTGCTACGCTTCGCTAAAGCTCACCCCGCGAATAGAGACTCTCGCGCTCGAGAGAGACAGACCCATTGTCGATGCGCGCATTTTCGCCGCCTCGTGAATTATTACGTAATTACTGCTGCGGCGGTGTGCGCTTCTCTTTTTTTTTCCTCTCCCTTCGTTATTATTTTTTTTTTTTTTTGTCGGTTCCTTTTTTTTTATCTATACGCATAGTAAACCGAATAAACCGTGAGTACGTTGGTAACAATTATCTCGGCATTGTTGTATCGGTCGCCGGTGTTATCGCAGCCGCGCAATTGTCGAGACGATGACTAATTGCAGGTGAAACTTTAGGCACGTCGGGTGGATTTTTAAAAAACGAGCTGAGCGCGGATAAATTTAAAAAAAAAATAATATTTTTCACCTCGCGCGTAATTACCCGATGAAGAGATACGAGCGCGTGTAACTGGGTGTGCGCGTCCGCGGCTTTGAATCGCAATGCTGGTGCAATTCCGCGCGCTGAAGAAATTCCCTTGTCAAACTCGCCGTGGCTGCGTTATAAGAGACATTAATATTCCGATTCGACGATTACCGCGCATTCCGGGAAAGAGTGCGAATGCATCGATCATCGGTGCGGACCCGCGGCGTACTTCCATTACGATGAGAACGGCGTTTCGCGTTACGAAACGAGCGCGCTCGTGAATCTAATTGCGGCGTCGAGTGTAAAAGCGAAGAAGCGAGAAAATGCCAGGCGAGAGTTCGGCAAAATAGAAATCGTCCCGGTGGAAGCGAGAATAGAATCAGGCGCGTTTTATGCACGCGCAAAATTGAATGCTTGGGTCGTGGACCGCGTGATCGGGCAAATCCGATGAATACCGCGCGTGTTTAGCGATCTCAGCACGTACGCGGCACGTGTGCAGCTGCCGGTCGAAGCAGCCCCGATGTCGCGAAGCGGAAGACGACTACCGGCTGCTGCTACCGATTTTAGCAGGAACGTGAGGCTGACCATTCTGTCGATTGTGCAGCCGGCACCGTCGACGGAATAGACGCACGACTGCATATATATATATATATTTACAATAGATGCATGCTTGGAGATGCAGTTTTTTTTTTATTTTACTGATGCGACGTGTGATTACTGACGAGATTTATTCATCGTATATATACACTACTGTCGACTTGCGTCGTGAATTGCAGAATATCTAGTAGAAGGAAGTTTCGATTTTTTAAATGCTCTCTTCAATTTCGCTATATTTCACGTACAAAAGCAACTAAACCAGCTAGAAAGCGGATAAAATTTTACTTCGCATATATACATTTAGATAGAAAGAAAATGCGAGTTGCTGCTAATTGGAATAACAAATGATATTTATTAAAATGCATGCAGCATCGAATATCCTGTCATCCACGAGGAAGAAAAGTTTCTCAGACTCGCCGATCATATTTTTAAACAAAGTAAGTCTTCAGACCGGATGTGAATTATTGACATTGTAGCTTCATCCTTGAACCTCGGTACACTATTTTCACAGCTCGTCGTCTCGTAAAAATAGTTGAAAAATAGGCAATTCAGTTTCTTTTTACATTGTCGCTGAAAATCTACGCTCACGATTTACAGAAAAAGCCTGAGAAAGTGAACATCTACATAAGCTTGAAGTTGGTTAAGTGGTCAGGGTTCTTGATGTGCTCACGTACTTTCCCATTGTCTTGTGTGAACTTTTTAACTGCATTTGTTATAACTTTCCCTCCGACAGCGGCTTTCGACACCCCGGCAATTTTAAACGTGATTTGCCATTTTTTTTTATTACTTTTAAAATTATATAAATTGATATAAAGAGAAAAAAAATCACGAGAGCAAGTCAAATTACGTTGAAATTGAACCACATTTTCGGTACATCTGCGAAGCATAAACGATAAGACAATTACTGCGCCGGAGTGCATTTGCAGGAATAAAGGACACTACTGTTACTTTTTACAAGAAGGAAGCTCGGACAAGACGAGCGGCGACGACAGCCGGAGCAATTACTCTCCTGCGCTCAAAGAGATCGTAACTTTCACTAAGCGGCCGCTTGCCCCGCGGTGCGTCCGATCTCATCCTCGCGCGCATGCGCCTAACAGTAAAACGGTAAAAAAAAACTCGGTTTCCGAGAAAAAAGCATAACTCCCGGTTATACTCGATTAAAAGAGGAAAAAAAGCTCGGGGAAGAACGAGTTTTCGGTATGCGCTGATGAATTCGTCGACTGTACTCGAAGACCTCGATTAAAGCGGCCTGCTCGAGGTCGCCGATAGAAGAAGTACGGGGAAACGATTTGACGTCTGGGAGTTAAAAAATGAAGAGAAAAAATCGAGGGCTCCTCTGTTTTTAAGGCCCGCCGAAAACAATGTGCCTCGACGAGCCGCTGCAGGTTGAACGGCCTCGGGCGAGAAAAACAGAGAGCAACCTCAGAGCTGCCACTGCCATCGCCGCGATAAGTGGATTAGGAAGCCAACGGGGGGTGAAACGGACCCGCGCGAGAAAGACGCCCTTCTGAGTGTCGCGTTTGCCGCCGACTCGTGTTCAATTTGCATGTCCCGCTTCGAAACGGTAGAGGCGATTTAAAAAACTAGTTAACTTCGACGGGGGTATTCGAAATCGATGCAGTTTTAGGTTAACGGTGAACTAAAGCACTGGTACTCTTTTGTTTTCAAGCTTCTTTTAAACTGTACGAAAGATTTATTCGCTTTTCGTAGAAATAGTATACGATAATTGGATATTACTCCATTATCTCGTAAATCGCACCAATAGTTTTATTACAAAAAGGTTCCAGCTTTAATTTTCCTGCTAAAAAATTCTATTTTTAATTAACGGAGGCACTCTAAATTCCGATTTCTTAATGAGACGATTTTATCATTGGTGCATCCTACTCGAGGTTTATAATTTCAGCTGAAAAAAAAGAAGAACTGATACGCGAATTGCTGGAAGTGAAAGAAAGGCCAGGAAAATTTCACGGGGCTTATATGCGCATTCATAAACTATGCGTGTTGATACAAAAAGTTGATAAGGCTTCTATTATAACTAAATAGCCACTAGAACAGTTCTGTAGCTCGACCGCAGATAAAACCCATGCACTTTTCTACGCTCTACAAATTATTGGAGGAGGCACGGGGGAAGGGATGAAGAGGCTCGGCAAAGTACTTTGAATTCTCAATTAATGCAGCAACATCACTAAACTGTTAATCGCATTTCCTTAACTTCCGCTTTAAATAATTTTGTTTACATTTACAATCGTTAGTTGTATATTTAATTATCTTACAATAAAATGGGTGCGTACGCTTTTCAAATTTTAAAAAGATCTCGTATATTACGCGACAATAAAGTCCAGTTTATAAAAATATTAATTTACGAACCGAATTTTAATAATAATTTACTTTATTAAATTATTAAAAAAAAAAATACCAAAAATTCCGATTGATAAAGCAGAGCGAAGACAAGTATCTTAATGCTTCGTACGCGCGTTTTCGAGACTTTACGCACGAAAAGCAGGACTCGGGTTTTAACGGTGTTGGTATTCCGGGCGGCGGGTGTCCTCGATTCCCATAAAAATATATAAGCGATCGGTGGGGCCGAGCGTATAGCCATCGGTGAAATTTTTCGACTCGCGGACCACTTATGACAATGCCGATCGCCGTGATATATTATTTCGCTCCGTTGAATATTTCGAGTAAGACCTCGGACTCACCACGCGCGTTTTCTTTGTCTTTTGCTAATGTATCCGCGCGCCGGTTCTCGCCGACGGAAAATGGGAAGGCAATTTATAAAACGAGCGCCGCCTATTCATTTTTCACTTTTCAAGGAGCCCGAGCGAGATTTTATCGGATTCCCTTTTTTCCTTTGCTCGCGAGTCTCGAAGTGTAAAGTACTTCTTATTTTTCAAAAGGGTTCCCGGTTTCCTTTATTATCGACTTGTGGATGTACGTACAGCCAATTGTAGTAGCGCTAAAATTAAAAAAAAAAAAAAATTGCCTCTTCCCTTTAAAGTTCGTATCATGTTTCGTTATCGAGGTATTCGTGAATTTTGCATCGACCCCCAAAGAATCTTCCCATGGAAGAGCCAGCTGCTGGCCATTGGGAACAGCTGTTCACGAGGAATTTATTTTGTTCGTACTTTCTCGTTTGGCAGACCTTCCGGTCGATATTTTTTTTTTTTTGCGAATGAAACTTTCGATGAAGAGGAATCGCGTCCATTTTTTCTGCTCACCATTCTTTCATTCAAAACTACTTTTATCGCTCTGAAAAGGATGTAGACGATGTTTAAAGCTTCGATGTATATGCCTGCCTCTGCGAGTACTGTTCTGCTATCATTTTTAAAAAATCGCATTTTCCACCGAAGGCTATCTTGATAGCAATTAAATCCATTGTGGAAACTCCGCATATTTCGCAAAAGAATACAGTGTTTTCCCCGAATAAAAAAAAACTATGCTCAACTCGTTCGCAGGTAGTTTCGAACTACATATCAGCAGCTTTATATTTTACAACTTTAAAAAAAAATCCTTAGAACAATTATGAGAAATCTAATATCTTTCAGTATTAAAACAGTCGAATCATTCGCTTGAGAAATTTTCGCAATTTCCAACGTCACTATTCATAAAAATCAATAAATAAAAAATAAAAAAAAAACCTTGGAGAGAAGCGAAAATTTTCACGACAACTCGTTAAACAATAGCGCTGCCGAGCGATTGTTCAAAAAGTCGAGCGATCGACTTGCGCGAACCACGGATCTTTCCCCATCGCGCTTCGGCGTCTTTAACGCGTGGAGGAAGTAATTAAGGCGCTCCTCCTGGATTTTCAGTCCGGTGCATAAGTAGGCGCTCGAAGCGCGTTCGTTACGTCGATGTTACACGGCACGCTGATGATGATGGCTCGCGGGGAAGTGTACCCCGTGCGAACGCTCGGGTGTACCCGATCCCCCCTTGGCGCGCCGGCAAAAGATATTGCAGCGACAAACGCGCGGGTAAAACGAGCCCGGGCACGAAATTTATATTGTTGCAGCGCCGAGGGAAGAAAGTTTCTTCATTAAAAGTGACAGCGCCTTTATTGTGTTTATATATATGTATATATTCGCCGAGAGAAAGAGAAACTTTTTATATTATTATTTAACGCTTACACGAGTGCGTCTTTAAGCGGCGCTTGTAAAGCGGTTAGTCCGGAAAGCCGCGGGTGAATGTTTAGCGTGCCTTTCAAATCTTTTTTTTTTTTCTTCTTTCCCCTACCCGAAGTTCGTCGGACTACAAATTGTTTTTTAAAACTCGCCTCTGGAAGCAATTTTAAACGCCGCCGTCTGCGTGCAACGCATGTTTATTCAATTAACTTTGCGGCCAAGTTTAAATTGACTCAAAACAGCTTTTTGAACTTCCGTGGAAGAATTATTATTAACGTCGGCGATCCGGTGACTGCTTGAGTTACCTTTTCACCTTATTTTTTTTTTTTTTTCGGCGTTTTTAAAAAAAAAATCTGCGTCGTGAGCGACAAACGAGCTCATCGCCGAACAAAGAACAGTCATAAACGCCTTCTAAAATTTCTCAACGCGGCGAAATGGAAAGGGCGGCTTGAAATACGCACTCCCGGCCGACGGCCTTGAGACACCTGGCGCTATCGCGCCGAACGGGTCGGTCGATCGGCGGAAAATGCCGAGGGCCAGACGAGGATCGAGAGAGAGTGCCCCGGGCGATTGCGCAATCCGCGCGCTCTTGGAAAGCGATGCGACTGAGCGTCTTCATTGTTCGAGCACCGAAACAGAGGCGCACTCGCAACGTCACTCGGCCGCTACTAATTCTTGATTGACCGTGAGATTGGCTTCTTCTTCCTACTCCTAAACCTTTCTTTTCACGGCATTTTTTGTACGTCTACGCGTGTGTAGGTGTGCCCGTGACTGAGCGCAGAATATATATATATATACAGTTATAATTGGAACAGTTGAAGCCCCCGGGCGCCTCCCCCTGACACCTGATTAGATCGTTACTCGCTGGGACTTTAATTGAGCGCGGGAAAAGTGCCTCTGAAATTGAATTATCAGGCCGTTTGTTCTTAATATCCGAGGATGGCGAGGTGAAATCGGGGAGTCTCGAAAATAGCCCGTAGCTAAAGTGCAATATTGAAAGTGTGCGGTGAACGATAACGAGGGGAATCGTTTATCACTTATTTCTGAAGGTTAAAGCTCTTGTTCAAATAGATAAATTATGCTTGTTGATTTTTCTAATCTGACAATCTTCATCGATGGATGGTTATTTTTTAGTCAGTCATGGTCAGAAATATTTGGAAATATCACGTTTGTCCCAAGGTATCCTGATTATTCTATTTGTTCGATGATATTTTAACAACACCACCGTAACAGCAAAAAGAATTTTATTTATCTGATTTCGTCAAAAATAAATTAAACTATTTCCAAAGTATTTAAAAACATTTCAATTAAACTACGTGATTTAGAATTCCTTTAAACGAATTTGTGTAATTATACGCGAGTAAACCAAGTTGCATGTTTCCTACACATCAAATTCAAAAATAGATCTTTCCGCTCCCGATAGCCGCCATCAATCACGTATTGCTCGAACATCACTAAGCCGCATCCGTGGCCTCAAACCACGAAACTCCACTTTTTCACGCCGTCGAATAAAAAAAAAAAAGAATTCTCGTGATTTCCCACTGTTCCCCCAAATCCTTCCAAAATCTCTCTCGTAACTCATAATCCGATTCACGTCCGACTCCCACACAGAGTCATACAAGCCAACCATTAGCGCGCGCGCATGTCAGGCAGCCATTTAGACGAAATCCCGCATTTCCAGAATTACACGAAAGAAAAACAAAGAAAAAGCAAAAAAAGAAAGGAAGCGATGATACCAGCGCCGCAAGGCGATTCGCGCTCGAGGATGCGTGTCGCGAATCGGGTCGCGCAGTCGTCGCCATCGACGACCGGCACCGGTTGGCACTCGCGCGCCTCGCCGTATGCAAAATTAATGTTTGTAATACTTAGCGCTTCGCGTCAGGGGGAAGCGATCGCGCAGGACTCGGGGCTCGTGAGAAATCGCGTTTCGTATATGGCGAGCGCAGTGTAGAGCCGCGCGCGCGTACCCGATACTTTGCGCGGCGAATCGCGCGCTCGCGGCGTATCCCGTGACCTCCTTCTTCCTCTTCTTCCTGCTGGGATCCAGATCGCTGCTGCTGCGGTGTTATTAGGTTTCCTCGTAGCTTTTGATTTTTCGCCAAGTGCGCGCGTTTCCTCTTTTTTTTTTTCTTTTTCTTGGACTCGGACTCTCTGCCGTGAAAGAGGTTTTTGTGCTAGAACGGAGCCTACTTCTTTGTGGTTGAATTGTCAAGGTCAGGTGCTTTTGTTCTTCGAAGAATGATATTTATAAGTAAATCTATGTTATAATAATGACCTGTTGAATAATTTTTTTTTACTCATTTTTAAATGTAGTGTAATAATAGTGAGTCGCGAAGCTTTTCATTTAAATCAGATGTAGGTATGCTCTTTAAAAAAATGTTGTTACAGTGATTTATAACAAATGTGAAACTTTATTGAACAAATCGAACGAGCGTAATACACGTTATGAATTATTACGCATACAGTTTTATTTTTGTTTCATATAACTAATGAATTTCACATCGAACTGTAATCGCTCATTACGCGCTTCTTCCTTTCTACTTTTTTCTTATTTGCGCTACCAGTCTGCACGCAGCGATGGTCGATGCCGGATGTGTTAAATTGAAATGCCTCCAGTGCAATTCGGAGCGTTTGTTGTCCGAACTTAATTGCCTTTTAACGTTGTTTCCGAATATACAAAAGTGTGTCAGACGATGATAACTGTGTATTTAATTTTCATTACGCTACTTTGGTACTGCAACTTCAAATGGTCACTGTGGCATACAAAGGTGAGAGATCCTTAAACATAATCTTTTATTTTTCATTCGATTCTATTTTACGTTATTTCCAACGATCGAACAACAAGTATCGGAATAGTGTTCGAACGTAACACAATTCTAAAGTCTCTTAAACTGTATAAAAACTGAAGTTACCATTTATAAATCGCAATGAAAAAGTAGGTCTAAGAACGGTCCCAATCGACCAGCCAGCTGTTTTTTTTTTATTGTTCGGAAAAAGGCGTAACATTGCATTTTTCGAGGTCCCTTCCAAGAAACAACGATACCGTATATTTCTAATAACAATAAAAAAGGTCGATACAACCTATATTTAGCAGTACATCATTTCAACACGTGCGCCGCAGAAGGAGCGTCAGGTCGAAGGATTTGCAATTCAAATGCTCGCGCCAACTATTCGTCAATTTCACGATCCTATTAGGCGCGTATGTCGGCCGAATGAGAAAAAGCCATCGACCGTCCACATGAGTAATTCCCAATGACTCTGTCATCCGTAAATCCTTTTTATTCTCTCCGCGGGCCTCCCAAGGGCTTCCGCCGCAGGAAAATCGTGACAGCCCATGCGGGTGAGCTCGACAAAAATTCGCCGAGTTTTCTTGCACGATCGAAATCGAGCCGAGAGCAGCTCGGTCGATTTGATTCATCGGCGATCTATAAAGAGAGTGACGAGACACTCGGTCGCGCGGCAAGGATATATCGGCATCGGGAGAGCGGGACGTCTGCTGCTTTGAATTGAAATCACCTAGAGCCAATGCTGTCCGACCAGCGCCAAGGCTCGCGCATTCCTCGCCGTATATACTACCCATTGCCGAGTGAAATCTACTTTACATTCGCGTAGACCTTTTCTTAGTTTTTTTTTACTTTATAGTTTTGTACGCTGGTTTCTATTGGGACTGTTATTTTTTTTTCATTTTTATTTGAGTGTTAAATATTATTAGATTTTTTTTGTACGGTAAAGGTTGTCTTGAAAGTAAACGTCGGGAAAATTTTTTTCGTTGTTTTTTTAATAATGAACACAGTTACGAGGAAATCTATTTTTTATTTGCTTGTTATCGTTAGGGCTGTTGCGCCGTTTGTTGTAAAAGCACATGTTTATCTTGGCAGGTATTTAGCTAGGCCATGATTTAATGACTGAAACTCTTTATTTGCTCTTTTCTTTAACGTATCACTTCGGAAGTAAGCGTAAATACAAGATAAACGTACGATAAGCCTTAAAAGGAAATCTACTTCTTTTGGGGCTTAAAATGCATCCAGAGAATTACTGCCAAGAAAACTTTCTATCTAGAAAATCTCGAAACGTCATACATTTCATATTTAATATCACAGCAAATTTAATTAAACGAAACAATAAAAATTTAATTATTCGTATACTCATAGGATGTCCAACTGCAGATTCCTTTCGGCTGCTCGCAGATATTGCTGTGCTCAGATAACAGAAAATTACGCGATTCAATTGTAAATAAAGCCGAAATTAAAGTAGCGACAAAAATTAATCGAACAGCGATCTCAAAATACCTTGAGAAAAAAAACTCGAACGTTTCATCAATCATCACATCAGACCAAACTCGCTCCGCTCGCCATTTTTCCCCCTACACCTCATTAAAAATCAAGTATCTCGCTCGATGAAAAATCACGAGCTCACGAGTCACGGCGCCGCGGCGCGCGTCCGCATAAAAGATCAGCGAGTCCGCGTGCCTGGCCGATTGTGTTCATTGGGGCCTTGTCAGGTGCCAAGGCCGCCTAGCGCTGGAATCCGTTGACCGGCGACTCTCAAAAGTATGCGAGTCCATATACAGATATATACGTGTATGTATACGGGCGAGAGTCTCGGCATCGCCGATTCCTCGCCGCGGGGCCTTATACACGTTTCCGCGCTAATGATGCCGCGGCGATATCGCCCCGCGGGAGAGAGAACCGACCGGGAGCGGGGCGCAACGCTTATTAGCATGCGGCTTAGTCACGACTCGTTACGGATTATGTGCCGAATGAAAATTTGTGTTGACTCGGTTCGGGATACGGGCGACCGGCTGTCGTACCATCGGCATTCGTGTATGTGTATATATGTATACACATATATGCAGAAACGTGTAGGTGGAAATTGCCGGGATATAAGTTCGCCGAGAGGTTGGGGTCGAGTGCGCTTGACAATTTTATAGGCTTATTTGTAGGGAATTTTATTTTAATCTGATTTTTCTAAGGTGTCGGATTTACTGTTAACGGACTTGTGCTGAATCGATGTGCATTCGAATTGTATGCTTTTCTCTTTATCTCTTATCTACACAATGACTTGATTTATATTTATTTGTTTAATACGCTAAATGAGCTGAAAGCCCTTTAACAAAAATAGAAATAAAAATACGAAGCAAATGATTATCGATGTAAAAAAATTTTATATCTCTTTTTTATATACTTCTACGTGGTGCTTCAATTTGAATGATGTACAAGTTGAAGACATTAAAATCTTATCTAATACCTTTTTAACCTTGATGGACAGATCGATGGGTGAGCATGAATGTTTGATCGATATAAACTTTTTTAGTCTCTTCCTGGTAGCTTCATTTAACTGCAGCTTTTCGTGCTTCACGAAACTAAAACCTTTGTGCTTCATCTATATTCTATAATTATATATATAAAAAAAGAAGAAGAAGGAGAATGAAGAAAACTACTCGTAACTGATATCACAGAAAAATAAAAAGAAAAACGAAGTCGCAAATTGAGGCCTTTAAAAAAGGCGATCGTAAAAGGAAGAATGAAAATTGCACACACGGTGCGCCGGAGTAACAGTAAAGCCAGTAAAACGCAAATGTCAAATAAATTTCGCGTGTTCTCTATCAGCGAGCAAATAGCACGAGTTTCGCGCCAGAGGGATAAAAAAAGCTCGGCGGAGATGTGTGCCCCGCGCGGATCGCCAATTAAAGAGCCGGCGGGCACGTAAGTGACAGTGGCGCGGGGGACAAGGCGCGCGTCGATCGCCGCTGCGACCGGAAAATTATATCCCGATCGGCGCGATAATTCAGAAATAATTCGTTTTAAATCAGTCCGCCGACAGGTAGGACTCGCTCCGCGCTCGGTCATTAATCAGCGCGCGAGCGCAGCTGCGGCCGCCGGCGCATTCCGCGCGCCACCTCTGCGCGCTCCGGAGCCTCCGCGAAAGGTGCCACTATAAAGCATCTAACGGGCGTGTTTTCGAGCGTCGGGCTAAGGCCGCTCGCGTGCCCGCGACCCGATCGCGACTTTTACGACGAACGTCCGGCTGCAACGCCGAGCGCACTGGCGCGGGGGAGAAGCCTTTAATTCCGCGAGCGAGCCCCGTGACTTGCAGCGCGACCGGAACTGCATTATCGTCAAATCCGCGATGCAATTGTCCGGAAGTTACTTCTCGTTGGAATTTCAGCGCAGATTCGTTTCGCGCGTGTTGTACAATGCTCGCAATAAATCATTCTTGAAGTATTTTTCGCAGTATTTTTTTATTTATGTATACCCCGACCAAAAAGAATAAGTATAACTTCTAGGTTTTATACGCAGTAGATTTATTAACTGTGAAATTGCATGTTAATTTAACTTCTCGAATTTTCCGTAAAATCTGCTTTATAGAAATATGCCAAATCTACGTTTCCGTAGAGTAGAGAGATCTACTTAAAGAAATGTTAATTTTACTGATTTTGTGAAGCAGTTTTTACTTTTTCTGGTCTACTGGATATTACTGTTGCGAAACAGTAAGAACTACTTCTTTTTTTCTTTCGGCGTAATAATAATTTATAGAAATAAATGAGTACGAGATAAATCTTGGTAGTTTCAAACAAAAAAAAAACAGTTATTAGCAGTCTTCCGCACTAATGTACTTAAAGCGATTTCCCCATTCTATTAGCCGTCAAAAGCTTTCCCGTCTAAACGACCCCTACCGTTGGTTACGCCGTCAGCCCGGGAAAAAAAATAGATAAAATAAAAAGATGCGCCATTTCATCCATTATACCGGCGCATTAACCAGCACCGCTCCGGAGGACTCTCACCCTCGCGCACATGTCACCGGACTCTCGGCGGCTCCTGCGGCGAAGAAGATCCGCCGAGCACCTCGCACCATCTCTAACTGTACAACTGCTCGTCGCAGTTAGGCTCGGCGCTCTTACACCCGTGTCTCTCGCGCGCGGCTAGCAAGCTGCCGGCGTACGGTTCTTTTCTCGCTCGAATTCAGTCCGAGTTGAATGGAAGCGTTATCCCTGGCAGTATACATGTATATACCCACAACTCAGCTCGTAGCGGCGGGCGAAAAAAAAAAGGCGAGAATGCGCCGGAGAGGCTCTCGGCGCGGAAATTCGCCTCGGCGAGCGTTCAACGCTCTCCTTTTTCCTGCTCCTCGCGCGCGAGAGCAATTATGAAAATACAGAGCTTCCCCGTTGCTCCGCGGTGCCGGCAAAAAGGTCCTCGCGCGGACTGAACTCGCCGCGGCGGCGAATTCGAGGAGGAAACGTATTAATCGTGGCCGTTCGTCGAACGGTTTGCGCGTGTACGAAAAACTAATTGCCGCGAGGCGCAGCAGCTCGCGTGAGATGAGCAATGGCCGTGCGTGAATTTAATGCAATTAAAGAAAGTTTAATTAGTGTGACTTACGGATCGCGAGCCGCCAGCCGGCAAAATTTATGGAGATTATGATGGACTCGGGAAATTAACATAGTAGCGGTAGCGGGTCAATTATATTGGGCAGTGTATGTAGAGGTATAGTGACTAATGCGCGCTGGATAGAAGAAAAATAAAAAGTGCGGCGGAATGACAGTGGGAACAAGGTGCGGTGCCGTTGATGGACTCCACCCAAGTCCTTGACAATGTCACGAATCTCCATTTTGCAATTTACATTAGTAATTCATTTCGGAACGGCACGCAATGTCGCTGGATGCTCGTCCGTTTTATATTAATTATATCCTTTCGGCGTTTGTGTATATTGTACGAAGGATTTATTTATTTATTTATTGATCCAGGATAATTAGATACAATATCATTAATATAAGTAATCTGGCAGAGAAAAATTTTTAATTAATCTTATAGTAAGGCACTTTTTTATTCCGAAGCAATATAAAAGCATTATTCATTTTTAAAACACGCCAATGCGTGATAAAAATGAATTAAACAAAACTAATATTTAATTTCTTTTTGTTGCAGGTACGTTCCAAAGTTGTTCGATCAATGCACTTTAATTATGTGAGTTTCATTTAAATTTTCATTTAAAATTTTATCTCGGCGAATTTTCGCTCTTTTAGACTTTAAATTTAGAAAAGATTCTTGGTATAACAATAGACTAACTGGGGTGTATATTCACGTTGAGTTGTTTGGCCTGTAATTTTTTTGCCTATACACGGTACGTCCCCATTACGACAAAAGCTACTATTTTGTTCATGAAAAAAATAAGCGGAGACCCTTCCTCGCCAGTCTCATCGATTTGCCATAATACGCGAATACAGGCATTACTTCAGATTGTCATTTGCAAAGAAATAGTACTTGGAAGCCTCGCCCACAAGCCCAGAAATCGAAAGCTAGAAGACGATTTCATTTCTGGATGTTGGAACTTATTAAAAGCCAATTTATGTGAGAGCACGTCAGTTGTGCTAAATTGGATTCTTCGAATCTGGAAAGGCTTTTATAATTGAATTGCTGCTGGATCGATAGGCGAACGAACGTCTCGACTGCGGGGTCAAGGTCCTGCCTCGAGAAGATCAAACTCTCTCTCTCTCTCCAAGTTTTCGCTCGGTGACATTAAATCGATATGAGGCCGCCGTTAAATATTCGCCATAAATTTGGTTTGCTCAGCTCTCAGACTGTCTGCACTTTCAACGCCCTTCGATAATCAATCTTGCATGTCGAGCGAATTTTCTTACCGGAGTATACTGTAACTCCTTCGTGTTTACTGTACCACATCCCACAGGAATTACTTTTTAGAATCCGCAGAAAATAAATTGATAAGTAAGCATTTCCATCGAACCAAACAAATTTTATTTAAAAACTGAAATAATTTAAGCCACTATGAAATTCTCGACAAAAATAAACTGTTAACAATAAGTACAAGGAGAGAAATGTTATAGTAAAAATTACTATGTTCCGTAGGAACAGTGGGACATACTCAACTTCTGAAAATTTTTACTATAAAAAATACTATGTACATAGCAATTTCTACTATACAAATAGCATTTTTTGCTACGATGTACATATGAATTTTTAGTATGTTTTATAGTAAAAATCGTCATAGGTCGAGTATGTCCCATTGTTCCTACAGAATATAGTAATTTTTACTATATTCTCATAACATTTCTCTTCGTCTATAAAAATTAACTGTTAATTAAAATAAGCTACCACGAAATTCATTACAAAACTTTTTCACATTTTAAAATTAAAACTTCGCGTCGACTATGCGCGCGGCGCGGGAAAAATCTCGGAGCCAAGTATAGAAAACGCGGAGCGCGCGGGGAAAGAGAAAAACCCGAAGGGCTCGCGGGCGAAGCTTGAAAAAGCGCGCGCTGGACAAAAAAAAAAAAAAAGAAAGAAACAACGAAGAAGCCAACATCCGCCTCCTCGCGTCTCGCCTGGCAGCTTCTCCCGCTCAAATCGCCGACGCTCGCCGGGATAACTCGGTCCTCCGGCGCGGTGGCAGTCGCTCGCAGCTCGCGGACCTTGAGAATTACAGCTCGCGTCGTTACTCTTTTCAGCCCGGCGACCACCACTACCAGTGCGCCGGAGCTGCTGCCGGTTGCCCTTCGCAGCTCCGCACGTTCGAGGCCGTCTCTTTATCTCTATCTCTCTCTCTCTCTCTCCTGCTCTTGCTTGCCGCACACCTTGCGCTTGAGATACATCTCTCTAGCCGGAGGTGGTTTCCTGTCTCTAGCGAGGCATAATTACGCTACCGGAGTTGCATGTGAATTCTATTGGCTGGCCATTTTTTTATTCTGCGCTCGAGGGGGAGGGGGAGGAGTTGTTTGCTCGTTATTTATTGCGGTCTGCTGGGGTATACTAAGTTGTGGTTTGGAAAATTAAGACGAAATTTTCGGTATCGAGATAATGATGGGCGGGCCGCTGCGCACGCGCATACATTTGAGAGCTTAAATATATGTGGGTTAAGTTTTCGTTTACAATTTTTTTCTTTTATTCTGCGTCAAAGTAATTGGAATGCAATTTTTCCTCGCAATCATTTCTGTTTTGCCGAAAGACGCAATTAAGAGGTTTAACGTAAGAATGTCGAATTTATGCCGAAGGCCTGTGTCGTAACGGGATTTTCATAATTTTCTTGAATATTCTCATCGAGCGATTAAAATTTAAGGCGAGCTCGTTACAATGCGTCGCATCGAGGATCATTTTATTCTCATGCAAATTGAAAAACAAAATCACCAGTGAAAGTAGCGTAATGCTCGGGCTTAGGAATACATTTTTACAACTCAGCGCACCGCGTTATCGATGAAAGAAAGGTGTGAAAAAAGAGCAGTCGTTGATTTCGATGATAAAAACAGATGGAAAAACAATTATTCAATTTTACACTCCCATTTCACTCTTGTTTATTTTCACTTTCTTTCATAATGACTTACCCGCAGTGATTGCTTTAATTCGATTTGGAAACGGGCCTCGGAAAAAAAAAACGTCAGACACCCATTTGACTTCGTACACTTTCGCTTTTCCGCGCCGATGTATCGGCCTAGTTTCGACTTTTCATATGAAAGTCACAATGAAATTAATTATCGCCCGGTAATATAAGCAGCATGACGCTATATAAAAAAAACTACGATACTTCGAACAACTGATGCTTTCATGTATATGCAGCAGCTACGTGCTTTGTCATTTTTCATCATAATAATAATTATAGTTTCACGAAAGCGCAGATATTATTAATAAAGCTAATTCGAAACTTACCAATCACAGTAATTATAATCTTCGCTTTTAATTAAACAAAAAGATACTTTCTACGTAACATTTCTTAAAAAAAAAAATGATCGATAATCAATTTCCTCAATTTTTTACAATAATAAATAGAGACATTACACTTGAATGCCCGCAGGAAAGTAGTTATAACTACTCGCAGTTCAACCCACTTTTGTGCTCAATAAAACACATAAGCAAGAAATATCCCTGCCGGAAAATGTTGGCGTCATTGCCCAGAATATGTTTAAATTAAAATAGAATTCACCATATTCTGACCAATAATCACTGAAAAATTTGTTTAATAGTTCCTTCTTACGGCTGTTAATTCTATTGTAATTTTGTACTCAAGGGACTAAAGTCCCGGCTATAAAATGAAATAAAATGAAATAAAAATGAAATAGCTCCTAAATTTCCCGGCAGGAAATTCGAATAAAATTTATACGGAGCACTTCTCTCGGCCGATCGAGTTTATCAGAGCAATAGGCGTTGCCACGGGCGACTTTCACACACACACACCGCTGATTTAGAAAAGAAAAGAAGAGGCGTCCAATGCGGACCTCGCCGGCAGATGTCTTCGCCGCGGAGGCGAACGGGATTCTGCGGCTACGTGCAGCCGGCCACGCTCTCACCCGCGACCAGCCAATGTGTTGTTGCGTTATGTACGCGACGGCGAACCTTATAACACGATCAGCTCTGTATGTATAACGCCACACCCGCGCGCGCCGCACTCCGAAAAAGATGACGACCGGATCCCCCGGGACTTTTCTCTGCTTTCTGCGTGGCTTTCGCTCTTTTTCCTTTTACGTGTAGGTGCACTTTTACGCGGATCTTCTCTGCTCTTCTTACTGTCGACCTTTTTATGTACAGCTACATGCAATTTTACACTTTTTTTATTTTAGGTGTAAAACGTGTTTACACATCTTGATTTAGATTGTTAAACATGGCGAAAAAATTTAATAAGTTTATATATATATGTATGCAGTTTTACTTTTGGAAGAATAATATTTTGAAAATGTTTAAATTTATCCTCAGATTTAATCGAAACGTCGAATTCTGCTACTTAATATTGCGGGTATACAGTTAGCGAATATTTCTACGGAGCGCTTAGACTTTCCGATTTAGTGGAGAAGGTATAATAGGTGTACCCCAAAGTTATTATTAGTGTAAGTGGAAAAACTGCGAACCGTTAAACTTTGAAAAGCAATAAAAAGTTTCAACATTATTTATAAGCTGTTACCTCGAAATTGGAAATCCCTACTTAATTGGAAAGATCGTGGGAGATCGTCCGAAATCTGTAATTTCCCTCGATATTCTTTTTTTTCTCCCGTTTTTTTTTAATTCTCATAGTAGACTACAAAGCAAGACCAACGAAATAATTACTTTCGATCACAAGTAAAAACATACATTTTCATCTCAACGTCTGGTTGGCAACAAATATGGATTCTCGTCAAAAAAAAAAAAAGAAAGAAAGAAAATAAAAGGGAAGCCACGAAGCGTCGGATTATTGCACGTTATTTTCGCAGAATTTTCCACTTTCTAGATAATCATCGCCTCCTAAAATCCAATTTGGTGTTGGCGGTGCTAATCGGGGGAACAACGCCAGGCAAAAAGAGTCCCGGGATGTATATAAGAAAGCATCGCGCCGCGAGCGAATGCACATCGCATTAAGGCGATTGACCGCAAGTACAGTGGCCGCTTCATTGGCAATTAGGCCCAATCCGACTTGACAACGGGGAACACGCAGAAAAAGGCACGTCGGATCCGTAAATCCCGCGGCAGTCGGCGGCGGCTGAATCCTCTGTAATTTAACATCGGCATACCAAAGAAAGTTCGCCTCAAAGTCACTCAGCGTTTCGTCCGACCACTGCTTCACGATTTAGCAGCGTTGCTCGTATGAGTTGAATCGACTGAAAGTTCAATGTGTTCAAATGGCTAAATTGAAACGCTACTTGCAAACAAATTACTATACAGTAGGAGATTCCTTTATAAAAAAATGTAAGAAATGAAAATTAAAGGCACTTGTTCGATTGTGCAAATGAAATTTTTAAATTCAACAATAATACTAATAAATTGATGCAATACTTCTGATAAATTTATACAAATATTTGTTCAGATAAATAACTTTATGCGATTCAGTTAAGACGGGAATAGAGAATAAATTAAAGTGGAAGCGAAAAGAAACGTGGGCGGGCAGGAGACATTTACAAATAAATTGCGGTCCTTTGCGTAAAGGAATAGCTCATTGCACGTGCAAATGGTGCAGACGTACGTAAGATTAATTATTCACGTGGGTACCTTTGACGTTTCAAATTTAGGAATCGCTTAAACAAATCGCTTAAAATCAACGGTTCATGACCTTTCATTCTTCATTTTTTTTAGTCTTCCTTCCACTTTAAAACTCTTCTTTTATGCTTAAGTCCATATAGTATACGTCATTACGAACGTCTGAAGAAACGATAAGACTCAGATGAAGGTTAATAAAGTAATAAATTTATATTTAATAGAAAGTTTTTTTTTACATTTCGTAGTTTATTACCTACTGATGAGCATTTACTTTACTATACAGTTATTATACTATTTAATGTTTCTTCTTGTAAATTAAAGGGATATTCATTATGTACCAACGTTAAATGTGCGTTGCATCATTATAATTAAAGAAAAAAAAAACATATGTATTTTATTATTGATCGTAAAACAATATTTTACTGTTCGGTATTAAAAGTATAAAAAAAAAGCATAGAGGAAATAATCTGCGCTCTGTCTAATGACTAATAAAAGTATAGTATAATAAGACACTTTACAGGTTGGCTTCTAAATGACATTCTCCAACGCATGTCACTTTGAAAACTTACCCAATACAACGATTACTTGGAGTGCCACTCATATTGAGTTACGTTATACTACAGATTCACGCGCACAAAAAAAAAGAGGTATACAAAAAAAAAAGTCGTCAACTATTTTCGGAGAGCGGACGCGAGGGGTTTTCACGCGGAAAAAAAATTGATCCCGGGCTTAGGAGGCGGTCTCCCCATGTCAGAGCTTTCAAGCTCTTACGCAACGCCGAAGAACGGAGCTGCCTTTTGACGGGACTTTTTTTTTTCTTCTCGTCAGCGCTGCGCGTGGGGCCCGCCTCGGTATCTTTCGATTTTAACGGTATCGATCCGCTTCTTTCCTCGTGCCCCTCTCTCTCCTCCGAGGAAGCGTCGAGGCACGGCTCCAAAAGGAATAATCGGTGCGATTCGTTCTTCCCGGGGTCGATCTATGAATCGCTTCCTTTTTTCGTCTGCAATCGATACGGAAAAGGCAACGAGAGCGAAGTATATATACCCCACGCGTTAACTCGTTTCGCCTCGAGCGAGCTTCTTGTCCGAGCGGCAATTGCGGTATGGCCCATTATTAACGAGCGTCTCTTTTTTTTTGCGAGCGCGCCTCGTCTGCTCCATTGACATGGTATTGTGTCGAGCTTTTTTGTCGGAAATTTGTATGGGGGTTTTTACGCGCGATTGTCCCTAACTCTATATAAAGCGTCTCTTTGTTCCCGATTCCTTAGGCGTTTGATCAAATCCTAATTATTGATCGTTTTTAGTTTTTCTTTTGAATCCTTTAAACAATCCTATTCTGTCTTTTCCATTGTTGTATAAATACTCCAGCTATAAAATCGAATATCTCCGAGCGTGTATCTTTGATAAACGCGGAACAATATCCCCCGGCTAAAGTGCGACAAAAAAAGAGGCATTAGCGAGAGAAGCGATTCAGGCCGCAGCGGATAAAAAAAAAGGCTGGAACAACGAAGCAATTTTATATTAAAATAAATTCGAGCAGGCCAATTACCGGTAGTTTGCCTTGCGCGCCAGCCAAAAGGAACGAGATAAACGGCGATCTCGGGTCCGGGGCGTATATTACATTCTAAAAGCGTTTTCCGCGCAGCGCCATAAACCGTCGCCGCGGATTTATCATTAAGGCGAAACTTCATTCCGCTCGCCCACGTCGCGCGCGTCCACTTGAGGATTTTTCCACGTCCGCGTGTCGGCGAGCCTGCATTAATCAGTTTAAAAAAAAAAAGTAATAAAAAAAAATTAAAAAAAAAAAAAAAAAGAAACGCTCGTCAAATTTTTCCGACATAGGCAAGTTTCTTGCAAGAGGGCCATTTACGCCGCGCGCAAGGTCGAAGTCACACGTCGGAATAATTGCAGAGTGCCTCGTCCTCCCGCGGCCTAAAAACGCCGCCGATCGCGCCGCGGCGCTCTCGTTGTAATTACCGGCGTATACGCGCCTGGCGCGTCCTTCGAAAAACCTACGCGTCGGAAATGCCGCCGCTACTTTTTTTTTTTACGCGCGCGATCCTCCGGGCAAATTTTTACCCGCACTATAAATAGCCCCGCGTCTCGTTCCTTTTTGGCAAATGTGCACTCGCCGCCTGTAATTCATACCTGCACGCGCGCGGAGGTGTCCTTTGCCTCGACACTTTTCGCCAGGCTGTGATAGCGACAATCCGCTCGCTTAAGCGCACATAGGCTTTTACGATGGGTATAACTTTGTTTTACGAATTTAACGCTTAAAATGTACGCGCGTTTATTGTTGTTGTTGCTTCGTCGAGATTTAGTGGGAATATTTTAAAGTTTTTTTGAATTGGAAATTGGTTTTTTATTTCGTTGTGCTTTGGTCGATGCAAATTTTTCGTGTACGAGAATACTTTTCAATCAACGCGAGTCTTTCTTTTGTGACTTTTGAAACTTTTGAAGCGAGCGGCGATTCCTGTCTAAATTTAATCTCAATGTCAGAAAATGAGTAGGTAGTCGCTAAAAGAATTTTACGAAAGAGCGTCCAACGGTTAACGTAATGAAACACTTGTTGAACAGTGTGAATAATGATCTATTATTTATTTCATAATAACAGTTTTTTTTTTAAATAAAATGAAAACAAAATTATCCAACCTTTATACTTTGAAAATAAAAAGATCATTTAAATAATATTTATCAGTTCGGTATACACATTCTACGAGTTCACCTATTGCATAACTAAAATTATAGCTCAAAAAGTTATCTAAATCAATTCAGTTTTAAAAATGAGCAGATAAGGCGGGGTAATTAAGTAATGCGCTCCGATAGTTAATTAGATAAAATCCTCGGCGTCTAATTAAATTAATTTTACGTATTCTTTCAAATTTTTCTGTTTACATCGCATCTCCACGCTCCGGTCGTTTTTTATCCCCTCAAACTCTCATTAACATTTCCCGGACTCCATAAAGAAAATCCAGTAATTCAATTATATTTAGCATCCCAATTAAGTGCGCGGCTATCTCCCCGCACGGACAATTCAAGTCGCGATAAATTGAATTCGGAAAAGGTAGAAAGTCCAAGGCTATCTTGAAATAGTCGACGAAAGCGTTTACCGGGTGCTGCACCCGCTTCCCCGAGCACATCCGCGTTTCTCCGCAGGTAAATGTATATATATATATATATACATCCGCGAATCCTCTCGGCGGCTCTTTTTGCCGCCTCCTCGCGGATTCCAAAGTTACGCGGAGGAGTGGCCGTCGTCGAGCTTCCTTCAGGGGGAGCTCCTTTCGTCCGCGCCGCCGGGAAAAGAGCGACGAGTTATTACGCGGCACTCGGTGACACAAAAGCCTCGTTTTCTCTTACTTTCCTGTTTTGCCACTTGACTAATCGCCGGGCAAGGCGGCCGCGCCGCCGAGATATATACGCGTTTCACGCGTCGGCATTGCCGGCGACTTAGCCGAGGCTTAGCTGTAATCCAATGATTTTTTTCTGTCCGGAAGGAGCGGACTCTCCGTCGGCTATTTCTGCAGGAAAACGTCATAATGACTTCATTCGCGGCGCGTTTTATGCGCGTACTTTGAAGAATTTCAAAATCAGCAATGGCTTTTGATCTTTATCCTGCGTTGATTTATACCCACCGGCGAACGGGTGGAATGCAAATTTAAAAGTTGAGTTTCTTCGAAAATGCAATTAAAGATAGTGCACTTTTTTAATGGCGTTAAATTTTGCAGCGTTTAGTGCCGCTTATATCAGTGACGTCGGCTTGTCACGCACACGCTTGCGTTTTACCTTGAGGAGGTAACATTTGCATCCTTGGAATGCGAATGAAGTAATGTGGGTATATTGCAGATTCTGAGATGGACTTTCTCTGTGCACAATACGAGATCGGATTGCTCGTTCAATAATTTATTAGAAATTTCGTGGAGGCGCGTAACACGTGTACTTACACTGTGTTTCCTCGACAAGACGAAGACTAATCTGCTACCAAAAACGCTTGTGCCACTTTCAAGCATATTTTTTCTCGAGCAAAATGTTTTTGCGAGGTGAGCAAAATGTTCAATGTTTTATAATTCGAGAAACTGATCAAGCGTCATTAGAAACTGCGATATACTTCTTTTTTACAGCGTGAACATTAAGAATTAGATTACGTAAAAGTAACGAAATGGCTATGGTTTTCCATTTTTTAGCTAAATACTTTTCCAGACATTATATAAGCTGAAAAAAATATTACGCCTTAATTACAACGTAATGATGATTTACAATGTAACGGCTTAATGCTCTTTTCGATTACTTTCTTTGCACTTTTAAATAAATGGATGTAGAATAAAAAGAGAAAAAGTCATGCGAAATCTGTTCGAGGAAGCGCTTCGGGCGTACCTTCTAATAAATGAAACATAAAAAAAATTTAGATATTGCACGTGCAAATTTTCTTAATATTAATGTTGTAGAGAAAGTTTTGAAGCTCACTGGCGCTTTAATATTCAATGCGTAGTTGTGGGCGATGATTGGCGTTTAGCGTTGCTAATCGTTAGTGATAGAAAAATTATTCATCACTTATATACACAAGACATCGAGCCTTTTTTTTGAATAATTAAAAATCATTGACATTAATAAACCATTAAAAGATTTTTTATGAAAGACACAAATGCCTCTTTCCGACTCCGTTTAATTAAATTATTGATTTATATACTATTCATAGTACTTTTCTTTTTATTCAATTAAAAAATTGAATGACCGTCATTGTTTAGTTTCTTTTCAATAATAAAATTTAAAGATAATGTTATTACCTTCTATATTGATGATAAAAATTTAAATGCATGATAATACAAATAAAAATTAATGATAAGAATGTCTGGACAGCCTACTACACGTTTCTAAATTCAAATTAAATGGTCTATTAACATAAATTTATCTATTATTAGTGATCCTTCATTGATATTACAACTGTAGGCGTGAGGAGAAATTCACGAGAAAAAATATATATGGTTGCTAGAGAAAAGATGGTGTCAAGTTTCCGGAAAGACGTGCCATTACGGTACCCTCTTATATTTATTGTTCACGCTCTTCGCTTTCCTCATTATATCACATAAGAGTAATTTATACAAAAATATTTTTAGCACACTTTTCAGCTAATTTTAACGCCCATCAAGTATATTCAAAATACTCCCTAACTTTTGCACCGCTCTAAAATCCATTTTATTTTTACGCAAGTGAAAACAAATTGCGATTTCCTAATCAAGCCTTCGCTCAGGAAAAAGCATCTAATTTTCCTCTCAAAAGGTTAATTAAAGGCCCAGCCCATTGGGCCTATCGGTAAAACGAGCAGTGATGTATGGTCATTTCTCCGGACGCGGGGATCACGAGGCAGGGCAAAAGGTCACGAGTGCGCAATTAAAGGGTTCACCGGACCGATCGGCCGATTCGGAGATACTCGGACGAACTCGACGCAAAGGGGCGTATCGGTAATCGGGTCAGCGGGATGTTTTACGATCGGCCCGCCGGCGCTTTTCTCTCCGCAGATTTTTTGCCCGGCCCCAGGTTTCCGATGTCTCTTCGTGGCTACTTAAAGAGGCGCGAACGCTTTGTTTTTCGCCCGATAATGGCTCCGCGAGAAATTGCGCCTTTCTGATGTCCGCACTTTTCTTTTTTGTTTGACTTTATATTATTTGCCATTCATATATCGCCATGGCTTTCTAATTCGCGGAAAAGAAATTTGTTGTCTCTTACTAAAATAGCCGAGTTTTTTTACCGACTCGCCGTTGCAATTGCTTTCTTCGTTTCTGGAAAAAAGCATTAGATTTTTATATCTTATTACTTTGTTCGTTAAAAACTATTATCAAACCTTTTTTTTACGATAGGTAAATTAAAAAAATAAATAAAGGGTTGTGGTAGGAATATGGGACTGGTAGTGTATAACGTTTTAAGATGATTATTCGGTTGAAAAGTGACGCGAAGGAAAAATTAGAACAAAGCAATTTTTACCCATGTGCGAAATAATGTAACTGCAGCATTGTGTAACTAACTACATAACCGTTTCTAATGCCACCGGCACTAATATTACAATCTAAAAACCATTAAGCCTCTAAATCCCAAAATTTTCTACATTTTCTTTAATCGCCGGGAAAAAAATCGTTGCAATTAAGAAAAATTAAATAATCAAGTTGATTAACGATATCAAAATAATTCACGATAATTATTGCCAATTCACCTACTTCGCCGGTGTAAAAAAAAAGATATGCCTATTAAGCAATTGAATTAAATGCATCAATTTATCGAACAATACGTAATCGATCGAAAACGAACGGGTAGAAAAAAAAATCAATCGTAGAAAAAATCTCAATTACATCGAAAATTGCGTCAATTTGAAAATAATTTTGAAAAAAAAGCCGTCGATTCCGAATAGTTAGCCGCAGTATCTTCATTGAAAGTGTAGGTATATTGAAGGAGCCAGTTGTCCAGGACTTACGGAGCATTTTTTACTGCCTCTCGGGCACCTCAATTGGCGAAGGTGTAGCCGAGGCGCGCAACAAGCGCTGGGCGGTACAGAGGTAGGACCAATTAAGGCATGGAGCAAGTAGACCGATCAAGCCTGATGAATGTATATCGCAAGCGCGCCCGAAATACAGTTGCGATGGATATAGTCCGCATCGCGTGAACCGCGCGAGCAGGATGTACTAAATTGGCTGTTTAAATTTTCGGAATCAGTATTAATTGGCGTGAACGAAATACTTATTCGAAGGTACAGTACTCAAATTTAAAAAAAAAAAAACTATGTATGGAAAAAAATTTAGTGTACAAATGAAATTTTTTATTTCAGTTACACGGACAAAAATGATTAGTAAAATTTATAAATTTTTTATTTTTGATGACACGAAAAATGTTTTCTTTTTTATAAAAAAAAAAAAAAAAAACTAAGGCAGCTGCGATTATTTAATTTATATGTGCTAAACCGGCAAACGATTGCGCAAGTTTTCGTTACATTTTCTTTTCACAATTGTGCAAAATAAAAAAATTATTTACGAACTACTATATTCAATCTCGTTTTTTCTTAATTTTATTATAAAAACTCGAGATCTACCTAAATGAGTTTTCCTTCTCTTACGAAAAATCAATTAAATCGAGCACGCTTTAAAATCAATTGAAGGCAAATATAAAATACAGAGTTTAATAAATTCGCTGCAGTTCAATAAAAATTAACGAGTTAAAAATATAAGTAACTTCTTTAAATCAAAATTTATGATTATTAAGCTTTCGCCGCGTTAACACAGCACTGGGTCAGCGTGTACAGGCCAATAAACGGCTCTAACGAGAAAACTGTCGGTGCGCTGACAAAGCGATCGGCGCCATGGGGTTGCAAAACGGTGGCTAAAATGCAACGCGATTAGGCCTGGCTCCTTTAGAAAGTGCTCGCTCGCACGGCCGATTTACGATCTAAGCTTTTCGATAACCGCCGCCGCCGCTGAGAGAATCCCGACGACTACCGTTCGAGTTGAGCGCCGCTCGCGTCTCGGTTATATCGCTTAATTGTTTTCTCTCGGACGCGCGATCCGCCAGGAAGGGACCTTTCGCAACGCGCCTCCTTTTTTTTTTTTTATTTCCTCACCGAGCGCACCTTGGCGTTGGTCAAGACGAGTCGTTGTGCGCGCTTCAATCTAATTAGACGAGCACTGAGGCCTTGGAAAGTGCTCAACGTGTCGTCCGATGTGCGAGCGGCTGACACACGAATGTATGTATACGTAGCTTTCGACATTGCATTGTCCAGTGGAATTTTTTTAGGAGATTTTGAGTCGTTATTGTGTAAAATTTTTGGAGGAGATTGAGCTTTTCTTAACGCTCGGCTGTGTGATTTTTTTTTACCTCTACGAGCTGAGACCTGGAGAGAAATATGCTAATTTGCTTATTTTGTTATGTATGAACCCTCGCGGTAATATCCAGCGTGAAAATATAATTTTAAAATAATGGGGTAAACGGCACGATGCCGTACTTGAGGATTAATTAAAATTGACAGTTAAAAATCCTTACGTCACATTATAATGCCGTTAATAATATTTAATTGCTCTCCGGTATGCAGCTCACCTTGGCCATTATTCATGTGTGTAAACCCGAGCGGTTGCATTTTAAAAGCACCGAAAATCCGCATCATTTCACATTGCCGCAATTGAGAAACAATTAAACGTTTTTTTTTAGCGCGTGGAACTTTCTTTAAAGCCAGCCGTCGCTCGAAATTTAAATAAAAATGTTTACCTATGTAATTATGCGGGGGGTGGGGGCTGGAAAAAATTTCTCTTCGATCTTTCGATTTCTTGCGCGCCGCGGTACTTTTATTTTGGCTTAGTAGAGAAATGTTTTAAAAGAAAAAAGCCGAAACTCGGGCAAAAAAAAAACGAAACGAGCAAAAACCCACTTTCTACGGAGAATCGTAACGACGCAACGAGAGTTTCGACAAAGAAAGTGAGTGTTTGCGTCAGGAAATGGAAATTTTCCGACGCTTTCGGCGCGATTTATCCGTAAACCTACAACCAGCCGGTTTTTCACAAGTGTATACATATATATCAATGTTTGCGCGGGGGCGCCTCCGAGCAGAGTCGACCCATTTAAATCCACAAGAGGTTACGTTCTGTGAAGGTCCAATCGACCGAAACCTCCAAGATTCCTACAAAAACGTCCTGACCTGGAAGTAGTAAAATCCTCCGAGCATGAATTTCAAAGTGAATCGATTCAGTCTAATGACGATGTTTTTCTTAGTTTATGCGTAGTACACTGTTCTGTATCCACGGACCGTCTCGATTTTTATTTCTTTTCTTACATAAACAATCTTTATGTGATTATTCAATTGAACCTATGATTTTTTTTATAATTATTTACTAATACCCTTTTGGAAAGTAATCGGCCGCCGATTTACCGATTAAGCAATCAATTTCCGTTGATCGCGCCATTTTTTTTTTTAATTTTTAAGCTTGTAAGTGGAGAAAACTGTCTGCAGGTGAAATTTAATTCTTCATGTTAAACATTTCGAAATAATTATGCGATATAAAATTTAGAAATCATTTAGTTAAGTTTGTTAAAACACATTCGTTATAAATCCGTTTAACTCTTAATATGCCGACATCGTGGTAACTACTTCATTTTCTACGATTAATTACCACGCCCAGGCGAAAAATTAATTTTACGGAGAAAGTGAAAATATTACTTTACGTGTGTTTGTTTAAGAATTTTCACTTCAATAAGGAAGAGCCCATTAAGATCGTCGGCTAAGCTTATCTTTGCATTCAAAGTGTATACGTGCGATTCTTTAGCCGAGTATCCTTTTACTCGATAATTCACAATTAGTTTCGATTTAGATTGAAAACATTTTTGCAAATAATTCGAGAGTATTGGAAATTTGAAAAGGACAAGCCGCAGCACGCGGGAAATAATCGCAGGAAGTATTACGAAAAAAAGCGCATTTGCACGATTTATTCGGCTCTAAAAGCCGCGAGGAAAATTTATGTAAATTACGTATTATATATTTTTGTACAATAGATAATTCAGGCAGAAAGGTTTTTTGCTCTTCATTTGCCAACTGGATGCAGGCTCTAACGTACTCCTCTTAACTACCTGTTTGTTCTCCGCGCAAAATTTCTCCTCATGCATACGCACGGCTGCACGCGCTTACTTCCTGAGAACTTAATTAAGCTCATAAAGTTTAGCGGTCAGATAAAACTGTGCTGATAAATCTTTTTGCAGAAAGTTGAATTGCACGGCGCCGCAAGTTTTGTCAAACGACCGGGGCATTAAATTCGAGCCGCTGCGAGCGTACCCTTAATTAGCGGCGTTAATTAGCGAGAAATGCCCCGCAGCACGAACGAATAATCATAATAATGGCAATAATCGCGATAATAGTAGTAATGGATATTTTTGTCGTTTCAGTGCGGGAGCGGGGCTTCGGAGGGCGTGGTGAGCGTGAACGGGGTCGTCGGTGGCATGGACTGCATGCCCCTGCGTCCCGGGCCGTTCCACTACTTGATAAGCGAACAGGCGAAGTCACTGGTCGCCCTACAGGAGCTGCAGAATGAGGTCGGCGCCCTCCTCGAGTTCCGGGACCTCGTCATCGAGACGTTCCCAAACCTCCGGCACAAGATGGCGGTCACGGCGGCGGCCACGGCGACCGCCGGCGCCTCCTCCGCCAGCAACGGCACCGCATCCGTCCTCATCAGCAGCCAGGGCTCCCACATACCTCTGCCACTCTCCAGTCAAAGGTCGGTATCAGCGCGCTAAATCAGCTGCAGTGAAATAGAGTGAAAATTTAGCTAATTTTCACGCTAATTTTATCGTAAAATCAACTCCCTCAACGGACTGATTTTTTTATTCGTACGCTGAGAGAAAAATTTGTTAATTTAAAGCAAACATTTATTACGATAGTACTTATTAAATATTTTATCTAGTCAAAAAATTTTTTTTTCAAAATATTTAGTTTTAATGAAATTGTTACTTGATTCAAAGAAATATTTAATAAGTACTATTGAAGTAAATCATTTCCTTAAAATTCACAATTTCTTTTTCCAGTGTAAGTAGGGCAAAAGATATAGGAACTTAAGCTGTAATGTGGTACTCTACCTTAGAGTAAATTTTACTCTACTGTAGAGTGCATTTAGATCACTGTATTCGTGTAGAGTATAATTTGACTTTTCGAGTTAAATTTAACTCCACGAGTGGAATCACTATAAAATAATAACGCGAAGGATTCCTTTGCTTTTTTCAAATTTCTTCAAATTTTGATTCTCTTCAAGATTCGATTTTTTCAATATTCTTTTCGTTTATATCGTCGGTCTGGAGCAAAACCGAGGTGACCCTTTTTTGCTCCATACAATATTAACCCGTGGGTAGACTTACCTGAAAAAAAATTCTTAGTGAATATTTATCCAAAATGTCCTATGAATTAAATTCAAGGTAATTAGTAGAGAACTCCATAAAACAATTCGGTAAAAAATTCATTTCTTAAGAATTCTAAGAGGTACGTTACTTTTTAAAATGCATAAGTGTACATATTTAAAGCTTTTAGCCATGAGACTAAATTATCACGTGTAAAAATTATGCCACATTTAATTTTCTTACATTATTTTAAATATTACACATTTTGTATTCATATTTCAGTGTCTCATGTTAAACATTTTAAGTAAGTTGTAAACAGTTGCGATTTAATGTTAAATTAACGATAATTTAATGAATGTGGACACCAGCGCATTGAGGGAACGGCCTTAATTGTCGAGCAGATCAGTTTCTGAGAATAAACCTTGTGAAAAAATAAAAAGAAATACAATGAGAGCTTTTTGACTTTCGGTGAATCAGCGAGTCAATGCTCTTCGTTCGTGTGTCATTTCCCGGACGAGAAGTGTTTTTTTTTTTTTTTTTTTTTTTTTTTTCAAGTCTATTAACGTTTTTTTTTCGATGTAGCGTGAGCAGTAATTTGAAATTGTAATCGTATTATTTTCATTATAAAAGTTCTTTCACCTCAATATTACTGTAATATTAAAAATGACAACCTTTAAACGACCCGCGTAAAAAAATTTAAGTTAGGATAAAGTTTACGCAAAGTTCATATTTGGCGGTCGTTGATATGAATATGGGCAATGAGACTAAATAATAAATAATTTTGCAATACTTTATGCAAACTTCAGATGAAGTTTTTCTTAAATTTAAATGACGTTCACGTGACTAACGTTAAAAAACGACCGGCAAACATGAACTTTGGATAAATTTTATCCTAACTTAAATTTTTTTACGCGAAGAAGCGAATAAGTGAAATTCACTTGGAAATTTCAGGAAAACCGATTGCACGCGCGCAAACATTGCACCATTTGTTTAACTTGATAAATTGCATTGCAGCCCATCGTCGAGGCGGATGGGGGAGTGGGAGCCCGGCAAAGTGAGGCGGCGGGTGGCTCAATCGCGCGAGAATGAGTCCTCGTCGTCGTCGCTGCCCCGCAGCCGCAGCAATTCGCACAGCGGCGGCAACAAGCACAGCGCCACGGTCCAGGACTCGGGCTTCAGCACCGAGACCTCCTCCAAGGACAGCGCCTCCACGGCGATACCGAGGCCCCAGAGTCCGAGCGGCCGGCCCCTCCTCGACGAGGCCGAGGACGAGCTCTGGAACCTCCTCGATGTCATTCACAGAAAGGGAGTCCGGCTCAGAGAGGAGGTCGAGAGTCTTCAAGGTATCGAACGCTTCTTCTACGCCTCGCTCACCTTTTATTATTTTTTTTTTTTTCATCGTCACCGCTGCTTTTGTTCCATCGGGCGACAAGGTCTCGACGGTTCTTCGCTATCGATTTTTTTCGGACGTATTATAGTGATTAGTTAAAGTGAATGGGCTTCGCGCGATTAATTTTATTAATTAAAGTCTTAAAATAAACTTGGGATAAATGGGTGTACGCAAAGGCGATTAGTAACGGGCCGTTTATTAAAAAGTGAATTTCGAAATAATTAGAAATTTTAAAACGTTAATCTGTTTAAGCGAACGTAAGTTTTATTGATGATTCCAATTAAAATATTAAATTTGCGGCTTTTCGTGTCGTAAATCAGCCAGACATTTATCCAAGAATTATTACAACGTTTCTTTGTGTACTTCACAATGCCGCGCGATCGTTTTTATGAAAGAGAGAGATTGTGAGTATTAAAATGAAATGAAAAAAAAAAAAAAATTTCATTGAGCGCGCAAGTTTTTGATTTGAAAAATAGCACAGAGTACAGTTTCGCGAGTTCCAAGTTAAACGATGATACATTGTTATCAGATGAATTGAATATTCGCGAAAAATGCGCCTCCATATAATTATGTCAACCATAGAGCAGGTTTTAGATGGTCACGCCTTCCATTATCTCTGAAATTTGATTTGCAAAGCGCCTATGCAAAGCACTATGATTACAGCCATTATCAAAATTATACAGATTTATTGTTGCACTCGTTCGTCCGCCGTATCAACAATACCTAATTAGTCGCAGCCTATGGAATCTCGTAATAACCACTTCATTCGCGTCTACCAATTCAATCTTCATTCTATTAAACTTTATCTAAAAAAAATTATTATTAAATCGATTACTAAGTGGATTAAAGGACTATTGGAATTTCGTCTACGTTCAGGGACTCAATCTTCACTTTATTATACTTATCTAAAAAAAATATTATTAATTGGATTAATAAGTGGATTTAAGGACTATTGGAACTTCGTCTACGTTTGCTAATTCATTCTTCACTTTATTAAATTTTATCAAAAAAATATTATTAATTGGATTAATAAGTGGAACTTCGTCTATACGTTTGCGAACTCAATCTTCTTCCTACTAAACAAAAATAAAAACAATTATTATTAAATCGATTATTAAGTGTGTATTAAAAGACTGTTGGAATTCCATTTACGTTCGCGAACTCCATCTTCATCCTACTAAGCAAAAATAAAATTAAATCGATTATTAAACGCATTAAAAAGACTCTGTGAATTCCATCTACATTCGCGAACTCAATCTTCTTCCTACTAACCAAAACTAAAACGAAATATTATTAAATCGCTTATGAAGTATATTAAAAGACTCTGGGAATTTTGACGAATTCAATAGATCTGTGCACCCCAGGTCGTCTGGAGAGCGTGGCGCCGGAGGAGCTCGACGTGCCGAGCGACATCCTGGACGCGGTGCGGAAGGTGACGCGTCGACGGCACTCGGGCGAGCAGCTGGCCGACGACGAGGACGGGCTTGACTCGCGGGACGAGGACCACCGGCTGCTACTCGGCGACGACGACGACAGCGGCGCGTCCGGAGCCTCCCCGAAGCGGCAAGTGGCGCTGCTGCAGCGCGAGAAGCTCCAGCTGCTGGACAAAGTGGCGGAGCTCGAGGCCGAGACGATATCGAGCCGGGCGCGCGCCCAGGAGTTGCAGTCCGAGTTGGCGGCGCTGTCGGCCCTCAGGAGCGGCCTCGAAGACAGACTGAGGGCGGGCCTCGAGGCCGGCGAGGCCGGGATCCTGGCCCCCGGCGTCCAGAGGATTCAGCCCATCGAGCCCACGGCCACGACCGCCAATCACGCGGTCCAGTCGCCGAGGGGCAGCGGCCTCAACATCAGGAGTAAGGATTCGGCTTTCGCGAGTGTTGTCGCTGGAGGAGTTGCCGGTAAGAGGGTCGCGGTTACATCTCTGCTGCTTCAATCATACACACTCAGTTCTCCTTTCCTTTTCATTTTTTTTCTTCCTACGTCGACAACCGCTGTGCACGGAGTGCCTTGTATTTTTCAAACGATTTCTTTTAAATTGCTGAAATATGCTGAAAATTGACAATGACGATTTGTAGCAATCAGCCATCGCAAACGTGTTTCAAAAAATCAAGATACGAGCATTCTGGTAGCGCAACCAGCATCCAACGAGTCATTATATTTACTCATCTCTATTCAGAGACCGAGTCACACGTTACCAAAAAATATACACCGAGAGAAATGTTTTGGAAAAATTACTATCTAGTCTGAGAACGCAGTTACAGACTGTACTTAGTGAAAAATTCATCATTCTGTTTTATAAAATTTACTAGAATTTCTAGCACATATTACTAGAATTTTAGTAAAATTTACAATACAAAATGATAATTTTTTCGCTAAATGCAGTGGCTAATTTTTCCAAAATGTTTCTCTCAGTGTATACATTGCAGAATCTTCTAAGAAAAAAATATGAGTATTCAAAGATAAAATAAAAAAAAAATAACCATCCTGAAACCCCCGTAGCAAGATTTTACCGTGAAATCGCCAAGCAAACTCTCTAAGTGCATAAATACTCGGTTTCGCCTGCATATCTGCGCGTCTCCAGACTGCGAGAAAAATTCTAACGACATGGTCACGTTTTTTTCTTTTCAGGCAAGACGCAGAAGAGCAGGTTCAGGACGAGGACGATCGAGAAGAGCGCGCTGGCGTGCGCGGCGGCGGCGAGCCGCTCGATCGACGACGTGCACGGCGCTGTATTGGCCTCGGGCCAGGGCAGCGTGAGCGAGAGGCGCGCCCGCCTCGGGGCCCTCGACTCCGTCCTGATATCGCCGACGCGGCTGCCGAAGCAGGTGCGCCGCGGGGACCTCGACACTCGCAAGATCGCCGCGATCCTGCGCGAGCGATCGCCCCTCGAGCTCCAGCGTCACCTCATCACCACCACCGTTCACAATCAGGTGCGCCGTCGGCAGATAAACGCTTGTCAAATCAAATGTTTTTGTAAAACTATTGATTATAATCAAATCAAATTTTTTTGTAAAACTAGTGACTATAATGAAATTGATTTTTTGTAAAACTAGTGACTATAATGAAATTGATTTTTTTGTAAAACTAGTGACTATAATGAAATTGATTTTTTATAAAACTAGTGATTATAATGAAATTGATTTTTTTGTAAAACTAGTGATTATAATGAAATTGATTTTTTTTTTGTAATACTGTTTGTGAGAGCGAAGCGCGCTTTTCTTGTTTGGTTATTAAATTAGATAAATTTACAAAGAGTTAATTCTAAAGAGGGTAAACAAAGATATCTGTACGTAGGCTGGTGTAATACTTAAAAAATGTAACTAAAATCTTGTTGAAAATGACAGAAATATTTGAGTATAATATACAAATGTAAAGTTTTTAATAATTGTAACGTGTGCGTGTCTTATCTTCTGATTAAATCACAATTATACTTTTTCGCAACTTATTTTTAATGCTATGTCTATTTAGATTTAAAGATTCAAGTTCATTTGGCCAACTGTTTACCATTTTTATTACAACGCTATATTCTGCTTTTTACGGTTATAGATTATTCTTTTAATTTTTGGCGTCAATTTTTAAAAAATATATTATGAATAATCACGATTATTATAATATAATGTTGTATATTGAAAATTGAAAAATTCGCGTTTATGAAAAGCTACCAATCACATGCTTGTATCTTTTTGTAACTAGTTAAAATTACGGATTGAAGCTTCACAAGCGTTTTTTAAGAGAATATTTTTTTACTACTTACTAATGCATACAATTTTTTTATTTTTAGGTCCTTCAAAAGCGATTAAATGAAGTCGAAAAAAGTACAGAGACTCTTTCCGAGCGATTAGGAAAGGCGCACGAAGAAAATGAAGATCTGCGATTTCAGGTAAAACCTACTATCTTTGAATAAATTAAATTACTAGTGTACCTTCGTCTTATTCTAATTCCAACTGTTTTTTTTTTTTACTTCCTGGTATTTGAAACGACGAAAATGCAGTTGGCCGAGCGAAGTATAGAACTGGAAGGGACGCGCGCTCGGGTGCGCGTGCTGGAGCGTCTCCAGCAGCGGCCCACGACGGAGAACGACGCCGACGACGAGTCCGAGCCGCAGACGCAGCATCACCTCCACCTGAACGGCCACCAGCAGCAAAACGGCGTGGAAACCGGCAGCAGCAGTACGGACTCGTCGCGCGACGCGCAGCTCGGAAACCACATAAATTCAAGCGACGCTCCCAATCCGCTGAAACCCTCGCCTCGACGGCGACCTAGTCGAATACCTCTTTTGGGCGCGACGAAGGCCACGGCGCCGAAGCCTCCGGTAGCCAGCGGTGGGCACCGGCGCAACGACAGCAAAGAGTCGCTCAAGTCGCTGGGCGGACAGAAGGCCGCCGGCAGCCAGGCGTCCACCGCGTCCAGCAGATTCGCCGGGGCGAAGACCGGCGGTCGCGACTCCAGTCGAGAGTCCCTCAACAAGAGCAGCCTGGCCTCGCGGGCCGGTCACCAGTCGGCCGGCCGCGAGCCCGCCAGCCGCTCGCTGCCGCGCAACAACTCCAGCCGGGACTCCCTCGGCAGGCAGGCGAGCAGCTCGCTGTCGCGGCCGCGCGACTCCCTGGAGTCCGCCGGCAACAACTCGCAGTCGTCGACGATGTCGCCGGGGACGCCGCCGAGGAGGCCGCCCGCGCCGGCCCGCAGGTCGCAGAGCCAGGCCGCCAGGCCCACCTCGGCGAGCGTCGGGAGCGCCGTCGACGCCGGGCCCGACACCGGCAAGGTACGCACCGTAAAGCAATTCTTTTGGACCACCTGGCTCAAGTGAGAAACGGACGCTCGGCCAGATTGCCCGGGGGCATAAAACGATATGTCTTGTGCCCCGTAGGATTGTAGCCGCATCTAAGTCTACGATACTTGGATTTTGTTATCACCTTTTTTTTTTGTCTATTTTTTTTCTAAGTAACATTCACACGTAAGTGGTACGAACACGGACGAAACATTCCTTCACACAATGCGACGCGAGCTCGCGACTTGACTGTTTGCGATAATACGTTTTCTTTTTTGTTCTGATGAGACGTATAAGATCGTCGGTTCTGTTTTTTTTTTCGCTTACGTTTCGAACATGTGTATTTTTCGACTGGTACGCAATATTCTCCCTTCTTTTTTGTTTAATATTTTTTTTTGCGATTGTCGTTGTTATGCTGTTTTGTTATTATATTCCGCTATGTACTCGGGATGAACTTTTTCACTTGCGTATTTTCGAAGGATTTGCTGCTGTCTTTTCCTTTATATTATCATGTTTCTTTCCGTTTGTATAATGTTCGAGCGCAAGAAAATGTATACACGAGATTCGGATGTTTTTCCTCTGCCTTGTGCACTGCGAAGGAACTCGATCGCGCGTTTCTGGAGAAAAAAAAAGAAAGATTCGAGAAATGACTGCGCAGCGGAGTGTAATTTATTGTAGTCATGAGGTTCGAGTACTCATCGAGCGTCTTAGTTTTTAGTTAAAAAAAAAATCATTAGAATCATTTAAACATTTTTTTTTCGACAATTTTACCGTCATCGCCATCATTCACGTTATAAGCGATGCCTTGAGACAATCTATTTTATAAAATCGCACGAGGACTGTCTACTAGATTCCGTAACGGTAACACGTCAACACACACCGCTAAAATAACAGACCACGCAAAACCAAAAACGAACGAACGACAAAACAAAAAAGAAAGCAAATTTAAAAAAAAAGAAAGACGCCTGCTCTCTCTCTGCGACGTCTTCTTCCTGCGCTGCCCGAAGCGAGGCGGAATCCCGTCGCCGTCGTCTCCCCCAACTGGCCGTCTGCAATCTGCCCTTTGAGTAAAACAGTATGCGAAATAGGCCTGAGGGTCTTGTCTCGCTCGCGCGTTCTTCGTCGGTCTCTCGTAAGTTATGCTTCTTTTATTTATCATTTGCTTCAAGACGCTTCTCTTTTTTATTGGATGCCGGTGGAGAGATGCTGTTGTAGTTCCCCTGCAAGTCTACTGGCTGCCTTGTACGATGTCCAGTAGTTGCATCCGAAAATTCCTACAATCCGTAGTTTTTTTTATTTGTAGTTTTGGTTATAGATTGGTGGACCTATGTTCCTTGTATTTTCCTGTGTTTGATTTTAAAGTTTTCTGCTGCTGCAGGCCTTTTTTTATTTGTATGCCTTAGTTTTAAGGGAACTTGGCATGTGCACGCACGCATTTTTTTTTTTTTTTGATGACTGATTTTTGTAATGACACGTAGATTGGATTGTTTTGTTTTATTATCTATAGATGTAAGCTTATCACAGATTAAGTATTATTGCGGTACAATTTAAAAATAATTGAATTTTTAACATTTGAAATTAAAGAAATTAACTTTTTATTGCAATGATACTTTATCAGGAAATGGTTTCCAAATATTTGGCAATGGCTTCCTTTTTTTTATTTCATCCACAGTTATGAGTAGTTTAATAAGTGTCAGTATTATTTTTGTTTGCTTTACATAAATAATTGAAGAAAAGTATTGTACGGCATATACATTTTATTTATGTAAAATATGACTGACTAATGTATTTATTTACTGGTGCTAGTATTAAATATTTAGTACTACCAAATTCATTAAAATGAGCGAATGGATTGAAGTAGTACATAAGTGGTTATAGTGAGTGACCATATTTTGACAGACTGGCTTGGATTGGAAATATTTTACACTGTCACTGTCAATGTCGGGACAAATGACAGCGTAGTGGTATTAGTAGTAGTGTATGTCATGTTTTTTTTTTGCATAGTTTGAATAAGTGCATGTGCGGCACTATTTTTATGCATCCTTCATTTTCGCTTGAGTATTTACCTCACTTTTTCCTGCACCTTGGTTCTCTCCTCGATTTTTTCTCCTGTCCAATGAAAGCATTGTATCACCCATCACTGCATCATGAATCATGATCACCAAATATTTTTGTTTTACATTGCGGAGGTCATTTTATATGTACTTTGCGTAGGCAATAGCACGTTTAATCAAACTTCAACATTTCAAAAAAATGTTTTATTTGCACATGTTTATATCACTGAAAATGATACCTACGATAATAAGAAACTCTTCAACTAAACGAAGAAAAAAATTGTAGGCACTTTAAAAATAAGAAGAAAAAGATAAATTTTGCAATATATATTAATAAATCGAGGCAGTCACAGTTAAATGTTTGCTGTTTAAATATTGTGCTTCGTTTTTTATATATATATAAATGTACTTACAATGTACATATTGTGTTTGCACTGTTTTTATATTAATTGTATTTTGCATTTGATTTTATATTTATTTTGCCTTATGATTTGCTAAAGTTTTTATTGAGTTTGCTCATTCGGAAATTTTCTAATTCTCTGGATTTTGATTATCATGCGTCATCAAAGACCATCGTTCAGGCATAGTGGTAATGTGTTCATAAAAAATTGTTTACCGAGGTATGCTTAGTTGCTTGGTCTGCGGTAATGATTTTATCTGTTCCCTTTTTAGGGCTTTTTGAATGTTAAATTTTAAGTCTTCAATTTATTAATTGTATAATTCATGTTTTTTATCATACCAAATTATAGTTGTTAGTGTCATGAACTCTCAAATCTTTGTAATTCCTTGTACAAACTAATTTAACTGATAATTTTTTAATTATATATTAACAAATGTGCATAATAAAAAAACTCGCTTTAAAAATCATAGAATTTCCAAGAAGCTGTGATACTACCGCAAAAAAAATTTGTAAAAGCAAAGAAATATTTTCATTTTTATTATCTCGTTACTGTATATACATAAAATATGAAACTATACTATAAAAGTAAAGAAAATGTTTTCATTTTTATTATCTCATTATTGTACATAAAGTAAAAAATGCTTTTGTCTTAGCGACGCGCTTTTGAAAACGAAAAAAATCACTAAAAACAGTTTACGACAATTTGTACATTAAAAAAATGTACATAAAATGACCGCCAATGAAAAGCAAAAAAAAAATTATTCAAGGAACCCCAAGGAACAAAACCAATTAATAATGATGATTTTTGCAGAGCATGCAATCGTCGAACCCGCCGAGCTCGTGGCTCTCATCGGGTGTTTCCCTGTACCCGGACTCGCTGGACTCGAACGGCCACGGCGGCTGCGACGACGGCGAGGAGGAGGACGAGACTTCCTCCCGCACAGGCTCGACGCGCGTGGAGTTTATCATCGGCTCGCCGACGCGCAAGCGCTTCCAGACTCCGTGGGCCATGCCCTGCTACTTCGACAGCATCGACACCGACGCCATACTCATCCACGACGACGAGGAGTTCGCCAGCGACGAGTACGCGCGCGAGGCCCTGGCCGAGTGCGACTCCCTCGAGTGCGCCGAACGCCTCGAGAGCGATAGTTGATGAACGCCGCGGCGATCTCGAGGCCGGCGTTGAGCATCGAGTAGTGCTTCCGATGATTTTGAATTTTTTTTTCCAAACAATGTTACGTATTTTAGTTTCTTATGATGAAGTTCTGCTTAAATTGTATACACGTTTTTTATGTAGAGTTTAAAGAGTTATATTCACGCTTTGTAAGAGTTCTACGCAAAATGTACAGATACAGTAGATTTTAAGTAAAACTTCTATAGTGGAAATAACGATAAATTCTGTATAAAAGTTACGCATAGTTTGTACAGAACTTGTTTTTGTAAGGAAAACTTTGTATTTTTTTAAAGGATGTGAATTGGTGATGTAAATAAGAAATTTGTTGAAGCACTGCTCAATGTTCAGCGATGTCAGTTGCATTTTGAAGAAAAAAAATCTACGAGAAATTTGAGCCTCGTTATAAGAAAGCAAATAATTCGGAATTTACGTGCAATAATTTACACATATCTTTGTTCTAATTTTGTTACTACTGTATTAACGCAAACAAGCAGTTTATTGAAATCACTGAAAGTAGCATAAAGTAATGATGCGTCATTAAGGCACACAAGAAAATTCATGAAATCGCTTTGAGATTATAGTCGAAATTATCATGAAATGATTGATTACTCGTTGTAAACTTTTGAAGTGCAATTATACCTGGCTCACATTTATCAAATAATTGGAATCTTTGTATGTCCTTTGCTACGTAATTTAAAAGCGTCCTTAAATCTATATGTAATTCATACGAAAATGTGTTACAAACAATTCGAAGAAAGCATCTGAATGTGTCTAGGAGATATTGGATTAAAAATTACATTCCTGATTATCTGTGCCTAGAAAAACTCGATTTAGTAGAGTTGTGAGTGTTATGTATAAAATGAAACATTTTTCCAAGCACATCTACGATAGTGAATTAAAAGAGTCTCAGGTTGTCTTGAGAATTAAAAGGAAAAAGACTGGCATATATTTTTTTTCGTTGGTAATTTCAGCTAACTTTTTCATAAAAACTTTGATCATGAACGTGTAGATAAAAAAATCGATCTTCCTTGAAAATAGTTTTTAGCGAGATGAATTTTTTAATCGTTATATTTCCAATCACTATGGTAAAATATAAATACATCGAATATGATAAGAAACATGAAAACGTCCTTGACACTACTATCGATTTTATACAACTTCATATTTTTGTTGATGGAATGAGAATTTTAAGCGACATTTTGATATTTCTTTGGAAAGATGTAGATTGTGTGAATTATAAAAATGTATTTTGAATAATAACTGAATGCTCACCGCGAGTTACGTAAATTAAAATACTAGCCAGTCTTGCTATCGCAATTTTTATCATATTTGTTTAAAAAACAGAAAATTACTTTGTAAAATTTTTCGTGAACAGAAATAATTCGCTCCTTTCCATTTTCGAGTAATAATTCAAGAATGAGTTTGCATCGCAAACTTTGCATTACTTGGAACACTCTAATACCTCATAATAAATTTTGAGCGAATGTTACTGTTTAAATTTTTTGTTTCTTTAAAGGTTGCGTTAATATTAATTATTCGAAATCAGAATATCATATTCTAAATAACATTATCTTAAAACGATGTGTAAGTTTACTAAAAGTACTACAATTTTTTGTTATTCATTCCGCATTTTGCATTTTAACATTACAACGTTTGACAAAAAATTAAGTACCGTTCCACTAAAAATTCCTTGGTACTGCTTAATCCGATTAACAACACACTTATATTTGCGATAAAATTTGTTAATGCGGTGCACAACGAACTGTGCGCAGTTCTTTTTAATTGAATTAAATTATCAATATTTTCTTAGTTTATATGGAATTCACCTGTAATCGAGCTCATTCTTTTTATTCTTCAGAATCCGACATATCATAAAGACGATTTTTTCATTGAAGTCTCAGACGGTCCTCAGAGTGATCAATCAATTTTAAAGTCATTAATTTATAAACCAGCGAGAATAGACTTAGGCTAGTACTCATTTTTTTTGCCAATCGGTATAAAAAGTGCATGCAATGCATTGTAAACATTTTGAAATCTTTCGAAATCACTTGTTTTACAGATGTAATCTTAAGTTATTAATAGATGTCCATTTACACTGTTACTTATATTTTATGTATAACGTTTACATAATTCCTTTTGTACTCTTTAAATTATACGAAAAAAAAATCGAATTAAATCTATATTTTCTTAAAATAATATATTTTTTCTAACGTTAAGAATCAAATTTCGAAGATTTCAACATGTTCGTTAACTCTTTTAGGCATCGGCGTCGAATGAAAGAAATGATAAATCGTTAAAAAAAGCACTTTCAGTTCTCGAATAAAATACCATTATACTACACAGTTCCTTGCTTTAACCAATTTATATTCCGCGTATAATAAACGAAAAAGAAAAACAGTGTAAATGATGGTTAACGATAAGGGTGACTCGAGATGCGAGCAATCACAGAATGTGATCTTAGTTTTTAATACGTGCGAATTTGTGATTAATCGTTTTTAATTTAATAGGACTGATGGACTCTTATTACGACTGTCCGAACTTTCAAATTAGACGATTTTTTTACTATACGAAAGATAAATCACAAAGCAAAGCTTGAAGTTTCATTGGTGAAAACTTCAAGCTCAAGTCAACGGTTTACTTATTAATTCTTTTTTTAACACAACTTTATTTTTTTTGTACAAAGTTATATACATATATATTTAGTTACTAAAGATCGTCTAATTTGACGAGTCTTTGCTTCGTAGCCTCCAGTACATCAATGCTGCGCGGTACACGCCTCCGTTAAACGGGAATGTAACTTTCGCTCGTAGGTGTTTTTTACGCCATGCTTTATCGTTCGTCTTTTTATTAAATTACTCGTTTTTTCTGCGTGTAGAAGAAAACACTTAAAAACGCAATGTACGCATGTCACGTGCAGCGGAGGCTATTATTTTTATAAAAAAGTAATGAAATATACAGAAAAAAATGTGAAGAAGCTATTTGTGAATGATAAATGGTTTCTCGAATTGTTGACGATATCACTGCGTACTTTCTTATATTCTTCTGTCTTGCGTAGGTACGTAATGTAATCGTTCTAGGGATATTATTTTAATTTGAGAACTGCTTCTGGCGAATTTTGTAAATATCAAATAATTTAAATCCGTGCGAAATACTATTTAAATAGTTTTTAATTGTACATACATTAACGTAAAGAATGCGATAACGTGATACAGTTATGATTAAATAAAATACTACGTAATTCGAACAATTATACGTACAGACTATTTATTCAGTCCTCAACTCATTATGTTCGCTTATTAACAATTAAAAAATTTGTGATTCTTTTATACTTCTTTTGAATTTATTATTAGAAAGGAATGCGATACTATTAAAATTCAATGTTCAAAAATAACACATAGAGAAGCGTCAGATTTTTATTTAGATAACTCTGATTCATCGGTTCGAATTTTTACGTAATACTATTTGAATGCTTGTTTGGTAGTCATTAGCCTTGGGCTTTTTAATGCGGTTTTTCGTCTGGTATTTTTTTTTGTTAAACAGAAGGCAGGAACTTGCCAATTCTTTAACTCGTCGCGCCCACATGTGTACATAATCCACGGACAAATTTTTGTTTGATGAATCGACGTGTAATTTAAAATTTTCCCTCTGATAGTATTTTTGTCTGTCATTTCATGCAAAGTTTTGTTTTGTAAAAATATAATTAATAAGATAATAGCCTTTGTTAAGTTTTAGCAATCATTATTTTTTGAAACAAAGATTTTTGCTCGTTTAATTAATGCCCGGTCTTAAATATAAAAATTAAAGACTTATTTAAAGTGGTGCACTGACCAAGGTTACGTTTTTTCATTAACTTTGTTTAGCGCGTATCATATATGGCTTGCATTAGAAGGAGCACTTATTAATTTTTTTTATTCACTTTAACCGACAATCTTGAGAGTATCTATGCATGTTGTGACTTTACTGAAGTGAATTTTTTTACAAATTAAAAGATTTACTTTGTTGTATAATAATTTGAAAAGTCGTTAAATATATAGTAGTCTTTAAAAGATTACTTCCTGTGAAAAAAAAATCGCGACAATTAAATTTATGTGTCTTGCAGCCTTGAACAGTTTAACAACATACAATCAATAAACTATTTATGCAAACATTTTCTATGAGGTACTTCGAAAACTTGTCTACTTTATATCACAAACAAACCTATAAAAATATCATAGAAATCATAGAAACGTCTCATTCTGGAAAAATTACACATTTAGGCATACAATATTAGAATTTGCGGTGAGTATAACTTCCTAAAATACTACATACATTCTTAAAGTATTGACGAATAGAAAAACAAGTTAAATCAAATCAAAACTACGTTGTGAGATCACTAATCAAATAAAAGCTGTCACATGGAAATTCTTGAAACATTTGATGATTACATTATTTACTGCAGAGTTGGTAATAAAATTAACAATGAGAACATTGATTGGAAATCGCCAAAACTCAATATTTGACCATGGTAAATATTTTTTTAAATCATTCATAATTAAGAGTTCTCTTTCATTCATAATAATCACCGTACGATGTTAAAACGAATTTGTATCAAGAACCCGTTTTCCTGGATTCTTTTTATTTCAGAGATTGAAACGATTAATATGAAAGTAGCTGTTGTAAAGTTCCGTATTCTTTATCGGAGTGTGCTTAAATTATTTATGAAAAACAAGAAGTCGATCGCATTTGCTATTCATTGATTTAAAAGTCTTGCGAGTGTTTCTGCATGTTGATCGACTCCTTGAGGTATTCTAAAAAAAAATTTCATCTTAAACAATACAGAATTAAAACGAAGAATATACATAAATTCAAACGAACTATTAATTTTCAACATTTCTTTTGCAATTAAACTTTAACTCTAATTTATGTAGAATCTAATGAGGAACATCACCTTTTTTTGTTAATTTTTATGAATTCCACGTGCTGTTTTACAGATTTATTTGTAATTTATTTTTGAAAAATTAAAGAAAACATTGAGTATTAGCTTTCAATGACAATTTGTAATTTTTCAGTCAAAATTGTGCTAACGCACTTTTAACTGACGCTGATAACAATTTTTCTACCTAAATGTAGCAAATATTATCTCGAAGCCAATGTGAACGATTCCTTTTACGGCCATGGCAATTATCAAGAATTAAATCATTTTACCTACATTGATCGTGCTAATCAGATTTATTCCTTCAAATTTTTTCAAAGTTCGAAATCGGATAAGAGCGATAATGAGAGAAATAAATATACGGTATGTCACGGGTAATAAAAAATAATATTTTTAATTAAAATGTTAAACGACGTAGATTTTAGATGTAAATACAGATTAACAATTAACTTTATCATTCGTCGTCGTGTGTTTTTAATCTTTTTTAAAAATCAGCCATTATTTATTTACTCGAAACAAAAAGTAAAACTATCCTTGAGCTTGTTAATAGGATTACGATAATCGTGCCAAGAGAAAAGCTTTTCAAATAAACTTTTAATAAATAAAATAAACCGGAGCCTCGACGGCGTTAAGTAGCCTACAATCTTATCTTTGTTACATCAAATTTTATGTTACCTGCTCCATTAATTTACAAGTTCATCTTAGTTTGGGTGTATCGCTCATATCGACGATTAATTTTACAAACACGCTCGTTACAACTGCTAATGTCTATCGGCGTAATCAGCGATCGTAGAAAGCGAATAGCAGAATGTGAAACTCGTAATTCTGTATATCAGTCGGAACATGCAATTGTCACGACCTCCCACGTTGTTCCAGGCTTCTACATGCAGCACTGACATTTTTCAGCACGGAATGTTAAAGTACATGGTGCAGTAAATATGGAGGAATTATTTTCAATCAAACAGACGAACGTTAAATAAAAAATCGTTTACTTTTTTAATTTTTTTCTCGATGAATCGTTAATAAAATTGGACAACAATTGGATGTTAATTTACCCTTTAAAAAAGTGAAATTGTTCTTATAGATTTGAATGTCTCTAATCCAGTGAATACGATTTTAATTATTTTATATAATAAGTCCGTTTAAATATCAATAAATAAATTAATAAATAAATAAGATGTCAAATATTGCTTTAATGTATACATACTATGCCTTACAGATTTGAAAAATATTTGCGCAAGATACGGAAATGACGATTAAAGAAATTTCTTTGCTAATGCACAGGATATACTTTCGCGCTTTCGCGTGCGTAAAATATTGCTCTCGATAAAAGCCGCATAAATTGTACTGCAATATTGCCTAATAATTGAGAAAATTCAGACGGATCGAATCGGCGTGTTTATTTTTTGTTTTTTCTTTCGTCACATACGTCAGTACGCTGAATAACCTTATCTATAAAAAGTCATTCTTGATTCGTCGGAAGGGGTAAGAGGCAGTCAAACTTCGTCGCGCCGCATCTCAAAGGACTTTATCTAATCTGGTGAGTCACTCGTAAGCGATGGTTTTAATTAATTAAGAGACAAGGATAATGAATGGGCGCCCTGACAGCGTGACTTTTTTCACTTTCAAGTTTAAACGCTCTACAATTTTATTAAATTAATTTAACAGACGTGTCGTGCTCATCGAAGGTGTTTGATCAAATCGAACTGGAATTCTTTCATTATCTCGACGCGGACTTTAAGTTGGCCTCTGCCGTTAATGCATATCCAATTATCAGCAAAATTAATCAAATTAATCACTGGAGTGAGCAAAAAAAAAAAAAAAAACGCAGAAGTTGCAAACTCTGTTAGAGCGATCGGAGTTTGGATAAATATATGCTTGTTTTGCAAAACAAATTTTAGAGAATAAAAAAAAAAAGAGTCGGATCTCGCAATTATTAGTGCACATGCGTATATAAAGTTGCACTTGGTTTGCATTAACTACTGCTCTTAAAATTCTGTGAAGAACGAAATTTTCTCTTTTAAGTGTACGCAACTCATAATAAGCTCGTGTAGGAAATTACAAGCGTAATTTTCCTATTACGTGCGATATACATTACGCTATTTTTATTTCAGTAAAAAAAAAAAATAAAAAAAAAAGAGTAATGTGGTAAAATTTGGAGAATTTTGGGGGAAACTAAGATTATTTTTTTTTTTGTTCCGAAAGGCACTTCTTGGTCCTTAATAACAGGATTTGACAGAGGCCCTTTAGTTCGGGGGTTTCCTGATCTTTCGGCTGCATCGTACTTCTCCAGCTTTACTCCTTGCTCGCATTCTTTCTACGTTGCTCACGGAAATTCCCAGAATAATAATACAAAATTTCGAAATTACAAACTACTGATTACTCCAATTTTTCCAATACATACACATAGAATTTTAGAAGTGACTTTTCACTTTCAATGCCTTCATCTTAATTTTTAATTATTTTTTAAACAGGCTATACACATTTTTTCTCCAAAAAGAACAGGATAGTTTCAAAACGTAAACACAGAACACTTAAAAAATGGAGTTAAGTTATTATCAGCGAAAAAAAAAACAAAGATTTTTATCTAACGAGGGTAAAGTAAATTCTTTGAAATAATATATTTATATAATGCATGTGAGTTAATAAACAATAACCGACATTCCCGGCTAATTGCAAAACTCATTGTAATTATCCCGTTTGAGAGATCCTTAAAAAAACCTTGAAATTTCCCCAAGACCCGCGTAACAATAAGGCGGCGTACTTGTGAAGCCATTGACTCGATTTGACGAGCACATTATTTTTTTTCACAGCCGACCATTATATCGTTTTCCTCGGATTAATTGCAGTAATTCACGTAGTTAGGAAAAAATAATTATGCTCTCTTCTGTCTTTCTCTTTCTCTCGCGCGCGCGAAAGATCAAACGAAGAAAGTTCAAGTGCAAACGTATCGCAAAGATAAATTGCTCTTCAAGTGCCGAAATTTTATCAATTTGAAGTGATTCTATGAACTCGCATTAGCGAGCGACTCGCGTATTTTCCATTCCACTTTCATACTTCACGAAAAAACTTGTAACAATATTTGCTGCGTACAAACATTTGTTTGTAGATTTAATCATTAGCTGCGCGAAGATAATAATGTTGCAGAAATGTCTGTGCAAAATTCGCGCGAATCACAGAACTGAACATTTTAATTTCAGAAAAATTTCGATTTAGAGAAGAAGAAGATGGCAGACGACTACGACCCCTTCGAGAACCGACCGCCGGAGCAGCGTACAACGTAAAAGCACAATTGAACTTCATCGGAAGGAGTTGACGAAACATTGAGTAGCTAAAATGTATGACGTTGTATCCGTGCAGAAGCAGTTTCGCTGCGTTCATGCACCTGTTAAAGGCAGCGATCGGCAGCGGAATTCTGTTCCTGCCTTATGCCTTCAAAAAGACCGGATGGGTCGTGGCAGTAATATGCAGTATAATCATCGGCATCACGAGCATCCATACCGCTGTGATAACGGTAAATTTATTTCGATCGAATGAAATTTAAATAGGACTCGAGGATCAGTACTATAAACCTAAAAATTCTTCAAGCTACAGCCGCTTTTAAATACTAAAATAAATAATATATAAATAGAAAATGCTCACGTGATTAAATCACGGAACGAAATCGTGTGATTAGTAACGTGATGATTTTTTCTTCCAAATCTACGTGTGATATGAAAATTACAGAATTAAATCATACGATTTCTGAAAATTACATATTTAAATTATATGATTTCTGAAAATTACGTTATTTTTAGTCTCGTGATTTCAGATTACACGAAAATAAACTACACAAGTTTTCAGAAATCATGTGACTAATTACATGATTTCTTCTCGTGATTAATCATACGATTTCTTCACGTTATTAGTCATATAATTCTTTACGTAATTAATCACGCAATTCTTCACATGATTAATGACATAATTTTTCACGCGATTTCTTCACGCGATTAATTACGAGACTTCTATAAAAATTTTCTTGAAAAATTTTCTGAAGGAATCTATGAAGGAAGTAGAATCCTGCAGGATTTTGCACTTAACTTCCCTGCGGGGTATTTTTGATAGGCTTCCATATCACTACAGAAGATTCTTCTTCCTTATCGTGTTCCTTAAAAGGTTTTCCTCAGTAAATCCTAAATATTTTCAATAGAGCGCAGAAACCTTCTAAAAGACTCGACGTTTACCAAAACTACACCAAACACCGACGTCCAAGTCGCACATTGGCGCAAGAAGCGAAGGCAGGAATGAAAAAAAATAATAAAGAGGCAAGGGCGGTAAAAAAAATAATAAAAAAAAAACGAAACAGAAAAGGAGGAAGGCAAAGTTCGGGCGTCGACGAGTTTGCGCGCGAAATTTCAAGGCTCGTTGAAACCAGTTTTTCCGAGCGGTCGAGGATACCTGGTCATTTCGGCTTGCAGGTGCAATGCGGCCAGCTCCTCGCCAAGCGGGCGAAGGTGCCCTCCCTGAACTTCGCCGAGGTGGCCGAGACGTCGTTCAAGCTCGGGCCCGAGGGCTTCCAAAAGTACGCCAAGGGCTTTGGCATCCTCGTCAACGTTTTCGTCTGCTTCGTGCAGTACCAAACGATCGTCGTTTACGCTTTGTACTGCGCCTCGTCGTTCAAGCAGGTGACCGCTTCATTTATAAAAAAACTTTTCTATTTCGAAGTTTTTACGCGGAGCAAAATGATTAATGGAATTTAGTGAGAGAAAAAAAGTTAATAAAAATTGATATTGTGATTAGGAAAGGAGTAGCTGTCTTGATGAGTGAGAAATTTTAGAATAGAAAATAGTAATTTGTAATACACAAAATAGCAATTTTTATTATTAAAATAGTATTTTTTACAATTTCCGTAACAAAAATAGTAATTTTTAAAATTTCTGTAATAAAAATTACTATTTTTCCTACGAAAAATTCTCGCTTCTTAGACTGTCACTCCTTTTTTAACTACTATAGCAATTTTGATTAGTTTTTTTTCTCTCAGTGTAGGAAATAAACTTTGCTTAAAAAAGTAAGCCAAACGTGGTCGTAGAAAATTTACTAAATAATACTGATTTTTTAAGCAATATTTATATTTACTAATAATACTAGAATCAAGTAATTATAAGTAAAAGGTCAAAGCGTCGAGTAAATTTTACTTCAATATTTGAGCAATCTTCACTTACTTAAAAAATTAGTATTTTTTACTGCAAGTTTTTCAGTAAATTTTACTAATAATTTTTCTGCGCGTAAAACTCTTTAAATATTATACAACTGATGCTGAATGAATGAGGAGTTTACCAATAATATAGATTTTTTTTTCGTTTTTTTTTATGCGGAAAGGAAATCTTCAAACAACAATCGTTGATCCAATTACACAATTGTAACATTGTATCTCCGATTCGTCCACGAAGGTCGACCACATTTGACACTTCGATATACAATTGCTGATAGGCACTATTGCCTCGAGAAAGAATGCGCGAAATAAGTGCAAAATAAGTGCAAAAATTATCATTGTTTTGATATACGATATTTGATAACAAAGGCTTAATAAATATTATGAACAAATTTAAGCTTGTATTTTTTTTTGTTGATTTAAAACAATTCCGAAGTATCATGAAAATCCTTGTTCCTATTCTTTCCTGGTTGACATTCCACGAAATTCGCGTCCCTTAACTGCCTTTTGTGTCGGACTCAAACGTGTCCTCCGAGGGTCTCCGCAGAAGTCTGCTTAATAGCGAAAAAATTACTATTCTCCGTGTGAAATCAAAAGGATGTTTGCATTGTTATTTTTTCTTTAGCGTGTCAGTATCGTAATTGCGGCTAGTTTAAATTGCTTTTCACTGACGTCAATAATTTATCTACAAAAAAATTGCATAAACTCACAATAAATTATAATTGTCATTATTCAAGTAGTGTTCAGATTTCCAGGATTCCTTCTAACCTGATTCTCAAATAGTTGAGTCTTTAATTACATCTATAATTATAGACATTACAATCGACATCGAATTTAAATTACATTTATTTAAAGAAATGCGATTAATGAGCACTGATAATTAGAACAATAAAATTTGTAACTTAAAAATAGATGTTGATGTCGCAATGAAATTTATAGATAGGGATTCGAGTGTTTTTTTTTTTTCACAAAACGATTTGTAAATTTACTTTTACTGTGCTTTTCTTACCTTGAGAGCATTTATTTGGCTTTCACGCTTAAGTTCAAATTTAAAGGAATTTTACATTTTCCTTACGGAAGAATTCGGTTATCGTAAAAATTGTTTGGTCTAGATATTACGAACTTTGCATTCCACTCTATTTCTTATCACAAAATTTTAATTAAATTATTCTAATATAATTTCACAACGCTAAAGTCGCTCTTATCTGTTTTAAAAGAGAATCCACGAATATACCGGTGCAAATCGAATATTAGTGTTTAAAACAATTTTTCTGAAATGAAGTGCAACGTCGACGATGACGCTGAGAAAATTTATAAATGAATGGAAAAAAAATCAATGAAACTACTTTCTTCTTCTGCAGCTCTTTGACTACTACACGGAGCATATCGTGGACATCAGGATCTACATTCTAATCTTCATTCCGTTTTTCTGTGCCGCCGCAATGATTCCTAATTTCAAGTATCTAGTGCCATTTTCCGTGATCGGTACCATCCTGCTTTTCTTCGGAGTCTTCAGCTCTTTCAAATACATCCTGTCGGACTGGCAGTCCATCGATCGATTGGACACATTCACAACCTCCGACAAGATACCAATTTACTGTGCAATATTTTTGTTTGCCGTGCACAACATGTCGATGATAATGCCCTTAGAAAATAGCATGAAGAAGCCCCAGCAAATGGCAACGATTCTGGCCTCTTCTATGGTCGTCAATATAGCGGCCAACGTTATTTTCGGATTTTTGGGCTACAACAAGTACATGAATGCATGCGACACGGTCATTAAGAATTTGCCGATGGATGAAGTGTAAGTTTTATTTCTTGTTGCATCAGCTTTACTAAATTTCTTAGATTTAGTCATCTGCGATTTAAAAAATTTTACACGGGAAGCTTAGCCGCGACGATAAGAACAATAAATTAATGAGTTTTAGGGGAAGTAACTACGCTGGTGAATTTACGCAAAGATTAACTCGCGAGATTAAGCTTAAGAGCAGCGACGTAAAAGCTTTTAAATAAAATTTCGTTCGTTCGCTTTTTATTTTATTTTCTTTGAGAGCGCGACGCGATAATTTGTATTAATCGCCGATGCGCAGAGCAAACTAAAACGGCTTGACTAAATCGGGCATTGAAGTGCTGAATTTAATGTCAACAGCACGTTTCTGCGCAATTGATCCTTAAGCCGCAAATCCAAATTAATTATTGGCGTTTTAAAATAATTCCTTCGGTTGAAGATCATTGATATTGTATTTACAACGCACACGATGAGACATTTTCAATTGATAAAATATTGGTTCCGCTAAAAATGTAAAGATTGTCTTCTACATTGTTGAAAATACTAAAGAATTTTATTGTTAAGGAAGAGAAAAAAAATAATAAAATGATTCACGATGCGGACATTTAAGATTTTTTGACCTTAGCTCTGATGGGTCATTCACTTTAATGCACCAGGGTTTTTCATTACTTATTCCAGTCTTGTTTCCACTAACCTCGTAGAAATTTTACCTGTACACAAGTCAAGGATCTTTTTGCTGATTTTTGTTTTATCGTTATGTGTTAAATTAATTTGACTTTTTTAAAGGCAGTATTCGCTACGAATAATTAATACAAATAATGAAAACTAAAAAAAATTGAAAAAATACTTCGTTAAGTAGAACGAATATTTACCTTCCCTCACAGGCTATCGAACATGATAAAATTCGCAGTGACACTGTCGGTTATGTGCACTTACGGGCTCCAGTATTATGTTCCAATTAGTATTCTGTGGCCGATGCTGGCGGAGAAATACGGAAATAAATATCTTTATGAGGCTATTTTCAGGTTGGCTGGTGTAATTGTGTCCAGTAAGTTAATGTTTGGAAGAATCTGTGATTTTTTTTGTTGCTTGGCGTACGTGTTAATCCTTATTCTTGTATCCCTCAGCTTTACTTCAAGTCGCAATACCTCAGCTGGCTCAACTCTTGGGTCTATTCTCAGCGATCAGTATAACGACTGTCATGCTGCTCATTCCCATACTCATTGAAACCACCACCAAATGGAACGATCCGGGACCCCTTTTTCGCACCTTAATGATCGTCAAAAATGTCTTCATTTTTATTCTCTACATTATCGTCCTGGTATTGTATCGTTTAAAAAAATTCGTTTTTTATTAGATTACTTCTAGTTTAATTTACGCCAATAAAAAGGCAGGCACATCTAAGCAATAAATGAAAAGCTTATATCAGATAAAAAGTGCAGGAAAGCTTGATATTAGATGCACGCACGTAGCATTTGATTTCGCATGCTTCATTAGGCGCGCATTATCAAACGCTCGTTTTGAGATTAAGAGATAGGAAGACCCCAAGTGAATGAGCGCAATCCTTCTTAATGAATCACAAGGCCTCCTTTCACAAAGGCCTCTTACGCAAGCGCAGAACAAATTTTCCGAAGAAATTCACGCGTACAATCGAGAAATGATATTAAGGATAGATTAGAATTAAATTTTTTTTTTTTAAATTATTTTAGTACCAATAGTGTTTTTTAACTCAGTGTGCATACAGTCGCACAAATTTAATGTTATTTCTCCCCCACTCGCGAGAATTAACAAAAATTTCTATATGTCTATAAATACTATACACTGAAAAAAATTTTGTTAATTTTAAGGAAATGATTTACTTCAATAGTATACTTATTAAATATTTCTTTGAATCATGTATAATAATTTCATTAAAAACTAAATGAATTTATTTGTTTTTAAATAAATTTAGTATTTCCAAAAATCATTTTTTGACTCAATAAAATATTCAATAAGTACTATTGAATTAAATATTTGCTTAAAATTAACAAATTTTTCTCTCAGTATATACACTTCTTAAAATAAATGTTGAAAATTCAAGTTTTTTTTTATATCTTTATGACCGCACTTCGGACTAACAATTTTTTCTTTTCAGAGCTTCGGCACTGTGGAGAACGTGACCGAGATAATTATAGAGCTCTCGGGAAAAAAGGAGATCGAAGATCCAATGTGCACGTGAGACTCGCGCACCACCCCCGGAGATTGCCGCAAAAAATAAAATCACTTCCGGTACTTTCTCCGTCTCTCTTCTTCTCTCCTGGCGGTGCAGGCGGTTGCGGAAAATCTCGACATTGCGCAATGTCGAATCTGCGCCTGTGAAGCCTCGGACATTTCGATAAGGCTCGCGCGACGATCGCACGTGCGTACCTTGTATACGAGGAGCTCGATTCGCCGAAAGCTGTCATTGATAATCGCCACGGCGCTGACGAGGCCACCTTGGGAAATTCATGGCTGAGATAAAGTTAAAAGTTTGTAGGATTGTATATTATTTGTTTTTTTTTTATTCATTTTTTTTTATACTGTTGACTTTTTATTTATATCAGCACATGTTACGAAGGAGTGTCTTTTTATTAAAAATTTATTAACCGATGGTTCGACTTGTTTCTTTTTTTTTTCATTGTTGATCGAGGGAGCTGGTCTATATGGTGACGAATCGTGTGAAATTATCACTCGTAGAGGTAATATCTTTTTTACGCGTTTCTTGGAGTGATTCGAAGACGTTTACGGAAATTTAAAGAAAAAAAAATCTCGGAGCGTGAGGTCAGTTATGAATTCTTGGGGAATGAATGTTCAGAGCTGAGAAAAAAAAAACAGTTAGATTTTATTCTTCAATGAAATTTTGATTCGAGAGAAATTCAAAGTATAGTGACACAAAAGGAAAAGGCAATTTTCAGAACTGCTCATTGTTTGTTGGAATTATTTATACCTCGGCGTTGTCCTTCGTTGAATTTATTCTATTCATTTCTAACAGTATGTACGTCAATTTTTATTTTTTTAAACGATTTTATTGCCGCAATAAAAGAAATTACGATTTCAATGCATTTTTATCGTTGTTTAAAGAACTTAATCAATTTGCTCAATCAGGCTTGCTTCATTGATAATAAAATTTTTATTTAATGTAGGAAAAAAGAGTCTTTAAACTAATTGTTTAATGCTATCGCATTTATTCCTCATTAATAGGATTTAAAAATCCCATAATTAAAAAAGTATTATAATTGGCTGTCCTTCTTTCAACCAGATGTAGAAACTTAGATAAACAACAGAGAAATGCTCTGAGCAAGTAACCGTAAAAATTCTGTAAATCTTGAAATTTTTTTTTTTTATAAAAAAAAAAGAAAAAGCTCGAAATATTAAATGGTGTATTATGAACTAGTAATAACCAGTTTATCAGTGGACAAGATTTTTCGAAACCGGATTATATCTTGACGTAAGCGTGACCGAAAAAAAATCAATTTTAATTTTTATTCTTCTTTATCGAGATTAATGATCATTTCCGACCGTTTTTTTTGTTGTTTTATTCGCTGCTATAAATATTCAAAGTGAATTATTAGCCTCGTAATGATCCGTTCGTAACATACTTTTGTTACGCATCATCCAGAGAGTTTAAAATAAAATAAACATTCAGTCGTCATTCTGTTCGTAAAAGAATATCAAATTCAGGATAATCAGTCATTTACTTCTATCAACAGTTTAACGCATTTTAAACTTCACGAAATCTGACGAAAAAAATTTACAATCCCTGGCGGAATTTCAAAAATAGCAAATAAATATTTATAATATGCAGTGATGGATTAAGGCCACACCTCGACAAAAACGTTTCTTATTTGCGGAGTAAGCAAGTCTCTCGTATGCGTACGGGTAAAAATGATGATAAAGAAACGAAAACGAGGCCTTGAAGTATCTTTCTGTTTCTCTCCTTCACGCGAGACAGTACTTCTTCAAATACAAATGTTAATGATACAAAAGCCTGTCCGATAAAGCATTCTACTTCAATAAAGGAAAATCTCAATGAATTGCCTGCAAACGGCCGCATCGTAAGTAAAACGTAAATAGCCAGACAAAGTAAGAATATTTATACATCCGACTTTTTTAGGACTTTCTATCGTGTTCTCAGTGAATGGCATTCGATTGGGTGTACACTCAACGTGAATTAATTATCTCATTTCATTTCGAACGTGACCCTAAAATGATAATCGTATGCACAAAGTAAGAGAAAAGAAAATTGAAATCTGTATGCACAAAATGATCCTGCGTGTGTTATTACTTTGAGGCTATATTTAAAACGATTTAATTCTTTAATATAATGAAACGATTTAATTTAATTTAATTTAATTTAATTTATTCTGAGTGTACTTTAAGTCAAGAAGAACAATGCTGTATTCAATAATTCGAATAGTCATGTAACAAATTTCGTTATTCCTCTTGTAAATTATAATTTTTTTCTAACAAGAATACTACACCAATTATTCCAATAGTCATGTAACAAATTTTATTATTCCTCTTGTAAACTACAATCCCAGTCTGTCACAATATTAAAAAAATCTTGCAATGCAGAAAAAAGAATACTGCATATTAAAAAAATCTTGCAATGCAAAAAAAAGGAAAACTACTGCATATTAAAAAAATCTTGTAATGCAGAAAAAATAAGAATACTACACAAATTATTCCAATAGTCAAGTCACAAATTTTATTATTCCTCTTGTAAACTACAATCCCAGTCTGTCGCAATATTAAAAAAAAAATCTTGCAATCTAGAAAAAAGAAGAATCTGTATATTAAAAAGAATCTTGCAATGCAGAAAAAATAAAAATACTGTATATTAAAAAAAAAAGAAAAATCTTGCAATGCTTAAAAAAAAAGGAAGCCTCGTGCCGGAGGCTCGAAAAGTATAAACACAGTTCCGAGATCCCGATGTCGCCGTTTCAAACGTATATATCCACGCGAGGTGGGCTTTCACGCCCGCTCCACGGGTCCACGGCTGCACCGCCGCGCTAAAAAAAAAATCCGCACTCGGCGAAACGGCGCGTTGGTTCTATAAAGGCACTTCTGTTAAGAATGCCGGGGGCAGCAGGCAGGCGCAATCTCAGTTTCGCGAATCGAGAGAGAAAGGCGCGAAGACATGCGATCCGGGCTCGGGCCGGCGTCGAGAGTGAAAGGAGGGAGTCCCGCGCGCGCGTCCTGTGCGCGCCACGCGCGTGCACTTTGGCGAGAGCGGACGGTGCGGGCACGTGAGTCAGTCTATGGTGCAGACCGTCCGCTCGAATCGAGGAAAATTCAGCGCGAATTTCGCCTCGCATAAATTTAAAGATCGATTTTGCGCAGAATTTCGAGTACTCGAGCATTGATGAGTGTCCGAAGCGGAGGCTGCTGATTTAAGATTGAGAGGGACTATATATAGTAAAATTGTACTAATCGATAGTAGGTTTTACTAATTGATTAGTGGAAACTCTCATCGCTAAAAAGATTAGTGCAATTTTCACTAATTCAACTTTAGAGATTACTCGCTCTTTAAATCTGGAAATGAGAAATTCACTTGTAAAATTTTAATAGCGACAATTTTTGTATGAAAAATCGTCCACACTTATTTAGCACGTAAACGGCTCTTCACGTATTAAATGTCAAGGGAATTTCACATTTTAGATTTACGCACAGCGAGATGATCAAAATTGTTAATCCGATTACTCATGGGAAGGCATTTTAATTAAGTAGCTTTTTTTTTTATTTTTAAAGGAAGGTTTATTTTTAAATTCTATTTTAGTTTCGCACAATTCACCGTTTTTTCTTGTGGGATGCTTCGCGTCTTTTTTTTTTCTTCATAAGGCTGTAGGTTTATTAAGACAGGTTCTGCTATTTTTGTTGTATTTATTGAAGAAAAGTGTAATTTATTGTAAAGCTCTGCTTTAGAAGTAATGGCAGTGTATTAGCTTATCTTGTCGTGCAGGAAAATTAGACCAAAATGACGCGCAAATTGCACGCGACGTTATAAATTACGCATTGGAAAAATTAGAAGCAGCGTATCATTAAGCAACTTGAAAATTACGAATCTTTGCATCTTTTATCTATGGCAGTTATTTAATAAAGTTGTATACGCACGATTCTAGAGTTTGCATATTTCATTGAACGTAATAAATTTCGATTGTCGAGTATCTCGATAATAAATACTATTAAACGATAATTTTTTATTATTTCGTATATATTTCACGCTGAAATGAAAAATCAGTATGGTAATTTCTCGAGTAAATTTAGGATCAGTATGCCATATAAATGTTTATACGGCAAGACTGCGACGATTAAAGTAAGAAAAAGCGTTGTCAGTCCTCCAATTTATTTTTTCTAACTCGAACGTCGAATTTGCATTACAATAAGTGCGGATAACAGTTGCGCAAAAAGTCCTTGCTATATATTGTCAACAGATTTATCAACGTATTGTACAGTACGTATAACAAAAGTCACGATCCCGGCGGCTTTAATCACTCGTTCGTTATTTCGGCTATTGTTTTTTTTTTCTTACATTTTTCTTTCAAAAAATCTCTCGGCTTAAAACTAAAATTCTCTTACATAAAACTCATAACAAAATCCACTGCAATTTATTTAAAATTAACGTACACGCACACCGATGAAAAATACAGCCACTTATATTTCACACAAAACACCGAGCAAATTTTGCTAATCGTCCTCCTTCCACGCTTCAAATTTAAAATGCGGAACGGCACATCAAAAAAACGCTTCACCGTCTCTCAATTCCGTCCTGTTAAAATAACGCAAGGTCGGCCGTCTTATCTTCAGAATTTTCCGTTAAAAAAAAATGAAAAAAAAAAAAGCGTTGGATCGTAATTCATCCCTTCATAGCTTCGCTAAGGAATTTTTCATTAAAAATCACTCCCGAACGCACGGGACAACTACTCGGAAAGAAAAATCTAAGTATTTTAGTAAAATCCATATGATTGTAATTTAGGAAAAGTTTCTTATACTATTATAGTCTAATTTCATACTTCTAAAGCTTTTATACATACTTTGAAATTGTTTAGTACAGTCTTCTAAGATATAAATTATATTATAGTATAATAGAAAGAAGTACATATAAATATAATTTATTCACGTATAAATAAAGTATGTGTATATGGTCCTCCAGGAGTAAAAATTTTCCTCCTCCCGTTCTAAAGCTTCCAGAGCTTTATACTACACTCAGAAAAATAGATTCTTAATATTAGTAATCTACTTCAACATTATCTGCTTAATTATAAAATGAATTTAATAAATTAGAGAATACGTCTGCTTCAATATAATTTTCAATAAGTTTAATAGAAAAATAGAATCTGCTGAATTTTATCATAAAAACTATAATTGTTAGTATTTTTCTGCTTAGAAGAGACTTCTTCCATATATTTAATTTTTCGATATTTACGATACTAAATGTCAACTAATTATCAATGAATCAATTTAGAAATTTATCTTGGAATCCATTTATCCCAAGACGACAATCTACTTATTCGAAAATGAATTCTTTTACACATTAGTAAATTAATCGTAAATGATGATCCGCTTATCCACCGCATAAATACATTTAACTTTATAATAAGTAGATTTTTCATTGCTATTTAGTGGATTCTTCAACTACTTAGATTAAATTTTTGTGAGTGTATGATTCGCTTACTGCAAAGCTCTGCAGCTACGCCACGTTCGAGTTGCGGCACTTGAAAAAACGTAAACGGCGTTCACACTCTTTTCCGATGTTGCGTATTACAATGGACTTATAGGCTGCTTACCTTTTTAATATGAAAAGACAGTCTACTTTAGAAGCTCAAAATCCATGATTATTTGCATGAATTTCCATACTAATAAAGTAACGCTGGTGATAAACTCTACTAGTAGCCCCATTGTTGCTATAAAAGTTAGATTTTTCTTTGCGAGTAAGCGTGGAAGCGCGCCGCGGGGCCGACCGGTGGGAGGTCTCCCGATAGCGCGTCCTGATAAGAGCGCGCAGGTGTCCGAGGAGCCGCGAGAGGAGCACCCTCCCCACCAGGCCGGGCCGTCGGGGCACGTGGGTGACCCCCGCCACGTGAGGCTCCCTGACTTTGGCCACCGGTGCGCCTATCGCCGGTATATATTCCTGCCACCACCAAGCGGGGCCTGCCTAGTGTTGCGAGCGAGCGGCCGGGCCTGAACTCGACTTGCCGCGCTCACCGTCCGTCCGCCGTAAACAGTCTCTCCCCTGCTCTCGCCCGCACGCGTAATACCCCATTCGCTCGCGCGCACGTTTCGCAGACGTTTTCCTCCGCATACGCACGGACGAACCGCGCGGGGACGTTGCGCCGCTGCCCGCACGCCGGACATTTGAAGTGTGTGATAACGAGGAATGCGATTCAAGCTCACCACTGCGAGACTGGATTAAAGTCCTTTTCTACTGCAGTTTCGAGTCCTACTGGATTTGGAGATTCGACGGTGAGTGCATTCAACTTCAGCAAATTGTACATTTTCTTTTTTGCTAGCTATAATTTTTTATAACGTTGCATAAATAAATGAATCGCCGAATTTCACACGAATTTATTGCAATTATTAATATTATACGTAGTTTAAAGTGACTATTTACTGTGTATTTGAGTAACCATTGGATTGTTCACCATGTGAAATACTATACAACATTTTATACAATTATTTATCAGGCTTTATGCAATTTTACACGCATTTATTGCAATTATTAATATTATACGTAGTTTAAAGTGACTATTAACTGTGTATTTGAGTAACCATTGGATTGTTCACCATGTGGAAATACTATACAAAATTTTATACAATTATTTATCAGGCTTTATGCAATTTTACACGCATTTATTGCAATTATTAATATTATACGTAGTTTAAAGTGACTATTAACTGTGTATTTGAGTAACCATTGGATTGTTCTCCATGTGAAAATACTATACAAAATTTTATACAATTATTTATCAGGATTTCTGCAATTTTACACGCATTTATTGCAATTATTAATAGTATACGTAGTTTAAAGTGACTATTAACTGTGTATTTGGGTAACCATTGGATTGTTCACCATGTGAAAATACTATAGAAAATTTTATGAAAATTATTTATCAGGCTTTATGCACTATTTTATGGAGTTTTATAAGATCCTTTCAATAATGCGACTTTAAAATAAACAAAAGTTTAATATTGGTAATTATTTTTTGTACGTGTGACCGTATATAACTATATATAACACATCTTTCAATAAGTTCCGAGACTAACAACGAAAACCACATTTTTTTTCAAAAATCATATAATCCATCTCTGGATTAGTCTCGATTCGACTCATTGAACGATGTGTTAAATGTTAAAAGCGATCGATTTTCTTTCTCGTTAAAAATCGTGTCAAGTTCGTGATTACTACGCGGGAAGAAGCGGTACGTTCTCTAAGCTACCTCGTTGTAAACAGTACTTAAAAAGAAATATAAAAAATCATACGGAAATAGTAAAGAGTAAAATAGTAAAAATATATGTATACGCAGTCAAAAACGAGTCTCCGCTCCTCGCAGCCGTAAAGCGCGTCGACGAATTTCATCAGAGACCTTGGTCAATTTATTTCATCGCAGTGCCGTTCCTTTGTGCCCGATCCTTTCTTCAATTCGAAAGTACACGCTTCTGTTCCTTTTTTTTTTATCTCGCCTTTAATCCCCGCGCCGTTATGCAATCGCCCGCTCTGATAAAGTCGACGACTCGAAGAAACAAAAAAAAAAAGAAAAAGTAAATAAATAAATAAGATAATGAAGCCAACAATTTCTCGAGTACAGATCGTTTAATAACCGCGTGCGACCGCGTCTGGCACGCTAAACAAACAATCGGCCGCACTTCGGGCCGCTTATGCAGTTTACCGCGCGGCCGCCGCGCGATTCGCAATGCGCGAAGGTGCAATTGCTTTTACGCGTTATTTTCTCCGCGAGCGCGGCTTATAATTACACGGCGTGCGAGCCGCGCGTGTAATTCTTTCGTAAGAGGCTCTCTCGCCTAATTGAAACTACCACGCGGCGGGAAAAAGAAAAAGGATCGTACGTACGTATATACATATATATATATACTCACCGATAGGAGATCGTTCAAAGTCAACGACACGCGGGAAAGTGTGACGCGCCTGTAACCTTTATTCCGCGATTTGCTCGCCTTTTTCCGTTTTTTTTTTTAAGTACTTTCCGCTGCGGAAATCGGTACTGGATCTTTACCGATCATTCGCGCGAGAATATATACATACATATATATATATATAAACTGGCGGGTTTTATACGATTCAGGCTGGAGAGAAATGAATTTTATCCGAGTGTGCTTGGGAAATACCCGAAATAATTACTCAATTTCTTACTTCAATGGCACAGTTTGCACAGTGGATGCCGATGTGGTTGATTTTATTTGAGCGCGATCGAAAGGAATTAACGTTTGCGGAATAAATAAATAAACGGTCGAATCGATGATAAGGCAATGTTTACTTTGCGCTCCGATGGAATGTCGCGAAGCTTTTCATTTGCATGCGCACATTAAAAATGCAAATTGCTCGGGTGTTATCGTACAAAAACGTCGACCTTAAGCTGAATGTCGCTCTGCACTTAATCGTCGAGATAATCGCGACGAGCGCGCGCGGATTATACGAGATAAACCTCGATACTCCCGAGTAATCGCGCTTCACCCGACACGGCGAATCCGCGAAAAAAGGAATTTTCACCGGCGAGCCAGTCTTCGCGCCTTAAGAGCGACGATCAATCGGTGAAACACGCGAGATCTGGGTTGCGCAAGCGAGTAGTCTTCGCGCCCGCGATTCCGCCTCTGCCGTCCCGATTCCGCTCAGCTATGCGCTTCGCCGCGATTTTAACGATCCGAGATAATGAAATTTTCGAACGCTCGAAAATTGCCATTGTAATTTGCTTTTTTTCACTCTTTTTTTTTTGTGCTCGAGTGCTCGGTAATGCTCCTCGACCGGGAATGAATATAAAGCGAGTCGTAAAAAATGATCTCGAGCGAAGGCGCGCCGGTTAATGGGGGAAAACAAAAGTCAATTAAGCGGCCGTTGTAAACCCCGGGGGGGTCAGGCTGAGGTCGATTTTTAGTGCTCAGTAAAAACATTATTTTAGTGGCAATTTTTCCTGAAAATGTCAGGGATGTATGTGTGTTTGCTTTATTAATGCCGCGGATGCGTTTTGGAGCAGCGGGCGATAAATCCGGAGTTTACGGCCGGAAAGTATCGGTCCAGCCTGCCGATTTGATGAATACGTAAACGCGAGAATGAAATATCCCCGTCTCGAGGAAGTTGTCCGCGGAAACTTTTTTGGCGGATTTTACGGCGCGTCGTGGGTCTACTACGCAAGATGCGCGTGACCGCCAACAGGTCGAATTAGCATTTTTCACAAAAATTTCTCTCGCCTTCGCGCGAACAAGTCGGAGCTACGAAATAAATGCAACGACCAGTCGAGTTCACAAAAAAGGGTATACGGCATCGCTCATTCGCCTCACACGCGCCGCGCGAGGTATTTCCACGTGATGACCTTAAATTCCTATATACGTGCACCTCGCGCGCCTCCTTTTTTTTTTATTCATCCCGCGCGAGTTTCTAGGTTTACTGTGCTCAATGGAATTCCACGTTCAAGTCATTGACAACGCGCCAGCGGAAAATGCCAATCTTGTTTATGCTAATTGGGCAGATGACATCTCGCTCGAAAATGACAAAAGAAAAATCCAGGCGACTCGTGGGCGTTCGGAAAATTTACTCCGCGGAGTGCACTCCTACACGCCTGTACAAAGGCGCCTTGTGCAACGTAACGATCCGTTAACCAGTGCCATCCATCCGGAGACGGTTGTTTATATGGTAATGGGACACTGCGCTCGCTTTTCGGGCTGCCGACATAGAAATTCAAGGAAAACTTTCGAGCCCGCCGTTATCCTCGCTTTACGGAGTAGCGTTCCCTTTATGGAAGTAATCGGGAGTAGATTTTGAAAAAAGGGAGGGAAAAAATTGCGCAACCGCAGACATAATCGCGAAATAAATTCTCAGCGCAGAAGACGACCGCAGCTCCTTCTCAGAAGCGTAGAGATGCACCTTTCCGTTAAAAACTCGTCACCCTCTCTTCCTCGGCTGCACTCTCTCTCTGCCTCTCTTGAATCCCTTTTTTCTTTCTCCAGCTTCTTGCCGATCAGCCCGGTTTTCTCGAGTTGCCGCGTCACCGGAGAAAGCCTCGCGCGCGCCGCGCTACTTGTTAAAACAATCAAACGCGGAGGCACGTGGCATTGTGTACGTCCGCCTGCCTTCGCAAAAGGCGTTACACTTTCATTCAGATATGCTAATGGCGCGAGCTTCGCTTGTATAATCAATCGGCCTGCCCCGAGATCCATAATCAGCGTCGCCCGCCATGTGCATTATCGCCGGTTAATTAATGCAGCGATTTATTATAGAAAATTAAAACACTATCTACCTAAATTTGAATGAATTAAGTATAGTGAGATTTTAACTAGAAAAAATAAAATTAGTCGAAAGCACTGAATTTTTTTTATAGTTAGTGAGTATTTCCTCTAAATTTTCACTAAACTAATTTTTTTTTACATTTTCTTTTTTTTAAATGAGTGATTAATGCAACAACATTAGAAAATGTAGACCTTAAAGAATTAAAGTACAGCTACATTTTAACTTAATATATTCGAAAGAAAACACTGAATTAGTGAGTGTATTTCCCCTAAATTTTCACTAAATTATTTTTTTACACTTTTTTTTTTAAACGAATAATTAATACAGCAACATTTAGAAAATGTAGATCACTATCTACACGAATTAAAGTATGAATGAAAGAATTAAAGTACCGCGAAATTTTAACAAAATAAATTCGAAAGAAAACACTGAATTATTGAGTGTTTCCTCTAAATTTCACTAAAGTGTTGATTTTTTACACTTTTTTTTTATTACAGTCGCTCGGCGGTTTTACGACTGCATTTTTCGCTCTACGTATTACGCAATTGTTTATTCGGGAAGATCCGTGGGAGTCCGTGTTAGCGACAAAACGCAGAAGTCCTTGATACATTTCGTAACGAAAGCCTCCTCCGGTGATGCGCCGCAGCGTCTTCGCGGAGTATATACACGCGAAAGACGGGAGAATGCGAAACATCCTCGTGAAACCTCGCCACGAGCGCCCGTCTGCTTTGTGATGCAAAAAAGCGAGGCAAAATTGCTCGCGGTCTTTTTTTTTTCGGCGCATTCCTAGAGTGCTCGTAAAAAGGCGACTGCGGGCCGCTCTCGGGAGGGAGAGCGCGCGACTTTATAGAAGCTGAAAAAAAGAAAGAATAATAAAAAAAAAAAAAAAAAAAAAACAGCGCATTATTCCCGCCTCGTCAATTGATCGGCCGGATACAATGGCAACACTTGGCAGGTATTTAGGCTTCTTATGCAACGGTGGCGCGCTAAACGTAGCGGAACTGCCGGAGGGGGGGGGGGGGGAGCGCGTCGACGTCAGCGGCGATGTATACACGCATAAATTAGAGATTTCGCTCGTTTATAAGGAGTTCGCTGCACGTACGACGCGCCGCAAATAAATTTCTTCGAGACGTTCCCTTTTTGCCCCGTTGAAGCGCGCCTCGCGGAAAGGCCGTACCCTCGGGTTGTGTGTGTGTGTGTCTATCTCTTATCGGCGAAGCTTTCGTGATTGTTTGGGCTAGGATCGTCACTTCGGGTGGCGCGTGAAATTTATTTTCTTTTTGCGAAGCGTTAAGATTTTTTCCACTTGTGCAAGCTTCGCGGAAAATTACGCGATCGCTATTTTATTTGTAAATAATGGCGGATCACTTGAGTTAAATACTTGAAATGATATTACAGCGGGACATGGGCGCGTTGCATTGACGGGATGTTGAATCTCGACGACGGCTTTATCTTATCTGAATTTCAGCAGTACCATTAAATTGCATCTTACGTTTTTAAGTCGATTTTCTCGCAATCCTAGGAGGAAACTCGAGCGATCGATTTTACGAGCATTCTAACGTTTTTATTGATAAACATAGTTGCGTTATTGCGTGATTTGGTGTTTTAATTGATTTATGATTGGAATCGATTTGTCGGATCTTTGAAAAAAAAAAGTAGTATGTTTCTTTAGAACGTTGCTCGCATATTTTTATTGATTAAAATCTAATTGATCGACAATAGGATTTCTTTTATCGAGCGCACTCGTAAATCAACGGCTGACGATCGCGATCGATAATCACGGTTTCTTATAAAAGCACCCCAGGGACATTCCTTTTTTCAAATTGTGTACTCGATCGTGCAAGAAATAGATGACCATTCCATTTAATTAAAATAGATTTAATTAGTGATTGCAGTGAAATTGTAAAGTGTATATATAAATTATAAATTTTTGCGACCGTCAAAGTTTCGTCAATCAGATACAAGGAAAGTTTATGCTTGTAGGCACTTACGTTCAACTTTGTTACATGTAATTCGTAGATAAATAACTAAACCATTAAAGCATATCTAAAAATGAGAATTGATAAAGTCACTTTATAATGACCGGTAAAAAAGTATTAACTACGTTTAAAAGTAATTACTGTAAAAAAGTATTAATTACTGTACACGTAGCAAAGTATATACTGCACGTTTTACGATTTCTTGGACATTCAATGTCAATCGAAAAAAAAAACTCGTTAAGGTATAATAGTCATTAGCCATTAATCACGCATATACAACGTCAACTCCAAAATTATCATCGATTCGATCATCTATAAATGTATATATATATATAATACAGTCGACTCCTCTTATCGCGTCGCTCGTCAATTTTCGGCTACCGAAAAGTCCGACGTATTATACCCGCAGGGAGGACGGAAGCACTCGACGAAATTATCTAAAATTATACCTCGTCCGTAAATGTCGCGGCAATTAGCGCTCAGATAGGAGTCTGCGAGTGTCAATTGGTAAATACGCGCGACTTTATCGTGCATCCAAGTGCACTCGGAAGAGCTTGCATTTTACTCGTTCACGCACTGGTTTCGTGTCCGTTTACCGTGTAAATCTGAAAATGTAAAATTCACTTTGAAATTTTTAATAGTGACATTTAATACGTGGAAAGCCGTCCTTATTCTATCAATTCTGCGAACGATTTTTCACATAAAATTTGTCACTAGTCACATTTTCCAAGTGATTTTCACATGTTCAGATTTAGAGAGAGTCTTCGTCTCCTTTACGGTCGAGGCCTCTTCACCTGATACGAGCGCATCTAATGAATTCTTCTAAACGGTGATCGAGGTTAACGTCGCTTTGCGGACCTACAACGGTTTCCCAACCGATCTGCCGATCTTCGAACGATCGCGTCCTTGTGGGAACTGGAACGTAGGAGGTTGACGTTTTCTTTTTCCTTCAACTTTGAGTTTTTATTTATCGCACTTGACACGAAAATTTTTGCCCGCTCAATGGTGCGAGTGCAGTGTCATGTTCGTTTCTTATGTATTTTGTTGCGCTCGCGTGCATTAAGAAAAAAAAATTTACTACACGGACTTTCCGCGTGTCCGGTACTCGCGATCATTAATCTCAGACTTTTAAAGAAACTGCCTGCTAATAAACTTCGAGTGAAGTATTTTTATTAGTTGCGTAATGCATTGAATAATATTGATAAGTTAATTCGCTTTGTGCTTCAGATCTGCAAGATGGGCAAGAAGGAGGAAGCCAACGAAGCGTCAGGAGAGCAGATGAGGGATTTTAGCAGCACGTAAGTCTAATTAATTTCAATAATGCACGGTAAATAATAATATTATTCTTCGGGAACAAACAAAATATTAATATAAATCGATTATCTCGGGTGACCTTATAATCGGGCAAAAAATGAATAGTACAGCTGAAATTAATCGCCGACGCGATCTTTTGTGAAAATCCCTACTTTATAGATAAGGAAAGTTGCGATCGTATAAAAGATCTTGAATCGAGCATCGGGCGGAATAATTCGCCGCGTTTGGATGAGCGATAGATCGAGTTCAAGCGTGGCGATTAAATTATTCGCGACGCAGACAATTTGTGCGTACAGCAGTTTTATTATATCTGCTCTTATCTGCAATTATCTATAGTTCGCACTCGAGTTTTCTCGTCCGACGCAATGCGAATTTTACGAGTAAATGCCGATCCGAAGGATTTGACACTTGTCTACATTATCTTGCATTCCAAGCGTTTCGACACTTCAACAGCGATAGTAACCAATTTTTTATTATCATTTTTAAATCGCGAATTATTAATAGTGATGCTAGATAATTTTGTTATTTATTTTTATGTAGCTTTAAAAAAAATGATTAATTATTTTTATCGTTTTCGCAGAACTAAAATCGCACCTGCCATTGGCCAGTACCATGAAAAGGACGAGCTGTACAATCCATTCGATCACAGGGACAAGACGCACGCGACTTCGTAAGTGATTATTGCACACAAATTCCAACATTTCGTAATATTTTAAAAGCGATCGTAAAACCTGGCGGAATATCATTTCCGTAAAGATGGAAAAATCCCGCTATTACAACGAGGCGTTAGATCCATTTGATTTCTTTTTTTACGCGATTAAGATATTAATATCTCTACTAAATCGGTACTTATTGTCTAATGTTTAATTTACGATTCCCATCGTTTGCATGTCATAATTCACTTTCCCTCGAAATTAAGTATTACTTAATATTCCAAGAAAATAAATTAAGTTTTCGAAAAATCTGTAATACACTCGGCACTTACTCTAATCTGATAGTAAAAAAATATAAATACGTCATCAAGGATTTTAAAGACTATTGAGTAGTTTTCCATTGGCTCACTGGAGTATCGTAAAATAAAGTTTAGCATAAGCCCCGAGAGCAAATGACTCTTTGCTTAACACAAAGAAAAAAAAAATGGTCGAAGGGTAAACGCTGAGCAGCATCGCCGGAAAAAACTCCATAGAAAAGCGCAAATGAATAATTCTCAAGGAGCAGCTTTCCCGCGCCTCTCTGATCGGTCGCTCGCGGCTGAAAAATGCACCGACAATTAATTGAAGATTGCGCATCTACCTCGCACCTTTCAAGACAATAAATAATCGGCTGTGCGTGATATATCGCTAGCGGCGACCCCGATACCTCCCGCGGCGTGTAGAATATTTGCACTGCTGCCAGACAATAGCTGCGAGGAAAATCGGGGAAAAAATCGCGCGCTTATAAACGACAAAAAAAAAGAAGGTGCCAGCGTCGGCTGAACAATATTCGAGAGCCGCGCGTAACGGCGGGTTATTAAACGTTTTTGCGGTGGCCGATCGAGCGACTTATGTCGTTTCGCTGTAATACGGAAATGAGAAGGATTTTTGTTTCGACTTTTACAAGTGGGACCAAAAAAGCGCGCAGCTGTAATAACAAAGAGAAACGCGCTCGAAAGCGTGAATTATCCTGGCGCAGTGAACGACAATTCGTCGCAGCCTCTTAATTTCGTTCATTTAGTGTACGTGGGCTTGTGTGTGTGTGTGCGCGCAACTCGCTCGGGTTTAATTAGCTTCGATTTTTTTTTATTCATCGAGTACCTGCAGATGCGAATGAAAAGCGTTAGATAAGCTTAAAAAGTAATAATGTGCTTCGTTGCAGTTGCTCCGAGTCATTGAACTTTCCCTTGAAGTAACGAATGTTGCGTAAGGAATTTCATTCAAAATAAAAAGAGAAGTGATAGGAGGGTAAAAATGAAAGTAAACGAAACTGTATTACATAAATTTTCTCACAAATTATCAGCGCTCGCGCATAGTAGACCGAAGATTCAATTTCATTTTCAATCACTCCTATACCAGTAGAACATACATGAAACGTGTCATTTTGTATTCATCACTTTTATTTATTAGCGTCAGGCGCAGTCATTCATAAAGTCTATGATGGGTGTGACATTTTTTACTCGCTTATTCATACGTGCAATCTAATAAATATCTACGTAGGATATACACCGGGTCTGAAATTAATTGAATAAAAAGGGACAAGCGTAATTATATATAAATCACCCTGGTCATTGTTGGAAAGGCAAAAAGTTCAATAATTCCGCGAGCAAATAAAAATGACACCTTAATTATAGCCTTGAATTCATTTAGCCAGCGAACGGAGGACTACTGAAAAAGCAGCATTTCGGATCTGACCAGCTCGCGTGCAATTAGCGTGTTAGCCGCATCGAAAATTGAGCCGGATTCCGTCACGTAGAAAAAGAGCCGCAGACGGATCAAAGATGCCCCCCTCTCGGTACCTGCAGTCCTTCAACGCAGACCGATTAATTTCGGCTTTTTTTTTTGCGGTCCCTCTCGGACGAAATAACTCGGCGGCGGCGGCGGGAGAGCGCGAGCCTCACTGTACGAAAAGCAAAGGCGAGCGGGGGGACCTTTCACCTGCGTCCTGCATCGGGATCAAGGTCGCTCCTTCAAAACGGCGCGTCTCTCGCGGAAAACGGCAGCGTAACGAGAGCCGCGCGCTCGCTTTCATGAATAAAACCGCTCGGGGAAAAAAGGAGCGGTGGCCTCCTCTACGGTGAATTCTAAAGCGATTCGACGAAGCGCCTTCATGGGGAGTTGATGCAATGCTCTCTTTAATAGAGGATTTTATTCCGAGTTCGTAGAGTACCCGAGACCGCATATGTACAGAAAGTTCAACAAAATTTTAATGTAGATTTTTTAATGATGGACGCGCTCGTTTTATAATCCGCGTTTTTAATTTCATTTCAGGTCTATTCGTAGATTTACTTTATTGTCATTGCACTATTTAACTTACGAGGATCGATTTTTAAAATTATTTTTATTGTAGAGGATCGTATTTAAAGTCGATTTTATTCTAGTGGATCGATTTTTAAAATCAATTTTATTGTAGAGGATCGATTTTTAAAGCCGATTTTAATGTAGAGGAGCGATTTTTAAAATCAATTTTATTGTAGAGAATCGATTTTAATGTAATATGCAAAGGATCAATTTTTAAGACCGATCCATCTTCAAATTTACAAGAGCGCATTTTATTACGGCAAATGATTGGCATAAGTATTGGAGAAATGTGGGTTTAGCGTGATGTCAGACGTAGAATATATTTATTTTTGTTCAATTGTAATGGCATAGGAATTCAGAAGCACGTGCAACGATCATGCAATGACCGAGTTCACGGTCGCAGACGCTGATTTTGAAAACAAAAACGAAATTAAAAAAAAAAAGAAAGAAAAGAAACAACAGTAAATTTATTCACGAAACTGGTTTGGTTTTTCTTTGACGCAAATATCGGGAATTGATACTTATTTAACGGATTCTGTGACTGATATCCCCGACTATTAATAAACTTTATTCAATTCAATGTACACGATGGCAGTTAATATTAATTTCCAGTCGAGATCTGCAATCAGCCACATCATTCTATAATTCCCGTCTTAAATGTAAAATCGCATTTATTACTGTAACATCAATCAGCGTAATACTTTTGCGAATAAATTGTTACTCGCGGTGCAGATAATTGCAACAAAGTATTTCGGAATTTTTTTTTACGACCCCGAAGAAATTTGAACAAGTCCCCGGGCGTATGCATTAAACTTAATGGCATGTAATCCAATTACTAAAAATGTGTCTGAAAATTTGCGGTTACAGGGATGCCGGTTCTGCGACCCATCTGATCAAGTCGTCCTTGGGCACGGGCATTCTGGCGATGCCCAGCGCCATAAAAAACGGAGGACTGATATTCGGTGGGGTGGGTACCGTCCTCATCGGTATCCTGTGCTCGCACTGCGTCCACATCCTGGTCAAGTCGTCGCATGTCCTCTGTCGAAGGACGAAAACGCCGCAGATGACGTACGCCGAGACCGCCGGTGCGGCCTTCGAGTGCGGCCCCTTGTCCCTCAGGAAGTACGCCAATTTTGCCAAGAATCTCGTCAATTGGGCCCTCATCGCTACGTACGTCGGTGGCTCTTGTGTCTACATCGTTTTCATATCGAATAGTATTAAACAGGTGTGTAACAAATTTTTTTTTTTCATATAATAATTATTAATAATTTAATTGTTATTGTAACTTTATAATATTATTTATACTTATATACTTTGTATTAAGGACTCGTAATTAATTTGATTAAATAAATAATAGTATTATGATAATAATTATTCATCGTTTGTATGTATTAATGTAGCGACAAGTGTAGTTAATTGTACTTTAGTTTTAAAAATTTTAAACACGGTAGTGGAGAATATGTTTCTGTATGTCAAAGTAAATGATCAAGTGTACATTTATTTTTGAAATAATATATATGAATTCTTGAGATGTCGAAAAGTAATATTTTACTCATTTTTTTTTTTGTAAATTAGTTTGAACAGGTACGACCTGTTTTCACATTCGTCCAGTTAGTTTAATTTTAAGATACTTTGAATACTTCAGACTTGCACATGTTGAAACGAAATTTATTCCCCTCCCCCCTACAGGATTACTTTTACTTTTACTATGTAATACATTTTAATCTACACCGAATGATAATAATAATAAAAAAAATATATCTCGTAATAGATAAACAAGAGGAGATTAATTATGAACTATTAGAGTCACTATATCGCAAGAAACTTTTGCGACTCGTTAATTTATAATTTACACGTTCAGCCAATTAATTGATTTATATTTTCGCCTCTATTTTCAGCTGGGTGACTACTACAGCGGAATGGAAATTCCAATTAGGACTTACATGCTCTGCCTGATCCCGGCAGTGGTACTTCTCGGCCAAATCCGGCATCTAAGGATCCTTGTGCCTTTCTCGGTCATCGCCAACATGAGTCTCACCGTCGGCTTTGCCATCACGTTGTACTACGTCTTCAGCGATCTCAAGCCGCTGAGTGAAATTCACTTTGTATCCACTTGGACGCAGATGCCCAAGTTCTTCGCGACCGTGATTTTTGCAATCGAAGGAATAGGAACTGTAAGCACTTCCTCAGTCTCTCCTTCAATTAGCTCGAGGCGGAAGCTCATTTGGATTCAATGCTGCGATACTTTTTTTTAGAATACGCTCAACCACGGTTTATTTAACGATTTAATTAGGCATCGAGAGAGACTCGTTTGTTCCACTTTAACGAACTTTTATAAAGAGAACGCGCGCGTTGCCGGTAATGGGACTGAATAAACATTAATTCGTTTGATTTATGCGTTTCCAGGTGATGCCGATTGAGAACAGCATGTCGAATCCGAACCACTTTATAGGCTGTCCGAGCGTCCTCAACATCTCGATGACTGTAGTGATTTCCCTCTACACGATGATGGGAGTGTTGGGATATCTCAGCTTCGGGGACGAAGCCAAAGGCAGTATTACCTTCAACCTTCCCACCGATCAGATGTAAGTTTATGAATAATAAATGAATTTGCTCGGCGATGCCATTCTCATTGTAATTCGCTCGTGATGCACTGTTATTGCTTCTGAGTAACGGACGATGAATAACGATTGTTTCACTTTTTTTTTTTTAATTTCAGCCCTGCTCAAGTTGTTAAGATCCTAATAGCCCTGGCTATTTTGCTCACTTACGGTCTTCAGTATTTCGTGCCCTTGGAGATCATTTGGAATTCCATCAAGCACAAGTTCAGTCACAGATGGGAGGTTTTCGGAGAAACTATCATGAGGATACTCATGGTCCTACTCACGGGTAAGGACTCATTTTTTACTGTAACAACTTTTTTGCGATTTAGTTTTTTTTTTAAATAAATTAATTGCGATTTAGTATATTTTTTAAAAATAAGTTAATTATAAGTTAATAAATCGTAATAAGGTAATTACGATTTAGTATTTTTCTTTAAATAAGTTAATTATAAGTGAATAAATCGTAATAAGTTAATTGCGATTTAGTATTTTTTTTTAAATAAATTAATTACGATTTAGTATAATTTTAGTATATTTCTTTGAATGAAGTAATGATGTCATTAAACTTAAATGAATTTAGTAGTTTCAAAAAAATAATTTTTTGACACAATAAAATATTTAATAAGTACTATTGAAACAAATATTTGCTTAAAATTAACAAATTTTTCTCTCAGTGTATAAAGAAAGAAAAATTTGATTTTTAAATATAATTATAAATGTATAACTATATATAAAAATTTGATATTTAAATATAACTATAAATAAAAATTTGATTTTTACACATAACTTTAAATATATAACTATAAATAAAAATTTGATTCTTTGCAGTGAGCGTTGCTATGCTTGTGCCCGAATTGGAGCCCTTCATCTCGTTGGTCGGAGCTGTGTTCTTCTCGTTTCTGGGCATCTGCATTCCAGCGGTGGTCGAGACAGTGTCCTGTTGGGAAGCGCATCTCGGCACCTGCAACTGGAGGCTATGGAAAAACGGCTTCCTGGTCGTAGTGGCCGCTTGTGCACTCATTTCGGGTACCTGGATTTCAGTATTAGACATCATCGCACTTTACGATAAGGAACCTGTGGCGCAAACCCATGTATTCAACAGCACGACAGAGTCGATCCTTTCGAGTACTCTAGGAATTAACAGCAGCGCATAGCGTTTGATTTAAAATCACAGTTTGAAGGCGCCGTACGCTAATTTACTGCCAGTGCATATACTTAGAACAGTGTACCCTCTTAATTAATTTTTTTTTTAATTAAGAATATTTTTAATTGGTCGATTATTTTTTGTGCGAATTAATTTCTCGCGACATTGGATCGATAGCGATATACGAAATTCGAAAGAGGGAACATTTTAAGAGGGTGCACAATGGACAGATCTCTAGATCATTTGAATCATTTTTATTCCATTTATTCGTGATCATCAGCGTTAAGAGGGAAATCTATGTTTTATTGATGTAATTTATTGAATATTTTTAGGCACTTAAGAGCATTACTTGATTATGTTTATTATACTTGACGAAAAAACTTTTAAAGTCTCGATCATTCGTGAAATTTAAAGGTTTTCAAATCTTTTCGGATTATTAAGATTACGATTCGAATTTTATATTATAAAAAGTACATGGTAATTTATTTTTATTATTACAGTAAGACATTCGATCATACTTTACTACAATTTTTATCGAATCATCTGCACTTATTCATTGTACAATTTAAGTAATCGTGATGACAGTAGAAAATCTAATTTAACATGCAATATATGAATGCGTATAGTAATTAACTTTAATTTTGACGATTGCCATTGTTACAATTAGTTTCGCGCAATGAGTCGTCGTCGCAATTTATTTCGCGGATACGTATGTACAGTTCGAATAATCTTGAGTCGTAGACTTAAAGTGCGTTAAACTTTTCTTCTTTCATCGTGTAATCCAGTGATCAAGAAATTGAAATTGTGATCTTCGTAAATTTTATTATATTGTAAATTACAGTTACGCTAGAGTTTACGAACAAATCAAGTATTCAGAGTGAAGCTTAACTCGCATGCATAATCACAGTTGTAGAAAATCGTGACTTCCGGTTCCTCGTTCGCTTGGTATAGAGTTCAAGGCTTCGTGATCTTAGATTTCCAGAAGCAGCCTTCAATTATTGAAACGTTACGATGCAATGAGGCGTAAAATGCCACTTTACTGCATGGGTATTTCGTCATATACGTATTTTGTCTATTGACAGAAATTACGATTTGTTATTTATTATATCGATCTTTTGTATGTACAGCCTTTAGATTAGAGAACTATAATGTGCTACGTCAATTCGTTTGTTTTCAAATGATTTTTTACTGTTATATATACATATAGATACTTAAATAGAGATATAAAAAATTAGAACAAGGATTTACCGATTTGATGCTTATATATATATATATATAGTTATGCTACAAAAACGCGCTTTTTTGTGAAAGAGATGTAAATAAATGATTAGTTTTAGGATGATTTCTAGATGTAACGATTATTAGTTTAAAATATTTAGTAATAGTAAACTTTTTTTTTGTATAGTTTTCACTAATCGCTTACAAATTGATAAAAAAAATGTTAACTATGTACAGTTTTCTTATATAAAAGAAATGTGACACATTTTCTTTTTAAAAAGGACTTCTTTTTTTCTTTTACCTAACTCTCCTTCTAAAATAAGTATATTAATACACAAAGAAGTAAAAACAAATTAAATTTGTGTTTGAATAAAGTATCTCAATAATTTAGAAAATTTGAATTTCGTGCCGAGCTTGCGCGAGCGGCCGATCGAAAGAAAGCGCGCGAAATTTGAATTTCCTAAAATCCCTTTTCACAATTCCATTAAAAATCTTCGGTACCGCGAGTTTTCCTGCTAGTAGTAATATAGTACAGTATATAATCAAGACTTAAATGCATTTGAAAAAAGAATTTCCTGCCTGACCATCCAAAGGGCAAGTGCATCAGCGAGTAGTGTAAAATCCGAACGCGAGATGGCTGGTGAGCGACGGGCTGGCCACAGGCAAGTGCATCGGATTCGGTGTGATTGACGAAGGACGATAATCACAAGTCAGTAATGGCTGCGCTACTGCCGCTCGCTTGTGTCATCCCCAAAGAGGCGATATTTTTTTTAACGGACGCTGATCTCCCCAAAGTTCTCGGAGCCATGGACGTCTGACTCGCGAGTCAGACGCCATCGGGCACTTAAAATCTCCCAGGAGCGTCGCCTTGTGCTGGATCTTCTCGTCTGGATCGCTTCCAAGGTGCCCGGAAAAAGTGTGCCCCATAACCTCCAAAAACGAGTGAGACAAGGGACCGCGCGAGAAAAAGACGGGGAGGATGGCAATGAACGAGGACTTTAACTTCTCCGAGCTGTGCAGGCTCTGTTCGCTCAAGAGCAACCATCAGATGCAGATCTTCGATAAGGAGGGCGAGCAGAGGCAGTTGCTCTTCAAAATTCGCTCTTGCATACCGGCAGTGGTGAGTCGAGCGAGTCAATCTCATTCTACACGCACCGGAATACCGGATGTTTTCATTCTTCTTGCGTGCCAATGTATATCTATATGTTTATGCGCTTAAAGTACGATATATCAATTCCTTGTGGACTTCGTGGAATTGCATTTTTAGCAAATCCTTGCGAATAAGTTTTTTTTTCTATTTTTCTTATTGTTGCTCAAGCGAAGAAAGAGTGCAGGCTATGAAATTTAAGTAAACCCTTTTTTCTTTTATCGTTGTTTCAGATAACAAAGGAAGATGCTTTACCAAAAAATATTTGCCAGAGGTGTGTTTACAAACTGGACATGTTTTATGAGTTCCGAGTGAATTGCATGACCACTGATACAGTCTTGAAAAATTATGCGGACAGTCTGAAGCATCTTGCAGCGTCAGTTAATCATCAGGTAAATATTTCCGTTCAAAAGGATAATTTAACGAATACATTTTAATACAAAATTAGCAATTATTAAGGGAAACCGAAGGATTCCAAATGTTTGATGAAGGTAGCAAGTATAAAGAATTTACAGGCAACATAAATTTTTTACTCACACATTGTTATATTCATTGCAGTTACTTCTTAATGAAGTTCTTAAATTATTAAACAATTTTATGTTCACCGAACCAAGTGGAACCCCATCGTCAGTTTTTAATTTATCCGGATTTTCTTTAAAGTAGTAATGCACATTCTACACCTACATTGGTTATACGCATTCCAAAGACTGCTTATCTGGCTTATGTTAATTTTTAATGCAGATTTAGTACAGCATAAAAACCAAGTGTCAAATTAACCAACTACACTTGGGCATAATTTAAGAAAACAAGTATCAAGAGAAAAACAGAAGAGCAATGTTTATCCGAAGCAACATTATACTATTTTATTTTATACAAGATATACAAGATAAAAAAGCGTAAAATAATCAAGAAGCATCTGACAGTAGAGTATGTCGCACGTAGATACCGTTGCGACGCCTCCAGGATTAAAAGAAAAAAAAATCGAAAGAAATGAAAAGGTACATCGCAAGTATGAAGAAGCCTCAAGTCCACTCCTCCAAGCACGTATACGCGTCTGCACGCGTGTCCGTGGTGGAGTTGGTGTGGGTGCCGCAATCGGCATCTCTCCGCGCGTCTCGTCGTCGGCGCGACGCTATATTGATCGGCTCGCTCGGGGCAGCCGGTCTGCCCCTCCCCCCTTTCTCGTTCCCCCCTGCGACTCACGCGTCGTCGTCTACTCCGTTTTATTACAGGCGTACGCGCCGAAAGAAAGCGAAAGTCCTCGGTGTCGAGCGCCGTCGCCGCGGCGTTTCCGTTCGCGCCGAGCGCTCCTCGCTTTTCCTCGGCCCCTTTTTTTGTCTCCTTATCACCGAGGGCCCGCCGACGGATATCGTCGCCGGCACCCGCGATGCGCCTTCCTCTTGCCACGCTGCGGGCACCGCTGCAGCGGCGGCGGTAGCCGCGCGCCGCTTCCCTCTTTGTCCGACTTCGGGACGCACGGATGCGCACGAAGCCACGAATATCCGCGCCCGCAGTGTTTTCACCTGCCACCTCGGCGATACTTAATAGCCACAGCTTCGCGATTTTTCTGTGTTAGACGTGTTTTTGTAAAGATTTATTTTTCTTCTTTGGATTTGAATTATTCTGCATTCATTTTCATTGTTTTATTAGACGCATTTTTCTAAACGTCTACTTCTTTCTTCTGCATTAAATTGAATTATTGTATTAGACACATTTTTACATTTTTCTAAAGAATTAAATTTGTCCTCATATTTTAGAGAGATAATGTATATCCAATAATTTTAAGTATTCAAAATATTGTTCTACGATGCAAGTGTAATATTCGTAATCAAAGTGCACGTCTATTGCATAGATTATCACTAACAAAAATTGAATCTAACTAGTAGAATTCATTAAATAGCACTGGAAAATCTACTTATTATAGAGTTAAATTTATTTTTGCTGTGGATAAGTGGACCATCATTTATGATTAATTTGTTAAAACGTAAACGATTGCTTCTTCAAATAAGTAGATTATCGTCTTCCAATAAATAAACTGCATGGTAAATTCTAAATTAATTCATTGATTATTAGTTTCCATTTAATATGATAAAAAATAAAAAGAATTGAACAAACGAAAAAGTCTACTGCAGAAAAATATTAACAATTAAGATATTTAGGATACAATTCAGAGGATTCTATATACTTCTACAGTAAACTTATTGATTATTATGCTGAAGCAAATGTATTCTTCAATTTAATGAATTCATTTTAAAATTTAGTAGATAATGTTTAAGTAGATTTGTTTACTAAGACTTGGAATCCATTTTTGTGAGTGATCTTACGCTTACTACCGTATAGAAAAAAATCTTTTTTTTCTTATATAGAGGTGCACTTTTTCCTCATTAGCGAAACGAGACTGTCGGGTGGACGCGTCGCGCTATCTTCTCTCGATGCAACGCAGGTGCACGCACGGGCGCATAATTTTTTTTCGGTCGATCTCCGTCGCGGGCTCCTTTTTTCCACGACACTGCCTGGGCGTTTTTTAACGATCCGGTCGCACACGCGGCTTCGGCCACTGGCAACCGTGCGCCGGCGAGCGACGCTGCTGGGCTGCGCGCAAAACCTGTTCCTGTTCTTTCTCTTTCTACTCCTCGCTCCGGGTTCTTCGCGGATTCGCGACGAAAAAAACGGGGGGACTTCTCCCGCCGCGTATAGAGCCTCTGTGTGTCGTCTTACTTTTCGCGGCTTAAGCGGGCCGCGTTTTGTCATAGTCCCGCTGCTTGGACGCTGAACTGAACTTATGACTTTTTCCATTACTCCTTGAGGAGTCAATTCCGCTTTCGATAAATATATCTGAGAGGCGCGTTTGTGCATTAGCGCCATTGTTCGTTTAAAAGAGGAAGTTTTTGTAAATCTGGCGTAAGACTTCCTTAGGGAACGGGTCGCGCGCGTGCATTGACATAAGGCGTCGTTGATTGCACTTCATCTTTTTGTTTCGTAAGAATATTATTCATTCATTTTATATTCCACAAAAAGTACTTTTCTCTTGCATATTTTAATAAAGTCGACTCCGGACGTTGTCAGGTGCTGTATAGCACTACTTCGCGCCGGAGAAAATGTATGAACCCACGAAGTGAAGCGAGTGGTTTGCATGCTCCGAAATGCAAGTCTCTCATTGAAATTCATGTTAAACTTCACCGCAACAAGTTCTCTAATTGGAGGATTTTGACAGGATAATTGTAAAGATCCTCACTTCGTCTTCTTTGCTTCGTTCGCCTTTTCATTCCTACCCCTTAATTAAGGATAATTTCTGACATTTTATTCCATACTTTAGTTTCAAGAGTACTGCACATTTAAGACTGAAGAATCTTTAAAAAGCTCAAATGCAAATTATTTTTGCAAGTCGCCTTTAATATTAAACATTTCTAAAAAAAAAAGACGTACACGTGTATACATAATGTACGCATGTTTGCATGATTTTATTTATACACTGAGGAAATTTTTTTATAAAAATTATTATCTGCGCGGTGCTTAGCAGACTGGATATTCAACTAACAATTAACATATTTTAAATAGTTTTCGAAATAATCCTGTACATACAGTAAAATTTACTATATCTTTTTATTTATTCATTTATTTATTACCTCCAGAGTACAGGTACAAAGTAAATACAAAAGTATTACAAAAGTAAAATTACGTGTATCGTCGATCTGGAGTTTTAAACATGCACGTCAAGACTCTCGACCACGCTTAAAACTAGAATAGAATAAAAATTCATCTTTATTCAACAGTAATATAAATTTTGAAGTAACAAGCAATTATCTCTTATTTCAAAAGTCGCTGTACATCTTTTTTACAAAATATTCTATAAATTATAACAATTTTTCTTTTAAACTCACGTCTCTCCATAGATAACTAAGTTTTACAATAATTTTTTCTCAGTGTAAAAAAAAAAAATAAAAAGATAATAACTCGAGTAATTCAAGCCTACACTCGGCAGCGCGCATGTTATTCCCGTACAATTATTTTTTAAGGACCCAGCGGTTCCCGAGCAAACGATGGCAAAAGAAAACCGCCGTCCTAAGTGGGCAGCGGCCCCCCGAAAGCGCCGAGCGGCGGAGGCTCGCGGCCGTTCGAATTTTTGCGGGCACCACCCGCGAGTCCGCGCCGCGGCGGAAAGTCGCATCCTCGGCGGGCCTCGCGTCCGGTCTTTTGGCCAATGTCAGTGTCAAGGTCAGCCGGGCGTCGCACCGCCCGCGCTGCAGTGCGCGCCGGCGATGGTGGCGCGGCACCCGGGGGAAAAGAGCGCAAAAGGGCGACCGAGCGCCGACGTGCAGAGAGTTGGCGCATGCACGGGAAAGGGAGGAGAGGCCGGGGGAGGAGGAGGACCGACTCGCCGCGGTCCTGCGCAAGCGGCGACTTCAGTCTTACGCCGGGAGTTTGCGGGAGCGCGAGCCTCGTCCGTGCAGAGCTCGAGTCGTGAGAGAGGGCCTCCTCCGCCGCCGCCGCAGCCGCACGTACGCGAGACGTCGTCTCCCCTGGAGGATAATTGGCCGAGGGCAAGAGGCCGTGTCTCGGGCGCGCGAATGTCGATTGGCGCAGGACGCGTTCGCTTCAGCGGCTTTCAAGTGTGTGTCGTACAGATTAGTCCGCACGTTGTATATGACGTACGGATGCGACAGGGAGTTTGACTTCTACTTTTTTTTCTGAATTTTTATGTTTTTTTATTTTAAATTGATTGTAGTTCAAAGATTAGCACACGGAGAGAAAAGTCTAGTAAGAAATACTATACTATTTGGTAGTGTAGGAACAGACTTGACAAATAAAAAAATTTACGAGGAAGTATGGTAAAATGTGCTAGACTTGCAGTAAATTTTGCTACAAGTCTAGCAAATTTTACGATACTTTTTAGTAATTTTTTTTATTAATCGAGTCTGTCCCTCCATTAGTAAATAGTATAGTAATTTTTACTAAACTTTTCTCTCGGTGCAGTCTTGAGTTTTAAATCGTGGTGGTTGGAAGGTTTTTGTTTTTTAAATGCGAAGTGGTTTTAAATTGATCGAGCGGGTAGAATATATAGTTGATGGGAAAAGTTTGAATCAATTGTGTGCGCTGATGAAGGAGGGATGGAAATTAATAAATAATGATAAAATTTTGTATTCAACGTGGTCTTTTTATGGACGTTCTGCCTCAGAAAAGCTTTGAAGTACAGCAGCTAATAAAAAAAACCGGCTTCTATTCATCATACTTATTCAGCGGCGACACAAGCAAATATTCTTTTCATTTAAAATTTGTAGTCGTTTCGCTAATTCAACGCGCTTTTATACTACTTTTGTCATTTACGAGCTCCATTCATTTAAATTTTAAATTTCCTCATGCAGTTGCAAATTAAGACAGTTGCGCAATTCATATGTGTAAGTATTAATCCGTTTTAGCCAACGCACTACACGACTTCCTCCACTATAAAATTATTGTGCTCCAGATGCAACTTACACAGCTAAACTAATTTTATTCCCACGGGTATAGGAATATTCGTTCGGTACGAGGATACCTTCGTTGCTCCGAAATCGTCATCTAATTAACTTTAGATATGGGAAAGTCGAAAATACATTTTGTTTCATTCCATAATGATTTATATCACACACTATATAATACACACATTTTTTTTTGAATAGCATTTACTTCAAGAAAAAAAATCATCCTTATTTGAATTCATTTTTAACGACAACGACAAATTTCAATCTCCAAAAGTTGACTTCACCGTAAATAGTATCTCACCCCCTCCCCACCAAATCGGAGCCGTTAAATCAGTCCACCCCAGTCGCGCTGAGCGCTTAACCTTCATAAATTTTCATCAGCTTATACAAAATGTATCCTTGCATCTCCCTTGGATTTTTTTCGTCCGCTCCGCTGAGAGCGAACGCCTGAAAAGCGGGCGAAAATTCACTGCGAAAACGGAGCTTCGCGGGGGATAACATCCGCAAGCGAAGTGCCGGGCGGCCGCACGGCATCGCGGCTCGCGCGGCCCGCGGGACATATATCGGTGCATAAGGTCGTTGCCGGAGGATCGATATACTCCTCTCTCGTCGACCTTCGTCTCGGCAGCAGCCGGGCGCTCGCCTGCGCGCGCGCGTTTTCACTCGGCGACGTCGCTCGCACACTCGCGCACACGGACACACACACATACACACATAGCGAGACCCACAGAGAGCGTCCCGGAGGATGGCCGCTGCTGCCTGGATTCTCTTCTCTTTCGTTGCTCCCTGTCTCCCGTTCTGTCTCCCTTTCTCTCCTTCTCGGCGCTGTGCGCACCGTGGAAGGATAAAAAAGGAAGGTGCGCGAGAGAAGCCAAGAAATGGAGATACCTGCCTAACGCGCTTCTGGCCATTTCTTATACCGCAGTTCGTTATACGCGTTTGTTTATTTGCCCATATTAAACGGATGTAGAATTGTTATTAAGGGTGTAATTATTGGCGGAGAATCTATTTTATTATCGTTTTGAAGGAACCCTTAACTAAATCGGATAGCTCAAAACAATTTTTTTTTGTTAATAATCTATGTATTAATTGGACGATTTTTTTATACACGGTGAAAAAAGTTCGCATAAAATTTTTTTTTCTTGATAATAAAACTATGTATTAATCGGACGATTTATACACGGGGAGAAAAGTTCGTGTAAAAATTACTATTTTACTTTGTAATGCAGGGACAGACTTAAAAAAGACAAATTTTACTAAAAAGTATAGAAAAATTTATGCTACAAGTCTACTTTCTATAGTAAAAATTTTGATTTATCGAGTCTGTCCCAGCGTTACACAACATTTATAGTAATTATTTAACTAGAAAATTATAGTAATTTTTACTGGAGCTTTTATCTCCGTGTACTATTGTCTGTACACAAGCAAGATAATTTTTATCCGCGGATAAATTAAAATTAATTTGTAATCACGTATAGTCATTACTCGTGTCCAGTGGCAACAAAAGATTTCCTCGATTTAATTACGCTACGCCGCACTTCAATTCAACATTACTCAACGTCTTAATTTAATGATTTATTATCCCGCAGAGTAGGCGCACATTTTTACCCGCGACTCTCCAGAAAAGTCGCGCTAGAAGCAAAACGCTTCCCATTCGCGTCGTAATTAAATTACCCGTAACCGCTTGCGAACGGCTCAAGACACACACAGAGAGCGAAAAAAAAAAGAAGGCAAGAGTCGCCATCGAGGAAATCGACTTATCGCATCGCCGCGGAAAAAGCAGCGTTAATTTTCGCGACCCACTTGAGCCTCGCGCAGGTCGACATCTCTCGCTCTCCCCATTTTTTTCTCTCCTCTCCTGCAGCTCTTTTAATCCGGCGCGTCGCGCGCTCCTCTTTCTTCGTGCACAACGCGAAGACACACACGCGCGCGGCCCGCTCGTCCTTCCTCCTCGGGCCGCTCGCTCCTCTCGGCGTCTTTCCCTCCGTCTCTCCCATCCGTGAGAAAAGAGCCCGAGTGCGCACGCGGCGAACTCGCTCGCCGGAGCTCCGAGGCCTTGTTTCGCTCGCTCGTTATTGCAGCGGCGGCGGCGGCGGCCCCGCGGCGGCGCATCGACGGCGCAGATCGCCGAGCGATGCCGCGGGCAGCTGCTCCGTCGTGCCGAGTAGCGAGTGGCTCCCGAGCCCCCCGAGAGCGAGTCTGCGACTATATAGCCCGGCGATAGTCGCCTTGCGCCGGTGTGCGCGCTTTTAGCTCCGTGTAGCGTAGATTCGATTGCTGCCGCCGCCGTGCACGAGGGTATTCCATCGATTTTCCTCATTTTTTTTTCAATTTTTATCGTGTTGTTTTCTTCTATTTTTTTTTTTTTTTTTTGAGGGAGGAGACTGTGTCGGGATATTTCGTGCGCGTTAAATCGGCTGTAGTTGAATTAAACTCTATTGGAGTCAAATTTTCGCTCTAATTTTACGAAGAAATTAAATCGCTTGATGGAGTGAAGTATAGTGATTTTTTTACTTTTTAGAATAGAGCGAAAGGTAGGGGCTTATCGTGTAATACGCTACTCTACCTTAAAATGAATTTTACTCTATTTTAAGGTGAATTTAAATCACTATATATAAAATCGTGTACAGTCAAATTTGACTCCAACGGTTTTAGCGTGAGGTTTTCGAGGTTTTTGGGAAATTTAGGAAAAAACTCCCTGTTGTATCGGTCGTTATACGAAGTTTTGATTATTTTCTTTTAATTTCGTTATTTGAAATTAACAGGGTTTAATGTAAAAGATTAGCAGTGCTTGCAGAGCGTTTTACGTACTGATCTTGTTTCGTGATTCAGTGGGATTTGTACGGAGAAATTTGGAAGTTAAAAGTGAAATTGCATAAACATTATAAACTCTGTGCTCAGAATAATGCAGTATTTGAATTATAAGAACATCCGTGGAAGTGCAGATTTAGAGAAAAACTTCAAAATCTTTTGTGTGAGTAATTTATGGTTGCCCTGACTTTTTTATACTTATTGCCTTTTACTTTATTGCCACGAAGAATTTAAAAAAAAATTACATTATTTATGATCTTGATAATATAATCTACAATGCTTGTAGTTGAATATTTCGAGAGTAATTTATGATAATTATATTTTTACAGGAATGTGAGAGATTATATACGATAATGTAATTCACATTGCATTAGCCTGATAGTCTATTCAACTCATAAGTGATATTCTTTATGATGTATTAAAAATTACTATAATCCTTGCTACAAAGGATAAACTTGATAAAGTATTAAAATTGATATCCAGTAATCAAGAAATTTCACCGTACTGCAAATGCAAAAATATAATTTATTCGCGTAAAATATTGTTGATTTTATCGAGAACTCGCAGTTTAATGAAAACAATACATAAAAATTTATTCGCGTAAAAGAATGTTGATTTTATCGAGATTTCGCAATTTAATAAAAACAATATACAAAAAATGTAATCGCGTGAAAGATTGTTGATTTTATCGAGATCTTGCGATTTAATAAAATCGATATGATTTTTGCAGAGCAACGAGAAGGATAAGATGTCGAACGGGCAGCATCACCAGCGCTCGGCGTACGTGGAGGCACACGCAGTGGCACACGCCGCCGTCCAGCAACACATGGCTCAGCAGGCCGCCCAGGCCAGGCTGTTATCGGGTCCAGTACCCAGCGCCGCACCCCAGCCGCCCAATCCCACATTCACATTACCCGACGATGGGCTGGGCTACGACGACGGCGTCCGCGTCCTTCGCTCCATCGGCACGTGGTAATTGCACGCTTATCCCATCAATCATATCAGTACCGACGAAAAAAGATTTCGAGTCATGATGCACCGTTTTCTACTTTTACTCTGCGAATAACTGCAGAATTTTCTTTGAGAGAACGATTCTATGAGAAATTTAAAAAAAATATTTTTTAGCTCTACACTGATAAAAATATATTCCAAAAAAATTCTATCTTGGATAGAAACGCGAGGACAGACTGGACTATTCATTGCAGTAAAATTTGTTGTATATGCAGGAGTATTTTCACTACTTTCTTGTAAAATTTATTACATCTGTGATAAAATTTACTGTAAAGTATGCTAATTTTTAATGGAAAGTCTGTGACTGCATTCCCATAAAGATAGTAATTTTTATAATACACTGAGAGAAAGAAACTTAATACACAGTACTATAATGATTAGGAAAGAAGTGACAGTCTTGACATGCGAGAAATTTTAGTATGGAAAATAAGAAATAGTAATTTTTAAAATTTCAGATACTAAAAATTCCTATTTTTCATATAAAAAATTCTCACTTGATAAGATGGTCACTCTCTTCCTAAACACAATAGCAATTTTTATAAAGTTTTTTCTTCCAGTGTCTTTATTTTTCTCAGTGTAAGGTGTGTCAAGACGTTAAAACTCTTTTTATCGGTACTGCAATGTTCAAATATCTAAATAACTGAAAGAATTTTTTCCTGATATCGTTTTGTTTTTTCAAAAGGTCCCCGGACTACTCTTCGGCGATGCGACCGGGCGCGGTGATGCCGGCATTCCCGGGCTCCGGCGAGCCGCAATTCAGCAACGGGCGAGCGGCCTCGACGGGCGTGAGCCAGCAGCCGCTGCGGAACGCGAACGCCGCGAGCAGCATCAGGCCGGGTTCAGTTTCGAAGGCGACCAACACCGGCGAGCCGGCCACGAAGGCCTTTGCCTGCACCGTGTGTGGTAAGGGCTTGGCCCGCAAGGACAAGCTCGTTATCCACATGCGCATACACACTGGCGAGAAACCCTACTCCTGCGAAGTCTGCGGTGAGGATATGACCCTCTTCCGGCCGTTTTTTCCCTACACGCTTCATAAGCTCATTTTATTTACTCCGAAGGATATCGTAAACAGCCATTAAATCAGCCAGTAACGAGTGCTTTTTACTCAGACCAATTGTTATGTTTTCTTTTCATTGTTATTGTAGGTAAGGCGTTCGCGAGAAGAGATAAATTGGTAATACACATGAATAAACTGCGACATCGACCGGGCGTTGCGTCACTGTCTACACCTTCTGTGACGAATCTGCACAACGAGCAGCAGCAGCAGCAGCAGCAGCAACAGCAACCGCAGCAGCAAACGCAACAACCGCAACAGCAGCCGCGTCCCGATGGCAATCTAAAACCCAAAGAAGAGCCAGTTAGCTGGGCGTGCGAATTGTGCGGTCGCGTATTAGCCAGCAGAGAGGAATGGTCGCAGCACGCGAGGTAAAAGTCTTTTCTTGTCATCCCGTACGAATTGATCTAGCGATGACTGTCAATTAATTCGTCGAATGTGAATTCGCAGGTCCCACTTGGAGGTATCCGCACCGCCGCAGCACGCGGCGGCCTACTTCCCGGCGTCGGTGGCCCCGCCGCAGGCCTACTCGTCCGAGAGGCACCACTGCATGATGTGCCGCACGGATTTCACCGACAAGACCGAATTCATTCTGCACGTACGCTCGCACTTCGAGCCGCACGCTCAGCAGGCAGCGGCCGCCGCAGCCGCTGCCACCGTGAAGCAGGACCCCGCGACTGCCGAGCTGATTGCCCGTGGCCTCGTCGATCCCACCGGCCTCTGCAGCTAGAACTTCCTGGATCTGCGTCGACGGCATTATCTGCAGCCCTGCGACGCTCCGCCGCCCTCCATTCGCGTACTGCCGTAGCGCGCCTGGCGGACTCTCTGAACTTTGATTAAAGAGCCGTCTCACGCTCTGATCAAGCGAGATTCGGCTCGAGAGGCCGAGTGTGACTTTTCCATAGGATTGTTAAAGATGCACGGTTGAGGAACTTTTCCTTTCACTCTGTAATGTTTTTTAAAGACTTTACAACGATCGTACTATTTCGTTTTTTTTTACGAATTTTCTTGTAAGCTTCTGAGTAGCAAATAATCAAGAAGTTTTATCTGGGCGATCGATGACAATGGAAGTTGTAAATCGTTGATATCAAATATCAATCTTCGAATGTGCAACTTTAACAGGCCGCCGACAGAATAAAGTAAAATTTAAAAAAAAAAGTGTGCACATACAAACTCCGTAAAAGCTTCATTAGTTAGTACTTTTTTTTTAATTGAAAAGTATATGATTTTAGAGTGTTTCTGTGAATAAGATATCGTAAAAATATGAAAACGACAAAGTAGTTACGTCGAAAACCCCTTTGCTTATTGTGATTATAATTTTACTTACGATTGAACATCCTTTTAATTGACGTATTAATGAGAAAGTTATGAATCATTAAATAATCGAGTTTAAAAAATGTACAACTTAGATAGGTTTTGTCTTACTCGTGTACAAAATAATTTCGCTCTTAAAAAATTGTTTTCTAAGACTGTGAAATTAGTTTTTAAAAAATATTATGTTTCTCAAAGGAGCTGTCTTGTTATTTCATATAGATTGTTCTTTGATTTAAGTAAAAGTTTTATTGTATACTTTAAAATTAACAAATGTATATACTTTTCATTTGTCAGCATGACATTAGCATACGTTAGTTATTCAGAAATTCAAATTATAGCTTTTAATTTTAAGAATGCAATGTTACTTAATTTAGGGAATTATCTTTATAAAATTTATAATGTAAAATGACTTCGTAGTGATTTAATGAGATATAAATAATGCATTTAATGCATTTATTATATACATTTCATTTATACCTTTTAAGAAAAATATACCACAACCATATCCATAATTTGGTTATTGTATCTTTCTGCCTGTTAAAAAATTACGTAACAGTTATTACAACAAATTTTGCAATGAATTAGAAGTAATTGAATTTTTGATAAATTTTTTTATTTGTTTGAATATAATGTAAAATAACTATAACATCGTAAACAGTTTTTTATCGTGAGTGTGAAATAGCTGTGCCTCCTCCACGTAATGAAACTTTTATATTTTATGTTTCAAATATTAGTGAACTTGGTATTATTTAATTAAAAATGTTTTGTTAGTTAAAACTTATTATTTCGTAGAAATGACATTATTTATTCGTTTTATTTATGAAGAATTTATACGTTCAATCGAAATAATTTTCAAATAGAAATTTAGAAGCGGATTCCATGATGTAACAACCAAAAATATGTTTAGAGTTCAAATTTTGATTATATCATAGAAAAAAAAATCATTGCATCGAATGCAAAGTGGTACTAGCGAGCTACAACAGTTGTAAAAATGTGTATTGGAGATAGAAGACAAAAAAAAATTACGTTTTAAAAAAATGTACATATGTTTCAAAGTACGTATGGTGCCTTCTGCTTGTCTTTAACTTTCATATGTAATGTAGCGTGTGCTTGGGAGGCACATTACCACTGTACTCAAGACGAGTGTGTTTATAAATTTTAGATTTAGAATATCTAATTGTGTAGTTAATCATGGTTATTTTTTGTTTTATACTGTTGTAAGGTAATACTTGCTAAATACGAAAAAAACTGAATGAGCGTCTTTGTACCGTTCAAATCGCAGTCGACTACACCGAGTCAGTAAATTACTGCCATAATCTTTATTATTATGTATACTCAATATACTTTATAAATAAATCGCATTAAATCATTATGCGAATTAAAAGTTATTATCAATCAATTGACAATTCTTATAAACGAATGGAAACTATTTTATGACTTTATGATTTTCAAGAAATTCCAATTTTTTGGAAAATCTTAAGTTTTATTTATAATAGCAGTAATGAATTAGAGTATACTCTTATTATTTATTTAGAATTGTAAATTCGATGTCAAGTAAAATATTTCTTGTATTGAGTAGGATAAACGGTAAATTTTAGATGTCGAATTTACAAAATCAGAAAATTATCTTTTACCATTTTAATGGTTTCTCAAAAATAATTGGAGTTAGCGGTTGAAGAATCAAATTAAATAAAAGTATAAAGGATAAATATAAAAAGTATAAAGGACTTTGCGATAATTCGCTGGAAGGAAATAAACGTCATCGAGATGGAGGGCGCAGCCGAAGGCGAGCCAGCCCGCGGGGAACTCGAAAAATGCTGCAGCCATAATATACTCGACGATCGGTGGCCGATAAGGCGCGTACTAAAAATTCCGAGCGAGCACCTGATACCACCGGGCCACTTTCACCGGGTGTCCACGCATGCAGCAGCCGCACAATGCCACTGACGGGATTTTCGCGAAACGCCAGCGATACACATCTCGAGAACTCCGAGATTCGTTTCGTCGATCGAGGCTCGCCCTCAACAAATGCAAACTCCTCAAATCCACCTTCCTTATTATTTTTTTTTTTAAATGTTCACCTGTACTCTACATTCCAAATCCGCGGGTATAACGCGGTTACGCAAAAGGGAAACAATCGAGGCGATGTATAGAATCGTTATCGCTAGTCACGGTCACGTTTTTATTTCTCAGCAAAATGAAGCTGTGCGATCCTTTAGCCGGGAGTGGATTCATTTTCGCCCGATTAGATCTGGCGGGGCTTTATCAAAAGGCGGCACGAAATTTTCGCGGTTCTCTTTCTCCGACGCGCACGGGGAGATAATTTATTCCGAGGTTGTGCAAAAAGCCGCGTTGATTTGTGGCGAAGTGCGCCTCGTTATGCGCGGCGAAGTACAAATTTGAATACAAGTCCTGATGGTTGCGCAACGCACTTATTGGACGCGCCGCCGAGTCAAATATATCCAATTATAAGGAGTTGAAAAAAGATGATCGATCGAGCGGCGGTTCGATCTCACCCCGGTTTCTTCGTTCCGACGCTCCGCGGTTTTCCCATACAGATCGAGGCGGTGAAAAAAAAAAAGTGGCGTGCGCCTGAGTTCACAGGGCGTGATCGCTCGGCGGGAACGGCCCGCGAGGTTGCGCCAGACGCTCCCGCAGGGAGAATCAAAGGTTTAGCAGATGAAAGTGAATCGAGTCGTTGGAAAGGAGAATGTGAACTGCAATGAGGAGCAAATGTTTCCGTGGATTTTTTTTTTAATAAAGGAGAGGGAAGAAACATTTTCCTTTGCGTCATCCCGTTCGCGTCTTGTCGCGTAAATTTAATTGCCGGTTGAAGCGCTCGGACTATAATTTAATTAGCTAACTAATAACGATCTAATTGATTCTTTTGCACTTAACCGTGTAAAGGAGCGCTTTTCTTCATTTACGTTGCTTTTCATGTGCTTACGCAAGGAGCGTATTCTGAATAATTGCTAATTAAGCGCATCGTAATTATTATGCTTGTGCGCACAGTGGTTGATGATTTAATTCTGTATTACTACTTTTTTTTATTAAATAATTGTAATTAATTAATTTTGTATTAGAGTCGTTCTTGTACGAGGGAAACTTGGTTTGATAGGATCTCGTAAATTTATTGCGGGTACACAAGTGTTTGACAATAGCATCGAACGCTTAACGATCGATTATGTCGTAATGAAAGAAAAATTCGACGAAATCTCCAAGGAGGAACCTAACGACTCGCAGGGTAGAAAAAAAGTCCGCTATGAAAAGTCATTGTTGATGGAGATAAATTTGCGGAGGCCACCCGCGGTTCTTGCCACTAATCAATTGCTTGGGATCTTTCTGGTGAATGCGACGCTCTTCCTTCGCTGGCAGCGCAAAAATCCCAAGGTCGATGCACTCAGTCCCAATTAAAAAGGTCCAACGTGCAGCTTTGTTCGAGCTGGTGTACTTTTATTAATTGACCGAAATAGTCAAAGTTTGCAACTCGCAGTTTAGAAAAACGCTTAATCGACTCAGCTAAATTTGGTGGACACAATAAGAATAAAGGCACGCTCATGATAAATGTTAAAAAATATTTTTTATTGTATTGAAAAAATTATTTTACGGGACACACATTTATTTATAACACATTTAAATGTACTTTGATTTTCAGTTTCATTATCACAGATAATACGAAACGCGTCAAGCCAATTTATAATTCAATTGCGAGCCGAAGAAAAGTGAACAATCGGTAATTTCTAATAAGTGTAAGCGTGTACACGAGGCTCAACCAAAAGGAGCGTCGTTACAAAACCATCGTGACAGATCGGACCGATATCTCTCGTGCATTGCGGAAAACTATGTATAAGAAAGGGTATATCGTACAACGCGATTGAAAAAAAAAATATGAGAGAAAGAAACTTACAAAAAAAAAAAAAAAAATACAAAACACCGAACTCGGTCGAGAGTACACCGAGGAGAGCGCAGAAGAACCTCTCACCCGGCATATCGATGCTCGCGATTCCCTTCACTCGATCGGAGGTTTTAGTTCTTGCTGAAGGTGTAGGAGAAGCCGTCGGGCGTCCTGTTGAAATCGAGCTTGCCGGGCGGGTAGAACCTCCTCGGGGCGGGCGTCGTGAACTCGTTGTAGTGATAACGCGGCGGCGGCGTCGGCTGCGGCGGGGCCGGGAGTGTCGGACGAGGCGCCGGGCGGTACTGCGAGGCGATCGGACCCACCGACGGCTCGTAGTGCGACTCGTAGCGCAGCGAACCTGACGGGTACTCGACGTAAGGCGAGTGGTACTGCAGCTGAGAAAAAAAAATTTTTTTTGTAGACTAGATTTTATACCCTCGAAAAATGAATGCGAGCAGTGAGAGAAATGTTTTGGAAAAATTACTATCCAGTCTGGGAGCGGAGCCACTGACTGCATTTAGTCAAAAAATTACTATTCAGTATTATAAAATTTTACTAGAATTGTACTAATATTTACTAGAATTATAGATACACATTACAAAAATTCTAATAAAATTTATAATACAAAATAGTAATTTTTTCACTAAATGCAGTCTGTGGTTCCGTTCTCAGACTGGATAGTAATTTTTATTAGAATATAACAGTATTTTTTCCAAAACGTTTTTTTTTTCAGTGTGAAAATTACATCGCATGAGTTAATATACATTTATTCTACGTGATAAGTCGTTCGCGTGAAGAGAACGGGTTGACTCTAAAACTATTAACGTCTAGATTCTTTTTTTTTTATTATAATATATGAATTAAAGAATAAAAAATTGCCCTGAAAGTGGAACGTACATGACTTAAAACCTTTTTCTACATGTCGTTCGCAAAGATACGACTTTGCGCATGCTTGTTCAAAATCGTATCTTGCACAAGTTGCGTTGAAAAAAAAAAACGGTTTGATACATGTACGGGAAAATGATGTTAAACCTCGCGTGAGGATTGTTGCGAAAAGGTGCTATTATTTTTAAAAAATTAATTTATAATTTTAATCGTTAAATCATTTATCAATAGCTATTTGTGTCTTGACAAGAGGAATTTACGACTTCAAAGCTTTTGTTTTAAAATTTTAAGCGTTAATCTATTTACAATCACTATTTTTCACCTGTAAGTAGAAACTACGACTTTTCAAGTGTTTAATCATTTACAATTACTACTATTTTACGGATTGTTTCTAAAATAAAGATCGACGCCTACATTCTTCTTCGATATTCATCAGAGAATAAAAAATTGCTCTACGAGTAGAACCACGACTTGAAGCATTTGTTTAAAATCTTTTGCGTTAATTAATTTACAATTATTTAAAATGAAAATCAGTTTAATAACGACCTGAATAACACAGCAAAATATAGGAAATAGCGAAGAAAACTTACCAGATTCGACTGAGGAACGGGAGGAGGCGGGTGGGTGTACCGCGGTGCGGGGGCGGCGCGAGCCGGGATGGGCGCTACCGGAGGAGGTCGAGGTTGCGGTTCGTAGGAAGGCTCCTTGGTCTCGTAGTGGCTGTCGTAGGGCCGGCGGATCAGTTGATAGCGCGGCTGCTGAGGTGCCGGTGCTGGCTGATGTAGTCGCGGCGGCTGGTAGTCAGGTGGGTTGTATTGGGCCAGCGGAACGTACTCCGGCTGTGGAGGCGTGGGCGGCGGCTGGGATGGTATGTGGTCACCGCTGGCCTGTATACCATCGTCGAATGAAAAATGATACTTACTAAACAATTTTTTTATTCATGTATTCAAAATAATTAAATTTTTATTTTAATTTTCAAGTAGTTTCACGACTTTTTTAGAAGTTTCACTTTCTTATACGATTGTTGAAAGAAAAAGGATACTTACTTAAACAATTGATTTACGTATTGATTAAAAAATAATTAAATTTTTCTTTTAATTTTCAAGTAGTTTCACGACTTTTTTTAGAAGTTTCACGTTTTTATACGATTGTCGAAAGAAAAAGGATACTTACTAATCAATTGATTTACGTATTGATTAAAAAATAATTAAATTTTTCTTTTAATTTTCAAGTAGTTCAACGATTTTTTAGAAGTTTCGCGTTTTTATACGATCGTCGAAAGAAAAAGGATACTTTACTAGCCTATTTTCTTTATTTATTAAAAATTGATGATTTTTTTTTAATTTTCAAGTAACGGTTCAAGTAGTAATAATGTTTGGTAATTTCTAATTTTTGGAAGGGACTCTTGAGTCCCTGATTAATGTGCCTATACTATCGCCTTAAATTGAACATCCATCCAATATTTACGTAATGCTAACTGCAATTTATAGATCCACGCATTTTTCCACTAATTCTGATATATCCTACTATATATACAACTTTCTCACGCACATTCGAATTTATACCCAGGGTCGCTCGAAAAGTACAATCGCAGCGAAACGAATACAAATAGTTGGCATACTGAGAGTATAGTTCTCCTCTTTCTCGCGAATCTAAAATGTACCATTAGCCCCAACTTAAAATAACGTAATGACGCAAGCGCAGTGAATGTTCAGCTTAGTGATTCCCAGCAGCATTAAGCGCGTAAGTTTTCCATTATCTCAGTTTACGAAATCGCGATCGGCAAAGTGCAGCCTCACACGTGAGAAAATAAGCATCCACACCGTAATTGGTGCGATCCCACCCGCGCGGACTTAATCTACGATTGTCTATCTCCTCTGAAAAAAAAGTCATCGAACTCCAAAAGTCATTACATTAGCATACCGATTCCTTTCTTCTCCCGTAACGATCGGAGGGGCGCAATCGTTGAAATGACGCGTAACAAAGTACCAAAGTGACGCAATTGGCGGAGCGCCGGGTCGTCGACCCGACGCACGCACTCAGCGAGTCGCTCGTCTACTGCAAAGCGCCGATCACAATGCCCAATGGGCGCGAGCGATCGGGCAATCGTCGCGTCGATGAGCCGCGGTGTTCCCGCGTCTTTCCGCCGGGCGGAGGTGCGTAGGGGGTTGCGCAAGCGATATACCTGAAAACCGTTGACGCCCGCGGTGTACGTAACGGTGCGCCTTTGTCCGGTGGGGTCGACGTAGGAGTAAGAGCCTCGGCGATTGCCATACTCGTCGCTCTCCTCTTTGAATTCGACGCCGTCCTCCTGAGAGTACGCCGCGCCGAAGGTCCCGTCGCCCGACAGGTAGCGCGTGTCCTTCAGGATCGCCGCGTTTTGGGAGTCCTGGTGGTACGTCTGGCCGCTCGCCAGCGCTAACGCGCAGGCTAAAATCGTCTGGGGACAATAGAAGGATGATTGGAGTGAGATTTTTGTTGTGTACACATTTTTTAGAAACTTTTTTTGAAATTCGAAGTAAATTGAACGTCGATAGGAGACTAAGAAATTAAAAAATGTAATAATTACTTTATTCTTATGAACTGCACATTTTTAAGAAACTTTTTTTAAAATTGAAGGTAAATTGAACGTCGGCAGGAGACTAAGAAATTAAAAAGTTTAATAATTACTTGGAAGTTATGAATTAGCGTGCACATTTTTTAAAATCGAAGGTAAATTGAACGTCGGCAGGAGACTAAGAAATTAAAAAATTTAATAATTACTTTGAAGTTATGAATAATAATTTAGTATGTACATATTTATTGAATGCAAAGTGTAGAAATAAAATATTAAGATATTAATTTCTTGTTTATTTCTGCATGTTATGAATAATAATTACTTTGGAATGACTACCTATTTATTTTATGAATATATGCGACAATGTAATCAATCGGAGCATAAACGTCACTCAATTCTCAGCATCTTGTCGCTCTACATCCGCATTGAGATAGTGAACCGGTTTCCATTTTAACCGCAAATTATTAAAAAAATTTCGTTTAATCAAATTTGAAAAATAAAAACTTTATTTGGTTGCCTTGGACTAGTTAATTATGAAACAAAAATTTGTTTGCGTTATCGTCTTCCAAACGAGATTAATGAACCTGTTCATTGACTATTTCTCATAGACTATTACATAAAAATAATGAATACAAGAAAGAATTTAAAATCAACATTGGGCAAATAAATTAAAAAGTATCTTGTACTGCTTATTTCAATAGATTTTTATCAATTTTCAGTAGAATCTTTAACGGAATTCCACATCTGCTTTTCTGTAAACTAAAATTTGCTTTGAAAATTTTAATTTTGATAATTTTCAAAGCAGTTTTTATTAAAAGAAAATGCGAATAGTAACATTCAATACATGAAAATGCTAAATGTGTGAATGACTTTTCACGAAACATTTGTCACTATTCACATTTTCAGATTTACCTTCTATAGCTTAATTAGTAAACCGTTAATAAAAGTAGTGGAAAATGCACCACTAATACCTAAATCGTGTTAGTTTTCAGTGAAAATTCACTAATTTAACTTTAGGTAGCAGCGAGTACTTTTTTTAATCTAGTAGATAATACTATTACAAAGCAGTGTAATAACTTCTTTTATTTTTCTTTCAGTGAACAAATACAAACAATCGAATTTATATCGATTCTTAATCAGACGCAACGCAGACGCGCCAACAAAAAGCAAAAAAAAATATAAGAATCGATCGAAGCGCGCAGCGCACAAGAGAAAAACGAAGCCGAAAATGAAAAGGAGCAACGACTTACGAGGTGAGCACTCATCGCGCGAGTCCCGGGGACGTCACACGAGTGGATGAAACAAAACAGTGCGCTGCCGCGGGCCCGAGAGGGGCGTTTTATACGAGGTTGCGAAGGTTCGAGCCCACCTCGCCGCCGCCGCCGTCGCCGACCGACCAACCGACCGGCTACAAGGTGCCTACCTACCCGAGAAATCCCCGGACTTTATTGCCGCATCGCGCGAGAGCGAAACGGCACGTCGCCATTCATGCATGCACACAGACAATATATCCGCCAGCACCACGCCCTGCCGAGCGCTTAGGCCCCCGTGAATTGTACGAGGCGAGCGCGCGCCTCCAAAGGAGTGCGCCTCCCTCGAATTAGACTGCAATTAGAGCCCCTGCATGCGGGAGATTTTTTTTTTGCGGGACCGCGTGAGAAAAATCGCCTCGCGCAAGCTTATGGGATCGCCAATTTTTTTTTATCCGAGTTTGCGGAATTCTTGCGCTTCGGAGCGGCACTTGAGGAGTTGACGAATTGAGGGAGTGCCTTGTATAGGCTTTTTTTTTCTCCGCAGGGTGTCTTGATAATTCAGACGTTTGACGGATTGTACGGGCGTGTACTTAGCGGGTTGCGCGCTGTAAAGTGGCTCGTGGAAAAGTGGCTTGAGATTTTGCACGATTTTTTTTTCTTCGTTGTTGTACCTTTAAATCGGAGTTTTTCGCAGCCAATTTGTAAGCAGAAATCAAGTGTGAGCTGCATAATTACTTTGAACGTAAATATGCGCTGTTTACCTGTTGCTACTTAACACAACTTTTTTTTGTGAAAGAGTATTTTCTGTTATTATGAGAGAAATAATGAAAATGTGTGAGAAATTTGTGTATTTATTGATATAGTCTATATAGATTATATAGAAAAAAACAATTATTCTTCCACCTTCTTCCTAACCACCTTCCCGTTATAACAATAGAAGTGTGAATTAGTTTGCGCATCTTCGAATTGTATAGTATGCTAAAATAAAAATTTTATTTTTACTCTACAATTTTTGGTATACTTAAATTTTTTATGTCGATTCTTGTGGCCTTCTTTCTTTCCCTGTGGTTATACTTTAAATTTGCGCGAAAGCAAAGTTCAATCGATTTAACGCGTTTTTAGTGAAATTAATTGATACGTTATCGAATGTACGTAAAAGCTGACCTCACCCAGAAATGAAATCGAAATGGAGCAATGAAGACATCCGAAAATAATGCAAAGTCAACAAATGTCTCCGAAAAAGAACCTGCATGTATTTCAAGGTAAGGGTTGCTTCGGAATGTTGCTCACCTTTAGCGTCCCTTTCGCCATCGAGTAATTTCGCTTCCTCGTATGGGCTCTCTTAACTTTAATGCGACGCTGTTCAGTTTTTCATGGTTATTTTAAAAGAGGACGCCAGGGAACGAAATTTTTTAAGCGTGAGATCCGAAGTCGATGAAGTGAGAAATATTTTTGAAAAACTTTTATTTGATCATCGATTATAGGTCAAATTACTTAAACTCAATATTTTTAATCGATCGTATTCGAAGAAGTAATCGATTCAATTTTTAAATCTCGACCGTGTTTGTAAAATTAAATTTTAGATTTGGAGAAAAATAAAATTTTAAATAGAGGTATTTTTTGTACTTTTATAAAAAATATTTAGAATCCTCTTTTTTAATAACTATAAATAATTATAATAAAAAAAATTTTTACTTTCAAATATTCTAAAATAAATGTTATTTCAAATTAGAGATTAACGAAATATATTAGCAGCGATTTTACGCATTTATTAAAACTAAATTTTTAATTGTTGTTTATTAAATTATGTATTTAAAAAGTTGTTAATAAGTTAATTTTTTTCAATGCCAGCAGCAAATATAAACGAAGAACTCGATACCTACTGTACCAACAGAAAATAATAATTCCGCGCAAGGATTAGCAAGGATTTCGTTTCAGACGAATTAGAAAGTGCTGAAATACTTTGGAGGATCGATGGTAGAGGGCATGAGTTTCTCATTATCATAAATGTCCAATAAATATTTATTTTATAGCAATGTTTTCTTACCGATTTGTAAAATTACGCTTTTATTGTGAAATTCTAGAATAGCTGCTCAAATTATTAATAAACTCATTCGTAATTACGCTATTTCAAAATTATTTTGAAAATTAATGACTTTTTTTTTGTCAATGCAGATGCAATAATAATAACAGATCTAGAAATTATTTTTAATAAACTAGCATTAACGTTGGAAATGTTGAAATTTAAATTTAGAGCAAAAAATTTAAACACACTTATTTGGAGCGACTTTATGTTTTACTGTCCTAATGAAATATTGCTTTTAATTTAAAATCTTTTCACTAATATTGCCAGTAAACTTTATCTCAAATAATGCATACGTCTATAAAATTGAAATTTAGAATTCCATTAATTGTAGGCATGTAGTATAATATTTTATCTTTCAAAGCAAGCAGATTGCATTATTTTAGTCTTAACATGCTTCTAGAAAGTCTTAAGTCAGGATTAATAAAATTGTACTACATACGAATCGACATTGGAAATAAAAGTTTCTATTTATAACAGTGTATTAAAGAAAAAAGTTCCATTCAAATAATTTGAAATAATTTTTTTTTAAATTTATTAATATTGATATTTTAATTGAATAGGTGGATCAGGGAATAACAATTTGAAATTGATGTTATTACGAAAATATTCACATAGTGTATGTTATACACACTCATTTACGGATTGAATTTTATAATAATATTGCCAGTGTAATAATAAAATAAAGTTGCTTTTCAATTGACCGTAATAAGTAGGCAATATTATAACTATCATATAAAGTTATATAACAAACGTAAACGGGTTTATTTATTAGTACGATCAAAAAAAGTAGGCTATTGCATGAATATTCCTCGTCGTTACATTTATAGCTATTGCGGCATCGATACAGGTACTCTTAAAAACAATGCGTAGTCAAAAATTTAAAGGAAAAATTTAATTACTCGCCATTTTAAAAGCACTCAAAATAAATCTTAAACTTCACTTATTTCAATTTTATTTTACGAATTTCATTGATAATTGAGGGAGTTTCTTGAAAAATTTAGTTCATATATTTCAAAATATTTCAAAATACCTTAATAATCTTTCTAAGAATACAATCAACTTTTATTTTAAAGTAAAATTAGTACAAAATTGCGAATTTTAGATACAGTTGCGGCAATCATTGCCGGGCGGCACTCTCGTTACCATTGAAAAATATATTATTGCAAGGGTAATAAAAGCCAAGTAATAAATTGTACTTATTGTTGTATATAAAATAAAAATTCAATGTAAGCGTTGTCGATATTTTAGTCCTTGAACCTTTTGATTATTCGATGCACCATTCACTTTTGCACATGGCCTTTTGATCAACTCCGAAGATGCGACTTATACCTTCGTTGACCTTTATTATATCTCATGCGTAAGGAGTCTTAAGGCTGTAGTTATAAATATTTTTTTTTATTTTATTTTATATTTATTACATTTACGAGATTACGTTCGAACATATGTAAACTTACTTTTCTTTATGTTCGTGAAAATTTTTGTTATACTTTCGCGAACATTTTTATTTTTATTTTCTTACTTCAAATAAACGTAGGATTACAAAAAAATAATTATTGTTAACTTCATTTCGAAATAAATCGCTTTAAATAAATTTTCATTTTCCATAAAAAAAATTCGCAATTTTCCGTGAATTATTGATCCGGCGAAAGAGGAGAATTTTGAAGGCCTATAAATCGTATAGGAATTGCAAACTAAATTCGCCGAGGAAGAATATTTAATTCTTTCCTTATAGTTACGCGAGCGTATATAATTTTAGCCAAGTTTATATATTTTAGTTGACGCTACTAAAAGTCAAAGGCCTCCTAAATCAAAAAAATCAGTCAGCAGGCCCCTCGAACAAAAACCAACGGAACATCATAAAGCGACTGGGCGCACTTCAACAAGACGTATATTCATGAGCAGCGATGAAACGCGCGTTTCGTCAATGAACCGCAAAAACATAATCACTGCCTAATGGAGGCTCGTAAATGACGAAAATCAATTACAATTCAAAGAATTAGGTCTCTAAAAGTTGATAATGGAGTAGGCCTTCTTTTTTCTTTTTTTTTTTTAATCTTCCCCGCGGAATTCTCACGGGATGATCGAGGCTCGCAGAAACTTTCTTCGTTCGATGGGAGAGACTGGATTCCTCAATTACTAAAATCACGAATCTCACGAAGAAATAATCATCCTTGTCGTCTCAATTTTTTTTGTGCTACGAACGAAGCGGCGGTGCGCGGGAGCGAAAATCTTCTGCGTTAACGAAGTCACGTCAGCGGATGAGAGTAAAATCGATGATCGATGATTCCTGACGTAATGATGTGCTTTAGTTTTTCTCTGCGTTTGAATTGTGTAAGAATGTTTAAATCCGCAATTAAAATATCCGGAAGATGTTGGCTCCGTTCGCGCAGTCAATCATACCATCGAATTTCAGCAAACATTTCAATCTCGCACGATAATTATAATGTTGGGTAATAATAATGTACGATGCATCTTCTGTGGAAAGTCTTGGGAGAGCACTAGATTTTTTTTATGGTGCATTTTTGCCTGCAAAGTGGTTAACGTCTAAACGCATAAACACTGAGTTCACTGGTTTACCGACAATAAAATTACGTATATCACATACTGCCCATGCATTTGATTACACGAAACGTTAACATGTCGAAATTGGTAACAATCACTCGCGGGGAAATTTTATTATTTTCTCGATCGTAAAAACAAATTTTTAGTAACAAGTACCATTGTAAAGGATCGGCAATGATAAAATCAGTAACGCCCAAACATATATACAGGCGTAACGAGGATTTTTTTTTCTCCACTCGCGAACAAAATTAAAGAATAACTCCCCGAGAGCAATTAAATATTAATTTATTTTATTGCGGAAAAATTGATTACCGTATGTTTCGAACTTAAAAGAAACAGAACGGGAGGAGGAAAAAAAAACCACAATCAATTTGGTTATTATCATAGTTTCAGACAATTATAAGAGAATGGTTTTAAAATACGTCGACTAATTTTGTCATTTCACTAAGAACGAAAGATAGATATATTAGACCCCCTCAGTTAATTTACATTCCTCTGCATTAACTTGACTTGTTTTCACGCTTACGAAGCGAGCGAGCAGGACAAGAGTCGGGAAAAAAAATTGGCCATATCTATTCTTATCCTAAAATACCTTGCCTGCAGCCATTTCCAGCGCAAAAACGGGCAAAAAAGCCGCGAAACCCGCGCGCCTCTCCCTCTCCCCGGCCATTGAAGAAAATCGCCGATCCGCGCTCGCGCGCGCGCGCACACACTCAAACCACGCCGGCACCGCCGTTAAAAAAAAAAAAAACCGAGCGGCTATTTTTTTCCCTGGCCCTCATCTCGCGGCGTAGCGGCCGTTCGGCTTCCTGGGATTTTCTAAAGTGCGCTCGCTCGCGGCTGTTACGCCATCAGCGAGCTCTCCCCTACCCCGGCCTCGAGCGCGGAATACCCCGGAGGCTCGCTGGCCGCGCGAAGGAGACGCTCGGCGAGCGAGCCACCGGCGAGCCTCGTTATACCGCGGGGCGAACGACTTTAAAAAGCGGCGGCTACCGAGAGAGCGCTTAGTGCCCAGGGGCCCCCCAATTACACGGGCACCGCTGCCGCCTATATAGAAAACTCCGCGCCGACCCGACGTGCAGATTTCCTCAAACTTGACTCGCGCTGACATCACCCCGGGAGAGCCCGATCGACTGCGCGACCGAGGGATAGACCAGTTGGACGAGGAGTGGATTCTCTATCTCTGTGCTGCCGTCGGGGCAATTGACGCCGATATGAAGTCGATCGTGAGTGCGCTTCGTCGTTCACATTTTATTTCGCCGTTGTAATTGGAATTTCGATTGCTTTTGGTCCGCTGGAATCGAGCAATTCGGCAGTCGGAGATGATCCTTGCATTTTTTTTTGCTTCCATTTTTTTTTTGGAAAGTGTTTTTTTTTTTATTTGTTGTGAGAAACGAGGTGCTGCCTTTGATTTTTTGTCACAAGGGTGTTGAGATTTTTATTTAATTTTTAACATTTTTTATTAGATCATTGCATTTTTTGTTTTGCTTCCTTTTTTTGGAAAGTGTTTTTTTTTTAATTTGTTGTGAGAAACGAGGTGCTGCCTTTGATTTTTTAACAAGGGTGTTGAGATTTTTATTTAATTTTTAACATTTTTTTATTAGGTCCTTGTATTTTTGTTTTGCTTCCTTTTTTTTGGAAAGTGTTTTTTTTTTTAATTTGTTGTGAGAAATGAGGCGCTGCCTTTGATTTTTTGACAAGGGTGTTGAGATTTTTTTTAATTTTTAACACTTTTTATTACATGCCAAATTGAACCCCTTCTTTGTGATCGTGAGACGAGAGGGTGTAGACAAAGATAAAATAGAATGAAATTTCTTCAAGACAGTTTTTTGGAAAACAATTATTAATATTGTTATAAAGCATTGTAAATTTTAAAAGTAGATATTTTTTTAGTCCTTAGCTGTCTACCTTATAAAACAGTTTATTTTCAATTTTTTTCAAAATAACCATTTTACAATAAAGTTCAATGCCACCGCAAAGGATTATGGATTTGCTTTTATGTTGCGATTTAAATAAAACGAAATGAAGTTAGGAAACGGCAGCTATTATTCTGTGTATAGCTTTCCTTTCCCTGAATTTATTTTTAGAGCATCATTAGAATACAGACAATGACTAGTTGCATGCGTAAAATAGAATCTATAAATGTTTTAATATTTAATTAATAAACTATTATTAATTAACAAAGATGAAATAAATTTCATTGAATAATATTTGTGCATAAACGTAAATTAGGATTATTATAAATGCGGGTACATGTTACATAAAATTAATAGACCTGAATTTTATAATTTATAAATTTAAGAATCATAAATGGTTTAACTGCAAATTTAAGTGACTATTGAAACAACGACTGTTAGCTAATTATGAATTTAACAAAGAAGAAACATTTTATTTAAATTTCCATAGTACGAAGTAAAAAAATTTTTGTTCCAGCTCTTTATTACACTTTTGATCGCGGCTTGTTTGGCAGAAGAACAAGTGACTACAACTCCGCGATCATCCGTGAGTGAAACGCAGAGACCAGTCGAATCTGAAGAACAACAGGGTAAAAATCTAATCCAAATTATTAAATGTACATTTTAGACCAATTGGAATACTAAAAAACTTAACAATCAATTCTTTAAAAAAAAATGTAGCCTTTGATAATTCAATTTGAAATTTTCAATTTTTTTACAATCTCCTTTTTAAAAGGCTTCATTTTACCTACATTATTTCTCAAACAAAAAAACAGTGTTTCCTATCATTGAAAAGTCGTTTCGTTCGTATTTTAGAAGAAGAACCCGCAGCGCAACGACCGTCGCGCGCTCCCCAGAGTCTCGCCCAGTACACCAGTACTGACGGTAAAATAGAACGTACTGTAAAATTTTACAACATTTTTTACGCTCAACATTTATTCAAAGCGATTTTTAACGATCATTCGCTCTCACAGCGACCGGAGAGGATGAAAGCGCCCAACAGCGACCGTCCCGCGCGCCGCAGGGGCTGATCCAGTACAGCACCAACGAAGGTAAGAGTTTCTAAAAAAAAAGGAAAAAAAATCGCGTAAACTTTTCTCTTTGCCGTAACAATTTTATCTTCCATTCAGCTACCGAGGAGGAAGAGAGCGTTCCGCAGCGACCGTCGCGCACGCCGCAAGGGCACATTCAGTACAGCGATCCCGATGGTGAGTTTGCGCCCATAAAAACTCGCGCCTGCCTAACAGGCGGATAAATTTAATTACCGGGCTAAATCGATCGCGATCGTATTATTCAGCAGCGGCCGAGTGACGCCGATCGCGCAAGAAAGGCCAATAAATATTTACGGGCTCGTGTAACTTAATTAAGGATGACCGTAATCCAATTCGCGGCAATTAAGACGCGCGTGTATCGCGCACTTTCCATCTATAATGCCGCGCACTTTCAAACGGTACACTTTCTATCTTATCGAGTCCGATCTATCTTCCTATTCGTTTTACAGCATAACGAGCAATAATACGATCGTTTGCACTTTCCTTTCCGATCAACACAATCGGAAGTGTGCGCTTCTTTTTTTTTTTTTTTATTTCATCCGTCGGAACTTTTTCGCAGGCTTGAAAGTCAGCTGGAAGCTTTACGCGCCGTACACGCAGTGGAGGTCGCATTTGGAGGGTCCCCAGCGTGCCCAGAGGGCCGAGCTGGGAACCGTGCAGCCAAGCCTGGCGCCTCATCAGGCTGACCTGAATAAGCCTTCCGCTACTCCTGCTTCCGCCACTGCCGCTTCTCTCGCTAATGAAGAGAAGCCCGCCGTCCAACCTATTCATCATCTGCAGGTAAAATTCAAACGAAGCCATTACTCCGTAATTGAGTGGCTTTATCTAACCACCGCCGAGCGAAAAAATTGCAAGTTGTAAAACTAGAAAAAAGCAAACATGCATTTATTCTCCTGATTCGCGGATTATTTTTACAAATCGCAGGCATTCGTGTGCAATGAGGAACTGAAATTTTATGAATTATATAAATTTTTTGTTTATTTATTTATTGAAATTTAAACTTAAAACTACGCGTTAAAAGGAGAAAAAGTAATTTTAGACTTACATGCTTCTTCATAAACTACTCTCTATATTTCATACAGTGAATGATCACCGTTTTTTAAAATGAATATTTATTACTTCCGTTAGTGAGGATCATGTTACTGCGTTAAAGTGAATATTCGCTGAATGGATAAGTGAAATATCACTATTTAATCGACAATCACTGTTTAATTAAGTGAAAATTTCATTTTTTTATTCAGTGAAAAACAAAATTCACCACTTAAATCAGTAAAATTTTTACTATTTAATCAGTGAACGCGATAATCACTGTTTAAATAGTAAAGAAAATTTCACTGCTCTTTTAAAATCTGTCATTGAAAAATTCACTATTAATAACTGAAGTAGTGAAAAGTTTGATTTTTTAAACAGTGATTAATCACCGAGTATACAGTGAACCTCCATTTTCGCCATTTAAAAAGTGAAATTCCTCTGAGAACTGTTAAGGGTGCGAATGAAATATAGAGTAGACGCAATTTATAATAATTTATCATTTGCGCCGTAGGTTCAGTACAAGCCGTACTCCATGGTACCCACGCACATCAAGCAACTGATTCTGGAGATGTACGAGCCCCAAGGAGTGTACGTGGACCCAGCGGTGTACATTTACCGCGCTCATTCGGAGCAGCAGGAGGAACCGAAGCAGGAAGCTGCCTCCGAGCAGCAGGAGTCAGCCCAGGCTGCCCCCGAGCTCCAGTACAACGCCGCTCAACCTCAGCCCAGATTCGAGCACATCCCCAAGTACCAGACGAAATACCAACCCCTGGCCAAGAAGGTCGGCTTCATCCAGTACAAGGACGAGCAGCCGACGGCCGAATCCGCGGCCAGCCCTCAGTATGGATCCGTCCCCGAGAGGCAGCAACCCTCCGCCGAGGAGGAGCACGCCCAGCAACAGCAACAGCAACAGCAACAGTACCAGTACCAGTACCCTCAGCTGCAGCAGTACAGCGGCTACGGCGACAACATGCCCAAGGCCATCCACCAGTTGCTCAACCTCCAGGCTCAGACGCCGTACCACGTGATCGCCAATAGGATCTACTACAAGCCCAAGAGCCTCTTCGTGCCCAAACCTCTGAGCGACGAGACTAAGGGTATCTACAAGTACCGCACTAAGGTTTACTACATCAAGGACACCGAGGAGGCCGAGCAGGAGAATAAGGAGCGACCGGAGCGGGAGGAACCAAAGGAAGAGCAGGCACAGGAAGAATAGGAAATTTATTATATTTTTTTTTTAAATAATCAATTTTTTTTTATCCCATGAGTTTGTAGGATCGCGATGGAGGTGAGGAAGATATCGATGTGATTGACGGGATTTTCTGGTCTAGGGGAAAATCGCCAGTTATTTTGAGCACGTTGTTATCTTCAAACTGTAAATGAATAATACTAAAAGAATTTGTAATAATATTTTATTGTGTATTATGGTGCCAAAAGAAAAAATGTATACGGTGTACTAATTTTTATATTTTCTTACACTATGAAGAGTTTGCGCCAGTAAATGATGGAAGACATACGCATGTGTAACCATTTATTAATTTAAACAAAAATAATAATAATAATAAAAAAATAAATAACTTGACGTGTATACTTTCGAAAACGCTGTAAAATAAAGTGTATACCATCCTTTATTGCAGATGTGTACTAATACGTAACTTTTATAATTGTTAACTTGACCATTTATTGGTGCGATAAAATATAATAATGAAAGAACAGTTTTGTAAGAAATGAAAAAAAAAAAGATGTAAATGATAAAATATAAAAGACAAGTACATAAAGTATGAAAATTTGTAGTTTCTTTGAAAGTATATAAGGATACACTCCAGTCCCGCAATTTGACGTATAAACGATAAGATCTTTGATTGCGAGAAAAATAGAGAAAGAGAGAGAGATAGAAAAAAAAGTTGGAAAATTACGGCGCAATTTCACTTTTTCTGAGTAAATCCGACACTTAGTATGCTGAATCACGACGGCGATCGAAAAAAGAAAAAATGAGCATTTCTCCGGATCAGGAAGGAAGAAGGAAGAATCGACGATCCACTTTCGTGGCCTTCACGCCTTGGTAATTACCGCGCGCCTGCAGATCATTCACCGACGCCGCGCTTTATATACTTTCGTTTTTACAGTGTGAGCGCCGGTGATTGTGGCGCGCTCAAAAGCGCGCGTAATAAAGCAAAACGCTTTGCGTGCTTCAAAAATTAACCAAGGGAATACCGGAAGTTCATTAAAATCCAAGCCATAGATAGTAAATTAGGATCGTTGGCCGAAAATAATTTTCACTAATTTATGTAATAATTTTTTTTGCAGAAAAATTTTGCACACGGAAAATGCCGACCATCGATTCCTTCAAATCAGGATATGCAAATTTTTCGTCGTTTATTTTTAAGCACCGCGGACGTAATATTCGAGCGAAAAAAGTGTATGCGTATTAACATCCTTGAGTGTATAGTAAACAATATAATGTCTATGTCCGTGTATGAATTATTATATTTTGTTGCTAAAAGAAAATTCTATTAAAGGTCCATAATTGAGTTTTCAATGGTCAATAGTCATTGTGTATGCATATCTTTCAGCCGAGCTGAAAAAATATAAAGTGTGAAAAAATCACTCTCACTGGCGCATTTCTAACCACGAATTAGAAAGCCAAGCATAACAAAAAAATGAAAAATCTACAAAGTAATTGACTGTGAACGTCGGAATTTTTTTCACTTTGTCAGGAAAATTATTATAATTTCCGCAAATCAAATATTCGCTATTACTTCGTACTCCGGAGTCATTAAGATATTATACAGGAACAAATCACGTGGCATTACCATTAACGTTTAATTAATAACTATAAATTTTTATAAAATTCGATTTTTTAATGCAGATTATTACTATAAAAAAAAAATTTTATTTTTTTGCTTTCGTACTTTTTATATATTAATAGTCGATAATTCAGAATAGTGATTATTTTAAACTATAGCGAATAAGAAGACAATAAATAAATACTCGAAACGACCGATCAAATATAATCACTTAGACTTTTCCAAGTAGTTTCTATACTTACTCCGCAAAAACGAAACTGTAAAGTATCAAACAAAACGTCCACGTCGATCGGCCTCATGATTAATTGGTTAATCAAGTAATTTTTTCTCATAACAGAAACGTGCATCAGATCTTTTATTTATTTATTTTTTTTATACACGAATATATAATAATCGTTAATTCAGTGATAATTTTAAACAATTGCGAATAAGAAGAAACTAAACAAATAATCGAAACGTCCTATTAAATATGATTATTTGGACTTTTTCGAGTAGTTTCTATCCTACTCCGCAAAAAACGACCAACCAACGTTCTCATCGATCGGCCGCATAATTAATCGGTTAATCGAGTAACTTTCTTTTACAACGGAAAGATGCAGATCTTGAATTTACTTTTGATATATTAATAGCTGTTGATTCATGTGATTATTTTAAACAATTGCAAATACAAGAATTAGATTATAAAAATTAATCGAAAACGATTTATAAAATCTAATCATCTGTACTTTTCCAAGTAGTTTTATACTCTACTTCGTAAAAGCGAAACTGGTAAACGCCGAAAAAAAATTAATCGAGCAACTTTTTCTCACAGCGGAAAGCTGCTCTCAGAGAGGATTCTTTTAATAACTTTAATAGTCATTAATGTCATAATCAGTGATTATTCTAAAATAATTATTGCAAATACAAGAATTAGAAAATAAATAATTAATCGAACGATTTATTAAATCTAATCATCTGTACTTTTACAAGTACGTTTCTATACTCTACTTCGTAAAAGCGACACTATAAACGACCAGACAAAACGTCCACATCGACCGGCCACATAATTAATCGGTTAATCGAGTATCTTTTTCTCACAGCGGAAAAGCTTCAGATCGTTAAATTACTTTTGATATATTAACAGTCGTTAATTCAGTGATTATTCTAAACTAATTATTGCAATATAAGAATTAGACAATAAATAATTACTCGAAACGACCTATAAAATTTAATCATATGCACTTCTCCAAGTAGTTTCGATACTCTACTCCGCAAAAGCGAAACTATAAACGACCAAAGAAAACATCCACACCGATCGGCCGCATAATTAATCGGTTAATCGAGTATCTTTTTCTCACAGCGGAAAGCTGCATCGGATCGTTAAATCGGATAAGCGGAAAGCGATCTCGAGTCCCGGCGCGCTCTGAAATCGCGATTCGCGCGGAGAACGTGATACGTAGGTATAGACTCCGGGGCGCGGTGACTCCCGCGGGCGTCGCGGGAGAGGTGGCCGCCTCGCGGCTCGCCGTTCGCCGCTCGCCGGCGAGCCCACGACGGCGGCGGCGGCGGCGGCACATCCCCTCGCTCTCTCACGCACGCGGCCTATAAAGTTGTTCCGTGGGACGCGCGCCCGCTTCAGAATCGCTCCACCCTCGACGACACTCGCTGCCCGTCGTCCACACGACGCTCACCGGCTTATCCATGGCGAAAATACAGGTAATATCGTAAGGCCCCGCCGATCGCGAGCGAGACGGACGCGCGACCTTAGCGACGCGACCGCCTCCGGCTGTTTTTTCCGTTCAATACCCGAGGAGTATTTAGCAGGCGCGCAGGATATATATATAATTTTTTTTTTTTGCTTTTCGTTCGGCTGTGGGGAACAGCGACAACGGTGTATAATTTTGTCGCTCGTTAAACGTACCCGGAAAATGCATCGGCACGGAGATAAAAATATCCGCGACTCGGAGTTTTCGAGTGTCGCAAACGGTTTCCGGCTCGAAAATCAACGGCGGTTTTCTCGCGAACGGCGGCCGATTTGCACCGCCTCGCCACCCGTTGCGAAAATCTTGCAAGTGCGCGAGCGCAGCGTAAACTGCTCGAGGGGCTGACTCGAGGATTGTTCGCGCCTTTTGAATGGTTTTTAATGAGCGTTCGCGTTGAAAAAAAAAATATTGAAAAAGGTCGATTTTTATGACGTTGGGTTGAATCGCTCTTGACGTGATCGGTCGGAATTCTGAAATTTCGCGGGGATAGGCTATGAAATGTTTTATAATGTTTTAATTTTCGATTATAAGTGAAAATGATTGGATCGATCGAAGCGATTAACGCGGATTACGCGTGGCTATATATGTATAGTTTTAATTTTTTAATAATAAAGAACAATGTAATTTTTAATTATTATATAAATCGAAATGATCTAATGGATCAAAATTTAGTAGGAGGAATAGAACAAAAATTAAGTAGTTTTTAATTTTAAATTATAAATAGAAATGATTCAATATATTAACATTTAGCCAGGGTTATATATATACCGACAGGATATAAACTTTTAATTTTTAATTTATATATAAACAAAAGGATTTAATCGATAAAACATGAGAAATATCAATGCATAATTATAAATAAAACTAATTGAATCTATACATCAATATATATAATTATAAAACATCAACACTCGTGTTCTTTTTAATCGTGCATTAAATTTGAATTATATTTTTGCTATAGGTCATAAAATGCACTACAGCTAATAAAAACGATAAGAATTTGTCACGAATAAAGTTTAATTATAACACCAAAACGTGTTTCTTACATTTTCAATTAGATTCAAACTAGTTAACAGTTATTTAATAGTCACGTAACAATGACCATTTAAAAAATATATTTGCACACCAGCCCGGCAGAAATATTTATCGCCGCAATTTTGTCGTTCAACGAGTTCCTAAAAAGTAAATCACCAACGTAACTTTCAGGTATTCCGAATTAACATAATGTCTAATTGCGCAAAAGTCGGAATTGCGCAATTGCTTAAACAAAAAAGCAATAATTCAACAAAAAATATTTTCGCTTTTTCCCGATCGCCAAATTTCTCGCTGAAAAAAATAACAAACTGGCCAATCACAACCGCGTCCCGCCGATTGCAGAAAAGCTTAATAACTTTCCGGCAAATTGCGCTATTGGGCATAATGCGGAAACGATTAAAAATTTACGGTGAACCGGGCAAAGTTTTATAGGACACTTATGTGCTCGAGCACTTTCTCGTTAGTTCTTGCGACGAGTCTCGATGTGCCGAAAACTCTGTAAGTGTTACGTTTGACGACATGCGATTAGATTTTATGGACCAGTTGGAGGGTCGTTTATGGGTAGGAAAAAAAAGAGGCACAACGCGTTGGGAGCTCGGTTGATTTTTCCATCTTTTAAAGTTGCGTCAGACGCCGGGTCAGCCATAGTTACCGATGGCTGTACGAGCGACTTTTCTCTCCGCCACATTTTTTTTCTAACGAGGTGAAGACAAACATATAAAACTCGAAAATCAATAGAGTCTCTCGATTTCTGTTCATTAAATTTTAACGGCGATGAGTTTTCGTTAAAACTTTTTTCAATAGTTTCTCTAATAGATTTGAATATTTTTTTTTTTTTTTTGTGAAATCAATTGAGAAGTAAATGGTTTTACTTTAATAAAATTAATTAAGTGAGCTTGTTTATCTCTTCGATCTTTCATTCAATGCGGTTAAGCAATAAATTGTACGGGATTAATGTAAAAATTTTAAGACAGCCGCAAGCTAAATTATCCAAGTATAATAACAGAATTGTGTGAATATTTTGCAATCGTAGTCGCGGTGTACAAAAAGAAAGAAGAATAAAGTAGAAATTTCGCAGATAATAAATTGAGTATCTTAATCTATCGTATACTAATTTTCAATTTAAAACTTGAAATTAATTTATCAACTTACATCAGCGGTTTCAAGTTTACTTGTGATTCGTGTACGACTGACAAATCTTCTAAAAAATATCAAAGTATCAATGTTAAATCTAATAACTTTATGAATGAAACATTAGACCAAGATTACGTAAAATCGCCGCACCAAAACTCGATTCGGGAAGTCTAACGCAATCTGAGGGAGCGATCATTGAGTTCGCGAATCCCATTATTGCCTACAAATTTCAAGTTTCCTCGAATTGTGTAAGACAACGCATTGAAATCACAATTTCGCGAATTCAATTTTTTATACTCAGATTTGTTGTCCGAGTTTCTACAAGACAATTACTACAAATAACTTTTCGATACAAATTTCCAGTACTTGCTACAGAATTTTTTTTTCAAAAAATCCATCGCATCATTCTTCTATAGAATTTTTTTTTCAAAAAACCCATCGGATCGTTCTTCTATACAATTATTTTTCAAACAGTTGATCGGATCGTTCTTCAATAGATTTTTTTTTTCAAAAAATCGTTCGGATCGTTTTTCTGTAGAAATTTTTTCAAAAAATCGATCGAATCATTCTTCTGTAGAATTTTTTCAAATATCGATCGCATCCTTCTACAGAATATTTTCAAAAAATCGATCGAATCATTCTTCAACAAAATATTTTCAAATATCGACCGGAGAGTTATTCTACAGAATATTTTCAAAAAAATTTAATGGAATCTTTTTCTCGCGAATATTTCTAAGAGTAGATGAAAAAAAAAAAAAAGAAATAGCTACAAACGAGGAAGAAGGAAATGCCAGAAAAAAAGGATACCCTGAATAGCAGTCGCGTTTGGCACGTAGCTCGATACCTGAATCCAGGTATAGGCTGTCGACGTGCGGGTTACTCGAATAGCAATCCTAATGCATCGGTCGCGAGTCAACTTTCTATTTCAGCCTCTCCAGCCTCTCCCGCCGCGTACTCGCAGAGGCGCCCGCTAATCGGCCCGCCACGCCGCGAGAGCAGCCGATATTTATGGTCGATGCACGGGGATAATGAAAGTCCGTGGATAGGCGATAACAATGATAAATCGGCGGCTGGAGTCGGGAGGCGCGGGAGGGGAAATCATCTCTCGTTTTCTCGCGCGAGATGCTTCCCCCCCTTCGCCCCCCTCGACGGCGGGATAACGTACGATTTAACTTTCACCTGCTTGTACTTTGTAAAGTAGAGAAAAGCGACGCGCAAGCTTTTACGGCGTTTTTATGCGGGCATTTTTTTTATCGTTTGTTTGAGGAGACGTGGGAATGCATTTCATGCGCGATGCCTTTGATGAGCGCAATTTTCTTTACTGACCGGCGTTCTGAAACGAAATTGCTGTTTGTTTGAGGATTTATTTTTCTTTTCTAAATTTTGTATTTTATCCGCTGTTTACACTAGGTCGGCATTCTTTTATATCTTCCTTGTTAGTTTAAGTAACTCTGTAATCGCTACCGGTGTGATATAATTTTTTTTTTTATTTTATTCTAGATTGTTCGTAAAGACTAGAAATTATTTATGAAGTCTAGTTTTATTTAATCTATATCTTAATTATTTAAATATTTAAACATTTTTTTTTTAATTTAATTCTATAAAGGATGCGCGAAGAGAAAATTTCGAGTAAAGATTATTATAGTTCTTGGTAACGCAGGGACAGACTTGATAGATAAGAAATTTTACTCAATTTTGCCTAACTTACAGTAAGCATTTTACTATACTTTCTAGTAAAGTTTTTAATACTTTGATTATTAATAAAAAAAAGGGTAATAAAAAAATAGAGTAAGGTATTAATAAAAAAAGAAAGAGGTCCTTTTTTTTTTAAATCAAGATACTGAGATACTTGAAGAGAATGTCGTGTGCATGTTTATTTATTTATTCAACATCGTAAAAATGTGCATAACTAAAACAGCTGCAAAAATTTCTTTACAGATAATTATTCTAACCCTCCTGCCGTTCTGCTTCGGCCAGTTCTCCATTCAAGGGCCGAGCGATGGAAACAGACGGGCCCAGGGCCTCAAGTACAGCTCCGACAAGGGGGTCGAGTACACCGATCAAGCCGGTAATTGCTCCGCTCGATTTTTGCCATCGCCACCCCGGCGACACCGATCGGCGCACGCGCGCACTTTCCCGCGCTCCTCAATTCGCCGGCGAAGAGAGAGAGAAAGAAAAAATAAATAAAATCACACAAGCATCCAATTAGAATATTTGCTGAGCTATACTTTAACGAGGGAGAATTTCGAAACGCGGGGCTTTACGAGCCGCGCGACTTCACGCACTTTCAGCCGAAGGAAGGCAATAATAATCTCTAAATTGAATGCCACTCGCGCTATGCCGTCGAGTTTTAAGTCTACCCGCGGAATTTTTCCAGGGGAATTATATTCAATGTGCCTTGGCGTTAAGGTGGCCATTTAATCTCGATAGCAATATTTTCTTTAATGGGAGGGTACATTTGCCAATCGATTTAATGATCGCCGTTGAAATTTATTTGCGCTTGTCCTTCTTTGTTGGATGCTTTCGAATTGTTTCTGTAAGTCATTCTGCTGACGTTGTGTTTCAAAAGATTTACCTACTTCAAAATTTATTAATATAGATTCAACTGAAAGAATACTATTTTAAGATTATTAACTAACAGAATTATAGCAAATAAAATTTATTATTGATAAATAATATGTGAAAATGAATTGATAGAAGTAGGAAAAGGAGTTTTTTAACATTTATTTTTAATCTTTTCAGCTTCGTTGAGAACGGATGGTTTTTCAATCACTGGAGCCAGCGATGGTAACAGCAACTTCCAGATCCAAGGGGCTTCGGATGGAAATTCCGACTTCCAAATTCAAGGCGCCACTGACGGAAACTCCCAGTTCCAGATTCACGGCCCCACTGACGGAGGCAGTCAGGCCTACCTTCAGAATTACGATCAAAGCCAAAACAACCAAAACAGCCAAAACGGAAGATCCATTGAATACAGAGATCCCAGCGGTTAGTTCATAAGAAATCTCAACGTTAAGAAGTAAAACATAAATAAATTGATAACATTTTACGTTCCTCAATAAATCTTGGTTTACTTCAAAATGCATTACTTTTCTATGCAACCTCTGTCTATCGCTTTTATCTCTGAATACATTTTTCAACAACTACATTTTAACTTCGTATCCTAGAGTTCTATATGTTGCATAACATTCGTTAAAAAATGGAAAAAAAAATTAATGTAGTAGTATTTTTTTTTATTTTTTTTTGAAAAACAAGAAAAAATATAAAAAAAATACTACTACATTAAATTTTTTTTTATTTAAAAAAAAAATGAAAAAAAAGGAATAATACATGAATATTGATGTGAACAGGCCAACGAGTGAATTGGCGATCGTACAACCGAGGTACCACCAAAGCCACAGCGCAATACCAGGAGCCAGCGCCAGCGCCAGCGCCGCAGCCCGTTCAGCGTCGTCCGACGCACAGGCGAGCTCAACCTCAGGCGGCGCAGCCCAAGCAGCAGCCGCGCTACCAGCAGCAGGCTCCAGTGGCCAACATCAATTACAACCCCATTGAAAAGGCACCTCCGTCCATTCAAGAAATACTTCAGTTCCAGGCTCAAATACCATATGTCAACATTATCCCCGAGCACCTAAGGTATGCCGCTCATTATTTTTTCCTTTTAACAAGCGCTCACTCCACTTCGAGCCTCTGTGACGGATAATTATCGATACAATGGTACGGTAGAGGTAGGAGTAATTTTAATTTGACTTGGGGAATACTTATTTTACTTCGCGTAATTTACGAAATTGCTTTACATCTGCATTTTTTTTTACAGTAGCGTAACTTGTTTTTGTAAATCTACAATGGCAGAAATGTTTATTGTAATGAATTTAATTGAAGTGCTCTGTAACGTTAAGCTAACGAAAATTTGTTTAAATTAGTGGAAATTTCTTGTGCGCGGATTACTAAATGTTAAAATTGCTCCTTGTACAGTCATGAATTTTTACAAGCTTGAATTAAGCTTGAATTAAATTTTCACTAAACACTCATAAAATTTCTCCGTACGTGTTAGTGTATTATTTTATTAAAAATGAATAAGAAAATTTCTGCTAGTACACTAAAAAAAAAAAAATAATCAGTAACTTCTAATTTTTACACAGTATAGATTTAACCGTTAAATGGGAGTAATTTAACGGTTTTAATTTAGCTTTATGAACTTTCAGTAGAATCTACTTTAAAGAACTACAAAATCTACTTTTTTTATAGAGTACGATCTACTTTAATCTGCTTTACAGAAATACCAAGTAGACTTTTCTATAGAGTAAGATCTACTTTAATCTGCTTTAAAGAACTACCAAATGTACTTTTCTGTAGAGTAAGATCAACTTTAAGAAATGTTAATTAATTTTACTGATTTTGCAAAGCAGTTTTTACTTTTCTTAGTTCATCAGACATTACAGTAAGAATTACTTTTTGCTCTTTGGCTGTATACATACTGTGGAAACTGCATTTCAGAGTGGACACGTTGTCGGCCGCTCACGAGCAGGCGAAGAAATTCGCGGAGGAGTACCCGAAGCAGGTGCTTGCCCAGCAGCCCCAGCAGCTGGTCATCGAGGAAGCCCCTCGCAACCAGTACCGACCTAGACCCCGACCAGCTCATCATCAGCAACAGCAGCAGCAACAACCCCGCGGCCACGCCCGCGAACGTCGCCAGGTCCCCGAATACGAAGCCTACGAGGCCTCCCAGCAAGCATACGCCCGCCACCGCGCCCAGCAACAACGTCGCCAGGCTCCCCAGTACAGCGCCCAGTACAACGCCCAGCCGCAGCAGCCCCAGCAGCAGCAACAGCCCGACCCCAGGAACTACCGCAGGGTCCAGCCCACCCCCGAACCAGCCCCCCGCTACAACACCAACGTGCCCCAGCAGATCCAGCAGCTCCTTCATTACCAGGCGCAGATCCCCTATGACATCATCGCCAACCAGATAAATTACAGGCCCGACAAGCCTTACGTGCCCGAACCCGCGCAGCCCAGGCAGCAGCAACCGCCGCAACAGGCGACCCAACCAGCGCCCGCTTATCAGCAGTACCAAGGCCAGGGTCAAGGCGCCGCTTACGCGCCGCCGCAGCCGCAGTATGGTAATCAGTACCAGGGGACGCGGCCGGTCGACGAACCCCAGTACAACTGATTCCAGCCCTCGATTTTTCTTACTTTCTTTTTCAATGATTTACGCTAGGCACTTTGGTTCTATTAATCGAAACGGTCTCTGGCCTTTCTCTGCGTGTAGAGTTCGCTCGGCGAGATCGGGTGGAGCGTTGATATATGCGGTCCAAATTACGCGAGGCTGTTTCGATTATTTCGGCTTCGGTGAACTTTCTTTCGATCGCGCTATAAAGACACGAGTTGAAATTTTATGAATTGGCGCACGGTAAAATCAGAACTTTACTTCGGTTGTATACCGAGCGGTTAACACGATGGCTGGTGCATATTTCACTGCAAATTAAATGCTTGGATAAAGCAATGAGAGGAGAAAAAAATTCGTTTGCGTACGGTAAAAAAAAGTAAAAAGAGTAATAATTGCGGTCGTAACGTTTTATACTGCAAATTAAAACGCATAATTCACTTTCGTTCCAATAGCGCCGCGAATTTTCACCGTTTTAACCGAATAAACGAACAATAAAACAGAGCATACCGATCCGCGCGGTATAATTAGATTGAATAAGATTTCGAATTTCTCGAAGCGGCCGAGAGCAATGCACTTGCAAATCGCCGCATTTCCATCGGGTTTTATTTTTTGAAAATCGCCGAAAGAAAATCTAGTGAAAGTTGCTCGCCTCCCCTCTCGATTTTGCGCGCGCTCGCGCATGCTCCGTAGGTGAATGATATAATTAATCGGACTAATTGAGTCAGTAGATAGTATCGTTTCTCTTTTCACCCCGCACCAAGTAACATTCTATATCCTATATCGATTTCGTCGAGAAAGTTGCTGCACTTCGTCCAGCCGCGTAGTCCAGGATATGCGGCGCATGCGCGTTGTCACGCCCGGCGGCTCGAGTGCGCGCTTCGCGTATACTGCACGGAGAAACCGTTCGCCGGAAACTGTTATAAATTTGCATGAAAACAAAAGAAACCCCGACAGAAAGTTGGCCCCCTTTGGTTTTTTTTATTTCGCATCTTGCGAGCGAGCAGCTCGGCCTAATGTTTCGCGGTAAACTTTACTATGGATTCGCTTAAATATTCATGCGGAGGAATTTTCCGAATTTCAATTTCAGATTCGAGGGTGTACCGTAAATTCTGTTTTTAACAGCGTAACGACAAGTTTTTCGCCAATTTTTTTTTTTATACAAAGTATTACAAGGAAAAAGTGATATAAGATTAAAGCGTGTAAATGGATTAATGTGTGGTTCACGAATACCTGGATTCATACTTGTAATTTGGCCAGGATTTTAATTGAAAATTCATTATTGTATCGTTAATTTAAGGAATTTACCGAATAAATGCTGTAAATGTATGTATTTTTTTATTTGTATGAAGAGATTTTAATAAAAACACTTTTTTTTATTATATACAAAAAAAAACTTTTACGAAGTGTGATAATTAATTTTAACTACTTTCTCCCCGTCCCCTGCGTAGGATTTTCCTATACAGCGAGCAGAACTTTTAAACTTCCTTACATAAAATTATGACACGGTTTGCGAAATTCCACATCGTTATTGCATCATTGACCAGTCCTCGCATTCCGGGCTAAAAGGCCCGGTATTTTCCTAATTTTAACGAACAACTTTACCGCCGATTCCGCTCGAAATCGGCGTCAGGAAAAATTAGGTCGGATCGCCGAGCGTTTCGCGTCTCTATAAATTGCCCCACCGATCGCGCGAAACGCGGAAGGACTCTTCCCTACACACACACACACGTACACAAACCCCAGCCATTCTTCCCGTAAAAGCGATCGGTTGGCGGTTCTTACGTGATCGGTTCGATGCACGCATTCTCGAGCTCTCTACAGCATTATATATAGTGGAGCGGAGCGGGGGCATCGGGAGCCAACCAGATGTCGCGAATAGCCGCCGATCACAATGCGCACTGGTGAAAAGGTCGACGACCTTTCGACGGCCTAATTACCGCGAGCACTCGAGCGCCGAGGAGTTTCCTTTTCTCTTTTCATTGCAGGGGCCGCGGGATCGCCTCTCCATGTGAAAAAGGTACAGGAGCCTGCGGCTCGTGCTCTCGAGTCGGTGACGTGCGGCGCAATGTTAATTTAGTCATTATCGCCGGATGTCGGGTCTGATTGAAATCAAATAGGAAGAATCGCGAGGCACGGATTTTCGGCTAATTACATTTTCACTCGAGCATTTCTATTTTCCGGGTAGCGCGAAGGATTACTTTACAGGGAATTATAATTTCACTGTGGTGCTTGCTGAAACTATAAGTAATTTTCGAAGATTTTTTATTAGAAGTACGATCAACATTTTTTTGTGTAAATATTATCTTATTGGAATTAATAGAATTTTTTGAAAAACAAATGCTAAGCGATTAGTTTGAAGTATTACTTGCTGAAATTGAATAATTGTTGAAACCGTAAATATCCCGTGAAACTATAAATAATTGCATGAATTGTAAATAATTGTTGAAACCATGAATAATTGTTAGGCCAATAAATCTCGTATCTATAAATCTCGTTGAAACAATGAATAATTGTTAAAGAATGCTTTTTTTTTATACACAATTTACGGTTTTCCAATGAAAATTTGTAATGCTCATTAAGTGCACGTATAATCGTGTTAAAGCGGCATTACGGCGCCTGTAATGGGGGTATTGCGTCAAAGCGAGCGCGTGCAATGTATTTATGACCGCACGAAATTTATTTACTTTATAAGAAAAATGGCGAGTAAAAATTGTAATTGTTACAACAGCGTCTAATTAAAGTCGCAAGAATGAGCGTTTAATAACGCGAGATAAAATTTTATTAAAACAACCGAGCGGGACTTTTAAAAACCAATAACCGAACATCTCGTAAATCCTTTGGCCGTACCTCCCCGATAAATCTTCAAATGCGCCGCGATAATTGCCACGTAAAAACGGCGCTGTTGGTTTTTTCCCCCCACCCTCCAGCAGCTTTATGCGCGTTTGCCCAAATTCGCTCGGGCGAACGCTAAAGTAGCGACGGCGATCGATTAGCGCACTCGTAAAAGGTAAAAGATAAATTCGCAGGCAAGAAACGGCGCGTACGTATGCGAGGACTCGGGGATTGCGGCCGCCCCGCTCTCTCGGCCCGGTCCGCGTCCATTTTTTACGAACCCGATCACTTCCTGGGCTCGGTCGCGGCGGCCACGGCGGCGCGTACCATCGTTACGTGATACGCGCTTACGGCCGTGGGGTAAGGCGCGGAAAAAATGACGGAGCAGGCGAAGCGTGAAAGCGCAATTGGCGGTGGCGGAGGCATCGGGGCGCCCCGCCGCCCGGCCCACCGAGCCCATATAGAAGTGCCGAGGCTCACGGCGGCCAGTTTCTTCGGGATCCCTCCGAAATCGAAATCGCACGCTCACGCATCGCGCGCAACACTATGCGCTACCTCGTAAGTGACTCGCGTCCACGGTCCATTGTTTTTGTCGGTTGCAAGCTTTTTTTTCCGAGGATTTCGCATTTTCTTATTCTAAAAGAACGTAGAGGAGTGCTTCGATTTATTTATCACTTTTACTGACGAATTTTTTTTTTTACTAATATTCAGTGTTAAAAGCTTTGGGTAAATCATGGCGTTGCATACTGCGGGCAGTAAAAATTTTTATTTGCAGCAGTTAAGATAAACGTAGATTTGGCTAAAATCTGATTTTTTAGTACGTTCTCTGTGTTCTTTCTGATTCTAAAAGAACGTAGAGGAGTGCTTCGATTATTATTTTTATCACTTTTACTGACGAATTTTTTTTTTACTAATATTCAGTGTTAAAAGCTTTGGGTAAATCATGGCGTTGCATACTGCGGGCAGTAAAAATTTTTATTTGCAGCTGTTAAGATAAACGTAGATTTGGTTAAAATCTAATTTTTCAGTACGTTATTTTCTGTGTTCTAAAGTCTTTTTTCTTCGTAAATGCCTTGACGGTTATTTTAGAATAATGAAAGATTTAGATAAAACATTTATTTTTATAAGACACTCCGTTGACAGATAATAAAAATGGGCATTTAAACATTCCTATAATTTGAAAGTAGTTAACCCTGACATTATGCCTGTGAGTACTGCGTTTTGCATAACTGATAAAATTTTTAATGAAAACGGGTTTGATTTTGACGAATACGGCAAATTTTCATTTTGCACACTAATACCACTTAATAACAATCGTTCGGGATAATCTAATAAAAATTTATAATGCAAGTGATTACTTTCTTGGTTCGCAGATTGTGGTATGCTTTCTGTTCTCCACGTGTACGGGCGAAAGCTTGTACCGGGGCATACCTGGTAAGTTCCCGTTATTATAACACTTTACTTTTATTAAAATTAGGATCATAAATAAAATAATGATATTTTATTAAAATCTCTGTATTATAATTTAACACACTTCAACGATCTATAAAAAAATTATAATTTATGACTACTTTATGCTATGGTTGAATAATTCAGTGAATCAAGCGTGTTATTAATTTAAAAATCAATAATAATTATTTATCGCGATTTATATACGACGATGTAGATATGCAATTCGCGGTTCTGAAAGATTGTTATAGACCGGAAGTATTATTTATTTTTTTTTTCAAATATAATTTAATCCTATCTTTCTTTTAAAAATGATTTGCATTAGATCATGTCCGGATAAGGAGACAACACCAGCAGCAACAAATTCCATACAATCGGGCTCCGGCTCAGATAAAACAGCTCCTCGCTCTCCAGCAGGCCAGAGAGCCTCTGGTGCACATTCCCGTCCACAATTCTCCATCTTTGCAGAACATCGCTGGAGGTCAGCATCTCCAGCAGGGACCCCCAGCTCAACCCCAAGTGGCTCCCCCACAACAAAATTACAACCCTAAGGTAAGAATCCTACAAAATTTGCTGGGAAATTTAGTATTTATTACCCAGATGATGCTAAATTTCATTTTATCTCCTAAATTTTCGACAGGCTTAACAAACAATTTGTTTACGCCCTCCGGGCGAAATGTTTTTCACCTCGGCTTCGCCTCGGGAGACAATTTACATCCGATTTGCGCCGTTCTTTACTTTTACTCCTTAAGTGCATAATCCACTATTTCAACCTTTTAATTAAAACGATCATAAAACATTGTTTAACAGAATTTTTATTTTTCTCGCCTCTTTTCCGCTGCACTTTTACACTTACACTTTTTCTTTTTCGACTTTAGGTATAAAAAAAAAAAAAATTCCGTGATATTTGTTGTCGCCTTAGGTGCAGTACGGTCAAGCGCCGCAGCAGCCGACTTACAAGGGCATCTCGCCAGCGGGCCCAGCACCACCCCAGCCTGCGGCACCCCAGAACTACCAGCCACAGTACAAGGCGCAGTACAATCCGGCGCCCCAGCAGCTCGGACCCAATAACATCTACAGACCGCAGTCCGCCGGACCCCCCGGCCAGTATGCCCCCCGACCGCAGCAACCGCAGCAGGCGCATCAGGCGCAGTACCCTAGCCAACTGCCGGCTCATCTCCAGAAGATCATAGATCAGCAGCGAGCGTTTCAAGGTGCGACTTTCATCCGCTGAGATTTAATTTTTTTTTTAATTTAATTTATTAGTCAGAAAAAATATACATTATAGGTAATTTCTATTGAGGTAAACGCAGTTGTAGCTGTACATATTAATCTGATTACAAGAAAATAATAACAGGCCCGTCTCAGTACACTGAAGACAAAATTGTTAATTTTAAGGAAATGATTTCATTAAAACTGCATGAATTTATTTAATTCTATATATAAATTGAGTAATTTCGGAAAAATAATTTTTTGACTCGAGTATTATTGAAATAAATGTTTGCTTAAAATTATAACAAAATTTTCTCGCAGTGTATGGCACCGTGGACTTCCAATTCATGCACACTTACTCCGACTTGTTATGACTTAACAACTGATACACTCTTAAAACTAACTTAATGCAAAGATATATTCTTATTTATTTATTTATTTTTTTGACATAATGCCCTAATTATTTGATGCAATCGGTGCCACTATTTAAGTCATTCACGGCTGTGCTTTACTTTCATTTGAGAGTTACGCAATAGGTGCACTCGAATTTAAATTAACCTATTGCTGCTTTGCAAATGTTTCTTAATTTATGTTAATGTATGGCAGTAAAATTTTTTGGAGAATTAAAATTTAAAACATTCGCGGATTTGCATGACCGCAATCCGCTCGAAAGCTGTAAGGTGGAATTTAGCTTTTTTTTCCTTACAGGTTAATAGCGCGTGATCCCCAATGGTCAGGCCCCACCGAGCAAAGAAACTATTTAGAGTGAAAAATTCTTTTATGACCGTGGTACAATTAGCCGTAACCCGTCTTGTAAGCATCATTACGTAATCACCACTTTCATTATCATCAGCGCGTGGGATAATGTAGCGGAACAGTTCATCGCATCGAGTCGACGAAAAATCAACAGAAATGTTTATGTAAAAACGAGAAAAAAGAAGAAACTAAATTACGCGCTTTTAGTGAAGAATACAGAACATAGAAAAATATAAGAATATGAAAACATAGAAAATCTGTTAAAACTCCTCCTTTTTCACGTTCGCTACATTAGTGTAGGTGTATAAAAGTGTGCGACCTCTCGACAAAATTAATTTTCCTGAGGGTGAGACTCTCGCGCTCTCCTTTCTCTTATCCGATCCAACACAAAATTTCATGTTATTTTAGTAAATAAAATAAAACAAAAATAAACATGTTAAAACTGACGTTTGTACTCTTTTTTTATTACCTCTCCATCCCTCTGCAATTGAACACATGCGAATATTACTTAAGTAGGCGCAGACTAATCAGTCGATCATATTATCAGACACTGAATAAAAATTTGTTAATTTTAAGGAAACGATTTACTTCAACAGTACTTATTAAATATATACAATTTCATCAAAACTAAATGAATTTATTTGTTTCTAAATAAATTTAGTAGTTACAAAAAAATAATTTTTTTTTACTCAATAAAATATTTAATAAGCACTATTGAAATAAATTTTTTTCTCAGCGGAGTAACAGCAATTGCTTGTACTCATAAAAAATTTCGCTCGGTAATTGAAATGTCACTTAATCCATTCTATTTATTTCTTTTTTTTGAAGAACACATAAGCGCATCCTTCCGACAAAATTAATTTTCCAGCGGGGGCGACTAAAGACTCTCCCGCTCTACTTTCGACTCAATCTGCTTTTAGTCGACGTGTCAAACAGAGCGAGTCGGTCCACGCATCCCCGCGGCATAAGACGCGCCAGGCGCAGCTGCGCCTAATCTCCCCGGCCTCCACCCCCCCCCTCCTCTTTTTTCAACGCGGAGCGTCGCGCACCCCCGGCTGAGAGGGTGCTTAATATGTCACTCGAGAAATCAAGGTATCATCGCACCGGTGGTTGCACACAAGGGGCGTATTCGCTCTGTCTCTCCGGCGAAAGTCTCCCCCGGCGTTGCTCAAAAGGTAGAGCTGCACCCCGCGCGCGTTTAACCCGCGCGAGGGAGGGGGCGGGCACCAAAATTGCTCGTCGGTTTTGTCGAGCGAGTCGCGGTCGGCTTTTCGTGCGCGTCTGGAGAGGTGGGCGTGCGCCGGGGGAGACTGATAATTCGCTCGGTCGAAAGCAGCGCGCATGGACATTGCTATAACCGGGAGAGAAACCGAGAGAGAGTGAGTGAGAGAAGTTCGGACTTGGCGTGGAATTAACTGTCAAGGGGCGAAGTTTTCGAGACTTTTTTTTGTTGGGCGAAGAAAAATTTTGATTACACGCTTTGTTTGCACAGCGCTCGGTTGTGCTGATACTGGGAATCGGCGTTCGAAAGTTTGCGGATTCCTCGTTTTTTTTTCTTTAATAAATAAAAATAGAAATTTACATCGATGAATAAATGTAGATTTATAAATTCATCCGGCATTATTAATTTTAAATTCAAGGAAATTAAAATTCAAGGAAATAATTGTACATTTTATGGATTAGTCGATAAACGTCGTGTATTTTATACGAAGCGCATTAATAAAAGTCAATAAAACAATTTTACTGTGGGAGCGGTTTCATCATAATCATACCTAGGAGTAAAATTTCTTCGAGTATTTTACAATGACGCGCAGAAGTTAAGAAGACGTAAATAGTGGAAAAAGATGAGGAGAGGAGATCGGCGTTGGAAAAAGCGAGGCGGTGAAAGCAGGCACCTAAGGGGGAGAGAAATGAATGAGATAGAGGAGAGAGAGAGAGAGAAAGCGACCGTGAGCCCGGATTTTTCGCTCGCATTGACAGTGATGCGACTGTGCGTGCTGCGTATGGGCGATGCCCTTACTCCAGGCAAACTGGCAAGAGGATTACCGAGTCCATTAAAGTCGCGGACTCTATTATCCAGACTATGAATGGCTACGGTGACATCAACCGCTTGCCAATGGCGTATAGGGCGACGCGAACTTTTTTTTATTCTCGTCTCTTCTTTCTCGCCCCGATCGAGGAGTTGAGATTTTTCTTTCAGCGCTCGTTATTCATCGACATTTTTTTTTTGCGCTCAGATATCCCGGTGCAACTGTAAAAATTAATCATTTCATTTATGCACTATTCATTTAGACCTTAAACGAATGTTGAAAAAAGAAAAAAAAATTGTATATTATATTTCAAATTTAGTTTATTGTTGCACAGTGTGTACACTGAAAAAAAATTTGTTAATTTTAATGAAATGATTTACTTGAATAGTACTTATTAAATATTTCTTTGAATCAAGTAATAATTTCATTAAAACTAAATGAATTTATTTGTTTCTAAATAAATTTAGTAGCTTCAAAAAAATAATTTTTTAACGCAATAAAATATTTAATAAGTACTATTCAAGTAAATCATTTCCTTAAAATTAACAAATTTTTTTTCAGTGTAGGTAATGTACCTACTATAAAATTTTGAATACGAAGGTACGGATAAAACATTATTCAGCGGCAGTAAACAAGAAGAAAAAAAAAGAATCTGAAAATCTGGCTAAAGAGCGAAAATCAGCGAGAATTAAACGCCTCCATTGAGTCCGGGTCGTTTGTGAGGAAACGGAGCGTCCACAAGCGGATCAAGACGTCTCTCCCCGGCCGAAGGTCCGTTAGCAGCTCGCATCTCTGAGATAAGGATCTCCGGGCCGTTTCTTTGACGAGATCGGCTTGAAAAATTCACCTTAACGAAAGCGAATTTCCGCCCTCCCTCCCTCGCTCCGCTCAGAAAGAAGCGTCGTCCGCGCCTCCATTGGCAGGGGGTCACGAAGGCAAATTACAAAGGGAGGATTGCTGCCAGCTGGCCCACTACTAGGTAACCACCTCGTGTCTGGCTTCCTTTCTACCGAGGCAGCCTCTCGCTGCTCTTTCCTCGACGCACGACTAAATTATCTCCCATTACCTCGTCTCCCTTTGTTTTCTATTTTTCTCGAAAACCTATTTTTCTATTCCACCGTCCCATTGATAGGGGAAATGGGGCATGTTAAGAGGGATAAATGTTTTATTTTCCGTGGAAAATATTTAGTACAACTTTTATTTTTAAAATATTTTATTTTCTTCGACAAAGAAGAAGTAGTTTGTATTGCTTCGCAAGAGTAAGATCTATTAGACTAGGAAGAAGTGAAATCTGCTTTGCAAAGTAAGTAAAATTAACATTTCTTACGCTGAAGAATAACAGTTTATTTGAAAAGTTAAAATTACTTCGATCTTTCGAAATAAAAATAAATAAAATAGAATTATTTTATTTTAAATTAGAATGTATAAGATAATTTAAATTATTAGCTGAAAAATCTTGTTTGAAAAATAGAATCTCCTTTTTTTTTAAGAAAGCAGAAACTGCTCTCCAGAAAAGTAGAAACTGCGTATTTTAGCTTTTTTAACCATAAAGCATGTATTACTCTAGTAAAGTAGTTTTGGCAGGAAAATGACAATAAAAATTAGAAGTTTTGAATTTTTTTTTCGGTGTAGTATAAAAACGCCTCGTTTTGAATGAAACTAGTAGAAATTATTTTTCCTATGAAAAGGATGAATATTATATCTGGTCGGGCCACTGCATCCCACTTTCCCCTACCCCTAAAGCTCACCTGGGCGTTTTCCCGAGTTCGCTCTGGGTATTATACGTGCACACGCGTAAATACTCGCTGTCCCTTTCTACGTCCGTGGCAGCGTTAAGCTCGCTCCCGGCGAGAGCCGCGTGCGTGTATGGAGGGATTTGCGATGGGGTTCCTGAAGGGTTCTTTGTCCCCGCGACGGCATTGGTAACATAATTATCGGAGTTATAACAAGCCAAACCAAGAGTCGCTCGACAGAGAACAGTTCTCCCTCTCCTTTCTCTCTTTTCTCTCTTAAACTATTCTCTCCGTCTCACTCTCGCACTCGCTATCCGCTATAGCGACCAGAAAGGAGGACGCTAATCCGAAGGATGCAAAAGAGTGAGAGGGAGAGAAGCTCGAAGATACGGATCGGATGACGCGTGTTACAGCCGCCAGATAAGGCCGTACAGCCCCTGTGTAATGATCGCAATTAGATAAGATCGTGATGGAGCGTGAGCGAAGTATATATAGGGGGTGAGTTTCGCGGACGACGAGGAGCTTATTGAATGGTGGGAAGCCCGATTGATTCGTTTCACCAATTCGATTCCACCTTTTACTGTCGGATTCGTTTATGTCGCGTGTGTTCGCTGGAATCGAGGCCCGACGTGTACTTGGCGTGCCCATTTGAACATTGCGAAATTTGATTACACGCTTCTCTCGTGCTCATGACCGCCGCTGACTTTCCAAGATTATATACGTACGAATGTATAAATACTGATTATCGGGGAATTTGAAAAATCGTTGCGCCGTTTAAACGCTTGAGCAATTTGTACAGTGGTGAATTCGAACGATTAAAAAAAAAAGTTCGATCAAAATTCAATACTGCACTGTGGGTGCTGTAATTTTATATCTGGGCGATTAAAAGCTGCGCGCGATTTCAAAATCGTAACAAAATGCCACGCCGCAAAATTGTACTCTTTTGCAGTGGAAACAACTTTCTAAGCATAAGGATTTTACTGCGCGTAATTCTTTTTTTTTTCTTCTTCTTTTCGCCTTAATCTAAGCGAACCGGCAGCTGTTCGTTAAAATATTATACAGCAACTATCGTATTGTTGCCGATGAATTCTCTTGAAAATTCTAAAAACGGCGCGCCTCGTTTGCTACGGTCGTGGAGAGTGCTAATTGAACTTATGTCATTACTGCTCGAAAATCTAATAGTGACGGTAAAAATACAAAACCCAAAGATTCTACTCGACGTAACACTTTTTTTTTTGTTTAAATTCGAGCGAACCATGAGGTATCATTAAAATATGGAGCGCTATTTTATCTTACATTGTTACAGACGATTTTCTCGAAATTTCCAAAAGCAGCGTGCCTCGTTGGCTAAGGCCGTGCTAATTGAACTTATGTCATTACTGCTCGAAAATCTAATAGTGACTGTAAAAATACAAAACCCAAGGATTCTACTCGACGTAACACTTTTTTTTTGTTTAAATCCGAGCGAAACGGCAGGTATCATTACAAAATATTGGAACGCGGTATTTTATCTTATTTTCTTGAAATTTCCAAAAGCAGCGTGCCTCGCTCGCTAAGGCCGTGTTAATTAAACTTATGTCATTATTGCTCGAAAAATATCTAACGACGAAGTTAAGTCTTATGTCACGGCGCAACCTGCAGCGCCGCTGGAGCAGATGAAAAAGCAACGAGAAAGTAACAGGTCTGGCATCGACAGAATTCGAAGTTATAAGTTTCGCTATACGGGTACGACCCTTAAAAACAAGGTGAATGAGATATATGTGTGCCGATCGAGAACTCGCTTAACATCTCGCCGGTTTCGTAATGGACCTGGTAATCTCAGGTTTCTTTTGCTATCCTATATACATTTTCCACAGCTGCACAAATGTGCGCTCCTATAGCGCTCGGGATTATTTTATACGTAACCCGCTAACTGGTTACACTTGGATATATACGTTTATTCCGACAAACACGTTTTCGCGGCTGCATTGCTAAAGAAAACGTTTCTATAAATAACGAAAGTTTTTCATTTTTTTTCTTTAATTTTCAAAGGACAGCGGTATATGCATGCCTATATTCCACGTTTATTTATTCATTATTTTTCGTATGTGTATAGCTTGACGTTTTCGTGTAATTGCTGTTAGATAGATAATTGCTGATTGGGAATTATAGTTTTTATCCTGATTGGATAATTCGTCTGTGACAGTGGAATTCGCTGAGAAATTATTTTAGTGCGTACGTTGTGTTATCGATAAATCTAAGTAGAATGTATATATCATAACTTTTTTTTTCTCAATATCATTCCGGAATTAAAAGGTGTTACGAATGTTATGTTTTCATAATTAAGTGAATTTCATTTCAAATCTAAATTAGGTTATCTTGTTTATTTAAATTAGTCTCTAAGCAATTCTGTTTACATCGTCGTTTACTTCTTATTTATATAATTATTCAAATAATTCAATGTAACTTAATAACACAATTTTCAATCGTTGTTATAATAAAAGTATACCTACTTTCTAAAATTGAATTAGTGAAACCTTACTAAAAATAAATAATTAATAAAAATTCATTAATTATATTAGTTTTTCATTAATTCTACTTTAGATAGTATAGAGGAGAGAATATGTTTAAGATATATAACCGTCAGATTTTTTTTCAACCTTTTTTATTAAGATTTTTAAATAAATAGTATAATTTGAAATCAGAAATGTAGGCATGTTTTTTTATTAATTCTACAACCATCGGTCGTACGCCAAAGAAAAGTTTCCCTTCGACAGGACACTTTCCGCGCAATCCTCTAAACAAGCACTCGAGCAAATCGTATATTTCTCAGCGGCTTTCCGGGGACAAGGAGATATACGACCGGTCGACGACGTGTATATGTATATATATGTATATATATATCGTCGCGCGGACGTCACACAGTGCGACTACACGGTCCTGGGCGAAATCCGCAGCCGTACGTATATATAATCGGGTCCGCGAGATTGAATTTTTGCGACTTGTTTGCCGAGACGGGTGGCGGTCCGGCGGATCGATTGACTACGAATCCCGTCGCCGGAGAATTACATCGTGCGAAACGCTTATTCTCCCGTGCGGTGCGCCGCCGCCGCGCCGATTTCGATAATTGCGCCTAATCCCGAGGGCGGCACTCGTGCACGCGCCAACCCTTCATCTATATGTGGCCTTTTTCATCTCCGCACTCTCGCTGCTCCCCCCCCCCTCCCCTCCCGCCGTTCAACCGACGACACCCCCTCACCGTCGAGGCGGCGCGGCTGCTTTCGTGATCGCGCATTATGCGGGATCAATGCCGGATGGCGACGACGCCCGGCGTCGGCGACGTTCACGGGATTTGTTTCAATAACACGGGGACGTGCGAGTAAGCCGAGGAGTTTTATTTGCAGAGCGGTCCGAGCCGTTGCAAACGGATCCTTCCGCAAATAACGGACGTTGTTAATTCTTTTTTTTTATTCGGCGATTCGGTAGGGGGATTCCTTCTTTTTTTCTTCTTTATTCCGTTCTTTTTTTTTTCGTTTTTTTGGGTACAGATTGATAGAGCGGGTGCGTGAGCAAAATTTGCAGTGCCAGGTGGATTCTGAAATATTTTTTTGGATGGAACTAACTTTTTAAATGACTTGTATAATATATGCGCACAATTTTCGCTATTACTTTCTTAATCAGATCAGAATTTTTGAAAATGTTTTTAATAGACTAAATTTTGCAGTGCATGATGGTTTCTGAATTTTTATTTTCAACGGAACTGATTTTTTAAATGACTGGTAGTATGTAAATTCGCAATATTCCTTTAATTTTTGGATCCTTGTTACTTTCTTAATTAGATTAGTATTTTTAAAATGGTTTAAAACAAAAACGTTAAAATCACTTGAGTAAATGCAATAAAAATTAGAGTCAGTCGAGTGAGAATAGAATCCAGGGAAATATAGATTTCGGAGATATTCGTACGTTTCGTACAAAGCAGTGGCGTACAGATCAGAAACAAAAATCTGACTTCGCCTCCCTTGAATGGAGCGAAAGTCGAGCGCAGCTACTTTCCTCGCGCGAGTAACCGCGAGGCAGTTAATACCCTCTCCCCTTGGGCGCAACAGCCCTCGCCCTTTTCGCGATGGCACCGTCGCAGCCGGTCCCTCTCGTCTCTTCCCTTTTTTTTTCACCTTTCGCCGCTCCCCGAGCGCCGGTCCCCATTGTCCAAACACAGACGCGAGAAGCCAGAGCGGAAAAATGGAAGATGGCCGCTCGCCGGTCCCGGCCAATCGTCGCCCTCGGCTCTGACAGCTGCGCATCCCACCGTCTCTTTCTCTCGCCCGGGGTGAGCCGAGATTCCCCGTCGGAGGCCAATGCGCGGGGGGAAACGTCCGCGTGTGCGTGTACCTACCTCCGGGACTCAGGGCGCGCACAGCCGGTCCCCAGGCCTCGCGCTAACTTTCTGATTTTTGCCTTACGGTAAAGTCAGCCATTGTAGCCGCGGCTGAGGCCGAGACCCTTTGCCCTCGCGCGTATTCATTCCGCCGGGGAGGATTTACTCCGCGGGGCCCGCTTTGCCTCGATTCAGCTCGGGGAGCGATGTTTAAGCGGCCGCGACGTGTGTACGCGAGGCGCGCACCTCCGCCGGCATTGTGCGAGAGGATGCAGAGGTTCAAAAGCCGTGAGATGGATTCCACTGCCGTTTTGTTCAGAGTCGGCGATGCTTCTTCTTTTTTATTTTTTTTTTTTTGGACGATTTTTCGTTCCCTGTAAAGACCCCTTTTGTGTAGGATCGTGGCGATTTGTATGCGCCCGTTCCACGCTTGGCCAAATGACCGCTAATAGACATATTTACACAGTATCCGTCATTTTCTGAAAGAGGTAGCGGTGTTATGATGGTTTAATTTTTTTCTTTGGTGTGATTCTTAACTCTTACTTTTGGAAAAATTTACGAATAATTATTTTCTATTTTCAAACTCTCAAAATCACAGCTACTGGATCTAAGTAGGTACTTAGTGCCAGTCATTTTGAAAAGAGAAAACGACGTAATTGTCAAAAATTTTCGTACAATTTTTATGTAACTTAATTGTTTATACTTTGAAAAAAATAAAATTAACTATTTATGTTGCAATATCTCCTTGTAATGCGCAAAAAAAAAAAAATAAAATTAAAAAAAGGAACACTGAAAAAATCATCTATTTAGAAACTATAACGATATTTGAATAAAAATGTTAAGTCTGATAATTAATAATAAAAAGTTTAATTCTGTGTCTCAGTTTTGAAGGCTTAAATGATTAGAGAATTTGCGGTCATCATATTTACGACTGCCACTTACTGACATAACGCGACTAATTTATCGCATTGAAATTTCTGCCACAGCAAACATGAGAAAAAAAATACTAAAAGAAGCATTTGATTTACAAATAATCCGACTAATTTTTTTTTACAGCTGCATTTGATATTTCCAAATCTCGATAAACTGAACCTCCGACTACTACCGATTTTTTCCCACGACTCGCGATAATTGGGATCATTTCTCGATAACAATTCGCAGCGAAATTTTTTTTTTACGCGGCTTTCATCATTCTTAATCGAGTTCCACAAAGCCTCCTATCAGGTACTAAGAAATATCATAGCTAAAAGCGCAAGATTCTCGGAAGATATTAGAAAGCCGAAACAGGTGAAGGAGCAGCAGCCACGTCATCGCAAGTGCAAGAATCCGAAGTCAGCATTAGGAGGGAAAACAGATTACGCGAGGTGAAACTCGTTAACCGACACCGTCCTCGATCCCAAGCGCACAGTATCAAGATGAGGACCTGGAAGCGGGTCAGAGCCTAATGTAACAATAATCCCGCGCGGATTCCGCGCTCGTGGAATCCGCAAATCTCGTGCCGACACTTTAAGTAAAATATCGCCGCGGCGCATTGCGGATTACGCCGAAGGCGCTTAAAAATCGGCTCAGGCCTGGCGTTTGCGTTTGTCTTTCTGATCTCGGGGCTTCCGGATCGCTTGACGCGCGCGGACTTAGGTCGCCGTTATCGCGTCTTACGCGTCTGTGTATAAGCGGCGCTTGGAGGATGGAGGCCAGCGGAGCCTTGATTAGTGGCCGGGCGGTTGCGAAGGCAGGCCGCGTAATGATCCCCTGGCGAGATTTAAAAGCTTTCTCCGTGGCTGCTGTAACGCGCTCGTTTTGACTCTAAAGATTTAAACGTTTTTCTCTCGAGTTTAACAGTGCTAATTACGGATTTAGTGCAATTTCCAGTTGTTTATTTTTGGACCGTGTGCAGGCTGCAATTATCGTGTTACTGCTCCAATGCGAATTACGAGCTCTAAGAACGTTTTTGAGAAACAGCTCGTAAAAATGTTTATTTACTTTATTATAAAGCTTTTTACACGAGCTATTCGTTATTTTAGAATTTTATCCAGAAATATAGATTTTTAATATACATGTATACTAACGTCGCGTAAAAGAGTTTCAATAAACAATAAAATTTGTTGAATTTTAAGCATTCATGATTTGTAAACTTTATGGGTTTTCTTTTTTAGTTTTGAAGCTGTAGTTTGTAAGTTGTATGTACAGGTAATACTATTTACTTCGATATAGGAATTACTTTTGTAATTTTTACCGCTTCAATAAATTCAAACACATTTTTGAATTACAAAGGCTTTATAGACCCTTCTGACAATCAAGCATCTATTACGAAGTCCTTCTTTTCAAAAAAAAAAAAAAGCATTCGATCACAGCGTTTTTCGTTTCACTGGACGGACGAGAAAAACAAGATGCAAAGGTATCGAAGGCAAAATCAGAAAATTAGGTGTTCGCTCGAGGCAATCCGTAAAGCACGGTCTCCGTTAAAGAAAAGAAGATCAGTGAGCGAGCCGCTAAGGGCCTTGCGAAAGTGCCTTGATTCTTCTTCCGCTCGGACAGCGCCTCACCTGAAACTCGTCCGGCGTTCTCTCCTCCCGTTGACGAGAGGCCGACCGGTACACTTAGACCCGACGCCAACCAGCATCATTGCCAGCGTCACTCTCCAGCTCATCTCGTCTCTCTCCCTCCCTCCCCTGCTCCCATTGTCGGCGCGTCCATTATGTCACCGGGCGCGTCGCTGTCGCCGATGATGGGAACAGATTACGTTGCTCGCTGTCACTCGAGGGGTGCGCGCGCGCCCGGGGGGTTGCGCGAAAAAAAGGTGAAAAAGGATGGAGGCTCTTGGGGTGGCGCAAATCGACGGCCGACTAGTCCGCATAAATTGTTGTCGGGGGCGCGCGGTGCACGCCCTCTCCATTGGGTCAATCGGCCCTGGTCCAATAATAAACGTACAGACGCGCACCCTGGGTGGCATCCCCGTGGCGTTTGTACCTGGCTGCGGTTTTCATCAGCTCGTAATCGCGCGTCGGGAAATAATCGCTTGCGGGTCGCCGCTCATCATTTAATTTGACAGCCGGCATCGAGATGTGCCCCTCGACTGGGCGCCTATTGTTTCGTTTGTAAACAGAATTAGCGTCGCTCTTGGATATCTTCGTTTCAAAAGGAAAATATGCTCCGCACTTTTCTTTATGATGCAGCGGCGAAACACGTTTTTTTCATCGTTTTAAATCGCATCGAGTGGGCATGTTCAATAATAGAACGATCGCTTTAAATTGCGCAGGATAGAAGGATTCTAACGGTGGATGGCAGGAGAAAATTAGACATCCGATTACAAAAATATAGTGCACGAAATATTTCAATTTAGGATATAGTAACATATACTTTTGATAAAATTGTGGCCAAACTGATAATTTTAAATATTTTTCTAAAACATTCTAAACATAAGAGAAGGTGCTTTTTTATTAGTATTATAGTAACAAAAGTAAAAGTATAGTATCATATACTTTTGATAAAATTGTGGCCAAACTGATAATTTTAAATATTTTGCTAAAACGTTCTAAACATAAGAGGCGGAGTTTTTTTCTTATTATTATTGAAATAAAAAATAAAAATAGAATAATATAATTGGAATGTGTGCATGAGAATATTTGCGAGTTGCTTTAGTAAGAAGCCACTCTCGGTAAATACGATTTATTCTCTCATGCTTGCCATCGTCGCCTCCCTCTTGAACCACTTAAAATCGCTCGCGTTTTGCGCTTTATTAAATTCCTGAAGCGAAGAGCGGAGCGATGGAAAAGACTTGCACGTGCGAATATCTCGCGCTTATTTTGCCACTGTCACTTATACCCACGGTCGCGCTTATATACCTTATTGTCATTCCGCATTCTTTTACCCCTAATTTTTTTTTTGTCATTCTTCGCCTCCGAGCGCAATATGAGCTTGTAGGGTATAGTTTTAAATAGTCCTGCAGTTATTTCTGCTTTTTCGCTTGCGCACACAGCAATGTGTACTGTTAGTTTTTTTTTCTGAAATTTTTCATCTAGACTTGAGATATAAAAATACAGGAGAATTGAAAAGCAGAGCTAGCTGTAGAAATATATATTTTTTTAATGAAAACTAAGAAAACTTTTATTTAGACGTTAAATAAGCTGGAGGGAAATAGAGTCAAAATTTACACTATAGTGGAGTAAAATTTTTTACTCTAATTTTGTAGTGAAATTAACTCCTAAACATTCTATAGTCTACCTTATAGTGAATTTTAATTAACATTAAATCACTTTATTCATACAGAGTAAAAGTTTACTTTTTTATAGAAAAAATTTGTCTGCTACAAGTAGTTTCACTATGAACTAAGAGTGAAATTTCATTCCAACTGTTTTAGCGAGTAAATTAAACATGTCGAATAAGACTACAATGTACCGAAATTCTATTAAATTAAGCAATCGAGATTTGTTCAGTTTTCGATTATTTGTTCGAAATCGATCTCCAAATTTCTTGATTTCAAGAAAACAAATGGAATTTTGTTTTTCTGTTTTATACATTTTATATATAAAAAAAAATTAAGCACATGCGATCGTCGAATCTTCTAATCTATTTTAATACTCTCTAGATCTGAAAATGTGAAATTCACTTATAAGATGTGAATAGTGACATATTTTATGTGAAAAATCGTTCAGATATTAAATGTCACTATTCACATTTTCAAATTTACATGGTAAATCATTTATTCACTTTACGTATGAACATTTGTCAAAAATTTGAGTTGCAAGTTTATCGAGTGTGGATACATATTTTGACTCGTGAAATGGAGCGCGAAAAAGTGGATCAGAAGCTGTCGACGGAGATGCAGCTCATCGGCGCTTTGCGGGGTGGGCACTCGGCTCCGCTTTGCGCCCGCTAATTGACTACAATGCCGACGCACTCGTGGCGGCTCGCGCGTTTTCTGTTTTGTTGCCTCGAAACAAAGCCGACAATGCGCCGATCCTCGAGGGCCTATACGCCACTCGAGATTTTCCCGGCGCGATACGCCGCGCCGATCGCACGCGAGACGTCATCCCTTGCTGGACCGCCGCGAGGTCCGCTAACGCGCGTATATAGCGACGCGGAAGAGGGAGGGGAGAGAAATCAGGATTTGCGCACAGTCGAGGGTGCCTTTGTGCGCGGCCGCGTCCTAGATGCAATTACGCGCTCGTGCCTTTGTACGCACGGCGGCATCGATGGCGTTTTGTTATTGTTGCTCTCGTCATTTGTCGCCTTCTCTCTCGCTCTCACTTTTTCTCATTCTGCCTCTCCGAGCAGCTTTCTCTTTACTTCTCCCTTTTGCTCTCAATTATCTCACTCTCGGGGCTCGTTCTTTGCGTGTAAAATGCGCCGTGCGCTTTCTTTCTCTCTCGGTTTACTTTCACGGGGCGATCGACGCTTTGAGTTTTGAATGTCGTAGTTGTGAGAATGGAAAGGAAGCTTGCGATATGCAAATTGTGTTATTAGCGTGTCGATATATACTGTATTTAGCGGTATTTTAATAAAATTGTAGATTGAATTTTATTCGACTAATTCGATCGCGTTGTTAAACCGCATACTTTCTAAAAAGTAATTTTACTTCAAAAGTTTTTTATAAAGTAAAGAATTTTTCATTTCGATCTGCGTATAAATTAATTTTTAGATTGATTGAAAATCGAAAAGTGATTTATAAAAATTATGGCACTTTTTAATATAATTTAAGCTGAAAAGTCATTTACAAATATTAAAAGATTTTGAGATCATTTTAAGATGTCAATATTTTAAATTTTATTAAAATAATAAAATATTTACTGTAATAAATTTGTTTGACTGTTAAATGCGTTGTTAAAAATGGATCTTAATTTAAAATATCGACATCTTGAAATGATCTCAAAAATCTTCTAATATTTGTACAAGACTTTTCATTTTAAATTATACGAAAAAGTACAATAATTTTGATAAATTATTTTTCGATCTTCAATTGATCTAAAAAAAATTTTCATCAATGAATTTATCTCCGCAAGAAAGGTGATCGAGAATCTAGTCCACAAGCCCAAGGAGTACGAGCTCGAAATTTATGAATGAAGTTGACAACAGGAAGAGCCAGAGGAAGAAAGAGGCGAAATCCGAGTAAGAGGAAGGAAGTCGAAAACAGTGAGCGCATGAGAAAGGAAATGCAGAGACACACAGACGTGGAAGGCAAGGTGGCACCAGGGTGTGTCGATCCACCGTCGATCGCAAGCGCCTGGGCGTGTGGGAACCACTTGTCGATTTCTCCATTGAACCGACTCCCTCCCCCTGGCAGTGCCACGAATTCCTCGGCGCTGCACTCCCTCCCCCCTTGCGCACCTCCTCGCCTCGTCGCCGACGTCACCGTCGTCGTCGCCCTGCTCTCGAAGCCTCCCCTACAAAAAAAAAAAAAAATTACGCGCTGCGCGCTCGCAGCGTTACGAGGATAATTACTCACTCGACCGGAAACAGCGGCGGTGTATTACCTATTGCCGTTGTGCGAGAGAAAGAGAGAGAGGGTTACGTCCTCTTGAGATCGTCTCAGCTTCGGGGCACTTGATACGCGCGCGCGCGAGCGCAATTTTCTAGGTCCCCCGAGTGAAGGGTGGAGAAGACGGGCGCTGCATCCCGGGGAGCCGCCGACATACGGCGCAATGGCCTCGAGTGTTTTATTAAATCGAGATGTTAATTACCGACGTCGCGCTCTGTATGCACACTCAATTGTGGCGAGGAAGGCATGAAAGCCATCGGGGGACGCCCGACGGAATTTTCGCGCACCATTTGCACTGAAATCAATCCGACAATAAGCATTCCTCTCTTTATTCTTTTATTCCCTTTTTGTTTATTGTGCACTGCTGCTCGCCAATAAAATGTGTATGCATCTATTACACAAAAAAAAATTATTATTTCTTTAAATTATTCCTATTGTTATTTTATTTTATTGATTTACTACATGATTATTATTCGTAATAAGGAACTCCGTGTAGCGGTGGTGTTTACTTTCTCAATTTGAAAATGTGAAATTTTCATATATATTGTCGTGTGATTGAACTTAATATAATTAATTTGGTATACAATATCTGGATTTTGTCTAATTATATATTCTTATACTGTACATTTAGATTTATGTTTTCAATTTAATTTGTACTTGATTTGTATTTAAGGACTATTCAGTCCGTTGAAATTTAATAGATAAATAAATAAATATGTTTGGTATATGAAAATAATATAACTTATACATATGTGAAAATTCACCTTACTATTTTTAATATGTGAATATTAACATATTGAATTAGTGAATTTTATTTTTTACATATTGAATTCATGAAATTTGATCTCACGCATTCAATTAATCAAATTTGTTTCCCATATTTCATATGCGAATATTCAAATATTGAATTTGTCGAATTTTATTTCACGCATTACATATGTGAATATAATATTCAAATTTAATTGGTCGACGTGTTTTCTCACTTTCAAAATGCCACTGTTCACATTTAACACGAGAAATACCAAATTCTCAGCTTTATAGAGAGTAAAAGTTACAAAAAATATTAGTATAATTTTTAACGTAACTTTTTTGCGTGTAGTAAAATTAATTGCAGAGCGTAAAAGCTGCGTTATTTGTGTAATGGATATAAGAAGACATTTTCTAAAAATAAATATTTACGAGAGTACGCCTTTGTTGCGAAACAATAGAGATGCACACTCCCTGAAGCTTTCGCCTGCAGCCAATAAAGTCGTCGATTGCAGCACACTGGACTGCATTATGTAAAGACGGCGTGACGATGGAGTTGGTCGTAGTACCTCCCGAACTACCCGTGCCTAAAAGGTGGGTCCTTGCATTGTGGCGGCGCGCTTTGACTTCTTCAAGCTGGGAGCTCGACGATGCTTTCCACCGAGTTTTTCCAAAATATAATCATCACGAGCATACACAGTCGGGTCGAGCGGAGAGGCTGCGGCTTCGGGGCGGGCTGTTTACCTGAGTAATTTGTCAGTGCATAATACTCCAATGAGCAAATCCGCCCCTTTGCAGGCCGCAGGAGCCAGCTTTTCAGGTCCGCTCAGCGGGTGGTGCTGCTGGAAGGAGAGAGACAGAGACTAAAATGGAAATACCCTCTAAATTTTCTTCTAACTATACCATTAGACCGACAGGCGTTTTCTTATATATTTGGCCTTTTTTTTCTTTAAATTTTCTGGGCTACTGTAAATTGTTAAGCGAACATGTACTTTTTCTTTTGAGTTAATGATCTTATAAATTGTCCGTTGTGTAGTACAAAATATTTGTATCTTTGATTTTTACAAATCTACAAATAAAACTTTTAGCTTTTATTTTATTTTACATTCACTTTTAATGAAAAGTTAAAAACGTTGCAAAAAGTGGGAGAGAAACAGCGTTACCTCGAAGTATACAGATTTTCAAAAAATTTAGATAAACGTCAAACTTTTTTAAGGGTAAAGGTCAAATCTTATAAATTGTCGAGAGTAGAAAATATTTGTATCTCTGATTTTAAAACTTTTATAAATCTACAAATAAATTTTGTAATTTTTATTTTATTTTTACTCTTAATGAAAAGTTAAAAACATCGCGAGAAGTGTGAGAAAAACACCGTTACATCCAAGTGTACAGGTTTTCAAAGATTTAGTCAAGCGTCAAAAAGGTGACACTCCAAGTATCAAGATATTCAGTGCACATTGGAGTGCTCTGCATCCCGCATGTCTCACCTTAATCATTTTTCACACGTACATGAAAATACAAGTACTTTTTGTTTGCACAATGGGCCACTCTCCCATCTGCATTACATTAGTTACTTGACTGCGGAAATAGAAACTATAAATGCACACTTTAAATCGAAATAAATTAATTTTCACTGGCGATATTCAAACGAGAAGTAAGTAAGCAACATTACAAGAATTAGCGACGTCTAAACGGAACTTTTAAAACAATCGCCGGATCTTACAAAAGACAAGACTCAAAGCGACAATGTAATGAACTAATGAAGGGTACACAGTCAAAGAACAGCGGACAATAAATAGCCCAGCGTTTTATAAACATAAAACTCGAACCGACCGCAGAAGAAAGGAGAGAGAGAGAGAAGAATACGATAAAGGAAAATCAAAACTCTCCCTATGCAAATATTATTCCGTCGGACAATCAAGCCTCGAAAAGCCTCCGCTCAATGACGGCAGCTCAGCTCCGCCGCATACCATCCCCATTATACGGCAAGCCGAGGCCCGATTTGCCAAGTAGCCGTGACAAATGACGACAAAAGACTGCCTCCGCGCGCCGATCGACAGAAAAGAGACTCTGTGAGAGAAGAAAAAAAAAGAGAAGAGATCGAGGCCCGCAGAGCGTCGAGTTTGTGTGTCGCCGACAGCCAGGACAATTGGAACGAGAGCGAGAAAACGAGCGGGCGCGCGCCGGCCAGAAGGCGATTATTTTACCCCCGGAGTGGGAGGTTTTTTTTTCTCCTTCTCTCTCGCTCTTTCGTTTCCTCTCGTTTTGGCTTATTGCGGAGCGGACCTTTATGCTGCGATTATCGAGCAAATCGCCGTGAAAATGCCCGGGCATTGTCGACCGCGTGAAGCTAAGAGACTCGGCCGCGCCTTGACCTCCATGGAATTTTTCGACCGTTTTTCCGACGGGGAACCCAGATTCGGTTCTTGTTTTACGCCGATGGATAAGCAGCTCTACCGAAGTTTCGATAAGCACTTTTTGTTTAATCTTTTTTTTTTGTTTCGGCTACATATTTTTTCTTTATTGTGGGGATGGATTTGAGAGGATTCGAAATGAAGTATAACAAAAGATCTTTTTCATATTCATTGATAATGCTTTATTTATTATCGTGATATGTCGAAAAAGTTTTATATACACAAACATTTGCATATGTATATTAAAGCAATTCGTGTGATTTCGTTAGAGTAATTTTTTAAGAATCTTTTTTTGAAAACTCTTCTTTTTTTTTTTCTCTTTTAAACGATTAACTCTGCTTAAATCTACTCTATACACGTAATCATATATAAATTACAGATGTTAAATTCTATTTACATCTATATTTGTTTTCGCAGAAGTATTTTACATTTGTCTTTTAAACTTTTTTTTCGTTTATTGCATACTCATAGTGTACTAAGTACACTATTTAGCATTCGCCGCAACTGTACAATTGTGCCAACTCTTTTATTTAAAAAATATATAACTTTCATTATAATTATTGTGAAAGAGAGCCTCCGATATCGTGATATGTCTTATATCACAGCTATATCTGCATTTTTTGTTAGATACGCTTTTGGAGTAAAAGTCATGTATACGATGTAAGTCGTAAATCTCTATATGTCTTTTCTTCTTAATTTGTTAAATATTCTATAATTCTTCGTATATCCTCATAAGAGTTAAATTTCAAACGCAGGTATTGAATTTTTATACTTTGTATATATAACTTGGAAGTTATTTCAGCTGATTTTCAACTTGACATTATTTCAAAAAATAACGCAAATTAAAAATAGTGTGCGATTCAATCGCCTTTTATCGTCTGAATTGTCATTTAAATAATTTATACGACTTACAGATTTTTTCATCCCCATTCAGATGAAATTTGCGTCTGAAACATTCACCCGGACATCGTCGAACTGTAACAAATGTAGAGGCTTAAAACTTTAATAATATATCCATTAGGTTGATTTTTTTTTTTCGTTTTAAATAGAGTATCTGTTTCATCGAGGCTCGTCTCTTCTTAATAAACAATGTAAACCGTAAGTTTTTTTTACTTAATTAAAATACTGTCATTTAAAGTAGATTTTTCATTACATTACAGTCCGCGTAAAGAAAATTCATTTATAAAAATTTATAAAGAAAAAAATGCATTTTAAACGATAGAAAAGCATTGCATCGTACTCGCGCGCGACTTGTCCGATAAAAAAAATGAATTCACAAACTGTTCAAAGTGCATTTTCGTTGATTCTATAAATTCCTATTCTTTACACGACGATAACATATGTTACACTTAAATATATATGACACTTCAGTAACTTGAGTAAACGCTAGAAATAAATAAATGTCTCTCCTATGTACATATTCGGCAACAGCAGACATCCCCCCTCCCTATTTATATTGATTCAACGAAATAACAAAATAAAGAAAACCACAGCGGTGAAGACAAACCCGAAAGACTCAACGGTAGTAGGTCATCTGCATCATTGCTTGGCGTAGATGTCGCAGATGATCTTCTCCATTGCGGAGTCGCCGATGGTCCGCCTAAAGAAAAACTCCTCGATCGCATGGGAGGACACGGTCCTCAGCATGGGGAGCATCAGTATGAGCTTACTAAACCTGACGGCACCGAAGGAGCTGGTGGCAGCCATCCGAGCCCCCAGGGCGGTCTGCGCGCCATCCCTCAACCTGACGACGGTGGCGGCGTCTCGGAGACGGCAACCCCCGGTGCCCGGGGATACCGAACCGTTGCTGCTCCTGCTGCTGGGTACCGACTCGCAGTCCAGCGCCGCTTTGTAGAGTACGATGGCCCGCACGCAGGAGTACTCGTGGGGGTCGAGGCTGAGGCCGTTGAAGGCGGTGAGGGTCTCGCGGAAGCGGGAGACTTCGAGGGCCAGGCCGAGGTTCTGGTGACCCGGGGGTAGGAGGGGAGTTGGGTCCAGGTGGGGTATGCACTGCGCCGCCGCCAGCAGGAAGAGTTCGCGCCACGATGATTCCAGCACCGTAAGCTGATCCTCCATGCATAAGCCTGAATTGGCGTTTAGACTGCGCACCCAGGTCACGTTGTGGAACAATAGGCGGGCCGCCTGCTCGCACATCGTCTCGCCGATGAAGATGGGGAAGCGCATCGGGATCGACGAGAGCATCGTCTGCGTCGCTGGCACCTGCAATTCCAAATGATAACATTATTTTATTTTCGCCTACATTCAACCTTAGGTCGGATCGGTGAAATTTCACTCGAACTTCAACTTATGCGGAGAAATTTTACGTTAGATTCGATCAATAAAATTTCACTCGAATAAATCTTGCGATTACTCATAAAGTTACGCGAAGGAAAATGATTAATAAAATTTACTGAAATAGTGAATAAATTTTGTTTAAAAAGTTACGCGAAGAAAGTGATTAATAAAATTTACTGACATAGTGAATAAATTTTGCTTAAAAAGTTACGCGAAGAAAGTGACTAATAAAATTTACTGAAATAGTAAATAAATTTTGCTTAAAAAGTTAAGCGAACGTAGACATATAAAATCTACTCTTGCAGTAAATTGTGCTGAATTTTTTAAGCAATATTTACTCGTTTAATTAAGCGAAGCAGATATAATTTAAAGCGTCAAGCGTCAAATTTTACTTAATAAGTAAAGATCAGTATTTTTTAATACACTTCTTTAAGTATAAATTTTGCTACAACATTTCTGCGTGTACAATGATATTTATTTTATTACGTGGATTAGCTAAATGACATTTCACGCGTTCCGGTATAAAAAATTGGGTTTGACGTTGAAGAATCTGCTACCTGATGAAGGTACCAGTAGAGTCGCAAAACCGTTAATCGAATTATGGTTCATTGCGTACGGATTTCTCGGCGCTGGTCCAATATCATAATAAAATTTAATTGCACCCCGGAGATCGATAATAAGAATACGAACCTTGGTCAAGTTGAGGGTGGTGTAGATGGGGTGAGTCATGGCGTGATGCGCCGTGGGAGTAGCGACAGTGACGATACACGGCTCAGGCTCGGGTTTCGGCAGTACCAGGTCCAGGGCTGTACTCGGCGGTGGTACCATCGTCGACACGATCTCTGGCTCCTTACCTCCGTAATAAAGGGCCATTTGCCGCCGAAGCGTCGAGTTGCGTGGACCGCGTTCGTGTTGTACTGCTGCAATTAAAAAAAAAACAAAAAAAAACAAGTTATTATAAAAGATTTAAAACTTAAAATTAAATCACTCGCGTGTAAACACACGGAGAGAAATGTTATAGTAAAAGTTGCTATGTTCCGTGGGAACAGTGGGATATACTCAATTTATGAAAATTTTTACATATAAAAAATACTAAAAATTCCTATGTACATAGGATTTTTACTTCTACTTTATACTAGTATAGGATTTTTACTTCTACTATATACTATATATACTAGGAAATTTCTACTATATAGATAAATAGCAATTTTTGCTATGTACATAAGAATTTTAGTATGTTTTATAGTAAAAATCATCGTAGGTCGAGTATTCCTACGGAATATAGTCTTTTTTGCTATAACATTTCTCTCCGTGAATGGTATTTCTTTTCTTTTGCAATTTTTTTTACGAAATTCTTTAATACTAAATGTTCGAGTAGTGGAAATTTCATTGATTTTAAAGAAACTTTAGAAAGAGGAGTTTTTTTTTTAATAACAAATAAAGAAACTTACCGTCGCGGTTCATGCCAGCCTGGATACACTTGGAAAGTCTGCAGGCGCGACACTGATTCCTATGAGTCTTGTCAACCATGCAGCCACCCTCAGCCTTAGCCTTACATGCATACTGACGGTTACGTCGGATCGACCGCTTGAAAAACCCTGCACAACCGTCACATGCATAAATTCCATAGTGTTTACCTGATGAGTGGTCCCGGCACACCTTGCACGGCACGTCGAGTAGAATCCGACCTGAAAACAAAAATGAACGATTCTTTATTAAATTCTTTATAATAAAATTTTTAAAATCCATTGCAGATAGATAGAAAGATAAAATAGAGGCTTTACAATACTTTTTACAATAGAAGTAACAGTAAGTTAAAACAAGAAGTAACAATATTACTACTAAAGCTGTAACTTTAGTTTAGAAATTTTAGTATGGAAAATAACAATTATTAGTACTAAAAATATCAATTTTTAGAATTAAAATATGATAGTTATTTTTAAATAGTAAATATTTTTAAATAGTTATTTTTAAAATTACAGATACTAAAAACTACTATTTTTTATAGAAAAAATTCTCACTTGATAAGACGGTCACTCCTTCCCTAACCACAATAGCAATTTGTATAAAGTTTTTTCTCTCAGTGAATTTAAAAAAACATTTAAAAAAATGCTGTGACTTTAGTAATTACTGAAGTAATGTCTTTAGAAACAATTGACAAAAATTATTACCTTACACTGAGAAAAATGTTTTGGAAAAATTACTATACTGTATTATAAATTTTACTAGAATTCTAGTAAATATTAATAGAATTTTCGTAAAATTTATAATACAGTATAGTAATTTTTTTCACTAAATGCAGTCTGTCACTCCGCTCCCAGACTGGATAGTAATTTTTCCAAAAAAATGTTCTCAGTGTATTAATTATCAAAGAAATTACTTTATTAATTACTTTATTAATCACTTTATTAATTTCTTTAGAAACAATTGGTAAAAAATTGTTAGTTTAGAAATATATAATTCTTTTTTACAAAATACAATACTTTTTGTACGTAGAGCTTAACGCCGAGGGAAAAAGATAGCGCCTCGGCGGCGAAGCGGCCCTCGCTCACAATGAGTCGCTTCGTGGCGAGAGAAAGAGAGAGAGAGAGAGCGAGAATCGATTGGTAGATTGTGATACGATGAAGTGTCGTGTTTCTGACGCTGCTCACTTATGGTCGGGGCAGCGGGAGCTCGCTCGAAAGAGAACGAGCCGTGAATGGGCGCTGCAGCAGCCACATCCGGCCCATTCAGCGCCCCATTCTTGTTCGCGCGCGCACTCACCCTCGGGGGCTTTTTCGCCCGCGCGCGCGCGAGAGGCGTGGGCGGAGACTCCCTTCATCCTCCTCTCTCTCTCTCTGGCCGTGCGACTTTCGCGACAAATCGTCGGCTATTCAGCGAGGCGCTTTTCGCCGGCGGCATTCAGCGGAAAGTGCGTGTTTTCCGCCCGTGAACGGGGTTCCCCACTCGAGGCCGCCGGCGAGATTAGCGCGGGGGCGGATGAGCGAGGTCTCGTGGTTATTATTGTGCGGCCGCGTTCTGGGACTTTTCGATTTCATTGAGACGGACGTGGAGGACGGCGTTTAAGGAAGTGTTTGACGTCTCTCCTCAAAACTTCCTGCGCCTGGTCAAAGGCTCGAAGGTGAATGGGCCGAGAGGGGCAGGGGGCCTCGTAAGAGCGAGTTAATGTGGCTTTACCGAGTGCTAAAAGGGACTCGAGTGAATGAGCCGGGCCTGTGAAAAATTTTGCCATGCGACGCGAGTACAATGGGCGGGAATTTTATGATGTTTTCATTTTCTTCGAGGATGCAGAAAGGAAGATGTTTACCTACGCGGCTGCCGCTAATTGTTGTATCGCTTTAAGAACTTTCGCGGAGTCATGGAAAATCGCCGTTGCTCTGAAGAATCGATCGCTGCCGCGGCTACGTTTAAACAAATAAAAAACTTCTTCTTTTTTTTTTTTTCGCAAAATTGTGCAACTTTCTCCGGAAAGTTTGATAAAATAAGTTGCTGTTTGTATTTTATGCGAAACAATATATAAGTTTATATATGCATGCACGAAAAGCAAGCGCGGGAAATAAATATAGACCGAAAGAACAGGAGACTTTCACTCGCGCAAAAACCGCAAAAATCACTCGTATAAGTTATCCACGAGGTGCGCTTTTCCCTCTTGCAATTTTCCCGAGGCGGAAATGCAACGCGCCCGATGAATGATGAATCGCCAAAGTTTTGCCGCACGGGTCGCCCTATGCGGTAGCTCGCGCAGCCTGTATTTACGCATATGCACCCGAGCCTGTCCCCGGATTGTTTTTTTTTTTTGTCTCCCGCGTAGTTGCAGCGCACGTGGCTTAAGTAAAATTAATGCGCGTTGCAAGAAGGGGGAGAGAAAAAAAAGCGCCGCAAGAAAACGAGCCTAATCATAGGCGAGCTTCGCCACTCGCGAACTTCGAAGCGCGACAAAAGTGTTTACCTCCGGAACGAGCTCGCCAACCAGGGTCCCGCTGTATATAGATTACGAGGAGCAACGAAGTTTCACCGCGACATCCTGTTGCGTATATGGCTCCAACGAATGAGAAATCAGGGGCGGATAATGGCGGTTCTCGGAAGCGAGAGAGGTCGGGAAGGATGAAGGAGAATAAAAAAACGAGAGAAAAGAAAGGTACACGAGAGGGGGGAGGGGGTAGAAGGGGGGAGGGCAGGAAACTACCCTCGAGAGCGTAAATAAGAGAGCGGCGGAGTCGATGCGCGCGTAAGCGCGTCAGTGTGTGCCGCTAAAACGAAATTATACACTGACCGTTGCGAGTGGGCGGCTCGCGCGCGCGGGGGGAGCGGCGCACGCGCGCCCTTGAATTTTTCATAAAGAGCGCGCTCGGTAGCTTCTGCCTCTCTGGCTGGTGCTCCTGAAAAATTCATGCCTTTCTTTCTCGCTTTTTTTTTTACAGCGCGTGCCTTATCCGCTCGTATGCGTAATTTCCGACGGGGAGAGGTCTAACTTTGCCCTCCGCGCGAGCGCCTGCAATTAACGACGTGATGTCGCGGAGATGCAGAGGGAATCTCGGTGAACAAGCAGACATTTCCGTTTAGATCGCGGCCGTGGAAGAACGAAGGTGTTACGGAGAGAAGAGTCGAGATGAGCAGAAATAGTAATCTTAAGGTACCGGTAAAAAATTAAAAAATGTGCTTTTTATTAAACTTTTATTAAGCTTTTGTTGAGCTTTCATTGAGCTTTATTTTATGAGCGTTTTAACGGAATAAAGATTTTGCAGAAGGAATGGTTTACGTATAAATGTACCAATTTCTTTTATATGATTTTTACGTCTTGATCTTGAAATCGTAAGAATTGCTAGAAATTTGTAATATAACGAAGAGAAAAAAAAAGATTCTAAAGAATCAGAGATTTTTTACATTTAACGACACAGTTCTAATTGATTTTTGTCGCTCACTATAAGTTTGTTAGATCGATGGGCAGTCAAATGTTTTATAATTTCTTCATTGTAAGCAAAAAAAAATTTGGTCTACTACACGGAGAAAAGTGTTATACTAAAAATTACTATATTTTTTAGCAATTGGATGACATGCTTGTAATATGAGAAAAATTATTATGTTTTATTCTAAAATTGAATATCATTTTAGTAAAAATTAATAAATATTTGTTTAATTTTTACTATGCATATTGTAAATTTTAAAATAAAATATGCTAATTTTTCTCATATTGCAAGTACGTCCTTCCATTGCTAAAAAATATAGTAATTTTTAGTATAACATTTTTCTCCGTGTATATAGAAAATGAATAAAACGCGGAAAAGCGGGAAAAGTCGCTCGAGTGTCATACAGGCCGTTGGTTGAAATGCATCCACACACGATATACATCCATGTTATGCGCGCGGCTCACCTGCGGTTTTGTCGTTTAAGGTAGCGCGCGCGTACACTCAACCGCACGCGGAGGGGCGGCTCTTTACGCGCTTATGCGCGCCCACCGGATGTGATTCACTTGTAGGCACGAGCCTCGGGGTGGATCACCGCTTTTCTCTCTCTCCCTTTTTTTTTTACTTCGAGGAACCTCCTATTTCGGACGAGCATCTGTATAATACGCGTCGCGCGCGAGTGGCGGGTAAAATGTGTACGGCTGGCTTTTAACGTGACAGGTTGGACTTTTTGCTCTCTTAGCCGGCTATTCGTATTGATTTTGTTTGCTGCAGGCGCACGTCGCGCCGGGATGGCTCGCGGAGGCGTAATTGCGCTTAAACAGAAGAGACCGCGTGCGCGCGCGATGTGCCGGCGTTATTGCTTTTTCCACCGCTGCTCCGCTTCTGCTAATCTGCATAATAAATTGCGACGTCAGGCGGTATCGTCTATATTAAGCGGACGCTACCGCACTTCGCTATTAAGATCTCCGAAGTCTCTTCCTTCGATTGCCGATTTTTTTACTTTACATATATACTTCAATCGACCGTTTAATTTTAATACCTTTTAAAAATTTTCTTAATTAAAAAAAAAAACAACTACTAATATTTATTTCATTTTGAGGGACTAAATAGTCATTATAAGTACAAATTAAGATATAAAATTATAAACTTCAAATTGTAAGCGAATATAAAAATCAGAAAAATTAAAATATGGAAAAAAAATAATTATAATAACGAATAGTAAAATAAATACAAAAAAAAAGTTGCGGATATTGAAATGAATTTGAAAGAGCAATCGATTAGAAACTGCAAATGACAATTGAATTTGAATATAAAAGTAAGTAAAAATAAAGTATGAAAAGAGATAATAATAATAAGGGATAGTAAAATAGATACAAAAAAAGTTGCGGATATTGAAATGAATTTGAAAGAGCAATCAATTACTTTACGAAGAAGACCGAAATTTCGGAGCGAAAAGGGCGCGTCCAACCTGTCGAAAATTCTCACGGAATCAGTTATGGTGTACAAAGTATATCGGGTCGTCATCAGCGCATCCGCGCCGCTCGACTAATTACGGCCTCACCCCGATCGGCGCTCCAACGAAATCGACCCCCCGCGAACGGGGCGCGCCGCGGGTTCACTCGAGCATGGGAATTTCGCGACATGTGCGCGCTTCCTGCCTGGGGATGAGTCAAGCGGACGTCATCTGCTCCCTTTCTCTCTCCTTCTCTCTCGCTCGCTCGATCTTTCCGCGAGCTACCGCCGGGCTAACGGAAAAAAAGAGGGCAGCCGCTATATACGCCGGCGATGTTGTTTCAAGTGATAGAACCGCGCGGCGCGCTGACTCCTCCTTCGGGGCCGCCGCGACGAATTAATGAAAAACAGCCCCGGGCGACGCCGACGAAAGCTGCTTGCGACCCGATCCCGCGTGTTTTCGAAGCCGCGGGAAAGAAATCGCGCGGGGGCATTGTTGGTTCGCGAGCATTTTTATAGCCGGGCTCTCGGGGAAATTAGATTGTATTTTTACCGCGGTATCCGTCAACAATGCTCCTGCTTTATATATCAATGGAAATCAATTTGATTATGGCACTTTATTTCCTCCCAGTGAATTAACGATCGTTCGCTTCTAAAACAACAGTACCTGCCGGCAATACGCGAGTTTTTTTTAAATTATTTTTTTTTTTTTTAAATTTGTTCTACTGTTTTATATTGAAAAAAGCATTCAATCGAGTTAACTGATTATAAAAATTGTAACCAGATTGTTAAGTAATACAAACCAGAGAAAGATACCACGAAGCTACTGTATTTCTTCAGCTTATAAAAATATTTTGTAGTGCAAAAAATGAAATCTATTGTATTTTTTAAATTATATCCATATTTTTCTAAAATTAATGAAATACCTAGAGATGTCAGCACATTAATCAGCATACTTTTCCTTAACTCTACAGACTAAACTTTCTTTAACTGAATTTCACAATGAAAATTCAATAACAACTTAAAAATGCGTACAAACATTGATAAATTGTATTTGAAATTCCTAAAAAAATAATAATAAATGTAATTCATCGATTGAAAATCCAGTAAAGACTTAAAATCGAATAAAAATGAGAACAAAATTTGATAAAATGTATTTGTAATTCCTAAAAAACAATAATAATAAATATAATTGTAAATGCTACTTTGGCTGAGGAATCAATTGAAAATTGAATAAAGACTTAAAAATCAAATAAAAATGAGGACGAAAATTGATAAATTCTATCCGAAATTAATACAAAAAAAAATTATAATAAATATAATTCATCGATTGTAAGTGCCACTTTGGCTGAGGCGGAAGAATCAATTTCCGTGATGCCTCGTGCCGCGCGACAGGGATTTGCCGACAAATGACGGCCGAACGCAACCTGCGCACTCCTCGTTACACCGTGCAACCATCTGCCGGCGCTTTCTCATGCTCGAGCGCGCCAGGCTGCGGGGGTGGCGGCCAATAACGATTCGAGTGACTGATCGGCCGCGAGTTTAAAGGGACTCGCGTGTATTCGTAGTCGCGGCTGCTCTTTACCACGAGATGAGATAGCGTCGCACGATTCGGCCATGGGAATTTTTCGTCGGCCAAAGGGGTCACTTTTTTAAGGGTCGCGTGTAGGAAATTGATATTAGTCACGTACAAAGTGAATTGTTTCTACTGCTAAAAAAACGAATTCCTTATCTTGCGCAAAGGGAATGAATCTGCGATCAAACGATCATCGTTAAAAAAAAAGGTTTTCGTAAAAGTAACGCGTATTCAGGCGACTTGACGCGAAGTGTAAATTCGCGCGCTAGAATAAAAAAATTCTTTAGTATTTTTATTTTCTACCGAGTTATTTATCGGTTATTGACCAGGGGAAATCCCCGCAATTCGACAGTGCCGAGACGATCTATTGTTAATACTAACGATCGGAGCGAATATATAAGCGATGATCGTTTGTGCTGAAATGATGCGACCGCCCATTTCGCTTTTGTTTACTGCGACTAATAAGTACATTTATTGTGGTGATATAATTCGCGCGAGGCAGGTACGCCATTGAGATTTTAGAAAAGTGCCACTCTGTAGGTATAACAGTTCTGAGGCATTGACGCGAATTTTACGTGTCTAACTACATTTCATTTTCTCTTGTTACAAGATGCTGTTGTTCGTAAAAAATCAAATCAATGCTTTGACAAGTTTTTTACTGCAAGGATTTATACTAATTTTAAAAATGTAGATAAGAACCGTGAAGTATTTTGAGCTTTTCTCAATCTTCACGTTTAAAAAAATTAAATAAAAAAAAGATTTAATCTATGAAGGAACAACAATTTAAAAAACTTAAATAACTTAAAAAAATTGAGTTTCCTTTTTATAAGATGAAATTTTTAAGAAAAAAAATTGTTGTTCCTTTAATATTGTACGAATCAGCTAGATAGAATTTGGATAGATAGGAAATCACAATTTTAAAGATTTTGTAAATTATGATTTTTATAAAAACATTGTTGTACAACAATTAAATAAAAAATATATTTTACAATATGATTAAAAAATAAATTACATCAAACGAAATGACAATCTGTACAGTAAATGACAATCTGTAAATACTATTACTATAGTAATTAAGAGTAACATTTTTTAAATGCCATATTAAAAATAAGACTTAAAAATGTTTACTCAATTAATTTTCATTCGCATAAAAATGTCACAATAAATAAATTCATAAATTGTCCACAAATCATCATTTCGAATGACACACATACATTCCACTGCAACACAGCGCACTTATCACTACGAAAAAAGTCAACATTGAAAGGATATTTACACTTACTCGACGAAGCCTGCATCTTGGGTTGAGAAACTGAATGCGGGATGTGGCCCATTTGGGTTTCTTGTCTTTGCATCGTTTGCACACAAGCCAGCTTGGAAAGTTATCCGCAAGGGATTGCGCTCACAAAATAAAAAAAAAAATATCACTCTTCGTCGACACTGGTCGAGCACCAAAACCGAAGTGATCCCGACGAAACATCCACCGGATAGACCAGCTATCGACTCGTCAGCTGAGCACCTCCGACAACATCCTCGGGGATAAGTGCGCGCCCAAGTATCCCAATGAGCTTTTCACCGTCAGTCTGGAGCTTGCGGTGCGCGCGCATTCGCATGCACGCGTGCGACTCGTGCTTCGGGGTGTCGTGACTACGGAACGACTGACGGTCCGTCGTGTCCGTGTCCTTTTGATGTAGCTCACGGGCAGCGGCAAGGGACGCAGCCCATTGGTCGTTACTGCAACCCCCGTTGCCCCCACCAAGAGTTTCGGGGCGGATCCCCGAGAGCGCGCGATCCCCTACCAGACTGTACAAGGGGTTTCGCCGCGATTCATCCGCTTCTTCTCTCCTGCGCACAATCGGAGCCCGACGGGGTGGCCGATCTGCCTCCCTTCCCCTCGCGACGGGAGCTCCGCTTTTCGCACGCCTATATCTCCCGATTGCCTAATGCGCGGCGCAGATTTACCCTAATGAATTGCTCTTCTCGCGCGAGTCGCTGACTAAAGAGTCGCTCGGATAAGATCGCGAGTCGAGATCCGCCTGTCGCTTCTTCCATTCTCATTTTTAGGGGTGGCTCTTTTTACCGGGACGATAGATGTGATAAGATTCTCATGCTGATGCGCTTAGAGATGACTTAAGTGCGCCGAGAGTCACTTTGAAGCTTGCAGTCAATTTTAAAACTTGTTGCAGCTGACAAATTTGGTCTTCAGAGATACGCGATTTATGTGAGTGTGTTTAAAAATGTAAAGGAATTTTGTTACAATTCTTGACGTTCATACCGTTAGAATTAATCCAAGTTTTGAGCTTTAAATTGCAGCAGTAGATTACAAAGCTGCAATTTTATACTTTTATTTTGATTTGGTTAATAGTCGTCTGTTCGTACGGAGCTGATCTTAAACGGAAAATCGGTTCGACGTGAAGTTTAAGCCTCAGCAGGATGAAATTTTTAAAGTCAATGCTATTAAATCTTATCGTCGTGATTAAAGCATCAGAATATTCTCGGCGAAAATTAACAAGACGAAAACGTAACAATTTAACGATGATCTACCAACTTTGCTTCTTGTTAGTCCTCGGTACGAAAATTCCAGTGCGACAATCGGTCGTCTGCCCGGGTTTCCCAGCAATTTTCACGGGAAACAAATATTCTCACGTAGGTGAAAGTTTTACCCAGTAATTACGCTCTGCTAAGCATGTTCCTTTAATGAGCCTCGATCTTCGTCAACATAAAAATAAATCGATTATTAACACACGTACGACGGTACCCAACTTTTTCTACTTAAAAAAATCTGAGTGCGCAAAATCGCCGGTAGAGCAGTAACAAAGTTTCACACGTCGTCAAACCGCACAGTCCCAAACCGTCCACTCGCAAACAAAATCACTGCTTTGTATTTACGTATGTATACCCACTCGAGGCAGAGGCGCATCCCTCGACAAAAAAAAAAAAAAAAAAAATACGCTCGCGCACAGAGACACACGGAAATGAAATTAGCTCGGGACCGAGCTCGCCGTTGAGATTCGCCGATGCGTGCCGCTATTAAGCACAATAGGGCCGATCGCGGGCCGCACAAAGGGACGCGGCGGCCATTGTGCCGATCGCAGGGACAGATGCGTTCAGCTCGCCCGCTCCTGACTCTCTGACTCCATCTTGAATCATCCGCGACCGGTCGGGCAGAGCCGCGGGCGTATACACCGAGCCATTTCGCCCGGAAAATCGTTTACACGGGAAAAATCGGGAGTGCGTGTGTGTGCATTGGGGCCGCCTTTCTTCGGGCCTGTCTGTCTTTTCCTTCGGATTCTATTTTCACTGCGCGGAGGCAGGCTCGAGTTTGACCGGGGTCGTGCGTGTTTTGCTTTTGAGATTTTTTTTCCATGAGTCGAGGGGCGGTAAATAGAAACGTTTTGTGCGTCGGCGCGATTTGCGTTAAGATCTTGCTCGGTGATACCGTCATTGATGAACTTCTCTTTCTCTTCTTTATTTTCTTCTCTTTTTTTTTATACTGAGAGGAGAAATGCATGGACACGTTCCTGTTCTACTGAGAAAATATCCCTTCTTTTTTTTTTAAATATGTTCGTTCTTTCAAAAGAGTTTCTTTTATTTTGTAAATTGTGCGCTTAAATAAATAAATTAATTAATCTAGAAGATGATCTGTGTATAAAGAATAAATAGTGCACTTAAAACTTTATTTGTTTACTTAATTGTGCAATTAGTTACTGAAAGTTTTACGTGATTAACTTCTTGAAGCAAAAAAAGTTTATAATACAAATGAAATAGAAAAATAACTAACAGAAAAAGTGTAAGACTTCGCGTACTTTATGCTACTGAAAAATTATTTAGTATAGACACGAAGAGAATAGTCTTAGAAAAAATTACTAAAATTGTTTTGAGATACAGGGAAAGATTCGAAAATTTCATTCTGAAAATGTGAAATTCGCTTCGAAAATGTGAAATTCGCTTCGAAAATGTGAATAGAGACATATTTTATGTGAAAAGTTGTTCACATATTTAGCATGTGAACGGTTTTTCACTTGTTAAATGTCACTATTCACATTTTCCAAGCGAATTTCACATTTTCAGATTTACATGGCAAATTTTCAGATTTACATGGCAAATTTTCAGATTTACATGGCACATTTTCAGATTTACATGGCACATTTTCAGATTTACATAGCACATTTTCAGATTTACATGGCACATATTCAGATTTACATGGCAGCAAAATTTATTGTATGTACTGTAAATCTAACAAATTTTACTTTACTTTTTAGTAAAATGTTTGATTGGTTGAGTCTGTCCCTCCGTTACAAAACAGAATAGTAATTTTTACCAGTACTTTTCTCTCCGCGTAGTAATATAAAAAAGAAAACTGCACTATTTTCTAATAACAGGGGAAAAAGGCTCTTAATTCTTTATAACAGATAAGAACGTAAAGCTTTCAAAAAGCACAATGCGCCAGGAGTTCTCGAGTGCGTATTCCGTTAAAATACGAAAATAGGATTTATGCTGACCTGACTTTGCGAGTGGCTCTCGACCAGGCGTAATTATCGATCGATCCCTCGCACCGATCGATTTTACCCCGCACTTCCTCCCCGCCGTACACGTGCGGCGTCTCTCCTCTTCATCCCCAGCCGAAAGTGAAGGAACACAAAAGTCGGCGCGCGTCAAGGCTCCGCGGTGCGGAAAAAAACCGCAAGGGAGGCTGCGCAAAGGAGCCGCGCGCAGTCGAGAGCAAAGAAGATAAAGAGGGCGAAGGCGGCGGCGGGAAAACAAAAGCCGTAGGACCGGAATTTCGCCGCTGCGCCGTTTACCGTCGGATGTGCGCAGCCAGAGGGAAACGCCGAGAACTCGATCCGTAATTTTCACGGGGCTCGAATGCTCGCTGGTCCGTGCGCCGCCCGGGCGTTTTGCCTTTGGCGCAATATGTCGAGAAGATTATCCGCGTAACTATTCGGCATCGGGATCATTCTCTTTCTCTTTTTCTCGTTCTCTCCGAGGCGCGGCTTTCACGGCTAAGGCGCTCGCCGCCGAGCCGAACGACAAAAGCCGGTTTTTGACGCGCGCTAAGATCTCACCCCGCGGGAGGCAACGGGAGGGCTTAGTCGCTCTCGTTTTGCACGCGATTACGATTTCACCGAGTTTCCGAGACGATTTAGCTGTAATTTATATCGTTTGACCTTTCCATCCTATACCCACTGGTACAACGAAAAAATGTTTTGAAAAAATTGCTGTATCCAGTCTGAGAGCGCAGGCACAGACATTTAGTGAAAAATTTATATAAAGATTACTATGGAATTCTAGTAATATGTACTAGAAATTTTAGTATAATTTATTATAATTTTTTCACCCAATGCAGTCTGTAGTTCCGCTCCCTGACTATGAGTATAATAATTTTTATTAGATTTTCAAAAATTTCTCTCAGTGTACTGACTTATATCCTCGTGAAATATAGTAATTTTACTATAGAATTCTAGTATAATTTATTATAATTTTTTCACTAAATGCAGTCTGTGACTCCACTTCCAGACTAGATACAGTAATTTCCATTCCACTCCCAGACTGGATACAGTAATTTCTATTAAATTTTCAAAAAATTTCTCTCGGTGTACTGATTTATATTCTCATCATGAAATATAACAATTTTACTATAGAATTCTAGTATAATTTATTATAATTTTTTCACTAAATGCAGTCTGTGACTTCGCTTCCAGACTAGATATAGTAATTTTTATTAGATTTTCAAAAAAATTTCTCTCGATGTACTGATTTATATTCTCATCATGAAATATAAAAATTTTACTATAGAATTCTAGTATAATTTATTATAATTTTTTCACTAAATGCAGTTTGTAGTTCCACTTCCAGACTGGATACAGTAATTTCTATTAAATTTTCAAAAAATTTCTCTCGGTGTACTGACTTACACCCTCAACATGAAATATAATAATTATATATTCTGCATCCACGCGAACTTACATCTATTTTATATTTAAAAAAAATGAATTTCTAACTCTAATCCTCCAAAGGTACGATGAGAAAAATTGAAAAATCCTTAGGAAGTTTAAAAAGTAAACACACAGCGTCGCGTTATTAATTTGAAAGGAACGGCCAGAAAAAACAAGGCAAGAAAAGCACAAGATAGCAGATAGAGAGAGAAAGAACGGCGGGGATGAAGCGGAGGGAGGAAAAATGAGATTCGAGTCGCTTTGTCAAGAAGGCAAATGCGACTAAACGGCTGTAATGTGGGACCGGAGAATCAAAATACAATTGTCCGTCGAGGCTTTTCGGGGACCGGTGCAGCGGATCTGCAGCGGATCGGCTCCGGAGGCCTCGCTCCCTCTCCCCCCGTCGACAAAAGCGATATGTTATTTTAGGGCGACGAAATTTCGCCGGGGCGCGCGACTCTATTTTTCCAGCCCGAGCCGCGGCGCACCAGCGAAAGTCGCTAAATCAAAACGCGCACGCTCCACTGGAGCTTTGCTTTTTTTCCTCCAGAGAGAGACCTGCCCGAAAGATTTTCCGTTCTCCACGGCCATTGACGTCTTAATCTATTTTTTTTTAATTTCTTGGACTCTATTCCTCGTGGGGAATACTGTACTTTTTTTTTCTTGGAAATTCTGTTGTATCGTTTGATATTTTTACGTCGTAAACCAATTTTTTTTAATGTAATTATAATAAAACGTTTTTACAGCTGCTACTTCTATTATTTCTACTGTAAATTTACTGTAATTTTGTACTCAATTCTCTAAATCTGAAAATGTGGAATCTCTATAAATATGAGAAAATTCACATTACTATTTTTAATACGTGAATGTTAACATATTGAATTAGTGAATTTTATTTCACACATTACATTTTTGAATATTCATATTTAATTAGTGTACGTGTTTTCATTTTTTCAAAATGTCACCATTCACATTTAATACGTGAAATTTCACATTTTCAGATTTAGAGAGAAGGGACTACGTCCTGTTTATGAAATAAAGTGAAATGAAATAAAAGAATTATAACAAATGTAGGCTTTTGAATAAAATTTACTTAAACAGCGTAAGAGTATGAGAAATAATGACTGAAGCACTTAGCATTTTAAAATAATTTACTTTGTAAAATTTTAACTCCCTTAAGGTATTTCTTAACGCAAGCGTCATAATACGCTTGGAACATTAGAATCTGAAAAGAAGATTCACTCTTAACTGGGATTGTAGGTTTTCGCGGACAATAGTCATTTGTATAAGATCGATATACAATGAGTTCCGATCTGTCGAAGGGAACAGCGGGCATTACACAAATGTAGCCCCAGCATTATGCAGCCGAATTAGAGAAAACGAGACTCGGTCCTGCTCGACTCCTCGGCACAAAGCTCCTTCTGCGCTGCCGTGTATATTATACATAACATGGCGCGACCTCCCCGCAGGCCTTAATCGCGTTCCGGCTTTCCCTGCGTCGCCGCTAATTCGGCCTGCTCGACCAAACTCCCGACTACAATGGTTATATAATAAGCAAGGATTGCACCTACGGGTGGTCCAGTTTTTCCCTCCGCGCAAGAGGGAACACATTAGAGGGGGTCCGGCAGGGGCGGCCGATCGATCGATAAGCGCGCAAAGCGCAGCGGCACCATTTCCTCGGCCGCCTCCTAAGACCGGAATTTAAGTCGCCGTGGTTTTAAAGGGAAGCAGGAAGGACGTGGGTCCTCGACGCGGCGGTGAAAGCGAAAAAGCGCCAGGTAGAGCCGGCGGCGCGCTTTTTGTCCCGCTCCGCGCGCTTATCTCGCCCGTGGCATCTGCGAGGAGCCGCATAATCCCCGGCAGTCGGCCCGTGCGCCGCTGTTTGCGCCTTGTTTTACTGGTATTGCATTTAATGAGGTTCGGCCGAAAATCCCCCCGGCGGCGAGGCTCGCGTAAGCCGGCCGGAGGATCCGCAGCGAGGCGACCGTCGCGGCGCACCTCGAGCCTAACTCCTTGATGCCTCGAGGCTCTCGGACTCTTGGGAGAGGGAGAGAGACGGAACCGCGAGAGCTGCGACTTGCTTACCTGATTTGTCTGTCGCGAGAATTTTTTTTTTTTGCACCGTTCGGCTCGATGAGCTAATAGCGATTTATGGATGCAAATTGGACGTTTCTATTTACATAAATACATATTCGCGGTGCAGGGGTTGAAAGGATTTTTTTTATTAACAATTAGAGCGGATTTTTAGGGACTCGAATATTGGGAGTGCAAAAATATTAATAATCATGCGTCCGTTGTAACCGCGTATGTTAAATACGATCGATTTTACGTCGTTTTTTTTGTATTGTATAATGCAAAGGTGAATATCTTTAATACGTTACGGCATATACAGAGTTATCTACAATATTATTTAATGATTCGATTTTTTTAAAGTTTTTTAAAAAAGAAAACAGCTTGAAAATAAAATGAGAAAAATGAAGTTTCCCAGAAAAAGCAGCGTTGCACTTTCCGGGGAAAGTATTAGTAACTCCATACGTTAGCTTAGCGATCTTGGCTCACACAATTACTTGAAAGGAACTTTGTATCCATTTCCCACATTATACAAACTTTTAGGATCGGTAAAAAAAGAGAAGAAAAAAGCTTATTTCGACCTCGTTTTCATTCATCGATCGTGAAGACCTTTCAGTGTCGACTCCAATATCTCGCGGGATCTCTCGCTATCTCATTTTTCCGCGCTTCTATTGTGTGAAAAAAAGGAAAAGATCACTTTTTCCTGAATTCCAGAATCTCTGCCTGAACGAACGCCATTAACAATTAAGTTCATGACTAACAAAAAGAATCGTGGAAAAAGGGAGCCAGTGAGTGAGAAAATCTGTGGCTGATTTTTCATTGTTGCAATCCATGCATTACTTGACTTTACTGTATATTTACTATCGAATTAACATTTTCATCAGTAATTTAACTTTGTGTTGCCAACATTGCAATTTGTATCGCTTGACTAAATTCGTTGCTACATTATTTTCTTTTTTTTTTAACAAAATTCGTTTCTAGGTTCAGTTTACTAGATGACTTAATTTATTTATTTATTTATTCAAATTAAACGGACAGATTAAAGTCCTTCATTACAAAGTAGACATAAAAATAATAATACATAAAAAAAGTTATACAATAATGTAAAACGCAAGATAAAGATTGATAGATAGAAAAAGTAAAGAGTCATGAATAACAAAGTTCAAAAAAAATAAATGCATGAATATCGAAGTTCAAAAAACGGAAATGCATGAATATTAAATTTTACTGAGAAAAAAATAAACTCGAACGTAAATAAGCGTATAACCCGGAGTAAACCCTAAACAAGAGAAGCTCTACTAAATCGAGATGCAGAAAGATTGCATCGGGCCGACCGCCAGCGACGCGAAAAGCGTGCAGAAGCGAGAAAGAGGGTGAAGCCCGGCTGGAAGCGGAAAAGGCGTGCAACGCGTCCTGAGCTGCAGTGCGAGCCGTTGGTCCCCCTCCTCGAATCCCTCAGAGTCAGTCAGAAGCCCCCGGCTTATCCTCCATTACGCGCGGGACTTTGTGCTCCGAGGCCCCCTCCCCGGCACCGGGGGCCTTATTTCCAATGCCCCGGGTTTGACGGGACTTGCGGATCTCCATAGTGCGCGACCAGTCGTGCGTATGATAGCCCCACGGGATTACCGCGACTCTCGCTTATTGTGCAGAAGCGCGCGCCTCCGCCTTCAAAAGAGCTGCCCGATCGCGCGCACCCCCTCACCCCCTCCCCTCCAGGAATGTCAACCTAATTTTGCAAAATCTCGCCGGCCGATCGCTCGCTTCCGCCGTTGGCTTCAATGCCTGCTGATGGGATTCCGAGCTGGAGTTTCCGGCGAAAATCCGCGATCTGTTTTGAGAAAGCCCGCGCGACTTTTCTTTTACTTTCTTTCCTGGTAATGGGCTTTTTTTTGTGCCATGCTTTAAAACCGTGGAATAACGTAGAAAAGAGTTTAAATAATAAAAAACGTAGGGAATTAAATTGCATTATATAGTAAATGTTTTTGTTAATTAGTTAGAGCAAGGTATAATAGAAAAAATTAATTAAAACAGTTGGAAAGATTTAAAAAAAAAAGTTTTAATATAGAAAAATTCTTAATTTGTCTTTTTCTACACTGAGAGACCAATAAATATATTTATTTATTTCAAAAGTATACTTGTAAAATATTTCTTTGAATGAACAAATTATTTTTTTGAAACTAATAAATTTATTTGGAATGTAATAAATTCATTTAGTTTAATTCACACACTGGTAGAAAAGATCCTTTGATCCAAAGCCAGTGCCTTTAATATAAAGTCGTGCGCACCTGCGTAAAAAATTAAAGTTTATCCAAAGTTCATCTTTGGCAGTCGTTCATATGAACATGGGCAATGAGACTTTACCGAACTTGCTTCTTATATTTTTTGTTTTTAACGCAATTGAGCGTCTTTTAACTTCAAGAAAAATTTCATCTGAAGTTTGTATAAAGCATAGAAAAATTATTTTTCATTTAGTCTCATTGCTCATGTTCATATCAACGTCCGCCAAACATGAACTTTGGGTACACTTTATCCTAACTTAAATTTTTTTACATTTAACATAATCCAAAGGTGTAGGTATTAGATTCAAAGCCCCGAAGACTTTGGGTTAAAGAATCTCTCCTATCAGCGTAGAAATATTTAAAAAGTATTCTATTCGAAGTAAATAATTTCCTACAAAAGAATTCCCAAATTGGTCTCACCAGTGTGTTTAAAAAAGTCGATGTTATTTCCGCAATAAAAATACGTTTTTGCAGTTGAAAAGGAAAGTCCGTCCAACTGGTTCGAATTTGAATCGAACAAGGGTAAAAGTAGCGTCCGAAGCTGCAACCGCCCCTTTCTGCAAGTTAGTTACTTTTTTCAATAGCTTAGCCGACTGTGCGCCGCGCGTTCTCGCGAGCCGCCTCGAGTCTCATCGAAGGAAGAAGAAATTCCCACCGTCAAGGAGCCAGAGCTACCCGTTTTTTTTTTCCCTCCTTCTTCTCCTCCGACAACGTCTTGCTCGCCTTCTCGTTTCTCATTCACCTCGCGGCCGCGCTTCTTATTAACGAGGAGACTAGGTGAATGCCGGGTAACCGGAGACCGGATGTCTCCGCCCAGGATGGATAGTCCGTCCCAAGAAAGCGCGAGCGAGGTGGAGAGAGAAGGACTCGGAGAGACGCGGCAGCGAGAAGTTCACCTCCGCGAGCGTCCCAATGGCGGAGGAGCGGAGTCTCTGATTTCTGATCCGAGCCGGCCGCGGCGCGTCGCTATGGCGGCTGCACTACTTGTCACCCTTGCGCGAACCGCCTCTGCCCTTCACTTTCTTACTCTCCTCCGCTCGATTCTTTAACGTTCTCAGAGTTGTTTGCTACCTTTGGGCCCGGTTCCTTTGCCTTCCTTCTTTTTTTTTTTCGTTATTTTTTAGACGCCTCGTTAGTTTTCGTACAATTTCTTGCTGTATATCTTTTTTAGTTTACTATATCATTTATTTATAAATTGTAATTTTTGTTTTATTATAACTATAAGTCTATTGAAATAAAAATTAACTTATACCTAGTTTTTGCAATAAGGAATCATTGTTATTACTTCAAAGTTCGAATTACTGTTGAATAAAGATGAATTTTTATTATTATTTTTTAGACGCCTCGTTAGTTTTCGTACAATTTCTTGCTGTATATCTTTTTTAGTTTACTATTTTTTATCTATAAATTGTAATTTTTGTTTTATTATAAATATAAGTCTATTGAAATAAAAATTAACTTATACCTAGTTTTTGTAATAAGGAATCATTGTTATTACTTCAAAGTTTGTATTACTGTTGAATAAAGATGAATTTTTATTATTATTTTTTAGACTCTTCGTTAGTTTTCGTAGAATTTCTCGTTGTATATCTTTTATAGTTTACTATATCATTTATTTATAAATTGTAATTTTTGTTTTATTATAACTATAATATAAGTCTATTGAAATAAAAATGAAGGTATACTGACTCTTTGTAAGAAATCATTGTTATTACTTGAAAGTTTATATTACTGTTGAATAAAGATGAATTTTTATTATATTTTAGTTTTAAGTGAGTTTTAAGCTAAACAAGCATGGCCAAGAGTCTTGACGTGCTTGTTTAAAACTCTTAAAGATCGGCGATACAGGAAATTGTATTTTCTTCTGCAAGGGTTACTTTTGTGATACTTTTGTATTTACTTTGTACCTGTACTCTGGAGATAAATAAATAAAATAAATAAATTTGTTTGACTTTGTCACAATTTTTTTTCTTTAATTCTATACTTTTTTACTTGAGAAAATTGATTAGCATGTAGTTTCAACTAATGACAAAATATACATAATATAATTTGACTTTAGCGATCGGTCCTTACAAATGACTTCTTCGAATTACATCTATCAATAACAAGTACCCGTGCCTTTTTTCATTTTTTTTTCTATTATTTTTTTATACGCTCGTTTAGTTATTACAGAATTTCTCGCTGCAAGTATACGTTTCTAATGTATTATATCATTTATTTATAAATTATACATTTATAATTCTTGTTTTACTACAGTTTTTCACTTTATCAGAATTTGTATACTTTTTTACTCGAGCAAATTGATTAATTTTTTACATGTAGCACGCAGTTCCTCGATAGTTACAGAAAATAAATAAACTTTGATTTCACCGAAGCTTAATTATCATCAAAATAAATTCTTGAATGGCGAGCATTAGGAAACTACTAAAAAAACGCACGTGAAACTGGTAAGAAATTATTCAAAAAGAAGAAAAGGCTCCTCTATATTTCCAGCCAAGGCTGCTTTCGTCGTCGTCGCCTTGGCTGCGGCCAAACGTCTTCGCTGTTCCGCCTCCCGGCGAGTGTTCGTTACGCGGCTCGACTCGTTCGGGAATTTTTTTTTTTTCGCCGTCACCTCATTCAGGCCGCGCCCGACGACGACCGGCTGATTTTAATAACATTGAACATCCGGCCGACTAACGGACATTTAACGCTGCTCCCGTGCATGATCACTCATACGGCGGAGCACAGTCGCGCGACGCGACAACCGCCGATGCACCGTAGCGATTACGCAGCTGCTCCGAATTCGATATTTTTTTCGATGGCTTTTTGTCTTCAGCACGCGCGCTCGCTCGAAAAAAAAATCTATGCGCAATAAGCTTTTTTATGCCTGCGCCGTCGCGGTATTCAATTCTGTATAGCTATATAGACTTCGTAGAGGAGGAGCAGCGAGATGAGGATGCACGGGCCGATGTCGAGGAGGAAGCGGATGCTTTTCGGCTAAATATAATGTCACTGGATGATCGCGAGTGGAGCATTCTTGATGTAGTGATTTTCAGGATGTAGGTTAAATTACTTACGTAAGCTCTTTTGTGAGCCTTCTAAGAATCAAAGATTTTGCATTGATGTGGAGATTTTATTGTATTATGTATAGAAGGGATGTGTATGTAATATATATTCTAAATTTTTATTTCAAATATAAATTATTTATTTTATTTATAAAAACAAAAGTATATTTATTCGTTAACAATTTAATTAATAATTATATATACTCTACACTATACCTGCTGTAGAAAATATTGTAGTACTATTCTTTTTCTTATTGTGAACGTAAGCTAATTAAAGTCAATTACATAGGAGCTGTAGTAAAGGTGGTGTCATATTTAAATGCTATAGTTTACAGTCATAATATAATCATGATAATCTCTGCGTTATTGAAATTACCTGTGAAAAATTTGGGGATTTGGATACAGGTGTCCTTACAATTGGCTTATGCGCATTAAATTTATTTATATACAAATTAGTGAAATAACAGGTACTGGTAGCTGATTTGACTAATTATGACTTTACGATCGACCCTTGCAAATTACTTATGCGGATTATATCTACCATATACAAATCGTGAAATGAGGAGTACCAGAAGCGTAATTGACTTATTGACTTACGCAATTAGTACACATTAGTGCGATAATGAGTACTGGTGGCTGAATTGATTAAATGACTTTTACGATCGACCTTTGCAAATTACTTATGCGGATTATATACAAAGTTATGTAATGGGGAGTACCGGAAGCTTAATTGACTTATTGACTTATGCAATTAGTACACATTAGTGCAATAACGAGTACTGGGGGCTGAATTGACTAATTGACTTTTACGATCGACCTTTGCAAATTACTTATGCGGATTATATACAAAGTTGTGTAATGGGGAGTACCGGAAGCTTAATTGACTTACTGACTTATGCAATTAGTACACATTAGTGCAATAACGAGTACTGGGGGCTGAATTGACTAATTGACTTTTACGATCGACCTTTGCAAATTACTTATGCGGATTATATACAAAGTTGTGTAATGGGGAGTACCGGAAGCTTAATTGACTTACTGACTTTTGCCATTGGTACAAATTAGTGCAATAACGAGTACTGGGGGCTGAATTGACTAATTGACTTTTACAGCTAGATTTTAAAGTGCGGCGCTTAAAAGTGAGGCTTGACTTTTCGCACGGTGACTTGTAATTATGACTATACTTATGTGCCAATATATATATTACATATATTACGACTACCCTTGAGTTCTCCGTTCTGTGTCGTAAATCTTATCCAATTACTTACAGATCGTAAATTCTCTCTTCCAGTGAGTTTTAACAGAACCAGTCATTTTTAATACAATACAAACTAAACATTTTATCGCAGCATCAACAAACAATCTTTAATAAGAATTCATACAATTTCACGAAAAAAAAAAACATTGATAGTACTAAGTATAATACGATAAAAGCGTGATATCACAAAGCCACGGGGAAGCAAAGAATTAAAATTGAGGGAACAAAAGCGGCGGGTCAATTAATCATGCCTGACATGCTCGATTAAAAGCTGATTTATGTGAAATGAATGAAAGAATAAAGGTTCGCTACTCGCGCAAACGCACCCACACACATCCGATATAAACATTACGGAGCCGCGCGCATTATGATCCGCCGAGGCAAACGAGATCATCATCTCCCACGAAATTCCCATGTCAAACGCAGACCGGCGGGGGAGGAGTTCTCATGCGAGTCCTCGACGGCTCATCAGTGCGCGCGATAAAAGCGCCGAACGAGAAGGACTCTCGCCAAAGCGCTACATCCCCCTCGGGACGCGCAGGTAGGACCCACTGGCATATGCGCGCGCTTTCGCCGGAGCGCACCTATACACACGAATATGCGGCCATATGCTCGCGGGTTCCCAGGCGCGAGCGCCGCGTGTATCGATATTTTTTTTTTTTTTTTTTTTGGGAGGAAGGGCGCGAGTGCGGGGGTGCGAGCGGCCGCAACAGGTTGGGCGCTTCGATGCATCTTGCGCACGCCGCGGGAATCGATTAGCGACGTCGAGTAGATACTACCGGGGACTCCACCGCCGCGGCGGAAATCGATGCGGCGCTTACATCTGACGCGCGTTTTTTTTTTCTCTCTCTTCTTTCTCTCTTATTGATTGTTCGCAGGTTTCACCGGGGTTTGCTAATGAAGCGTGAAATGCGCACCGCAATTTCTATTAGGTAGGCTCTCTTTCTCTCTAAGTGTTTTTTTTTTTTGCGTGGGAAGGATTTTTTTTCTGTGATCGGGGAGAAATTTTTATGTATTTATTTATTTTTTCGTTGTAATTTTTTTTTGTCAGGCTTTTGCAGTAAATTTTAAATGTATAAACTATCGTAATTCTTTCAACGTGACATTCGTGAGGAATTTGAATTAATAATGGTATAGTAAGTTTTTACTTTTTTTTTTTATAATGATGTATATATCTGCGAGAAATTGTATGTAAAATATCTCAAAAATTGACTGTACACTGTAGAAATCGATATCATTCTGCTTTACATCAACTATTCTATAATTCATGCATTCTGCTACAACGGGAACTCTGGCATCGCAGCTGAAATAAACATCCACGTATCATAAAAAAATTGAGAAAAAAAGAGTATTAAGTCACACATTCATCCCGCTCAAAAAAAAAAAAAAAAGAAGAAGAAGAAATTCAGTGAACGGCGAAGGTCAGAGCGCTTAGTTTTTGCGGTTGTACAAGGGAGCGCGATCAATTATCTCAGTCCGTCATTGTGCGGCCACAAAAGAGCAGAAAAGAGCAAAGCGAAATCGAGTCCACCGAGCAAGAGACTCTCCCCCCTCTCCCCCGGATCAGCGAAAATCACAAAGTGAGCGCAACGATCGTCTTAGGGCCCCGTGGGCGTGCCGCGCTTAGTGCACAGAGTCCGAGTCTCCTTCGTTCTAAGGTGCACTCCAGGCGCAATACCTGTGCGCCCCTCGGCTCTCCCCCCTTTCTGGACCCGCCGAGGGGGAGGAAAAAAGCGCATCGGGCAAGGATGACGTAACTCGAGCCTCGGCCGCCCCCGTCCCGCTGTCAGTCCGTCTTTGTGCCTTGTCCTCTCACCCGCTCTCTCCCCCCCTCTCTCTCTCTCTATAATAGTGCACATACACGTCCAGCCGCGCTCCGAACGGAACACGCCGGAGGAGAAAAGAGTCCCGCATTTTTCGCCTCCACCCCGACGACGGTCTCGGGTTGCCTGCTTGGCACCGCCGCCATTTTTTTTACGTGCCGGCAGCAGAGCAAGGTGGATGGCACCACTCGGCCTCTCCCTCTTCAATCGGCACTGCCATCCTCGCAGTCGCCTTTTGACGAAATGCTTCTTTGGGGCACGTAAGGAGCGGGCCGAGAAACGTCGGGGCGTCATTCGATACGCGAGAGGCCGGGGCGCGCGATTCCCGCCCTCCGCGACAATGCGCTTCCGGAGAAAGAGCCTCTCCTTTCTTCGCGGCGCGCGCAAGGCCTCGGGAGGGTGGCCCGCGACGCGCAGGTACCTTCTTGCGCCGCTGTAAGGCCCCGTCGACGGCGGGACCCTTTCAATCGCCTCGCACAGTTGGACCTTGCGCGCCTTCGAGTTTATGCATATGTACGTGTGCTACGCCTCGATGGGGGGAGGAGTGCACTTGCGAATGTTTTGCGAGAGGGCCTTTGTGGCGAAGAACAATCGCCGAGCCTCAAAACATCCACGAGCTAATTTTTTTTTTTTCGTTTCGAGCTTGGGGCTTCTCCGTGCTGTCTTTGCGCGCGGATTTAACTGCGCTCTCGTCAAAGTTGAAATTCGAAACAGTGAGAATTCCTGCAAGGTATGTATTAAATACTTTAAAAATGAACAAGTGAAATTCTCATTGAATAAGTGAATATTTACTGATTTATTTATTTATTAAATTCTACGGACTAAAGAGTCCTTAATACAAAATAAAATAAAATGATTACAAAAAAAAAATTATAAACTGAGGAAAATGAAAATTACGAATTCGAAATATAGAAAACAATCAATTTAGTATCGTAGTACAAAAGTGAGCTGCAAAGTAAACGATGATAAGATTTTTTTTTATAATTTGTAGTAAAAGATCTAAGCGAAGACTTGAATTCCAGAAGCTTTTTATCCTGTTAAAAGTTGAATAAAATTAAAAATTCGAATAATTCTATACTAATTCTGCGTGATAAGTCGTTCACTTGACAATTTATTTTCGAGCTTGAAATACGAAACAACGAGGATTCCTACATGTATTAAACCTTCTAAAAATAATTAATTGAAATTCTCATTGAATAGGTGAATATACACTAATTCTACGTGATAAGACGTTCACTTGACAATGAATGCTCTGCTGCGAAAGAAGGCGTGAACTCGTAGGCGTACTCGCTGTGAAAGAAACTAAGAAGACATAAAAATATATTTTCAAAATAAATGACTATTGACTTTATTATTTAGAAAAAAATTATAATAATCATTAAATAAATAAAAACACGAAGTCCAAAGGCTTATCAGCTTTCCCTATCTCGGGCAGTAAAGGTGAAAACCCGTCGCATTGGTGAAGTACCGTCATAACACTTAGCGATAAGCGAAAGACGAAAAAAAAAAGAAGGAAAAACGGCAGTCGTCCTGCTGACCGGTCAGTGGGGCACGACCTTCGGCTCTCCACTAAGGCTTGATTGACCAATGGCTCCCCTGCGATAATAATTATGGCGATGGTAATTGGTACCCGGCGGGGACCCTTTACGAGTTCTTCGCTCCCTCGATACCAGTCAATAAAGATGCACTGATCGCGTCGCACCTCCGCATAGTACTTAGACGGGGCACGTCGTCCGGGTATTCGGGTTTCCCGCAGGGCTCAGGGCAACAATGAATATCGCTAATGGCGAAGACCTCAGACCGCCTACACCTTACGCTCATTAGGCGACTTAACCCTTGTGACCCGTGCGGGGGAGGCACAAGCTGTTTGCGCACTTGCCGCTCGCGCGGCACTTGACCTGCGTTCCGAGAAACAATTAGGACATCTTAGGGCAGAAGTCGCATTTACGATCAGCCGACTATGCGCCTTGAATGTATAAATATAAAGCTTCGGTGAGGAGGGAGGTACCTGGGCGCTGAGACAATTCCAGGCCCATTGTTGCTGCTTAATTTGACACCTCCCGTTCTTCTTCACCTGCCCAGTTTATATACAAGTGGTTTCGTTGCTGGCGTTTTCGCACGACTGCCACTTGGTGTAAGCGCCATTCATTGTGTAAACGTTGATTGCTTCTTTTGCATTCAGGATTTTTTAATGATTTTCTTTTTCGTTCATCAAGATGATTGGACTATTTTTTTTAACAAACAGGATTTTTATATCTCTACCATGTAAATCTGAAATTGTAAAATTCACTTGGGAAATGTGAATAGTGAGATTTAATAAGTGAAAAGCCGTTCACATGCTAAATATGTGAACGATTTTCAACATAAAATATGGCACTATTCACATTTTCAGATTTAGAGAGTATCATTCATTATTGCTCATTTTCGAGATTGGTTGTCGATTTTAATGAGTGTGTAATTATTCCTTGTTATTCGTACAACATTTTAGTAACTTTAATACTACCCTCTTAAAGTTCATTAGTAATCCGGAATTTACATCGTTGTATACTAATGTTTGTCGGATAAAAAATAAGAATTACGTTGGTCTATTTTATTCAAGGTAAAATAATTAACTTAAGCAGATAGGAAATGATGAACTATTTAGGAATGATAATAGGGGGTTTGTAATGATAGTAACAGAAAGAGAAAAACGAGATGTTAATACGCAAGTTAATCTGCATTTAAAAGAAGCGACCTGATTATTGAGTTCAATCGCCTTAAAATCAGAGGTGATCAGCAAAGACTTTATCCGAGGAATAGATTATCGTATAAGGTTCTTATGTGTCTAATGTAGTAGCTTAACTTGTAACTTTTGCAGCTGTTGTCTTAAACTTAGTTTCTAAAGTAGTTAAAAGCTAATAACTCTTGATGACTAATAAAAAAAATTACATTAAGTAAAATTATTCACTTCACACTTAAGAAGCTAAATCAATTAAACAAAGTACTACTATTTTTCAATATTTAAACAATACTCTTTTATTTTTCCTATTTATAATTTAATCCAAAAACAATATATATTTGTATTCGATTAAAGGTAAATAAGATTTATTTATTATACACAAGTTAATAAAAAATAAGAAGTTAAGAAAGTTAAATTTTAAAAATGCCGAGAGACAAAGGTCAGACGAGCAGATCGCAGGACTAAATGCATCCAAAAATTTACGCCTACTTTCTTCGAGAATCGACAACGTCAGTCATGCGTTTTCCACAGCTTCGCCTTGTAAGAACAACGCCGAAGTCCCTACTTTCTCGACAGGCAGACAAAACCTCGTGCTATCAAGCGATAATCACCTAATTGCCCGGAGAAACCATTTTTTTTTTCTTACGAAAGTTCGCCGGGTCCTCCGAACATTTCTTCCCTCGGCGCGTCGTTGCCCTTTCGCAGGCAAACAGACTTAATTGCACCGAGCCTCTGCGAGCTTACGTAAGAATCGGAAGCTTTGCAGCTTCGCCGGTAAGCCGCGACGTGAAAAAAAAAAGGAAAGCTGCGGACGAAGTTGGGAGTGCGCCATAAAAGTAAGTGCGCACGTCAAGAGCGAAGAGCAGACCGGGGTTTATTTTTTGACCGTCTAGACATTGTAAAATTTTGGGCCTCGTAGGTCCAGAAGCGACCGCTCCTAAGGGGCTTAAGAAAATTGCCACGTCGCTTTTTGCGTGCGAGTCGTACGAAATGGGTTTTCCCGAGTATTACGTGTCGAAACACGAAAATCAAGCTGCAAGGACACTGGAGAATCCGTCGATACCTTTCTAATGACTTTTTATTGTGTTACTCATTGTTTAGTTCAATATACTTCGGATGCTTCGTTCGTCGACGTCACAAAAGCTAAAATTCGTAACGGGGACTTTATGGCAAAAAGTTTACCTCGGTATATGGCATACAAATATATAAAACTTTACTCGAAAATTTTAGTGTTATTATTTACGTTGACTTCTTGCCTTAAGAGAAAAAAAAATTAATAAAAAATAGCAATTTTTAAGTGCAAGCGAGGAAATAGTATATATTTAGTAACTGAAATTATAAAAATTGCGAATTTTTATAAAAAAATTTTTCGTTTGTTAAGACTACAACTCTGCAATTTTTATTAAGTTTTTTTTGTCTCGGTGTAGCTTTAATAATTTATTAGTATATTTCGTTAATAAAGTTGATGAGCAACTAAAAGGTTGCATTTTATTAACGATAATTAAAAAGTTTATTATTTTATATTATACACATCACAGGAGTAAATAATTATATCTTATAGAGTAAAATAATATACAATACTAATATTATACTTATAGGGTAAAATAATATACAGTTTAAATAATATTATAATAAATAAATTTAAAAAAAAATTTAGATTATAATTTAACTACTACATGAGAAAATAATGAAATACACTTGCCGAAACGCCGAAAGAAGATAGAACGTAGTAGTCTTGATGAGAACTGTGTACTGCGCATTTGTCAGAGAATCGGCAGGGGTACAGGCGCGCACAAGGAGGGGTGCTCGACGTCAGTGCATTTCGTGATTCACTGGACTCGGGCCGACAGTCGAGTATTAACACGTGTTACTACTATGCGGGAGAATTCACACGAAGGGTTCATCCTCCCACTCGCTTTCGCTAATCAAATGATTTGCTGGCGAACCATCGGGGATACGCGTCGATGTACAAAAGCTCTCCCGGCGTCCGTTCACTCCCCCGCTGGAAAATCGGCCAGGAACGTGCGAAGCTGCGTATAATGGGTGGGGCGGCAGGGGGAGGAGGTGGCGACGTGGCTCGTAGTCGTCGATCTCTTCACGGGCTCGGTGTCGTCGATTCACCCCCTCCCACCCCCTCGACGAGTCGCGGCGGCGGGGGCGACATTTCGCTGCCGCGCGCGGACGCGAAAGCGTCAATGGAGTCCCCCCTGTTGAGAATTCCATTATCGTCCCACGATTTATACTCGGCCGCTGGCGGAGCTGAGTGTAGAGTGCTTCGCTGGCGGGGAGAAGGAGAAAGAGAGAGAGAAAGGCAGCAGCCATTTTCGCTCGATTCTTCTCTTTGACAATCGTGACGAAATTTGATCTTCCATTTTTTACTCTATTCTTTTTCGTTATTAATGGTGAGGGGCTGGCGAGCAAAGCTTTCCGCGGGAGGTCGAGGAAAATGCTCTTGTGATTAAAAATTTTCTCCCGGGAATTATTAATTTAAACTTGTTTTCGCTCGTTTGAGGCGACGTGCCCTTTCGTGCAGGATCGATCGGGTGAACGAGTAAATTTCTTTCTCCTTATGAAACTATGCGGCGAATAATTCTTGTCCAAATGAATCGTCCTAGTCTGCTAAAATATAAAAGTGTTGTAAAATTATAGAAAAAGAAATACTTGAATTTCACTGTGCTTTAATGGATAATTTATAATGCAGCAAATATTTTATTAAGGGATAATATTAATTAAATATTTTTAAGTATTTTTTACTATGTACTTATGAATATTCGTAGTGATTTTCACTTATTTATATTTAGAGGAATACTAACAAGTATTACCTATAACAATTTTAGAAAGTTTAACACGCTAATCATCGGACTTTATTTTAGAAAATTAGACTTATCTCGATGATAAAGAACAGATATAACAATTTTAGAAATTTTAAGACGCTAATCTTCGAAATAATCTAACTGTTCTTTATCATCGATATAAGTTTAATTTTTTTAAATAGAGTTTCTAAAATTGTTTATAGCTGTTCTTTGTCGTGGATTTTAAAAATAATTTTAATTTTCTAAAATAAAGTTTATAAAATTGTTATATCTGTTCTTTATCATCGATTTCAGCAATAATTTTAATTTCCTAAAATAAAGTTTATAAAATTGTTTATAACTGTTCTCTGTCGTGGATTTTAAAATAATTTTAATATTCTAAAATAAAGTTTCTACAATTGTTTATAACTGTTCTTTGTCGTCAATTTTAAAAATAATTTTAATTTCCTAAAATAAAGTTTCTACAATTGTTTATAACTGTTCTTTGTCGTGGATTTTAAAAATAATTTTAATATTCTAAAATAAAGTTTCTACAATTGTTTATAGCTGTTCTCTGTCGTCGATTTTAAAAATAATTTGATTTTTAAAAGCGATCCACCTAAAAATTGTGGGCAACATTTAAACGACACTGCCGCGGACGTGCCCGTAGCCTCTGAACAAACGGCAATTTGAGCAAACAAAGGCGTGCAACGATCATTGTAAAGTTGCCCTCGAGCGAGGCAATGAGACGCTTAACCGATTGAGTGCGCGCGTCACGCACGCGATAGCTGCGAGCGGGCGATAGTGCGGGAGGGGAGGGGGGAAGGACGTTCGGCGGCTCGGGAGCTAACGTAGAGTTAACGTATGATCAGGGGTCGCGACTCTCTACACCACGCCCTCGAGGCTGCTGGCGCGCTGCCGGTCGACCCCGCCTCGAGCCGACTCCCCCGCATGCGTGATGCCTCCGTGCAGAGGCCGGCTGCAGCCTGGCTTACCGCCGCCGCTGATTTCAGACCTCCTGGCTTGGCCGTTCGATCGCTCGCTTCCTTCGCTTCTGCGCCAACTTCCATTGTTAACCTTTATCGAGATGTTTTTTAATTAGTTACTTGATTTTTTTTGCTGATATTAATTAGCTACGCGGAGAAAAATTTTATTTAATAATTTCGACGGATCTATGGTTCTTGATTTACAAATTTATAAAACACAAGGAATACTTAATACTAAAGAAACAAGAATTTATTATGATTCAATTATATGTAAAAATTAGTATGTTCAGTAGGAATAGTTGGATATACTCAACCTACACTGAAAAAAAATTTGTTAATTTTAAGAAAACGATTTACTTGACTAGTACTTATTAAATATATGTTTAAATCGAGTAATGATTTCATTAAAACGAAATGAATTTATTTGTTTCTAAATAAATTTAGTAGTTTTAGTTTTAGTTCAATAAAATATTTAATAAGTACTACTGAACTAAATAATTGCTTAAAATTAACAAATTTTTCTCTCAGTGTATGACGTTTTTAACTATGTACAAAATGTACAAAAAGTTACTAGGTATACTTAGTCAAATTTTTTATGTATATTTTATAGTAAAAATCGTCATAGTTTGAGTATATTCCAAAATAGTAATTTTTATACACTGAGAGAATATTATTATACTATTAGGTAACAGGGTTAGATAAAAAAATCGCTAAATAAATAATTTTACTAAAAAGTATATAGTAAAGTTTGCTAGACTTATATAGTAACGTATAGTTCATTTTACTATATACTTTTTAGTAAAACTAGAAGTTGGCTACTTCTAACTCTATTGGCTGTTTCTCTTACGCCTCTTTCCGTTGTATCCGCCAATGAATTTTTGATAACAGCCTGAGAAATCGCTATCTCCCTTTATTTTTTATAGGTATATTTTTTATCAAATATCCAGTCCATCCCTGCGTTACAAGAAAGTACAGCAATTTTGACTAAACTTTTCTCTCCGTATATTAAATAATGAACGTTAAATTTATTTTGTTACGATATAATCGACAGATTTACACTGACGTCAGAAATAGAAAGATAAATCTGTCGCCTCATACTCCAGCAATAGAGAAGAATACATTCCTAAATCACTGCAGGTGTGCATCCCGAATTTTCCTCCTAATAAAGGAAAAGTCCCACCAGCGCCAGCAGCTCTCTAAATAAAAAGCCATAATCAGCAGAGTTTCAATTCACCTAGGAAAATTAGGCATTATAGAAGAGGCGAGGGCGGGCTAATCGAGGCTGGCGATCATTAGGCGACTCCGAGAAATCGAGAGTCGGTGGCGATGCGCTCGTCCTGGGAACTCGGACTTAACGTACATCCGAGGCGATCGTCAGATGGCCATCATTAGTCAACGAGCAATGACTGAGCGCGAGGCCTGGTCTTACCTGTTTCGCGCTCGCGTCGGGGGTGCGCTCACCCCCGCGCGATGCCGCCGACCCCCCGCAGGGCGCATCATTCGTGTATTATTAATGGGGGATGTAATATCAAGCTCGCCGTGCACGCGTTTTCTCTCGCGCCCTTCTTCTCCCCCCTCCCCCTCCTTTCCTACTCGGCGGGGGGTGCCAGCGCCAATAAGTACTCGGATGCACTTTTGCCTTGTTTTGCGTACCGCAGATCGATGGACTTGTATTATAGGAACTCCTGATCTTTTATTTAATCGCTTGTAAGTAGAAATTAAATGAGTGACTGTTAACAGATGTAGATGTACGTTACTTTATTGAAAATTACAGTGCGATGATGTTTGCACACACGCCTATTTGTGTTTTATAAAAAAATACTTTTTGTTTTGTACAATTTTTTTTGTCTAAAATAAATTTCCTAGTGATCAAAAAAACTTGAAGCTTCTTGTTGCTTTAATTTATTTACACAGACGTACAGTCCTGTTACGGCTCTAATCCTACCATCAAAGAATATTTAAATAGTTTTTTATCTTTTCTTTTACCATCAATTTAATATATTACTTAATACTTATATTACACTTTTGTTTCTTATACCTAGCTTTAAGTTAATTTTTTTAATTTCCATATGTAACTGTAAGGACTCTAGTCCGTTGAATTTTATTAAATAAATAAATAAATAAATATAAATATCAGTATAAGAGTATAAAAAAGAAAAATTCCAGACGCGCACACTTCGTGAATGAGCGCAGCCTTTGCCTATACATAAAAGGTGATTCTGGTGAATTCGGCCATCAACGTCAAATCGAATGTCAGCAAACTAATGAAAGTAAAAATAAAAGCCGTCACTTAGCGACACTCGTGCCTCGAGAGCCTCAAGAAAGAAGCTCGCAAGAGATCGGGTCTCCTCGCGGGCGAGCCTATGGGTACAATCGAGCCGGGGATTTTTTCCCACAAGTTACAAAAGCCGAAGACATGCGGGCCAACGTCCTGGGCGAGTGCTCGCTTCTTTTTTTTTTTTTTTGTCTCTGAAGCACGGAGCGCGAGGCTCGCCCGTACCCGCGTGCTGCCCTCTTCGCTTTCCTTCTTGGCGCCTCGAGTGGCGTCCTGGCGGTCTCTTGGCCGGAGACCCTCGACGGGGGCTGCAGGCATTATTCCGCCAGCCACCCCTCGCGCGGGGCCTCTCGCGAGCCGAGCAAATATTTATGTCGCGCGAGAGGAGACCCGTCGAGCCATTGTTCGGCCTGATTTCGATTTTCGTAACTGCGAGCACTCGATCTTTTCGCCTGGCGATGGGGCGCCGAGCATTCCGACACCCCCCTCCTTCTGAGGAGGAGGCAATATTGCTTGGCTGTTGATACTATTAATTACGCGGAAGGTTTACATTGATTAAATGCCTCCTTGCCAGGCAGTAAGTGAATTTTGAATTAAATTTTTTTTTTAATCAGTAATGTAGTTGTAACGAAAAAAGTTCACACTCCTTCGAGATTAATAAGGTGGAAATTATCTTCCAGCGCGTAAATAAAATAATACTTGGGTACTTCTTTTTAAAATATGTACAGTAAAAATTATTTCAATTATTAGTGTGGGTAGTAATCAAGGGATAAAAAGAAAACTTAAAAGTTGGATCAAGGCTAAACTCATATAATATGAACTGTTTTCCATTTAATAGTTTATTTATGATTGTTAAACATTTTTTTGTCATCTTGGTGTAACACTATTCACTGGGGATTAAATACAAACAATTGTATGTTAATTTTGAGCTAGTTTCAAGTTTTTAGTTTAGTAAACCTATTTACCTCTATAGGAATTACCACTACTGGGAACTATTTAATGTAGTTTTCCATAGTTGTAATTTTACTGGTTTAATAAATAAATAAAAAAAAATAATAAATTTCATACAACCGAAATTCAGAGTGGCTTTATTATTAAGATTGGCCGTATGGGAGGGGTTCCCTTTCTCGCGTGAAAAAAAAATGAAGACGCAATTTTAAAATGTAGAGCTGCAGACTAGGAGAAGCTGAATTATTAAGAGGTGATAGGAGCTGCTTCTCTTTTGTAAACTCAGAACGCTAATGGCGTGGATCTGTCGCTCTCGGTGACAGGGACAAATCACTTAGCGCGCGATCATTGTGTCCCCGCGACGCGTGCTGCGGCACTCAACTCGCTGAACTGACAAATCATCTTCCATTAGTGCAAACACCCCTTTTTGCTGTCCCTTCAAATTTTTAAGAAAATGCGACAAAGCAGAGACTTTCCTCGCAATATTTTTTTTTTTTTTAAATAAAGTACACCCAACTTTTTTCCTCGCCTCTCATCAGTCATTTCAACTTCCCCGCGAAGCATTCGACGCGATTATTTATTAACAGTAGTTTAATCTATCAAATTTTTGTTTGTTCGCACTCTGATATCAGTAAATACTTCCTACGCTTTTTTTTTTATAATTTATATTATTTTTCAAAAATTGTCGATAGTAACTTAAGAAATGCAGTCTGTGGCTCCGCTCCTCTAGGTTGGATAGTAATTTTTACAAAATAATTCTCTCAGTGTAGAACAATTTGTAAGATTGAATCTTTTAAAAATTATACAAAAATCTTTCATAATTTAAAGATTCTCAAATCGTTTAGATTCTCATACATACAAATACATAAAATTAAAATCTAAAAAATATAAATATATTTTTAGATTTGAATTTTATTTTTAGATTTTAAATTTAGATTTTAATTTTAGATTTGCACAGCGCTAATTGTACTTAATTATGGTCGCAGTGCTTGACTAAAATGACTAGAACACTTTGTAAAATTTAATCACTTAAAAAATATACAAAAGTCTTACGTAATTTAAAAATTCTAAAATCGTTCAGGTTCTCGTACATACAAATACATAAAATTAAAATCTAAAAAAATATAAATATATTTGTAAAGCGCTAATTGTACTTGAATATAGTCGCAGTGACGCGCGTGATCCTTCTCGATGTAACGATTTCAGAGTCCAGGAAGCATTACAATAATAATCTCATTGGGAGCGTCGATCCTCCGGAGATCCTGGCGATAGCGCTAAAAGGTAGAGAGAAAGCGTGGCAACGAGATCGTCGCGAAAGAACAGCAATCAGCGGGGACGGATCTGGCCGGACAGTTTGCGCCGATACAGGGACCTCTCCAAGCGTATCCTATCCTCTCTCGGAATCAGAATTGCGAGCGACTACCTCGCCATGACATTTCCAGTCCGCCACGGCTATTCTTCGCCGAAGGCGAGGCTCTCGCGCTGCCCGGGGCCTCCCTCAATGGGCAATCGCTTTTGTACGAAGAAAAGAAATGGGCCCCGCAGAGGCGGAGAGTGTAAGCATTCAGTGTTTTATCGAGGATCTGCGTTGGCTGAATGCCTCCGCGACGCGCTTTGTCCTCCCGGGGGGGAGGGAGGCGCGTTTGCGGCGACCGGGACGTCGACGTCCGAGGATCTCGTGTGGGAGTGACGAAAGGAGCGGAGAGGCCCCGTGTCATCGGGGGTGCAGGAATAAATGGAATAAATGGAATAAATGCCAGCCATCAGCGGCTTATTATTATTTCGTCGGGATATCGGCTGCTAAGCGAGCGCCTTGGGATTTTGACGTTATTGAAAAATATTTTCTTTCTACTGGGAATAGCTCTTTTTTTCTTCCGTACACTATTAATGGCTTCGTTCTATCTTACTACCTTAATCGCATTATTCATGTATTTCACAAAATTCATCATTATTATTATTTTTTTTTAATAAAATATTCAATCATTTTTGCTACTACTCCAAATTTAATAATTGTTAACTTTTCTGTTACTTATGATAAAATTTGTAGTTTTCGTTTATGTTAAGAACTTATCACCTGTCGAATTTATAAATAAATAAATAAATAAAAATCATGCTTTACAACGTTTTACTTTTAATTGCTATAAGTTTATAAGTTAATTTAATTTATTAGTGAATTTTATATATTATGCGATAAAGTGAAACTACACTGAAAAAAAATTTGTTAATTTTAAAGAAATAATTTACTTCAATAGTACTTATTAAAATTAAATATTTCTTTGAATCAAGTAATGATTTCATTAAAACTGAATGAATTTAGTAGTTTCAAAAAAAAAAATAATTTTTTGACTCAATAACATATTTAATAAGTACTATTGAAATAAATGATTGCTTAAAATTAACAAATTTTTTTCTTAACATAGAATAAAATAAATAAATCAATAATTTATCATTGAAGGATGTTGAAGAAGTTGAAGTAAAAAAGCAGCGCCTTTTACTGCACACGAATCCCAATTCACACGCTATAGGAGCGGGAAGACGAATAAGCGGAGGAGAGATTCACTTATGCAGATAAAGCCGAGCGTAATAAAGAAATTAAAAGGATCGCACTCGAGAAAGGAAAACACCGACGTATAAAGCCCAGTGGCAGTGTTTCGTACTCGTATAACGCACAGGTGGCCTGTTTCTCTCTCACTCACACACGTACCTTCATGCACCACTAATTTTTTTCTCATTATCCGCACGAGGCCACTAAACTCCCCCGCATCTACCTCGTTTACCTCTCTATTATTGCTCGCCTCTCCTGAGCCCTCCCCTACTTCTCCCTCCCTCTCACTCCCTCGTAAAAAGGTATCCATATCTCTCTTGCTCTTTCTCTCGTCGCCGCGGCGTTTGTTTCGCTCCTTGTGTTTTTGTCCACGACGCCGTGCACGATGGCCGTTGTGTTTGCGCCCTCGAGTGGGATCCTTCGTCTCCTCTCGTCTCGATTTTTTTTTTCATCGTGGAGAACGTCCATCTCGCTCGAATAATACCTGCCGCGCGACCTGACGGTCCGACGTCGGTCGCCGGTGGAATTGAGAGCGACTCGCGTCTTCTCCTCGAGTGGGTGTATGCGTGTTTACAAAAGCGGTTTCAATCGCGCGTTGAAATAGAAGCCTCGGGTGGAGGTATTTTTTTTTTGTTTGAATAAAATCTCGCGAATCAATTGAAAATGTATGACATGGGAGTGCAAAGGTACACTCTACGTCGATTGTTAATTTATGAAGTACCGAGCGGCGTTTTTTACATCGCTCGATTAACGGTACTTATACCTTCCCACTATTGGCGTTTTCATAAATGTTTTTTTTTTCTGCACGGGGAAAAATGTTTAGTAAAATTTACTGATATAGTGTCTCAATAAACCTTGCTTAAAAAGTTACGTAAACGTAATCGTGTAACATTTACCCGTGCCGCGAGTAAATTATATTGATTATTAAGGCAATTTTTACTTACTTGATTAAATAAAGAAAATATTAAAGCATCAAGTAAATTTCGCTTAAATATTTAAGAAAATTTTACTTAAGTAAAAATCATTAGCTGGAAAAGGAGTTTCTAGTATTTTAAATAATTGAAATTGATAATAAACGAGAAAATTTTCATTTTAATTCAATATGTTCTGGTCAATAGCTCCTAAATTTTCTAAAAAAATTTACTAACAATTTTTCTCCGCGTGTGTGTGATATTAAAACCCTTGAACGCTAGATTATTAAAATGAAAAATTTAATAACGTTTTTACCAAAAGAAATTCATGCGATGAAATTTAAACAGTCAAGTGTCCAACCCGCTTCGCCACCCCTGAAAACCAAGGCTTAATAGCCAGGCGCTTAATAAAAATACGCCGTAATACCGTTCATCAGTCGGTTCATTAAAGTCTTCCTCCCCACCGAAGAAAGAAAAACAGCCTCGAACACGCGCTTTAAAAGCGAACGCCGTGGGTGTGTGGTGCGAACATCACATCCAGCGATGGACAAAAAAAAAAAAAAAAATCGGAGCATGCAAAGTCACGTGTAGCCCTCGAGGGAGGCTCAGGGACACGCGCGCGGGGGATGATGGGGGTGCGCGCATCTCTCCTCATCGATTCCGGTGTAACGCGCAGAGTAGCCGCCCTTTCTTAGTGAGCGCGCAATTTTGGATTAGCGTTTCAATTATTTAATTATTTAAAGAATATTCATTTTCTATCAATGAAAAAATTATTTATTTGCTTAAAGAAAAAAAAATTATTTGTTTTATTGTTTTGTTTTATTAAAAAAAGGAGAATTATTATTTATTTATTATTGAAAAGGAAAATTATTTATCTATGTATACACGAAAAGAAAATTATTTATTAAGGAACAAGAAAAATATTATGCGAAAAGAGAATTATATTGAAAATATCCGCCTCAGATAGGCAAACTTCATCTCAAAGTTTATGTTGGCGCGCTGAAGCGGGCGCGCGTGGAATTGTGCTCTGGAATGCGCCTTGTTTCACATTTGCGCCTTCCAGATGATAGTGATGATCATTTATTTTAAAAGAAGGGCATGTTTATTTATGTGATAAAGAAAAGCTTATTTATATGTTTATAAGAAAGTAAACTTTATTTGTTTTGTTTGGTTTATTAAAGGAGGGCAAAATTATTTATTTTATTTTTATTTAAGGAAAAAGAAATATTATATGAAAGAACAAATTGAAAAATATTGTATGACCGATAGGCAACCTTCGTCGCAAAGTTTATGTTTAAAGCGCTGAGCCGGGCGCGAGCGTGGAATGTGCTCTGGAATGCGCAAATGTAAACAAGGCGCATTCCAAGAGTAGCGAAAATTCCTCAGCGGCTTTGAAATGTAATTTTGTAATTATATTTCTCTTTTTATATAAATAAAATAAATTTTCTTTTTCGTATTATACGTGAATAAATACTTTTCCTTTTTCAAATAATAAATAAATAAATAATTCTCCAAACAAAATAAATAAATTTTCTTTTAAATAAACAAATTTTTCTTTAATTGAATAAGTAAACATTCTTCACGGTGTCGGCTTCGGTAGCCCGCGTACCATCATTGTGTCGTCACGTGCCGTCATTTTGTTTGTTGGGAGTGGCGGCGCGTGCCGCTGTTTACTCGCAGTCGAGGCGTGCGCCCGATGTATCGAGTGGGCGAGTATAATCCCCCACCGGGAGTCGGCAAGTTCTTATCCCTGCATTGCCGGCCAGGGCACGTCGCGGCAGCAGACCTCCGCGCCCCGGTGACTCGCGCCCTGGAGCCGTGAGAACCCGTAAATTGCTTTTAAAACCCTTTGCTCTTTTCGGAAGTGGATCCCCACGTAAAAAAATTTAAGTTAGGATAAAGTTTAGCCAAAGTTCATGTTTGGCAGTCGTTCATATGAACAGGGGCAATGAGACTTTACCAACCTTGCTTCTTATATTTTATAGAAGCTTGTATAGATGCGTGATATAAAAGGATCAATTAGCGCTGAAGTTATAAAAAATAATTCTTAACATTTATTTGTTTTTAACGTTTGTCGTGTGAATGTCTTTTAAATTTAATAAAAAACTTCATCTGAAAGTATTGCAAAATTATTTATTATTTAGTCTCATTGCCGCGCGGAGACTGACGACGAGAGCGAAGAGTGTAAACTCGTTTGATTTTTTTTAAATAAATTTTATGTTTAATATTCATTTTTATATATTTTACATTCCAATTTAGGAATTTATATGTGTATACTTTGCTATTATTGTTTTATAAATATGTATCCTGTAATTTAAGGTAAATTTTTGTCCCTTTGATTTTTAAGTAAGCAGTATTATAAAGTTGAATTTTGAATAAAATAAAAAAGAATAGTTTTTTGAGTTTAGAAAAGTAAATAAACAAGAATGCACATTTTTTTAAAATCATTTAATAATTTACATGAAATTCAATAGATTATTACATGGAAGTTTATGAAAACTTTTCCCTCCACATTGCGCCTGCAGGACTGCAACAATTCATACATCATTGAGTAAACCGACATCATGCGTTTGGAGACAGCCGACGGTGAATAGTATTTTATATTATTTTTTATCGTATTTTTTACGATTATAAAATTTTTGTATAAGAAATGAGATACACAACAATTCAAATTATTAACTGATTCAACTCTTTTTTTCTAAATAGTTGGGTAATAAATAGGAAGTACCATTATATATCATAAAACGAATTTATTACAAAAGAGTATTAAGAAATAATGACGAAATAGTCGTGCGTTATACATACGAATACATGAGACAGTAAATGTTACCTACCAATGTACACTATTTGTGTACAACAATCTTAGCGATTATGGCATCATACGACCTTATGATCTGATTATTTTTCATTCTTCATGCATAATTTATAAAAGAATGGTTTCGGTATATTTTAAAGTTTTTTAGAATATATAAAAAAATTACGACTGGTTTAATATAATATTGCTGAAGAAAAGGGTAATGAAGTAGTAGTATTTTTCGCATTTTAATTATTGAAAGTAGACGAAAAGATAAAACAAATTGATTTTATTTGAGTACTAACAAAGTCACATTGCATTTTCGTTGAAATGTGGAAGTATATAAATATTAAAGATGAAAAAGCAACGAGGTAATAAGCGTATGTAATTTTTAAATCAATGATGTTTGTACATTAAAAATATAATGAAACTTACATAATTATTACAAAGAAGAGTATTTCTAGATACACTTGACTGTAAAATAGCTTTAAAATTCTTATTTTTTTGCCGTTGACATATTCTAAATTACCTACAAAAAAGTGTCGAGAGCGCGTATTTTAATATTATAATTAAAAAATATTTTAATTTTCCGTACGAAAGTGACACAAGCTCAAAGTAGCGGCAAACATCTTGATTTAATATCAAACGAAAGGAACTGTTTCAACACTTGAGGTAATTGGAATAATAATAACGGACCTACTTAAATGCCTAAATCTTATATACGAAATAACATTATTATTAAAACGTGAAGATTCTAGTTGATTAAGGGAATATATCGTTCCTTGACGAAGAGAAAAATCGATCTTCTCAGTTATCGTTTGAATTATTATTATATGTATAAGTGCGCTATTAATTGCTACAAATAGGATATTGTAATTAATAAATCGCTGCCGTGACAAATCTACGTTTTTTTTCGCAGCGGCGGAGCCTATCCTACGTCAAATTTCTTGCACTCATGTAATAGTTTGAATTGCGAATCTTTTTTTTTTACATCAAATTTTAAATATACGATTATATACTTTCTAGTTTAAATCAATCACGAACTGGAAGTTTTTTTTTAAACAAAATTTAATTGAGTTTCAGTTCAACTATTAATTGAGAATCAGAAATCTGGAAGGCTCTGGCAGCTGCGATATAATAATTTTCTTGTATTCGTCACAGAAGCTAATTCGTTAAATTAATATCCAAGAAAAAATCGAAATGCTTTAACAGTTGCTGCTCAAATCTGATATTTGTGCAGTACACTTAATTACAATGTATCATTATTACTAAGACGTAAATATTTGCAAATACTTTAAAGAATATTTGCTTGTATTTGATGATTTTTATTGACTCACTATTGAAGTATAATAATTCAATAATAGCTAACTATCTTTAACTTGTAGTGGAACATACATTTGGTTTAATATTATTAATTTTACTTGCGTAAAAAATCTTTTTTTTTATTTTCTTTAATTTAATAACGAGCCAGATATGTTCCACGAGAAATTAAAGAATTTAGTTCCAAAGCTTTAACGCAGCGCATGTAAACATTAGTAATATATTAATGTGCAAAGATTGTTTAATCCATTACAAGGTAGATTCAAGATTAATTAAATTTCCTTGTTAAATTTAATAATCAGTTAAATTTAATTTAAATAAAAATCATTTTTTTTCATATTTAGACTTATGCCAAACAAATGTTAAATTCAATAGCCCAAAGTCTTTTTGTGTTCAGTCGTAGGAACACAATTTTATAATTTACCAATAACTGATATAATGTCTAAATTTGAAATCTTCTAGCGATCTAATATCTTATATTCTAAAAGTCGCACTTACAGTTAAAAATGAGGCAGTTGAGTTGGCAAGAGCAAAGATAAGAAGAAAGAAAAAATATCAGTCGTTCGGTCATTGTGACTCGATGGCAATACAATCGAAAAATACATTCATATCAAAAGAAAAGTTCTTTTCATATATATAAAATTTACCAATGCATGCCTTTACAGAAAGCAAATTGTCAATGAATTGAGCAATAGTAGATGAAAATATGAATGTATGCTGTGTGATGTTAGATATTACAGAATTAATTATTATACTCCTCAACTCTCGTCGTGAATTTTAAGTATCGCATACTTTGATTCACCAAAAATATACTTAAATACTACATGAATCAACGTGTACCTTTACACTTTTTTTCAGTAGTAAAACGTAATCTACAATCGAGTAATAAAATATTACAATTAGACAATTTGGTGGATTGCAATCACATCGATATTTTTTACGTACAATTTTCGTTCAAAGTCATTCGAATTATCATTCAAAAGTTACAATTAATAACAAAATGTTATTTCCTTCATCTACACTTTCATCATGATTAGCACTTAAGTAATCAATCCATTCTCTGTAGAGGCTTTTCCCTAAACATGCACGTACACATTATAATAATAAAGCACACATAATTTTCTATAAAATCAGTCCTCGTCACTGTAGACATTTAATATTGTTAACATTACTAAAATTTTTATGATCAAAGCGCAAGGAATTTCATTAGAGCGTCATAAATGAGTCGTGGATTGATTGTTCCATCCGCAGTATACCTGACTCCCCTCAATGAGCCATCATCATGACTAACGACACCATACTCCCCGACAATGAATCCATCCGGTGTCCTCTCTTCGACTCGATATTTCCGGTAATTGCGACCCTCCACTACGTATCCTACTTTATGACCATCCTCATCGACGTTCGTGGCTTCAGTGAACGTTTGTGGTCCATGGACATTACCATTACTACCTACACTAGCTGCTTCATCTACTTCATAATTCTTTTCTTGCAGCTCGCTCACTGGGTGTCCGTTTGTGTTATAAACTTTTGCAGGTTCACTATAAACCTTTGCTGGTTCAGAGTACACCTTAGCCGGTTCAGAGTACACTTGTGCTGGTTGAGAATAGACTTGTTCTGGTTCACTATAAACTTTAGACGGTTCGCCGTACACTTTGGATGGCTCACCGTATACTTTTGCAGGTTCACTGTAAACTTTGGCAGGTTCTGAATAGACTTTTGATGGCTGTCCATAATTTTTCTCGGATTCGCCGTAAACTTTGACTGCATCATTAAAATCTTTTGGAGGATCCCCAAATATTTTTGCATGTTGGTTGTCATAAATTTTGCCGTGTTGTTTAGGATTATAGATCTTGCTTGGCTGGTTGTAGGAAGAATCTTCAAAATGTCTACCTACTTTTCTTCCTTGAGTTCGTAGTAAAGGATCATGAATTTCTGGCAATTCATGATTTACTTCCTTTTCTTCTGAATTAGGAACTGAGAATTCGTATCTTTGTTCTACAGGTTCTGAATTACTACTGCTTCCTACAGAATCTCTTGCCTCTTGATTATCCTGCGTTATTACGTGATGTCTAACAATTGGTTTTGGAGTAGTGAAAAGGCGATCTTGAGAACTAGTTTTAGGTGCACCTTCGTCGACAGAAAACTCACTTCTATTAGATTCAGAAACTATGTTGCTAAGCTCTTCGGTCACAAGTTTAGCCGACGAAGTTGTGACAGCTACTGTTGTCATTTTTGGCTGAGAATAAATTAAAGGAGATGAAGTTGGGCTCGATGCCATATTAGAGGTTGTAGCCATTACTGGAGGTGGACGTGTAACCATTGATATATCATTTGGATCTCGGTGTTCTACTCTAACTTTATAAGGAGTTGCTTCTACTGACGACGTTACACTTACTCCTATGACTTTTTGATTCATAGGTTTTGCAGTTTTATTAGAAGGTTTAAGAACATTGATATTCCTACTTAAATCTCCCTGTTTTGAAATAAACTTTGAAGACGAAATATCTCCAGGTCTGCCAAGATCATCGACAATAGTCTCAAGAGTCTGATGTTGCTGATTTTCCGAAGTTTTCTGACTAATTGGGTAATAACGTACACTTTCATCGCGAACCGAAGTAGTACGTGCTGTAGGTTTGATGGTTATCGGTGCTCGGGATATTCGAAATATATTTGCCTCGTCGTTTTTTGATTCTGCTGGAACGCTGTCTGCTACTACAGTATTTCCTCGCCTAAGACTAATTCTTCGTCTCGTTGGTCTGGGAGCCATGGCACCATTGATGAAAACGGAAAGGAACTCCGTACCGGCAAGAATGTCATTCTTTTTAGCAGGAGCTGCTGCTGCGAAAGTATTCTCCGACATAAGTGCCACTTGAAGCAGGACCTGGAAATAAAATTATTGTATTAAAACTTGAACACCTTTTATTAAATATCGTAAAAAAACAATTTATGTATACAATATATTATCTCATTTTAAAGCTGCAGTTTTACTGTCAGTAGATTTCAAAATATGACAAACATTGTGTAAATATTAACGTGATTAAATAGGAGCATAAAATTTTTTTAAATGTTATTGAGATCAAATTTACGATATAGTAATGAATACGTTTTATTACAATGGTCCACCATTCTATTTTTATTTTTTATTGCTATTTCGTTAAGTGCATTTTACATTCTGCTTTTAACTTATAGAAATGTTTATCGCTGTAGACTAAATAATATTTAATGAGAACATGTTATTCTATTATTTGCGTAGGAACTGATAGGCAAGGTCTGTATGTGTCGAAACCTACATAAAACTTGAATGGTTTCCTGTTGAAAGGAACTCAGTGGAGCACCGGACGTACGTTGCATATGACAGAGCTTACCGACACGATTATTGGTGTGGCATTTTCTGCGTAGCAACAAAAAATTTATTAACTTTGATGTAATTACACAATGTTTAAAATTAAATCAACTAAGTATTGTTAATATTGATAAGAGCAAAGTAATTGCAGTTCTGATAGAAGTGAACGTGTTTCTTTCAAATTTTTTCTCGATTATAAAAGATAAAGATAAATAAAAACTCTTTCAGAAATCAAAATTAAAAAAAATCAAATGCTTTTGACCCTATTCTTTAATTTTGTAGTACATCACTTATAAATATAAGTACGTAATTGATCTAATTGCCTTTTAAGGTAGAGTTTTTATGACATCTGCTCACTTAAAAATTTTTATTTAAATTTCTTGATTAATTGAATGCATCAATTATTTTTTTTTGTACATTTAATTAACTTTTTAATTGATCAAATTTCTCATACCCTTTTTAATGCTATAGTAATTATTTTAATAATGTTGTAATGGAGTACTTATAAGTTTTTACCATTTTTAAGTAAAACTGGATATTACATTTTTTTGCTATTAAAAAATTATGTAAATACGTTGCTTACGGGTTAGAATGATTATACAGAGCTTCAAATAATGAAGCTGTAAATTCATACAAGCAAGAGTCTTGCGAGATAACGACCTTGATTCGTCAAGATCGACCTATCTGTACATTCTCCGTGTATATCGAGCGGCAAGATGCTTTAGCTACAGTAGTCACTTACTTATTGACTCTCTAGGATGTAGGTAAATTTACCGTATGGTTACTAATTAAGTCATTTCGCATACATTCAAAGTAATTTTAGAGTACGCCTTTAAAGAGTACCTAATGTTTTAGAACTAAGCGTTTTCACAATTTTTAACTGGTTTGTAAACTGCAACGAAAATTCTCGCAACAATTTTTCCTTTAAAGCGAGTCAAATTTCGATGCAGGTTTTTTTTTTATGATGCAAGTTAAATGAACAATAATAACACTTTAAATTACCCAGTCGAAATACTTTAAATTTTTTTTATTTTAATGCAATTCTTCGTATTGGACGGAGGCCCTAAAAAAGGATCAAGTAAAATCCCCACGGAGAGGTGCATTCTTTGAGATGACCGTCAATTCACTTATTGAAAAGTTAAATCGGTTTGATGCATCCAAAAGAAGCGACACAAAGAACGGGATTGATTAACGCGTCACAAACCGGTCACCTAAATATAAGCTACAAGTGTCGCGCGGCGATTGGTGGCCGTTCTACAAAAGTGCATTGCAGATCACCGAGACGCGCCGCAAAGCCATTAGACTTGGTTCTGAAGTAGCGAAAGGGTCCAAGCTCTCAAGGTCACCGGGCAGCTGTGCAGGGCGTCGCGTTCACTGCACTTGCAACGGCGTCGCTGTTATACAGACTTGTTTATGCTTTTTTTATTGTCTGTCCGCGAAGCGAAAGGCACCGCGGCGCCTTTATTCGCGAAGTAATGGAAATTTTCCGAAATCCAAAGGTTTGACAATGCACTTCGGCAGAGGGATAAAAGGCTCGGACGAACGAGAGTATTTTTCAATTAAATTTTTTACGAAACAGTTTGCTCAAGAATTTAAAAAAATGCGCAGCATAATTAAGAATATTATTTACTAAAAGAGGATAAATAAATGTTCGAATGAAGAGGATAAGATTTCGATTTGTTTTCGTATGCTTTAATAGAAAAAGATAAATTCAGCGCAGCCGTCAAAAAGAGCAAATAAACAATTTCCTTCACCATCGTGAAGTTGTAAATGAATGTTCGTCGAAATACAATACACGATATTCAAGAGAATAATAATTTTCCTCTCTCAACATTAAAGAGCATTACAATGAGACTTTCTAAAATTAATAATTTCAACATGGTTTTCGTTGCCTTTTATAAGCTTGCCTTGTAACACGTTATCTCAATCGAGCCCAGAGCGCGAGCTATTGCAGTCGATCGACGCTTCTTTACTTAATTTTTCTTACGGCGAGTACGTTATCTGCACTTTCGGATCATCGTCGCGTAAGATTACAGCCTAGCCGCTCGTGCTGAATAAATAAAATATAATCATTACAATTACAGGCTGGATTGTGTTGGAGCGAAGAGCGCGTTAAAGTTAACTTTGACGCAGATGGATCTTCCACGGAATAGTGGCCATTGTGTGCGCGTCCGGTTAATTGATTGCGACTAACCTGCCGGTGGAGAAAAGGAAAAACCACCTCTCGACTAAATCTCAAATCTTATTCTTATAATACATTAAATGTGCTTTATTAATTTCAGTAATTCAGCCTCTATTTCGTATTTGCATCCCATTAGGAAATTATCCAAAAAGTGTCTTTTTTTGTTGGCAGTCTGTTGCAACTTGTTTAAAAATTCATAAAACATACAAGTGCACTTTTTTTTCGAGTACGTATTAGTACGTATTTTTTTGTTTCAATTGTATAAAAAAAATGTATTATCAATCCTGAGCAGATCTTATTACTGATTTAATGAGGTACTACTAGTATTTTCTAGTAGAAAATGTAAATCCAGTAGCTGTGTAATTTCAAAAGTCGTTCGCATATTAAATTAGCAAACACCTTTTCTTGAATAATTCCTCATTATCAGGTCGAGATCCCTTTCCTACTGGATTTATAGAAGGTTCGAGCTCATTTTACTAATTAAAATTTATATACTTCTTTCACAGCTCCGAAAGCGTATTATTAATTAATTAATATTTTCCCAAAGTACGGGAGCGCACTATAATCCCCGTAATTGCTCAATTGAAAAGGCAAGATTAAATATTTATAGAATTTCTTTTCCGCCGAGCGCGTATATACAAGGCGGGAATGCAGAGCAGCCGTGAGGGATTATCCGGGAGCGTTTAAATTGCGCGTGCGCATGAATCATCGATTTTACACATCGCTCATTGAATAACGTAAAATATTATCGAAAGCCAAACAAACCAGTTGTCCGTTTAATTTTCAGCTGCCAGCGTATCGCGCCGCGCGTGAAAAAATTTAAGTTAGGATAAAGTTTACCCAAAGTTCACGTTTGGCGGCCGTTGATATGAACGTGGGCAATGAGACTAAATGATAAATAATTTTGCGATACTTTATACAAACTTCAGATGAAGTTTTTCTTAAATTAAAAAAAACGTTCACACGACGAACGTTAAAAACGAATAAATGTAAAACATTATTTTCTATAACTTCAGCGCTAATTTATCCGTTTATATCACACGTAAATTAAAATATAGTATTCCGCGTATAGAAATTTAAATTAGGTTAAAGTTTACTTAAAGTTCATGTTTGGCGGTCGTTGTTATGATAGTAAATAATTTTGCAATACCTTATACAAACTTCATATGAAGTATTTTTTAAATTTAAGAGAAGTTCACACGACGAATGTTAAAAACAAATAAATGTAAAGAATTATTTTCTATAATTCATAGGTAATTTATCACACATGTACAAACTTCGATAAAATATATAAAAAGCAAGTTCGGTAAAGTCGAACGAACTTTAGCTAAACTTTATCCTAACGCAATTTTTTTTACGCGGGGCCACCCTCGACGTCCCGATCTCCGCGAGGGCGCGTTGCATAAATTGCCGCCGCCGGAACGTCAGTCCCTCCGGGGGCGAGGGATCGAAAGAAAACCGGACGCATCCCGCGCGAGTTGCAGAAAAATCGTCGAGAGGAGACGGCGAGTGAAAAACCGGTTAATAAAGCGAGAGAGAGCGAACCCCGCGCGCACCGCGGAACAAGTAAGGTCAATGTCGTTTGATAATCGCGACAATTAATTTTGCCCCGCGAGGCCGTCCGGCTCCTTTCCCCTCCCGCGGCCGGGAGTCGCGCGCGAGACGCGCGAAAGAAGCGGCACAATAATGGACAGCGTAGGCTCGCTTTATCTTCGTAATTAATGATATAAATTGCGCGAAGCGTGCCGATTTTATCTCCGCCGAGCAAATTTATGGTGTGCGCTTGCATTTTGCGGTTCGCCTCAAGTTATTAGCTGCCTTAGCGATACTGCCGCCGGAAGAGTCACCCGCGAGTGGACGTTGATGGCGAACTGCGGTAGCCGATGTGTCATTATCGCGGAATTTTCGGCCGCGGGACAAGGATAGCTGCGATATTTTCAGAAGGTTGTTCTTTTTACACTTGTACGATATTAAATACGCGAACGAGGGAAATTGAGTATGCACATCTTATTTAATGCTAAAAGTCGTCCACTTATCCAATGGCTTATAACTTACGATGCGGAGTAAGTGAATATTATTTATTTATCGTTATAATCCACGTATTAAAGCATTAAAGTGGATATATATTTGAATTTTTATAGCTCGGCGTCGTATTTCTTTGTTGAAAGAAAATTTATTATAAAATAGATATGTTTGCATATGTAATTTTTTGCTGGAGTGTATCGCGCTGATTGTAAATTTATCGCAAACAAAAAAAAAAAAGAAAGAAATGAGAAATCGGCAAAGTTTAACTCTGATATTGGAATATATTTAACAGAACTATTACTGATCTTTCTGCCACATAAATTTAAATTAAAGTGTCGTAATGTTCATTCGACATATTTATGTTCTTGACAACTGGTTGATAAAAAATTTTACACAGTCGGTTGAAATCGAGTAAAAGGTGCACTAATCAACTGCACATAATGAATTATCACAACTAATTAACGATTCAACCTGCAATCACTTTTAAATGAGAAATTTACTTTTCTCACGCGCTCTAAAATAGCATAAAGTACGTATTCCGTCGCATCAAGCGCGCGCACAATCCACTAAATTTTTAGCGACCGAAGTACCTGGTCGTACGTTACTCGGCTAACGCTATATGCGCGGATAAGAATGATGAACGAGCGGTGACTTGTGAGTGAAAAATTTTTCATTCTCACACCCGGGGACATGCGTTTGCGCTGTGCTCGCGGGGCGCAAAAACTATTTTCTCCGGGTCGGAATTTAAAGCTTTAAAATACAGTGGATGTGTGAGTGTGTTTTGTGGACTCGAGCGCAGAGAAACGTTCGATTATTAATAACTTATTTAAATTTGTTCTTTATGTGGAGGAAAATTTTATCGAAGGGTTCAACGACTCCTGCAATTCGATTAATAATGTATGCGTGCCATTGAGATTATCCAGTGAAACGTGACAATCGAGTCCTTATTATATATAGTGGTATGTACACAGGCGGGTTGTAAAAAAGTTATTAATAAGTTTCTCCTATTAAAATTGTGACATTGATTTCAATGTAACACTTCCATTTACCGAGTTATTTGCGCGCGCGCGCGTGCATTAATCGAAATAAAAATGCATTTATTTATCATATAGCAATAACCCTAATTAGTTCGATTGATGGAAGCACGTCGCTTTTATGCTTCGCTTAATGGAACCTTTAACTTCGTCTTAATCAGTTTTCGTAAATTAGCCGGCGAACCTTTCCAGCCGACCTTCACTGATAACCGTTAGCTAAATACCAGTGAAGTGAACATTCCTTTGACGCAAATTTCAGATTACGAGTGTCGGACTGCATTGGGCTTGGATGTAAAACGTTTTTATCTCGTTAAAGGTGAATTTAAAAATCGTATATTAATTATACGCTTCGTTATTTTTTACGGCGCCACAAACATGTTTATTTTCTTCATTTCTTTTTCCGGCCTTAATAATTTCATCCGACCGGCGCGAGCAATAAATCTTTATCGTTAAGATCAGCTCGGTAGTTAAATCCGAGATGCTAATAGGAGGAAGTACTTTAAAAAGTCGCATATAAAAAAAATTAGCCGTAATTTGGATAAATTATTGTAAAATTATTATTGTTATAAAAATGATCAATTCCCACGCCAAGAGGTTTATCGCAAGTGCTATACAAACTAGTTTAGTAATCGACACATCCGCCGGTTGGTTATATAAATCAATTGGGACACCCGGAGGGATTTAATAAAAATATCCGGACCACTGATGGTTGACCCAATGGCACCGTGTCCCGTTGTCGTATCCCATCGGCGGGCGAAGGCCGCGGGCTCCGGAGGCGATGACGACGGCAAGGGTCCCGCATTACTTTTCGCCCGTGACACCAGGAATTCAGGCCACAAAATAGATCGCATCGAACGATCTATATATCGCGTCTTGCGTCACGCGAGGGACTGCGGGGGCGGAATACTGCCAAATGTAGAGAAACGACGTGGATCATTTAAGAATATTGTAGTCGAATTTTTTATCTTTTTAGCGACCTTTCAGTTCAAGTGCGTTCTTGAAAATTTAGAATTTCTTGAAATTTTTAAATGCCTTTTATTATTATTTTTCTTAAATAAAAATTGGAGTGACGTAAAATACGAGTTTGGAAATGTTAAGTATAGTGTATACTCGTCCTTTACGAAGGATCAGGAATAAATAGTAATAAAAATGGAGTACGTTGATTCAGTGATAAAAAAAACGCGATATTATAATTTTTGTAAATACAGTCACGCCTGTATACGATCGTACGCGCAGAGAATTCAAATTTACTTAAATCGTGTATATAGTCTTTTTAAGCCGAGAGTTTAAATGAAAAAAAAAACTCTCACTGGGAGAATTTCTGAATTACCAAGGCATTCCTCTCGCGGTTATCCATCATTCGGAATAATTTTATTGTATTTAAAGTCGCGCAAAGCTTTAAATTTTTCGATTGCACAAGGTTGTACTTGTCGTTAATTTATTCGTCACATCATTCCTCATCTCCTCGCTCTGCGCCTTACACAACGTTTCCCTTATAATATCGCGCCGTGGATCTTTCTCTCCGTTTCTTTATCGCCAAATTCCAGAGCTCTGTCGCGATCGCTTTGGATTTTCGCGATGGGGACTTTCACCAGCGGTGTCCGGCCCTCGGATGTTTGTGCACGCGCATTCCGAAATCGACGATATTAATAACGTTCAAACGCGGAACTCCCGATGTACTTATGTATTTACATGCATACGTCTACTTTTCTTGCGTCCTCCTTATTTTGCGCTGCAACGGGAGTCTTGCCTAAACTTTATCAGACCACTACTGATTACGTAGATAATTTCGTTGTACAAAAGAAATCGACTTTTGCTTTAGACTGCGAGTGAAATTTTACAGAGCAAAACAAAATTGAAAAATACCTAATACGTAAACTAAAATAGTATTCCGCGTAAAGAAATTTAAGTTAGGATAAAGTTTACCTGAACTTCACGTTTGGCGATCGTTGATATGGTAATAAATAATTTTGCAATTCTTTATACAAACTTCATATGAATTTTTTTTTTAATTTAAAAGACGTTCGCATGACGAACGATAAAAAACAAATAAATGTGAAGAATTATTTTCTATAATTTCAGCGGTAATTTATCACACATCTACAAACTTCTATAAAATATATAAGAAGCAAGTTCGGTAAAGTCTCATTGTCCATGTTCACATCAACGACCGCCAAACATGAGCTTTAGCTAAACGTTATCCTAACTCAAATTTTTTTACGCGTGATAGCAAAATGATTAAAAATCGTTCCTTGCAAGGTAAAAAGAAAACACGATTTCCATTCATAAAAAACATTGAATAATAGTAATAGCAGGCCGAAATCGTATCTCTCATCCGCGCTCCATCATTCAATCCCTCGGCTAACGCCGCAACTCCATAATTCGATCGGACATAATTATGGCCGCGGCGTTAAGCAACTCCGGCCGTCGAAAAAAAAAGAAAAAGAAAAGAAAAGAAAAGCGAACGCGCAGCGCAGTAAGGCTCTCGAGACGAACGTGGAAAAGCGCGCACGGAGCAAGTACTTACAAGTACGAGTACACGTGCGCGCCGGGCGCCAACTTTCACGCGGCGCACGCCCTCGCACATTGTGCATTGTCGCGAACTCGGCGGCGTTGCGCGAGAGAGGATAAAAAGGCGGGCGCGCGCGATCCCGCGGACAGCCGCGCGCGAGCGCTTTAATCGACCGTCCTTGTTGCGTGCGCACCTCGTGCAATCACGCGGTGACGTTGCGCTTGAATTCTTCGCCCGGGGTATTCTCCGTTCGATCTCTCCCCCCCTTTTTTTTATTCTTAGCGGAGAGTATGATACTTTGCAATTCTTCGCGCAAATCGCGAGGATCAAAAGACCATCCTTTCGTTCTCTCTTTCCGTGGATTGCGCAATCGGGGGAGGACGATTACGTCCCTTTGATTTTGCTTTTATGATTTTTTATTTAATTATAGAGATGTGATGAAAAAATCTGTACTGACAATTGTAATACACAATTTTAGTGCCTTAATTTTTATTAAGACGTGGACTGTTATTATAATGAATAAAGAAAAAAAAGAGCACTAAGCAGTTCAAGCTAGAAGTATTGCGCAAAAAAGGGACTATATAGAGAAGAATTTTGAAAGAGGAAGCGTTCGTCTCTAAAAAGACGTCCTTTTGATTTTTCATTTATTCTTTTTTTAATTACAGACAAGTGATGAAAAAATCTATACTGACAATTGTAATACACAATTTTAGTGCCTTAATTTTTATTAAGACGTGACTTATAAATAAAAAAAAAAAAACACTAAGCAATTCAAGCTAGAAGTATTGCGCAAAAAAGAAGGTGCAGGGTAGGACTAAAGAAGAATTTTGAAAGAGGAAGCGTTCGTCTGTAAAAAGAACGGGAGAGTAAATTTCACGTTTGGCTGGCACGATCGGCCGTTATACACGCGTAACTGGAGAAACGGCGAGAACCGGCCAATCACCGAATGATAGTGCACAAAACGGTGAGTTCGCCTGCTTCTTGTTTGGCCGAACGCCGAGCTAATCCAGGTTCCACTGTCTGAAAATTATGCAAATCCGAGCCACTTGACGGACCGAGATTTTCGCATGAATTGCACATTCGATCGGCGATCGCCTTTTCAGCGCGTCATGTCCGCAGCGAATGCAAAACGTGCCGTCGTCGATCGACTTTTTTTTTCCGAACAAACCCTTTCATTAAATCTTTATTATATGCATTCGTTGGCGCGGCTTTTTTTTTCTTCCTTACTTTATAGGTCTCGATTGCGACGAAAAAATTACAAATCAATTATACGATCCTCGTAATCGCATGATTGAAGGCAGAAAAATGTTTGGTAGTTACGAGCTTTAAGAGCAATTACCACGACGTTAAGAGCGCGATAAAGTAATATGATTAATGACGATAGAATGCGCGAAAAAAAGGACGTGCTGACGCACAGCGAATTTTTTTCACTTTCACACAATGCATTTTCATCGGCGCGTCGATGTCGATAATTACGAATTTTCCTTTTTTTTTTTATCAACAAAGGAAGGCAAACAAAGTGAATTGAGAATCGTGTCGAATTCGACCTTCGTTAATGAACCTCCGTAATCTCCGTTGCGATTGGCCTATTAACTCAATAGCAGACGCCCGTCCGCGGAGTCTGGCCTGCACCGCGAGAGCGAGCGTGACTTTTCGAAGAATGAAATGGAGAAAAAAAAGTCTCGGCATCAATTGCGGAATGCCGCAGCCTACATCGATCGAAGTGTCGCCTTTGGGCGGTTTTCTGTGTGTAGACTAGGAGAAGGTGCGCGAGATCAAGCTCGAGAATTTCCGCGCAGCCTTGTGCTTTCGTCGTTAAGGTCGCGGCGACTTGATGAAATAGTTTCAGTTTTTTTTTTCGCCGCTTTTGTGGTCAGTTAGAATAGTCGCGAGGCTGTCTTGACGTTGAAGATTGAAAAAAAAACTGTTTTATTATTATAATCGGTACCATAAAAAACAAATTTTTTCTAATTAATACTGAAGACATCAAAGATCTGTCATGAGTGTCGCTATGAGCTTCGTTTAAAATAAACTACAGTCGCTTATTAATAGTGGAACATTTTTATCCGACATTAATTTTTTGGCTGTATAGACGCAAAATGAATATTAATCTGTACGAGTGTGCGCAATTTCCACGTTTTTTTGAATCTTTTTTATTTTATCGCTGTTTTGTATCGATATTATTTTATTATGAATTAATTTGAGCCCAGTTAATAAATCAATTTTTGTGTAATAAATCAATAAATCAATTTGTAAGAGCAAAGACTTTCTATACGCGTCAATTGGTCAATATTTTTTACATGTCACATTAACGGTTCAAACGAAAAATTGAGAAATATCATCTGTTTACTTATACGCGCATAGTAAAAATTTAAAATCGATACATTATGCGTCAGTTGTAGGTTGATAAAAAATGAAGAATCAAAATTCAAATTGAAATGATAAATTTTTATTAAATTTACCATCTCAGCTTATTATCAAATTTACGCCGACGGCCGACACATTTTGAATAATGTATTCAACGAAGTTACAGTATGCTTCGATTCATATTTTGAGTCAAGTTTCCATGATTAATTAATCGTACCCGTAGATTAAAATCTTATTGACGTAATATGAATATTTCAATGGGCATCGAAAAATTATATTCTATAATGTCTTGTAACAAGAATGTAATGAATCTAAAAATACTACTATTACAAGACGGGTCCATATTTTTTTTTTTAAGAATTATACATCCATATCAAAATGTCTTGATTTTAACAGAAAGAAAAAAAAATAGTTCGAATTGTATTCCGCTTCGGCAATCACATGTCGGAACAGTGGAGTCGCCGCAGCGTTTTCGTGCTTTTGCAAAAATTATGAAACCGCTTTTGGGAAAAGTCCACTGTAGCCGCGGCACTCGAGTGAGTACGGAAGGTGGGGGCGGAGTATTAAGAAATTATTGTTACAGCCGCGAATAATTGCACGTTCCTAGCAATAAGATAAAAAATATATAGAGTCGTGCTTGAGTAACTTTGTCTTTTGAAAGAGAAGATATCGCTTTATTAGGCTAATTCACCGAATAGTCGAATTTAAACGGAGAAATAATCATGAAAAATTTAATGTTTCAATCTTTAATGTTTTGTTGAACTAGAAAAAAAAAGATAAAAAATTTAACTGCACTTTTATTTTAGTACCTTAGAAAAATAAGTGAATAAATATTGTTCTTGAATTCTGTTGCACAGATATTCTCTATTAAACAAATAGAGCTTAACAATAGTTTAATTTGACACTAAATTGCGCTACTAGTTCCTGCATCAAGGATTATAAAAGTGACCGTAGCCAAAATTATTATTAGTAAATTAAACTTCTTATGACCAGGGTCCCAATCAAATTGTTGCTATCTCATGTCTGCCAAAATTGAATATACCTCAATATAAAAAGAATCTATTATCGTTTCTCTCGTGGTTCGCAGTCTATTATTTTACCACAAGTTACACCGCGGAATTAATATTTCAACACCTATTTTTACGAATAATAAGCATACCATTAATTTAAATTGTCAAAATTGTAAACATCGGCAGCAAAACGCGGAGTCATGGGTTAAACAATTTTAGCGTCCCGTTAAAACTATCTCCATAGATCACGCAAACCGACATTTTCCGCTCTCTTCCATAGTTCGGGCGTAATTAAAAGCGCGAAAAAAGCAGCCTACGGAGCCGCGGACTGCGAGGAAAATTGGGCGTTAAAGTCACTGTCTGGCGGCAGTTGCGGTTCGCACGCTTGTCAGTCGGAGTCGCAAAACCGAGCTAACCCACAGGGGACTCGTATATCTCACTCTGTTCGAGTTGACTAGCTAATGAAACAAAAATCGCACTGCGAACGGGAGTAGTTTTCGTAATTTTTTTTGTTCCTTATTATTCATTCATTCGTAGTTAATGTAGGTACATTCCTTGATTTTTTTTTCAATTTTTCGGATCCAAATGAAAAGAATTCAATTAGTACACTGAAAGAAACTTTGTTAATATTAAAGAAATGATTTACTTCAATAGTAACTTATTAAATATATACAATTTCCTTAAAACTAATGAATTTATTTGTTTCTAAATAAATTTAGTAGTTTCAAAAAAATAATTTTTTTACTCAATATAATATTTAATAAGTACTGTTGAAATAAATATTTGCTTTAAAATTAACAAATTTTTCTCTCAGTGTAGTATTCAAAATTTCGAATAAGTTACCAATTAAAAAAAATGTTATCTTTTTAATTTTAAAAAGAAATAAGTTGTAGAGCAGATACTGTCAAAGGTCGTTGCGTCAATTAAGGGTTTTTCTATTTTAATTACAAAAAATTATTTAACATTTTTTTTTTAAACAAGAATGTACACATAAATCACACACAAACCCTTTCACATTCCATTAAGTATTGTACTTACGTAACAAAAAGAAAAGTAATCATTTCTGCAACTCACCTGTAACACAAAGAAAAAATCATAATTCATTAAAATTTGATCGTAAAAAGTAAAAATTTATTAATGAAAAGCATAATCAATTAAAATACAGGGGAATTAACAACTTAATATTTGAGCAAGCACATTTTATTTGCTTTAATAGTATCCTTCGCGTCTTAATTAGAATATTATCGAAGTTTTATCTCTTCAAACATGCGGGGCAGTAAAAAATTATTAGAGATTCTAAAATTCTTACCATTTAATCTTTAGCAAGTTTAAATTTTCACGATTCATAAACTTAAAACAGTCGAGCATTTTTGTTTGAGAAAATTGCTAATTTCCTTCTTTGCAAATGTATTACGGTTAAAGTGCTTCCAGCTCTTCGTCCTTGTTCGCAGGCCTTAAAGTTCCATTGACTATTGAGTCCGATAAAAGAGATTTCGATCAGGCCGAGAGTTTATGGGCTCGCGGCGACTCGGGAAATCGGTGGAGGTTCGCATGTACTTGCAATTACTCCGCACGGCCTTGCGGACGATTAAACGCGTCCAAGTGCCGATTTGCTATCGGCACTTTTCCGCGGGAAAACGTGCACTAGTAAAAAGGAACGATTCGATGGAGCTATTAGGTCGGCGAGTAGGCGGAAAAGTGCGTAACAAAGGAGTGAAATAATTTTTTTTTTTCGTTATTATTCTTTGTTGGCTACGATAAAATATTAAAATCCATATTAATGACCGATAACGAGGGCAGTCCGCAAGGCGCGAATTGAAACGGCGTAACGGCTTCTCGCGATCGCAAATACCACTCGGGGGGATTTCACAATGATCCTTAGAGATTTTTCCGCGCATTTTATTTAAGTATCCATTACCTATGTACTTTGCACGCCATTTAGAGGTAATTAAGCAGGCATAGTTACGGTTTTTCGACGGGAGAACACGATATCCCGGGGTGTTTACATATACAAGATATACGCGCGCTTAGTTAGCACCTTCGGGCGGGAAATCCTTTATCGAGTTAATTTGCTGCCGAAGGTACGGTGAAACGAGCTTGGGAAAAAATTGCTTAATTAAGGCACGGCAAAAAATCTCGATATATGGCTGCCTATTGGGCAAATCGATTTTTTTTTTACCGATTTCGATTAATTGTCTTGAGTATTTTTTTTGAAGTTCTGCATATACATCACAAAAAAGGGTATATTTCCGTGTGGCTAATTTTCGCATTCTCATCTTAATGAATTCTATAATAGACATAGCCACCAATCTGTGAATAAACAGTAAGCGATCCGGATACATCAACGCTATAATTGATTCGTTTCGAGTGCGGCCTCCAAATGGCAACATCATCATAAGTAGTTTAGTGCATAAAAATTTCCTTTCTTTTTTTTTTTTTTAATTTTATGTATACGATTTTAATATCCGATATACAATTATGAATAAGTATAATTAGCATGCGGATAACGCTGGCGATTTTGGATCGCGTTTGAAACGAATGTAATTATAAAGTCGAGTTCTATCCGCATACGAAAAGTATCAATTTCTCGAAATACGCGCGATCGATATGAAAAGCAGCCTTCCACAATGGCATGTAAAACAGCAAAATAATACACATTAAGAAAAAATTTCGAAATGTAAAAGTCGATTTCGCTCGCTGCGGCATCCCACGCCACGGCTTATTAGCCACGAGGAACGATCGCTATGCAGGCCCGACGGAGTCGCGACGTTACACGCGATATTTCGATTACACGTGCGAGCATCGTTCACGCATGTTATTGTCGCTCTGCGCCGCGGCAGAAACCTTCGCGGGACTCCATTGTGCGAGGGCCGCTTGCCTCAGCGCCGATCCTTATCGCTATATAGATTCGGGGTCCAGCGGCACTTGTAACTGCGTACTCTCACCTGCGCTCGCCTCTATTTACTTCTATATGCAGATACTTGTATTTCTATATGTTTTTTTACATTTACATACATACACGAGTGTGTACACGAGTATGCGCCTGTCGTCACGGTACACACCGTGCGACCGGAAGGACTCGTGTACACCCGCGTGGAGAAAGCTATTACACCATCGAACATGCGTTCGTAATTGTTTTACCGATTACGTTCGCGTGTAATACAACTCGCCGTTATATTCGATTTGCAATCGATTGCCTCTTTTTTTTTCTCCTTCAACGGGTTACTGGGCTATTTTCCAGCGAACTTTTTTTCTTCAACTGCTGAGCAGCGTTTCAGGCATTTTTATTGCTTTCCGTTTCTCATTTTCACGCGGACTAACCGGTGCATTCGATTATTTTATATTGTGGTATTTTTAGATTGATCATTGCGTGTCCGTAACGGATACTTAAATAACAAAGTGTACGGAGCTAAGAACGAGCGCGTTTCGTATGAAGGTAAGGCTGTATTTTACTGTTTTATTATACAATGAACTAATTAAATAAGAATTGGCTTTAATTGTTACGCGAATGAAGTTTCAACATTTTATATTGAAATCGAATCGTTTAGTAGCGCTTATGACTCGTACAAGTCGGTTGCTGATTCTCACGAGTTTACGGATGGCTGGATTTCGGAAACGATAGTAGCGCTAAGTAGGCAACAAAAAAAAACGGTAATAAAAAAGATAAATAAATAAACGGGCGATCGAGGATCCTGCATTCCTATGATTCATGGGATCCCTGCTCGTCACGGTGGATCGGCGCTATGTGAAAAAGCGAAAAGTAGAACGCCCCCTTTCGCAACTTTAGAGTGTATGTTATAAGCGCGGCGCTCGCGAAGCGCAGCCCGAGTCTCATCTCCGAGAAGCCGAGATCTCCATAAATATATTGGAATACACCACACCACAGGCTGCGGATGACGTTGCATTGACTTACGACCACTTTAAATATAAACTTCAATTTTTTTCCCCATCCACCTTTTATTCATATGAAATTACGCGCGAACTCGCAGGAGGCAGCGAGAAACGAGCAGTACGTACTAAATAATAATAATGATAAAAAAAAAAGGAGGAAAAAAATCAAGTACGATATTGACTAGACAAATTAAACGAAGCAGCCATTCGTTACTGCATCTCGCGGCGAAGTAACCAAACACCGATAAACAAAGATAACTAATAACTAAATTTCTTAAGAGATAAAGAAGAGGAGATATAAGTGCAGCTTATCACGAAGATTCGATGAAAAGTGGGATTCGGTGTCGGCCGCGCGCCTCGCCAGAGAGAGACCCCCATCGAGACGCCGCGGCATTTTACTCTCTCGAGTTATGTGAAAGGCAATATCGGACCAAGATACCTCCTACATACCATTACACGCACACTTGCACAACGGCGGCGGCGCGCACCGTGTCCCGGGCACTTGACTGCGCCGCTCTCGCCCCCGTCAGCCTGCATTTGTGTGGGTACCAGGTACACGAGTGCCGTATCGCATCCACACGTGTGCATAAATTCATATACACGCGCGGATGTGGTACCAAGTGCATGTACCTGCAAGCAGGCACCAGACGCATATAGGTAGGTGTCTGCCGGCGTTTACGTCGGGGGACTGTCGCTGCAGGGGCTGCGGAGCCGCGACACGTCACGCGCACCGGAGCTGTCGAACGTCAAGTGCGCGCGATGTCGTCAAGCGATTGTTATTGCTCGGCCATTTTTCTAAGATTCCCTCCTCCGAGCTCAGACTCCAGGCGCTCGATTCTTTTTAGCGTGAAAGTGCGCGAGCCTCGGTTTCTGCCTTCGGCCTGTATCATCTTCTTTCAGCTTGGCGGCTAAACTCTTTAAAGTTAAATTAGTGAAAAACCACTAATTCATAGTGACTATGCACTAATTTGAAAGGTGAAAATTGCTCCACCGTGAATTAGTGGAAAACTTCTATTTCAAATAGAGAATACAATGTACTGATTGAAATAGTAAATATATGCGCTATTAAAAATAGTGAAAACTGCTAATAAATTAGTGAAATTAAAAATTGTTTAATTAGGGAATTCACTATTTCGATTAGTGAAACTCACAAGATAAATAATGCTTATTTTATTTAAGTAAATATTTTTTTATTTAAGTTTATTTTCCACTAATTTAAAAGTATTTTTTATTAATTGATAGTGGGTTTTTCTAATTGATTAGTGGAAATTTTGACCAATAAAAATATTATTGTAATTTCCACTAATTCAACTTTAAAGAGTAGCAATTTAAACGGAGTTTTAGATTTTTATCGGCTGCCGCTTGACAATTTTTTTTTCAGGATTTATTTGTCAAGTGTTTTAAAAGTTCTGGCAAGGGATTTAATTTATTTATATGTACTTTTCTTTAACTGTCGTATAGAAAAGAATAAAAACGTTGATTTTATAGCGGATTTTACTTTACTTTGGTCAATAAAAATATTTGCAGGTTTGCGTGTAAGTCTGTGCGATTTACAACAATTGCAATGAGCTTAAACAAGGTATATGGCTGTAAAGTATTTGCTTGCATTGTAAGAACAAGTTTTAAATGAATGATAAGATCAAATACCTGCTTTATTTATTTTAAAATGTTCGAGTAATAAAATGGAATGGAATAAAATGAGTACTACTTAAAATAACCTAACAACAGATTTATGTAGGTTTAAGTGCACAAAATTATTTTTCAAATGTCACGCGTCTCTATGAGAAAATAATAAGGTATTTAAAAAAAGGTAATTTTTACAATTAAATATTAATCAGAACTACGTCATCGAACATTTGAAACTCATTTATATTTAAAGCCAATTAAGAAGAAGATTTATTGTTGAAGAATAAATTCTCAAAGAATAAGAAATTTTTGTAGCAAAGATCAAAGGACGTTCGACCTGCGCATGTCGCGCTTTATTCCATTCTGTCCAAAAGAACCCACGAGTCCGCTGGACAATCATCGAACGAGAGCTAATTAGCCGGAGAATAATTTAACGACAAGGACGCTCATAATTGTTCCTTTTATTCTTCGTAGAATGTGCGAAAAGGAAGCGCACACCGAACTGATTCTTTCCGACGGTCTCAAGGTCGTCTGCCCTTTTCATCCTGATACTGCATAGAGTAATAACACCCTAGAGTGACATCAAGCTTAAATGAAAAATAAATTTTTCAATTTCCTGTAAAAAATCTAATTAAAGAATAAAAACATTTAGTTTCCCACGTCAACAGCGCATCAAGCGACGATAAAAGCTAATTAACTTATTAGTGCAGACGCGGACATTTTTAGACACTCGATATTTCCGGGCGGATCTAAAATCTCGTTTTTTTTTTTTTTTAAATCTGCCCGGAAATAGTGTCTAAAAAATGGCACTAATGGGTTAAGAAAAAAAATATAAACCCATCCCTCAATAAAAAAAAAAATTGGCCTATCCAAGTCATAGCTTTCAGGGGGGTAAGTTCTCGTCGACGCTGTAAATTTACACCGCAGGTTTCCTCTTGAAAATCTTCCCATGAGTACGAGACGGTGAAGTTACGGAGTAAAGTTAACTTGTCCACGGTGCTTTTAGCAGCGGAGCCAAGTTATAAGGGGAGAGGCGGCCAGATCTCGGCAGCGTGGAATTAGTTATATGCGCCGGTGCTAAGGAGGCTCCCCTCGAGATAATTGTGATTTAATGCCAAGGGTGCCGCACTCTTTTACCGCCGGGGATCTCGCGTTTTCCATTTTTCACGTGTACACGCCTGGAAATGCAGCGCAACGATCGCCACCGATATACATTACCGATTTTAATTAAGGCGTTAAAAAATACAAAGTATTTATCGATGCCGCGAGGTCAGGCGGAAAAATAATGAGATAGCGAGGGAAAAATGGGAAGGGGGGCAGAGCTCGTATACTCTTGTTACGAGATTCGAGTGTGGCCAGTGCCGCCGGAGCAGCCTGAGAAAAGTGCATTTCGTGAGTCATAAATATTGCCGAGCTTAGCTCTGCTCTAGCGCTTAATAGCGACTTGGAGGCTTTTTTTACTCTCCTCCCGTTCGCCTCTTCGAGTTTATAACCTTTGATTTATTTTGAATGACAAATTACCGCGCCGTAAAAAATCAGTCGCGCCACGGGTATAAAGACGCTTAATTTTCGTCCCGCGCCCCCGAGTGTATATCGTAAACGCGATAAACGCCTTGCACAAATTGCGCATTGCATCGACGAGCCGGACGAGTGCCGCGCCGGTTGACAACGATTTAAAAAAAAAATTTTTTTCATCGCCGCTTCGACGAGCTTTAGTGGCGCGACGTTTAGAAAAGTACAGATGTTAAATTTCTCCGGTTGCCAGTTAAGAGCGGCTCGCTTGTAACCTGCCGGATAATTTCCTAAGCGGCGGTATTACGGCCCCCCGCCCTCTAAATTGACCGTAACAAAGGCAACGGGACGGGCGTACCCCATCGCACATCGAATGTGAATTATGCTACTCCAATGAGTTGACGACGACGTGACGACCTCGCCTTTAAAAGTCTTAGGACTATTTTCGCGTAGATCTGGCTTCTTTTAATAACTGTTGTTCCTGTGTGTGTTTCTCTTGTCTTTTTTTCTTTTGTTTTTTACATTTTCAGTACTTTTCCTGTTGCTGTTCTTCGCGGTCGTTCATTCAGATTTATCTTTTTCACCCTCGCTTTCTTATAGGTAAATAACCAGATGTGGGTTAAAGCGCTCAGCTTTAAAGTCTCGGGTGAGTTAGTTGATTTATTAACTTTTCAGAAACTTTAGCGTCTTCTTTTAAACACTATAGTTTGTCTGATTTATGCGTATATTGTGTACAGTTATTAAAGAAAATTTGTAAGAGTCATTGGCAATTGTATATTGTTAAAGAATAGAAGATATAGAACTGTATAAATCATTATATATAGATTTTCTTAAAATGAAGGCAAATTTGAAGACTTAAAGAAATTCTTCTAAAGTCAAAAATTGACTAGTCACTCTATTAATTAGTAGAATGACTAGTCAATTTTAAAATAATCACATGAAATTTTATTATAATTAGACGCAATTAAAATTTGCTCTATTTTCCAACCACTTTACTACAACGTTTTTGGACTTTCCACTTTCCTTCACACTTCGGTAAAGACTTTAGCAGTTTTTAACGACAATTTTCCTTAACACATCCATAAAAACAAGAAAAATTCCCCCCAAAAAAAGAAAAAAAAACTTCTGATCGTAAATAATGTTATCGCAGTGGGTCGAGCGTAAATCCCGCGTTGCAAAATAACAAAAAAATTTCCTCGGCATCCGATCTGCAATTTATACACGTAGCGTTTCAAGATCTACCATAGGCTTCATCGAGGACCCTGGCTCCCACCCGCGCGTCTCGCTGTTCGTAAATCTGTCCGCGCAGTTTTTTATGCCGGCCGATCAATTCGTTATGTGACCCCTTCGGGCTTGGCAGCGGCCTGCCCGTTTCCCCGCGCGTATGCACACCTTGGCAAACTCTCCGCTTATCCGCGTCCTTCGGCCTTTTTGTTCGCGAATCGTTGACGTAACACCGCATCCGGATGTAAGCGCGGCGCAAGTAGCCCTCCCGCACATTTTAAATTACTACGCTTTTTCAAAGTGAATAAATTCTCGAATTTTTTCCACTGATGCAATTTCTATTTATTTAATGATCCCCGTATTTGAGCGCCGAATTAATGTGGTATGTCGAGGTGAGGCAAGATGCTTAACGAGCCGTTTTGTAACGTCTTCAAATAGGAGTAAATTTTTGGAATGGCGCACAGTTTCTTCAACCCATTGTATCGCTCTCGAGTGATATAACCGAAGAATACGCGCGTATAAATAAAATAGGGCTTATAAATAAATCAACCTTGAACTTACTGCATCCGTTGTAGGTGCATACCACCCGCGGAGTAAACCACTGGTGCAATAAATGATCGGACTTTAAAAAAAAAAAAAAAAAACGAGGTAAAAAAGAGCGGGCAATTTTCAATCACCCGCGCACACCGCGATACGATAAATCAGAGCGTCGTAAAACCATATGTAGTTCGAAAAATCGGAGATCTAAACTCCTCCTCCGCGCCCAGGTATCGAATTTCGCCGCGATTCCTAAGCGCGCGGCGTACTCGCCGGAGCGTAAAAGTGAAATGTGCGCGGCGACTCACGTGTCCCGTCGATCGTCCCGTTAAAATCGCGATTCTCCATCAACGGGAACGACTTTGTTTTCGTCGACGACCTGTCGACGTCTCACTCCCTCGTGCTCCGTAAATCGCGCGAGACTCCCCTGGCGCCGCGCCTGGATAATCCGGCTTCTCGGGGCCGATGCGGAGGGACACTATATCTCATCGCGATTTTAAATCTGGATATCACCGTTTAATGCATCATTGAAAATGACGGCGGCAATTAAACCGAACGATGTAGACAGGTTCCTCCTTTCATTTTTCTTGTTGATCGCGGTATTTTCACTGTTTTTTTTATTTTTTTTTTATTTGGATGGAGTTGTTGGGTGTTCGAAACATTTTTTTGTTTACGCTGAGCTGAGTGAATTTTCTGCGTAAAAATTGCACGAAGAAATAAAATGCGGGAGCTTGCAAGCTCTGAAAAATGTTTACGATCATTTCGATATTTAAATTAGTCGATGCTTATAAGTAGCATTACGATAATAATGATTCATTTAATACAGACAATAATATTTTTGTAAGTTATACGTCGATCTGTAATTGATGAGTCGGCACTTTTGGAATTTCAACATCATTATACTGAAAAGATTATCCCTTAATTAGAATCCGCTCCACTTGCATAAGTCTACCATACCCTCTTAACGCCAAGTGTTTGACATCCATTAACTTGACTGATTCTCGACTCAGACATGTCCAAGCGGCTTATCGCAGTCCATGTCTTGACCGGAGATAAGTAAGTACCAGTGACAGAGAAGAATAAAAAAGCCATTCGTCGATTGTTCGATAATTTTTATTTTTTGATTGATTAATGCGCGCGGTGGTCACGTTGGACCCGAGTATTTTAGTGCGGTTTTATAATCTCGCGCACCATAGGGAGGAGACAAAAGGAAACTTAAATTTTGCATCGAGTGCGCTTTATTTAACCTGCGCCGACAGGGGGAGACTGGAAACTGTAAACCTGTTGGCGCGAGGGATTTCACATTTGCTCCTTTTTCAGGGGAAATTGTGGGAACCTTGAGGCTGTATTTTGAACTTTGCGGTCTCGTTGGGAATTTATTGTATCCGACGATTGCGCCCAAAGTATTACAAATTAATTTTTATCGATTTTAAATTTAATTTTAAAGATAATTAATGTCGCACACGAGATTATAACGCCTTCCTCATTACTGGATATTAATAATTCTCCCTCGTACTTTTGTACGATCACCGGTATTATTTTGTATGTATATATATGTATGTATATATTAACAATAAAAAAAAGGAGTAGGATATCCAGTTTCGGGGGGATACCCATTACGAACAATTATGTACAAATTTAGAAGCATAGGACGTAAGAAGGCGAGATTAAAATCGATTGCAAAAAGAATGATTACTCGCGAAAAAGGTAAATACAACGTAAGTAGATTATGTGCCTTAACGGTAAAACAAAATCGATCGAACGTTTCGTAAAGAGTTTTAAAATGTCAGTCGCGGTCACGTGATTAGCAGATTAATGTTGTCGCAACGAAATTCTGTATTTCTTTTCGTTGCAAATTGCGCGCGTAACCACTACACGTACTTATAGATCAAGATTAAAATTAAAAATATCCTAGAAAGTACAAGTAGTATAAATTCTCCTGCATTTTTTCCCCGCAAGCAGTTTTAAAAGGCCGTACTAATTTTTGAGGATTATCGCCGCAATCTACATTCCTGAACACTTACTACAAGTAAAAGCCTCGTCGACGGACGCGCAAACTGATTGCATCTGAGTGTTGAAGTGTCGCCGTTTAACTTTACACATTGTGGTCTACGATCGTGCTCCAGAGCACTGCACACGACTTTTGGAGGTGGAGACGGTTTGCAAAGCGTTGATGGCTAGCCGCGAGATATCTGGTTACAGGTCCTGTTCCATCCCCCTTACAAACGCATTTACATCTGCTTTCAGATTTAAGTCGATCTGGCACAGAAATTATAGATTTAAATTCGAGATAATAAAACTATGTACGACCACATTTTTCGTGGATACTGTAAAAAAAAAAAATTACCTTGTCGAAGATAAAAAATAAGTCCACAATTGCGTACACCGAGAGAAGAAACTTGATAAAAATTGCTATTGTAGTTAGAAAAGGAGTGACAGTCTTATCAAGCGAGAATTTTTTATGTGAAAAATAGTAGCTCTCAGGTATCTGAAATTTTAAAACTTACTATTTTAAAACTAAAAATTGTTATTTTAAAACTTGCTATTTAAATACTAAAAATTGTTATTTTAAAACTTACTATTTAAATACTAAAGATTGTTATTTTAAAACTTACTATTTAAATACTAAAAATTGTTACTTTGAGAACTGATAATTGTTATTTTCCATACTATAAATATTCTCGCTTGTCACTCCTTTCCTAATCACAATAGCAATTTTTATTAAGATTTTTTTTCTCACTGTAGGATAAAATCATTTTTTTCTATCTATTGTATATACACAATCAAAAAAGCAACGGATCTACAGTGCAACGCAACGACCTTGCACCAGAACCTTTTTTTTTTTCACGGTCAGTTTCAAGATTGATCGATACCTCCAAATACGCACCTATTGATCGATCGATCTTCGCATAAAAAAATCGACCTAACGAGCAGATTACAAAAACTAAGCGCTGAATAAGGCCGAAAATCAGCTTCCGCGAGCTTTTTCTTCTGAAACGGCAGGTATCCCTCGAGGAGTGCGTACTGCTCGGGTATCGGATGCCTGCTCTCGCGCTGGCAAGGGGAACCGATTCGTGAAGGCCGTTCAATGCCGCGTGCGACGCCGGGACCCTTTTGCAAGGAGCTCACGACTCGCGGGCGTCGACGATCGCTCCCGCTCGTTTCCCCCTTCTCTTTTATCCTCGAAAGTCGCCGCGTTCTCGCGCGAGTCTGCATATTGCAGTGTGTGCGTCGAGCCCTCGCGGCTTGTCGCCAGAGATGCAATTCGATGCACGCCTTTTGCTCGTGTCGCATCTTCCGCGATTTCTTGCGATGGTAACGTTAAAGGTGCGATGGGCCTAGGTGTGCATTTAAGCTTTGTCTTGTAGATCCTGGATCTGATTTCAACGAGATGCTGCACGCAGAATAACGCTGCATTAAAATTTAGTCTTCACTGAGTGCAGTGAAATTTAATACAATTGTAATAAAATTTAATTTGAATATTTTTTTAGCGATTAAGTTTACTAAAAAATTTATTGCTTGAATTTAGTGTGAATTAAATTTAATAGTCGTTGTAGTAATTGTTTTTTAAGTTTGTTGATGTTTTAGTAAAGACTCTATAACAGTTTTTAATGAAATATTTTTCTCCTTGTGCAAGGTGCTTGATTCTCTGTGAACTGCAAGTCTTAACTTACACTAAGTGAGAATGATAATTAAATACAATTTTTCCACCCACTTATTTAATAATTTAATTTATTTTTATTTTCCACACACACTTATATAATAATTTAATTTATAAATGAAAGCCAGTAGATCGTTAATTTAATAATTGTGGTTAGTTTACATGTCGACTATAAAAAAGTGCGTCCAATTTAATTTTTTAAAATAATTCTAATCTTCAAGACAAGTAGAAGAATAATTAGAAGTGTATACTTGATAAAAATCATTTTGTATGATTCATTTTTATATTTATACAGTAATAAGATTTATATAGTAATACAACAATTAATATCTGTGGAAACATATTCTAAACTATTCCGAGAATAAAAAAAATTCTAATAAATAACGATAGGTATTTTTCTAGTTTTTAACACAATGTTGCATTGGAATGGACGTTTGCAAAGATTCCAACTGCTTAGTTCGTAATAAATTTGTAATAAAAATCTCGCGATCATTCATACGCAGTGCCGAATCTTAACGAAAGTGATATACCGACCATAAGCAGTAGAATCGTCCGTAAAATAAAAATAAATAACAAAGTTGATTAAACATTTGCTGTGCTTATAAAATTTATCGAAATTGCAATCGATCTTAACTAACGAGCGCGCTATCAAATCGGTCATCGTCCGGCCCAGGCAACAGGCACGAGCGCTTGCGCGCCTTACACCGCGCAATTGTGAAATCGAGAAAATTACCAAGGACGAGTAGTAGCGAGCGTGCTTTCTCACTTTGTCGCGATTGAGTTATTTTTGTTGTTACGCTGCCCGCGGTATTTTGTTCTGTTCGAGTAAAATCAATGAGGGTCTCGGTGAGAGGCAAGATTGACGGGGATATATGAAGGTGCACGCACGCGGCTTGATAAAGAAAGCAATTTTTATTTTTTTAGTACAGAATCTTCCGCGATGACGCTACCCTTTTGTAAAGCGCAATTATCATTCCGATGAGCAAAGGGTGCGATTTTTAATTTCGTGTATTTTATTGCCTGTTGCTGAAACGAAGTAGTCGATTATCTATTTTTTTTTGCGATCCGATCGCACAAAAGAATCAATAATGCACTCAATAAAATATTATAAATACCATACCGATCAGAACCGGATGGCTTCATTTTCTTACATCATGATAATACAGGTTTTTAATGAATAAAGCTACAATGCCGAAAAGCCTTGAAGTAATAACAATAAACATTGCACCTTACAACTTAGTTTAAGCTTAAATTAATATATTAACTTCGATATTTTATTACGTGACAAAATGTAATGTTTGCAAGTACCTGCGCTAAATAAGAGCAGCATTGCTTCTTTCTAAAGTGGCAACAACTGAGAATATATAAGTTTAAAATAAAAAATTAAATGTACCTTGTAGTTGCAAAATAAAAATGTAACAATAAAACAACTTTTTAAATAAAATAAATGTTTCTAACGAATGGTTCAAGCAAAACACGTTATCGGTAACAAGAGAGAAAGATAAAGGTGAAAAGGTAAATACCGAGAAAAAAAAAGTGTCGGAGAGGCGTCCGCGAAAATGGATGTTAATTGGTTCCAGAGTAAACTTTTTCACGCCCGGAGATGCAGGAACAAAAAGCGCGAAAGAAAGCAAGCAGGCATCGGGGGGGAAAGGCACGTGCGACAAAGAGCAGAAAATAAGTGGAGACGCCGTTGTCCAAAAAGGAAAAAATCCTCAGCTCCGCATACCAGCGCGTATCATTTCGCGTGGAGGCTCACGTCCTCGTCCTTGTCGAGGTCTTCTACCCGGTGTGACAGCGTCAACGTCCCGAAAATGTGTGACGCAAACCAAGGCGAGTAAACAAGCGCCGAAAAATTGTAAGGATCACTACCCTCCGTCAGCGATGACGCCATTCGCATTCTCCAGGGTGCACGCATTTAAATTCCCAACTGCGACTCGAAGGAGCGTGGAACTTCCGTCGAATGTTTACGGGACTTGTTATTTGGTTACTTTAAAGCCCACTAGAATTTCATTACCGTGCTGCTACTGAAATTGAAAATCGCCGGGTTCGGTTGCATTTTATAGGCATTATTTTACTTGTTATTGAAATGTATCAGTAACAAGTTTGTTTATTTTGCTTATAAAATGCAACCGAACTTGCAGATTTTTAATTTACCGCATTACTTAATTTGAGCAGATTGAAAAACTAGTTTGAAAATATTTCAAGTCGTAACAAATAGCCCTTGTTTATTTTTGGACGGTGATTAAGCTATCTATATGCAATTATTACACAATTAGTGTAATCGGCGTATATAAAAATAAACAAAGGTTCTATTTTATGATTAAAATATCTTGGAATTTATTTTTTACTCCGGTGAGTTTATCGTTGATTACACTAATTGTACAATTAGTGCAATCGACGTTTAAAAATAAAAAACGATTATTCTTTGCAGGTAGGGTATTTTTAATCTCGCTTAAAATTTTGTTTGAGCTTTTGTTGTATGTTAAATTATTTAGTCAGTAGAATGACCAAAGGAACTTTTATTTGTTACTGAAGTAGGTGTAGCGTTTACAGCAATCAGAATAACCTGAAAGTGCTCTTATTCCTATCGAAGAAACTTCAATTTATCGTCACTTGTAAGGCAGAAAGGCGAGATTTTGTATATCGATTACGACGTCCTTGATACCGTGTACGCTCTATCTATTCTTATCAGAAACCGATTCCTTTCAGAAGTAGTATCTACTTCTTCTACAGCATTTTGCAAAAAAAAATTTATTTACGTTTATGCAAATAAATCAATTGATTTCAAATTTACAGTACACCCTTTTATCTGAAATTCTGAATTTTTTTTTTTGCAAAACAGGGATGATTTACCTTTTCTCGAAATTGCATCCTCCGAATCGATAATGGTGTTCGTCGAGTTTAAAAATAACTAAAGATTCTTATATAAAGTTCCAAAAATACCAGCACAAAAAGATTATGAAATATCACAAAGAAGTCTCGCACGTCGTCGGGGTATAACTTGAACCGTAATCTCCTCTTCTCCGCGTGTCAGTAGTAATTACCCCGTTTTATATTCAAGATAAACAAGTGCCACGTCTTCTTTTTCTCCCGGTAAACTTTTTTCGCGGTACAGCTTCGGTATCCTCGATGATTTTTCCTGAACTTCTTCCCCGAGACTCAAAAATCCCGCACAAAAGGACGAGATCCTGCAAAGATGTATATCGTGCAGAAACAAAGACGAGATGCGCGTCCGTCTGGGTAAAAGTGCAAGACCTTCGGCGGGAGTGTTGGAATCGGGTTGGGACAAGTTTTGCCCGTAGCGTTTGCATCCAACATATATTACCGGGTACCATTCCACACGACAATGATGGCCAGAAAAAGTTGCTCCTCGCTCTCGTGCACAGACGAAAAGCACGTGATAGCGCGGACATATCAAAGGTAATTAGACGCGACGCGCGAGATAAGCATCTTCGTACTTTTTGTAAAGTCAAGGTAATAAAAAGTACGTGAGACCAAAGGAATCAAAATTTTCTGCCGTGTACAATATTTAATGATCGAAGGTTGCATTACCATTAGTTATGGTTTATAATTAAACTTGAATTTATCGCGCGTTCAGTTTGATGCAAGCATGTGGGTACTTTAATTTATTTTCACGACATAATCCATGTGTCAAATGTTAAGCCAACATCCATTATTTAACATTTGCCTACACAAATCGTTTAAGGATATACATTAGACCGTTTTAATTTACGCGGACACAATAAATTAATTCGTTGTCGTCTGATAGCGAGGGAACAAGGAGTGCGTGGAAGTAGGAAGACCGGATCACTTTGAATGATTGCCGTATGACCGGCTAACGGCTGATACCGTGGACGGGAAATGTCTCGTTGGTGCCGGCAGGAAATACGGGACGAGACCCTCCAACGACTCGAAAACAAGTCACTTTTTACCCCACTCTTAATCATCCCGATTTATATTACTACAATCCACACTCTTTTTCCTCGAGGATTAGCATAAGTTGCATTTATACAAATTTACCAAGAACGCTTTAAAGTAAGCTAATGCCGCGATTAAATTAAAGCACGTCCGAGCTCGTCCAATTAGCGTCCTCCGCGCGCGAGAAACGCCTCGCATTAACCCACACGGAGAGAAATTTTATAGTAAAAATTACTGTAGTCCGTAGGAACAATGGGACATACTCGACCTATGATAATTTTTACTATAAAACATACTAAAAATTCCCACGTCCGCGGAAAAAATTTTAGTTAGGATGAAATTTACCCAAAGTTCACGTTTGGCGGTTGTTGATATGTTCACGGGCAATGAGACTAAATAATATAAATACTTTATACAAACTTCAGCTGGAGTTTTTCTTAAATTTAAAAGACGTTCACACGACGAACGATAAAAACAAATTAATGTAAAAAATTATTTTCTAAACATTCAGCGCTAATTTATCCGTTTATATCGCGCATCTGTACAAACTTCTATAAAATATATAATAAGCAAGTTCAGTAAACTCTCATTGCCCTTGTGCATATCAACGACCGCCAAACGTGAACTTTGGATAAACTTTATCCTAACTTAAATTTTTTTACTCGGGTGCACATAACAAAAATTGCTATTTATATAGTAGAAGTTTTAGTATTTTTTATACTAAAAATTTTCATAAGTTGAGTATACCCCACTGTTCCTACGGAACATAATAATTTTTACTAAAACATTTCTCTCCGTGCAGTCAAAGCAAAAGCTGAAAAATCGAGGAGAAAAATGAAGACATTAGCGCTTTGTCGGGAGTTACAGGCGGTCACTCGAGGCTAACGTGGGATGTCCGTAATTGCGGCGTGAACTCTAAAGCCGTGAGGGCAAAGCCTCGCGGAGGCTATTATTAACTGAAAAAGGCCGAGAGAAGCGGGAGAGCCCCGGATAGGTGGCTGCCGGTATCCGATTATCGGAGTGCGTTCGTTAAGGCCTACACACGGCTCGGCGAGCGAGAAGCAATTAATAAATTTAAAGTGGCTCTAATGGCCGCTTAAACCGAGCCGCCTCTCCTTTTTCCACGGCATTATGTAAAACGGGCATCGGATTTTTCCGTTTGCACCGCGCGTGTACGCGTAGATCGGTCGAGTGTACTTGCACGCGGAGGGGAATTTTCGACCAAAGATTACTGGAACTCCGGCAACTTTTGCTAGCCAGTATAGTCATTTTTAACGTACATATGTTAATTTTGCTCGTTTGGCGAGTCCGCGATCAGTTTACTCCGCGTATTGTAATTTTTGCTAGATTCCCACTAAATTTTGCTGCAACATTTCTCTCCGCGTATAATACGTTGCCCGCAACGATTTAGGAGTCGAGCCTGCGTAATGCGCCGATTGCGATTATTTTCGAAAGGACAACAGGCCGAGGTACGGGGCTTGTGAAACGACCTGGATTTTGGCGCTGACAAACAAGATGGAGCCTCGATTGATTAAGCGATTTGACGAACTTATCGGGTTCGATCGACTTGGAGTCCTCGGAGGCATTTTTCTTCTGTTTCGACGATGAGCAAAACAAATTCTTCGGCTTTAAAGCGTACAACTGTATTATCAGATTATCGATACAGCGCTTAAAAGGAGAAAATATTTGTTATGTATTATTTAAACGTTTTTACTTAGTTTTCTTAGAATCACTTTAATTAATTTCATTTGCGGTGTGATAAGTTAATGAAGTGTTTATAATAAACTGTAATTACATTAATTAAGCTGTTTAAGTTATAATGAGATAAAGTGCAGGACGAAGCAAATTGCAGCATAATTTAAAATCTGTTCGGCATTACGTAAATAATTTCTAAATTTGTAAATAAACGAAATGCTGTTTTAGAAAAGTGCGGAGTAGCTTTTTTAATAGAATCAAGATTTTACGACGTTTTGATTTTATTTCATCTCAAAATTTATCGTCCGAATGAGTTTTCACTCAACTAATCCTGACCCGAGAGTAAAAAGAATTTTGAAACACTTATCCACAACGATACACATTCAAACTTTCTTCTCAGCATCGCTCATTTCACCGGCAGCATGTCCGCAGGATTTTACGATCCAGTCAAGTGTCATTACGCGTTAAAACGTCATAAAACCTGCGTTTCATTTTCAATATGGGCGTACGAACGAGCCTAATTCACCTTGCCAATGAAATACTTGACGATGAGGTATCGCGTTCCTCTCGTCGAGCGACGAGCGCATGTAAAGGCTCCGTTTAACGCAAGCACCTTCCACATCCTCTTCGATGTTAAAAGGAGAGTGGTATACGAGCGATCTCCGCCTCTCTCGATTACTTCGCGTCAGAGCGCCTGAAATTCTTAATATTAGCCGCGGCAGGATTTACGCGCGATACTCTGCCGGTTCAGGTGCAGCCATCGAAAGATGCGATTTTTCAACGCTGCGAGAAGGAAGTCCACGTGTTCCAGGGTTAATGCGCTTGTCGCCCGCGTACATTATCTGCGCAATCTTTCCGATTTATTATTTTGTTTATCACCGGCGATAAGCGTTAAATCGCGGACAAAGAGTGTCCCCCCGATTTTTTTTCTGAAGGATTTCTCTGATTATTTTACTTTACTGCGTTAGTGACGCGCGTAGGCTGCGTCGATTCAAAGTGCAAAAGATTTTTTATTGTTGTAAGCCGAAAAATCTTTATTATCTCTTTCCTCTTAATCCTCTTAGCGGATTTTATATATATATAAAAAAAAATAATAATGGATCGCGAATCGAGACGAAGTCGCCAAGGCAATTTGGGTTAATGAAAAGGAGCGGGTGTGCAGCGCGACACCGAAAAATCGCTAATTAAAGCCTCGGCCGGATTAGCGCACAAGTGAGCTTTCGAGGCGGATTATTCGAGGTACCTCCAGTCGAGGTGGCCTCATTGTCGCGGCGCAGTCTCGGTGCCTAATCAAATGAGCATATCGCGTCTCAACTGAATCGAACGGACGGACGAACTACTTGTGACCCAGTCCCTTATTGATTATCAACGCGTGGATAATCGCCAAGAGGAGTGGCTCTATTCGACTCTGACGAACAGCAACGCTCACTCATGGAGACTCGTTAATCAATGAGTAAGTGTAGATAAGTAACATCCGTCGAATGATCTTTTTTTTTTTAATCAATTGATACACACAGAAAAATGTAATTGTGCATAAAAAAATGTGACAGTGTAAAAACGGAAGAGGATGAATCGTTTAAACATTTTCGATCCAATTTAAAATGAAATCCTTTAAGTAGTTTTAATAGTTTAAAAATTTTCGATACAATTTAAAAGGAAATCCTTAAAGTGTAAGAATATTTCCTTTATAAGTATACAAGATTCTGTAATTTATTTATTTATTTAATAAAATTCGACGGACTAGAGTCCTTACGGTTACATTTGGAAATTACAAAATTAACTTAAAATTAGGTATAAAAAACAAAAGTGTAATATAATTAGAAAACTGACATACATACAAGAGAATATATAAATCCTAATTAAAATCTTAATAATAGAGCAGAATCTGCTTGAATATAATACAAGGAAATCTCCTGCGTTATAACAGATTTCCTTTGCCGTTTAAAGGATTCTTGTCAGGATCACCATCTAAAGGACATTTTTGTCAGGATATGAATTACAGCGGTCACATCGAATCCGCTCGACAGAAAATGTTCAGGACTCGTGTTATCGCGCAACGAAATTTTGCCAGGATTTCTTGCAATAACTGTTGATGAAAAAGGCGAGAGAAGTGTATGTAACGTGGAAACCGGTGCTGGAAGGATCAACAGCTGGCCGGGCGCGTATTACGTCGGTATCTTATCAGCGCGGCGCGGGAATAAAAACGAGGAGCAGCTCGACCGTAATGGGAGGCAGGAGCGCGCGGGCAAAAGGGAAAAGTCGCGGTTGTGTGTCCCGCGAAAGGCGCGCGCGCGCGGCCGTGTCGTTCGCATTATGAAGTCGTCGTCCTTTATCTCACATCCTTAACGAAGAAAAATCGCGGCGGGCGGGGGCGACTGCCCGCCGGCGGGGCACGCGCTCGGACTCGTGCGCTCGCACCGCGCGGCTTGCATAACGCGCCGACGGCTGGACGCGCGAGGATAGGCGGACACCGACGCCTTTTTTACTCGCATATTTCCATCTTATTCTCTCGCTCTCCTTTTCTATTTTTTCCCTTTTTTTTTTGAACGTCGCGACCGGCTGCTTTGTGCGCCGCACTGCAGAAGGTGAATTGCGATTGGGACGGGGATAAATTGTATCGCGTCTGAGAGATTTATTGCGTCGAATTAGGTGCAATGAAGAAGCGATAGGCTCGATTAGTTTTTTATTGATTCGTTCTTTGTATATACTTTATTTATTTTTTTATTTTTTAATATGTGTGTGTATATGTAGAAGACTTCGCGGCACATTTTCATAGAAAAAAAAAGAGAATAGTCAAAGGTTGCAAAATGTGTTTCTTAATATTCCCCTTTTACTTTCACGCCTTGCAACTTTTATTATTGTATTCGGCCTTTTAAAAAGTGTATTTATCATTTATAAGGTTACCCGCTGAAGCCTTTACGCTGAAGTCACTTCGCGTCATGCCGCTTAACAACTGCTTCGGATAATTAATTACTTAATCTAGCTATACATAAAAATCATTATGTACCGCTAAATAACGAATTTATACCCATAGCGAAAAGGGCATTAATAATTCACGTAAGAATTTACGATGCAAAAGTGCGTAAATCCATAAGCCCGCAATAGAATAAACAAGGCACCGCGACTACGGGCAAAGAGCGATCGAGGGGAAAAAAAAGGGGGGTAAGCACTAACAAGATGGATAATTCATAGGCGAGTTAAGTGCACCCGCATCTTATCTCCGGGCGGGGGGGAACGCTCGTCGATTTCGCCCCGCGCGACTTTTTCCACTTGAGCATTATCCTTGACTCCTTCGCACGCGGCTCTTGTCACGCGGCGCACGCGTTCCCGCGGCAGTCGCTCGGTGCCCCCCTCCCCCTCGGCCGCCCCGCGAGCGCGGCATACGCATTGCGATTGTGTGGCGAAACGCCGCGGATATGTGCCTCGCGTGTAACGGTACGTTAAAGGCGAGCTGCACGCGGACATTCCACGATCCGCCGGATGATAAGGTGGATGCGCGCCTGGAGTTTCCCCGAGGGAGCAGGGTGCCGAGTTCCGCAGAACGGTCGCGATTTTTTTTTTTGCGCACTCCGGAGTACCGTAAGCGCGACTTGTTCAGCGACCCAATTTTTACGGTGGATTTTTCAGGTTTTTGGGCCAGGCGAGCGTCTTGCTCTTATTCCTTTTATTGCGGTGACATTATTTCAGTTTACCTTTCTAATATGCGAAGTAAATTTTTGCATAAAAAAAAGGTTGAATTTTCCGATCTCATTATCGAATAGTTATTGATAAGCTACGGATGAACTACTCAGGCGATGGTGGAATGCATCCGAGTACAGTTGTTATAGCTATCAATTTTCTATTGGAATCAAATGGTGTGCCAATATAATTTTCAGTAGTTGCAGTATCTTTATTTTTGTAAGGGTAATAAAAAATTCATCGACTCGCTTTGTTTATTGCACAGAGCATTGAAATTGTATCAAACGTAGGGAGATTTTTCGAATGGCATGGGCTGGTCGATCGACTGGACTGCTCACTTCGCCTCGTAAAATTGGATAATAGACTTTTGTTATCTCGGCGCCTCATCGTGGAGGTCCGTTATAGATTCTAACCAAGTGCGGTTCTACTTTTAGGCTCTAATGTATACAATGTCACAATGGCTGGGCTGTCATAACGTTTTAAAGTTCCAATTGAGCCCAAGCATTGCAATTCAGCGTTTTCCTATAATCAAGTTCGGAGCTTTCACGATCGCAATTCAAAAACGGACTGACAGCAAATTAATAACAAGCTAAATGGAAGGAGTGCATCGTCGTGTCGCGCTGTTAAAAAAAAAAAATTATGCAAGCCCGAACGATCTCTTGCCAAATTGGATATAAATTTCCCAGCCGCTATCGGATTTTCGATCTGGCGCTCGACAAAGCGCGCAATCGAGTCCTTGTTCACCATCGACCGAACTTCAGCATTTTGCATACGTATAATACACGTGTACACGTACATACACACGTAGATCGCTGCGCGCAAGTCATACACCGAAAAGGTGCACACTCTGATATCATCGAAACGAGAATGAGCGAACCCGGAGGTGCAAAGTTGACGACGTGGAGTACAATGGGAGGAACGATTCTGCAACTGTTATAACACTTAAGATAATGCATCGCAACACATCCGGCTTGCAAGCGTAACAGTTAGCGTAATTATTTTCGGTAAACTCACCAGCAAGACAAGGGCAGAGCTAATAACGGTTCGTCCGAGTGAAAAGCCGCTGCACGCCATGACTTCCCGACTGACCTGCTCTCTCTCTCTCTCTCTTTCTCGTTCCGTTTCACCAGATCATTCTGCACCCGACGTCCCCGGCAGCGTTTCTCGACCTGCCCGCTGCAACTGGCGAATCTACTCGACTCCAAGTATATACCAAAAAAAAAAAAAAAAATCGTCACTCAGCGCACAATCATCGGTCGAGACTCCTAGAAGTCCGCACTGCGCGTCGAGCGAAGCTCCCCGTTGTATAAATATTTTTTTTCTTTTTTTTTTTGTTTAGCTTCGTCGAAAGCTCCCTCCTCTCGCTCGCTCTTCGGGCGCGACGACGGAGACTAGAGGCTGACTCGGGCGGCCGTTCAAGGATACGTCCGCGAGCTTCCTCTCACCGAAGCGGCGTCGGCCGTCCTCGTGGTGGGCGCCGGCGGCGTGCGACCGGTGTGTGTGCTATTGTGCGGCGGGGTCCGTCGGTCCTAACCGTAGCACAGGGCACGGGCAACTGACAGCGGGTCAGAGCCTCGGCGCCGCACACGCTCGAGCGGCTCCGCTCGCTCCATCGCTCCAACCAGCGCGCGGCACAGCTGATATCGCGCGCGCGAGCTGCGCGTCGGGCACGTCTCTTTACCCTCACCTTCGGGCGCCAGTGCACGGCGGAGCGAGAGAGAGGGACGCGGGACACCCGGCTCTTTTCTCCCGCGAAGCATTACGAGCGAGGCGGTGAGTAACGCATCGCTGGTTAATCGGCGCGATTGTTCCGCGGCCTGTTGCACGAGGAGCGCGCTCGATTGCGTTTGGGAGACGAGCGAGAGCTCGGAGGGACAGTCGAGGTATGCGAGTCTGGGAGGACGAGGTTGATGACACGTTCACCGATTTTCCTGGAGCTCCGAGTGTGGACTTCTTTTTTTTTCTTGCCTATTTCTGGCCTTTTGCTTGCGACATCCTGAGGTGGTCACATTTTGCCGGTACTTTGATTACGGATCGATCGGTACAGCCGCTGCTTTAATGGCCCAAGGTTTTATTATTTATTTACGGCTTTGATTTCGAGGTGGATGTGACAAGCTCGGCTGACTAGACTTAAATCTCAGACCCGACTTTGGATCAATTTTTATGAAGTTTTGAATCTCATCAAGTTATGAATTTTTAAATTCAAGTCCGGATTTGTATATAGATACATAAAAAAAACTTTTAGTTCTACGGAGAATCAGAAAGATTGAAAAATTCATGCAGATATTATCTTTCATGCCTCCAGAAATAAAAAATTGAGCATTATATGCACGCATGATAAAGTAAATTATTACTTAAATTACTTTTTTATATGAAATATCAGTCTACGAATTGAAGAGACTAGTTAGATAAAAATGTATACTTCAGTAGTACCATTAAAACAAGAAATGAATGAATTTTTATGAAATTTTGAATCTTCAAATTCAAGTCTGGATTTTGTATATATATATATATATACAAAGAAGCTTTTAGTTCTACGAAAATACAAAAAAATGACGGACTTTTTAAAGTTTTTTTTTGTCACAAATTCGAAAATTTTTGGTAGGTAGCGATGTAGCGATAAAGGAATGTAAAGAAAGAAATGTTGATCCCAAAAATAAATGCGATGAGATCTACTTAATATGTGTAAAGGATAAGTGTTTTTTGTCGGAACTTTCAAAGGTTTAATCAATTTCTTGATGAATGACTTTTTGTGGTCGGCTCTTCTACAGGTAGGCTCGTACTTTGCTTGATAAAAAATTAATGAATTTGATAGGTGTCGACTGAGAAGAGGCGATTTGAACTTGGCAGCCGGAACCAACGCGGTAAATACGAATGAGGCTATTATACTCTCGACGGACTTAACGCGTCTGGAGCTACGAGTCAGTAGGTTTGTATTTTTAAAAGCAAACTACTTATACTGAATATTAACGTCAGACTTCAAGTGCCAAGTCCAATTTACTAAAATGTAAACAATAATAAAAAACATTTTTTACCATTTTTTATTACGAAAAAACAAAAAGTATACATTCTTTTACCACAATAATTTAAACAGTGCTATTTAAACCTTGAGATAAAAAAATTCGAGACGAGCACACTCGTACTAAAACAGCCACAACAAATTTACGGAAGTAGCGTCGAATCCTCGACAGGCGAAAAAAAAAAAAGAAGAATAGCTTATCTCGCCGCTCAAAGTAATCCAAATGTACCTGTCCAATTATAACAAGCGCAAGAAGAACCTTCGAGCTTCGACTTTCTACGCTCCCACGACATCGTGCCCTAAGAGCGCGCCGCGAGTCCTTCGAGCGCAGGTGCGATCCTTTCGAGTCTTCCGAAAAAAACTGCGCGCCCTCGTTCGTTGTGCAATAGCGGCGCGCGTGCGCCTAGACTCGCTCGCCATTCCATACGCACGTTATACACGCGAGAAAAGGAGCGGAGGAGCGACCTTGTGCGGCGGCGTAGGAGCGCGCGGCGAAAGCCTTTCTCATCCGGCGGTAATCAAGGTCGCGGATCGGGCGCCGCGTCGTCGCACCTCGGAAGCTCGGGCTTACCTTGATCTTGGGGAAATTCGGTTGCACCGTTTCCCCGGGCGATTGCGCCGCGCGCCGGGGAATGCGTCCGGCGACTCTTTCGGTAATCCGCCCCGTTGGAATGCGCCTGTTACGAAACACGCCTGGGCCTTATATAAAGCTCGTTTCGTTTATTCCGCCGTTTTTTTTTTGTGCGTCGTCAAAATTATATGTAGAATAAAGTTTAACGTTGAAGAAATTCGCTCATTTTCTTCTTTTTTTTTTATACATTTGACTGTGTTCGTCTTGCGCTAATTGTTTTATTGCGGGTCGTCGGGTACATTTACTTGTTGGTTAACTCGCAATGTTATTTAATGTACTTGCGAAAAAAAAAATTCAAGTGGAGCATACTGTGCGTCTAAGAAACTGTACAAACTTGTTTTGTATGTCTACACGAGAGGTAACTTTAGTGAGGGGGTCAGGACACTCTGCTTTCGTGTATATAGTCGAATTCACAAGGTAACGGTTTTCACATTCGCGTGGGATTATGATTTTGTCCACGTAGCCTTCCAATGACTATTTTTCACACCTGGAGATTCCGAACGCTTGATTCGATCGGCAGAACGTCGGTCTCTCGAGGTGGAATTACGCTTGATTTTTGTAATCGCTGTAATAGGGGATAAACTACGAGCGTCGTGGTTGCATTTAAATAAAAGAGCGACGAAAAAAGCGGTAAAAATCCGGTGATTGACCATTGGGCGCGATAGGATCGCGATCGTCGGGCTCGAATTCCCTCGATCTGGATAACCAGTTCGGAGGTGTTCGCGTCGGTTTATCGATCGCGAGACGTGCCGCCCCTCCGCGGAGATCCTCCCGGCAACAAAGCGCCTTCGGGCGAATTCCTTGGCGATGGCGCCCAAGGAAGTTGGCGCCGGTGCTTTGTTCCGAGCTCCGCGAGCTTTGTCTCTCGATCGTCCGCGAAATCACGGAGAATCGGAAAAGATTGAAAAATTCATGCAGATATTATCTTTCATGCCTCAGAAATAAAAAATTGAGCATTATATGCACGCATGATAAAGTAAATTATTACTTAAATTACTTTTTTATATGAAATATCAGTCTACGAATTGAAGAGACTAGTTAGATAAAAAATGTATACGTCAGCATTTTCAAACTGCAGTAGTACCATTAAAAAAAGAAATGAATAAATTAAGAGATTTTAAAGAAATTGCATGCTCTGTAATAAACGTTCATGATCGAGTTTGTTGCATCTAAAATAAATTTGTTTTTAATTGCATTGGGTGTGAGGATTATAGATTTCACGCGTTGAAGTATCAGGTATGCTATCTAAAGTTGAATTAGTGAAAACTACAATAATTAGTGATTTTTTTACGGAAAATTAGTGGAAAGACCTTCACAATTTAGGTGTTAGAGGAGCATCCTCCATTAATTTTAGTAAAATTCCACTAATTCAGTTTTAGAAGGTAATGAGATTTTAACGAGTGACGCACTTGGTCATGTGGATAATAGTATCCTAAAAACTATCATATGATACAGAGTTTTTATTCCTTTTTCAAAATTTATTTCTGCTTGATCGGACAAAGCTTGGCCTCTTGAAATCGAACCTTCATGTTTCAATGGAAATGTACACCGATTGCTGGGATTGCCGGGTAATAGGACCGAAATCGTGTTTCTTCGTTGCAAAGTTTATTAAATGGGAGGCATGTAGCCATGCAAGTTCTTTTTTTAATGATAAAACACGAGTTGGGGAATCTTATCTTCCAACTCATGCTTTCTGGAATTCGTTGTGTTATTGGCAACTTTTCTGCATGATGTTCTTATATTGCACATTAATTAAATTAGTCGGGTGTAAAATCAGATTTCCTTTGAAATCGACATGAACTGACCAAGCGCGCTTCAGTTCTTATGTTTTCTCTTGCCGCTGCCTTAAAAAGGAAAAGCTTCTCGAATAATGAATTTTTATAATGCATAATTGAAAACCTTCGAAATTTTAATTAAAGAACTGTACAACAATGAAATATAAATTCAATTATAAGATTCGTAAAGAAAATTGAATAATTTCGAAATTTAGATGATGGATATGTTAAATTTTAATTTACTTTTTAACGAATGAAAAATTAATGGAAATGCAAGTTCCAGATGCGATAGTAATTTCAATAACAGGTTTCGTACGCAACCATACGGGCAGTTCGGAAGTAGTCGCTTTATCTATGTCAAGGTCGTAGAAAATGGTACGAGTGAATAAGTTATTCGTTGAATCGGCCCAGAGTTTCCTCAGAATTCGCAAAACGCCACCGTTCGATTTATCAGTACGTTAAACTCCTAAAAGGAATTCGGAAGTTGACTCACTAATATCCTCGGCCTTATCGTCATTATCCGTGTAAAAAGCGATTTTACGATGACGAGCGAGAAAGATGACTCTCCTTCGAAATCACTACGCCGCTGCCTAGTCATTCAGATTTGTAATCGGCGTTAAACGAAATTACCTTGTTAAATAAATTCATGCAAATGCTTTGGGTATATTTTTTATCAGGAAGTTCACATGTCCTCTTCAATTGATTGAATGAATAAATTTAAATTCAATGAATCGATGTCGTTTCATTTCCTACTCTCTAATTATCGTAATAAATATTTTAACAGATCGTAATTTAATGTATTTAAAATAATAAAATTATAAAAAAAGCTGTAATAAATATCATAATAAATCTTTAATTAATTAATGTGGCTGGGATACAAAAAGGACATATTTTTTTTCAGTGATAATGAGGTTTAGGTATTAAAAAACTAATACATCTTCTGCTCTTAAATCTTAACAAACGAGACTTAAATTAATGACAAAAAAAAGTAGTACTTTTAAATAGAAACGAACGTAAAAGGAATCCCCCGGTGTTGTTTCACTTGGACCAAAAACAAATGTCATTTTAATAGGCAGAATCAGCCACAAGTTAATAAATTACACACTCGAACAATCTATCGAGCCAATGTAAACAAAACGTCGGCCAAATACGTAAGACAGTAGCTCATTAAGATTCTATTCGGCAGATCCGGAAAAAAGGCCCCGACGATAATAAACGCGCGTCGCCAGCCGCACTCCTACGCTTTTGGCGCGGTTCTTTTTTTCGGCGACTCTCTTTCGCCCGTGATATATTGCTGTTTGCGCAGCGGCAGCCTCATTCCCCTGGAATTCTTTTCATTTGCGCGGAATAAAGAACTTGGTCGCGCGCCTTGTTCTAAGGGAGGTCCCGCGGCTATTTTCGTCTCTTTTCGACGATTATGGCCCGCCGCGAGTAAAACGAAACAAAAAAAAATGTTATTTTTTTTTTAAAAAAGGAACGAAGTGCAGCGCATTCCGAGATGTTGCATCGGGCGATAATGCGCGTTCGGTGGTGGCGCCATTTGAAAGCGGCGTAAATCATTCGGCGCGGCCGGCTTTCCTCGATGTCGTCGAACTTGTTTCGTCGCGGTATGCACCGCGCGGCGACTCCGATATTTTCGCCGGGCTTTTCGGACACTTTTACGCGCGCCGTAAATTTTTTCCTGTCAAATTTCCGCAAACGAAATTTCGGCGGCGGCTCTGGTAACTGCATTCTTAAGTGGCCGTATCCCGCGAGGGAGATTTGGCATCCGCGCGCGAGAACTGGTTGTTATTGCGTTTTGAATTAATTAAAGGGAATTGATGTTTCAGTGCAGCCGTTTCTCTTTTCTTTTTTTTTTTTTTGGCGAAACGAAATAACACTCGGTGTTAGAATTCCACGACGATTTAAGTAAGTTACTGCGGGATGGTACTTCGGTGTCTGTTTTTTATGAAGTGATAACGAGAAGGACGCACTACGATTAAATACTTTTAGGGCTTTCAACATCGAGATAAACGCTGTTAGCTGAAAATTCATTTACACATTTTTTAGCACCTGCGATCTGTACAAGCGAATTTTTCGTAATTCCTTTTATTCACTGCGAGCAAATTGCATTTGTCTTAAAAGTTTTTCACTAAATTCCCTCGACTTGTAAAATCCGATTCTTCACTTTAATTGAAACGCAACCCCAGCATTATTCGCTGTTTATAAAATTCTGACGAATTACCGTAATAAGCACTTCCTTCCCCACGGAGCGAAAAGAAGTAAAAATAAAAATTGACAAACAACGGCAGTAAGTAAGAAATATCGCGGCACTTATGAATAAACCATGAGCGCAACCTGTTCATCTTTGTGTTCCCGTTGGAAATTCAAAAATGTATATCGAGCGACGTAAAAAAAAAAAAAAAAAACTGGCGTTCGTCTTCATTCGCTCCTATAATAGCCTCGCCTTGAGCGAGGCTCTGGTGCCGGCGGCGTACGTAAGCGAGAGAGAAAGATCCGTCACCCAAGGGTTAATTTGTATCAAGTCACTGTCAATGTAACGGGCAGGCGCGTCTCGGTGGCCGCGTAAGCGCGCGCAACGTCCGCATTTTTTACAAGGTCGACTAGTGCCCGCTCGAATTTCTCGCTCTCTGACGTACGCGCGCGGCGCCGGTGAGATCGGGTCCTTTTTGCCGATCTCCTTCGGCCCCCGCGGGGATTTCGTTTTCCGCTGATACGCCCGCGAGAGCAGATAAGGAGCTCTCGAGGTGTTTGACCTTTACTTCGGGCACTTGGCTTCATCCGCTTTGTAAATTTTACGCTTTCCTTTATAATCTATATATGCGGGCGCTTTTGGGCATAAAAATGGTAATATTTCGCTTTTTACGATCGGTCCTCGTTAATGTTACTGCACTAAAAATATCTCGGGAATTTTTGCGATAGCATATACTAATAATTTTGATAAAATCGTAGACGTTATAAAAATTTTGAAAGGGAGTTTTAGTGCCGGAACGATGAAATAAATGTTTGAATGTGGAGTTAAAAGTCGTACAATAATCTGGTGGTCAGATCGTTCTTCGATTTTTTTTTTCGTTTTATTCAACTTGACGTTGCATTCAAAATTAAAAGTATTCAGTAGGTTGATCATTTTGTTTTTGTATTTACCTATTTTTTGGGGCATTTTTTATGATTCTATTCTTTTGGTATGTATAATATTTGCTGACTATTTTTTTGTCTGACAAGCGATTGGAAATGAAGTAATAACATGCTGATTGTTAAGGCAATCTGCATTTTTTTTAAGATTGATTGGTTTTTTGAATCAAAGTAACAATAAAGTGATTATTATCTATTTAGAACTAAATTTAAACCTCGACGTAATAACAAGACTAAAAATAGACTAAAAAAAAATAATTTCTTTTTTTATTTTGAAATTTATTTCACTTGTTATATGATATTCTTAAAAAATAATTTAATTTAAAAAAAATCAATCGAAAGTTATTCAATTTGAAATCGTAAGCTGCACACTGTACTTAAAAGTCACCTGGCGGGCAGCTGGTGAACGTTGTTATCCGACTTACGGTACAGATTTCACCGTTTCAGAATCCTGTAGTCGATAAAGTAAATGTCTCAACACTACACTACGTGAAAATTATAAATTTTAATAAAATAACAATTTAAATATTAAAATATTCATCATTAAAAATGGATACGTCGAATAAAAAAAATGTATTATATCAAAAATTTTTCATTTACAACAAACGCCACCATATTTCTCGAAGGATATGAAAGATGGCGTTTTCATCATTGCAAGTAGAAGAATCAATGATTTGAAAAAGGTCCTCGTTACTTTAATTTTTTTCTACGAAATTTCAGAACCGTAAATTTATCCTTCTAACTTCGCGATTTTCATTGAAATTAGTCGTTCAATTATCCTCTAATTGCAAGTGGGTCTTTTATTTCACTTTGTATTCGCAACGCAGAATTAAGTTTCACAAAAAACTGCGGACTTCGTGAAAGGAGAAAACTTAACAGGAAGGAAGAAATCACAAAGTTGACATTAAATGAACACTAGTACCGATGAGGCATCCCGAATGATCTGGAAAGCTGATCCGAATTCACGATATGTCATCGGCGAGAAAGTTTTCGAAGAGAGTAGCGGACTCGTCAGTGCAACCGCAGCGATACTTAATTAGACTTTAGCGATCCGTCCTGACACTTATTTTACCTGCAATGCACCGGGTTGCGGAATCGCAATTTCACTCTTCATTATCGATACTTATGTTCCATTATGCATTCCGTTGATCCAACGGATTGATCAACGCTGCGCGGTTGCAAAAAGGTCAGAAGCTCCTTTACATAAACGCTAGACATTTCCCGAGGGAGTATTCAAATTTATGCGGTTTCTTACTTTCCTTGAGATTCGCGGCTTGTTTGCACTGCTCCGCGTAAATTTTTAACGCAAACTTAGATCAAAAACGCGAAGTCATAAAAGCATGTTTGACAAAAAAAAAAAAGGCTTGGATTCTATTGGCCCTTGGGTTGAGCATGAAATCAGAGTGTCTTGTATTATAATGAAGAAAGTGGGTGAAAAAGATTAGTGTGAGGCTGACGTCTTGAGAATGTTGTTGTGCAACATTTTGTTTAACGCGCTTCAGTTGACTCGCCAGATTATAAAATTGAAATGAAAAATTTGAAATTCAAATTACTATTTTTTCCAAAATTGATCCAATTAAATTATGAAATTGACTTTCCACATCCATTTGCATATACGAAATTTTATATTCTGTGATCAAAATAATTTGATAAAAATAAAGAAAATAATCCGGAAGACCGTAAGGCATCTTTTCTGTAGAAATTGGCTGTTGCATATTCTGTAATCGAATTATTTTTGTAATAATAAATTTACATTCTCTGTAAGAAAAATACTATGCTGTAACAATTATTATCACTCCGCACGTAATAGAAAATTACTCTTCGCCATATTTTTATATCATAAAGTACGGAAATGTATTTTTATACCAAATTAAAAAAGAAAAATACTTTTTATCCAAACTAAAAATTACAAACTATTTCTAATCTCATACTTTCTTGTAACACTCATTTTTCCTTCCACCGTATCCACAAATGTAATTAGAAAAAATTAGTGCTACCACACGTACGGGCTAAAATTACTTTATTACCATCCAAAGCGTGTCTCATTAAGTAAACACCAATATTATTCCACACCCGGCGAGTGTCAATTGAAAAGGATAAGTAAGACATTAGAAAAACGACAATGATTGGGCGATAAAAAGAGAACTGTTTATTATCGGTCAATTAACTTTAACGACCAATGTCGCCAATGAAACGCTCAAGTTTTACGCCATCCTTTTGCATTTAGCGCCAATTTGCTTAAAACTATACCCGCGGAAAAAAAAAGAAACGGCGCGTAAAAAAAAAAACGGAGAAGGAACAGCGCCTATAATCGCCAGCCGTAAATCGCGTAACGGCAGCGACGCTGAGGCACTGCACCGTCGGGTGGCCCGGGCGAAAATGCGAATCGATTTCAATGCGCCTGCTCGCGGAACGTCGGAGCTGCGAGAAAGTCCTCGCGCGAGCGCGGGATAACCCTCGGCCCGTTGCGCCACGCCGGTAACACGCCTAACTCGCGAGCGCGCCTCGTTACGTAAAATAATAACGCCGCGCCGTTATCGCTCGCGGAAAAGCGCGAAAAATCACATTTTACGAGGAGGGAGCGAGAGAGAAAGAGATCGTCCGGTGCGCTGAACAGGAGGGCGCAGGTGCGAGGCGCTCGGCGGCGGGGATGATGTTGCCATTGCGGGCATCTTACACCGCGGGACTCGAGAGAAAAGTGAGGCGCTCGGATTGCTAAATTGGTCGCGCTTTGGCAATTAACGGAAACATTGTTCGAGAAATTGTACCTTTGTTTTTTTTTTTCGTTTTTTTTACACGGATTTCTTTTCCTGAAATCGTGTTTACTTTCTAGATTGTTATATTTTTTTTAGCGGAAGAGAGTATTGTGTCGCTTTTAATTGACGTAGCGGGATATTTTTTTAGCAGAAATATTTTTAGTCGATAACAATAACGTGAATTGTTTACTTTAGTTGGGAAAATACTGTTCGTTGAATCTGCAAAGTAAACAACTTTTCACTGAATAATATCAAGCGAAAAATTTAAATTTTAAATTCTTTTAAATAAATTTTTTAACAAATATTATTTTATTCCATGAAACGTATATATGTACCATGTAAATCTGAAAGTGTTAAAGTCACTTGGAAAATGTGAACAGTGACATTCAATAAGTGAAAAGCCGTTATATGTTAAATAAGTGAACGATTTTTCACATAAAATATGTCACTATTTACATTTTCCAAGTGCATTTCACATATTTAGATTTAGAGTGTAAGCTTTCATCAAGAAGAAGTCGTTAACAATAAAAATTATCCATAAGAATAAATTTTTCTCCGAGTACGTCTAAGTATAAGGTATCCTAGCATCCCTGAAAATTTCAGCGTAAATCGATTGTCAATTCCCGCGAGCATCGCGCGCATCTGATCATTAATTTTCCATCAGAGCGAGAATCCGCATAAGTATTCCTCGACCTGCCCTGCCTACCCACCTGACCGTGCAGAAAATTTTCCCGCAAGGCGATCATCGTCCCGCGAAGCCCTGCACCGCTCTGAGCCGCTCTCGGCGTTCGTATCCCCGCGAGGGGACGCGTGAAGAAATCCTCGAAGCAGCTCGCGGCTTTTGAGTCACTTTCACTTTTCCACTCGACGGTGACCCCCGGGGATCCTTAGCATCGGCTACGGCACTGCACACGTGTCGGCGGTGTACCTGCTGCGCCTCACCGGCCCTTGGGCTAATGCCGCCTCGTCGATTTTTCTCGTTCGCCGAAGAGTTGCCCGTCGTGCAATTCGCGTAATTGTCGCAGTTGCATCAACGATTCGCCATGCGCTCGTTGATTCGTGACTTTGCGTCGCAGCGGACCGGAATGAAGCAAAAAGGCTAAACGGGCAGAACGACCTGGTGAATCACTTGAACCAATTGAATTTGTGGAAATCGTGTTTTTTTTTTATTAAACAGAATTTGAGTGAATGTTGTTACCTTCGGCATCCAATATTGGTATCTTCTGCAGGAATGATCAATCCGTTGTTTATTACTTTAATTTATACACGCTCGATGTTTTTATATTTCACTTATTTACGGTGATATTTGTAAGCAAACGACGGGCTATGTTGCAATATTGAAAAGTTTTTTAAAACTGCAGCCGGTTGATGAAACACCAGCATCATTTTAATTCTAGCTCTCCGCTTTTTATGCTCGAAATGCTCATTAAAAATTTCACACAGAGAACTATAACCATTAAGAAAATGTATTTTTTCCGAAGCGAGATGTATAATGCACGAGGCGAAAATGATTCTCTGAAATAATTATCCAGTAATGAAATTTCCAATGGGAAAATGCACCAGACCTCTAATCATTATGACCGCCCAGTGATGTATACATTCTGACACTCGTCATACTGTAAATTGGCAGTTTAAAATCAGCTGCGTTGAGAATAAAAGGGAACAATAAGTTTTATCCTGAATCGTAGGATTTTTCATTCACGTGGCCAAGCTCGAGAAAATTTAAATTATGCGTGCGCGCCTGATCGGGCCTTGAAATTCAGCCAAGTGGTTCAACTTGAGGTAGGTGATTGCCTTGCTCAAGATTATTGGAGTAAGAAAAAATGCGAGAAAGAAAGCGCCGGAGATGAAGGATATTCGGTTTTATATGTAATAGGAGGTAATTTGGACGTCAATCCATTTAAAAAGGCACTCGTTTCTTAGGACTAATGAAACAATTAAGTTTCATTCCAAATATTATTCGTTTAATCATTTTTTCACTTTTTTTTAATGATTTCACGTTGATTATATTTATTTGAAAAGGTAAAAAAATGGCCTCAAAAAGAACCGTAAGGTAAATAAAAAGAAGTAAGTTATTTTTTTTTAACAAATAAAAGTCTCACTACCTGAATTTTATTGCAGTCCAACTGCTTACATAAAGATATCAAACTTTGTTATTTTTATGCAATACATATATAGATGGCAGGAAAAGTTAAGATAAATCTTTTTGTATTGCTTCAAACGTTTTACGTAATTGCAATACTTTTCGGCGATACAATCCAACGGCGGCAGCTGCACTAGTTTTCCTTACAAAAAAATATTTATCGAAATCTAAAACTTAAATTAGAAATTGAAAATGTTGAATAACAGCCATCGCCATAAGTCACTTTTTGAGTGACAACATTTTTTTGGTAAAAGCCTCTTGTGCATTCACAATTTATTTGGCACGTCGAGCTATTTTCTTTTTCCTTTTTCGAGGACAGCTTAGAAGTTTCAAAAAATCCTGGAATAGGATCCGCTTCAATAATCGCCTTTTATTCATATGAAAATCACGTATACCTACGAATGGTGTCATCCGCCTCGTCGAATATCAAATACATTTATTATTCCAAAGACAACCGGCGAAACTTGCGCACGATGCAAAAATACCTTGTACAACGCTCAATTTATGGGGACACGCGAGACATAGAAAAAAAGTTGCTCAAATAAAATTTTAGCCCCCGAAGGTGTACCAAAGTATATGTATGAGATCGTAACAAGTTTTTTAATTTTTTGTGTTTGATATTAGAGTGGGTGAATTATTTTTAATAATTTTTATTTAATTCAGCAGTAAAGAATTCGGTTGCGAAATATTTACATTCCAGCAGAGACGAAAACAAAGTGACCAAAGTAGTTTAAGAAGAATTTAGTTTCTTGCATGAGATACTGGCTGCGGAGCTATGCGCTACATTATGAGCCGAGAAAATACAACGACTTTATTTTCTTCCTATCCTTTTTCGTTTGAAATGATGTAAGTGAAATATTTTCAAGTTACCAAAAAAGCCTTTAGAGCTTTTCCTGCCTGGTGAAATATTTCTTTTATTGCACTGCGAAATTCTTAAAATATTTTCGACTCACTATTACTAGACATTAAAAAATTAATTATATACATATTTTGTGAAAAATGGGTTTGACAGCGATGCAATAAATTCACGTTGCGCTTAAAGTATACGTTCGACGTCATTTAAATACAAGCCGAAAAAATTTCCTAATGGCTCCAACGTATTACAAATCAAATTAAATAATTTTGTGACGACATAATGTATTATCATTTTATTAGTGTCTCAAATTTATTCTGTTCAAACTAAAATATTTTGAAAAAGCATAAATAATTAATTCTCATTATTTTCTATTTCAATTTGGTGCTTTTAACGTCACTCGCGTATTCCAATTCGAATCGAAAGAATTTCTTTATGCTTCATATGTACTGCAATTTAAATTAAAAATAAAAATTGCAAAGCATAAATGTATTATCAGTTGGAATTTAAAAATGTATAGTAATGGCTTAAATGAACTTCGAATGCATTTCAAGCTAAAGAAACTTGGTAACGACAGAATCGTAGATAACGACTCGAGATTAACAATGCATAAAATTTAATAAAAAATGAAAAGAATTTTTTTCCATACACACTGAGAGAAAAAGTTGTTAATTTTAAGCAGACATTTATTTCAATAATACTTATTAAATATTTTATCGAGTTAAAAAATTATTTGTTTGAACCTACTAAATTTATTTAGAAACAAATAAATTCATTTAGTTTTAATGAAATCATTACTTTTTCTAAGAAATATTTAGTAGGTACTATTGAAGTAAATCATTTCCTCTTAAAATTCACACATTTTTTTCAGTGCTCAGTTCAGTTTAATAAGTATCTATTGAAGCATAAGTCATTTCCTTAAAATTAACACGTTTTTTTCAGTGCAGGAATTATGTTTCTTTTATTTAGTTAGCAGTTATCAGGGAATGTTTCCTCTGCTGGACTACTTTGTGATATAATATTTATATATTTTATAATTGTAATATAATCTAATATTTATGTATAACAATGTAATATTTTTGTAAATTTACTCTGGCTCAATAAATAAAATAAAAATATCAAATAACCGTATACCGGTTTCGATGGACACCGCGTTTTCAAAGTCGGGCCCGTCGAGCACACAATGCAGTGGAGGTAACGCGCCAGCCCGCCAGGATCGTGCATGAAGTGGTGACCGAGGTGGTGGTCGGGCCCATGGGCGGGCCCCCAGTCCGCCAGCCCGCCGCTCCCGAAGGGGACCTATATAAGACGTACACCGTGCCGCGTAAGGCGATCTTATAAAGCACAATCGCCATCGCCTCTCCACGACGAGCCGCCGAGAACCGAGACGATGCGTTTTCTAGTGAGTCCCTCCATTGAATTTATTCGCTTTCGGTCACGTCGGATGCGTCGCGTGTTTCTCTCATTGTTGGTGACATTTTTAGTGAATTTCCGCGACTTTTTATTTTAAAGGAAAGTACGAAGCGCGCCTCGCGAGTTCTATAGGCTTGCTTCTTTCGCCCCGAGTTTGTGAACAGTTTAAGTGTGTAGTGCAGTTCGTCTTCTTCCTTTTCTTTCTTTTTTATTTTTTTTTTTCGAGGTTTTAAGTAAAATTTTACGATTAGTTTAAACTGTTGTTTATGTTTAATTTTTTTTGAATAGTAGAATTTCTTTTTTTTTTAAATTAAGTAATTAAGTGGCGTGAAAGCTGTTCCGAGTGATATAAATAGTAATATTTAATTTAAAAAATAAATACATAATCTGTCGTTAATTAAAAAGAAAAAAATACTCGATAACGTTTAGAAAATTAAATATAAGGTTTATCTCTAATTAAATATGAATAAAAGTAGCTGTTACTTCAAACGACACGTTTCCAGGCTGTTGAGCACTATTTTACGCGTTTTTAACTGGAGGAATTTGAAGCGCTTCTATCGTCTTATTAAACGCGAATAAAATTAACGATACCCAAACAAAATATTTTCCAGTTCTTTGAGCAAGAATTTCTAGCGCCTCGATTGTTAATTCGTTAAGCTGCAACAAAGTCCCGGCGTTACTCTGGAATTCAATCGGACAATGGTTGAATAACCGGCATTGTGCATAAAGGCGTGGTAAGGACAAATTCCGAAAGCGCCAGATAAGAGATAAAGCAACGCCAATCAAACGTATATAGACCCCTTGCACGGCGATACCGATCGATCCGCTCGCGTAAGCACCTGCTGGTGTAACGACTTTCTAAGGTTCCCGCGACAATAGCGGAGCACGCGGATGCGCCCCACATGACGCCCATCGACCATCCATGGGGTGGCCCGAGCTCTCGGTAATTTTCGCTTCGCTGTGTGTTCCAGGTGCTGGTAGCCTCGCTGTGCGTCGGTGTTACGCTGGGCCAGTACGCGCCAACGACCACGCCGGTGCCGATTTTGAAACAGATAAACAGGTGAGAGCTGGACACGTAATGCCGCCCAATTGCAATTACGCCGTTAGGATAATTTTGCCCATTGTTGCGCGCGCCGGAACAATAGGCCTGAGCGTTGCTCAGTCTTATACTTGGAACGTTCGACGTATTTGTCGCCGGTTATAAAACTTCTTCTTTTTTTTGTTTGTTTTTTTTTTTTTTTTATTGTAAGAGGCAGTGATTTTATGGGATGGCCATTGCGCAAGTGTTTAAATATTTAATAGGATATACGCGCAGATTGGATGAATTATTTATGAATCGTTGGCTTTGAGCTTTTTATCGAATTCCTGCATCTCGAATTTTCTTTCTCTCTTATTTCGATTGATTGCTATTGTTGGATGTTAACGAGTGACAGAATGAGTGTGGCTCGTTTAGAAATTTCGTAGGAAAAAAATGAAATCGACCGAATTATGCAATTAAATCCTTGCATTTCTTAGATAAGATATAATTCCTTTTAATTCCTCGATTCAACCAACTTTCGTGCACAACGGAGGCAATTTTATCGCTTTTGCTTACAATTAAATCAATAAGGTAGTTACCTAATGTTTACCTATATTTCTACTGTTTTTCCTAATTAAATCAACAACACTGTTAGATAATCCTTAATTTCACACTTTTTTTCGAAATGTCCTTTTCACATCGACTATCTACACAGAGAGATATTTTATAGTAAAAATTACTATGTTCCGTAGGAACAGTAGAACATACTCGATCTATGACAATTTTTAGTATAAAAGATACTAATTGCTACGTACATACACTGAGAGAAAAAACTTAATAAAATTACTATTATGATTAGGAAAAGAGTGACAGTATTGACAAGCGAGAAATTTTAGTATGGAAAACAACAATTATTACCACTCAAAATAGTAATTTTTAGTATTAATAAAATTCTCACTTGATAAGACGGTCCAGTCTTTTCTTATCACAATAGCAATTTTTATAAAGTTTTTTCTCTCAATGTATGTACGTAGGAATTTTAGTATGTTTTATAGTAAAAATCGTCATAGGTCGAGTATGTCCCATTGTTCCTACGGAATGCAGTAATTTTTACTATAACATTTCTCTGTGTGTGTGTCTATTATTTATATTTATTTATTTATATATTATGTATGTATACATCATACTCTGCCCAATAGACACAACGAAGATGGAAGCTACAGCTACGGCTATGAGGCAGCTGACGGAAGCTACAAAATCGAGTCGAAATATCCAACCGGCGAAGTTTACGGAAAATACGGATTCGTCGACGACACCGGCAGTGTGAGGGAAATCGAGTACGGAGCGTCGCGTCGTGGCTTCGAACCCGCCGGCACCGGAATCAACGTGCCACCCCCGACGGTGAACGATAACAGAATCGGAGACGGCAAAAACGATCCCGAGGATGACGGACAGTACCGCGAGGACCCATCCATCTACTACACCGACCCGAGATACACCAACGGCGAACGATACGATCCAGTGCCCAAGAGGTTCCCCATCCAGAACCATCAGCTGCAGCAACGCCCCGTTGCCTACAACGCCGTGCCGACGTAAGGATTGCATTTAATTACTTTTGTTTTGTCGATTCATTATTTCAGCGACTCGAAATTTTCTCTTTGCCTCGTCGCCGGTCGATTGATTTATTTATCGCGAGCTTTTTTCTCCTTTCGATTGGTTTCTTATTCTGCGTCTGTGAGTTATTTATGATCGGATTGTTATGTGGAAATGACTATGCATTTTATTAGTCAGTTTTTTGAAAATTATAAAATGTACAACTTTAAATGACAAAGGAAAAAGAAACATTTATGCCGGACAGCTTACGCAAAGTTAGAGGTCATTGCTTTTTCTATAGGCCTATTATTGTCCAGCGTAAAAAGCAGTGACATTATTCATGGGTTCACGTTCGTTTTGCAATCGCTCAAGCGTCTTTTCTCTTCGAGCTCGTCTATAATTAAAAACAGAAGCACTGTTAACTGTCGCGGTTATTACAAAAGAGGGATGATTTTTTTCGCAGTAAAACTAGTTTAGAAAAAAAGAAAAATAAATATAGATCGCGGAGAAGGTTGGGTCGACGACGATTCCCTTAAAGAATTTTTAAAAGAGAATTTGTTTGAACGAACATTAAAGCACTGCTCCTTTAGTGTTCAGACTTTAAAGTGCAGTAAAATTTATAAAAACACCGATAAAATCACGTCTGAGGTAGACACAAGGTACTCCGGGGGAGATAAATCATAAATAATGTATGCGAACCTATTACTCAAAATAAAATTTCACGTCAATTTGAACTTGTTCGTGAGACTGTACCTCGCGATTCGGTGCACGCGATAATGGAGCAAACCTAATGTCATGGAGAATGCACCTCGAAGCTCCGTGGGAATCCACGATTAGCCGCGATACTCGATACTATCTCCTGCTCTTTTAGATTTATACGCCGCTGCAGATAAGTAAATTTGTTTGGCTAAAGGATGCCTTGCTATTTATTTCCCATAAAAGCAACGCTTCTCCGTTTTAAATGAAATTATAGGCTTCGTGCAAAAGAACGTGCTATTATGTTTTCACTTGACGTTTAAATTGAAGATATATATATTGAGAATTAAAAATTAAATTTCATTAGTTTTTATAACAATGATTAATAATCATTTTTAAATTTATTTCTTGTTCTCAATTACTATATACTATACTATAAAAATCTATCTTTATATTCGGCTTTTTACGGATACATTAATTTTTTAAATTTTGGCGCCGTTTTTAAAATGTTTTAAAAAAGTTCATACGCTGAGAGAAAAAACTTAATAAAAATTGCTATTGTGGTTAAGAAAGGAGTAACAGTCTTAACAGGCGAGAATTTTAATTTTTAGTACGAAAATTCTAAAAATTACTATTTTAATAATAAAAATTGCTATTTTGAGTATCACAAATTGCTGCTTTTCATACTAAATTTTCTCGCCCATCAAGACTGTCACTCATTTTCTAAACACAATAACAATTTTTCTTATGATTTTTCTCTCCGTTTATTAATAATCGGTCCAATCATAACATCATTTTAAAGTTTTGTACATTCAAAATTGAAAATTCTAAAAATCAGGCCACCAATCACGTGCACGTATCTTGGTGAATAATCAGTATCAGAAGGCACTAAAAGCTTCACAACAAACACCATCGCTTTTTTAAGAAAGGATAATAAAATTAGACAGCAAAATTATTTCAAAATTTATTTTTTATTCCCAGTGTACAAATACATTGAACAATCTTTTTTTTTTAATTGTTAAATTAAATAATTAAATAAATTTTCAGAAAATCCGTGGCATCAGGCATATCGCGCACCTCAGCCGGTCGCTCAACAGTACCAACCGGTTGCCCCTCAACAGTACCAACCGGTCGCCCCTCGACAATACCAGCCGGTAGCTCCTCGTCCTTATCAGCAGGAGTACCAGCCCACCTACAGGACGCAATACCAACGTCAACAGCAGCCTGCCCCGGCACCGTACCGACCCGCCCCCGCAGCGTCGCAGCAGTATTACGGAGCCCAGGCCGATCCCAACTTCGCCTCGTACAGCGTCAAGTACAGGCGATGAAAGGGCACGCAATCGATCCCGTTAATTTTTATTTATCCCCCTTTTTTTTTTATTTCGCGAACTATCGGCCCCTCGGCAAGACTTCTTGTACATAGACTTCGCTCACTTATTTATATTCTCGCACTTGTACGCAAATTTCAATCGACAGGGTCAATTGTATTAGATATTTGTCGAGCTACTTTGTCGCAGAGGGAGCGAACGATTGAAACTTTTTTATTTGTTATTTCACGTCGACGATTCTTTTTCTCAACAATCACTCCTTTTTTTATTTAGAAAAAAAATTGGGAAATTGATAACACGTAATAGGGTATAGTTAATTACGTAATTTTTATTCTTTTGTATTTTAACTATATATTAATTCATTTATTCGGTGGCCTCGAATTTAGCCAGAATTTTAAGATAAATTCGGTAAATTTATCTTACTATCATAATCTTGTCTTATTATATATTTTTTTTCTATTGTACCTCTGTATAAAGCGAGAAAAAGAAGTCCGCTAAAAAAAAAATTTTTGTCGAAGACGAAAAACTGCAGCGCGCAGTACAGTAATACTAAATTCGCCGTACAAAATTTTCTAATCGATTGTACGTTTCACCTTTTGCGTCGAGTCGCCCTTTCATCGCCGCGGCGATGGATTCGCACTGAGATCCCGGAGGCGAGGACGAGCCCCGCGTCTCTAAAGTTCACGGCGAGAGGCTCTCCCGTAACGAGAAAAAAATCTCTTTTATATATATACATATACCTCTCAAAGTCTGTATTACACCTACCTCACCGATCACGAAATGAGATCCTAATAAAAACGAACTTCTCCTCTATAATGCAATGCCGAGTCTAATGTAACTGATCAGAACGTGTGTATCCCGACCTCCGCGGCTGATTATGCAGATGGGGCGAGCCGTTGAAAAAATTCTGCCTCGCTTTATACATACTTTGCTACGGCGCTTCTGCAACTTACCGTTCATCTGTTGCAGAATTTTAATTATCTACTTACTTGACTTGTAGTAACGCATTTAACCACTTAAGCTTTTTTTTTTTTTTAAATTTTAAATTGATCGAAGGTTGTAGATATATTTACACTCAGACATATTAATCCAAGTAATCAAAGAATTCTACGTATTATATTAGTGCGCAATTAATTAATTTCTGACTACAGAGCATTAGAATTAATTTCAGTTTCAAAATGTTTCTCTCCGTGGAAATAAAGTATCGCGTCATTAAGCGAAATCGGCTATAATGCTCCTGACGCAATTTTATTATAGAACGCAGGCGTAACAACTTATTAGAGATAGATAGCGGCGATAAGGGGCTAAAATATGTATTAGTGTGCAAGGGTCTAACGACTCCATTAAAATTTCAAAGCCACCGTTGCACGATAGGCACGCGCCTCCTCATTCACGGCAACCTACAACGGACCAACCCCCGTCAGCATTGGTATTTCCATCGCGATCGATAAGCTATTCCCTACTCGCATAATAAAAGCAGATTTCGCGCGGCGAGCGAAAGAAAGGAAAGCGCGCCGGACGCGGCCGTAAAAGCCCCCGCGAGACTGTATATATAGAGAGCGTAAGAAAAATGAGAAGAAAAATCCGGAGCGGGCAGTTCTGCGCGACCTTGCCTTGGGCTACCTTCAAAGTCACATCCTGCTCGCCGAGGCGGCACAAGTGGAGCCCGTGCCTACTCCTTTATATAAAAGTGCTCGACAAAAGAGAAGGTCCAAGGAGATCGGCGCCAGGCCGACGGACCCCGCGACCACACCCTGGAATTTCGTAGGCAGAATATATATATATATATATATATACATACATATATATATGTATATGTATATATATTGATTGTATTGAGTCTTATCCAGTGCGTGTCCGCCTGGCATGCCTCGAGAGTATATCAGGATTCTAGGAGTCCCTCATTGTCTTGGGATTCTCGCCCCTTTTACGGAAGTACTCGGCCGATAGCCTCCAGGGCTGATGAGTAATCCTCGTTGCTCTTGCGCAATCTTCCATCAGGCTATTGGCCCATTGAATTCGCTCGATCGGCGAACTTTCCTTCGATCGCAGAGGATATTTGGATTCGCCGTGCGGTTTCGGCTCAGATATAGGAGTTTTAGTGCTTATTGTCTTTGCCAGATTGTTCGTAGCCGATAGTCAGGCGCAGAGCAGGAATTGATGAAGAGACGGGGGAAAAAGGCAGATTCGAAGTTTTATAGTTCTTCCGTGGCTCTTTGTCTTGCCGTAGTTTTTTAAATCCTTTGTTGCGTTGTATAACAGAAAAATTTTCAACGCTTTTTTAATGTAATTTGGAAGTCTTGGAACTCTGCCCAGCACTTTACTTTTTATTCTATCTGCAAGCGGTGTCATTAGTAAAAAGAAAATAAGAAAAAAGTAAAACAAAAAAAAAAGAAGAAGAAAGTAAATCGAATTCATTGTACCAAATGAAATTTTCATCGATATCGTTAAAAGCCCTTGGAGAGGAAAAATAATTTTTGAGGTTCAAAAATTTTTATTGTTTATTGAAATATTTTTATTACTAATGAATTACAACATATTTTTCATTGAAAATATATTAGCTACGCCGGGAAATTTTCATTTACCGTGCGTCGGCAAGGGAAAGACTTGCACTACCCAGACAGGAGACTCCTGCACCGAGTGCACGAGCAAAACTGCAGTGGAAGGTAAAGAGAGTAGTGCTCGACTGTAAGAGACGAAACTTACACGCACATGAGTATGTGCAGTACAATGTCATTCAGGGGATAAGCGAAAAGTGAGGCTGGAGGTCGCCATCCAATCTTTCTCTTTTGCTCCGGCAGTGTTCACATGTCCGAACAGGTTTATCACTCATAACACAATCCTTTGTGGACTCTGGTCATGGACCACTGCTTTCCGGCTGTTTTACCTTTCACAATCGAGTGCGAATTGTATTATACGACTTGACCAAGAAAAGAAACACGCTGGGATCCTGGAATCGTTGAATTTTCTTCTGATGATTCATTTGAATTTTTTTGAGCTTTAATTCTCTTGATACAGTTTTAAGAAATGCACAGGAAACTAGTAATTACAAGGATGTAAAATTGTAGTCCTATAAACTGTAAGAATATTAATGTTCATTTTATTTATTAATACTGGTTTTCAATTTACATAATTCTTCGAACAAATTAATTAATTGTTCGTGCATTAAATAAGAGTAATAATTAATTATCGCAAAGTTATATCTGCGGCAAATGAACATTTGCGAGTGCAAATTATTGCTATTAGTATGGAGCAATACATCTGATTTAAAATTTGTTAATCGATAGTGATCTATTTTTGGATCACCTGTTGCCGCCGCATTATCTTAAAATATTATTTACACAATTCATTTTATATAACTGCTTTCTCTGAACTTACACTTAGGACGTTGCGAACTTACATGTGTGTGCGGCACAAGAGATCGAATTTCAATTTTTAATATTTACAGTGGTTTCTTTGCGCGATATTTTACATTTTCGTTTCCGTATGCAAATTTATTATTCGATACTTTTGTTTATGCAGATAAAAGAAAATTATTACGCAAATACGCAGTAGAACATTTATACCAATGTGACTCTTACAATGAGCTTTCTGTTAATTAAATGAGTAGTATACTAATGCGATCCAATAACTTTTGATTATCTGATTTTATATACGTAACGCTTCGTTCGATGATATCCTATAATTAACGCGGGCTCAAATGATTGACACTATTTAAATTGATTTATATAACGAACTTCCACATAATTATCCAATCGCAAAATATTAGAAAAGTGATACACAGTAATCTTATACTTTAATCCCGCGCGCCTATCGATGAAAAAATAAAAGATAGCAGTAAAGGAAGTAGACTATCCAGACATAATAAGGCAAAAAAGGCGATCGACGCGTAAAATAAGGTGAGAATATTACATTTCCTGTCGATTTCTCTGACGAGCAGTGCAACGGGAATCTTAACCATTTCCTTCCTTATTGCCGCGTGTAACTCGGATGTATAATTACCCTAAACAAACATCCTTAATAATGACACTTATGTCACGAATAATGAATAATGCAAAGATTTGCATACATGCATACTCACGCTAATTAAAAAAACACTTCGTCACGCGGAGTCTTACATTCGCAGAGCTACCGATCGCAGTCAACAGCCGCGTGGGCAAACGAAAGTAACGTCGTCCAACGATGATATTCACCGTGTTCCCCGTCGAAACAAAAAGTCACGCGCACGCACAATTCTCAAATGTATTTGTACGAGTCATTTCTCCGCTCGTTTGATCACCGCGTCGTTTGATTTTAATTGACGCAAGAAAAAAGAATCATCGTAGGAAGTAAAACGAAAGTGTACGGTCGAGGGAATTTCGCAAACCACCCCCTCGAATTTCTTGCATCTAGAATTGTTCCCAGGTAACTTCGATGATTCCTCGTCGCATGTTAATGGGTAAGGCCCCATGGTAATGCGGGCATTCTCGCAAGAGGCGTGGTGAACGCGTAGCATAGTGGGCGAGACACGCGCGATCTATCGTCTCGACTCTTGACAAACGACACTTTCATCCTCTTATCATTCAGAGGCGCCGAGTCGGCCACGCGCAGAAACTGAAAGGCACGAAGAAAAAAGTGAAAACCGAGTTAATCGAGGCTCTCTCGAGTTCGCTCGGCTCCCGGATAAGCGTCAATTTAGATGCGATTCTCACTGGTGCGAAAAGTGTTACTCGCGGAAATCGCTGTTGGGCTGTTAAGATGCCCGTGACGCCAGTGGAATGGGAATGGATTTCCATAAAGTTTTTCACGTCGAGATTGACGAATGTACCACGAATGTAGCGTTTTATTATTAACGAATGGGTATTAATCAAGATTCATTCAATTTAGATTGATCGCGAATTTGAACTTTTTAGCTACACGGTGACAATTCGATAGAATATCTGAAATTTTTATATACACGAGAGAATGTTATAGTAAAAATTACTATATTCCGTAGGAACAATGACGAGAATACTAAAAATTCTAAAAATTATTCTCGACCTATGACGAGAATACTAAAAATACTAAAATTTCCTTTAGCAAAAATTGCTATTTATACTAGTAATAGCAATTTTTATTATTTTTTATAATAAAATTTGCCATAAATTGAGTACATCCCACTGTTCCTATACGAAACATAGTAATTTTTACTGTAACATTTCTCTCCGTTTAAAGTGACTTAAAATTTCATTTTATTACACTGTGTTCGTAAGTGAATAAATTAAGCTTGCGTTTAGAATATTTTAGTGAAACATCTAAGGGATGCCATTGTTTATTTGGCAACAGTATATAAATATTCTGAAAATTAGCTGTCAGATGAGGCGAGGAAAACTCTTCCGGCAGGCGTGTAAATGACGCATACCTTTGTGCATCGATTCAATGCACATTTTTTTTTATTGCCAAAGCTATCATTTACATAATCCTTTACAAAAGTTTATTGAAACACGCGCCTCAGGCATCTCGGAAACTCTGTCGATTCTGAAATAAAAAGAAAGCAAACGTCGGGTGTCTTTTCCATTCTTCATCGGTGCGAACGATAGGAAGTTTGAGAGATGGCGTCACGCCCCGCGGTATACATAAGGAGCCGCATAAAAAGTAGAAAGTGGCGTAACGCCGATTACATGGAAATAACGCGGCGTTTTCATCAAAAAGGGAGCAGATGTAACGCCTATATGCTCGACGTGCCACTGCTTTAGCTGACGTCCGTGAGGAGCGCAGCTCCCGGGCTTTACGGCTAAATTTATGCACAGAAGCTGCTTCGAGAGAACTAATACCTCACGAGCTGCTCCAGATTCATGCGCGACGCCGCTTCTATCTGCCTTTTGACTTTTTGCTCTAAATCTGAAATGCGCGCGGAAATAACGTACCACTCGGATTTTTTTTTTCCTTTTTTTTTACAAGTAGACTCTGCATACGTATCCGGTATGTATAATGCATGAATGGTGTGCACTGCGAATTCGGTGGGCATAAAATTGTTACAAAAAGTTTACTTTCAAAGTCACGATGAATGAGACACTCTGGAATGAAATAAATCTGACAAGGGCAGTATGCACGTATCGCTACCTCCGGGTCGCGGAACTCCTTACTGTCATGAACTCCTCGCAGCTAAAAAAAAAAAAGAGTATGATCAACCAAAAGGATAAGGATTTTTTTTTTAATCAAATTAATGTTCACCAATTCCAAAGAAGTTTGATACCCAGAAACGCCATACTTCTTTTACGAGTGCCGTTTATGAGCAAAAATTTAAATTTTATCGTCAAATAATTATTTCGCTTCTTACCATCGAAATATTCCAGCCCCATTACAAGTAGCGGAGAATTACATCACCGAAGCGATAAAAAAAATTTGAACGACAGATTTTGGACGAGCCAATTCTTTCAGCGGCGATAAAACGTCGGATCAAAGTTTCTCGCCGGGTCCCACATACATTCGCTCTTACGGGCGTGTTATACGCGCGCCGGAGCCCCGCATTAGCCGATCCCGCGCGACGCGTGAAAGGCATAGGAACTTTTTCTCGCGTGGTCATTTCGCGTTTCGCACGCGCGCCCAGAGAAAGACAGAGACCTTGCATACCTGCCGACTGGCGAACAATGCGCTCTCGCTCCCGCTCGACGACAGCCGCCGCGCGAAATTCATTTTAGAATCCCCGATCCGATCCGGCAAAGTTCAAATGGGAAAGTATAAAAAGCCATTTCCGGCGAAACGTCGGGCTTCGCTGGAATTTTCTTTGTGACGCGATCGGCCCCTTCGATCTGGCCGCGCAGTCCATTAGATGCATTTGGCGAGGTGCTTTCGATCGGCAAAAGAGCAGCGGAGAGTATCGTCCGCCTGTGCGAGGGCTCGTAAAAGTCTGCCGATGAAAGTGAATAGGCGGGCAAATATGCGCGATTCCGTGTTGTCGATTATTTTATTTTTTTTTTTTTAGGAGCGAACGTTTAAAATTCTTTTCGATTTTCATTTTGGCCGGGAGTAAATATTTCACGTGGAGCTAAAATTTCATTTATTGCCTCTGCCACTGTGCGCTTTACGCCCGGAGTGTCTTCTTATGTAACCGCGAGGTATTCGGCGATTGTGGGTGTTAAAGTCTGGGATAATGTGTAATATTACTTAAAAACGGGCAGCGTGCAAAAACAATGAATGGGTTTCCCTTTATTACTTTTTGCAAATAAAATTCCAACGTATAATAATACGCGCTATCGACGAACAATATAATTTACACTCGTCCGCTGAATCTCGATGCTGAAACGCACGATAATTGCATCTTCTTGAACCTTGAATCATCCCATTCGCTTCATCTCTCGATGTGGGTCGTGCCCTTAATAAAACGAGTTCGAAATTCGCGCAAAATTAAAGAATTGTACACAACAATTGATTAAGCTCGCTTTTACGAACCCTGCACCGGCAGTCAATTAAGCCCGCACTAAAAATAAGCCTTAAATCCTGTTGGAGAACAACTCGAGTGACGATTGGCTCCGCGAGCGCGTAAGCGAACACCTCGGCTCTCGGAGAAAAAAATGATAATTTTGTAATATGAGGCGAGTCGGCGTGGTGCGGGAGAAAGAGAGAGAGAGAGGTTGGGCGTACCTGGCGAGTCGATACAGAAACCGGAGCGCTGACCGAATTTCGCAAGGTCGATGAGGGATATTTTATAAATGAGATATGCGGGCGCCGCGCGCTGCCCGAAATTCACGCAATGACATAATGTCCGCGCCGATCAACTTTCACCATTTTCTCGGTGAAATAACGCGCAAGGCCACCCGCGCGCCGATACTTTCGTCTTAGGGGCAGCGCGCTATTACCGGGGCCTCTATACACGCGGTTGCTCTCACCTCCGGATGTACGATGCATTATTCAGCCTGCATTTATGCGCAGTCGATCTTTGTATGCGTGCGCATAGGACCGAGGGCGTTGGGTTATTATAATAGGCGGGTACAGATTGCCGGGTATTTTATAGTTGCCGACGATAATGTAGATCGATTGTTATCTAGGCGGCATACTTGTAGTTATAAACCGCTTTTTATTATTATCTTTTTTTTTTATATTTTTTTTACTCTTGTAGTAAGATTTTTTTTTATAATCTATTTATTCATTAAGCGCAGAAGGTATACAATAGATTAAATTATCAGTTCAGAAGGAATATATTATAAGTTTCAATAAATAAATAAATAAATAAATATATAAGAAAAATGATATAAATTCATTTCAAAGTATATGTAAGTAGTTGATGACACATTAACCTAGATCATCTGACCTTAGGATCGAATTAACAGGCAGATAAATTGCAGTAGAGTAAAGAATATTTTTCATAAGTATGATAGTATTTATCTCTTTATAATAAATTAAAAAAGAAATAAAATTGAATTACAATAATAAGCGATAAATAAATTGCAGCGTTTTATATTCGTTATCTTCAAAGGATTCGAGGAGAAAGTAACTTAAGCGTCGGTCGATTCTTCTGCCAATGTCCTTGTCTCCCTTTATTTTCTGTTTTTTACATGCTTCTTCAATGCAGCATCCCACGACGATCCCATCTCCCCCCAAGGCCTGCAACTGTACGATTCCCTTTTCAGCGGTCGAATTTTGTGCACTTTTCATTTGAAGGTTCACCTCTTGCTGCACGAGAATTTCGAGCGTAACCGCAAACAAGTTCTGCTCGATTTGCAAAATAATGAATAAACCGAGCTGAAAAATATACCGAACGCGAACATGTTTTACATTCTAAAAAGCGATGGATTTCGGAACTCGAACTTTCGACCGCTCTAATCTTAAAAAAAAAAACATGATAATTTTCACTTTTGGTTCGAGTCAAGTCGATTATATACATGATCAGAAATCGAAGAAAAGCGCGACGATTCTGTTTGTTACGTAAAAGTACTTTATCCGAGCAGGTATCGATTTATTGCACAAAAGCGCGCTTTTCCTAGGTACATAAGCCGCAGTTCCTATAAGAGCGGCCATCGACGTATTACGTTTAAACTTTACAGCCTTGAAAGTTCTTACCCGTTGTCGTTCGCATTTGCCTATGCATGCGTGTCTACTTCCGTTTCCTCGATATCTGGCTTTTAAAGATCTATTTTTCATATGTAGAAATTCACATTGTTTTATATAATATTTACGATTGCAAACAAAATTTTTCATTCACTTCCCTGGATTAAATTAACACTAATTTATACATTAATTTTTTTACCTTATAATAGGAACGGGTATGCTTGTATTGAAATATTATCTTATCAGACAAAATTTTACTCACTTGGACAAAAATGACGTTATGATTTGACTCAGCAAGTTAATTTATTTCTAACAAAAGTTAATCAAGTTTCATATTTACAGTCCTTTGGTAAAAATTGTAGCAACTGGCAACCTAATAACCATGATACAGATTTACTTTTAATTTATATTAAAAAAGGAGATAAAAGTACCCCGTGAAAACTATCTTATAAAATACTGCAAAAATTTGTAAATTTTATAAAATCCGATAAATTATTTATAAAGTTTTTGCATCATTTTAAAGACCCTTTTAATAAGGTTTAACAATTTTTGCTATGTACGTAGGAATTTTTAGTATGTTCTATAGTAAAAATCGTCATAGGTCGAGTATGTCCCATTGTTCCTACGGAATATAGTCATTTTTACTACAACGTTTCTCTCCGTGTATAAAAAAAAAAACAACATTTCATTTCTGTTAGTCAATTTACTTCGTTAAATAAAACTTAATTCAAATTTAAATAAAATAAAGTCGTCAATTTATTTCGTTAAATAAAAATGAATTCAAATTTAAATAAAATAAAATCGTCAATTTATTTCCATTGAATAAAATCGTCCTTTCATTTAAATTAGCCACATTAATTAAATGGAGTCCAGGCTACACACATCCAATTAAAGAAGAGAAAAACGGCGACGCCGAAGGAGCAAAAAGCAGGTTCATCCACGCAACACTGGCGGGAGTTAGCCTCGTCAATGAAATGTACAATGCAATTAATAATTTCCCCGGTTGGCCGGAGTTCATATCCCATTCGCGGGGCTTACGTCATCCCGGCGCGCGGAGAGCCTCCGCTCGGTCGTGTATTCGCGCGGCGCAGCTGCACGTTCGCCTCGCGACCGAGGAGTTTATCTATCGAGCGGCTGAGGCCACACTTCCGTATTCCCGCGACGTCGAGCCCGGACCGTGAAACGAGCGCGAGACTTGCTTATTCGAGATCGCTAAAAGCGACGAGACAGGGACAGGCCGCTTTTGAAACGCGACATTCGTCAGGTCCGCCAGGAAGAAATTGAAGATTGATCGATGCTATCGGCTTGGAGTCGAAGGAGCCTAACTCCTTTACGCCAGATTTAACGGGTGCATTTGATGCCTCGTTAATTAGCTGAATTAGAGGAATAAATCAACCGATTCTGTATTCTTCCTTTATAGGGGTCCACGAGTGATCTAAACTTTGGATCAAAAAAAGGTACAAAAAGACATTTAAATCGCTTGTATAATTATCTGGAAATGTTATTAAGTATCTTATGCGTCACTTGGATTTTCTATTACATTTAATAACAAAAAAAAAAAGAAAGTGACTCGAGATTTTAAAAAATGATATAAAATAAAAACATTTTAAACAAAAAACAAAAAAAAAAGTTGATGTAATGGCACTTGCTGTTTTGTAGTGTAATAAAGAAACGATCGATGCATCAAGTTAATAATGCAGTAATGAAGAAATTGACATTTAAAAATTGTACAAGGAAGTTAAATTTGTTTGCACAGCATCCAATAATGCACGTGGATATTATTTTAATGCCCTTGCCGATTAAGGCTTCAAAGCAAAAAACCGCCTGAAAATTTTCACTTACGCAACTCGCGCGTAATTATGTAAAACGTTGAAAGAATTTAATAATTTAATACAAATCGCGCTATCGGTAAATCTAGACGTTAGCAGTAGACGCATTAAAACCATCGAGTCATCGACCACCTGTGCTGCACGACGAAGTCTCAGGAGCTGGTTTCGGGTTCCGGAGAGTCTGGTTCATTTAAGAAAAAAAAAAATACGATGAAACCAAGCTACTGCTGGCCCGGTACAAATTAGTCGAAGGAAAAAAGAAAGCATCAACAAACGGCGCAGAGTTAGGACTGACTTACCGCATCGTCCGAGTGTTCATATCAAAACGGAAAGTGAGAATGGACCAGTTTTAGCGTTAGAACGGCGGATAATTATATAAAGGTTATTCACGAGCGCGTAACGATTCTTATATGCTCGGAAGTCAGCTGCCCGCGCCTATAATGACCCAGTCAATGTGAGAGCTGGGTTTGGCGACCGGCAATCCCGTTTAGCGTAATGAGCGCTGAACATGTGAAGGTGAATGCTTTACTCGCGGCGATGGGAAGCCTCCGCGTGTACGAGGGAGAGCTTACAAAAATCCGGTGGAAAGTTCGAGTAAAATGCTTTAAATTTCATTTTTTTTTTATATATTTTTAGTTGCAAAATGTTTTTGGCCAATCAAGCAAATGGCCTGCTATTAAGGGGATTTTTCTTCATCGTTTTTACCCAATTTTAATGCTCGTAATATATATTTGGCAATCTAGAATTATTATGTCCCTTCAAAATAATGTGAAAATTTTATTTTTCAAACTGTCCGGCGTTGCATTATTTATAACGAAACATATTTTTTTTATTTCTGGTCAACGCTTTTTTTTTAATTAATATCCGTTTATGGTGAATTAAAAGAATTGCGTATATTGAACCGAAGCGTGCAATATACTAATGTATTTTAATTAAGTTACACGATACTTGTAACTGACTCCGTTTTTATGAACACATCGTTGAATTAAATACGATCCTCGCGTAATAACACGTTAAAAAAAAAAGAAAAGAAAAAACCAAGATCGAAGGTAAAACAATTTACACCGCAGGAATTTCGCTAGGGTTTAATTTCAATAGCGATTACTTTTAACGAGGATTTCCACTTAGACGGCGATAACTCGGTAAATTGGTAAATAACGCACATTCTCGAGACTTCCGCAGAAGTGCGAAATCCTTTTTCGCAATCGTTCGGCCATACCCACTTCTTTATTCCGCGCCAGTCACATACCCTTAATTTCGAATCCCCAATTCATCTTACTTGCAGTGGCCCCCCAACAGTTGTCAGTGATATTTGACTTGCTAAAATCGAGTCAACGGCCGGCGCTGTACGAGTGACCGTTAACATTTTATCGTGGCTCGCACCGAGCAATTAAAGGTGTTATACTTGTGAATGTAAGTCGACTTTTCACTGGAAAATCGGCAACTTTTTTTTTTGCCCGACTGGACGCCGCTGAATTTGCACTGTTTACTTGCAAACTAGTTCCTTTGCGCCAATGCACATCTAATTAGATTTTTCGAATACTTCGGAGTTTTGCAATTTCTGCTAGTTTCTGGCATACCCTACATTTGAATAATTTTTATTCTAATATTATTCTCTATTCTAGTTTTCTATATTTTTTTTATTCTAGTCTAATTTTTATTTTAGTACTTACAGCTTGGCGCTGCACATTATCTGTGAACGATGTACTGGCTTTTTACGAACTGTTTATGAAAGATGATTGCATTATTATGTTATTAAGAAAACAGACAAATTTATTCCTCGTAAAATTTGCGTACTTAACATTGCTGTAAATTTCCAAAATGGAGTGGTTATATAACACCGCGGAGAAAATAGTACGAAGGCAAGTGTTGTTATAGTATTATAATAATCTCGTAATAGTTGCTCTACTAGATTTTTGACTGAGACTTTTTTTATGTAGATAGCTATGGAAAGATGACTGCTTCTAAGAAGTAGTCCGTGTATGGCATAGAAAATATTCATATTGCATTAGAAACCTGATAATTTCATAATCGTCAAAGAAATGGATATTATAATCGTCTAATGTTTCGTTTTAAAGTTGCTTCTCCACGGCCTCTTCTACTTTCTAAACGCAATGTCCCTGGTTTCAATTTTTTTTTCTCTCCTATGCAAATATGATTTATTGTTTTTCAATTTTCGCAATTCTTCAATGATTGCAATGCTGAAAAATAAAATTGTATTGATTTTCTCAGCGTTCGAGTGAAATATATCCATTGTACGCGTTTTAACAATGGTTTAATTTGTTTTATAATTGAATAAAGAAATTGTTTAAATTGCACAACAACAGAAAAATCAAATTTCTTTCATTAGTTATAAAAAAATTTGAACAAGTAATCGAGATTTAATTTCAAGTTATAGGAATAGATAAATGGCGGGCATTCAATAATTTAGAATATTTTCATTTTATACTTTTACAAAATTCAATTCATAATCTGAATTCAGTATTAAGAGAATTCTTTACTTGTGGCTTATGTAACAAATCGATCTGATTAACGCTACTTTGAATTCGGGTAAACCAGTCAATGAACAAACAAGTTATGTGACATTTTTTGTATTTTATAAAAGTTTAACAGCAGTGTAATTGGCGCAGGACAACTTTATAAATATATGTTAACTTGATAAGATAGAACTAAAAAAACTGGCTAAAAAAAAAGGAATAAAATAATTTTGCAAATTTTTCGCCTTCAAAATCCATTCGTTCTCGCTCACTTTTCGACAATTCCATGCCCATTCTGCATGACTAAAAAAATTAGCATATTCGTATTATTTCTTGCAACAGAGCAGTGCTCAAACGGTTCGTTAATTTAGCACACGGAGTACGTAAAAAAAAAAAAATTAAATTTAAAACTTCTCGTCATTTTTATTATATCATCCAAGACGCTTTTTAGTTTAAAAATAAAATTAACTATACAGCTTCGATCGAAGTATTTGTTACCGCGTATCGTAAAAAAAAAATTCCTTCGAACGGAGAGAAATGTTATCGTAAAAATTACTATGTTCCGTAGGAACAGTGGGAAACACTCGACGTATGACGATTTTTACTATAAAAAATACTAAAAATTCCTATGTATATAGCAATTTCTACTATATAAATAGTAATTTTTACTGACGATATTGCTGGCGATCTTTACTATAAAAAATCCTAAAAATTCTTGTGTACAAAGCAATTTCTACTATATAAATAGTAATTTTTACTGACGATATTGCTGGCGATCTTTACTTTAAAACATCCTAAAAATTCTTGCGTACATAGCAATTTCTACTATAAATAGCAATTTTCGCTGTGTACACAGGAATTTTTAGTAGGTTTTATACTAAAAATCGTCATAGGTCGAGTCTATCCTAGTGTTCCAACGGAAAGTAGTAATTTTTACTATAACAATTCTCTCAGTGCGGAAAGTTATAAAATTCGCACTTGAATAAAAGCATCGTAAAAAAAGTGTGGAAAAAGTCGGAGCCTGGAGGCTCAGGGAGAACACGCGGCTGCAGCCTGTCTATACGGTTACACCGGCGGCGCTTGGAGCCTTCGCTCGGCCACGGCCCGGAGGAGAGAGGGGGCGAGAGAGCGCGGGCCGCGATAGACAGTGAAAGTCCTCCCGGGCGGGCGCGTGTAGGGGATGCAACGTGGCCAAGGGGGGGCAGGCGCCGAGCCCCGCTAAGGTATATGAGGGCCCCAGTTCGCGGCGACGCCGGTACTCTAGCTAAAAGCTGCTGCCCACTCACACGCACTTCGAGATCCGCACACGTGCCCAGCCGACGCACGCGACTCCCAGACATAGAGCGAGTCCAGTCAGAGCAGCGGAGGACAGGAAGAATTCCTCCCAGGGCTTGCCGAGCTTCTCCCCACTTCGACGAAAGGAAGGGCCATGATGCGTCCAGTCGCGACGGTACGTAGAGTGCGAAACGCCCACGCGTGTGACACGTGCTTCCTTGTGATCTTATGTGACTGCGCCGATCCCACGATCCTCGAGGACTGCAATTTCTTAGTAACACTCGTCGCTGCGAGGATTTGCCTTTTCATAAAATTATGATCCACTTTATGAGTTTGTCTGTACATTGCCGCCTCTTGTAGTGAATTTCGTTTTAGTGACGTCATGGCTGTACCTTGTAAAATTGAATTAGTGAAACTTTAGTCAAATTAGAATTAAATCGTGAAGCTCCTTCCACTAATTTTCAGTGAGAACTCACTGATTATAGTAGTTTTTCACTAATTCAACTTTAGACAGTACCTTTAAAGTGTTTGCAATTATTATTGCAAATAAAGAAGACTTCAAAGTTTCTCATTAAAGATTCGTATGGTAATCGGTATATTAAAAGTAGATTAGTTATGAAATAAATGCTGCCAAATTCCATCATAAATTGATCATAATTTTAAATACTATTTAACCGTTAAATAATCGACCGTCAATTAACGAATAACACTAGAATCAATGTCATACTTACAAGAAAGTCCATTTAAGAGTATGTACCCAGTTACTTAATTTACGTAATCCCCGTAATAAATTACCCGCTTATTAACATACCGGAAAATACGCTTCTAGCTAAAAAAAAAAAGAAAGAAAGAGAGAGCGAAACGAGTCGCGGGCGACAGGAGCGTTAATCAAACTCTTATCGGGTGCACAGGAGAAGGTTGTGCAACGCGCGATCATAATTGTCGAGCGCCTGCATTGGGAACCGGATCGGAGCGAACGAAAAAAAAAAAAAAAAAAAGAGGAGACGCGCGATCAGGAAGTGGCGTGCATAACGAGGGCGCCGTTCCGGTAAAAGTGGTGCGCGCGGAAGTCGCCTCCTGCGGACCGCATGTAAGAGCCGCGAGAGCGCGTTCCATCGGCCGAGTCATGCGTTAACGAGTGGCTCGCGTGGGCGATTCGGGCCAACGACGAATATCGCGCTCTTTAATTGATCCGATTAAAAGGCCTATTTTAGATATCGGCGACTTTTTTCGCCCTCGTTCCTTTTTTTTTATTCCGTTGCTTTCCGCGGTTCAAACTCGTTTCGGCTGATAAACTTTCTAATGTTTCATAATTTATTATTTTCCTCGGGTGCATTTGCATACGATTTATTCTGGCGAGACTTTTAAAGGAATTTTCGAGGCAAGTTATGCAAAAGCCCCCTGCGTTAATAAGAATTTCGCTGGTTAACTTTTACGGTGTGCGGGTACATACTCGAAGGAATTTGAATACATTGTTGCGGCCGAGTGCATTTTTGCACGGGGAGCTGCGGAGCGGATTTGCAATCGATTTTAAGTGGGAGGGAGGATAATGAGCGTTGGGGTTGTTGAGGTAATTCGAGGATAAATGAATTTTTTCTTTTTTTACGCGAGTTTCTTTGGTTCGACTTAGAAATTGGGTCCACAAAAATTTCGTGTCCTTCGTGCAAGTTATCCGCATGGCTACTTCAAATGTTACGATACGCCTATGAAACGTTGGGGGAGATTAGCTCAGACCGTTTGGAAACTGTTGTTTTCCCTGGAACGTTTTTTCGTTCTTTTTTTTTAAGCTTTTTTTAAGCAAGTTTTCCAAACGTTAATTTCTAATTACTTAGTTAATTAGAAATAAATTGATTTTTAAAACGTAAAAATAATTGAAGATTTGAGCTCTTACGTTAGATTCATCCAATGATTAAATTTTATATTTTTACACAATCTTAACAAAATTATTTTATTGCTTGCGAAAGATGCAGTAACTGCCTGCTCTTAATTTTCTGAACGAGGATATATATTTTACTCACTTGGATCAACGTCAGCTTAAATTCTAAAAAAGTGATTGTTTTCATAAAATTTTATGCATGTTTCTTACGGTAATTTATTTTTCATTTACCTAATTACAAGAGATTCCTTTCTACGTACAAAGTATAATATAAATTTCCATTAAACATTAGTTTTACGATCAATTCCAATATAATACTGACGTTTTTATCTTCATTAAATTACCAAAGAAAATGCAAATTACTTTTATGGCACTTTAACTCCAAAATATAAATACATCGGTACAAGTGAGATCGTTAACTTCGTGCTTGATGTAACGACCACCCAGGATTATAATCATCGAATTCATTCATTCACGTAATAAAACGTCGAAGGATTGATTACAGCAGCGTAAGTGAAAAGTAACCACGCGACCCGCTAAAAATGTAATTTTAACTTTACTCGCTAAAAAAAAAAGTCCCGTGTGTCTAAAAAGAAAAAAAAAAGAAATTGGATCGCCTCCCAGCTGGAAGCGAGTGACTTAGATTACGCAATGCACGCAGCGCCTGTCACAACCGGTTCAGAAAACTACGTCTGATCGCAACGAACAAAAGACTTACGTAAAGTGACACACTCGCTTTTTTCCCCTCCCCCTCCTGCGTCGATTTTTCGGCCAACTCTCGATGCACCGACACGCGCATCTGAGGTTATAAGTAGGAAGGTGCGAAACGATGTAAAAAAAAAAAAAAAATTTCCAAGTGAATTTTCTCAAAATCGCGCGTGAATACACACGGGACACGCCTCCGGATCGCGGGCTTCCGGCAGTTGAAATGATTATGGAAGGTTTTTGTCAGCCGCACAGTTCGGTTCTGGTCTTGCTGTTTACCTTTCTCTATCCGCCCAGAATCTTATCGAACGCCGCGCAACTGATCATTTTCTACGTGGTGCTGAAGGGCATACGCGAACTTTGCTTCGAGGACCTCGACTACGTCAGGAATCAGTATTACGACTTGAGCGACCAGTCTATCGGCAGGTCGCAGCTTGACGAGATGGAGAAGACCCTCGAGAGCGAGCGCAGCTCTTTGAGATGTTGCACTAATTACGAGGCTGCTGCGTGAAATTTCTGTGATAAATAAATAATTTAACACTTTTTTCTGGAAAGGTACTTTGGATTTTTTACTTTTCGTCGCAGTCTCGGTAGGTTAGAGAGAGATAGGAGAGGAATTTTAAAGGAATAAATTGAAAAAAGGGGTAGTAAGGTACTGAAGCTTGGAATAAAAAAGGAGTTTAAAGTAATTGAAAGATTTGTATGTGTAATTGCAGCTGCATTTTGCGATCGCAAAAAAAATAGAAAGTTTCGCAACGTATACGGTAGAGGCAATTCAGTTAAAAGGAGCGATTGATTTTCACAATATACGTAGCTTTACAATTGATAAAACTGCAATCGTTCCATTATTATTACAACGTGGGTTCGCATGGAAAGCGAGTATTATTATCGTTATCGCGCGGCCCGATTGCATCAGGTTAAGAAAGTTTGCGCTTTCAGGGACGAACGGGGCATTCTCTCTCTTAAAAGGGTTTCCGCGCCGTCGGCACCGAAAAATCCTTGAATTAAATTCGCTACCGAGCGATCGAGCGCGAAAAAGCTGGCGCAATAAAATAATCCTTTAACCTCGTCCCCTTGAAAAACCTCCTCCCGATCGAAGGCATCAATAACAGCCGACCCATAAAGCGACGCCGATTTAAGAAATCGCCGACTCGATCGGAGAAAAAGCTGCGCGAACTTTTCCCCGCTAAATTAGCCGGGCGAAATAAAAATGGAAAGAGCGAAAAAACATAAGGCGTCCCGCGGCCTCTCGATAAGGCGATGCGGCGCGCGCCGTAATATCGCGAATATGGAGCGCCAAATCTCATTAGGTCGACTTGTTTTTGTTTTTTTTTTTTTAACGAGAGTAGATATTGGCTGCGCTGGCGGTGCTGGCCGCTTCGGCCGCTGCCCAGGACGGGAATTACATCAACGGCGAGGTGTACGCGGACTACGACCAGCCAGCCCAGCAGCGACCGGTTCACCCGACGCCCCGGAGCTACAACTCGGCGCCGGATCAGCAGCAGCAACCGGCCGCGCCCAAGCCCACGCCCGTCGCCATCCTCAAGCAGATCAACAGGCACAACGAGGACGGCTCCTACACTTACGGATTTGAGGGCGCCGACGGCTCCTTCAAGGTATGCGTCACTTTGGCGATCAGGCTGGCCGCCTTTTCGGCTGGTTTTGTATACCGGTTTTTCCCTTATTTATACACTTCGCTGCTCCGGATAATTCACTTTGATTTTTGCATATTTTCCTTGTGAATTCAGTCAACCTTCAGTTATGCAACTAACTGAACTTAATTCGCTCGTGCCTGGCTTTTTGCTTTACTTTGAAAATGTATTCATGTATACGTTTAACGTTAAACGGTCTTTAAAAAAATATGACGTAATGAATTTTAAAAAGTAATGCGAGCAAATGTAAAGTATTATTGACTGGTTATTTTTTTTTTTTTTTGCTATTTAATGGAATTTTAATGGGACAAAATTTATTCAAGATTGAAACTAAACAAGCGAATGGAGAAGTCAAGGGAAAGTACGGGTTCGTCGACGACGGCGGCAAAGTGCGTGTAGTTGAGTACGGAGCGGACCAGTACGGTTTCCAGCCATCCGGTGAGGGAATAACTGTGGCACCCCCAACTCTGGTCGACGAGACCACCAGCAAGGAAGCTCTCGAGGCCGCCCGAATCCAGGAGTACCAGGAGTACCAACAACAACAACAGGCTGCTGCTAGGCCTGCTCCTCAGCAAAGGTAAAGCGCAGATTTTGTTAATTAATTAATGTATCGATATCCTTTGGAATACTCTTTTCTACACGCCGTGCGGAAAGGTAGGACTTTGCGCACGCTTGCGTAAAATTGCGCATTTTGCACACGTTGCGAAGACAAAAACACTTCGATACTTGTGCGAGGAAGGGATGTTTTCTCACTCGCTTCCCTCGTGCAAACCTCACGTGAGCTTTAAAATCACTTTTCTACACGTCCTGCACAAAGATAGGACTTTGCGCACGCTTGCGTAAAATCGCGCATCTTGCACACGTGGTGAGAAAAAAAAACGGTTCGATACTTGTGCGAGGAAGGGATTTTAGCCTCGTGTGATTTTTTCTCCCTCGCGTCGCTCGTTCGCAAACTTACACGAGGTTTAAAATTATTTTCCCGCATGTGTAACAAAAATACTATTTTTAAAGTTACTTTAAAGTAATTACTCTTAAAGCATATTAGGAAATTAAAAAAAAAGAGATGGAATTTGTTTAGTTTAGTACTAACGAAAAAATTTTCTCCAGGCCCGCACCAGTGCCCGCGCGCGCAGCTCCCCCAGCGTACCAACCACCGCAGTACACGCCACAGTTCGCCACCCAGCAGCACACCCAGGCCATCTACCCATCGGCTCCTCAGCAGCCGCGTCTTCCCCCGAAGCAGCCCATCTTCACCCCTGCCGAGCCGCCAAGCCGCTCCGCCCTTCAGTCCCAGCTGCTCCAGCAGTACGACGAGCCACGATTGAACCCCTACAAGAACGGACCCGTCCAGTTCGCCCCGGCACCTGCACCGGAACCTCAGCAGCCCAGATCCCAGCCTCAGGCACGCAGCGGTGGTGGTATTCTTGACCAACTCGCCAGGGACTACGCTTTACCCCAAGGTGGCGCTGCGCCCCTTCACGACATCAGCTTCGGCTACTACTAAGTCCTTCCTTCGAGTCCTCAATAGGTAAGGATGCTAACTTTTTTTCTTCAGATTTCGTAAAGATATTTCTTAGAATTGTTCAATACAATCGAGTAATTTATCTCCAAATTTTTTAAGAATTTTTTTTCCGGTCAGAATAGAGGTTTATACACGATCAGTAGAAAATCAGTAGATAAGGGACGGGTACCGACAGACAAGTCGCCAGTTCCTTGTGAAACGTACCAGCGAACTTACGCAAAATTTCTTTTGTATTTCCAGGTAAAAATGGCCCTTGAAGCGAAGTCATATCAAGTTGCTGATAATGCTGAGGAAGGATTTCGCGATGCCAGCTTGCTCATAATAGAAGACCCATCGTTGCGACACGCCGTGCGTCGCCGAGGAAGCTGCGTCGCTCCGGAGGAAAAATTCGAAACGATTGAAGCTGGAAAGAAGGAGAGGGTGGGAGAAAAGCGAAAAAAAAATTCCTTTTGTATTTCCTCGATTCGGCTATCATAGGCTTATTCATCACCCATTCGGAAAACGGGCTCCCGCACAACGTAAGGAGGCTCGCGCGGACTCCGGCATCTCCGCCCATCCCTTACTCTGTCTTATCTTTCGCTGCTTCATCTTTATTCACTTTATTCTCTCTTTCAGTCTTTCAAATTTTCTGTATGTCTTTCTTTTTGTTTATTTTTTTGACAATCCACCTTTCGCTCTCTTCCTACACATCTTTCTGATTTTCACTACCGCTTATATTCATGGGATTATCGAGTCTAGTATGTAACGTATTCACAGACGCGCGCAGGAGGCGGGGAAGTTTTATTGTGTCCCCGACGTCTCTCGGGCTCGCGGCGCGAAATTAACTTCGTCGTCGCAGCTCGCGCGTACTTTCACTCGGACCCGGCGGTGCACGCGAGTCCCCGCAGCCACTACTGCGCTTTATCGGCGGATTGATTATTGCCGATGGGAGATGGGGCCGCGGCGAGCGTGACGCAACGGGCTGGGGCCCGATCGTCGGGCGCAACGACGGAAGACGCGAATCGCGCTTATTATTTCGACGGAGTTTTATTTGCACTGTGACGCGCGAGTCCGAGAGAGGAGGCGTCGTCGGTTCCCATTTTTTTTTTTTAATTTTTTTTTATTGTAACTTTCGGAGCGCGGTTCAATGGCGAAATTGTCGAACCGATAGCCCCGTTAAAATCGCTAAATTTTCCACGACAAATTCATGAAATACGATAATTATTTTATGATCCTCCTTTCTTTTTTTGTATAACGTCAAGGCGTACAATTATGTATATGTTTTTAATGTAAAATTTTGATTAGTTGTAAATTGTAAGATTTTTTTGTATATCTTTAAGCGTTTTATTTTTGAAGCTGTCGTTTATCTAGACCACTATTGAATGTTTGGTAAATAACGTGTGCCTCATATAATAAAAATGAAAAATATCATTTATCCGCTTTTTATTTTCCTGCCTTAACCGAACCTCTCAACAATATTCTTGGGAAATAAATAAAATTAAATGTCGATTAGAAATTATCTTGTAATTAGTTAATCTATCGAGATAGTTATCGAGATATATTATCAATCGTAAAATGAAAAATTAATGAAAAGATAAGAAGCGTCCAAATTTTTAATTCCAAGTGAAATTTAACGCAATAGTGCGAATACGTGCGATACAGCAGGTCTCTTCGAGGAAGAAAGCAGGGTGTGGTCTGGTTGTTACCAGCGTTGGTAGCGATCACGTACTCGGCTGCATTCGTAACGCACAAACCGCTCAAACTTTCTAAACAGCGCAACGAAATGCAAAAGTCCTCGCCATTTTTTTCGCTCATTCATCCATAAAGCCAGTGATGTAAATCGAAAGAGGCTACTCAAGTGCTTTGCACATTAGCCGGCTATTTAAAACTCGCGTTCGAAACTATAGCGTTTTATAGCCGCTTACGAAATGACCTTTGATGAACCTCTCAGTGTAGTAATAATAATTCACAATAAACAGTAAATATAATTATTTGAGATAAATAATTAATTAATTAATTTGTTTATTTAAGTACATTCAACGGACATAGTAGTCCTTAAATACAAAATATAGTTTGAATTATTGCAAAATTTCTGATACAAAAATATAAGTAATGTACATACATCTCTGGAGTAAACATATTCAAAATTACAAAATTTATAATGTAATAATTGATAACATTATTATAATAATTAATGATAATATTTCTAATTATTTTTGATTGTCGATTAAGCGTTCACCGTGTAAATGTGAAATTCACTTGAAAAATGAAAATAGTGACGTTTAGTTGATTTTTTACATAAAATTTGTCACTATTCACATTTTCCAAGTGAATTTCACATTTTCAGATTTAGAGAGCACGAAGATTTAAAATAGTTAAATAATGCGTAAGCGGATGTGCTTTTGCACTTGATTATACGGTTCTCGGCAATATATCCTATCAATTAAGAAAAAGAGAAAACAATAAATTAGTATATAAAATGACATACACGAAATTTAAAATATAATTTACAAAATAAAGTGACATCCAACTGGTTTTCTCGTCATCGCGCTTATTATACCTTTCTCCAGCGAATAATTACGAACGCATAGTCGTTCAATTTTTCTGCACGACAAATAAATCATAAAAAAAAAAGTTATTACCACGATCATGCGTCCGCGAAATTCATAATTAATGCTTATTCTCGCTTAATTGAAACTTATCCGGTAAACTTTTCTTTCCATAATCGTTGGCACCTAATGAACCAAAGTTTCCAACATAATTAGGAGCATAAATTGCTCTGCAATAAGCATCCAAGTAAAAAGGCAAAGGCAAGGCGCCAGAGCAACGGCAACCTGCGACGCAGCGAAGCAAGTAGAGTTGCGTCGGCGCGACCCGCATACAAGGTTATTATCCTTTGTGTCGATTGCGACACTCTGATGTAATATGCATAGAACACATTGGACGAGGACGGAGAGTCAAAGGAGCCAACGTTTCGTTCGCCAGCGCGAGATCAAGTGTTCTCACGAGATACATCGTCGTTGCATAACGTCTACAATTCCGCTGGCTGTGCGCGCGCGCACTGATATCTTGATCCTCTTTTTGGCGGCCAAATTCTTCAACGGGGCGATCGTACGGGGGTGGAAACAAAAAGAAAGAGAAATTGCGCCGAGGAATCGCCCGCGTGGATTATGAATGAAGGCGGCGATGCGTGCGACTTATTCAGCCGTTCCGATTGCTCTTTTCCCCAGACTTGTGTGAACGGCATTGCGTTACATCTCTGATTAAGTGCTAATTAAATTTTGCGCGATTTTTGTTTGACGCTTTCTTTATCTCTTTCGTTTTTCACATTATTGTATTCTAATAATTGGGAAACGTAATTAATATGCGTATGCCGAAAATTTACATCCTGGCGAATTGTTCCTGGCTTCGCCTTGAGCTTTTAACAAACGTCGCGGAGTGCGATCTTTCTCAGACTCTGAGAAGATTTATTGGTTCGCCGTTTCTGGTATGAGATAACAAAAAATGCAGATTTAAGCGAGTTAGAAATAAATAATTAATAATTTTCAAATTGTATAATCCGTATGTAAGCTACGAGTCTTAATCAAATAGAAATTCGTTACATCCAGTGAGAATATTTTTTTTATTATTTGTAACAATAATTATAATATTCACACGTCTACATAATCATTAAAAGAAATAGATTACTTTCTTTCAGGAAGAAAATTTTTTATATAATTAATTTCAAAAAAAAAGTGACCGAATATCATATGGGAAAAGAGATATCAGGCGTTATATTATTTAATTCTGAAAGATTAAAAAATATCTGACTTTACTACTTCAGCTTCTAAAACATCAAAGATTTGTGATATCGTTTTATGTCACCTTAAACATTTTATTTATAGATCGAGATAATTAACAAGCAAACTTTTCCTCGCTTAAAGTAAAAGCGTTAGCCTACAAAAGAATATCAAAATTTTTTTCAACTTTCTTTCAACTTTCTTTCTCTATTTAAACTGCACCGAATTTCTGTTCGGCGGGGCTGAAACTGGTTTCGTGTCGCAACATCACGAACAAAGTTGTAAAGCTTCAAGTCAAGCGGCGAAGCAACGGCTGTCATCGGTCAGTTCAGCTTTCACGGTAAATACGTCGATCGCTGTTGCTGATTGCGCGACGAATTCTATTGATATTAATGCGGTCAGACTATTTTTACATTCATAACATTATCTAACTCGCTACTAAAATATTAATGAACGTAATATTTATACTGATATGGAAAGTTATATTTTTAATTAGGTAACTATCTTAAAGGTTCGTTTAAAAAGGCAATATTTTACCTTCAATTTAGGGATCTTAAAAAATATTAAAATAATAGGCTTTATGAATAATGTTGTCTTTTACTATGTAAAATGAATATTGAATGGAATGCATAAATTATTTCATTACGTATTGAGAAAAAGATAATAAAGAAAAGAAATAGAATATTTGCGTCGTAGAAAAGTATATAAATTAAAAATTTTCTATTCCGGTTTTTTATTTCTCCAATCTTAGAAGATCCGATACCGCCGAAATACTTTCCTTCTACATTAGAGATACCATCAAAATTCGCTTTATGAAAATGGGTGAAAACGAAAATGTCACAGTGACTGCCTCGATTAGTGAGAAAAGTGGAGTGACGTTACTAAATATATTTAATGCATTAATTATTTTATTACGTATTTAGAAAGGTATAAAATATATTTTTCACTTTCTTATCAATCTTTTAACTAACACTAACGACGAAGTCGTCCAATTTCATTTTTTTTTCTGTATATATATACATAGCAATTTTTGTTATGTACATCGGAATTTTTTGTATGTTTTATAGTAAAATCGTCATGGGTCGTGTATGTCCCACTGTTCCCACGTAATATAGTAATTTTTGCTATAAAATTTTTCTCCATGTATATAAATAACAATTTCTGCTATGTACATAGGAATTTTTAGTGTGTTTTATACTAAAAATCGTCATAGGTCGTGTATGTCCCACTGTTCCTACGTAATATAGTAATTTTTGCTATAAAATTTTTCTCCACGTAGAAGGGAAAAGCAATCGAAATGCACCTAACGAATTCAAGTTGATGAAATATGTCTCCTTTGATAAGCGCAGATAATTGGCATGGACGTTATGCTCCCCGCAGTTGCACAGGACGCGCGTGTGGTAAAAATACTTGGCAGACGTCCCGCTCGCGGCGCAAGAGACCAAGGTTCGACGACGAACGCGCCCCGCGTGTCATAATGCGCACCTCTGCACGACTCTCGCCGCGCTCCTCTTTTTTGCCCGCCACACTCGCGGCCTTTTCGAATGAGTTTGCAGCCGTGGCTTGGCTGTCGAGCCTCTTTTTCGCCGTGCTTTTTACCGTGTCGTACTTTTGCCGCGTGCCCCTAGCCTCCGCGCGAGGCGTAAATTACAATTTTTAAGCGCGCCGACGGAAATAACTCGGAGTATCCGTAAAACTCCTTGTTTCTAGGTGGCGTAAATATTCCTTAAAAAAAAAAAAACAAAGCTATAATCTTGTTTTTATGCTAAAAAAATCCGACGTATCACAATTTTATTAAACAGGAAAAGAATAATAAAAAGCAGCAGGACGGAGTATATCCACTCGGTTTAGACGAAAATAAATACAACGAAAGCGATTCGGAGAACAAAAGAATTTGCAAGTGCACTCCCTCGTGTCGCTTTTATTTTTTTTACGTAAAAAAAGCTTGATTTACAAGCGAGCGCAGTGTTCCATCTTCTTGAAATTTATGTACAAGGTCAAAGCAAAGTATACGAGCAGAAGCAGCGAGCGCATGAATATGCAGTTCTCGTAAACAGCGGACTTTAAGCCGAATTTGTGCATTGGAAATTTTACCTCCGGCGAGGTCTCATCCGCGAGCCACCCACCCGCACGTAAACCCAGCGAGGATTCGCCGTGGCGAAGGTTTCGCAAGCGCAGCGGAGGCGAAGAGCGCGCGACCGGTCCGAGATGGCTCGGCGCACACCGGATAACATTGACACCATAGAGAGTCAATGGCGCTCCCTCGGCAGGTCGGTGCATTCCGCGCGAGGGTCATGCACGGCAACCGGTGATGCTGTAGGTGCACCTGCGAATCGGGGACGAATGATCGCTACTCGATACAACGACCTGCTGTCGCTCGGGACTCGGCTAATATGCGGATTGTAGATGGGATAAACAAATGGAGGCATTGGCAGGTATAAACACGTTCGACCGGGTTTTTTAAGTCTCTGAATTGTTCGAAGGAGGATGCTATTTTCGAGCCAGGATGATTAGTGATGTACGAATGTATTTAAAAAAAAATCGGTTTCCTAATTTTGCTTCAACTTGCTAAACAAAATTATTCAAAGTTAATTGAAATAAATAAAATAAATATCTGATCTACTTTTCAAAGTTACAATAGAAAAACATTAAATTCGTAAGGTTACAATAAAAATTAGTTGGGCTCATATTAATATTAGTTTTAATGCATATAAATTTAAAAAAATATATATAAGACCTTATTAAGATTAAAACAACCTTTATAAGATCTTGTGTATAGAAAACTTAAATAATTGAATATATTAAACTAATATTAAAATCGTATTAAAAAAACGATATCGAAAAAATCTTAAATTAATATTTAGATATTTATTAAAACAAAATCCTTTTGAATCTTAAAAATTCTTAAATTCGGACACAATAGAGATGAATCTTTTAGTCTGAATTATTTTTACACGGGTAGTGATGTAAAAAATCGCTTTCTTAATTTTGCTTGAAGTTGCTAAAAAAAATCATTCAAGTTAATTGAAAGAAAAAAAAACATCTAATCTACTTTTCAAAGTTATAACAGTAAAACATGAAATTTCTTAGATGAATTTCTCCGATAAAACATTTCTATTGAGCATAAAAAAAATGATATCGCAAGCGGATCGAACATTCTACATTTTGCCGCGGTAAAGATGGAAGCAGTCGATACCAGATTAGAAATTGATTGCATAAATTTTTCAGGAAGACGTTTATGCATCTAGGCGTCGAGGCGCGAAAAGTGCCTCGGGAGATTCTATTACATCTTAATAACATAATCTCGTGATGCAGCCGTCTTCCCAGTTTGAACTGGGTGCACCGAAGGCGGCTTGAATCCCGCAGTCGGGAATCATTATTAAATGCCGTCGATGGGGCAATTGAATGGTGAATAAAAAAAAAATAAATAAATAAGAGGCTTCCAGTGGGAAGTGCGCGTGCGCCGGTCTCGGGGCTATAAAATATCGATGACGACTATCATCACGCTGTCTGGTCACGTAAAGAAATCCGCTATCGGCGCCGGTTACGCAAGGTCAATTTTATGTTCGGATTTCTAAGTAACTCTAGGAAGAGTACGAAACCTTGTGAATTAAATGCCTCGTACGTACGTGAACTTACTTTGTAATTTGCAATATGTGCCCCCCGGTGAATGAATCACACACGCATGTCCGAAAGTGTTTTTGAGCGCAAGGAAATTTTGTATTTCTCTCGTTGCGTATAGAAATTATGGAAATTAGCTGCGAAATGGTAGCGGCGGAAATTTCATTTGGTAAGCTCAGACAAAGGAGCCCTTAAACTCGCAGGAACCTTGAAAGGTCACGGCCTGTTCCACTTTTACATCTTCGGTATTCTCACGGGCATAAAAATCTTGTCGCTGTGAAACGAACCGAACTTCGTTTTTATTTAAACATTCCGTTATATTGCTGTATAATATAAATACTATAAAAATTTATGTTATCACGTAAAAAGCAAGGCTGAGCTCTTGAACGAATGAAGTCGTTCGGCTCAGTTGGTCATGTACGCAATTGCAATGCGCATTTTACTGTGCGTATTTCCCTTAATAAACAAGACAAACGAACATTGTAGCATGAGAATAACGCCCAGCTTTACGACTGGACGAAAGAAATTTCCTTTCTTTGTACTTACAATGTATATGCGGTCAGTTGGCAAAAAATTTTTGATAACGTATGAGAGCATTAAAAAAATACAGTTATTCTTTTAATTGTCTATTGTTTTTAGCAGTCAGAAATAATTTATCTCGCTGCATTCTGAGTAACTTGTTGCATCGGCAATAAATTCACTGAAAAAGAGTTTAGGTAAGCACCTTATGGGAACATATTCCGTATCGCAAATTATTTCCCTCGTACTGTATGTAAATTTTTTTTCAATATACTGCTCCATAAGTTTCTATAAGAATACTATAGCTTTGCGTGTCTGTAAATCGATAATAGACGATTTAAATATTAATATCCTGCAGCGAGATTGACGAACGAGATTGAAAACCCATAAAAAATATTTGTTTCTTCTTTTTATCACTCGATCGGATAATCATACCAAAACTCCGCTGGCTCAAGTTCACAGAATCACTGAATAAAAAAAAAATAGACTCGTGAAAGTGTCAAAAATATGACCCTCAGAGTCTAAATTAATTCTAGATTACAGTAGTGATTAGCCAGCCACTCGGCTGCGTTAAAAATCAATTCCAAATGCACGACTGAAAAAAAGTCCAAGATAAATAGATCCTAATACGTCAATTATCCCAGCCAATCGACTCGGCCCCGAGAGAATAAAAAAAGTAGTAATCAATTACGTCGGTGTATACCCTTCAACGCGCGAGCGACGATCGCTCGTAAATTGGCCCGGAGAGTAGCCCCGGGGCTACTCGTGGCTCAGCATTCCCCGGCGCACAAAAGGAGCAGGCGGCAGCAACAATAGAAGGAGACGGAGATCCGTTTACTTAATCCCAATTTTCGGCTCACGTCGCGCTTTTGTAACAATCCTTGTCTCGGCACGCGAAGTGACGTCAGTGGGCCGAACGAAAAAAAAAGAAGAGAAAAATCCGGCAACTCTACGCCGCGTGGAGTATCCGCGACTCGCGGTGTCCAGTATTGTTGTTGCGCGCACAACGCGATATTTCGACCCGTGACGCGATGCGGAAGTCCCTCGCCCGGTGCACCGAGCCGATGAATCATGCGCCTTTTTTTGCTCTGGATCAGGATATCTGGTTCGCGCAAAAATCGTAAGGCGGTGTTGGATTTTACCCCGGCGCGATCTTATCGAAGCTTCGGGAAGGATCAGCGCATAGTGCGAATTTTATATTCAGTTAGCTGGGTATACACGAGGAGGTCGCGTTTTTTGCGCTCGAACGATAATAACAAAAAAAAAAAAAACAAAAAGAATCCCTAACATTACATTAATGGTCCTTTAGTTCTTTCGCTGGAATTTCGTAGACAAATGGGCAATTACGTCAACAATTTCATTCCCAGTATTAAATCAAGTCACTTTTATTGTATCCCCGAAACCCACTGTAATGCTCGTTGTATTTGTATTTATTGCATAATGTAGAGATATAAATCACGGGGCTCCGTGATTTTTTGCTTCCTTCGAATTGAATTTAAGAAAATTTTCGTTTGCCTCACTTTTATTTCCTAAAGCGTAAGAGAACCCAATGCATTTCCATTAAACAAACTTTTTTTCTTGTTCCACCATCGAGTAAAAGCTGAATTCTGCTGCACACATCTCCGAATTCCGCGAGAAAGGTGAAACCCACCCGCGCACGTGCGGCCACTTTGTTCACAGGAAATAAGGTAATCGGAATAAAGCGGCCTTCGCGGAAGGCATTGAATTCCATTTGACTGTGCGAGTCGAGCTGCACCGACCATTTTTTTTTTCACTTCCTCCACCGCAGCCCTTTAAATCATCTCGAGGCTGAATCATCGCCGTCGGCCGCTCGTAATTGTACGGTCAAATCGCGAATTTCGTTCCTGGTTTCCTCCTGCGAACTTTCCCTGGTTTAGCGGGTCGCTCGGACTTGAGGCGCCAAAAGCGATGGGAAGTTAATTTCCCGAGTCTTGTTATGCTCCGAGGGAGACATAAAGAAAGAAGGTTGTAGTCGTGGGGCGTAGGATATTGTGAATTATAAAACACTTTATCTGGGATTTTTTGACACCTCGCTCGGGTGAATAAAATGTAAATTCGTAGCGCACGGTACTTTGAAATCGCCTGCAACGATTCGTGGAAGAGATTTTCTGTGATTTATCGGAGATCTGCGCTTTTGTACAATAAAACGTAGAAAATGTTATTTACTGTTTGGTCTATTTGACGTAATTAGAATTTCACATCGTGGTGGATCATACATTTTTTTCTGCGATCTCTAGGATGCGATGAAAAAACTTAAGCTTTTTTTATTACTTTGTCGATGAAGCTCGTATTTATAAACATAATTAGTTCGTTTATCGATGCCTTCGTAATCGCTGAATAATTAATTCTAATTAATTGAATTTTTTTATATGAATGATTCCTTGACTTCGTTTAACTTTTGAGCTTCTCTATAAAAGTGTAATGTGCATTTAATATTAATGCAAAACAGACGCTTTAAAATTATATATTTAATGCTTGTAATTTTATACATAAGTCCATTGGATTTGACTTTATGAATGATCAGTTTTTTTATTGAATTCGACAATATTGGCATGATGTTACTTCGTACACTGAATTATATAACGTTAAGACAAGGTCGAAAGCATAAGATTTTATTACGCAACAATTTAATAACGTCGTTAAATTTACAAAATATTTAACCTGTTAAGTTCTACAATATTATTATGGCCTACATAAAACGAAACAAATTTCATATTATCCAACGTCGCGGTAATATTTAATAAATATTTTGTATGTAGTTAAGGTAGACTTTGCACTGCGAGAAAATGTACCGATTTGTCGAAGAATGCCATTTTACAACTTTCACCGTGTTATAATACAAACCAGTTTAAATTTTAAGGGTCAAGGCGCCTTTACCGTGTTCCTATCTGCTGAATTACTTATGATAATAGTCAGAGTCCAAGTTTCTATCAAATCCACAATTTCTTATTATGACACATTTTATCAAACGAAGGCCATCAGATTCCACTTAAATTAAGCAGGTTTCGGAGTTCATTGATTTAAATCGACCGTAATTACTGCCTTGTGTAATGTAAATGAGACAGCTAGAAAATTTTTTTTTATGTTCAAACAAAATGTAATTTAAGAATGTTTTCGGTTGAAGAAAAAAAAAACGTAAAGGATTAACGACGAATACACCCATGCTTTTCATAACAAATACATTACGCTTTTCCACAACAATAAAAATTACATTGTAAACAATAAATCTTATGTGACTGCAACAAAAAATTAATTACCCATAACCACTACCTAATTTATTACCGCTGTCTACTAAAAATTAACTCCACAAAAAAAAAACATTTTAAATCCAGCATTTATGCCTACATAAGTTTTCAAAAGCGCCAACAGTAGTTTTTACAACCACTCTCCATTTTTCCAAACAATAAAAAAAAATTCAGCAAAAAAGTAAAGAAGAAGTCGCATCCGACCCATCGTCATCTCCCCTTAACGGCTTAATCGCGCGTGTCTGACCAAACCCGTTCCGCCACTACGCGCGCAGCATCGTACGCGTGGAACGCGTGCCGCTCGTCTCATTCACGCGATGCGCGGCGTCTTCATTGATGAGGCTCACGTGCGAGCGAGCGCAACAGCTGACGACCGGCAGGCCTCGATAATTATCGTCGTTAGCGGCCGAATCGTTTGTCATCCGAATGAGCGCGCGCCTCTCGGCAGATTAGCAATTTTCGATTCTCCGCGGTTCTGGTCGATGAATCGAGCGCCTCGACGCGGTAAGATAATACGTAACGTTTAGGCGTGCATAATGAATTTCGCGCACGACATTCAATTTACGGCTATTTCATTGAACGGGCGAAAGCGCAGCTGTGAAGTACGATGTACAAGCGTTTCTCGCCTCGAGTGAAAATGCTAAATAATTTTGTTTACGAGATAATATTGTAATAAATGATAAAGTAGAAAATTATGTTGCACTTTTCGAACGATTCATGCGTGTCTATAAATGCATATGACGTGCATTGGGTCTGTGGGCTTGCGAGTGCATGTGTATTAGGAGAATAACTTGGAGATGATTAGTAATAGATTAGGATTCTGAGTGCGCTTTGATAAGTGGGTTAACATTTTTTCTTTCATTTTTTTTATTAATAAACGCCAAAAATTATTTAATACCTCGTCGATAATAATTTTTTGCTGGAGGTATCATTTACATGTCGAGTTAGTCTGTTTAGCGGTAATTTAAGCTAATTAAGGACTTTTCTTCATCTTCAAAAGAAATCGTTTAAGTAGCATCGTGATTTAGATATTTCACGAGTACTAAATTCCTCATTACTTCATCGATAGCGACATGGAAGAAAAAGTCTTTTAATAACTCTCTTTCTTTTTTTTCTTTTTTTATACATCAAACTGCAACTGAATAGTCAATTATTTCGAGGCAATTTTTCATCTCTTCCCGCATTATGATTTACCAAAAGTTATGTACAATTTTTTGTCCGCTAAAAGTAACGCAATGCAAAATCTCCAGCTGCGCTTCGGAGCCTTAGTATTATAAGGCAAACGTTTTTATTGCTCGTTTGCTGCTCTAAAATGAGCTAATGAGTCAGCGCATAAAAAAATTGACGTACAATAAATATCCCGTGAGATTTCTTATATTTCCCAATGCGATCTATAAAGTATTTATACACATAAACCATCGCGCGGCAAAAAGCACGCCACCGATATTTTTATTGCACGGTGCATCGTACGTAACGTCCGCGCCGATCCACTTTTTTTCCGCTCCGCCGGGGTGGTTCAAGGAAATCCCCTTGGCGAGGCATACGAGCTGCTTGGGAATCGAGCGGAAAATCGCGGATGGCTCGGCGATTGCGCCACCGCGATGCGTCGTCAATTAGCATCGGAGGCTCGATCGCGTTTCCATATCGAAAACGAGGCTCGTCGCAGCGACGCACGCCCCGACGCGAGGTTGCTCGCGCTCGCCATGCGATTCTTCTCACGGCCCGCGAGCGTTGACGCGCGTTAGCCAATGCGCATCCGCCTCCTGCGCCCGTAACAGATTTCGCCTGCGCGGTTACCGCGCACTCATTCAAATGAGCGCGACATAGACACGAGGGAGACTGAATCCAACATTTTTTTCCACTAATTAGAACTTTTTTTTTAATTTTGGTAAAATAGTTGAATGTTACGGGATACCTTACTATACTGATTTTTTTCATTTTTTGTGTTCGTTAATTTTTATTTTAAATGGCAATTAGCCTACTTAATATTGACATTGATTTACGCAGAGAATTTGATGTTATAAATCAAGGGAATATTTTGAATATAAAGAAAGCGCTTTTTATGCGTCGATAATAAATTAATTTTGCTTTCATTCGGTTCATTTCCATTGCGTAAGCATTCAAAATTTATTAAGAGCATTTATAGCGTGCAATTTCTTTTTTAAACGCAGTATGTAGGTCCCGCCCAGGTAACAAAAAATTACATAGTCAAAATCTTTTGACTCGTTTGGTCCACGCATACTCCATCGGAGTGACAAATACTCGATCGTTTAGTGAAATACGCTTCATATTTTACAGCCGCGTATTACGATTTTTTTCCTCATTTTATCCAAGATTGATACATTCGAAATATACAGCGCCGCTTCAACATAAAGTTTTTACGGTCACAGGCAAACTCAGTCATAATTCTAAATTTTTAGCCGGCAACATAAAGCAGTATTTAGAAAGTGAAATCAATATTTTAAAGCCTCGCAGAACAAACTATTTCCTATAAAAAGTATTTTCACATCGAAGCACCAATTCCCAACACTGACAAACAATTTTTTCCTCCCCCCCTTAAACTCCACTTCCGATTCCTCGTTTAGCCGCCGGAACTTTGAGCGTACCGGCAAAACATCGCCAGCCGTTAACGAAGCCGGTAATCAGAAGGGAAATCAGCGACGCCCGGTGCGTCCGTGTTGACCAACGTCCCCTCGCTTGTACAGACAGACGGTCAAGAAAAAAAAAAATCAGCCCAGATTGTGCAATCGATATTTCGCACACGCCGGAGAGAAGGGAGAGGGGGGAGGGGGATATCCCTTTTGACGTCGGCGACAGAGTCGCGTCGGCGCTCTTATACGACGGGCGAAAAAAGGTCGAGCGAGCGGTGGCCGTTTGGCAATGCCTCGGGACGCGGCCAATGGGATTTGGCAATGGCCGTGCTAATTATCGAGAGCGAGAGTGTATATACGTATTTTTCCCGGCGCAGGCGCGCGCGCGGCGCTGTGCGCGGGAGCGCTCTCTTTTACTTTTACTCGGGGGAAATCAGCCGAGATAGACATCGGGAAACCCAAAATTACTGACAGGGATCGTTGAACGTGAAATTAGAGGCTCGATCCTGCGCGCGTGTGTGCGCGCCCGAATAAAAGGTATTCCGCTTCAAATTGGCTCCTGCGAAGCTCTAAGTCTTTGGAATTTCGTGAACATTTTGTGTGACGAATGTATATACTTTCGGAGATACACATTTGGCCTGCGAGTGTAAGGAGCCTTGAATTATTTCTTTTTCTTATTAATTATTTTTAATTCCTATGCTGGGTATATTTATTACTGATGGTTGGGTATAGTGCGTGGAACTACTTTTTTTTCTGGTTTAAAATATTATACATTTTCTTGAAAAATAAATTTTTAGTTTTGCTTGAAAATAATTTGCATTTTTAAGCTCTCGGCACGACGTAAAAATCCTTTTTATAGTCACGTAAAGTGCACGTTCAATAATTTCTTTTGCCACTTTTTTATTCCACTATATACCATGGCGTTAAGATCTTGGAATATTAAATTTTGTAGAATTACTTAAACGGTGGTCTAGACAAAAACAAGTTAAAATTTAATTTCACTTTTGTATTCGCGATTAACCAGATGCCTCTTACTGTCCTATCATTAATTACCAAATTGAAATTGTAATCTCAAAAAAAAAAAAATCTCGGGACTAAGAAAATACGAATTCGTGGTTTGCATGAAAATGACCAATTATGTCACTGGAATGTGTAAAATTAAATATACCCACAAAGAGAAAACTAGAAATATTATTTTATTCTTTCACTTTCACTCACCTTTTCAAAATAGGTACACATTGAAAGTACTTGCAATCTCTCTTTCCTACGGTTTTTTGTAATTCAAATATTTTAATTTTATTACCCATTGTAATGCGCACTTCAATTATAGAACACTTTTTTGCACGAAAATGATAAATTTGTTATTTAAATCACTCCATGCTTTAGCTTAATTAAGCAAAATCGTAGAAGGAAGGGAATAACTGTTTCCTTCTAAAAATATTAACTGCTTCGCCCAGACAATCGAAGAATTACATGTAAAATAATGCACAAATTGTTATACCCTATAAAATATAATATACTTAACTAAACAACCAAAGTGAGTTTCGTAAAGAAAACTCTGCCTTCTGCATACATGCGAATTTCGCAACACGCAAATGTAACGTACACTGTAAAATCGAAAAGAACACGATAAATAATCTATTCCTGCAAATAAATGACGTACTCTTTACGCAGATTAAAAAATAACAAATTGGTGCTTTAATTAATTTTATGTTCCTTCAGCTCAATTAACTATAAAGTCAAAAAAAATGAAACAATAGTTCCCCTTTAAAAATATATATATATATTAATCGTTTCGCACAGACAATCAAACGACTCCATTAAAAATAGTGCAAACATTTTTTTATACCCCATAAACAGTATAATCTATTTAAGCAACCAACTAAAGCAGCAGAGTCGTAAAAAAAAATTCTATCAGCCGTACACGCGTATCTCGCAACGCGAAATCATACCGCCGACTGTAAAATGAAAAAGAATATACGATCAATAAGATACAACATATTCCAACTAAACAAATGACTCTGCTGTCTCACGTATACCCGCCGGTCCTAAATGTTTTCCAATATAAAATATCGCCTACAAAGCCTCAGCGCACAGAAATAATTCAATACCGCTTTAGCCTGCGACCTACGCCACGCTTACAAGCGACCTTGGACAAAAGTTGCTATAAGTCGATATATCACACGCGTTCCGCCTCCCGTGCAACAATGAAAAAGAGAGAAGAACAAAAAAAAAACTCCCGTGCACGGAGAGAAATGTTATAGTAAAAATTATTATGTTCCGTAGGAACAGTGGGATGTACTCAACTTATGAAAATTTTTACTATAAAAAATACTAAAAATTCTTATGTACATAGCAATTTCTGCTATATAAATAGCAATTTTTGCTGTGTACATCCGCGTAAAAAAATTTAATCGTCGTTCATATGAACATGGGCGATGAGACTTTACCGAACTTGCTTCTTATATATTTTATAGAAGTTTGTAGATGCGTGATATAAACGGATAAATTACTGCTGAAGTTATAGAAAATAATTTTCTACATTTATTTGTTTTTAACGTTCGTCATGTGAAGGTATTTTAAATTTAAGAAAAACTTCATCTGAATTTTGTATAAAGTATTTATTAAGACAGTACGGACTATAAGTCCTTACAATCAAAAATATATTATATACAATATAAAGGATATAACATAACACAACAATCGTTACTTATCCAAATACATTATCCAAATTATTTAGAGATATTTCTTAAAGTTTTTTTGAAATATTGTATTGCAATTAAGTATTGCAAAATTATTTATTATTTATACTCTCATTGCCCATATTCATATCGACGATCGCCAAACATGAACTTTGTGTAAACTTTATCCTAACTTAAATTTTTTTACGCGGGGCTGGGAATTTTTAGTATGTACATACGAATTTTTAGTGTATTTTATAGTAAAAATCGTCACAGCTCGAGTATGTCCCATTGTTCCTACGGAATATAGTAATTTTTTCTATAACGTTTCTCTCCGTGTGGAGAAAAGCCCCCCGATCTCCGGTAAGCTGCAGCAAAAGTGTCAAGTTCCCGACGGAGGAAATTCGGCCGGGTTCTTTCTCGCACACCCACACAAAGACACGCGCACACACCTCGGCGGACTCGCACACAGCCTCAGAAACGGACTCGCGGGCGCACGTACGCGCGAGAGAAAGAACACGGGGCCGCGTATATTCGCCGCCGCCGCCGCCGCCGCAGCGCGAGAATGAAAAGAAAGCCCCCACTATTGGCAAAAGCGTGTCGTATAGGTTATAAAGGACCGTGGCGGCTCCTAGCCGGCTGCACTCTCCCAGTGAAACTCACGGAGGATCGTTCTTCAACGTCACTTGCACTCTCGCACGCGACGACGAGCAGCGGCTCTCTTCACCCCACCAGCAGCGGCAGTAGCAACTCGGCAAGGCTCGGCCAGTGCACCTCCGTCGCCTCGAATCTCTTCGGCTTCATCGCTGCGCGTCGCCCGCGCCACGGAACCTCCCCCGCAAGCACCATGAGGATCATTCTGCTGGTACGTCTCAATGCACCCCTATGTACACTCTACTCCGCTCCGCGCCCTTTTTGGCCGCGACCGGGCCGCTCCAAGTGCGGCAAACCCTCGATTGTGCGGGACCATGGGCGATGGTCGCCCGAGCCCATGAGGGACGCTTCATGGTTACTTGCGTCAGTGCGAACTTGGAATTTTTACCGTAGCTCCCGCCTGGATGGAAGGGAGTCGAGGCGAGCGCTTGAAGTTTCGAGAAAGTCATTTACGGGCGGCTTGGTGCTTGCGACTTCGATCGGAGCAATGGTGAACGGAATCGCATAAATTACTTCGAGAAATGTATAGCGGGGCCGCGCGGGGCTATGAGAGTGTGAACTTTATATTATCCTTCCTTTTTTTTTTTTAAATTTGAGTTCGGAAAATTGATCGAAAAGGCAGAGTGGCCGCTTCTCCGGTTCGAGGATAGTTTTTCAAAGGATCGAGGGTAGAGAGAGAGAGAGAGCAGAGAGCTATTGCGAAGTTCGACTTTTTCCCAAGCTCCGGGAGCGGGAAATTTTAATTGGCTTCCGAGTCGCTCGCGTATCATCTTCCCCGCGCGCGGCGCAGCATCTTTTACATGGAAGGGCCATTAAGACTCCCAGACACGTAACATCCAGCTTTGAACAAAAAGCGCTATTATGTTGCGTGGCGCGTCTGTGTGTGTGTGTACGTACACGTGCGTCCGCGTAAGTAGGAATACGCGAGTGCACCTTGTATACACGCTCGATCTCCTCTACTTTCACGCGAATTCTTCGAACCTTTTTTTTTTATAATCGACGCGGTTCGCTCGCTCCCGTGTGCACGCGCTCCGCTCCGTGTCTCTACCCCGGAGCTCGTACCTTTTTTTTCCTCTCCGTATAGTCACTTTATCAGCGCACGCGTTTTTACGTATGAACACGGCGCGTCTTGCGCGAGGAGCGCATCGTGCACATGCAGGGCTCGATCGTTACGCAAACTATCGCCTTTGCGAAATTCCGCGGAGGATTTTTGTGCATGTGCCCATGTGTGTGTATGTGTGAGTTCATAATTGCACAGTCGCGTCGCCTCTAAGTGTTTCACGTGTATAAGAGCGACGCGGGGCCCTCGCGTGACTCCGAGGCTCCATTCCGTGGGATTCGTCGGTTTTATAACGCGTTCGGTCAAAGTGCACGGAGATGATCGCAGCCTCCCGACTTCGTCTAGCCGAGTCTTCCGGAGTCGCGCTTTGCGACTTGTACGTACGTCGCTCTTTCTCTTCGTCCTGCGCGCGAGTACGAGCTCCCCTCTTTTTGTTCGCGGTATTAAAAACTGGGGGAATTTTTTTTTTTCGTTAAATTTCTAGGCTCGCGTTGCCTAACGAGTAAGATGATTTGCTCGTCGCCGGAGAAGGACGAAAGTCGTCGGCAAACTTTGCGCGTGTCATTTTCTATCGTAAATGCCACGGCGAATGTGTGTTACTGTCTGCGGGGAAATTAGCATGATGAGGATGAGGTCCGCGATGATCCATTAAGCCGCTCGTTTTTCGCGAGAACGACGCCAAGAAGCCCCGACTCATCCACGTACCACAATAACCGCCGGGAATTTTACGACGCTGGGCTCTTTTCCTCGGACGAGCGCATTCTCATCTCTTTTTCGTTTTCCCGCTTAAAGAGAGGCTGCATCCGACTATTCCTGTCGCGAAAAGTCACGATACGCCGGTTTTTTTTTTTTACTTGGAGAGTGAAAATTTCGCGGGGTATGCATCGCCCGGCGCTCTTCCTATTCAACGTATCGTCGTGACATCAGCGGCGAGTGGCAACTTTTCAATTATTCCACGAGCGTCCAATTTGTCAACGTCCACTTTCGTCGATTAGCGCCTGGCTACTTGTTGCTCCGCTCAACGAAAGTTTAAAGACGCACGAGTCTCTTCACCTTTTAACGCTATCCTTGAATACATACTTACAATAAATGCACGATTCATGGCGGTGATAAATACTCAATCTCAAAGATATTTGAGATTTTTTCTCTTTATCCTGTCAGCTTCAATCGTAAATTAAAAGTTCACTCCGAGTGATTAACTCTGAGTGATTTACTGCTCCAATTTCCTTTCAAGATTTCCATAACATCATTCTTCGCTCACTAGCATTTAGATGAATACTTGTTCCCCTTGGCAGCGGGGATAAAGAGAAGAAGAAAAAAAATCCACATCGGAAAGGAATGTTTATTGCTGCCAATAGTCTGCATAGCTGCAACTTTTACCGCACGTACACTCACGGGGGATAATCCAGCCATCCGGATACCGGCGATCTAAAAATAACTTGTTCGTTCCTTCGTCGCGAATATTTTGCCTGCACTCGATAATAACAGTAATCAGCCGGTAGGCTAATTAAATTAAAGCCTTCTCTTAAAAAATTTCGTCGATACAAAATTCTACTAAATTAAAATGAAGCATAATAGCACGTAGCGAACACTTTCTCAGGGGGGATTGACGCTCGCGCGGCGTGTACACCCTAATTACCCATTCTTCGCGTGATTATCGCGAGGCCTTATATAATCGATTAAGCAGGGGGAGGGGGGGCGAGATGATTGCTCGGCTCATTCTTCTCGCGCGCAACACGCCGCGGAAAAATTCACTCGTTGCCTCGCAGGGCCCGGGCCCGTTTCGCGCAATTTTCTCATATGGCCTCCCGCGCCGCGCCGGATGTCTCGTGCGCTTTCGCAAGAAAATCCAGTCCTCTTCTCCCGCTTCCCTTCCGAAACGCACCGTCGAGGTTTCGCCATGCGACGCGAAATTCCAGCCGCGTGGCGAAGTTTTGCGCAGCCCTGCCGACAGAAGTGGGGCTCGAGGGGACTCTGCTACGCCTCGATCGTCGGACACGTTGTTGCGTGATTTCATGTTTCTTTATTACGAAAAAAAAAGTTCACTTCGATGAATAATGTAGAGTCGCGTTTATGCGCTGTAGAAACAATTTGCTTGGATTTTAATATTGGATTCCATTATGCATGCGGAGGGAAAGAATTTTTCAATTTTGGAGACTGCCTAGTTGCATAAGAGTACAATGCTTATATTCTCGTCTCGTTTCAAAATTTTGCATCAGCATTATAATCCCCGTAATTTCTTTTTAACGTCGGTCATTTATTCAAGGAGATCTCGGGCAAGTGTACGGGCGTTACGCAACGATTTTGTGCTTCAATTTTTCGTATCGGCCGCGAGTGAAATTTCAATTGACGGAGGGGCCCCTCCCCGAGCTGTCTCCGGTGAAATTTGTCAGTCTCCTCAATCTCTCCGAAAGTGAAAAAGCTCGGCGTTTCCACACTAATCGAATTATTCCCGCGCATTTACGTAAAAATACAGGGGAACCAACCAATTTTAAAACGCCAATTTGTACGCGCGCTTGACTCGAGAAACGGAAAATTAAAAAAAATTACCGTAAATACGAGAGACAGGCGTAAAAGCAAATTGCGTCAGTTTTTATAGGCGCCAAAGTAAACAGCGCGTACACTTTCACACTTTCGAGCGACACCCGCGGCACGCTACTTAGCAAAAGTGGCCGTTCCATTGTCATTCTCGTCATATCGGTCCGAAGCGCCTTAAAAAAAAAAAACATACCGGCAGCATTTCGTCGTGAGAGTATATACACACACCGGCGGTCAAAGAGAGCGACATAAGTAAGTACGTGACCGGCCGTGAATTCTTACGTAATTCCCGGACTGTCCCACTTTTTAATCTACAATTTTCTCCCCCCCCTTGTCGCTCTCACCTTCTCCGGCAAGGTGGTCCCGGTGACGGAAATACGCACGACGAAATAAAGTGAAATAAGAGCGAGAAAAGCTCGACGGCCCGCCTCATTAATTATTTATTCGGCGTGCGGGATATAGAAAGTGAGTTATGACGCGAAATTAATTTGCGCGCTAATTGCGTGAGCCACCGGCAGGAAACGGCCGAGGGAAGATTTGCACTTCCGATTAGCCGCTCACGAGGAAGTCTCTCTCCGCGCGGACTCCGGTCGATTTAAAGACGATCGCTTATACGGCGCGCTGCGCTTCCGTTTTTTTTTTTTTTTTTTTCGATCGACCGTCGGGGAGAGCGAGGCGCTCTTCGTGTGCGCCGCCGTCGAGGAAATGTATTAATTAGGGTACTCGTGTAATGGGCTTCGGAACTGGGAATTCAATTAAGCGCTGGTTGATTTTGAAGAATCATTCGCTAACGGAAATCACCGGGAGATTCGATTTAGGTATTAAATTAACTCATTGTTTGGGGATTTTAAAACTTTGAGCTTCGTGTTCTTCGGGAATAATTTGATTTTTATCGAGAAGAAAGTTTTATGGATTTTTTTTTTGAACACCTGGTACACATGTTCGGTTTAAAATTTCGATCAACTACACGGAGAGAAATATTATAGTAAAAATTACTTTATTCCGTAGGAACAATGGGGCATACTCGACCTGTGATGATTTTACTATAAAACATACTAAAAATTCCTATTTATACAGCAATTACTTCTATATAAATAGGAATTTTTAGTATGTTTTATAGTAAAAATCGTCATATCCGATATACAGAACATAGTAATTTTTACTATAACATTTCTCTCCGTGTATGATTGCGCAATCTCACGTTTTCATTTGAACGGATATTTTTCAATAAATATTGTTCACGTGCAATTGAAAAATTAGTTTTACCCGAGACACATTACATAACGTAATTATAAAGTTCGCCTCGATAATTATTCAAAGTGCTTCGATGAAAAATCGAGTGAAAACAGCGCAGTGCAATATCCAGGTTAGCAGCGTGTGAACATTGTTAGAATCGCCGTTACATTCAATGTTAGTCACTGCCGTAAAAATATCTCTATCTCAGTCAATACCTATTTTATGTAATTAACTTAAACTATTAATGCCAGTCGGTTTATATTGTTACGTCATAATTTACTTTGACATCGCACGCAGACAAGGTGGGCTCGGCCTGATCCCATTTGTTTTCATCACGTGTTAATTATACAACAAAATGAACCACATCTAATGTCGAGCAGTTCTTTCAATCACTGCGATCCTTATAACGTCAAAAAAAAAAAAAAAAAAAAACTAGTAATCTAATGAGCAGAGAGTTTCACTTGTTAATCTTCAAATATCATCTCGAAGTCCAATATAACGCGTTAGGGACTTTTCACCGATCCGGAAATATCTCGAATCCGGAATCTACTTTCGATCTCGAATGACTTTCTATTGAAAACCATAGAGCGCGGACAATGTATCTGGAGCTCGGGACTGGATCGGTATCGCTCCGCACTACATTAGGGTCATCCATTCTCGGCCGAGCCAAAGGACGCGTGAAAGACCAGTTTCACTGTCTTACAGCTGCTTACATTATCCGCGGCTTAATCGACCAAACGAGAAATTGGTCCGCGTCGACTGTCACTTTCTTTCAGTCCAGGCGCGATTTAGGAAAGTGTCACAATGATTAATGCCTCTTTGAGCTGTTGACGCGATGTATATACCGACGTGAAAAAGCTGCACTGTAACACCGTGAACCCGCTTGTTTTGATAAAACAGAATATCTCAATTATAGCGTATCAGGTTTTTTGTTTACCCATTAAAAAAAAGAAGCTAAAACTATCGATTCAATGATGTGTGTATTTTAAATAATTGAGTACGATCGAAAGTTTTTATCGACAATAATTTCCTATTGGACGATCTCACGCGTCGCAGTTGCATTAAAGTTGAGAAAGTTCAATTATGTTTAAGATAAATGAAAACAGCTGATTCTACATACAGTGACTATCGATAGAAATTAAAAAAAAAATTATAAGACTCATTGAATGAGTTATTATTAAATTCAATATGAGATTATTCGCAGTGGATAGCAGCAAATTCGTACATTAACACCTAATCCATCATCTAATCAATTTTAAGTAGATTTTACATCGGCACTTGTTCGACTTTTCATTCGGTTAATTAGGAGCTAAACGATTGAATTTAGGAGAATGAGAGATTATTACCAGATGAGTCAGGCTTCTCATAATGTAATCCATCAGAAAATTACTTTATAATTCGCGTGTGATTGATGGCTGGAAAAAAGTGCTTTGATAAAAAAAAAAATACATATAATAGACGAACGAAACTAAATATGCGCAGACAATAGTCGCAATATAGACTCCGGGGCATACTGCATTAGACAATGTTTTTGAAGATTGAACTTGTTATTTGTTATTAATGTTTCTTGTTATCGGAATCTTTTAAAAAAGCGAGTACCATTGTGCCCGACCGGCGCATCTCAGAACCGAGCGAAGTAATAAAACAGAGAGGCGGATGAATCACACATTGTCTGATCACAGCGAGACCTGTTTCTACTGATTTGCAGCGCAAACCGCTAAGTCAACATGCTTACAATGCGAGCAGCGCGTTTCGCGTCCATATCGCCGCAAATAAAATGATTTCCGTAAAATTAACTTGGCTTTACGGCAGCAGAGGATCGAAACGAGCGTTGGAAAGTTACTCGCCGAGAGAAATTAAAGCAAAAGGTTCATCTGCCGAAAGTGTATTTTTAGTAGCGAGCGCAGTAAAGCCTCATGATCGACTCTCATTCCGTTCACGTGGAGCAGAGTCCAAACGATGGAAACAAAACTCGGTGCCGAGTGCACGTCCCTGTCTATAACTGGGGGGATTGCGAAAGCGAAGCTAATACACATAATAGAGGTGAGAGAGCGTGTTCAGCCGAGTCGGCGCGGCGCACTTTCTTCGACTATCCGCTTCGAAGCCGCGGATTCGAGGATCACGTAGCCGGCGAATGTCACGATCGACGACCATCCTCCTCTCATAAAAGGCCCGCGGAAAATCGGCAGTGAAAAGGCAGTTAAAGCTCGGAGATTCGAGAGACTAAGAGAGAGAGACGCGCCTCGATGTTATACACGTTTTAATTGGTCCGCGCGCTGGTTAATGAGATATTGGAAGATCTTCCTTTTTCAGAGCCGGCGGGAATGCCTGCACGCCGCCTGCTTGCCTTTCGAATATATAGATGTCGAGGTCGTTTGGGAATCGGCGCCGGTTTTCCAGTGGCGCGCACATTCGGCTTGATGATTTTGTTGCCGGGGTCTCTTTTTCTCGAGCACCGCTCCGACCTCCCCCTCGGCTCAATCGTAATTATTACCGCGGGAGGCATCGTTTATCTTGTTTCATAATATAAATATTGTGTAACTCGAATAAACGAAGGGGAAAAATGCGGAAAAACCTCGGGGACCATTTCTTCGTCTTCGTTACTTATATACCCATATGGATAATTCTTTGCCGTCAATTATTCCGAGCTCCTCCGCTAAGCGATATTTATTTATTCGCCGAGGCGGATTTTCTGAATATACATATATTTTTTTTTTTACAAACACTCGATTACGCGTTATATAATAACGTTATACACGCGTGTTATATTTAAAAGTAAAATGACATAAGTTCGAGTTACGGCAATAATCCGTTGCACTCGAAATCGATTGTTGTTTCTCGCTTCTTATTCTTCTTGACGGCTGACAATGAAGTAAATCTATCGGTCGTATCCCTCGCTGGACAATGGGCGGAAAAATCGGTTAATGATATACGAAATCATAATACGCGCCTCCGCATTTTCGTAATGCGAAGATTGAAAATTTTAAAAGTGGCGTCGCGAAGGCCTTAAAAATATTGTCATTTCATAACGCAGAGATTTCTCGCCGATTAAATACCACCCCGCTAATTCACGGGCGAATCGATACCCTTCAACACGTAAAGTGGACGGCGATTCAATTGGCCGACCGAACCACGAGAATTTCCGTGTCAACTCGCATTGCCGCTTGCGCATTAACGAGTGGCCATTGTGTCCAGATTTTAAGGGCTTTTAAGTGGTCCCAATCTGCGGAATGATCAGGTGACGCTAAATGTCGACATGTAGTTTGTACAAACGTGTGTACATACAGTTTATACACAAGAACTGGCTAAATAATTCCGTTATAACTTATAAAAGCGGAGTACGTTGTACATGTCGCAAGCCGCGAAATACGTGTACAAATAGACGTGGCCTGCATTAAATTTCGCGCTGAAATCTTAGAAATCGCACGCCTAAATTCGCCGCCCGGACGTTTATGACTTTAATGCTCACGATACCGCTTTAATTTGTAAAACGTTAGAAAAGTACAATTCCAATCGTCGTGTTAAGTATAACATTGCAATCCGACGATGTTTTCATTTTATGCACTCGCTCTATATATTCTCGAATAAGAAACTTTAAAAAAAAAAGTGTACGTATTACAGTCCTTGCTAATTTAAATCTGACTCTCGAATAGCTCCTGGCAAAACTCTTCCAGCGACTCTGACGAGTCCTATACCACCCGCGAATATTTAAGTGTCCGTTCGTCGAAAAGTCAAAAATGAAGGAGGCCATCGCTCACAATAGCCTAGAAAAATTTCGTAAGCCTGTAAATTCAAATGCGATCGAATCGGCTCTTACACGCCGGCGTAATCTCGCGTCGTCATCTGCGCGCCCGATCCTTACGTACGTGATGTCATATACCACGCCAGCGGTCATTCAAAAAGTTATACAATTAAAGGGGGGGAGGGGGGCGAGGTACCAATCGAGATAAGAGCGAGTGGATGACCGCGGGGCGCGGGCCGTCCAGAGAAAGAGGCTTATTGCGTTCAAGGACGTTGCGCGAACACAATGCCGTAACAGTCGTGTCCGGCCCCGAGCCGACGGGCCCACGGGCCTCGGAGAAACAACGAGAGTCCGTTCACTGCACGGCCCAGTTATAGAGTACCTACCGAGAATCGCCTCGAGTCAAGGCGCTCAGGATATACGGGGGTGTGGACGAAATTTTCTGCTTTCCAATGACCCGCTGGTTTCCACGCTCTGCGCCGCCTGTGTACTATCTAAAGTTGAATTAGTGAAAAACTAGTATAATTGAGTGTGAATTTTCACTGGAAATTAGTGGAAAGAGCTTCGGATATTAGTGGAGCAACTTCCATTAATTTTAGGAAAGTTTCACTAATTCAATTAATTTGATTTTCATATTTTTTATATTACTTGAAAATTGTTTGTATTCGTTTATTTTAATATAAAATTACTTATAGTTTAGAGTCGTTTATTATACTAATTCATGATATATTATATACTACACTTAAAATGAATTTCTATTTTTTTTTTAATTTGGGCCTCTGTTCACGATATTTGGAGGGGCTTGACATAAATTTGTTGTGTAAATATTTGAATAGCTTCGCTTAGGTCGGGATTGATTTATTTGGCGAAGGGTAAAAGAGGTGCTTGCCGAGCTAACTTGAGGATCTGAAATTTAAACGATTTCAATAACTTTCACTGGTACCAGAAAATTAAAAAAATCATTTCTTATTTCTGCGCAGGGCTATTAATTTTAATAGCAAATATGAGGCTTATTATGAAATTGATGTAAAGGCATACGAGCCAGTTATGTTTCCCGTTTGATTTTATGTTTGTAAATCTTTCGCGACTTAATGTCGATTTAATGGCTCGTCGGAAAAAAAAGTTGGGGCAATCAAATCTAAGGACACGTAGACTCATTAAAAGCTAATAAAATGCAAATACGAAAAGATTCATTATTTACATTTGGAAAAATCTTTTCATATAAATTTTGCATCATCAATCTAGAAATTTGTCACTTTATTTCGTGTACTAATATTTACATTCCATTTGATTTCAAAATATTTGATTTCATATAAGCAAAATTTTTAAATTATTAGTTGTCGTAAACATGTTAAATTATACAATATTCAGGTCGGGGCAGAAAAATAGGAAAATTTTTATCAAGAAATTTCGGTCACCTCGCTAAAAAAAAAACAAGTCGAAGGAAACCTTTACTTTGGTACTTTCGATCGTTCCCGTTCGTTGGTGCTTAAATGAACGGGTTAGGCTCTATCTTAAGTTTATTTTACAGCTTTTTAAGTACTGATGGTGTACAGGTATCACTTTCTTCGTGAAACTAGACCACTTGAATTCCAACTGCGGAAGTGGTTGACCAAAAGTTTGTAGGTTTGTTTTTCCGCCTAATAACCGGTTCACATATCCGCATTTTTAATAAAGTACTAATTATGAAATAAGCCGATACACCCGTTCTAATGCAAAAAATTTTTTTTCGCAAATTTACCTACAGCCTCGTTGCAGGCCAGTTTGCTATTTATCCTCGCCATGAGTAAGCACGCTCATTGTTCGCTTTCAATTTAAGCCTTTAACGAAATTCTTTGTGCTCTAAAATAAAGCCGAGCGTGCAAAAGTGCATAATAGCCACAATTACCGTTTTTCATCGGAACTAAATAAAAGCCCGTATTTACACACCCCCGGTGGCAATGCATTACGTCGAAAAACATATAGTCCGCAAGAAAATTACAAAATAATCGTCATTAAATTGTACCCCGCTAACTCGTATCTCTTTCTCTCTCTTTCTCTCTCCTTCTCCGAGTGCCTCGGCATGAGGCAATCCATATTACTAATCCGATTAATAATTTATCGTCCGTCCAAAGTACACATACGTACACACACACGCGCATGCGGAGCTACAAGAACCGAGACGCGCGCACTTTGAGAAAAGGGAACCTCGTCTGATTATCTTTAATTTAAATTCTACGCTTTGTCAATCTCGCATCGAGACAAGAGCCTCGGCACGCATAAATAAAGCGCGCGCCAAATCTGCTTTGACGCCTGGATCCCATTAATGCGCCTCTGGGAGCGCGCTACTCGCAACCCATCATATATACGTGTCTATCTGCATCCAAGTGTGCGATCGCACACCTTTCTACATATGCTCCCGACTTTTCTTCTGACGAGCGGATTTTTTTTCTCTACGCGTACGTACCGGCCGGCGTCGCCCGCATACGCGTTTTCCCAGTCACGCTCGCATATACGCATTGAGAACGAATCGCGCCGACTGTGCTTGGGTGTACGCCATTCGTAATACCGGCAACCGCCTCGTGGGTGTTTATAGTGTCGTGCACCGTGGGAACCGGCGGACTATCTCATTGAACGCGGCGTACCCGCCTATATACACGTGCGGACTGTATAAAGTCTGACGTGTATGAGTGCGCGCGGCAGGGTTATACAGTGGTGGCTAAAAGTTTTGCATAACCCGGCCAGACGAAGGATGCTGGAAAATCGCCGGCGTGTTCGTGAAAATTTACCGTTTTTTCCCAATTGCTAGATTCGCGCGATAATATTCACGAGTGTCGTGGTTTCTTTTATTCCGCGCGCCATGGGAAGAAGGGAATATGCGCAGGGGCGATTTATCGCCCGGTGTTTGCTAATATAGTTTATCATTTTTTCCTTTCCGCGAGCCTTTCTCATTACGCTCGTTATTTATGTGTGTGTGTGAGGAAAGTGCTCGCACGCGAATGGTAATTGATTTCCTTTTTTTTATTTTATTTTCGGTTATTTTCGCAAGGCGCCGTCGCGTGGATTGCTGTCATCGATACCTGTGAGAAATATTTTTATCGACGACGCACAATCGGATAATTTATGGTCGGAGTAAGACTAATGCGAGTGTAATGACGTGGATAGAGCTATCAAGAGGCACAATAATATTATATTTCTCATTGTAGCCGCGGCTGAGAATGGATGACACTTGATTTACACGTTTACACTGCGATTATCGCCGATCGCTCTTGGCGAGATAAAGCAAAGGGGATCGAGACTTGGGCGTTAGAAAAAAAAATGGCCTTTTCAATTAAAATATATATTGCGCATACGAAAGGCGACGAAGAAAAGCTCGCGCGGGTCGCTGTTCTCACGCACGGCGGACCCACCGCGAAAAACTTTTGTCCGCCTCTGTACAATCGGCTGATACAATACGTTATCCCGCCGGCGGAGTCGGGCATTGATCAAGAGCGCGGGCCCGCGAGAGTACACGAATCCACGTACATAAACGATGCACACACACAAATTTATACCCGCATGCACATGCATAAGTGAGCTCGTCTACTTGTGTATGCGTACGTGGAGTGCATTACGTACGTGTGCACAAAAATATTTGCACGTGTGTGTGAGAGCGCATACACACGTTAAATGTGGTTACGCCACACGTGCACTCGCGCCAGTTCGTAAGTAATGTGTCGCTGATCGCGAGGAAGAGGTGTGTCGCTCCGCGGCGAACACCTATCGCCCCTCGATTTTCTCGCGATCCGCTCGAGGGCCTCGAGGAATTCGACCGCGGCGCCTTATCGGGCTCTTTTTTTTTTTATCCAGCCTATATGCACTCAGATGAGGCGCCCGGAACGACCTAATTGCACGCCGAGGCTTTCCCTATCGCGGCGCTCGGTTCTCACCCGAGCGACGTTGGGAAAATTTGCGATTTTTTTCAAGAGCGCTGCTGGGCTTTATGAGCCACAGTGCGCTCGTAAATTTTCGAGGGCGCCGCGGACTTAATGGCTTTTTGATTCGAGTACTGCAGGCACTACCTTCATTTTTTTTGCAAGTTGATTGATTTTGATGCGATCGCTAATAGAATCGATATAATATATATCTGATATAATATAAATTAAATTTAATCTGTCTGGAAGAGTGTCTGGCAAATAGTCTCGCATTATTTGTAAGACTTAATTTTTTTTACTTTGAACGGAGAAAAGTGTTATATTAAAAATGACTATATTTTTTAATATGTAATATGAGAAAAATTAGTATATTTTATTTTAAAATTTACAATATGCATAGTAAAAATTAAACAAATGTTTATTAATTTTTACTAAAATGATGATATTGTAAATTTTAAAATAAAATATACTAATTTTTCTCATATTATAAGTATGTCCTTCCATTGCTAAAAAATATAGTAATTTTTAGTATAATGTTTTTCTCCGTGTATATAAATTTTTTTACACGGGACCTCTTGATTGCTTCATTGGGCTGCGTTGTTGACGAGATCGAATTAAACGCATTGTATAGTATCGTTGTTTCTTCTGGTTTACAGCAGCACAAAGGCGAAATTTTAAGCTTTCCGAGCGGGCGTCTGACCGGGTCCTGGGGCTATCTACTTATTGGCGGTGCGCGGTGATTGCTGTTGTCATTGCAAGGCAGTGGTAACTCCCCGCGAGTTAGCTTTAATTTTAGCCGAGATTAACGCTGTTTATACCTCGTTAGAAAGGCGTGATTAGCCGGCAGGGAAGTAAATGCGAGAGTAAAGTGCAAGGCGTTACCGTAACGCGGGCAATAAAAATTAAGATTCCGCGGCAGGTGCACCGGCCTTCGGGGAGTTTACGACTTCCAAACTTGGCCGCCCGGAGCGATACGCGTGCGCCCGGGTTCATATAAATAATGCATCTATTATTTGCGAAACGCCGCGAAATTCCGCGGCAATTATCGGCCAGGCGTTTCCCGAAAAAAGGCACGCCGCGCCCGCAAAAATTGTGCGCTCTCCGCCCCGCGAGCCACGGCCGTTTAATTGTCGAAGGCACGCGGGGAGTAAAAATGTCGAAAAATTATCCTTTCGGCACTTCTCGAATCTCTCCACGTTATATACACGTGTGTATACTCGAAAAGAAAAATCTAAGTATTTTACTAGAATCCATATGATTGTATTTTAGGAAAGGTTCCTTATGCTATTATAGTACAATTTTCATACTTCTAAAGTTTTTATACATACTTTGAAAGTATTTAGTACAGTCTTCTAATATATAAATTATATTATAGTATAATAGAAAAGAGTACATATAAATATAATTTATTCACGTATAAATAAAGTATGTGTATGGTCCTCCAGGAGCAGAAATTCTATAGCACTGTAGTATTCCTCCTCCGTTCTAAAGCTTCCACGGTGTTCACACTCTTTTCCGATGTTGCTTATAGAATCGCCTTATAGAGTGCTTACTTTTTTACTATGAAAAGACAGTCTACTTTCAAAACTCAAAATCCATGATTATTTGCATGAATTTTCATACTAATAAAATAACGCTATTGATAAACTCTACTAGTACCCCCATTCTTACTATAAAAGTTAGATTTTTCTTTCCGAGTATAACAAGTGGAATTTACGGATTTCGCATTTAAATACACTTATCCACTGATTTCACTTAAAGCGACAAGTGTTCAACAGACTTGAATGAGCGAAATACTTGTGCTGAAAGATAAATTGAACGTTTACTTATTTCGAGTGAATTTTACTTATTTTGATATCAGCGGATTCAAACGTCCAGGCACAATAATCACGAGTAGGAAAAAAACAGTAAAAAATTGTTGGAGGAATGCTTTAGCGCCTCTTGGCAAGGACAGCGGATTCCTTTGCCGCGTGCCTGCAGGTTTCTTGAACCACTGCGCGTGACTCACAATCGTACGTTCGTTGGAAGCAGCTCCAGGCTACTCTGTTCCTCCGAATCGATCCTAATTAGGCGCAACGCGCGAATTCCTTTTGCGAGCGCCCGCAGACTACACCCGGACTAAACGCGCTTTTCGCAATCGGAGCGTTGAGCGAATTCCTGCGACGCCTTTTTTTCCACTCGGGTGGCGAGCGTGAAAGAGCGTGAAATTTCTCAGCGCCGTACTTCGTATTCCTTCCTCTTTTTTTTATCTTCGCTTCCTAGTCGTGCCTGGCGGGCTTCTTTCCTGGTGAAAACGTGAAGTTTCGCCGGGACGCCGTTGGATGAATATGTAAATCCATGTGAAATGATATTCGGGCAAATATAATTCATCTTAATGAATACAAAAAAGTTCTCTCGCTTCCCAGTGCCACATAATGCTCTAATCTAATCATTTTACGATTATGCATCGCGTCGATTAGTCTATTTTTTTTTTAATTCTCTTTCGCCGAGTGTATCGCGCGTTTACGGAATTGTGTAATTGTGGCGTTAAATTGACTCTAATTACGTAAAAGTTCATAAAAAATAAGCACCAGACACGTAAAGGAAAGCTCCGCTGGTTTATGTGTTGTTTATTTAAAAACGTCGAATACACACGCTTTACGTAATTTTTATATCATTACTTGGAAGCATTTGCATTTCGCCGAGATAAGATTACTGCCTAGTGATTCACGCCGTTAAGCGCATATTTTTGGCGCCGTTATACGCGTTACGTCGCGACGATCGCGCACCGACAGTTTTCCTCGCCTTTCCCAGCGCACTTTCCCGAAGCCCCGAACAAAGCACGCGGAAAAAAACGAACTCGGCGCGCTGAAAACCCGGGCAAAAAGGCGGAAGCGCGCGAAAAAAGGAGCAGGCGCCTCTGGCCGAATCGGGGAGCGCGCCGGGCGAGGCGAAAGTGACGAGAAACGATCGGATATCTCGGAGAGAGAGAAAAAAAGGAAGAGCCGACGGGGGGCAGGGAGAATGATTTTCCCATTCGCGAATTAAGCCGCGACACACAGGAACTTGGAGGTTAGCGCGAGGAGGCAATCGTCATGGGAAATCGCGCTATAAAAGTCCGCCGTCGGGAGACGCGCGCCGCGCGACTTTCTCGGCTGTGGGTCGACGAAATTTCTCACTGCGACGACCAAGTGGGGAATCTTCTTCTTTTCACTCTCGATGCGCCCATGAGCACAATGAGCGAAGAGCAGTCTTATAATGCCCGGTCCCACGGGATCGCGACGGGGTCCTCTCGCCGAGGCTTTTATACGCGAGATTCGGTTCCTCCCTGCCGCTTTTCTCTCTCCTTTGTCTTTTTTTTTCTTCACTAGCGAGTATCTTATTCAGTCTGGTCTTTTTTTTACAATTTTATACGCTAATTCACGACCGCGCTGCGGGCGTTGAAAGGCGCTGCTTTTATTTCTATTTTTATGGGCGATTCAATAAAGCCTTGTATTTGTACAATGAATGGGGTAGTTTAATAAACTGAAGTAATAATCAAGCTGATTTCACATGGTTATATCCGCTTTGTTTTTTTATTTAGAAAATCTTGCTATTCAAAGGATTTTACAACGGAAAGTTTCTTAGATGGATTAATATTTTCCTTGCGTAAAGAATCAAGTAGAATGTGGTTGTAAATCTTGAAATCAATAAGTGATCTCCTTTCCCATGTTCCATTTTTTAAATCATTAAAACTTTTATGAACTTGCACAAATATTAAAATTCCGAGCGATGTGGATGCACAAGAAAGCCTTAATTAACTAACCTTATGATCATTTTATGCAAAGTAACCAATCTAAACAAGGTATAGATTTCAAAATCGCCACAAGCATTAACTTTAAATGGATCTTTAACCTTTTTTTTTCGTTAACCACTTTAAAAACTTTTAAAAACTTTAAAAAGTTTTTTTTTCCAAAATAAATTGTACATTGCGAAAATAGCAAGTGGATAATTGCAGAATCGTTACTTTTGAACCGAAAGAAAAGGAAATTATAATACAACTAGACCGAAAGTGATACTGTAGCAGTATAATAGGGCAAATTATTATCTTCCCCTTTTCCGACTTCTTGCGCCTTCTTTTTCTCAGCGATCTTAGGTACCGTTGCGCGGGCGACAACACCCGGCATTTCTCTCCACTCATGAATATCCGAGCTGAACTTTCGTCATCGTCGGAGCGAAAGAAAAGCAGTAGACGCTTTTGTGCTCGCGGACGCTCGAACTCCTTGGTAGTCCCGCACCTTTCAACGGGTTCAACGGCTGCTGTTTCAATTTGCAATGTTAAAGTGCTATTCTCTGCCCGTTCCGTTTCACTTTTTTTTTTTTTCATTACTTCATTTTCAGAGACAGTGGTGTGCCTGAACTTCAAGCTCGTTGAGCGTTTTGAATTCTCAGCTGGCAGCCGAGCGCTTGAGCAATGATTTTCACAGAGAGCTTCGAACTCTCCGGCCGAGCGTGAATACTCGTTTTTTTTTTTTTTTGTCGAGAGTATTTATTTTCATAATTGTGCGTCACGATGTGTCTACGGCCTATAACGGCGGAAGATTAATTGGCCGACGCAGCGTTTCTTCAGCATCGATAATGACATCTCCCGTGCGTAAATTATAACCGCGGTGGCTTTAACGCTCGCGCATACGCTCAATGTTCTGTAATTAACTTGGAGGGTGCAAAAAAAAATGCCTCTAAAATATTTAGTTTTCACATAGTTAATCAAAAATGCCTCTAAAATATTTAGTTTTCACATAGTTAATCTACCCGCTCCGTTTTTTTTTTTAATTCTCAACCCGCTCCTCGGTATGCGCGACCGTCAACCGTGAACATGCTGCGTTAAAAAAGCCACTCGGACTGGAATATCGGTCGACCGGGTTCGCACCCACGGGAAAAATCGTCGCATTACTCAATATCGTTATCGATTTTTCGGCCGCCTCCGCAACTCGCGCTTTCCATATGTTATACACGCTCGCGCTATAATTGCGTTTGAGCGTACACTTACCCCCTTGGAACTCTCACGCGCGTATATACATAAAGTCATCGGCGAGGAAATCGAAAGGCCGCGGCGCGCGGCACTTTCCCTTCGTCGATACTTAAACGAGCCGATCGCCGGGCAAATAGCTTCGCGGTAGCGAAAAATGAGCGCGCGATTTCCACTTCCGCGCGCCGCGCGCAATTTAGCGCTCGGCGCCGCGCGCTCGCGCTCTCCTTATGATCCTTGATTTCGCGAAGGTCATTACTCTCTCTCCCGGCAAGGTTGCCCGGCGAGAGCGCAGCCAGAAGGAAAACGGGCGCGCCGTATCACGCGCGCGCGCGCTCCCACCTCCGGTAATGGCTTATGGCCGCGCGAATATTAAATCGCTGGCGCACGCGCGTTTCTCCCCGCGGACCCCGGCTGCAGCGTGGACGGCGTTAATTGAACGCGGGAGGCTGGGACGCGCAACTTTTCGTCGGCGCACCGACCGGTTTCACTTTTCCTTCGCTCGGTGCTCTCTCATTGCGAGTCGTTTTTAGTTTCGCTCGGTGACGAGTGAGTTTGCGAAATTTTTTATTTTTTATGCTTCCGTTGTTCTGCTTTTGAAAAGCAACGTGCCTCTTGGTGAGGCAGAGACTCTCTTTCAGCAATAAGATGAGTCCGTCTTTATTTTATAGAGTAGATAAAATATTTTTATCGTTGAGGAGATGCATTTTAAATGTATAGTAATTTTTTTTTTCGAAGAATTAGTGTCAACTTTCCAGACGGTATAGTAACTTTTATAGTAGAGCCTTTCTCTTAAATGTATGACCAGCGGCAGTCAGAAATCGGCGATTGTTCTGGGCGACGCATACGGAAATGCAAGGATAATAAGGACCTTTTGTTTTTGATTTGCGTGGATGGTTGACTTTTGAGGGGAGGTGGATAGAAAGGAGGAAGCTCTTTCTTATTCTAAGCCTCGATTTATTTTTTTCATTCAATTAAGTTGGAGAAACGTGATTGGGAATGAAGTTTGACTTCGTTAAGACGGGGAGTGTGTGATAAGACGTGGCTTAAGCTTAAAGGGTATATTACGAGTATCTACCGAGAAAATTACGAAAGTATCTAAAATTGTATGATAGATGCCTGACAAGACGCGGTTATTTTCTGAACTCCACGGCAGACGTAATTAGAATCATATTTTAATATAAAACTTGGACAAAAAAAAAATAGCAGCGGCAAACCTCAGAGATAATGACGTACTTATCCAGTATAATAACTTTCTAAATTATTGTCGAAATTAATTTTAATAAACTAACATTAATCGTAATTGTCCGTTAAAATAACTTCGCAATCGCCGCGATCTTTCGCCATAAATCGGAACACACGGTAAATAACAAACCAAGGCTCAGCTTAAAAAAAAAAGCCACGCGGGCATTCAAGAAACTGAAATATGATTTTTATCTGTGCGCAAAATCAACGGCGCACAACACAATGAGATCTCCGCGGCGAAACAAATGATATTAACATTAAAAGCCGACCGCATACGGCTTATCCCGTAAAAGCCCGGTTTGAATTCAGAGTGGCTAGCGCAGTTTCCCAACGTAATCGTCGCGCCATTTGGCATCGGCGGCGCATTCCGCCGGGTGAATTCGATCGCCCGAGTAAAAGCGCGCCACCAATTAATTCGCGCGCACTGCGATTTTTAGCGGCGCGTGTAACGAGCCGCGTATACACGCTGTCGGTGGCCTCTCGCGGCGACAGGCGTGGTGGTGGCCTGTCTATCCGCGGCGTTTCGCGCAGAATCGCGCCTCTCACTGCAGCGCTTACACTACCGGTCAAAAGTATCGGGGAAGTCGTTCGGCGCTGCCGTAATAGCCGCTTAAACTGTCGCGAGGTGTTGATGCGGAGCGAGAGGTAAATTGCCGTGTGGGCTGTACTTTTTTTGATGATGTTTGAAATTTCACGTTGCGTATCAATTAGACGAGTGGTTCATTATTTTAAAGGTACAGTCAGCGTCGTAATGTTGTTTGCTTTTATTTGCAGCCGGGAGGTAGGACCGCGTACCTGGAAAATTTTCTCGTAAAATTTACTCCGAAACTGACGGTAAAAATTACGTAAAAAAAAAAACAAAAACGAAATGGTGGGAATGTTTGCGATGCTTGATAACTTTTACGGGGAAATCACTGTAATTTGACGGCTGAACATTTTATATGTAAGGGTACATAAAAATTACGTTATTACGTTACCACGTAAAAATCGCAGATCCGTTCCTCTGGAAATAACGGATCCTTTTTTTTTGTAGAAATGTCAAAATTTTTTTCGTGTAAAAATTACAGTAATTTTCTTTTAAAGAAAAAGTATACGTTTTCTTTTTAATTGCTTTTATTATTGCTGCTAGTTACACATTATTATTTTCTTTTTCTTTTATACAAAAATGTCTCGCATTGTCTAAGAGTGAATAAGGAACGATCCAATGCGACGTCTGACCGGGTCCGTCTGTATCTACTTCCGCAGTCTTTTCCAGCGTCGTACGCTCGTGAATAAAAATCCGAAAAATTGACGGAAAAATCAATCTCGTCAATTTAGCTGCGAGATAAACTCTGCAGAATTCGCTATTCCGATGGAACTTTTCATCGGCAGTGTACGCTCGGGCTCAGCTGGCAAACGGCAACACACACTTCATTATACATGTAGGTTCGCGGCGGCAGCTGCCTTGAGCGTCACGATTTTCCAGACCGTCGAGTTATTAGCTGGCGCGCGGGAACCGGAGAGAGAGGGTTAAGAAAATCGGCTGGGTTTCCGGGGGAGTGGGCGCCGCGCGCAGTCGCAATCGCACTTGGATCTCGCGGTGATATTTCGCCTCGGCGGCGGCTAAGACGTCGCAGCGTGAGTACCATGCGACTTCGGCCCTGTGCCCACCTCCCGCTTGGCAGTGTCGTATTTCATTTCTTTCGCAGCCTGGCACAGATGCCACGATCCGGACCCGCACTATCGGCCGCGATCTGCCGATGTTTTTCTTATAACGATGGATTTATTTATTTTTTTTTTGCCGACGGGAGAAAGATGCTATAGGCGAGGCTTATACGTATGACGTGTGTATTATATTATATGAGGTTCTCAAGAGGTGTCGAGGCGATGGGGTGCCTTTTACGGCGCTGACGTCTGTTTTGTTTTCTCGCTTGGAATTGATAGCTGCGTCCGACCGATAAATCGTTCGATATTTTTCATGGATCATTGAGAAAGGCTGTTAAATAGCTTAATTAACGATAAAACTTGTATTTTATTAATGGTATTATCAAGCGGCGAATATTAAATTATTACTTCTGTTATTATTGTAAAGTGGATAAATGTAAAAAGATTTATTAGCGGAGAAATATAAATAATTGCATGCTGCGTACATTTTATAGATTTCAGATACTGTCTTCATGATTCATATTTCAGCGGAGAAATTCTTAAATGCACAGTATATTATTAGATACTGAAGCCTTTCAACTCACAAATTCACGATTTGAGGATACTGTCGAAATTAGAATTCGAAATGCTCATGCATGTAAGGTCGTAGATGCGGAGGCGAAATAAGCCGATTTCATCAAAGCGCCTTAGCGGAATAGAAAACAAAATAGCCGTCGACTTTTGCGCCTCCGCGATTAGACTTTAAAATTGCCTAAGGACACGACTGCAGAATTGATTAGAAAAGAAAAAAATCAATTTTTTAACAAACAAGGCACTTTGTAATAAGCTCGATAATGACGATAATGGACCATTAATTAAGCACGCGTAAAAAATGATGTAATTAAAGTCTTATTAATCCGCAATAACGGAGATAAGCGCGAGCATCAATATCCATTATTCTGAATTGTTGAAACATCAGTAGCCATTAAAGCAGCCTAATGCACACGCGCACACCTCTGATCATCCTACCACCTCGAGCATCTCGTAACATCTCGTGTGCATTTAACCGATCGATAAGCATCGATCAAACCAGCGCGCCCGGCGCATCTCCGGCGCGCGCGCTCGAAAGTAAAGGTGGTCGCCTCGCCGTTGTTGCGACGCAGCCGTATAACGGTAGAATTTCTTGCGGCTCGTCCGGCCGCGGCTCCGCGCATTTTTCAGGCGCGCGGTTCAAGGAGATCCGGGCGTTACTGCGGCCTGAATCTGAATCTCACGGTGAGCCGCGTCCGTGTGTGCCGTGCATGCACGCGTGAGCGCGGCGGATTCGGGTCAGCCGCGCTCGGCGCGCTCGAGGCGCGGGGGTTACGCAAGGGGCCGATCGACCGAGGCGTTCCCACCGTCCATTTTACCGGAAGTCTCGGGGCGGCCCGCGCGTAGGAGCCGCGCCGACGTCCGCGCGCGCCGGGGCTGGACGTCGACAATTTCGAAATGCAAATGAAGGGGAAAAGCGCGAGAGGGGGAGGCGAGCGAGAACATAATGGAATTTTCCTGAGTCGAGGCCGAAGGCGGCTGCGGGATCGGGTGATGGAAAATCGCGATCGCCGATCGTGATTGACGCTGATAATTGGCCTTTTCGTGCGCGCGCCGCGGTAGCGCTCGTGGGAGTCTCGCGTTTTTCACTGTTACGATTTTTTTTTTGCCTTTTATGTATGTAGCGCGAGCGCGCGTGGCCTGTATCTTTTAGTGTCATTTTTTTTATTTGAAGGGTGATGAAAAGTTGGAGGCTCGAGTTTACGGTGAATCTGGTGATTTTGTTGTTGTTTTTTTTTCAAAGGACATTGCGAGCGGCGTGGAATAAATTTCGTTTAGGCTTTTACTTAGGCAATGATTAATTAGCGGCAAATATAGATTAATTAACTTTCGAAGTTCTTCAATCAGTGAAAATTGCATCATTGAATAAGATAAACATCATAAAAAAGAATTTGTTTTTTCGGTTGTAGTTTTAATCGAGATGAATTTTCTCGTGATTGATTAATTTCCAGTTTAAAGATTAACGAGATTGCACTTATCCACTTTCCCCAAAGTCATCAATTACTACTTGCATCCTTGAAACACTTCTTCTTTTTTTGACAGATTCATTCCCTGAATGTACGATCCATTTGTTTCGCTTTCGAACACCGCAAATTTCACATCAATTCTCAAATTACGCAATAAGCGAACCCTACAATTTGGCGTTCAAAATTGCGTTATCTCCGGTAAACCAACGTCTCGTTACAAAAGTAACCGCTAGTCGAAGAAAGTGCGAAAAAAACGAGCGAAAAGCACCAAAATCATAAGGTCCTTACCTGTTATTACCGACCAGCAGAAAATGTCCCTATTTCCTAGCATTCCGCCTAGTGGGGGGCACTTAAGTACACCTTCGAATCGATACTCGCTAACTTTTTTCCCCTCGCCGCATACGAATCCAATTATACAAAATCTTTGAGAATTGCGGTGAAAAGTCTGAAGCGCGCAATTACCGTCCGATCGGAAGCGTGGCCCGGCCGTTATTACCACTCCCATGGCAAACAAATCGATACCCCGGCAATAGCGCCGAGGAAAGCGACCTTCTCATTTCCTGAAATTGAAAAGCCAATAACGCGAATGTCACAAGTGCAGGGACCGCTTGGTTACGTATGCGCGCGGCTCGCGAACTCGATAGCATCGCGCGAAATCGATTCGGCCCGATTAGCCGGCTCCAAGGCTAACGCGGAGGCAGAGCCGGAACTTCCGATTCGCGGGGCACGGCTCGCTCTCACGTTTCGCCGGGAGCGCGGGTGGGACGCGTTTATGTAGGCTACGGACCTCGGCGGTCGAGTTCGCCGATCCGCGAGTCGCTCTCACTCTCGCGGCGCGCGAAAAGTCGCTCGCGTGATTTGCGCGAGGAGAGCGGACGGCGCCGCCCCGTGCATTGCGTGCCCGGGCCCCGTGCACTTACGGCCGTTATAAGGCCCGCCGGAGGCTGACGCGGGTAAAGGGAAATGCCGATGAATTCCGCGGCTGGAATTTTATTTATCGGTCCTGGCGGCATTGCCAGATCTCGTCCGAGTTTATCTGGCCGAGATATACTTTTGTTTCCGAGCGCCGTTCTGCCGAGGCCTGGAGAACGGACTGCTTTATGAAATTTTAATGTCTGCGTCCGAGGGAGTGGTGAATGCGACGTTTACACACACCGCTCAATTAGCGGGACGGAGAAAAGTTGTAGAAATGGCTTTTAGCCAATTGTGTAAAATCGTAATGCGAGCCCATAAGTCCGCTTTTAGTCCGGCGAGTTGTCGGCGTACGGACGGTGTGTCTAAATCTAGAAAATGTGTCGCGAGTGCGTAATGGACGGGCGACGGGCAGGCCCATTCTTTCCAGGCTGGAATTATCCGCCGGCTCATTTGAGAGCGTCGAAGCAGGTCGTCGGACGTCGGTGGCCCGTCGCCGATGACGAGGGATGAATAGAATGGACTTTTATGGAGCTTGCGCAATGCCCCACCGGGTTGACTCGTGCGTCCCTCGGCGCCCGCCGATTTTCAGCCTGTTAATTACGAGCGACCATTAATCTCTTGCGAAAATTAACGTCGGCATCGACGCCGTAAACGCTTTTCTGATCGCGGCCCACCGTATTACGTGTTTATAATGTAATGATGCATTGTGGCATTCTTATAATTGTGCCTCGAGCCATACGAAAAACTCGACGCGGAGATTTATCTTTAGCGAACAATGAAATTTTACTTTAACGGGCTTCACGTGCACTTGCATTTTCGTCTAGTTTATCGAGACTTTTGTTCTCACTAAAAATACTTGCCAGCCATACATCGATCGTTAGTTTACGTCTGACGATAATCGAGCTCAAAATTATTTGACAGTAGGCCAATCTTTTTTTTTTTTAATTAGATTCGTTGTTTTATTTTTTGAGGCGTGAACGATGCAGTTCATAAATTTATTCTAAACAGCACGAATGTACAATTTTTTAATACGTCATTACATAAATCTTTGCAATTGCAGGTGATCCCAGCATTCTTGCTCGTCCTCGCAGAGGCTCGAAGAGTCCAGCTTCGGCCCCGAGTGGAGCCCCAAATCTACTACGAGGAGGAAGAGGAGGCTCAACCGGCCGAAGCCGACGACTATGCCTCGCAGATCGCCTACCAGCCTCGCACGAGGGCACTCCCGTCTCCTCGCTCCAAGGAAAACCTCGGCGGCTCTAAGCCGCCTCCCGTCCAGACCATCAGGAACTACAACAAGGTGAACGACGACGGCTCCTTCACCTTCGGCTACGAAGCCGCCGACGGTTCCTTCAAAGAGGAGACTCGTGGCACTGACTGCGTCGTGCGTGGCAAGTACGGCTACGTCGACCCCGACGGCAACAAGCGAGAGTTCACCTACGTCTCCGGCAACCCCTGCGACCCCAACGCCCCCAAGGACGAGGACGACGACGACCTCGCCAAGAAGCAGGAGCCCGACGACGTCTCCGGCCCCGCCAACTACCCCTCCGTCAGACCCGTACCCCGACAGTCGCCCCGACCCAACTACCCCGCCACCACCGCCAGGGCGCCCACCACCATCTTCCAGACCGAGTACCAGCTCGACGACGACGCCAGCCAGGAACTCGAAGAAGAAGCCAAACCCCTGCTGCGACCCTCCGCCTTCCGCAGACCCCAATACGTGCAGGTCGCCGCCGAACCCTCCTCCCCGCTTTACCAACCCGCGCCCACCCCTAGTCCGACGCTCTACCGCCTCGCCTCGACCGCGACCGCCTCCCGCTACAGCTCACCCACGACCCCTGCGCCCGCTCGGTCCTCCAGCGTCTCTTCCACCTACTACCAACCCATCGAGACCAGCACCCGCGCCGTCCCCGTGACCCGCGCTCGTCCCCAATCCGTCGCCATCACCCCTCGCCCCCACGTAGCCCAAGTCGCCGCCCAGTACGTCTCGCCCAGCAGCACCGAGAGACCCGGCGTCGTCTTCGCCCCACGCACCGCCTCGCCCGTGCACTCCACCACTACCGCCACACCGCCCAGCCAGCACCTCGACTTCGCCGCCGAGCTCGAGCGCTACGTCAACTCGGTCGGCAGCTCCACCCCCAGGCCCCAGGTAGTCCAGTCGCCCAAGTACGCGAAGGCCGCCCCGGCCCCCGGACGCCCCGAACCCCTCTACCAGTCCGAGCTCGTTTACGACCCCGCCACCGGTCAGTACAACACTCAGCTCTATCAGACCTTGCCGCAAACCCTCGGCGATTTCAGCCTCAGTCACAAGCTCCAACCGTTCGTAGCCTCGCAGCAGCAGCCGCTGGTCGGACTGCAGCAGAGCCCCATCTACCGCTCCGCCGCCTCCGTGCCCCAGCCCGCCCAGCAGCCCGCCCCCAGACCCCAGCAGCCCCAGGAGGCCATCTACAGGAAGCAGCAGAGCCAACTGCTGCAGCAGTCCCAGCAGCTCTACGCGCAGCAGCAGCGCAGGCAGCAGCAGCCCGCCCAGGCGCCCCCGCAGAGGATCCAGCTCCTCCAGGACCCCCAGCGCGACCCCCAGAACTTCTACTACATCGCCGCCCAGGCGCCCGCCCAGCAGGCCAGCCAACTGAGCGCCGGACAGATCGACCAGTTCCTCCGCAACGGCGGCCAGTTCGCCTGAGGGGCCTCCCCCAGCTCCGAGGCAACCCCCGTACGTGACCCGAGGCTGCCCTCCCGAAATCGGGGCTCGGTCGTCGATGGGCGAATTCGCCGGCAGACCTGGCCGGACGATCGCGTCGCGTTCATGGATACACGCTCCTTTCTTCGCTAAACCCCGCCACGTACGAGACTCTGGAACCGAGGCGAAAAAGTAGCGCTCGTGCCGGCGGAAAATTTTTTCTTACTGTCAGAAACTCTGCATTCGTAGTCTCCGCTTGAAAATTCCATTTGCGCTCCGAGAGTCCCATCGCCGATTAATCTGCCGAGGAGCGCGGGTACGCTGGAAAGCAACGGCGGACTAGCCGAGGAAGGGAAAAGTGCGCACGCCCGCCCGCGCGACCGGAATTCTAATGTGTATAAAATTCCCTCGATCGAGAGGCGCCGCGGACTTTCGAGGCTGCTCCGGCGTGAAAAGTGAAATCCCGGCGACAAATCCGCGCGCGCGCGCGACTCGTGGGTACGCGTTTCGACGCTCTAATGTCGCTCCGACACGCCTGAGAGGGAAATTCACCGACAAAGTGTTTTATTTAGCTTCGCTCGGCCTACGTGGCGGCTTCGCCTCTTTCTTTCGAAAATTTTTTCTTTTCGCTTTTTTTTTTTTTGATATAAATAGCCTCTCGTGACTTCACGCTCTTTTGCGTCTTACCCTGACAAAAGACCCATTTGCTTTTATTGTACGAGGCTCGACAAGAAGCGGTGTGTTATTGCCCAACGACTCGTTTCTTCTCTTTTTTTTTCGGAAGATCGGCCGCTGGAATTCGATCTGATAGTTAAAAGAAAAGCGGCAAAAAACCGGCGGAATTCTTCCAAGTCGGCATGGCAGGGGCCGCCGTTCACATAGCGGGAGGAATTCGACCGCGGAAAATTATCAGAGCGCGCGGGATCTCCGCGAGGCCCGGCGATACATACACGGGCAAAAGCATCGCAAAACATCAAACGCTCGCTGCCGATCGATCGATCGATCGATCGCTCTGCCTCTCTCGCTCGCGCGGGATCCGCGAGTGCGCGGGTGAAAGCAGTGGCGACCGGCGAACGGGGGATAGAGAGAGAGAGAAAGTGACGCAATGCTCACGCACGCGGGTTTACTCGGGATCAATTACCATGACGATATTACCTATCGAGCCTGATCTCGCCGCGGCGGTTACTTCATAATATATATAAAGCGCTCCGGCGCTTTTCGGCGCGCCGATCGCGATTTCCCGAAGCTCTGCTCTCTTAATATGCTCCGAAAAAGGAAGGACAACGGCGCGGAGAAAGTATCGCCTCGGTGAATCGGCATTGTGCGTGCTCCTAATAACCACCGGCCGGGGGTATCGGTAATCGGCCAACGACTCTGCACGGCGGCCAAATTAGATCGATCCCGACGCCAGTCGCCCGGTAATTATCGCCGGCTGCTTTCTTCGCGTTGCAAAAATTCTATTCGTCGAAACTGCCGCTTAACGATCTTCGAGGGATTAATCCGAGAATTATCGCGCAAGAAAAAAAAAACAACAACAGCGGCAGTATATATATACACACCGCCTCTTGTTTCTAACTTTGCAGCGAGACTGACAAAAAGCGATTGGGCACTTTAGAAAGTTCGGGAGATCCGTGTACGCGCCTGCCCGTTCACCTCGTACGACCGGAACACTAAACTTAGAGAAATTCGCATCCCGAAAGAAAAAAATTTTAAAAAGCGAGACGTAAAATTTGACGTTGGACTCGGAAGAAGTCTCTAGGGGCGGACCGCAGGCTTTACCGATCGTACACGAAGGTCAGCAGCGTGTAATTTTTTTTTTTTTTTTATTTTTTTGTAAGGAAAAAAGAAATCCCGGGGCTTCTGATTCGCGCGGGAATCGACGGGCATATCCGATCGTTCGGTCGGTTACGCAAGCGCTTCGACTCTTGCACAGCGGAGCTCCGGGTGTCTTGGGTGTGCGGAGGGACTCGCGAGCTCGCCGTCTCGTGTACTCTCCCGCTTTATCTGTATCTCGCGCGTTGCCCCCTCCCCTATTCTCCAGGTTCACTCGAGCGGCGGAGACTGGATTTAATGCTCCTTAATCGGCCGATATTATTTTATTCGTGGTTACATAAACAAACGTCGACGCGGGCTTATGTGGGCACACCGGCGAGGAAAAAAATCGTTTGCACTTTGTGCGGAGGACAATTGGACGCCTACATCGAGAAGCAAAATATCGCAAGGAGTTTTCCGCGCCCAAAGCGCTTGGATAAATCGAGGCGCAAAGTGAGCGATTTTTTCCCGTCGCGAAAATGGAAAAATTCGAGTTGCTTCGAGGAACTTCCGAAGCGCAAGCTCGGCAGGCGAGGCGACGCGAGCGGAGCACGTCCCGCAAGCCGTTCGGCCTCTCGCTCGGGCGTCCTCGGCGGGCGCGCACTTCACTTTCATTGGCGTATATTATGCACGCGAAGTCGAGCGCGAAGCGGCATTCTATAACGGTCGGTTGCCCCTCCGCAGTCTCGCTTTCCAGGGTACACGTATTCTGCGTGCGCGAAACCGCAAACCCTACCAGGCTCTTTTTTTTTTTTTTGCTCTATCTCCATCTCATTCCAAAACGAGGAAGTGAAAAATCACTGTTGTGAGGGGATTGCCGTTGCTCTGCGGCGTCGATCGATGTGGCTCTTATATGTATATGCATTTCTTCTGGTTCCCGACTTCTCTTGCTGTTATTTATTGCTAATGTGATTCTGCCGTTTCGCAAGATCGAATTATTTATTACGCGTGGGCGATAAAAAAAAAAAGAAAGAATTTAAGAGAATTGGCGAGCTTGTAGGAAGAGGAAAAAATTAATTGCACGTTTTCATGTTTTTTTAGGAATCCCTGTAATGTACGTAAATTAAGACATTTGCGTTTTATGAAAGAGAAAATTGTCGACCACATCGTTTTAGCCGCGTGAACAATGGCAATTTCCGAGGCCTATACTTGCTACTACTTCGTATATGCAACATTGCACGGAAAATATTGGCGCATTTCCCAAGTCTAATGATAATTGTGAACTTTATTTATACACGTGTACTCTTTTATTTTATTAATCGTACTGGCGATGTCATCAATGATTGGACGTTTATTCGCGATTGCATTTTTTGTCTTTAAGCACTTGATGGTCTGATGAAATTATCAAAATTTTATTAAAGTTTCTTTTTATTAAGTAGTTTTACATGATGATTATGAAGGATACCAGATTTTTTGTGAAATCGTCGGTACACGTAAGTCAAAGCTTTGTACTGCGACGCTAATGGATCGATGATTTTTCTTTTGGAAGGGCGAAAAACGATGGAAATATATTAACGATTTTTTTAATTTTTTTTTTTAATCACGTGTGCTAATCGTCCTTTTTGGAGTACATTATTGTAATTGATTTTCGTCGATCCATTCTGTACATATAAATATATATATTATTGTACGAAATATTACTTAAGATAATACTTAAAAACGTATTTTATAAAATAATACCTTTGATTACATCGATTGCGAGCTTTCTTCATCGCACAATTATTATGAATAATCGAGATTATTTCGTTATAGTTATTTTTATACTGTTTGTAAGTTTACGATCGAGAAATAAAAAATATACGTTATAACAATTAATGTTTTGTACCCTCCTTATAATACATGCCATACATACACGTCCCTTTACTTTTACAGATTTCAAGATAATACGAGAAACAATTAGCCGAAATCTTTGTTACTTAATTGCATGTCAATTTAGCTAATTTCACCGATTTAACTCTATTTTTTTATGTTAATTATATTCAATTAAAGAAACTGCAAGTTATTACATCAGCAGAAATTGAAGTCAATTTAAGTAGTACAAGTTACACTACTATGCAACAACCGTTTAGATTGATCACATATAATTTGTACTTTTTTTCTTGCTCACAATAAGGTAAGTCATCTAAATTATTGAAAAACTCTCCCGATTAGTTAAAAAAAAAAGAGATTCACCATAATAATTTTTTTTTTCATGAAAACTTCTTTTATTGAATCGATAAATAGTTTAGCGGAAGGTATACCTAATGCGTCTTGTCTACAGCTTTTAAAAAAATCATAATTTTTTAAAGGAATAAAAAATTTCGTAGGAAATATTCGAATTCAGTTCACCACACCAGTAATTTATTATATACTTCCAGCCACGAACCTTAATAATTTTTTTTCATGAAAACTTTTTTTATTAAATCGATAAATAGTTTAGCGGAAGGTATTTAATTCTTCTTGCCTACAACTTTTAAGAGACAATAATTTTTGAATAGAACAAAAAATTTCGTGGGAAACGCTCGAATTCAGTTCACCAGACCAGTAATTTATCATATGCTTGAAGCGACGAAATCACAAAGAACCGGCTACAATTGAAAGATAAGCAGAAAAGCACGGAGATTCCATATTAAGCAATTATGTTCGTCACGGTCTAGTGCGAATCCTATTTTGTAATGCCGATGCTCTCGGGCTGCTGTTAGCGCATCAATAATTAAAAGGACCGAAACCGGTGTTTAAAATCCTTTAACCGTGCTCGCCGCAAGAACTTGACTTTTACTTTAATACATAACATTAGGACGCTGATTACCGTATCCTTTGTCTTTACTTGTTGCGCCGTGCGATCGCTTTGTTTGATCTAATTCCCCCCGTGCGCCAAGAGCCGCCGCGTAAAATGTATAAGGAAGCGCGGCTTCTTTCCCGTTTAGAAAATTAAACGGTGCCGGCGCGGCGAGCGACGCGCGCTGAACGTCGAATAAAAAAGGGAGAAGAAAACGCGAAAGCGCCGGATTCCGCCGGGGTAATGAGCAGGTTCGTTACGATGGCGTGCGCTTATACGTGGAAAAAGTCCGGAGCGCGCGCGCCTTAATTCTATTACGGGAAAACTAGTTTTTAAATATTCAGCATTCCCGGCGGCTCGCACTCGTCCATTTTCCAAATCCGAACACCACCGAGCACGCAGCAACATAATGGGTGACATAAGGATTTTATAACTGCCTGTGTACTTTTAAAGCTCGCGGGCTTCTGAGGTAAAGCGCGGATATATCGATGGCCATCGCCGCTCGATGCTAATGAGAACGTCAAACTCGTTTACTTCGGTTGGGAAGCCTGGGAACGCAGTTTTAGCCTGCCTTGATTTGACTGTTTAAGAGCAGGAGCAAACATTTGCATGATTTCGCGGACGAAGTTTCATGCTGGAATCGTTAAATCACACTCTTGATTTGGTTTTTTGTACAAAGGTTTACACGCGTTAGTCGATTTGTTTCGTTAAAAGTGACGTAAATCAATGTTTACGGTGACTTTTCAGAGTCTGCAGCTTTCCTAAATGAAAAAGAATAATAACAAATAACAGCAGAGTTAAGTGAAAGTAGTGTTTCTGGTGAATGGATATGTGCGGTATCAATTTAAGCAGCAATTATGGTAACGCCCAAGCGAGAACAATATATCTTTCAATTTATGTTCTAATTCATTGAAAAACTTTCGAAATGTGCATAATTTTTTTTTAATTTCTGCTTGACTTAATGTTTGCACCTTCTCTTTTTGAATGCAGGCGACAATTACATTCATCAAACTTATTTAACGACCGCTGGGGACAAAAATTTTTCTGTCGTAAGATAATGATGCATATGCGTAGTAATTATTTACTACAGTTTGTAAATAAAATTTCATTAACCTTGCGTACATTTTTTATTGTGTAGTAATGAAGGAAAAGCGGAATTTTGAATTGCAAATCGTTTTAAAATAAAAACTATTAGTTACGATTTTCTGAAGTAATACTGTCAGCATTAGGTATATTTGCTGATTATCATATGTAAAATACAGAAAGTTTGCTCTTAAAACATTTTGCGAAGAAATATTTGAAAAATCTTTTCACGGGTGAACAAAAACGAACGTGTGAAGTAGGAAAGTAAAGTAAAACAAGAGTGCCGGGGGCTGTTTTCTTTTTCTTTCCTTACTAACTCTCGCCGTTATTCGATGTTAATGAGGTTTGTTTAGCCTTATTTTCACGCTGCACGTGTGTATATTATGCACTGACAGAAAAGATTCATTCTTCTCCGATCCGCTTGATAAGGATAAGAAAACGCTATCAGCGGCTGGTAAAGATTTTCTGAGAGAAAAAAAGCTCGGGGCATAATTAAAGCGAAAAAGAATGATAGCAGAATTTTAAAAGATCGCCAAATCAGTGAAAGTAAATGAAAGTAAAAAATGCAAAGAACGTATAGTTACATGCACGTGTTTTCATTGTGACTTCTTTTCTTCGGTGCGTGTAATTAGCCATCTATTTAAATGCGCGTACGTTAACTGATTGTTTGCAAATTTATTTTTTTTTTTTTAACATTGTATTGTATTATCGTATACGAGGTGTAATTATTTAACGGGGGTAAATGTTTCGCTCGAGATAATGAAGGAAATATTTTTGCACCTGAATAAAGATACTTATATTTTATTCGAAATTTATGCTTTTATCTAGTAGCAGATTAGATCATCGAAAGTTCTGGAATCAATTTTTTTTAAGTACGTCTTTAGCGAATAAGCCATTCACTTCTAATATTTTATTCACAGAATTCACGCTGTTCATAAATAAAAACGAATTTTCAATTGAGGTAAAATTCACATACTCAATGCATTAAGTTCCCCACGATTTCAACAGTGTAAGAAATATGGGGATAGCCACGCAAAAAGTTTGATTTAATTAGCGAGAAACTTGGAGTGTAGCTTCATTAACCATTCTCTTGAGTTTATAAAGCACTGCAAACTGAACAAGAGGCATGCTTTCTCATATAGATCACCAAGGAAGATGTCTGCAATGGAAATTTCATTAATAAATTGTCATTTTAAAAGTGAATGAAATCTTAATTTTTCAAATATTATTTATTAAATAATTCGTGAAGTATTGATAAACAATCACCGGAAATACAGAAAATCATAACTTTATCAATAATTTCTTCAAATAAGTTCAATAGTTTGAATGTTATTGGAATTTTATTGAGTATAATCAGATGATTGATCAGAGTATCAACGACCTAGCAAGTAGATAATTATGGATAAATAATTTATACCTTTATTGCAGCTAAATATATACACCTGCGAATAAAAAAGTACAAGGAACATTTTTTTTTTGTGTATTCAAAGCTTTCTTCCTACAAAAACGACAAAGAATATAAAGGCAATTAAGTTGTTGGAATAAGTAAATGCACTTTTCAAACATTATTATTCATAATAAATTAAAAAAAAAACCTCTGCTATCCTAAAGTTACTTTCATGAATATTCATTATTAGCTTACAGCTTCAGCACTAAATTATCCATCGATTTCCAGCAGTAAAAATAAAAAGCATTATTCTACGCTAATGCGAAGTTTCTTTTCTTGAATAGGCGCCTGATTATGATTGATTTATAAAAATCAATAACCGGTCGGTGAAGATGCCGCTCAACCTTGACCCAAGTCTCGCCGGCAAAATAAAGGTCGCGAACTGCCATCCCGCAGAAGTTCCGCGGCAGTCGCCGGGTGCGATCGCCTCGGCGAAAGCGCTTGCTTTCACGACTCTGCTTTTTTCCGCTTTTTTCCACTCCTTTCCTTTTACTTGCCAGCAGGTAGTCACTTTGTAAAACGATCGCAATTTATGCCCGTAATCCTGCATCCATTATCCGGCGCAATTCTCGCGTGCGGCAAGTGCATTGAAGCGCGGCCGCCGAGACTCGCATAAATTATAATAATGATAATCCCGCGTATTCGCGACAAAAGTAATCGAAATATATTTCCCGATTTGGAGTTTCACTCGATGTGCCTTCTTCCGTCTTCATAACGCGGGATTAGATTCTGTTTATATGGCGTGCGAGTTTTTTTTTTGCGAAATAAATAACATTTACCATTGATTTAATAAATATTTCATAAGAAGTTTACCTGCTCTCTTTTTGCGGTTGTTACGATGAGTAAAAACTGAAATATTCTCATTATCGATGACTCAACCATTGGTCGGCAGATATTTTACAAACTAGTTAGGGCAGACAAATTAAAAAGTATTTTAAATTTCAAATTGTTCGTAAATTGCAGTACCTTTTCAGCGGTAAAAAATTGAAAATTAATTATTTAAGTATACACAGTTTTCTACCTATTTAACTACTGGATCAATTCAGCAAAGCCGTTCATTGGCTCTTGAAATTACGGCTAATTTTCAGAATATGGTAAAAATGCGATTTTAAATAATTGACCTAACATTCGATACAAAACAGCAGTGTTCTATTATAAATTGTGAACGTTCGTATTCGTTGAGATATAAGCATAAAAATATACTTAATGCGTTTGATTTTGTATTTCGCTATTTATAGTAACGCGCGTGACAAAGATCCAAAAATGATGGAAATTTTAAATGTTTAATTTATTATTTCGCAAATGTAATCGAGACTTATATTATATATTTATTAATTTTCTTTATTACGAATCTTGTTTTACTTTCCATTTATTAGGCGTGCGATCGGACACGATTAAAAATGATTCGTGCACTTTCACTTTTTTCTCATGTTGAAGTTGAAAATACTTCCGTGAAAAATAACAGTTATTAACGTCATGTAATTTGTAATACTGCCAATTTTTTACTATTTTTCACTGATTCCTATTAAATGCCTGTTTGTAAATGTCGCTCAGATAATTAGCTTATAGGCAGTACATTGATTTTACTTTACCGACTAATTTGTACACAATTGTCTATAGCCGTACTAATTCACGTTTTAAAACAAAAAGTTTATAATTGAAATTTTTCATAAAAATTATTATAAATGTACATAATTATGTTTAGTATTTCTACACGACTGCACACCGCCTTACCTCCGACAACCCGTCGTAAAGCAGAACATAAGCGGTTGAGTGTTGCAGGCGTTTCTCCTTCCACTATCCAGAATGAGTAAATCCTGCAAAGGACAGGAACATGTCTTAATGTTTAATAATTATTTATAAACTAAATGCAGATCGTATTATAGACAGAAATGAAGATACTATGTAAATTAATTATTTTTAAATTTAAGATATTTACATTACCTTCATATTTTACCATCAATATTTTCATAATTTGTACAGGCAATGCAGATGTAATATGTAAATTTATTTTTAAATACTTTCTATGTCTTTCTACAGTTTCACCTGTATAATCCTTCTATGTAATAAAAAAAAATAAAATAAAATAAAAAGTAAAACTTATACATTTCGTGAAATATCAACCCATCGAAGTATTCAACATCGACGTTTCCCACATTCTAAAAATCATAATACTATAACACTTATGTAATGCGCGAATATTATTCATGTACTTTTTTAATTTTGCAGTCACACATAATGACATAATTGAGAACATTTTACAAACCAAGTTTTATTCTTAATTATCCTTACGTCATACCACCTTCATGAAGACAATAAAAGTTCCCCGGAATAAAAGATAAATGGTTAACAGATGTCGCATAAGTGGTAATTAAATAAGGAAAAGAAAGTGTTTATGGTGCTCTTAATTTTTCTTAGCAACAATACATCTTAACCGTCGAATGAATCGCTATCTCACGCTCAGCACTAAACGCGCGAAAAACCCTCATCTCTCTGCTCTACATAATCTCTGTGAGAGCCGACGTAACGACGTTCTAATCATCTTCGAACGCATTTCAGCTGTTAACGCCTTAACCGTGGGTACAATCGCTGCAACTTATCACGCGCTGCAGCTGTGCCTGTGCATTGTTGACTTGTGAATTTTCCCAAAAAAAAAAGAAGAAACAGGTGCGAAAAGATTTCGCCTCGGCTGCCATCATAAACGTCAACATCGGCAGAAAATTCCGGAGAGTGATGAGTTTTTGCATTTTCGAATGTTGCAAACTGCGGACGTTTCGGAACGATAGGATATACCGACGAGAGATGACGTTAAATCACGCACGCCGTGAGCGGTAGCAATTTATTAGCAATTCTGCAAGATACTTGGCGGCCTGAAAACAGAGACATTAAGGTTTCGCTGGTTCATTCCATAAAATCTGCGCGGGCAATAAACCGCCTTAATAAATTTAAGGTGTACTGCCGTATTTCCTCGAAGTGCGCTTTCAGGAAATTGATGTAACTGCGAAAATATTTGCCTGTTATTGTTTCAAACGCCTTTTTTGTATAAGGATTTTTAATGAGTGTTATTTTCTTTTTCGTATACGGCTTGATAAAAAAAGTAAAATTTTTATCGCGAATCCAACGATTTAACTCATCTTTCCCAGAATCACCGCTGATAAACAAATATTTGCTCATAACTAGTTTTTTAGTACACAGTGCGTAAAAGAATTAATGTGCAGATTTAAGCGCGTTTTCGCGAGTCTTCGTTAAGATGCAGAAACTTTAACTAAGAATCGGCCATTTTTAAAGAAGCGCTGTTAAGGATCAGTGTGTGATTGTTGCGTGTTTCATTTTTTGTTTAATTTGGCGATGTCGCAAGGCATTTGCAAGTGTGAGTGTGTATACCCTTCTTTCTTTGGATGCAACAGTTTTTGTAAGCCCTGAGTGCCGAAAGAGGAAGACAATCGGCTAGTTCCCATGACAAGAATGTTGGTCATTTGGTGGATAATGAAGGAGGCGTGCCGTATATTCGAATGTTCGCACAGAAGTGCGTACTTTGCGGCCTAATTTGTGGATATTTTTATGTATTAATTCTGCAAATACATGGAATACATTTTGCTTCAGTACACTTTTACATAACCGCATTTCGAGACTGCGGGTAATTTTTTATTAGCAATAATTTGCGGTTTTATTTATAGTCTGCATTTATTATTTTACAGCTGTGAAACGTGTCAGAAATCAATTATTATTATTAGACAATTCGACCTTTTAAATAAGCAGGTGTTCAAACAAAAATACACGGAGATAAATTTTATAGTAAAAATTACTATATTTCGTAGAAACAATGGGACATACTCGACCTATGACGATTTTTACTATAAAATATACTAAAAATTCCTTTGTACATAGCAAATATTGCTCTTTATATAGCAGAAATTGCTATGTATGTATGTTTTTATAGTAAAAATTTTCATGAGTTTAGTACATCCCACTTTTCCTACTGAACGTAGTAATTTTTACCAAAACATTTCTCTCTATGTATAGGTGTCACAAAATCATTTACATTCGTGGGAATTTACAAACTATTGTAGTTTCAATTTTAAGGTTTCCAGAAATAACAAATCACTTCTGGATAACGCTACAAAGGTAGAAACTGTTAAAATAACGGAAGAATTATAAGAGTATTCAAAATTTGCACCGCAAATAGAGTATAAAAATCGATGGATATACAGATATACACCAGCTGGAATTGAAAGGTTTTCGCAACTGCAAATCACGCCCATCAAAGTTGCCAGACCTCGCAGAGTGATCATTACCCCCGACACTCGAAATTACCCGAAAACGCTGAATCGTTATCGCTATTCGTCCAGAACAAAACCAGAGCAAAGAGAATAAAATCGAAACTTTCATCTCTCCCCGCGATTTTCTCGAATGGCAGCTGCTCCTCGCAGTCGGCGGCCCGCCAGGAAGCCTCGATTCAGCCGCGAACAATATTCCCGAAGTGTGCGAAGCCGTTAAACGTCCGCGATAAGCCATCTTAATCGCTCGATGCATATTAATAGGAGTAGGCGAGCGAACGGCGGGTAGGGGCACCCGGCGCCGCGCGTCGTCGACTATCCAGGCGGAATCAAAGCCGCGCGGTAGCACGGAGATGCGAAATATCCCCCGAGGAAATTGCGTGATGTAATAATTGTCCTGTGGGAGTGACTCGGGGAGATTCGGAGCCGGCGCGGCGCTACAATGGCCCCCCGGTATTGCTGCACAGTATGGGAAAGGAGCGACTATTGTTACACATTTTACAGTCTACTACTACTGTTCTTAGGACGCCGCCGTCAACTCCCACGTGGCTTTCACTTGTCCCCGCGCGAATCTCGGCGAGTCGTCGCCTCCCCGCGTCTCCGTGTCCGCGCGTCTACGCACCTGCGCCTCCGTCGCGTCGCCTCCGTCGCTTTCCTCCCGCTCGTTCGGCTTTTGCGGCGCCGTCGCGTGTACACCCGGTCTCTTATCTTTTCTTTGCAGAAAAAGAAACCCATTGCTAAATTGCATTTTTTTTCCGCCGAGCCTTCTCGGAGAGAAGCGACGGCTCGCCCTTTCAAATTCGCTCTCGGTGTTTCAGCACTTTTTTTATTCCCAGTAACGCTTGTGGAAACGAAAATAAGTATATTCTTTAGTAATGCCGTTTGTTTGTTAAACCGAATGCAAAGAAACTGCGGAGTTTTTTTTATGAAATTGTTATTTTGCCGCTTGGGAGCCGCTATAAAATGGGTTTATGACCGTTTCAATTTATTTATGAAAATTCAAGCGGATTCAAGCTGCGCCGGGAAATATTTGCCGCAACTCTCTGCACGGCGATTAATTAAATTTTGCAACCCTTCCAACGAACATTTGTAAATAATCTGGATTCATTTTGAGCATCATTTTTCTTTTTTTTTTTTTTTAATCGAAAGTGTTTTTTTATCCACGTGGTTGATAAAAAATCCTCATCTGTATCATGGGCGTATTTATAATGGCAAGGTACATAGTAGTTTTTTTTTTTATAATTGAATCGCTTATTCATGTTTCATAGAAAACCACTATTTTTTTTAACAATCAACACGCCCTTGCAGAATAATTTAATTGATATAATGTAGGTGACGATGTTTAATGAATCTAAACTTGACTCGCAGTCTATTTATAGATCACTGCTCTTATTCAAGTAATAATAGGTATCCCAACGAACAGTAGGATCCGCATAAATTTATTCATAAAAACAATGAGTCGTAGCATTAAATCTTACGTAAAACAAAGCAATTTTTTCAGAAAGTAGATCAACCAATAACTAATGTCAGTCATAAACACTTTCGGAAAAATCCCACGATAGCGTTTTTTCGGAAGACGGATCTGTGCTCCTTTTTTCACTTTTGGAGGGGCGACGATTTCGACGGGGTCGTCAAGGTTGAAAGCTTCGCCAAGGAGTGCGAACGCAGCGGCGCTCGGGAGGAGGCGTGGAAGGGTGGTGGACAAGTATTGTGTCACTCTATATATAACGCGCACGGTGCCCCGCTCACATCATTGTCAACGTTCACCGCATCCGCGGTACCATGGTCTCCAGTCCCAAGGTACCTCCACTGCCTCGCTGACTTACAAGTGGCTCGTTTACGCCTCTCCCAAGTGTTTCAGTGCGCGCGTTGCTTCGCTAGTGTTCGGACCAGAATCGTGATACTTCTTGCCGGCAAAAAAGTGTTAAATTATTTATACGGCCAATACGCTTCATTTTTTCCTGGTTTTTAGCTTTTGCAAAAGTGTGTCAGTTTTTCCCGATAATAGTATAGGATACGATTTCTCGAGTGGTTAGGATTTGTGCAATCATTTGAAAAAATTAATGGGGACACTTTTTGGAATTGCAATTTAAATAAATTCTTTACCGCATCTTATACGATTAAAAGCGAGAATTAAAGAATGCTATATTAGATAATAAATTTAAACATTTAATTTTTCATAATTTTTGTAAATAATTTTTCATTTGTTAATGATTTTAAGATGACGCCATGGCTGATGGCATTTTTTTGCTTGGCTACGGCTGGATGTTCAAACGTAACGGATCAACAAACATCGGAAAGTCAACACGATCAACAAGTGGCTATTCTGAAACAAATACGAAAGGTTAACGAGGATGGTTCGTATACGTACGGATATGAAGCTGATGATGGATCCTTCAAAGTAAGTTTAAGTCAATACAAAACCTTGCAAAGCAGGTTCACGTCTTTAGTTCAAATAGATTCTTAAATATATTAAATAAAGACTTTCTTAAAAATTTAAATATTTCTAAAATAAAATGTTGGCTAAATTATTTAAAAGAAAGTTTTATTTAATATTCCCTAAATTATCACGTACGTTTGGACACTTGTAGAAAATACTAATTTGAGCACATTTTAAGAAAGTTGCACGCCAAATTAAAAACAACATTTTTAGTTTTATTTGACCTCCAAAATCCAAACGTAACGTTTGTTAGGTTGAGAGCCGCGATGTATTAGGCAACATCAAGGGTACATTCGGTTTCGTCGACGCGAATGGTGAAATAAAGAGGGTCTCCTATTCTTCGACCAACGGCACTGGGTTTAAATCAACCACCGTCTCGCCATTACAGGAGCAGATATCTGTAGTCCAGAGTATACCTCGCAGCAATCGTACTGCTACCACCAAGAAGTCTACCAATGTCTACTCCACAACAACGGAGCCATCAACCAAATCATCAGTTGTACAATCAATTCCTAGATCACGGAAAACTACCACTACTCCATCAACCTCTTCTACTTCTGCCACATCTACTGAAAGTACGATGAAACCAAGTTTTCACCGACCAAAAGGAAGACATCGTTTCATCATTAACGGCCAACAACGACCTGTCGTATTAGAGGAAGAAGAAGAACTAATAGATGAAGATTCACAAATTTCTAAACCTAGTGCAAGTGAAAAACCTTCTCCTCTGCGAAGAGTAGTTTTCGCTAAACGACCATTGGATCATCAATTACGTCCCATTACCGAAGAATTTGAAGACAAAGAAGAAGAAGCAAAAATCACAACAGGAAATTCTTTAAGAAGACAACTTCAAGAGGAAACTACTAAAGCTTCTACACCAGTTGTTGAGCACGAAGATGATCATGCAGATGTGTACGGAGGTGCTTTATCAACTTCTAGGCCATTATTTACTACAACTACCCCTCCTCGTATAGTTCAAAGGGTAGCGGGACTTCGATCGGATCGTCAAAAATATATGTATAGTAATCAGAACAACGGTCCAGCCAAATTTGAACAAAGTACTCGAGCTTATGAACAAGAATCAAAAAATCAAGAAGACAGAAATACCGCTCAACAAGTGCTGATTAGAACAACTGCTCGAGCTCCTTCTGATCCCAGAGAGTTCATACGTCAAAACGCTGAACCACTATACGCTCGACAACAACAAGAAGCATATTTGCGAGATTTACCCCCTAACGTTTTAGTACAAGGTAATAACGTCGAGGATGATCCTGGTTACCGTCAAATTCCTTTAAGCAGACTCCTGTTACGGCCAGAGTACGCCAGAGTAACTCCTTCTCAACAAGCTCTTTACACAGGTACGACGGATGCTAATGTTCACTATCTTGCGGACTCACCACCAGCTGCTCAAGAACAAGAAGAAGCCAATCCCAGAATTCCTCTCAATCCTGTAAATCCATCCGGCTACTTGGCTCGTCAAAGAGCAGCTTATCAGCGACCATTGGCCTATCCAGAAGGTCTTGCCGATCCTAGAAGGCCTATTTTACGACCCGTTCCACAACCTGTCCCAATTCCTCAAGACGAACGAGAATATCAGAATATAGCTCCTGAATATCCTCCAAGTCCCTACAGAGCAGGTCAATTGGCTCTTCCACCGGAACCACCGAATCCTATTGCACCTCCTCTAAGTCGTCGTGATTTCCAAATTTTATTGAGACGTTTATTGGTTAGTCAATATGGTATTCAGGCACTGAATTATCCCAAAACTTATCTAGAAGATGCACTTTACGATCAACAACCATACCCTTCTTACCAACCAGTGTATCAAGCGCCGATTCCTAGAGCAGAAGCCCCTTATCCTCCCGAACCAGTAGCTCCAGTAGCACCAGTAGCACCGGTAGCACCTGTACCGCCACCACCTTATCCTGAACGGATGCCTGTAAGAAGAGCACACATGTATTCTCGGGCAATCAACCCTCTTTATGAAGATTATCCAGAACCAAGATATCCCAAGCGCGTGTACAGGCAGAAATTCTATGCTCCCGAGGCAATAGACGAAGCAGAAGAAATTTTGCCTCCTCAAATAAGAGAAGCATTGCTGCTGAGGATGCTACAGCTGGCAATAAATGCAGAGAGGCCAATCGCAATGCCAAATACAATGGTTATGACGACAACAGCCGCACCTACTACTACTAGATACCGAAAATCGGGACCTGTTAGAAGCGTTCAAATCATTGGAGAAGACATCGATGACGAGAAACAAATGAGAAAAAAAATGTAAATTGCTTCCATTGTTGCAAGAAAAATTTTCTGGTAAAATTAAGTATTTGATGTAATAATCTTAATACGATATTGCATTATTTTTATTTATTGTTGTAACTATTAAAAATTTTATAAGTTAGAGAACAAATTATTAAGTTATAAGATCAGTATGTTTAAGACTACATGTTTTAAAAGACTTTAGATTAAAATAGCTGCGTCAATGATTTTTTTTATTATCTATACATTTTTGTGACCATTATACAATGCTATTTTTTTATCAACAATTTAAAATAATTATTCTTTTTTTACTCCGAAGCTATTTATGTAATGCATTTAATGTAACAGACACTTATGCATACAGAGCATGACTTTTTTAATTAAGTTAAACTTAAGATCGCAAATTACTATTGTAAATACGAAGAATTATGTAAACTGCAATGTAATATATATACGACGTACGTTATACGTCTCTCTCCTTTTCTCCAATACTGATAAAATAAAGTCAGATAACTGAATAAGAAATAGTGTGAGAATTCATTTCGTAAACCTAAAAAGTAAAGGCGCGGGGGGAGAAAATAATGATGTGCTGCTGCTGGTAATAATTAACATCGCTGCGTGTCGAGCAGGTGCAATACTTACGTAGCGGCGCGCGATAGGGTGTAGCTTCATGGGACCCAACGCGTACGGCTACCATCATGGATTGAAGTGTTGTGTCTAGATTTAAAGATGTGAAGACACACGCGTTTTTCTCGGGACCTCACCGAATGACTTATTAAGCGAAATGGCTTGGCATGTACGAAACTGTTTGTATGTCACTGCAAGTGCCAAACAAAGAAAGTGCAAGTTGAAGCGGCTTTCCGTTTCTCAGGCATTTTCGCACAGTCCTGAGTTCTTTGAACGTCGCTTAACGTAGCATCCTTAGGAACACTTTTTTCATTAAAATTCATTAATGCGAGTTTACTAATATTACACAACGATAGAAGACGATTATCGTAGCAGATTCCTTTGTTGTTGAATATTAATAATTAGCTTTGATTCTTTTCACGAAGAATGGACAAAGATTATTCAAAAATGATTTCTTTTCTCACAGACAAATTTTCGTAGCATTTTCCCAAAGATTTTTTCTGAGCGCAATTATCTAGCGGAAGGGAGAAATTAAACGTTTCTATGAAAAGAAAGTTTAACGTTTTATTAGTTACAAAAAAAGTAAATAAGAAAGCACTGAGCCAACAACAATTTTATTTTTCTAAAAGATCAAGTTTTATTGTATTTAATTTGTTTTTATTTTCATATCAGTTTTTAAGTTAATAACATTTTTAAAGTGAAGATAAATTTTATCTACAATCCTCTTCATATTTTACATAATTAAATTATCCTACTATTACAGACTTTTCCTACTTGAAACAAATGCATAAGCTCTTTCATTTGCTCTGTGCCAATCATATGTGAAGTTTCCCACAAATTAAATTATAGCATATTAAGATTTCGCGCGCTTGATGCATTTATATTTTACTGATATAATAATAATGCTTTACTCTACGATGAAAGTGAAATTAAGCTAGAATGTAGTATTTTTTTAATTCATTATTTAAAATTATTAATTCTACGTGTAAAAATAATTGCAATAGCCGTTTACATAATAAATTTTATAAATTACTTTAACAATAAACTTAAATTGTAAATTATTTGAAATCTGTACATACTCCGATTTTTTCAAATCGGTACTTTTTCCTAACGTAATCTAGAATTTATAAATTAATTTTTACAACTGTTCTTCTTTTCTCAATAATTTAATTTATAAACGAAAAAAGGACTCACGGTCAAATTCTACACTGAGCGAAAATTTTTTTAATTTTAAGCAAACATTTATTTCATTAATACTTATTAAATATTTTATCGAATCGAAAAATTATTTTTTCAAAATTACTCAATTTATTTAGAAACAAATAAATTCATTTAGTTTTACTACGTTTTACTATTGAAGTAAATCGTTTCCTTAAAATTGACAGTTTTTTTTTTAGTGTAATAATCGAGATTAAAATTTCATTGGCACATAATCACGATTTACGGGCTGCAGATGACCGTTACTTTATAATAATTACCTGAATATTTTTTTAAATAAAATGTCCGAACGGAAAACCAAAGAAACGATTCTTTCACATTTGAAATGAATTAATTGGCTTAAATTATTCATTAATTACGGAGATCGTTGAGTGAGCCGAAGATATTTCCTTGACCTCTTCTTTGACAGGCTCCTCTTCATCGTCGGAGCCGTAAGGGTTGTACGGTTCGGTCTGTACCCCGACATCCTCGTAATCAAGCTCGAGTACGTCGTGTTCATAGATCACATCGTGGCTTCGAGGCCGCGCCACCGATGGTATCCACGGCTGCGGCGAACCTTTGCCGAGGGCCAGGAACACGGCTGCTGTCAATAACAATACAATCGACGCCACTCCAAACACCAGTCGCCAGGATCCGGCAATCTAAAATCACCAAGCAAAATGTTTCTCTAACTACGCCAGGCCAAAATTGCACCCAACACCCAGCCTAATCCTCCATCAATTAATTGAACAAATACTAAGTATTCATCAGCGATAGCATCTACTTCTCAGAATTCAAATATGGCCAGGGTGCGGATGTTTGTCAGAAAATTTGCATGCATTCGCAAAACCCCGCCGCGAATTACTTAATCAGCAGGGATCTGGCTTTCTCACAAGGTTTCTTCACGGAACAATGCCAGCGAGCAATTAAGCCTTTTGTCATCCGCGCCGTAATTTTTCCACTCTTAGTTTTCATCTCCCTCTCCGTCGGTCCATTTAAGTTTACGAATATGTACTCACGGATCCGTAAAGTGCCTGCGTGACGAAATAGTTGGCGGCGAGGAGGCCGGCGGCGCCTAGGGTCGAGCAGAGAGCGCAGGCTGCCGCGGCGCAAGCGGGCGACTCCGCGGGAGCTAAATCCGCGATCGCTGCTAGAGCTCCAGCCGGTGCAGTTCCGCTCACGAGCAGAGCGGCGATGCCCAGCCAGGCCGCGCTCAAAGGCTGGCAACCCACGTAGCCTGCCACGAACAGCAACGCCGCTGGGATGAAGTGAGCTGTCGTCCAAAAAAAAAAAGGAGAAATGATCAAACTCAAAATTCTTATTATTCAGATCGCGCGATAAATAGATGAATTGCTCAATCGGTTGTGTACAGCGACTATTTTTTATTCAACGTAGAAATTCAATTTGCTTACCGGTGTACACGACGAGTTTCCTCGCCGTGGTCGTAGAGACTATTTTAGATTCTCTCACGTGATCAACGAGCAAACCGCAAGAGAGTGCCGCCATGAAGTGCCCAATGTGTGGCAAAGTCATCAACAGGGAGTCCTGCGTTAAGGAAATTGCATAATTATATATGTTCGCAAGAATTGTAACTACTTAATTTATGGGATATAGAGTAATTCTGCAAGGCCGAGCTTTCAATTTTATTTCAAAAGAAAAAATGACATTTCGCAAAGAATTCGCAAAAGAGGAATAAATTGATACATTTTTTTAAATGTACTGCTATACGCAAGGAAATGCGCGTTAGCTTTGTAAAAAGTGTGACAACAAAAAAATTGAAGAAATAAAATAATACTGACTGCAATGAAAGCTCCATGGATTTTTTACTTATTGATGATTTTAATTGTAATTCGTAATAAAAACTTACGTTAGCTGTGGAAAATCCATAAATGAATTTGAGGTATTTTGTCATTCCAAGAGCAAGAGTGGCATCGCCCCATTGATTTCCCATCGTAGCCACCGCAGATGCCCAAACCGGAACTGATCTCAGTAATTTCCCCCACGGTATTACTGCAGCCTGTTAGCATAATTTAGTATTTCATAATCTCAATATGTTCATTCTATGCATAGTAATACCGTCATTACGGAATCAATACATAGGAAATGAAGATTCATTATTTTGTAATTTATGATCGTAATGAAAAAAAAAGTATTTTCTAAATACAACATTTATTTGGTAATGGATACAAACTGACGACATGCCTTACATTAGTATCGTGCTGATAAGACTTGGGACTGTCTTTGACGAAGCGACCGAACGCGAAATACCAACACAATGCTATTATCGTGAGACCGTAGCACAGCGAATCTCTTCCGAAAGACCGTACTACCGCTGTTCCGAGCCAGCCAGTCAGACAATAACCTACGCTTACAGCTGGAAAATAGATTTTTTCAATTGTGCAAGCGGGACATTGCCAAATTCTGATGATTAAAAAGATAATCCTTTTTTTTACCTGCATAGCAACTAAAATACCAACTCCTATGGGTACTCTTAAACCATGTCATGGCAAGCATGTGAGCAGCGGGCATAGTTGCCCCCTGAAATATAAAATCATTATTTGTAGCTTTTTTTTTTAAACATTATAAGTATAAAATTATTTACATTTTACACACTTTTAGGTTTAATTTCAGAGACATAAATACACTGAGAGAAAAAACTTTATAAAAATTGCTATTGTGGTTAGAAAAAGAGTGACAGTCGTATCAAGTGAGAATTTTATATATGCAAAATAGTGATTTTTAGTATCAGAAATTTAAAAAATTACTATTTTTTGAGAGCTAATAATTGTTATTTTCCATACTAATACTATACTCCTAATCATAATAGTAATTTTTATTAAGTTTTTTTCTCTCAGTGCATGTATATGTAGGAAACATTTTCAAACTCGTATTCATATTAAAAGTATGTATAAAAAATGCGTGATATAATTAATAGTTCAAGCTACTTAATTCACAATTATCATTGTCATGAATCATCCGAATAAACAGGTAAAGTGTACTCAAGCTACTCGTGATCTACGTTTGTTATTCTGATGAAATAATTAATTTTAGGGTTACTGATTTATCACAAAATTAAAATGTATTTATGTATGTGTGTATACATAAGTGATCAAATACTTAATTAAAAATGAAGGACAAAGTATAATAATAAAAGATATTCCTTGTAGATTTGAATCTACATTTCGCACAAAGTAAAACTTTTATAAAAAAACGATCTCTAAATTTTGTATGTTTTCATCACCAAATTTCACGTCTACTTTTTAATTGTTAATTAAACTTAATTTTAATGTATCTATTTAAAATAATAAGAATAATAAAGTCTTACCGTACAAAGTCCTTGGAATAATCTAAGAGCAACGTGAGAAGGTCCTCGCCAAGCAGCGGGTACCAGCAAAGAGGCCAGACACGCACTGAGCACTGCCCTGGAGAAGACCATCGATGGTCCGGATCTGCCCCAGACGAGACAACCGCCTAGTATCGGCCCAGCCACTTGGCCCCAGAGGAAGGCTTCGCGCATTATCGACTCGGCGCGCTCTTCTTGCGGCAACTCCATGAGGATGCTTTCGGCATCCTCCGTGCGATTGCGACTCGAGACGTTGAAGGGCATGTTGCAGCGCCATGATGTGTCGACGGACGTCCTGTCCTGGTTGGCGAGCAACGCAACCGAGGAACTCGTCTCCACAGCACCGCATAGTCCAAATCCTACGGCCACGAGGGCTGCGACTACGTGCCGAGCCCGGACGGCAGCTGTTGAAGAAAAATCATTTTTTTAAGTTAAAACTTTTGTAATGGCATGCATAATTCGTTATAAGTTCGTGTTGTTTTATAGTGTCTTAAAGAAAAGCTGGTATTTATAAAAGTTTTTAGTTAGTTTTGAGGTATGCATTGTTTTTTCTTCTGTTAAATACAAAATTATTTGTATAAAGTAGTTTTAGTTTTAAGTATTCTTTGTATTTGTATAAATTTGTATATCAAAGACCATAGGTCCGTCGAAACTATTAAATAAATAAATAAAATAAATAAAGAACTTGGAAGATGTGTTATTATTGTATTTAAATCAATAAAAAATTAGTATATATAAGACTACTGGTACCAAACGCAGTTGTGTAATGTGGCGCCATTCAGTTAGTTTTGTCTCCATTGTTTACTTTCAAATCTTACAATTTTTTTTTCGTCACAGCTTCTGAACCTTATCAAGATACAAATATGAATTTACATATTCAGAGACACCTCATCGCGATAATAAGTCTTTTTGCTAAACTGAATTTTTCATGAAAATTTCTCAATTTTCAAACTATTTAAATTGTTATTCTGACCATTCGTAGCATTGATTAGCTTTTCATCAATTCGATAATCAACTTCAGCTCCATTCAAATTGTAGAATCTTACTGAATAGAAAAATCAACATATCCGTACAGTCATAAAAATTTTCCTTAGCATCTATGTCTCAACAAGTATTCGATCTTACAAAATACTATTAAAAAATGTTCAAATTTTATAAAACCCGATAAATTATTCATCAGGTTTTCTGCGATTTTTGCACCATTTTACGAAGTTTTATAAAGACCCTTTCAATAGGGATAGCTTTTCCTCAGAAAATTCGAAAATATCTCATTTATTTACAATTGCCGGGGCCTCGAATAAAGTCGACGCGACAGATAACCCAAAGCAGATGTTATCTACACCGAGAAATTGCGAAAGCGATGTTCGATCGAAACAAAAGGAGGCTTCTACAAATATACACCACGAGGAACAGGCCATTTTCACTGTCGCCGGCTACGAACGGAGCGCACTGACCTCGCACATCCCTGGCGGCCTGCTTGATCTGAACGCTGCTGCGCTTGACCAGTTGTACACTTCCTCTCTTGAAGCCGGCCATTCCGCGGGCGCGTCTCCGGCAAAAGTAACAATCACCTCGCGCGGCGCATATCTCCGCGGCTGTCGCCTTATCGCCAGCTCTATTTGATCGTCGGCGCGGCCGCTATCGCCTTTCCTTGCTCCTCGTCTTTTTCGCTGGCTGCGCGACGAGGCGAGGAATTGTAAATTAATTCGAGGAGAGCGAACGACGTGGAGCTGCACGTGCGACCTCGACTTTGTCGCAAACAGCTTTATATGCACTGAACAAAATTTTCTTAATTTTAAGGAAATTATTTACTTCAATAACACACGGAGAGAAATGTTGTAGTAAAAGTTACTAACTTCCGTGGGAACAATGGGACATGCTCGACCAATGACGATTTTTACTATAAAAAATACTAAAAATTCCTTCATTGCTATTTATGTAGAATAAAAAGGCTTTGGCATTCACTACCTCAACCTTTGATAGCTTATAAATCTATTAGTTTGTTTAAGACAGCTTTTAGGGAATATTCTTCTGAATATAATTGAATGAATTATTGTTTCTTTAATTTTAAGTAATTTGTATTTATAAACTTGTATACCAAAGACCATAGGTCCGTCGAAATTATTAAATAAATAAATATAGTAGAAATTGCTATGTACATAGGAATACTACTAAAATACTAAAAATTCCTTAATTGCTATTTGTATAGTAGAAATTGCTATGTACATAGGAATTTTTAGTATGTTTTATAGTAAAAATCGTCATAGGCTAAAGTATGTCCCATTGTTTCTACGGAATATAGTAATTTTTACTATAACATTTCTCTTCGTGTACTTATTAAATATTTCGTTGTATCAAATAATAATTTCATTAAAACTAAATGAATTTATTCGCTTCTAAATAAATTTGGTAGTTTCAAAATGATTTTTTGACTAGATAAAATATTTGATAAGTACTATTGAAATAAATGTTTGCTTAAAATTAACAAATTTTTTTTCTCGGTGTGCAAAAGCTAACACGGGAGGAGGCGCAGCGATGATAAAGCTTTCGCTCAAATCCACACGGGTCGCGGTGACGGGTGTTTCGTACTTTGCTGTGTGTACCGGAATTGGAGCTGACGTCGATCACATTTTTTTTCGTGTTTTTTTGCTTATCGGGGAACCAAGCGCTATTTTATTCTTCATTTGAATATTTCGTGATAAGTATCCCAATTTATCGGATTGGACTCGTTACAAGTTCGAGGGTTTGATGATTATCGGTCGATTGTGTCTTTAATTGTACGCGTAAGATATTTTTGGAATTCACGAGATAGGCAATTCGTTTTAAAAAAAACTTTCGTTAGCGCAGTGAATTTTTTTTATTTTCATGTTTTACGAACACAGATAATTTAGACTGTAATTTAGTGTACACCTGCGGACTAAGTTGTTGTAAATAGTCCGAAAAAACGACGATGAATTTTAGATAAGATAATATACCTTCTTATACGTTGCACAGTTCACAGTTATGTATTCACCAATTCACTGCACTAGACAATTCGTCAAATAATTTCAAGTACCGTCGCAGACAAATAGTGACTTCGACGGAAGTTGCTTTTATCGCGGCAACAGTGAGATCAAAAATACCTGCATCCTCGACTTTCGATGTTTCGTTGAGCTCGCGCAACTCCTCGTTTGAATCTTGATCCTCCTGCATTTTCCCATAAGAACAACTAGTTAACTACGTTAAACGGATCACAAACTTTTAGAACATATTCGAGAAAGAATATTTCGCCTATAACGCAAAGCGACACTTTGGCTATCTCACGATCGTCTAGTCGCGTATGCCTCATACCAAACAATAGCACGGCTTTGGGCTAAAATATAAGCGCATTGCATCTTATCATCGCTTGGATTTTATTATCGCAGGTACCAATGTCAGCACTTCGCTAATTATTGCTTCTATTTATTTTCCCTGTTCAGAAACGCGGCCAGCTCCCTGATTACAAACTGCCTAGAGATTTTATTTCCTCGGCAAAAAAAAAACTGTTTTAAACTGGATCAACTGGTTAGTTCTAGCGCAGCTATAAAGACAGTCAAATATTTGTAGTTTAATATATCGCTTTCCTACTCGTATTTTCTTTCTGTTTTTTTTACATCATTAAAAATCAGATGACTAGAACGATCACGCGGAGCGCAAATTACGCTTCTCCCATCGCCCTGCCAAAGTGATCTGTGCGATGACAGTCTCTACACACTTTAGGTTCACCACGTTTTTACGTTTATAATTTTTAATTTTCCACGATAATATTCTACCGATCGGTAGTACATTCAACTACCCTTGAAATAAATCGTTTTAAAAAATCATCCTAATATAAACTGTTTGTCAGCCAAAAGCGTTCGTTCAATCTTGAAATATTATAAAACAATTAGCAGTATAATCTTCGCGGAGAGATTAGACCAGCGACGATAAGATCGTATACTCATTTGCTTGCCCGTGGAAAATAATTTAGTCTGGTAATAGTCTGGCTCTTAAAAGTCTGGATAAAATCTGGCTAAAGAGACGATCCCAGACTTTATGCCAGATATAATATAAATTAAATTGAATCTGTCTGCAAGAGTGTCTGGCAAAAAGTCTTAATTTTTTTACTTTATATCTGGCATAAAGACTGGGATCGTCTCTTTAGCCAGACTTTGGCCAGACTTTAAGGGCCAGACTAAATTTTTTTACACGGGTGGGTTGACAAAAATTCGTCAAAGGAATTTAAGTGAGGTGCGGATTTTCTCTACGCAGTGGTACCTCTAACTTCTCGAGCAGCGTGCCTCAGCTGGACACTTCCGCGCTTGAGGCGCGTGAGGGCAGCCATGGTGGTGAGATTGACGGTGGCACCGATTGGATTCTCGCTGACTGACGGTGGCATCGCCATGGTCGTCGTGCGGCATCGCCGAAATTTTCAGCGGCCCGCGCGCCTGCCCATCCGGGCGAACTGTCGGAAAGCACGACGTGGGAGCACTCGCGCCAATTACCGTTTCGCACCCGCGGGCACCGAGTTAGCCGTACGAATAGCGCACCGGAGGCAAACTAGATCAATCTGTCGAGTGCGGGTCACTCGTGTTCTCTCTCTGCCTCCTCTGCCCTTCTCCCCTCTCTCTCTCTTTCTTTCTCTTTCTCTCTTTAGTCCGACGCGATGGCATCGTCGTCATCATCATCGGGCGAGTGAATGAACGTCTCCGTTAACGAGACTTGATACAATAAGTACCTATGACTCTCTCGTCGGCAGCCTTGAAACGCTCAGCATGGCTTTGCACTGCTACGTGAGCTCCGCGGGTTACCTTGCCCCGAGATAGGCTTTTCCACTAATGCCGTATTAATGTGTCCTGAGAGCCATTGGGCAGCGATAATCGAAGAGTGAACAGGAGATGCTAACGTGTGGGATCGAGTTTCCGCTCGTGTGTAGTTCACTTCACGCGTTAATACGCTTTAAATGTTAATTTGTCCAGTTGCGTTGTATTTGTATTGCGTTTTATATTTAAAATAACATTTTGAGATTTTGTTGATATTGTGTTATTTAGATTCGTAGTCGAAATCGCCATTGGATTGTGTTTAAAAAAATTTAAGTGTTGCTTTTAAGAGAAACGTAATTTCTTCGACAGTGCGTTTCAGTAGGAGTGACTGAATAATCAAAATGCACAAGTCACTTCCACTAACACGCCTTCTGTGAATTATAAGTTTTGATTATTTGATTAATCTTCTAATTGAAGAATACATATTTACTGGATACGTTTAATTTGAGCCTATCATTAGTATTAAAAAAAAGAAGGTGCTATAAATGTTTGAAACTGAAAATTTTCAGGTACAAATTTTTTTTTAATTTGTCATTAGAAGTAATTTTATAAAAGGATGATGAAATACATTTAATTTATTAGTTAATATAGTACACAAATTATATTACCAATCAATATAGTTATAAATTATTAAAACTATTGTGGATATATATACACTATGATTGAAATCTTCGTCATTTCAAAAGAGTGCACTTGTTGAGCAAGTAGAAGAATTTTTTATTATCGTCAGTCGATAAATCAATGTTTAAAATCTAAAGCGCATTTTAATTTTAATAATAAGAGAACAATTCTTTTGATTACGGCAAAGTCGTTACGTAATACTTTTTTTTTCTAATCTTGAGAGTTCTAAGGTGCAATCGTAGATGATAGATTTGTACGATTAAATTATTTTGATTACTTTTTAAGTCTGTATGAGAGGACAAAATTAATAATTTTACGATTTATAGATGATATATGAATAGAATAATCTAAAAACTTACCCTTTCTCTTTATGATGCTTACCTGTATCATTGGAATATCGCTCATCTTTTATTCTTTTTTTCATTCAAATAAAATGAAACAATTGTTTCTTAATTTTTTTTATATAACTGTTCTTAAAAACACTGTTTTTAAACCTTTATTTCTAAATGAAAATTGATCCGATGCAAATGCAGCTACGCGTTAGCCAACTAGTGCAGTGCAATTCTTGGAAGACTGCAGGTGCATCGTGTATTCAGCATCCGTTGCTAAACTAGAAATCTGTTTTGACAGTGGGTCTTTGAAAAATTCTGAAGAAGTCTCAGAGTGTGCCAGAAGAGGATGTCCAAGTCTTTTTATAAGAACAATTGTATTTTTTCGAAAAGATCGTGATTGATGATAAATTTTTAAATTTATGTTTTCTCAATGAATAATTATATAAGATAAAACGTAAAACAATTAACTATCTAAAAATAAATAATTAAAATCTTTTTTTATAAAAGAAGCGCAGTGTAAATGAAAAAATTAAGTTTGCAAAAGACTAAACAATTTATAAACATCAGCTATTTATGCATAAAAAAACATAATTTAACTATAAGAAAAAATCTTAGCTACAAAGTATTTTAAGAGTTTAGTGCGTAATTCAGCCGGAGAAATTACTAGCATTTCTGTCGTCGATAAATCTCTTCTCGGGGATAGGAAAACCTGCAACAATCCTTATATAAAACAATTAAAATTCAACCCTGCTCAAAATTCGCTACAAGCATTCGCGCGAATTTTGTAATAAGTTTCCACCCGCTTACACCCCCTCATATCCGTATCTTCCCTTATCGAAGTTTATGCATACAAGTTAGAATTATCGCCAATCAAATTTTCAAATAGAATCTTTTTCACCTCACTTATCGCTCAGTACTTGCATTGCCCCCTAAATAATTTGTTTGCACACGACAAATCTTGAAATGGAAAAATTTGCTTTTGTCTTACCGATCGAAAATCCAAAGGCGCTGCATCGACTCCTGCGCTCTCCTCAAGTCGGTACATACGCCCACGATCCACCGAGCCGAGAGTTTCTCCGTCAGGTCGCGCAGGAGGTGGTCCCCGTGCGGGGGCCTTCGCCCCTCCCCCCTCCGCCCCGCTCGCCCGATCGGGGACTGCAGGCCGCTCGTTTATACCTGCGCGCCCATTGGTCGCTGCCGGCAGGCAGGTCAAAACGCCAGGGTACGAGATCGGTTGGCGTTCTAGGCAACGGCACTCCACGCGCGTCCCGAGAGCCTCGCGACGCATCGGGCCGCACGCGCACTTTCCCCACCGCCGGTACGGGTTTTTTCCGCTCTCCTCGAGGGGGTGAAAAGTCCATTGGATCACGGCTGGCCGCGCGTCGGTTCCCCAGTGTCGAGTGCCGCCGGAGCAGGACGCGAGTGCGGAGTAAAGCAGCCCGCGGGATGCTGCGCGTTGCCTGTGCATCTGTGCTCTTGTGCTTACAGTGGTGAAGGTGATGGTGACCGCGTCGTCGGCGACGCTGAAGCGGAGCGGTTATGAGCCAGTGGCGGTGACCGCCGAGGGCCCAGGACTTTGAAATTCCTCCCGTGGCAGTTGGCGGCCGCTGTAGGTGAGTCAGAGAGACACGAGCCTCCAGGTGCGGACCTTCTGCATCCGTATCTCCTACACAATGGGACATACTCGACCTATGACGATTTTTACTAAAAAACATACTGAAAATTCATATCTACGTAGCAAAAATTCCTGTTTGTATAGTAGAAATAGTAGAATTTATGTAGCAGAAAGTTTTATAGTAGGAATTGCTACGTACGCAGGAATTTTTTTAGTATTTTTTATAGTAAAAATGTATATGCCACTGTTCGTACGGAACATAGTAATTTTTACTATAACACTTCTCTCCGTGTAGAGGATGGAGTGACGCTTCATCTCGCTCGCGTAACGAAAAAATATATGTATATATACGCTGGGCCCTTTCCTCCGCCCGCTCCCTCTCGCGTATACCGTCTATATCTCTCCTCATCTCCCTTTCTTTTGCTCTGTTTACGCATCCTCTCCTCTCAGTCTTTCGTCCTCCCCGGTCCCGGCAGTGGCTTTCGCGTCCGAATAAAAGCCGAGTCCTCCTCGCTTTTCCTTTTTTTTTTTTTTCGCCTCGCACTCTCCTTTCTCCTACTCTGCATCTCGGATCCTCTTTCTTTCTTTCTCTCGCCTCTCGCGCGCGTCGCTGCTCCTTTTTCGCTTTACATTATCTCTTTATCTCGTGCATTTCTTGCCCCCCTTCCTCCCCCGCTCGTTTCATACCGTCCCCCTTCTCTCGTTCACTCTCGGCGCACCTCAGCGCGACGCGAAAGATTATATGTCCGTCTGCGTCCCGTTCACCCATACACGTCGGCATATACACACCGAAAGGTGCGGTGGAGGGCCTCGAACAATATACTGTCCTCCAGTGCCTCTCGCGCGCGCGAGAGAGGCCAGGGACCCGAGTCGCAGGCAACTCTCGGCCTTTTCGTCGGTTAGGCATTCGTGAAATGTTTACCTAGGCGGATATTCTTGTACCTTTTTCTCTCTCGACTGCACTTGCTCCTCCGTCTGCTCGTGTAATTCTTACGACGGGGCGTCAAAATATTTGCGTTTATTATGAGACGCTTTCTTTTGCATCGGGTGTGCGCAGGGAACTTTTCATCATCGGGTCATGCACGAAAGTTCATTCGCACGCTCGCTGGACTTTTTTTTTTTTTGATTCGGGAAAAGTTGAAGTTTCGGAAATAAAAAGTAACGATGGCGCTCGTTAGGTTTTAGTCTGCACGATAAAATGAAACAAAAGGCGCGTGTGTACAATATTTATTAAGTTTAATGAGCGTGTGTTTGAAGAAAGTAAAATGCGTAAAGCTGGGATTTTCATAACTTAGCGCCGGCTATGAAAAGCATCTTCGCCGTGAGAAACACTCGACAGCTGTGTAACTGTAAATTTTTCGCTAGAAATTGAATTGGCAAAGTAAAACAGCCCCGTTACATTTATTGCCTCAATTAGGCTGCGACTTCCAGTTTTGCCTCGGAAATTAAACAAATTTCTTCCTCCTCTTCGCGCATACCTCGCTCTACTTACGACTCCATCAGCGTCGCCAGGTAACGCGTCCACGCATAATTTCAAACGTTACGCGCCGGTCGAGCTTCATCCGCATAAAAAAATATAAGTTAGGATGAAGTTTACCCAAATTTCATGTTTGACGATTGTTCATATGAACATGAGCAATGAGACTTTACCGAACTTGCTGCTTGTATATTTTATAATAGAAGTTTCGTAGATGCGTGATATAAACGGATAAATTACCACTCAACTTACTCTCTAAATTTGAAAAAGTGAAATTCACTGTAAAAATGTGAATAGTGACATATTTTATGTGAGAAATCGTTCACATATTTAGCTTTTCTCTTCTTAAATTTTACTATTCACATTTTCACAGTGAATTTCACATTTTCAGATTTACATGGTATAGAAAATATTTCTTTAAATTTATTCGTTTTTTATAAGGTCTTTTATAAATTTAAGAAAAACTTCATCCGAAGCTTGTATTAAGTACCGCAAAATTATTTATCATCTAGTCTCATTGCCCATGTTCACATCAACGACCGCCAAACATGAACTTCGGGTAAACTTTATCCCGGCTTAAATTTTTTTACACGGGGATATAAAACAAAAAAAAATCATCGTCGACCGCTCCCTCATTTTCTTCCCGTTCGCAAAACAAAGGAGGCAGGAGAAGGAAGAAAAGACCGAGAAGAAATATCCCCCCCGCTTCGGCGGGTCACACGTGCGATGCACGCGCAGGTACATCGTGCGACTCCGCATGAGGTCCCGGCCGCATTCTTCCCCTCGTATAGTTATGCATTCCTGCGCGTGGATCGAAGTGCCGGAGCCAAGTGGGTATATATATAGGGGGACCCACGCGGCCTCGGCTCTCACTTGCCTGCCTGCGGAGTGAAAAGCCGGTGCGCTTCCTGCCCCCGAGACCCAGAGCGGCGCGACAGGTCCCCTCGCGGGGGCCCTCCGGCGAGAAAGTCCCCCCGGCCTTTTACGAGGCGCGCGTCTGCGAAAACGAGCCGACGGACGCGCATTGTGCCGCTAATTCCGCGCACGTTCCGCGCGGCTTTTACCGCCGCCCCCCGGGGGCGGGCGAACGACGTGAGAAAAACCGCCGAGCCGCAGCCGGGAATTGGGTTACGGGATGCGCGCGGGCGAGGAGGAAGGCAGCCTGGGCTTTTTACCTCTCCCCCCGCGTTTCGCTTATTTTAAATTCAATTGCCCGATCTCCCCCTGCCCACTTTTGACGCTTATTGCGAGCTGCTATTACGGCTGGGGTAATCTCGCATAATGCGCCGTATAATTAAGCAGTTGGCGCGAGCGTCACTCTTGTTTACATATAATGTGTAATTTTAATGCAGCGCGCGGGGGTCTGTGGGAGATACTGAACTTGATGGATTGTAAGAGCTGGTTTATACTGTATTTTTTTTTTAATTTTGTCGTTCTCGTTGTTTCGCGGGGAAGTGGTTCGAGCGCGATTTGATGAAGAGAAACATCGACGCGGGATGACTTTGTAAATCGAGCGGCTACTTACGTTGACCACGCAGTAATTGAGTGGTTCTCGAGTCGGTAGGTTTTATCTGAATAATTGTTGGGCGTCAATCTCGTCGCTCTCTGGTTAAATGAATTGCGTTCTATCGATGGTAATTGCTTCGCTGATTGACAAGTACGAGATGTATTCTTTTAGCTCAAATAATATTTTAAAATATTTTCAAACGGTGTCCGCTTTAAATACATTCATCGAAAGTATAAGAGACGAGAGAATAACACACAATATTTTATGAAAAAAAAAAAAACAAATTTTGTTTTTAATTTTATTTCAAGATTTCTCTTAAAAAGAGATTTATTATCCAACATTTTGGATTAGTGTCGGGCTCCCATCAGAGACAAATATTCCGAACTTGTCTACTATTATTAAAGATGATATTCAATACCATATATGTAAATCAGAGATTCGTTTTTTCAACAAATAAATAAATAGAAGCTGGAACAATAGATTTTATTTGAAAAAAAATATATATATATTTGCTCAGATTTCTGTCACCACTGGCTTGTATTTCTAAATTCAATCCTCGAACTGGCTGCTATTCGTTTGAATATATTGATTTTGAAGAATATTATGGATCAGCGGTGTTAGAATGTCTCCGTTCTTTTGATTTACATTCGCTTCGGTCCACACATTCATTATAAAATATAATAATACACAAAAAATAAGAAAAACAAGTTTATTATTTGCAGCTGCGAAAACTTTCTTAATATATAAGCTTATAAAAATACATCAAGTTATCCTTATCCTTCGCACTGTCAGATTTCACGATTCAAAATTAAAAGTAAACAGAAACGTTGGCGAGTAATTCAAATAATTCTTCTCAGAGAAAAGTATAAAGGTTTCATGATGCAGCCTACGGCACATTGTCCCGGGACATTCCCGGGATGCCGCTTCGCGCTGGTTTCGAGACAGCGAGTAACGCTTTGGCTGCGCGTCTTGCATGCTTAATCGGATGAGCCGCGCGCAGTCGCCTATGCACTCGCATTATGCACGCACCGCGGCTCAGCCATGTCCGCCCTTCGTGCGATTGCCATAACAGAAAGAGAATTAGGAGACGCAGGGAATCGTCAAAGGGACGCTTGGCGCGGATGCCACGCTCGCCTTCGCTTATTATACACACCGCAAGTTTTAATTGCGCCGGCACTGGCTTTTCTCGCCTGGCGAGCGTCCGATTTTCTTAATTAGCTTTTCAATTGGACGTTTTCGCGCTCGCGTCTCTTCGTAATTCAAACTTTTCGCCGCTGAAATTATGCGAGGAACGTGCGCTTAGGAATGTGACGAACCATTCGGCGGAAAAGTTGAAAAATATAAAAGCTTGATTGGGGCCGTGAATGTTAAGTGTGCGGGGTTTTTTTAGCATGCTGCTCGTCTTGTTGCGTGATTATCGCAGTGGCATAATAATTTTTTAATTAAAATTTTCTGCACGCGTCTGGGTAGCCCAATACGGCAGTGAAAATGTAAATAGGAAAATATAAAATGAGCCAATTTAACGTGCACGTATGCAGTTGGAGAAAGAGTTTTAATTGCGCGATTCTGGGTACTTTCGCTTAAAAATTAGAAAATAATGTTGTGCTTATTGTGCATAAGCGCGGCGGACAATTGTGCTTTCTCGAGATCTAATAGAAGATAATTGATCAAACAATGCAACTTTCTATATGTCTTGAAAATTGAAAAATTAAGATTTATTAAGTGAAAAGTAAATTCTTTAAGTGAGAGGTATATTTTGCTCATTCGCGAGGTCGCTTGAATTGTCTATTGAAGCTTTGATTTAAAATGAAAAATACCTATATATACTTTTGAAATTCACTCTCAAATTTCCAAATGAATGATTCGATATAAATCAGAAACCTATACAATGCTTATATGTGCATTTGTCAGATATCTAAGTTTTCGAACAATCAATTTACTAAACATTTACAACTCAGCAAAAAAAATTATAGCTACGGAATATTTTCAATTAAACTTTTAATTAACTTTTGATTAAAAGCGAAATTAAATAATAAGTTTTTGATCCAGTATCGGGAAAGCGTTGAGGCAGACGTAAACCATGCAGTTTCTGAAAGCCATTTCAATCGCAAACGTATCACACTGACCCAGAATGCGGACGTGCCAAGACAATGGAATTATTATGGTGGAGCTCACGTGTTCCACATAATGCAATCTTAATCATAAACGTCAGGCACAATGTTTTTTTTTTTTTTTTTTAAGTACTGCCTGCAGTAACGCACCTGTCTCGCGAGTCATTATACTTTCTTCAAACTTCTCTTTCGCACAAAAGCTCGTTTTGATAAAAATCTTTTAATTGAATTACCCACTAATAGGTTCGCCGCGCGCCAAGTAAACAACTTTTATTTCGCCGCACGCGCTACGCTCCATTGTTGGTTTTTTGCTCGCTAGAATTGACTTTCATTAAAGCGTTTTGCGAGGAAAATTTATAAATTTATTTTCCACGCAGAGAGATGTACGATAAAGATATCGGTAGTGGAGCATTTGCGCGTACACGCGGCTGTGCGGTGTAGAGTGGCTTCGATGTGAAAGGTACGATTTTCCGTGCGCGCTCAGTTGTACTATCTAATGTATGCAGATGAGATGCTTCAATAAAATATTTACAGTTACGACATAAAAAAATCTTCAGTTACTTTGAACGCATGAAAAATCGATTTTCGCCAGAACCGCGCATAAACTCGTGCCACTTCCGTAGTGTACTGTCAAATTTTGAAGAAGGTAAAAAGAAATCACGAGCATTAAATAAACAACACGCAAATCATCATTAATATTTACTATTCTAAAATTCAAGAATCCTCCATAATTCATTCCTCCCTCCGGGCGTAAATAACACACCGCCCGAAAAAATAATTCAACCCGAAGTTCGTCACCTCTCCCCCTCAAAAAAAAAAAAAGAAAAAAAAGTTCTATGTTAAAATATCAGTTGATCAAAGTAAAAAACAAATCTATTTTCTTTATATATAAAGTGGAGAGAAATGGAGAGAAATACTGTATAGTAAAAATTACTGTATTCCGTGGGAACAGTGGGATATACTCAACTTATGAAAATTTTTACTATGAAAAATACTAAAAATTACTGTGTACATACCAATTTCTACTATATAAACAGCAATTTTAGCTATATATATAGGAATTTTTAGTTTTTTTATATAGTAGTTTTTTATATGTAGTATGTAATGTATAGTAATTTATATAGTAAAAATCGTCATAGGTCGACTATGTCCCATTGTTCCTACGGAATATACACGGCGAGAAAAGTCTAGTAAAAATCACTATACTATTTCGTAATGCAGGGACAAACTCGACAAATAAAAATTTTTACCAAATAATACAGTAAAATTTACTATACTTGTAGTAAAAGTACTTGTAATTCTAGCACCTTTTACTATATTTTCTAATAAAATGTTTGATCGATCGAGTCTGTCCCTGCATTACGAAATAGAATAGTAATTTTTACTAGACTTATCTCTGCGTGTAGTAATTTTATTATAAAATTTCTGCGTGTAGCCAAAAAAAAAAAAAATACATCGTAGGGTAATCAGAGGAGTATCGGCCGACCGCGACAGGTCTGGAGCCGCGGCGTGGAATCGGAAAGTCCTCACGGTCAGTCCGCTCGCGTAATCGGGCCACGCGCCCGTCAATGTGCGAAGAAAGAGTCAGGACTATTGTCGGCGGAGGAGGCCGCCAGAAGCCCGTTGACAGCGAGTGCGCCGCGGCTAACAGTACACACCACGTGCGCCGCGGTAGCTCGGCGCGTTTACGAGCCAGTGAACTCATCGCACCGTGGCCTGCGGGGAAAACGCATAAATTCAAGCCCAGCCCGAGCACTAAATAAATCGCTCGAATTCTCGCAGTTTTACGACTTTCTCACGGGAAGAGAGGAGGACGCTCGAACTCCAACGCGGTATACTATATATATATATATATATATATATACGCTCGAAAGCTCACTGCTCTTCTGGGGAGAAGTCATCTTTTTTTTGCATCGCGAATTTTTTGTATACTTATATACCGCCGGATTGTCGTAGAAGCTCGCCGTCTTAATTGATCCACTTTCTCGTTATGGTATGGTTTCGTCATTTTTAGCTTTACGGCAAATCGCCGCGCCGTTCATTGTTTTTTTCGCGTCGGCGATGTTGGCTTTTGTACCGCTGACGGGGGCTTACGCTTTATCGGATTAATTGTAAATGCCGCGTAAAGCAAGGCCAGTTTATTTTATTCCTTCGTTAACATGGCAGCCGACGAGAGCTGTAAATATAAATTGAAAAAAAAAAGAAAACAACAACGAGCAGCAAATGTATTTTAAAATAAAAAAAAAATCGAGTGAAAAACGAATCAGGCCGAGCGCGTAAACCTCCGTCGTATATACCGTTCTCGCGTTCCCATTTTAACGACCAGCTTGAATCTGTAATTGTACTCCGGTTAACAGGATGCACAACTCGGTTTGGGTTCGCAGTGGACACGTTCGGTCGTTCTCGGGAGATTCTACGTTGCGCTGGCAAGCACCGAAACGTGGAATCGCGGATTCGACCAAATTAGAGCGGTAAAAGCATGCGGAACCCACCCAGAAAGAATTTCTAGGTCTTGCCTTTCGCTAACAATTAGAAATAAGCGCGGCATGCTTTCTAAGTCATTAATCATTTCTTTGCAGTGGATCTTGCCTACTGCTATTTAAATTTTTTAAGAAACAAGGGCGATTGCCTTATTCATATCTATTTTTTAATTGAACCTATATTAGTTCTATTTATATGCGACTATTACATTAGTCTATTTAATGATAGATGTAATCAATATTATAGGGGATTGATCAATTCAGTCGTTTAATAGATTTCGTAAGATAATTGACGTAATTATCCATTTGAATTATTAAAGGGCATTTGTTGATCTATTGTACGACTATTATTTAAACAAAAGCATTCAATTGCATATCTACTCTACTGACGATGGTAGCAAATTAATAATTAACTTGTTCCTTTATTTTATCTCGAAGCGACAAGTCAACTCATATAATTAATCTAATTCGAGCCGTGTACATTTCAATAATTGCACCATTGTTTTAATAAAATTGAGCGAAGAACCGTTAACATTGGACTTAGCTCTATTAATATTCATTAAAATATAGAATGCAACGCGAAGCGGTCGTTTGTAATCATTTAATGCTAAAATTTCATTTACTTACCGGTAGCATGAAAATTGCGCGTTGTTAATCTTTCCGAGGAAGTTTTGTAAAAAATTAAGCGAAAATAAAATTGAACGTTTATTCTTTTACAGTCAACAATATACAATACTATGTAAAACATTATTTCATTTAACGTGTCATTAAAACATTACTCAGGAGTGATTTTTTTTATATTTTATGTCTGTAATGAAAAAATTAAGTGTTGAAAGTGTATAATAAAGTAATATACATTTACAGTGAAAATAAAACTGACACGGCAAGATTATTTCATTCGGAGTCTCGTCACGAACCAAAATCATACCGCATATGTGAATAGTATGTAAAAACATCTGGCCCGTCTTAAGGCCAGTCGTTTTTTATCAGCTTTATTTACGTAAAACTATAAAAACTATTAAAAAAACAGCAACGACTCACAAGCACGTGCGCGCAATAACTTTAACGCGTTACATATTTTAAATTAATTATTTACATTAAATATAAACGAGATCATGCATTCTTCGTTAAATTAGAGTATACAAATAAATTAAAATTTCCGTACGAATAATGAGGTAAATGTTCATTGAAACAGCGCACCCAAATTCCTTCGTATTAGAAGTATCCGTAAAATTTAAATGATTTAAAGAAGATTTTCGCAAAAAGTATTTTCAGCAAACAATAGCTTATCGCCGAATCTCAGATAAAAGTTCCGTTTCAGCGGACACTCGAAGCGACGGAATTTATTGTCCCAAATTACGGTGATAAATCATTCCGGTCGCTGCGGAATCGCAAGCTCTATTAGGGATATCGACGGCAGTGGCGGCGCTTAGGGCCAGCCGCGGCTCTCCTCGCACGACGGATCGTCGTCGAGCGTGAGCGGACAAAATTCCTCCCCGGAGACCTTCTCGAGGTCGTAAACGTCGATCGCCGGCTTGAATGGCAGATCAGCCACTGCGATCCCCGCGCCATCGTCCTCCTCGTCACCGGGAAACTTCTCGCCGGGGGCGCCGTTCCGCTCCTCGTCGAACTCGTCAAATTCGCCTGTGAATCCCCGACGCCGTCTGACGACGTTAAAGTCCTGCTCCGTCAGGGTCAGCGTGCGAATCTTTTTTTTATGGCCCTTTTTTCGCTTGACGCCCTCGTCGGGTTTAGCCACGATTTTCGGCTCGCCCCGTGTTTTGCGCGTCCTGCGGAAGGTGTGCGCCTTCTTCGACGTTTGGAGGGCCTCCTTTTCTTCGGGTACTGGTTTTTTGATGTTTAGTGCCTCTTCTGTTTTTAGTGTGCCTTCGTCGTTTTCGTTTATTAATTGAGGAAGGTTTTCGTCCGTTGCCTCGCTTTGACTTTCCCTATGCTCCTGGAGAGTTTCGAACTCTGGGTAGTTTTTCTCGAGGTTTACTATTAGTTCTTCATCGCTTGCCAGGGTCGAGGTATTTACATCGAGGAATCTGTAATTAGGAAGTACACTTAAATCAACGTTTATTTAGAAGTATAAAAAATAGTATTTGTAGAATTACAGAAATGGAAACCTAATATAACTTGGGATGATGCTCAATGAAAGAATTTTATTGTAAAAATTATGATAAAGCTCGATAACAAGTTACGTAATAGCAAGTAATCAAGGGACGATATTTTGCAAACGAAATTTTTATTTATATTTTGAAGGGTTGATAAAGCTTTTTGCATTACTAAGAAAAAAGCTCTATAAATTCTACTCTAAAATCCTGGTAGTATTTACAGAAAATTATAAATATATGATTTTCGTTATTATAGAAAAGTCGATATTGTTTCACGCTCTCATAATGAAAATATTCTATGGCATTATACACTTAAAAAAATAAAATAATTAAAATAAAATGAACCTCAAATATCTCGAAGAAAAATCTCAACCTACATATCTCAAGGAGCACGAAAAGGAAATAAAAGGGGGGGCTTAGAAAAAAGACAAAAGCGCAAAAATTTCGTCATTACACGGTATCCGCTGCCTTGTCCGGAGGCTCGCTCTCCTCTCGGACACCCGAGCCGGTGGCGTTGACTGTCCTCGCGACCTCCTTCTCGGCTGCACCTGCTCCGGCGGCGTTAGCCCGCGGCACGCTTTCGTTCTCCGGGCCGCTTGGCGCGGCGCTGCCTGCCTCACCGACGGGACACGAGTCCAGGTCACAGGAGTCCAGGAGGCTCGAGGCCCCGGCCTCCCCCGGCTGGTCGGCACCGCCGTGGCCCATCTTATCGACCGCACCGTACACCAGCACGTCCTCGTGCATCTTCGGGTTCCTCTCGTACTCCTCCTGGAGGTAGCGCTCGAACCGCTCCTTGAAGTAATCGTCGATCATTTTCCAGACCCCAGCGCTGTACCAGCCGACCACCCCCATGAAGAAAACGCCGCGGAAGAGCAGCGCCAACATCGTGGGCGGTACTATACGGACGCGGGGGTGGCGCGTATCGCCCGAGACGTGTGTGGCCGCGCAAGCTGGTTATTAGGAGACAAAGAGAGCTTTCGGGGTATTAGGGGGATTTTGCGAGCACGGGAAGGGATTGTTCGTCACGTACTTCGATTTTCGGGGCTGGAATTAACGCCCGGAGTTCGCGGATGATGCTTGAACTTCCGCTGACTTATAAAGCTCAAATTGCGAGCTTTTTCCCGAATAATTGTATAATTAGGCGAGCTCTTCTCTGAATAACAACCATCGATAAGTGAATTGTCTCTCTATAAGAAGTTTACTTTAGGATTATATCCGACGTGACGCTTAATTATACGCCGAGGTGTATCTGAGAGAAATTCCAGCGAGGCAGCTTTTCAATAGTCCGGAGGTGCACCTGATTCTTCCATAAACGTCGCACGTCTATCTAAAAGTCGATATTGTCAGTGAAAATTGTAATACTCTTATCCGCCGAGAAAAAGTGAATTTGATCGCCTCGTCGATCAATCGCTTTGCATCGCTGGCGAAAAATGCGAGTACAAGAAAAACAAGGAAAAAGAAAATCTATACGCGAGCTTCTCTTCTCCGCTGGCCGTATATCGAGCGCATAAAATCCTAGTCGTCCTCGGGTTCGCCGAAAATCAGCTCGCGTATAATGAAGAATGTCTCCTGCATGTGTGGCCAGGCCATCGTCAGCAGAACGAGCATCGAGTTGGCGAGAACAAAGAGGCGCATGGTGTCGACGCCGTCGCCTGAGCGCAGCCACTCGGCGAAGCCCTGGTTGTCGGCGTCATCGTCAAGAGGCGCCAAAGCTTTCTCCTGTCCCGGCTTCCTGTCCTTTGAGGCCTTTCGCGCGTCTTTGAGATCCCCGCGCTGCTGCGGCCTCCTCGACGTCCCGGCGGTCTTGTTGGCCGCGGCTTCCTCCTTCTGCGCGGCGATGCGCTTTTTTACGCTGGAGCGGGTTTCCCGTCTGGAAAAAAAAAATTGGGGACAAAAAAATTATTGCCCCCGTGGTTTATGGCTGGTACTTGCCCCGGAGCGCAACGAAAGTGACCGCGACCTTCTTTTTTATACCGACACCCTTATAAATACGCGTTATCGGGTGCTTAACGTTACATTATTGTATTGTATTTAGGAAAAAGGAAAAAAAGGATGACCTATACGAACGTTAATGGTCGAATAAGATTTTTTTATTTGGTAAATATTGTTTATGAGATTTATTTATTTTGGAAATAAATGTGCATTCTGTACTTTATAATAATTATTATGAATTATTACTACAATATTGCAAATTATACAATGAGAAGAAAAAGTGAATAGTGAAAACTGGGTTCTAAGGATCGTAAACTATTGTTTGGTTACATGGTCTGGTCAATTTTATATTGATTTCACATAATCTGCAGCTGTCAGTCATTATTTTAAGAGTAGATTATTTTATCCTTATTATTGGCAGATTATTGGTCCAGTTGTTGTATTAATTTAATAATAATAATTTAAGTTAAGGCTTTTTAGGAAAAAACAATATCAATCATTTTAAAAAATATGTTTAAAAATATTATATTTAAAAATTCTCTTTATATTTACACGATATGCTATATTATTAAAAATATTAAAATGTAAATTTTGTTAACTCATTACAGAAAGTATAAATTTCGCTTTGAATATCAATTTATACCGTACATTTATGGCTTCGCAAATAAGTTACGCGATATTTTTTTTATACACACAATGTTTGCAATTTAATTCTATAAGTTTATAGATTTTTCTTGTCTATGTCAAAGGAAACATGAACTTCCGAGTCTTAAAGTTATACCAATAATCATACAAAACTTTTATACGAAGTAAAGAATAGAATAAAAAAAATATCAATAATACACGTTATCGACAAACGAAAAAGCTTATTCCATGTGCGGCTCTCGGCAGATTGTGATATCGACAATTTCAAAGTAGGTAATAGTAAAAATAATCTCATTATTGAAGACCGGAAAAAAGCTTACTTAAAGCCATAAAATAAAGTGCGATACTTCGAAAATATTTAGAATCAACAAATCTACTTGACAATGTAGACAACCATAGCACAAATCGATCAAACGAATAGTCATTAATTGCACTGCATTTTCGGTGAAAGCTACACGGAGAGAAATGTTGTAATAAAAATTGCTATATTCCGTAGGAACAGTGGGATATATTCAACTTATGAACATTTTTACTATAAAAAATACTAAAAATCGTCATAAGTCGAGTATGTCCCATTGTTCCTATGAAATATAGTACTTTTTACTGTAACATTTCTCTCGCTCTAAATCTGAAAATGTGAAATTCATTTGGAAAATGTGAATAGTAACATATTTTATGTAAAAAATCGTTCACATATTTAACATGTGAGCGGCTCTTCACTTATTAAATATCACTATTCACATTTTCAGATTTACATGGCTCCGAGTATTTAAACATTTTGCAATCGTCAACGTAGGTATAATCAGATTACGCCGAGTAGTTGGAATTGCACAAATAGAAGACACGCGCTAGTTGTGAATCCGACACTGGATAAGGCCAGGGGAGCGAATAATCGATAATAACCCTCTTACGAGATGCTTGAGCGAATGCCGTGAGAAGCTGGGGTATCGAGCCGGCCAAATTGAAATTTTAGCCGATTTAGGGTCCGATATAAGCGGAGGCCAACGCTATCTTCCGCTTGACACTGGCGGCCGACTCCGCTTTAACGATGTCAAACGTTACTGTGTGCCAGATTCGCGGCGGCGCACGCGCCCGGCTTATTTCTTCGGGAAATGCGCGAAATCCGTGGTCAGCCGCTGGCCAAGCGAGAAATAGCCGCGGGAACTTGCAGGAGGGAGATGAAAAGCTAATGTTATCAGCGTCCGGCAGACCTGCGAGCGTATTGCATTCAGTGAAATTCCCATCCGTCCGACCAGTCCTTATTTCGATCACTGTTACACCGCCGACTGAAATTCCCCGTCGCGTCTCGCATTTTTCCGATTTTTCGGGCTTTAACATCGGAACTTCATTTTTCCAGCTTTCAAGCTACTACGCTTAGATTGGACTTTTTAATTAATTTCCTGTCGAGTAACGTTTCTCGATTGGAGAAAATCCTCGATTAATCCGGGATTTCGTGTTAATGCATTTATGTATTATGTGTTGCGATTTTTATTATTTCAACCGTTTTTACCTCATTACCTTGTGATATTTGAATTCGTTCGTTTATTTGTGCATTCGTTAAAGAGAGCTTTTTACGCGGTAAAAAGTACGGAAAATATCACGCGAATGCGTTAATCTAATGAATTTAGGAATTCTTACCTCGTGAAAGTAATTATACCAAAGCTTTTCCATGTCAGCATTTTTTATTACGTTGAAAATTCTAAGACAGTTCAGGTAAATTTTCAGAAATTCACAAAGTTATAACTACTTTATTATTCCGTTTGACTATCGCGTGTTATAACCAACTGACAAAGTTGATCTAACGATAAAAACGCCTTGACGTTGCATTTCATGTTTGAAAGCTCTTGACTACGGATTAGGGTATCTACGAGAATTTACATACGACTAACTATATTTTTCCTCCCCTCGTTTATTACCCGCTGAATATTTAAATTTCTTCGTTTAATTCTACAACTTCATTAATTTATTAAATTATTAATTTAAACGCTAAGAATGTTTTATATATATATATATTTCATAAGATTGTAATTCCTTTAAATTATGTAACAAGAATTTTCTATTATGTTTCAGGTACGTACGTCAAAACGACTCTAGCTTTACGTAAGTTTCTAAGTAAGTTAAAAATTTCGTCATTCTATTTCTCCCTAACTTTCTGCACCCTTCACGAACATTGGATTATGCATATTACATGCTTTCTGATATTTAATGCATACCTTTTTCATACGCAAATCCTACAAACTGCGCCATGCGGCTTTTCTTTAAAGCTCGATTTGTTTAAAAAATTAATTATTACAATTTATTTATTACGATGGCGCAATTAGTGATTTATGAAAATGTAGTTATATTACCCCTTACTTCGGGCGGTAGTCAATCTTCACAGTGGTCTCCAGTCCCGACATGACCGCAGCATCACCTGCGCGACATCCGCACTGGTTGTATCAGTCGTAGTCACTGAGCGTAGCCCGACAGGAAATTGGATTGTGCCAAATTTGAGGTGACGTATATGCGCCTCTAAAAGGGTAGGGAAAATTATATAATGCACTTGATCTCCACCCCCGCGCCGATATAGGAGCAGTCAATGCCCGGCGCTCGCGCAAATACACATCGAACCCTCGAACGGCGTCTGTTTTCCCAAAATATTAGCGCTCCTCAAACCTTGTACACACCCGCGTCTGAGGTACGGATTTCACATGTTGCTCGTTTATTTATTTAGAAACGAGCTCGCGTCAAAGGTCGATCCCGTCGGCAAAGAGACGCGATTGCCGGCGTCGAACGGTATTTTACTTTTTTTTATTTTTTTTTTAAACAAATTACGAAGCGTCACGGGGTGCTTTCTGCCGAGCCCGGGCGAAAAAAAAATGCACCGCTGGCTTGATTTAGCGCTTTGACGCGAGTGCCTTGACTGAAGAGACCGCTTTGAGTGCGCACTTCTCTTTCAGCCCGCTTTTGGCGAACTAATAGTTGGTAAGGTTTCTTTTCCTCTTTCTCTGTCCCGTCTGCGCTCTTTTTGTACGCGATAATCTTGTTAGCGATACCCTAAAGGTGCGCGACTCTCTCATTTGCTCCTTTTTCTTGATAACAGGTTTATGAGAATTATGTTATTCTTTTATGTTGAGATGCACGATTTGCGGCGATACTGCGTGCTTTTCATAAATGATTTTTTAAAATATACGTCGAACTATTATTTAGTAAAATAGTACGTTTATTTAACGGATGAAAATTTTATGGACTAAAGTTTTAATGCAGTTAGAGGCTGGCATACAAATTTTAATACGACTCATGGCTACTATACAATAAGATTTTTGTGGTCAAAATGCGCGATAAATTTGTTATACTTCAAAGAAGATCTCACTTTAAAGGAAATATAAAAAATTTTTAGCATCATTTTTTCAGTGTACTCTCAAAGTATACATTATTATTAAGAATTGTTGTAGAATAAAACAGGATAAACTATTTAAATTTTAAGTAAAATTTAATCCTCCCTTAACAAACTAGGGTAGGATATCCTGACGTATTTTTCAGGAGCTTCAAGATTCACAAGATTGTAATTTATCTTAAAATTTAACAGCAATTATTAACTATTCTGAAATTTATTTAAATAGCCGCACGCGCGCACACAAAATAACAATAAGTATGTAGTTTCGTTTTGTACAGCAGTGGGATAATGCATTTCACACAAAAATTTGAATTTTGCTAGTAGCATTAAGAAAATAAATAAACTTTCTCGCTGACTGTGTCCAAAGCAATCAGCAAGCTCCTTTCAATCCGCGGCAAACATTTTGGCAAGAAACCGCGAAATTGTATAGCGCTGCATCATAAGCAGACTGCGGTGGCCTAATCAAATGAATTTCACCGCTGACAATGAACCCGGGATACCGCGAGGACAACTTTCTCTCTCGCCCGGGCGCCTCGGATCTTCAATTACCGCTGCTCCTCTTCCGCGGAGGAGCATCCAGCAAGCTGAGCAAGCGAGATTGGGGGAATTTACGCAACGGCATCCCATCCATCGACCGATAGTTATGGATCGACGCTTCTCGATCAAAGTCCGACACCTTCTCCTTCCTCCTTCCGGCGCAAACAGGAGGGCAAAAGTGCCGCTCTGCAAACCTTCCTGTCAAATTATTCGCTAATCGCTTCCGCAATTAGTGTCCGTCGTGCGGCTCTTGGAGACTCAAAAAGTTCCACCGTAAAAAGCGTGAAGGGTGCGCCGGGAATTCCAATGTAATACGTTACAAAGCGCACGCGATAAAAAAAAAGCGGGAGATAAAGGAGACGATGAAAAGTGAGTAAGGGTCGAGAGGGAGCTTTGCTTTTACGAGGGCTTCCGAAGAATTTCAGCATTCCGGACTCTTGTATGAAAGCCTGGTGTAAAAAAATTACGCGCATGATGTAAAAGTGTCACTTGCGCTCTAATATATATTTACCTCTCGGAGCTTACCGTGTCGCTGCAGCAGATAATACCTTCGCTGGTGCACTGCGAAAAGTGGGTTAAAGAAGATTACTATTTTCTTCTTGTTTAAAATCACTATTTTTGCGTTAGAGAAAATTGATGCAGAGTAAAATAATTACTGCTACAAAATGTTATAATACTTTTGATAAATAATTAGAATACGCAGGTATACTAATAAAAAATTATTACTCTCTAAATCTGAAAATGTGAATAGTGACATTTAATAAGTGAAAAGTCGTTCACACGCTAAATATGCGAACGATTTTTCACATAAAAAATGTCACTATTCACATTTTCTATGTGAATTTCACATTTTTAGATTTAGAGAGTAGGATCGATTAGTAAAACGAAGTGGGTCGCTTCGTTACTAAACGAAAACTAATTTTTCTGAGAACGGATCTAGATCTTTCCTCTGGGCTTGTGTGATAGAAACTAACATTTTGATGAAGTTTATATCGCGTAGAATTCGAATGTTTAAAGTTGAAAACAGCAGGGGCAAACAATGCTACACGCAGCTCAGCGGGCGAAGTAATTACAGACATTTCGCGAGTTACCGAGGATTTTGCATAGCTAGACAAAACAATTTGAAATACCAGCAATAATTTAGTCAGGCTATATAAACTTTGTCAGGTGGGAAAGCGGGGCGATAAACCGGAAGGCGTAATCTACCTCCCTGATACACGCCGGCGCAAGGCTTGGCTTCAGAAGAGCTGGCCGGAGCGACGACACTGCTCGTGGAATATTAATTTAGGAGGAGCTAAAGAGGAGAGAACGCCAGAAGGAAGCAGAACGAGAGATAGAAAGGGGAAGCGTCTGGAAGTGGAAACTCGTCCCAAGGAAGTCACCCTTCGAGGAAGAGGAAACTTCCTTCGAAGTATGTTTGCGTTATACTCAATTGACTGGATAACTTTTTATCTTCAGTTCGCTTCCGTTTCTCTCTCTCTCCTTCTTTTTTAATTACTTTTTCTCCGAACGAATGGAGAAGGGCAATTCGGTTATAAATTCTCTGCCGAGTGCTTAAATCGGATATTAGTTTTTAGTATCAACTGGAATTATTACCGGGTAATATCGTTTTGCGTTTGATCGATAGGTAATTTAACGAGGTATAAAAGAGCGGCGTAAAATTGACTTTTCATCTCATTTCTCGCAGCCAAGTTCATGCGGATATTTTGAAGTAAACGAACAGAATTAATTTAGATGTTGAAATTGTAAAGTGTGAATTAAAAAAAATAAATAAATAAATGAAGGCTGGAATTCGTGATAAACGATGAAGTCAGTTATGCTTTATTGCAGAAGTTTCCTCGTAAAATTAATAGAAAACACAATCTACAGGCGGAGTGTTGAAGTTTTCTCCCTTCCACACTTTTCTACTGTTTTTCCGAGAGATTAAATATTTTACATTCCTTTTCTTGCTTAGGTAGTTGTCTAAACTTTTGAGTTTGACAACTTGATAGAAATTATCGATTTAAAGTTTCCCTTAATACCTCGCAAACTTTGAATCACTTCGTAAATAAGCACGTCGTAGAGCGATGTAAAATATTAACAAATTTCAAAATGAAGGTAAAAGAAAAATTGCTCGCTGTAATAATGAAAATTTCCGAAGGTGTAGCAGTCGTTAAGAGAAAACGTCACTAAACCATTTTACTAATTACCTTGCTGGCATTCGCCTTCTATTTGCATAAATCAATCTTTCGCGAAGAGAGAACTTTTTTATGGCGGTAATGCGTCGCTTACAAATTGTTTGATAGCTGAATGATTTGCGATTTCCTAGACTAATTAGTTGTGCTGCTTTTTGCCATCCCCCCTCCTCCTCGACGGTCCTTTATATATGCTACAAATTCCCCGCAGTTTCTTATCGCTGATAATGACGCCGTCAGAGAAATCGATTGAAAAATTTAACAGACCCGCAGATAATTTCCCGGTCGCATTAATAAATCGCGCGTAACAGTGAGGCGAAGAAATTTTCGAAAATTCTGTTTAATAGAAGATCCCACTGAGAATTAAAGTTACCATGATTCAACCGAACCCAGTGAAGCATGTGCTCGCTTTCAGCGCCACGATCCTAATTATAAATCCTTCGTGAGCTTTTATTATCCACATCTGATCATCACTTTATGCGTTAAAAAAGAAATAACTTATCTTTTTCAAATACAAACAGTGAAAAGCTAATATGAATTGAGCAAACATACTCGTCGACTTTTTCTTCAAATAATGCGACTGTCAATTTAACCCGAAAGAGAGACACAATACCAGGGCTTCCGCCACTCGTGCGCCCGGCTTTTTCAGATTATTTCGAACGACTTGCAAAGAGAGTCAGAGCCAAGCTGTACATTTGCAGCTGGGCTACAAATAATCGGGGTGCAGGGGTAGTCGTACGTATATATGCGACTCGACGAGTTTCCGCTAATACGATTCCCAGGGTCGCGATACATTCGCCGGTGGGATCGACTGGGGAAGAAGATATTTATAGCTATTCAGGTATTCAGAGCCGATCCGCTGGTGTCTGTAACGGGGCGAGATTTATATCGGAGCGCGCTCGATTAAGAAGTACTAGGTCAAACGTTAGCCCCTTGACTCGGAAACTTTTGCTCCACGACCGATTTGCCCGCGCCATTCTTATGCAATGCGGTGAAAATTTTTCTTGATGCTTCCTCGGTATTGTGATAACGTCAGATTCAGTCGCACATTCCGCCGCAAAATTTTCCCCGATAAATTAACCGAACAATTTGCGATTGTAAAGTGCAGCGTACAGCGGTGAATTCTCAGCGAAATTCCGCTTGTAAATGCACAATTTAACCATGAAATTCAGTAAACTCCGAGTGGTGTTTTCGCATCAGCCAGAATCAACAGAATTCTCGTAACAAACGTGAAAGCTCAGATGTCCGCCCGCTATTCCTGTTTCTACTTAAAGCTCCCTCGACTTCCTTCTCTCTCCTCTTCCATTTCGATCCTGCAGGAGCCTTCCCTATCGGTATTATCAATGTTAGCTTGTGTCCAAAGCGCAAAGCTACTCAAGTGATGGGATGGACGTCTCGGAGAGCTTTGCTCGGTGCATATATATGGATCATACGCGCGTAAGGTATGCGCGCTACGATCAGTGTGATTGACACCTGTAAATCCTACGGGGGATTTGCCCCCGAGGCCTAGATTGTATTATCTAATGAAATTGGTGACCTCGCTATCGTCGTTCCATTTATTTTTTATTTCTCTAAGAGAAAGTTTTTCTACTTGCTCGATAACCATAACCCACGATTAAACATTGGCGCTTTGTTTTACTGCACTTAAACTTGTACTTGGTGTTGATCTATTTGCACAGGAGGCACTGGAATATCTTTTATTTCCTCTTTTTCTCCAATCGATTTCTGAAGAACACAGAGATTGCCTTCCGAGCTTTATTGGTTTCCGTGCGACTGAACTTTTTTTTTGTTCGGAAAAAGATCGCCGTCGTCCGCGTTAGAGAAAGAAGATTTTAGATGTAAATATTGTGAATAATCCAATGAATGCTTATTCTACTGGAGATAATTTCTATTACGAGAGTTGTGGTTGCATACAGTTTAGGGTTTATGGCTCATTATCAGGGCAATTCTATTATTGAAAATACACCCAGTCAAATACAGCACGCAGTTAATGGAATGTAATGGCAAATATCGAATTTAGTTACGTATAAATTGTTAATATCATTTTCATCGCTAACGATATTATTAATTTCAGTTTCGAAATAAAGCAAAGAATTGATTTAAAATTATCTGCAGGAAGCTATAAAAACATCAGTTAAATATAGGAATCGCTATAAGTTGATTGTATAAATTTTTCATTCGAACTCCAATAATAAGAGTTTCTGCAAGAAATTATAATTAGATATTGGTTTAAACAACTGAAACCACGTATTGTCATAGCGATCAATCAGAATTAGGGAGATGAGCATTACCCAAGATGCAATTACTGCTAAGATATCTGCATATTTATTTATTGAAGGGAGCTTAAATGGTATTCTCTGTCCTTCTGATCCCTTCCTATCAAGGTATCGATTTGTTAGAGCACAAGTCTATAGACCGCTAATGGGGATCAGAGAACGCAGAGATTAAGGGGTTGGGATGATGCTAGCCTCCGCCAATCTAATAAAGACGGAGGCGGAAAGAGAGCAATTAAAGTTTACGGGATGATAGTCCACGTAGCTAAGGGACGTTACAATTGAAATTATTTGAAAACTTACTAGATACTGCCAGATTAAACCTTGTTAATGATATAAGTTTACTGTTACCGTCTTCCTCCGAGTAACGTTCACATTATATTTTTTTTTCAAACTTTTACTACTGTAAATGGATAATTAATTCGATTTAAAATCTCTATTTTGTCAAGTCGATAGTGTATATTTTAACAGAGAAAATTATTAATCGTAATGAGATTATTCGCCATCATACGAAATAGTCCGATTAAAGCTCACTTTATGAATTGTATAGCGTCGCGCTCGATATGATTGACAGTATGATGTTAACTGAAACGAAAATAAATTGTTCATAACTATCCGATAATTTAATCCCTTTAAGGGTGTTATACTTTAAAGAAAAAGCCGTGTAGCCACTGAATTATTCGAGTAAAAAAGTTGCGTATGCGTGGAAAATTTATTTTCAGATTGAACAAATGCACCCGGAGCTATTCTGGTATTCTTTAATACGCGCACAATGCGCATCCTCTCCCATTCAAATACGCCTGCGAAGCGCTATATTTGCACATAATATTTTGCCGAATCAACGGACAACAGGAGCGGACTCCTACGCCAATAAATCAATTTTTAATTTCTCCCTGCCCTCCCTCCGCCACTTCTTTTTCCGCAACTTCGTCGGTACACTCCGGCAAACTCGGCGCGGGGGCCTTTTGTCGATACGGCCGAGAGATCGAGAATAGAATCGTGTATTCCCGAGCGAGCGCGGGCCAGAGAGTGAGGTCAACTTCGTGCGGGTATAAGGGAAGCAACGGCGAAACTCAACCCCGCACCACCCTGATCCGCCTATTTCTATTCCGATCTTCGCGAGTATCTGACTGCCGCGCGTTCCACTGCCACCGAATGCGATTAAAAGTCCGCCAGCGATTTTTCCTTACGACCGTGGAGGCGCCCTTTGCAAGTCGGACGTCCAAACGCCCCGAGGCGTTTAAAAGCGACCGAGATAGAACAGAGCTTGCGGAGGAGACCGAGAGGCTACGAGGTCAAGGTGCGACATTTCGCCATTTCTTCCTCCTCGTTTGTTAAACTCCGGCGATTCTGTAGGAAACATTACGTTACGTTGATTGAAATTAACGTTGCACAGTTTCTGTAGTATTGTAATTTCTCGAGGGAACTTTTTAATGGAGCTTTTTCCGAAACTTTTACCGTAAAATTCGGAGCTTTTTCCCCGAAAAGTACAGTTTTTTTTTTCAGTAAAATGTATGAAGCTTGCGATCTCAAATTAAACTTTACAGTATGATTCTCTAGTGTATGTTTTAAACGAATACTTTATAGATAATCACTTGGAAAGTAGTACACATGAGTAAAAAATGTCGCCATACCTCGAAGTATTACGTGACATTGAATGCATAATTTCTTATTTTTCTATGTCTAAATCATTTTCAAAGTTAACGACTTTTTTCGGCCCGCAGAAAATAATTGTACACGCTACGAAAGTACAGCATCCTCTAAAATTTGCCACATTAAAACTTGAAAGTGCCTTTCTTCATCACCTCAATTAACCAACGATTCCTCCAGTCGCGCGTCGCAAGAAATAAAAGTCCTCGAGGCATCTTAGTTTCAAGTATAATTCTCTATTTTGGCGCGCGGCACTTCTTGCATCTCGCAGTCATCCATTTCCATAAGGGGGGAAGTGCGCCCGAATATTCCCCTTCAAGAATGCCGCGATTCTGAGATCACCGGGACGGCCAACTCCGAGAGAAGCGCAAAAAGTTTGGAATTACGGATAATAGAGGCGCAATAATTATTATTATATAACTATTAATTATATATAATTGTATATTAATAACTGATATAATCCTTAGTATACGCTGGAGTAATTTATTCCAAGAGCACAAAAATGAGTCCTGCGCAACATTTGGAATAGAAGAGAAAAATCGAGAAAATTATTCTTCGATCTTATGGTTATTAAACGGCGTAATACTACTTGCAAATTTAGGAGATTTAGGAAATTTGCAAGTAGTATATTAGGATGTAGAATAATAAAAATGATGCAATAAAATGTAATTTATTTTGCGTCAGAAATCCAACTTCCAGGGAAAAAAAATATGGTATGTAGCTAAAGACAGTGGGTCTTTTTAATTTAGCTTACCTCTTAGACTTGCACTACGCTAGGTACATAATATAAATTGTCTTTTAAAATGTCACCGTTAATTTGAGTCATGTAGTGTTTGATCCAGTCGATGTAATTCGAGACCCTGGTGTATAAATTCGATATATTAAAATCGCACTTATCGTCAGCAGTTGAAGCAATCCCTACTTGGACTTGTCTCGAATTTATTACTATCGGTCCACCTGAATCCCCCTAAAAATATGAGTTGCTTGAAAAGTTGAATAAATTGATTTTTACAATAAACAGCATATTGTTACGTAGCAGGTTGAATGTCCTTCAACTACTGAACAGGTGTGAGCATCGGATGCGAACGGCCAGTCTATGCGACAAACTATTTGTGGCAATAACTGGGCCGACATAAATTGTAATTTTGGTGACGCTTCTGTATCATCGTACTGAAATAAAATTTGAGAAACTTCAAAACTCTTTTCGCTATTCTTCCGAGTTCGCATTATCCTACTTCGGATACTCCCCAACCAGCTATGGTCGCCCATTCATAATTGTAGTTTACTTTATTGGTTTCAAGTAGTACAGGTGACACGTTCTCGTTAAATTCAATACTTTCTGCTAAATGCACTAGGCAGATGTCGTTAATGACGAACTCGATACCCTGAAAAGTATATTAAAAACATTGAACTTGTTAAAAAAACTCTTAGAATCACTTACATTATTTTCCTCCTTTGGTATGTAACGGAAATTATCGTGTTTTATTAATCCTTTCACTTTATAAGTTTGGCCATAATGCGTAACGGTACCAACTACAATTTCAGCTGCATGAGTCTTCTCTCTAAAAAACAAATGAGTTTCGGTGTAAAATTGACTGCCTCTTTCTGAAAGTTTGTGTACTCTTATAATTATAATTACATGTATAGGATGTAGTTTACAGTAATGTTACATATTATAAGATTGTAAAAAATATTATGTATAAAGTTTGACGATCGTACATAAGGCAACAATGAGCTGCTGTGAGAACCCAGTTTTTATGTATAATGGACCCTCCGCACTCAAATTCTCCATTGTACTTTAACATCGCGAGGTATGGAAATAAACCTAATGTAGCAATAGTGCCATTTGTAATTCTTTGGTTTATATCAGGAACTATGAACAGAAATTATTATATATTGAGTAAGCAGTTATGAATATTAAAAGATATTTAGAAAAAAAAAACGTACCATTGTTCTCGGATTCACTGCTATTGATTACACTTAAAACACCTGATAAATTCAACGTAAAGAATGAAATAATTATTGAATAATTATTGACCTAATTCGACACAATCGTATTACCTGTAACTTCGCTCAAACATACTACAAGAAGAATAATCTTAAACCGCTGCATATTTGTATTATAACTATATGGGTAACAACTTACTGAACTTTGGTTACGTTTTTAAACAAGTGGTGCCGTTGTAATAGAAATCAAAATCAACTATCCCGAATGGATTTATACTGTTGAATTATTTGCTCTATCGCCGTTTTATATCAAGTTATAAAAAGTGTTATTTTACGCACAAATTTAATTGCTCGGAATATAAAAGGGTAGTCACGGGAACAATTAAAATTTCAAAACATTACGAACGAATAATATGCACATATTAGTTTATCAGTGACTTTTTTTGTTTAAAATAAAAATTTTTTATGCTCAATATTTTAAATACTTTAATAATTAAATATTTTAAATAAATAATAAAGTTTATTTTAAAAATTAATTTCAGAATTTACTGGTCTTTTGAGTTATTTTCAAATTGAAAACTATACATTTACACATCAGTAATAAAGTAACGCCTTTAAAAGAATAGTTAAATTTTCAATTTTTATTATTTATCGTTATTGAAATTATTTTTGTTAAACAAGGATTTGGAAAGCGAAAGTTGTAGAAGCTTTTGAGATTTACTAGTAAAGCTAACAGCAATAATTATTTTCCGCCACGTAAAGTTCCAAAAGTTCCGCCTGTCCAAGGATGAATCACAGCGCCAGTAGTACAAGTCGAGGCGATGCAGTTCGTAAAACGCAGTGACCTAGGTCCGCCCGACGTCTTAATTATTTTGCCGTACGCGCTTGAACAGTCAAAATTCAACATTCGCCAGTTGACTTCCGGACATTAGGATAAATAATTTCAAGCTCTTTTGTCTACTCCAAATTTGTACTTAAGGAAAACCGGATTTTTCGACGGATGCTCGACGTCATCGTAAAAATAAGAGCCTCAGGGGTGCAGTTCGTGCAAAAAAGTTGGACCTTCCATCCAGCCCTTCTTGCCACTATACATTTTTCCAACTTCCACCTCTCGGACTTGGCATACATAGAGGAGAAGGATCCTCCTCCTTTTTTTTTCTTTCCTCGGCGGTAAAAGCGCGAAGTTTCCAAGTATTCTTTTTTTCGTGGAAAAAAGCTCCCGAGCCGTCGCCTCGAAATCATCTCTCTCGATCCCACGCTGCGGTTGATGCCGGAACGCCGTAGCCAGGCGTTTTCAAGGGGCTTAATGGAGCTGGGGGATGATCGGCGATCGATTATTCTTAAAATATGCAGCCGTGCAATCTTCATTTGCAGGCCTGCGGGGTTACTTCGATTTTCGCTTTAAAGAGAAAAGTGGGAGGCAAAGCGTAAGAGCGAAAAAAGTAAGAGAGACGCTAACCGAGTAAATTCCCTTTGATTCGGCAGTCTGAAAACAGCGTCGAGAATTCCCTTTTCCAGTTTCAAACTTTAGGTGAAACGTTTTAAACATAATCGCACGCTCGAAAAAAAACACATTACTTCACTATATTTATAAAGTATTTTTAATTATTTATGTTTTATAGACGTAGGTAGTATTTCTAAATTATCAGGGTGGCAGAGTGAACTAATAAATATCTCTGAGAATCATATAGCTTCAACTGAGTTTTTACAACCCATTCATCTTGGCCAGTTTCTACTTTCTGTAGCTTAGCGCCCAACAAAGTTTCTACGTTCACGCGTGAGTTATATTTACTTCACTGGGTCCGAGTAAAACAAAAAAAAAAACTTTTTCATCTTTTCATCGTGAAGCTCGCACAACGCGCCAACTTCTTTTCGTCCTTAGTGCGTCGTTTTTAATGAAATCCGGACGCGATAACAGTGGATGAGCCGTAAATTTCCTTCAATTGTAAGCGCGAAGTAAAATCACGTTTAGGGTGCTTCTCTGCTGCGTACATCAACGAGGGTGGTGTTTATTTCGGCAATGACTGACCTCGACTGGTAATTATACTCCCGTCTCTCTCAGCCACTCTTTCTGTCTCTCTCCATCGCACTCCACGTCATATTTCGTCCGATCTTCGCTTCAGTGCCGTCTGGCTGCTTTACGTCACTGCATGCCGACGGAGCGACGACGGCAACGGTCGGGTGTCTAACTTCGTCAATCCCTTTGAATCGCCTTTCGTATAAATGCTGCCGGTGATGACGAAATGACGTTAAGAGCCCCGTACGCGAGGTATTAAATGCCTCTCGCCCGGTGCAATCGAGTGAAAATGTTGTCAAGCTCGTGATGGGCGTCCTAAAGACGGCTGATCTCCTTAAAAATCCGAGATACTCGAAATAATAATCCTCAATCTCAATTGAAATCTTACGTATAGCGATAGACTAGCAAAGTGAATTATGAAATTAATTTTTAAACAGTATATTTGGAGTTGCAAAAGGAATCTCACATTTCAACGTCTAATTAAAGTTCATTTTATTGAATGAAATATAATGCCCATTATACGTTATTCCCATTTCGTATACAAGTATCGTAAAAAAATACTTGAAATTATACCAAAAAAAAAAAAATTTAATGACGCATTCAGAAATTCTTAAAGCTTAATGAGCCGCTACAAGAAGCCAAAGTTGAGACTTGGTGTTGGGTGGGACTCGCACATTGAAACTGGTCCTAGAAGTTCCCAGGCTGTACGGCTCGTCACAAGCAACGGCAAAGCTGTTTTTTTCGTTCGTCACGCTTATGTAGTGAATAGTGCCTGTGCATAAAAAAAATATTAAAAATCAAATTAAAAAGAAAAAAAATATTTTCTTCTTAAAAAAACAAAAAATTAGTTTTAACCTTAATTCATTACACAGTTAAAATTGTGAAAAAAATGTATATTTACAATTTAAAGCTCTTGAGAGAAAAAGTTTATTGACTCCCGAAGCAAGCAAAATTAAATAGTGTAATCGAGGTTCCCTAAATTTTAGCTTTAGATTTTGTTAAAATAACACGCGCTACGATCCAGAAGCGCAATTCGCATACAAAGCTCTAATTGCGAGCAGTGCCCCGCTCAAAGAGTTAATTACGGAGGTCGTATAATAATGAGCTTGCGGATGCGCGTTACACCTGGTGTCGAATTACCGTAGTCTTTCAGGATGCCCCGCGACAACTCATTCTCGCTATAATGCCTACCTGACGACCAATTAAAGTGGAACTCACCTCTCTCGACGCTTAGTGTTATTGCCGAACTGTAGACCTGATCAGTGGGATTCGCTATTTCGACTGAACGCCGGAAAATTGTTTCGTCTGCGTGACGCTCTCCGATTACCAAGTCGCCGATGAACTTGAAATCCCGCTTGCCATCCCTCAGTTTAGGATCCTGATGAAATAAGATTTTCGATTTACATAGTCTTTTAACTGCTACTTCCACTAATGTTAGAATGATTAATAGGAAATTTAATCCATAATGATTTTTTAAAAATAATTAATAAAAATCTGACACCGCTTTTTAAAAAAAAAAAAAAAAGAATATAAATCTTGTACCGAGTTTGTAAAGAGCTTATAATTGAAAATTAAAGCGCTTGACAGGAATGAATGCACTCTGCCGCGATTAATTTACTTATGATCAAATTAAGCTTGCCAATTAATTACAGTGTTGTGAATGCAGCTGAACTTTAAGAAAGTAATCTTCGAATTCTTATTTGATTCATTAGAACAAGTACGAATTGGAAAACTGTTTCGAATGCAGCCGCGCGAAGAAAAGTTAGCAAAACTGCCGGAAGTTAGTCTGTAAAGCCAATGATATTAAGGGTTACATAAAAAAAACGAACATTCTTCACAGTTGAAAAAGTTTCGTTTCAATTGCAGTTATACGACTGGAGGCCTTATATCTCTCGGAAAATTTTCCGCGAGAATCTTCAAGTGTCAAAAGCAGTAATAATCGTAAAATTCTCATGGTATTACTCTATTTTTTCATTAGCATCGAATAATTCAACGAAAAATACTTTGAGAATCACCGCAACTCAATTCCTCGGTCATCGTTGAAAAGAAAACTTATACAACGAGAGATATTCATAAAAAAAAAATTTATTTACCACTTGATCCTTGGACACGATGTCCTTTTCCGTGAGGTTGATGTGCTCTACCCTCTTCTCCGTGACGTCGAAGGCGCCAACCGCCGAGCAAACGGCGAGTACGACCAGGAAGTTAGCAAACATGTCGATGGCTCGGTTCTAGCGGAGGAATCCACAGTAATACGGTGATACGGCGTCCCGTCGTTTTTATAAGGTAGCTTATCGGCGCACTGCTCGGATCGCCCGGTGCCCACATGATGCGCGCGGCACGCGCTCCGACTTTGCAACGAAGAGGAAAAAGAGGTGGCCCGGATGTATCGCTTATCTCCCGCAGGAAGTCGCCGGTGTTTCTCATGCAGACTGTACCCCTGAAATCCGTGTAATTTCGAATTTTCACCTAATCGTTAGCCCGGTCTACTCCGTAGAGTAGACCGAGGTGAGCTTTATTCCTCTTTTACTTTTTTTTTTTTACGCTTGAATCTAAGTGTTTGTCAGACCTTGATAGTGAATGCGGGAAGTTGCTCGCTTTAGCGGTGTCCAGCCAGTTAAGCGCGCTAAAAGTTCTTGATTGAGGAATTCCGCGAATATTTACGAGATTAACTAGTTTTAACTCGCGGAGCGCGTATTCGAAAATAAACTTATGAAAATTTCAAACCAGATGGTAATAGCTTGTACCGCATAATAGAAACGCCGAGGCCGAGTATATATAGCTAGAAACAGGTATTCTCAGAAGCTGCGTGTAGTTTCGTGAAATATCACAAGCTACAAGATTAACGCGTATATGTAGATTAAAATTTTTCTCCAGTCAACATTATGCTGATAAAACGTAAAATGTTAAATATCCCCATGTTGTCTTTTTAAGTGTACGCGCCATATTTAATTAAGCTACAAACAAGCTGCCAGTTTATTGAAACTCATTTAATCAGCTTGTAACTCAACGCTGCTTTATGATGCAAAGCAATAATAAAACAAAAAATTCGATATTGGTTTTTTTTTTTTTAAATTTTGCCCCGCCTGAATTTTTAAATGAAAAAACACTAGCGTCCTGCCGTTGAAAATTTCTTATCGTGTACATTAAAGCCCCGCCGCATTGGAAAATCCGTCAAGCAGTCAGGCGTACCCCCCACTTCTCGCGCGTCGCTGGAAAACATCGAACCTCGACATTCGCAAATTGAATTAGATACCTGATTCTTATCCCGCGAGTGACGCTTAGACGTGCACTCCCCCCTCGAGAATCCCATTCTCCGAGACGTCGAAAGTCGAGTGCGAAAAATTTGCTCTTTGAGGCGTGGGAGGAGCAGTCCGCCGAGCGAACAAAGACAGAAGCAGGCGTCACCCTTTCTTCTCGACCCCTCGAACGCGGACAAAAGAGCAACACCGACGTTTACCGGTATTCTCCCCCTGGTCGCTTAAAAGACGTCCCTCGGGCTGAGCGGCCCATGCAGGGGAGGCCGGAGCCAAGCCATCGGCCCGCGGGGGAGGCGTCGGCCTTTTTCGCAGTGTGTCGGCTTCAAGCTGCACAGCCACTCGAGGCTCCGAAACAGCAGTCGTGCACATTTAACTCTCCGTCTCTCTCTTTCCTCCCCTTCTTCGGGGAGTTCGCGAGTTTAAAACTGACCTCCTTCTTGGTCTTTGTATCCGGCGCGCCTTCGCGCGAAGTTCATCGCATCGTTGCAAGATTGATTCGATCGAGAATTTATGGCCGGCGATGGAAATTTAATATCAGTGAATCGCTTTTCCTCTTGCCGCTCGTAACTATTTACCCAACGCGCCGTGGCAAAGTGTATTTAAGGATTTTCCTGCCGCGGAGCGATTTTAAATTTCCTTAAAATATTGTGCTCCGTCGGAGTACACGCTGTTTGCATTCTTGTGTAGCCTGGAATTTTGCCTTTACTTTGAGACGGAGTAGTCTGATCTTTAGTAATAAACTTCTGGAGAGTTTCTTATTCGAAGGTAAAAAAGGAAAAAAAATGAAATGTCAGTGTCTATGACGAAATTTTGCTGTTGGACTTATTTCGCTATCTCGTTGTTCGCTGTTCAAAAGACTGGAATCATTCAAGTCATGTGCCTCTTAATCGGTGTTGCAATTCTCTTGCATCAACGTCCCTCAACTGACAGATAAAATGGAAATGCGTGTCCACCGGTATGACGGATCAAAATTATTACATTATATGGGTACTCACATGGGTGGCGCGAGGCAGCGATAAGGCCGAAAATTCGATATTAACTCGGCATAAGTTTCAGAAACAATGTTTTAGAACAACAGAGAGAACTTTTTTTTTTTTAACTAACGTACACGAGTACAAGCGCAGTTTGCAATGGGGACTTTATGCCGACTGTTGGCAGCGAACTTTTGCTTAAAGCGCTTAAAGTTTACTAATAGCTCTTGACAAAACTGGCCTCGCGAATAGGGAAGTTGCGCCTGTATAAAACGAGGCCCTTCGATTTAACGGCGCAATGAATGGGAGACTTTAAAATTTTTAAAAAGAACATTTTTGCAATTAGTTGGAGGAGATCTCGGGAAGGTATATGTAAGGGTCGAAGAAATCATAGCTTGAAAAGAGTAATTTTTTTTACTTGGCATGGCCACGCCTTTGACGAGGGAGAAAGAGGGGAAAAAAGGCCGCTCGAGGGCAAGACAAATGAGAATCAGAACACGGCGAATGATTTTAACGGTAGCCGGATAGTGGATAGCAGCGAGAGTGTACTTTCTTCCTGGAGATGTACAAACAGGCGCATTAGGAATTAAATATCTCGGAAACGGCCTGGTTTATTGGAGACGGAGTAAGAGTACCGGATTAAACGTTAGCCTCTAGTTTCTAACGATAGGCACGTTTTCTTTATTTATCCTCGACGCTTTTACAGAGTGGAACGAAGCAACAGAATCGTTCAATTTATAATGTGAATTAAATTATAATGTTGTCGGCTAATAAACTAAACAATAACGAGGATATCATCGCATCCTACTTTTAATAACATGCAAATTATGATTTTATTATTTATTCATTATAACAGTCGATTACATTAGGTTGAATCAATAAAATTTGCTTCAACCAATGATCAATGTACAGTTACAAAATTTACTCTACAATAATAAACTGCGCAAGGTACAATATTTCTCGTTGGTAAATTAACACCCTCGTTAAATAATAATTTATTGTAGCATCTTTATAGAATAATGCAGATATTGCGTATAAAATATCATATCATGCGTAATAAAGTTTTTCATCCGAATAATCACCGCCGGCGTTAATGAGTTTTCCACATTTCTTATTTGCGAATGAATTGAATTACCGTCTCTAAAATTTCCGCTAGAAAAAAATTCCTTTCGTAAAATAAATTCAAGTAAAATTATAAACATGCGCCACCGTAATTGCATTTATAATTGCTTCGCTTATAAAAAAAAGTAAACAAAAAAAAAAAATAAGAATAAGAATAAAAGTCGTCAAAAAATCGCCTATTTCTCAAGTGTCACCGCGCCCACGCTCCACCAATTACCGGGCGCATTTCAAAGGTACAACACCATCCGACCCAATCATTCAAAACTCCTGAAAGTCCGCCGACAGAGGGAAAAAAGCGCCCGACAGCATCACGGGCAGGCGATGAAAAAAAAAAGAGAAAAAGAAATTGACGTCTCGCGACAATCCCGACGTCCCCGCCGGCGCTGCGTCAGTCGGGCGGTATATAGGAGGGCGCTCTTTGCGGGCGCTCGCCCGTGTCGTTATATGGGGGTAGTTGCGAACGCAACAGTTGCGTGGGAGCCGGCGACGCGCAGTGCGCGGGGGCGCGAAACTCGAACGTCGACTCCCGGCGGCGGCGGCGGCGGCGGTGGAGGTGGAGGTGGAGGGGGGGCCGGTGGCGGCGGCGGCGGGGCGAGCGCACGGCCGCCTCGACAGTGCCGTGTTCGCCGCCCGCGAGCTGCCTGCACGACGGGCCGCGGCGACTTTCGGCCGACGGTATGTGACGCGCCCGCCCGCCGGCTCGTATTAAGAGCAGCCGATGCGCCGGTAGATTCGACGACGAGCTCCCCTATCGAATTCGCGTGCACGCAGAGGCACAGGCGAGCCGCCGGAAGCGTAATTGCCTGGGCTTATTGCTTCATTTGGCGCGGGAGTGCGCGTAATTACGGATGCCGAGCGGCCGGTGCGTTGCGGCTAGAGTGAGCAAATTGGCGGATGAATGATGTTTTTCGCGGCGAGCTTTCAGCGGCGATTCTGGTGCCACTTTTTCGCGATTTTTTGCTTTTTATGAATGTGGAATATGTTTAAAGCTGGATTGAGGGGATATGTGTATTTTGCGTGCGTCGTGCTGCAATTGCTTTCTCTGCTGTGAGCAAATAAATTTGAAGACGTGGCCAGTATGTTTTTAACTCTTTAATTATTAAAAAAAAAAAAATACACGTGAATTTTAGTCGAACTGATTAAAACGACGTGCGGATAATTTTTTTATAAGATATATATATTCATGTAACGATACTTATTTCTTAGTTGGAGTAACTTGTTGACGGAGCAAGTCAATAATTCGGAGTGAAATATTTGATATCGATAATTTCAGTCATGACGAGAGTATGTTAATGCAAGAAGGGCCCATTTTTTCTCATTAGCAGGATAAATAATAAATCTCTGCAAATGTGACGTTTATATAAATGAGAAGATAAGCCGATAATCGGGCTCTTATATTTTGATATGTGAAATCGTGATTGTCACATCTTTTTATTTTATTTCGCGTAATAAACGGAATTTATCATTTCATACAGAAATGCAGGAAATTTTGACGCAAATGTAAAAATTATACTTAACAATTATTTATTCATTGTTATTGTGCTCCTTAAAACACTAATTATTTTATTGCTAATACTTAGAACATTCAGAATTCGTTAGTGATTAAAAATAATATTCAATTCAAATTAAACAATTTAAAAAAAAAAACAGGAAATCTAATGAAAGTTTTGTCACATCGAGAGTTGATTTTTTTTTTATCAACTTACCAAGTGAAGTCAACTTCGTACAGGATTTATTAAATCCTGCATATAATTACAGAACTCCATATACCGTGAGTCTGAATTTTTTCTTTTAGTGACGAGAAGTCGATCGAGTACAAGAAAGAGAAGATCCGAGATTCCTCGATCTCGGAGGGGAATCCATTAGTAAGATTTATAGCGGGCTGTGCCTTACGCATTTACCTGTACAGTGAGTGTAGATCCTTTTTAGATGGAAGCAACGCTGACTATCGAAAATGTTCTGTTATCAGAAATGAGTGATATATCATAGATCAGATATAAGAGTAAAACATTCTCGATCCAGTCTATGACTAAACACTTCGAATAAGATTAATCTATTTGGCCTTGACTTTGTAAATTTTGTCATAACAATCTTAAAATATATATAAATAATTTTTTAATGACGTGCAATTTGTCGTAATAAAGTTTTTTTTTTAAATGAAGTTGGAGTTTCTTAGTAAGTTTAATGAATAATATAACGCAGCTAAATTAATTGTTTAAGGTTTCGTCAGTGTCTTATTAAATATTTTTTTATTATTTTTTTCTGCTGGCTACGGGTTATTAAAGTTTACAACGAGGAATATATTTTATGAACTCTATAGTTTTGCGCTATCTTCGAAGGCTGATGGAAACTTAATTACCGCCAACTTTATTGAGGAATAAAATAAATTGAAGATTTTAAATAATTTTTCATCAAAATTTGTTACTTACCCATAACAAAATTGTTAAAATTATTATTTCTTCATTACACCCCCTATTAATTCAGTTTTTATTGACTTATGAAAATATTCGTGCCTTGCCAACAAAAGAACAAAGCTCCACTTCAATAAGTATTCAATAAGTCGACTTCCCAAGTAAAAAAAAATGCATATTAATTAAACAAAAAGTTTATAAAAAAAATCATCAATATAAGCACAATACGGAATATTGGCGTTTCCAGCGAAACAAAAAAGAATAAAATTAAAAAAGAATATTATAGCAGTAAAATAAAGATGCGCGTGGGCGAGGATCGGGAAGCGGCGACTCTCGGTCGATTACGCGCGGCGTCGTCCTTTTAACCCGCGTCAATCGGCTGCTGGACAATATATCCACAAAGGCCTCAGCAATTTTTCATTTCCCTCAGCGCCGACTCTCCCGGTCTTGATTGAAAATGTTTGATAACTCGCCTGTGGAAAGTGAGCAAGTGCGAAAGAGTGAGTTTTCAATTAGAGCAAGGCACCCCGCTTTGGAGAATCCTAACTTGTTGCCCTATAAATGTGTACATATGGTAAAGTTGTCCAAGGTATGCCCGTGTATGTGTGCGTGAGCCTTTGTGTGTGTGGGCGTTCCGCAGGCACTGGAATGCGGCCCGGTACGAGTAATTAATTTAAAGAATTCATTGGTGTGCGACCACCGCGAAGAGGAGCTACTCTGCTCATTTTTTTTTCTCAGGGATAAACAAACGCGGCGAAGCTCTCCGTTGAATACAAATTAGTCCTCTGATCCTGCTCTGTGATTGTTCAATTTGGGGGAATGATAAATTCGCGGGGAAATGAGGGGATACTTAATGCGGCATTGGACCCTGTAATTATGATTGATAGGGAGGCTCTGATATTTATGGAAATTTCTGTCCTATTGTTAACACTGGTGATAGGTATGTAATTAATTAGTAACACGATCGAGGCATTTACATCCAGTTGCGTATGCAATTGCTTGGAAAAATTCATACCGCGGTCAAATAGCGATTTCGAAACTTTATATTCTCTCCTACTATTTTGACGGGCTGTTTTCAAACACAAACGAATGAATATTTTTTAGCTCACTTTCTGCAGAAGGTTCTGATTGAACTGCTAGCCAAAAGAAAAAGCCTTCTATTTTTTTTAATTAACATTTGAATTCGGTCTTACGCGATTCCCAAAAGCGTGGCACTGCAAAATAATTAAATCTACTGCAAAATCCATTTACACATTCAATTTAGACACACAGCAAATTTAGAAGAAACAATTAACAAATAGATGAATTTCGAAGTCCAGCATTTTAAAGCATATAGACGCGTACATTACATTTATGCTAATATTGGTTTTTAACTTTTCTCGCATCAATTACGAGAAAACACCCGGGCTGCTCAGGACTATAAAGCTATTTTCCCCGAGATGAATTTTCTGCAAACTTGGGCAATTACTGTAACTCGCCGATTTCAAGAAAATTCCTCCGCCGCTTATTAGATTTCCCTACGAATAATCGAATATATCTTTCAGAGTCTACTCCACACGATTCCTACAAAATTTCATTCATCACTCTAAAGTTTTTTTTTTTCAAAGCAGCACCACCCGCCAGTTCGTCAAAACTTTAATTTTTCCTCTTTCTCAAACGTCACTTCCGCGTATGGAGGATCGCATGTGGCCAGGCGGTTCGGGGCGTACTCGCGATTTTTCTTCCTTCGACAGAGAACAAACTGACACGCGATTCATTCGGCAAAGTGCTCATACCGGCAGGTTTCTTCCTTCCGCCTCCGCCCTTTTCGTATGAGAGCCCAACGGTCATTTTAACTTCCAGTCCGATCCCCTTGCACCTTATTTATCTTGAACGTTTCGGTGAACATGTGTTTATGCGGATGCTCATTCACCCGTTTTTATTTACAGCTCGCACTTGAATTCGACACAAGCCGTTAAATTTTACGCCGTTTAATGCACCCTCCTCTCGGCTTTCTTCATTTCATCGATGGGATATTAAAGTTAGACGAGCGGAATTAATCATAACGAATTCCTTTACGGTAATTTTCGGATAAACAATTGATATAATTACATTTGCGAGCAGTCGAGTTATAATATCGAAAATGATGGAGGCTTTGTTGAACTTGGAGCTTCAGAATTAGTAGTCTGTAACGTAACTTTCAATTTTGATTACCGAGGCGTAATTTAGAATTAAAATGAATAAATTAAGCATTACTTTCAAAATGGAGTGTTGTTATGTACCTCTGATTTTCTGTTTTTTTTTTTACAATGAAATTAATAATAATCCTTAGATTGATTTTCTTTATTAAGGGATCAACGGTTGATTTGAAATATTATCTCTGAATGCAGTTGATATCCGTGTTTATTAAAATAGATTTAATTTTAATCAAATGAAATGCTTAACTTAAAATATATAGATTTATTCATTATCGTATGATTGTATCACTTATAACGGTAATTGCTGCTGCTACAAATGTAGTCACCCTCGGCGAGGAGTATTAATTGCGCTCATAGAATTCAGAGATATTTAAGACCACGCTTGTCTAACTCCAGACCAAAGCAACTCCGTGCACACGTGTGCAACGAGAACAATTAATTTAATTCGGAAAATTATGGAAATTCACTTGAGCATTTGTCACTCGTAAAATGTGGCTTTAAAATTAGTTTTTTACATTCGTCAGCCATTCCCATTGCACTTCATAGTGAAACCACTAAGCCTACGGTTAATCGAAGTTTCTAGTTTCTCCAATTTCACTGTGCGATACGTATATACGTGTCATAAATTAATCCGTTCTCAGCGGATCACATTAAGCTATGTTCTGTCGACCAAACGGTGCATCTATACATCGTACATAACGTAGCATTCGCGCGAGCATATTTTTCATTCTCTTTTTTTAGATTTATTTGAATATAATATCGATTTAAATTGATTCAAAAAATCCCCTTCAATGAATTACAGCTATAAATCTGAATTATTTATTGTCTTATTAATTACTAAAAGTTCGTTGATCGACTCTTTCAACCCCATTTTTCATCTGCGACTTCGTAAATCTTTTATTTTACGAAATTTTCCAACACAAGTTTACGTATCGAAAGTAAATACGCGAAAATACATGACGTACTTGTGCGACGTAGAAAAAGTATCGCGGTTATTTTCATTTCTCGAGAAGCGGCGGTTCGGTAACGATAAACGCTGTTAGCACGTCGTCTTATAACTATTTGCACTCGGCCAATTACACTAATTACGCGGCGCTGAAACGCGCCGGCGAAAATGTTAGCAAAGCTGGAAAAAAAAGAGAAGAAAAAAAAAAAGGCGCAAGCAGCCACGGAAAGAGCGGAGAAAAAATTAATCACCGCAAGGTTCCTTTCAGCGCAAAAAGTCCGGGGGTGTGGAGTAAAGTGATTCTTTCGCTCGTACAGAAACTGCAGCCTGCCGGCCAGTCAGCGCAGCGTTTTAACAGTCCTCGGCCGGTTCAGACTTTTCCTTTTGCAGTTTACGCGCGTAATTGAGCCCGAAACGAGGACTCCGCCTCTTTCGGGTCGTCCTCGTCGCCCCTTTATATGCATTTATCACTCTTTTGCATTTTTTTCGCGCTCTCTCCGTTTGTCCGAAAAAGCGGGTGTATGGTATTAACAACGTACGACTTATTCGGCGCTTATTCATTCCGCGTGTAATGCCTTTCTTCCCTTCGCGCCCGTTAATTTACCCCCGGTGAGATTTAACGCTTTCGCTTACTTTACTCCACTTTTTTTCCATTTCGCCGCAGTTTCTATTTCGACTAACGAGAGCAACTTTGCATGTGAGAAACTAAAAGGCATCAAAGTGGCGGCGGGAGTTGGAGCTGAAAAAAAAAAAAATGACGACTCGGCGAGGTCGACGGAAAAAAGGGTGTGTAGATAATGCGGGTTAAACGTGGCGATCAAGCGTTACATACTTTGTTAAATTCTCACTCTCGACCCTGGGAAATATGCACACATTTTCGTGAGATTTATTTGCATAAATGTACTTGTGTATTTCCTTCAGAGGTAAAATATTCAATGCAAATAAAAATTTTTATTAAATGAATCGTATGTATTACAAAAAATGAGTGTAATTAATTTTTTTTTTATTTTTAAAAGCTCGTGCGCATGTAGAGCTTAGTAACTTTTCCGGAATTTGTGGGCGTTTTCTGTTCAGCGTTAGAAAGGGTCTGTAGCAAAATTTGAATTAAAACTTTTTTCCAGCAGAATAACCGTTCAAAGCTAAACGAAAGCAACATTCCACGTGGTCCGAAATACATGCATCTGCAAATGCAAGAAACAAGCACGAGATTAAAAAAAAGCACAAAGGAACTGTTCAACGAGGCTTTTAAAATGTAAACCGTACAAAATAAAATAATTTTAACGAGAAATATACATTTTTTAATTAAGATATCGTATGTACTCTCTATTACTAGATTATTATTTTTTTTTCTTTTCCGAAAAATACGTTTTACAGGGAATTTATATTCAGTTTCAATGTAACACCGTATTAAAATTAAAGGAACACGTAACATTCCCATGTATTTCGCGCGATATTCGTTTAATGAATACATTGTAACTCACATAAATAATGCATAAAATAACACGATATTCTAAATAATTTTCTTTTTAATCGCAAATAAATAATATTCCCTTCGGGGGAATGGTCACTTATACAAAAATAAAAATCCTCCCTCGCTATAATAGCGCTTGATACAAGAAATCTCCATTACAAAGATTTCCCGGAAAGTAGTCCAAGAGGCCGAGAGGAATAGAGGGAATAACGATTCGCCCGCAGGAATTCGGGAAGCTTGTACGGGTAGCTCTGACAAACAAAGCGTATTAATCATTTTTTTTTATCTTTTAACACTGAGCGGACGGTCGGCGCTTCGAGGGAAAAATTGTGGGGACTAAGTAGAGCTTAGACCTTTCAGGAGGCAGTCGTGCGTTTCCCTTTTGCGCTAAAATACGTGGAGTGCAACGACACCCTGTGCATTGCTCTTTCCCGACGTTTTTCTAGTTGGCATGAAACACACGTACGCAGGTAGCGCGAATAGCAAATTAACTTGTCGAAGCAATAAATTTTTATTCCATTCCTGTCAACTTTTTCATTAGTTTATTTCTGTTCGATTGTTTTATTTTTTTAATGTTACATTGTTTACCGAAGGGGAAAGTTACAAATTGATTTGAAACTTTAGAAACTAAATTGAACGAAAACTCTTTTTTATTATAAATAAACATATTTTATGTGAGCGTGATAATAAATGAGTATTTGTTCAGGCATTCCGGGAAGCTGACTTGTGTCACTTATATTCAGTTAGGATAATATATTAAATTAATGATGATAATATAATAAAATAATCCATCAAAAGTTTGGTAATTTGTATTCTTTACTTTTTAATTAAATCTTATTTCTATAAAAGTTTACTTCGTTAGATAAAGACTTTTAACTGTCTGGTTTTATAAATAATCATAATAATCATTAAAACGTAGTTGACGAGACTTTAAAAAAATTTCTAGCGAAATTTTTCGATCTATTCTGTCATTAAATCCTGGTTATTTATAGAAAATTGTCGAGCCTATTTTTTCGCCCGAAGTTATAGCAGTGGCAGGCCGTAAACCAAAGCCGAAATATCCGTCGTACTTTTATCTCCCATCTTGGGGAATCAGCGCTGTCAATATATATTTCTTGAGGATCAAGATCAACTGCGACAAAAAATCTACGCCTTGACCCCGGCGAGGCCATTTCGGGAGTCAAAGAAACACCGGGATTGCAGGATCCTAGTGATAGGAATTCGATTTACAAACGAGAACCTGCTATCCAGTAGGCTGCAGCCAAAGCTAACCTTGGAATCTAATCTTCCGCCAATCAGGAAGTACAAAACGGAATTCTCACCGGAAGCTGTTACAGCTTTTGCTTTCGCGCGCGCAAATCGCGATAGAACGTAGGGCGCGGAAAAAGGGGAAGCAATTTAAACAGAAATCCAGTGAAAATCTCTCCTCTCGTATTATTTTATAATCACTGGTCCTTCATCCCTCTGAGTAAATGCCACTCTTTTAAATACCAAGAGAGAACGTTTTCTTTTTCGTTTCAATGCGGCCATCAGATTGAATTTTGCATAAGGTAAAGAAAAAAAATGTTCCTTCCATATAGACAACGCAGTCGAAATGAAAAGGGGCGAATGACTAATCCGTTAATCGCTTTACCTTTAATTACACTCACGCACGCTTAGCATAAAAATTGCTTTCGTTAATGGATCCCCGGCCTAGGGACAATGTAAAGCACTTTCTGAAGTTAATCCGTTGACCCTCGCGCATTTGCTTCCGCGCGAAACGCCAGAAGAAAATAAATGATCCGCCTATCTGATTGGCATACTCCCAGAGGTACTTTCGTTCGAGCCGGCAGCTCCGAGCGATTGCCCACCGCCGACTCTTATTTTTCTATTAACCCCCGCGTGTATATATATATGCGCCCTGAGCGAGAAGTTAACTTCTCAGGCCTCGCGAAACTTGCCGAGGCCCTTGGAGTAGCTTTTTTCTTCTCGCATCTCGTGCGAGTAATTTCATAAAAGTTCATCGTTAGGATATTCCCTTTCATCGGATAATTCTATTCTGCGCTTTGAATATTGATTCTTTTACGGGCACTTCATATATTCACGAGGGGAAATTTTTAACTCCGCGATTTTTTCCCTCAGCGGCTGCCCGTCGCATCGTCATCGACAGATGCGCGCGCCCGTCTGATCGAAGAAAATTTACGGGCGAGACGTAATTTCCGCTGGCTGCAAACCTCGTATCCTCGGTCGGCTTTTACGAGTCGATTCGCGGCCGATATACGCCGGCTACCCATCATGCGTACGTTATGCAACGTAAAAAAAAATAGCGGGATTCGAAATTCAAAAATTTAGTAACTGGCCTCTTCACAGAGAGTCTCGATTTTCTATATGAAAATAAAAAATGTTATGTATTTTTGAGAGAGGAATAAAATAATGCACAATGAAGAACGAGATGAGATTTTAAGAGCGCGTTATTGACAACTGAATCAAAATGTCAGTTAAAAAGTTTGCCAGGGCTAATCAAATTAAATTACTGATCTGCTCGGGATTTAATGTGGTGATTAAGTGAATTTATCAAAAGAAAAAAAAACGTTGAAAGTGCTATTTCCAGTTAAGCATCCTCAAAGCTTCTTAAATCAACAGAATCGCCGTTTAATCGCTTTGGAAACTCTATAACTCTGAGGATGGTCGTAAGCATGGACCGTTTTTAATTATTATTTCGAAACCGGGCGATTCCTTAGACCGCGTTTATGAGCAAACGAGATTAGCGATTTTATTTCAAGCAATATCAACTGGTATAAATCAATATTATTCATTTTTAGAGAATATTTAATATTACAATTAAAAGAAAATATACCAATAAATGCAAATTTATTCTTATCTACTTATGCATATGCAATTAAATATAGCAACGCGAAATCTGGCATCAGAATCAGCTTTAAATTTCTACGTTATTTTATTGCCCCCATAATATACAAATTTATTGGAAATATAATCTTTATTTTGGCTTTTAAAAATGTACTTTTAAAAATAATACAGAACGCTCTTTTGTTTAATATATAAAACGTGGAAAATTCGAGAGCTTGAATTTAAAATTACATGAGTTACGAGAACGTCGGCTATAGCCCCGCGGTACTACTGCAGGAGTAATCAATACCTCCGCTTAAATTTATTACTCGATCGTAGGAAATGAAGAAAAAGTGTCAGGGAGTATGCGAACGTCCTGGAATGCTGTCCCCAAGACTGCGCAACGATCAATCGACAATGGCCAGGGGCAAGTTTCATTAGGCTCGAGCACAGCGAGCAAAGTATATACACCGCGAACGGCCCAGATGCATCTGTACACGTACAATCCATCTGCACACATGCAAGCGAGCGAGTGAAAAAAAAAAAGAAGTAAAGTCGTACAAATATAACATAAAAGAGCATCGTGTGATATGGTGAAGGAGGCTGCACGATGCAGCTGCTGACCTTGAATTCACTTCTGATGTTCGACCTGGTCTTCCTGTTCTTCCTCTTTCTCGTCGGCGTCTCCTGTCTGGCCTACTATCTCCCCGGATCGCGGATGAATGCGATAGCTCCCCACGAGATCATCAGGGCAAGATCGGCGCCGCGCGCCAACGCTCCTATCGAAGATGTCTGAGGTGGGTTGTTATGTCAGGATTTACGACAACGTCAAGGACTCCATATAGCACGCTCCAAATTTGTCATTTTTTATTTTGCACGTTTACTTTTCTTTGTTATGCGTCTCGCTGCATGTTTCCTGTAAAACTGTCGTTGATGTAATAACTAGCCGTTTCTTTTTAGTATTCCATAAACGAACCATGTTTATTTAGAAAATACATCGAGGTAAAAGTAAAAGTTCATTAATAATGTATTTTATTGCCACTTCGACTTCAACGGTGAACCTGCATGGAGAAAAATGTTGTAGAAAAAATCACTATATTCCGTAGGAACAATGGGACACTACTCGATCTATGACGATCTTTACTATAAAATTTACTAAAAATTCCTATGTACATAACAATTTCTACTATATAAATAGAAATTTTTGCTATATAAATTCTAAATATTCTTAATAAAAATATAATAAAAATACTATGTAAATATTCTTAAGAAATTTCTACTATATAAATAGCAATTTTTGCTATGTCCATAAGAATTCTTAGTATATTTTATACTAAGTAGTATATTTCTTAGTAGAACTTAATAATTTTTATTATAACATTTCTGTCCGTGTGCAGACTCGAAGGTAATTTATATGATAGAATTGACTAGGAGAATACGTACATTCCTGACGAGCGATTTAAATGAAAATTTTTAAAGAAAATCATTATTCTGTCGCAAGAAGCTTTAGTGCTTGGAAATCGCACCTCGTTGAAGATTTTTCGCGTAATTTTTACGAGAAACTTCTTGCCGTCTTTTAAAAGGTGATTAGTACATTGTACTGAGAGTCGAGTTACGATTAATCAAGATAATTGTCCATTCAGCAGTGAGCACGAGGTTAAGAAATTATTTGTTTTTAAACGGTGCCATTTGACGGCGAATCCCCCGAGCTGGCGCTTAATGTGCGCTGCGAGAAATTGTATGTGCATCCAATTGAGATTTATCTCCGGGTGTCTGCAGTGTAGGCATCCGACAGGCGCGCGAGCAGAAGCTTCCACTGAAATGCTTTCAGAAATGAAAATCCGTCGCGCGAGAGCACCACGGGCGCGCGGGTCGCAAGTCTCGTCGTGTACAACTCCACTCAGGAGTAACAGGAGTTTATGCTTTTGTCGTAATGTACGATCGATATATCTTATGAAGCTCTCCCGGCGTCGCGTCGCTGATATAATGCATTTTTTTCGTGATGCGAATCCCCGATGATGGATAGCGTGTGCGTCGTCACACAGCTGCGGGGGCCGCTCCCTCATCTTACGGCGAAATAATGCGCGGCTGTAATAAAATTTTTGACTTGATACTTTATTCACTTCTTGACTTTAACTTATCCTTTACGGCGTCATCTGCTCCATTGTGCGGTGAATTTCTTGTGGTTATATCCAGTTTTCAATACAGGGCTTACTTATATATGTTTCGTCTTTCTTTCAATAACACTGACGTAAAAGAAATGTAGAAATAAAAGCAGAAGATACAATTTTATATTAAAATTAATCTGACTGGTCGTTATAAATGACTTGACGTAATCCTACATTTTATTTAAAATATTTAAAAGTTTTAAATACAAGTTAATAGGAAAAATTTTATAGTTAGTTCATAAATAAATATAAATAAATCATTCTATTCTTTACTTAGTCGCATCATTTCATTAAAAAAAAAAAAGGATCAGACGAATTAATTAATTTTATTCAATTACACAGTAAGCTAAGCATTTAATAAAATCTCGCAAAGAACAATGAATTCTCTTATTTTCTTTTGTCAAGCTCCAACAGAGGCGTTTTACCAGATTTTATATTTCCGAAACGTTAATTCTCGATATTTCAGTGCGATTGCTCTCGGCTCGCTGGGCGATGTTGTACAGCCGGGCTGCGAGCGTAAGCGTAATATACGAAATTTTCATTGCGTTCGTCCCACTTTTGAATTATTGAACATATACGCATAGCCGCCATTAGTCGAAGAAAGTTCGAAGTTTCGACTGGCTCATTGTTTGTTTGATTCGGACCATTTTGAGCCAGGCGCAAAGCTTTACTGCGCGGCGCTTGCAGCGCGTGCGATTAATTGTATATCGTTCCCCCCAGTAAACTTCGATGAAATCAAAATTGGCGCGACAACCGGATGAGAAATTTAAACGCACAAGCTGCAAAAAGTAATATTGGCAAATGCATACGCGCGCAAAGCGGAAAGCCAAAGTAATTGGCTCGGAAAAGGATTTAAAAAAAATAAAATTAAAAAAAGTAATCAAAGTCTATCTCTAGAGATTACGGTACTCTTGCGGTAAATTATTTGTATAAAGCCGGAAAAACAGGGCCGAAATATTGGACGTTGTGAAAGTTGAGGTAAACTACTTAGAAGCACCTCATAATAGCGCTATCGCCAAAATTTTTTATAATCACCCGATGAAATGCACTCTTTGCGGCCAAGTTTTGCGCAAAGCGCATTGACAACAGTTGAGCCGTAAAAAGAGAGCGAGTACAGCATACACCGACGCTTCGACCTGAATCCTTAAAGTTCCCGCGCCGCCCTAACTTGTCTCTTATACATTTTCCCTCGACTGAAGGAAATCAATTCCGAAGGGCGACTCTCGTCTCAGTGTTTTAGTTCCAAACAGTAAGATCGAGGTCGCAGTAGGTCATCAATTCGCAAAAAGTTCCGTAAAAAAGTTTTTTTTTTTAAAATCAATGTTTATCTTATCAAGTAATAACTCTACTCGGCATAAATTTTAGTGCCAGTAATTTTATTAATAATGTATTTCACAATGCAGCAGCTTGAAATTTATTCGCGTAATAATTGCTACTCGAAATGGAAACTAAAGCTACTCCATCAAATAATCATCATTTATCGCTTATCAACGTGGAATGCATAATTTATTGTCATTAAACATTTTGTAGACAGTTCGATAATTGAAAAGATTTTTTTCTGAAGGGTGAATATATTTTATGCATGAAAGAAGACTGGAAAATCGAGAGTAGTGGAATAAGACATTTTTTCTTGTTCGCTACATTTATTTTACCTCCAAGAATGGCAAATGGCAAGAAATGTGCTCTATATCGGCATTTTATGTCATCGCGATATAAAATATATTGTTTACGAGAAGTCATTCCCGAACTTACGTTCTTCCAAGAATCAACTTTCTCGTATCATTTTATACTTTATGAATTTTTGTGATCTTTTTTTTAATGTTATATTCCAATTTCATTGAAGTACTTTTAGTTGTTTACGTTCTTTCAGCAATAAAAGCGTAGAAATAATTTTGTATTTTCATTTTAAATTGCAGCTTCAAAGATTAATAGACTATTTTACCTCTTGCAGAATGCCAATGAAGACCGTTGGCGGCGCCGGTTTAGGAGTCGTTGCCGGAGATGTTCTTACTTTAAGAGGAACAGGATTGACAGCAGCAGAAACTTGGGCTCTTTTGTGCCAGGCTGCCCAGGCCCTCCAAGATCTTTTTTTATCAAGTAAGATTACCTCCAATTAACTTTAATACTGAGGAAAGCAGGATAAAATGCGGCAATGGGTAGAAGGATTTATAATGGGTCGTTTTTTGAAAATTTTTACATTCGTTATGGAAATAACTGGGATTATTAAATTTTTATTGAAGAATTTTTTAAGTGAGACACAAAATTTTTTAAATTATAACATAAAAACCTATTACCTATCGTTATATATTTATAGCTTTTATGTCTCCATAAAGAGTTATTCATAAACAAATTTCAAATTTATTTTTCTAAAGCGATATAATAAATATGAAATACGGATCACTATAAAAATATACTATCTTTCAATGTATTTGCTGTAGGTATCATAAAATCTTGATTTTTCTTTCTGTTTCCCACGTCGATTCAGAAATTATGTCGGCTATACGACATTTTTCTTTCCTTTTTTTTTTGCTTCAGTAAATCCCTCGAAGCTTCTCACTTTCGTTTGTGCGCTATAAAATATCTAGCCCATGATCTCGGCACAAATCCCCATAGGCTTTTCTATTGAGAAATAAATCGGTCTAGTACATGTGCAGCTCAGTATTGTAGACTTGGATTTCCAAGTAATTGTAAAGTACTGTAAATGTACGTTTTTAAAAAGAGCTAAAATTGAAACTTAAATTATATTTATAAATTTCGAATTTATAGAAAATGCAACAAATTCATTAATCATCGATAAGGAATGACTTCACTTTTACAGTATAAATATTTTTTTCGCGTTAAACATATCACTTAAATAGATAAAAGTGTTGAAAAAAAAAAAAGTAAAACAGAAATTCAGTTGATAAAAAAAATTGTTTTTATCGTGTAAGAGGCACAGGTATTACAACCTTCATTTGTCACCTTTGAGTTCTGTAAATCGGATCTAATCCCTTCGCGTTCAACTTATCCAACAACACATCTCTATTCTCCCGTTGTCAGTTTGATAAATTGGATCCTGGCATACATTCGTCTTACTATGTGATAGTGACAAGAGATTCATTGTATTTAACTTTTCGACGCACTGTTTTATCGCACTCGACAATTAGACAAAAAACGAGAATAAAATGACATCAACGAGCTTTTTCATTGAACAGAATTGGTCATGACGCCGCGTGGTCAATCGCACGGCAAGCTCGTCCGATTGCAAGCACCTATACCCCTGCGAGTTTCCGCTTAGCCAATTCGCAAAGTGGATACGCGCTTGCGTACCTTCAAACTTTCAATTTCTCTCTTTTTATTCTTCTGCTCGCTCTCCCACTGCAGCTTTTTATCACAAGCTTCGCAAAGGCAGCCATTTTTTAATTACTTGACAGACTGTTCTTATTTACCTCGAAATATTTTATTCGTTTTAAAGTACGTTTTACTGTGAAATTTTCGCGTTTGTAAGTTTGCTATAGAAATCGCACTGAAATTCTATTGCGAAGGTTGAATGGTAATAGGACGAATGCTAAGACTGTTGTGTGTACACGGATAACGCGAAGTCTCACGAATGCAGAATGGTCATGAAGATAATTTGATTTAGTTGTCGATGATGACAATCGTTTTACCGCACTCAGTTAGTTAGCAGTTGTTGAATTTGGCCAATCCCAGCTTTATAACTGAATAATTGATAACATCAAAGTTTCCATGATTAAAATCTAATTTTTAATCGATGCACTATTCAGGTAGAAACAATGGGCTACTCTAAATTCGAGTTTCCGTATATTATCAATTTGCTTTTATTCGTTTCAAGCGGTTAAATTTTCTATAAAATAAAATAAAACAAGATACGAATTTTCTACTGAATTTTGTGCATAAAAATTAAACATAAAAATGGTTTGAATGAACAACTATTATATAGATTTAATAGCATTGGTCTGCAAGATTTCACCGTAAAATTTGCGTTATGAAAGAAACGTTAACAAAGTCTGAAGCTAAGTGAAGTTACAAATATGGACTAAAGAGGCCACTGCGACTTCCTTTTTCAATAAAAATTCTTTCTCCTTTTATCCTTTATCAGTCTTCCTTAAAAAGAGCGTAAAACTGCGGCGCGAAGTTCACTGGAAAAATCGGGGTCGCGTACGCCGAAACCGTCTTTTGTGCTAACGTCGGAAAGAGAGAGAGAGAAGGGGGGAGAAAAAAAGAGAGGAGGCGAAAATGAGAGGCAGTGGAATAAAAGAGGGAAGGAGAGAGACAGAGAGAGAAAAGAAAAAAGAGAGAAACTTACGCGCCTTTTTTTGCAGTTTCAGTGCAAGAGCGACATCCATTTAGCGTCACCGCTCGCAAGCGCTTGCAATGAAACGCGGATTACGACAAGCAAGCCAGCGAACCATCAGCAGATAGAAGCCATTTCGCTTCAAGACTGAGCGACGGCAGATCCTAACGTTATCATTTTGCATAGAAACGCGGAATAATTGACTGCCCAATGTAAACAATTATTTCCGATGAAAGACGGAGATTCGCGAGAGAAAAAAAATGATACTCCACGATTGTTCGAAATAATTAAACCGGTAGGAGTAAATCATTTCCTTTGAAAGTCGATCGAATCGCAGGAGTTGAAAAAAAAAATCGTAGAATGGATCAAAGTTAGTGCAATACAGTGCACATTCGGCCGATCCAGTACTGCGATCCCCATGCTATTGTTACCTTTCTTTTTTGCGTTCGTAATTTTTTTTTTATCAATACCGCTCAGCTTTCAAAAGACTCATTTTAATTCGACCGGCTAAAAAGAAGCGCAGCGTTCCAAAGTAAATCCATTTAAGCATACCTCCTTTACGGAAGTTGAAAAAATTTAATCGCGTTAGCTTATGATAACCCATTAAAAGTACATAATTAAAAAAATGTGTAGCAAAGTAAGGAGATATTTCATACCGCAGCAGTCCGCTTTAATGAAAACTAAGACCGTAACATAACAGCATTAAGTAAGACTTAACCGATAAGTAGATTTTTATAAAAAAAAAAAAGAAGTTTGTACACGTAAGTCCACTCAGCAGTGAAAAGCAATAGTCTTTTCAAACCAATTAAACCATCGTCATCCTCCTAAACTTCTACAACTTCTTCTCCGCCAGCAACAAAAGTATCGAAACGCCCCTAACGTCCATTGCTCGTACTGCTCAAATTCAATTATCTTCGACCAGAGAGAAAGAAACACAGCTAGAAAGTGTTAAAAAAAAAAAAGGACGAAGAAAAGCTCGGCAGTATCTCACACCAGCGGATCCCAACAGATGGACTGGACAGAGAGGACCAGGCTCGTTTCTTCTCTCTCGGGCTGTCCATCCTATTATTTCGGGATTATCGCCCACTTGCACAATGAAACGTTTCCTCGGGTCGCCCTTCAACCCAATGGAGCTTTGCGCACTCTTGGTCGCGCGAACCAGCCGACCGGAAAGTTATGCAAATTGAAGCCACTCGTGGAATTTACGTCATTTTACACATTCGGCGTTGAAGCGACGTCGGCTGGACTCCCCTTAGCGAAATGAAATTCCTGGATTGCATGATTTTCCACCGCTCATGGTTATATGAGTGCGAGATTTTCCCGAATTGTTTTACGACTCGCTGGCATACCTTTTCCCTGTTTTTCTCTAGAATTTTACTACTGGCATCGTTTGAGCTGTAAAAAAAATCTACTTTAATAATATTTGGTGGCGCAAGTGTACGATCATTAAAAACAATTGCGTTTATTTCATGGCTATAATCAGTTTTAAAGTCACACGTAAAATTAATGAGATATTTCATTTTAATTGCTGCATTTATACTTTTTACATGAAAATTTTAATTTATTTTAATCGACACCCATGCTGACGATCCATCAACATTCAGGTATTAAAATTACAATACGTTATCATTTAAAATATTCAAAATTTATTTAAAATTATTATTCATTATTTAAAAAAAAAGTCATTAAAAATTGAATTAAATACATAAATAGGTTCAACGTTATTATTTCAAGTAATAAAGTTTCTATTCACGAACCGTTATAAAACAAAAAATAAATAAATAAATAAAATAAAGTAATTTATTTTTACGTAATATTTTACGTATCGATAAATAATGTGCAGAATGAAAATAAAAAAGTAAAGCGTTTAATTAAGTTAGAAAGAAAATTTAATTTAACAATTTTCTCGACGGCGATTGTGGCCAGGCATCATAGCTTCGTGGTCTTATGCAGCACTTAGCTTTCGACATTAGTGGAAAGGTGAGATTCCGCCCTGTTTAATGAGGTTCAATTTACACTGGAGCACCGATAAGCAGCCGCTAGGCGGATGTCTCGGTATGTGTGCACACGTTAATAAGATCGCGTGGATATAAGCGTTCGTGACTGCGACGTCAGGAACGCCGCCGCCGACGACCCTGTTGGCTTCCAGTTATTCCGGCTATTTGACCGTGCCTCAGCTTGACGAAAACCCCCGATCAGGATTCTACGATCTGCTTGTATTTATTTAACGTATTTTCAATTGTTTTTCACGAAAGTAATTAATTTCAATTGCTGAAACTGTATTGTGTAAACTAAAGGATAATAAACGACATGTCTGACTAGTGCCTGGATTATCTACTTACGCGTTATTTAATTTTCCTGCTTAATCGCGAGGCATACAAATGTTCTCCGTGTTTTTAATATATATATTTCTTTTGTTTGATTCAATTACAATAAGGATGCGAGATTTAATTAAGAACAAGAATATTTTCGTATATTATCGTTGTGTCTTCGAATAAGAAATTTATGTTGCGGTTAAGGAACTTTTATTCATCTCGCTTTTTCCCTCCTCAGCGATCCATATATTTTCTTTTTTAGGGGGTCATGAAAATATTCTTAGGCAAAGTTTCATAAGCTCGTTTCGAAAAAAAAGTACTTTCGCACTGCAGTTGTTGATGATTCCAAAGGGAAACATTTGGCAATGACTCGTTGATGCTTGACGAGGATGAAATTCTCATTATTGACGGAAACGCCACTATTTCCCGGTGAGATTGCCACCGAGTAGGATGGAACGATTCGCAATTCTCGGAGATCGCGGTTGTTTATGTAATTTTCGTGGCAGGAGGGAGAGATCCGATCAGGGTAAGATCAGAAATGCGGGCGCAAGGGAAAATCATCATTTATCAGTGTCGTGACCTAAGCTCTACCGACTGCCTTCAGACATGTCTGTATTTTTGCTACTCGAAGGGAGATTTACCGCACATTTGATTGTAAGGTTGGGAAAAAACGTGTCTTTCCCTCTCAAGGGGGATGTACTTGTTTGAAGTGATATGTTTTGTTATCAACTTGTGATGCGACAACTGGTGTAGTAAATTTCTATTCCAAAACGCATCTTAAATGCAATGATAAGCCACCTTTAAAGAGATTTTGTTTCTGCAGATGCTAAAGTATCATTTTTTAAAGTAAAAGAATTGTTGATCAATTAATAAGTTATAAATTCACCTAGTTATTTAAAAAAAAAATTAAAAAGTTGACCTCTTCAACCAAATAAAAAAAACTTTCCTCTAGTAAAAAGTAAAAATGAATTTCGAAATATTGTACTACAAGCGGCGGTATTTCCTTTGCCTTTGTTGTAATAACAGCGCAAGTACAAATTCATTGCTGTTTCATTAACCATTTAAATTTTTTACAGAAACAAAAGATTTATTGTTTTATCATTATTTTTTTTTTGATAAAAGGTCATCAACATTGGCAGTAAAAAATGATACTCCACTTTTCTGCATATTGCGTATTACACTTCCCTCGCTATATGTACCCTTAATATGTATGAAATATTCAAAATATCAAAAATCACCGTATTACAAATTTCTCCGCAAATGAAATCTGCATGAAAAAACGTAAAATGTGTCGCCCGTAACAAAGTATCACACCATGCCGCAAGCTTCCAAAAATTTATAAAAGACTTACTGCACCTGCTGCAAGCTTTAGCTTTAATTAAAAAAAAAATGAATTTCTCGACACAGAAAAGTTTTCGTAATTAAAATAATTACAAAAAAATCGTTTATATGATGCACGTAGTTCTTGTATATAAAAAAAAAAGTTTGACAAGGCAAGAAGGCTTGTACGCACAAAAGCTCGGTACTCCGGCGGCAAGAGGAATCGCGCTGTAATTACTTTCAGCGGCTCTTGTATCGGGGCGAGCCATGCCGGCCAACCAACGAACGTATCCGCGCGCAACGAGGGCTCGTCGGTTGTCTGACAAACGAACGCCCGCCCATTATATTACCATCGCGCCGCTGCTCGTGCGAGCTTTTAAATTTCACCCAACTTTAGAGAAACAGTCAGAGGATCCGCGCCTTAGTGTATTAATTAAAATAGTGTTCGTACAATATTCTTCTGCGGTGAGATTTGATCAAAAGCGATACAATGCGAAGTACCCGTTACTTCGTTAATTAAATTTTCACGCTCACTTTTCGGCCGTGTCTTTTCTCTTCAATTTTGCACGCTGATAAATGTGAATTTTTATTGTCTCGTTGTTCGAGAAATAATCAGAATTTGTTAACCCGCTTTGAGTAATAAAAGTGGAAAAGGAAAAGAAAGTATTACGAGGCAGAAAAAGTAGTGTCACGAGAAAATCTCATTTCATCCACTTCCATTAGAATAGTAAAAAGTGGTACAGTACACTTTTTCTGGAGATGAAAGAAAGTCGTTTGATCAGAAGACGCAAACGCGTGATGAAACAACCAAGATTTTCTCTTCCTCCTTCATTTCTGTTATTTTTCTTTCCAATAAAGGCAGCGTTGACGCGGTAGTGATAAAAAACAGTTTCGACGGCAGAAGTTTGTTTTAAACATTTTTTCACTGCAAAGGCACTTTTTTACGCCATTTGCCGTTACAGCGCAATATTTTCTAAAGTTTTTTTTTTCAAATTTAATCAACCTGGTGTCGAAATATCGGTTTTAAAAAATATAGAATGCCCCACGCAAATACACACAAAATGTTTGTATTCCTTTTACAACAATTTTAATTTAATATTTCTTCTTTTTACGGGTGATAATACAATCACATATTTGTATGTGTATCAAGGGGAATTTAATAATAAAAGGGAAAGAAAAGAAACTTGAAAGAATGTAAACTATTTAATGATAATGATATTCGACGTTCGATTTATCTACGGGATTTGTCCTTTAGTAACAGAAAAGTCTTCGCAATTAAAAAGAACGCAGACGAAATAAAGACGGCTGTAATTAATTCGATCGGCGTCTACGGAATAAGCGATTGGTGAGAGCAAGAAAGAGAGTAATTAAATTGGAGCGTTGAATTTATTGCAGATGGAGGAGTCGTGGGTGGCTCGAGGGCGGGGCCCGTGGTCACGCCGCACACCCTTGAGCTGACAGCACGCGGTCGGGTGACGCTGCTCCAAGCGCCACCGGATACCGCCAGGGCCTACTTGCCCCCGGAGTATCGGCCCGGACGCGTCTACTCCGATACCGACTCGGAAAAGGTTAGTACCACTCTTCTTTTTTTATGTTTCTATCGAGATCTAAAAGGAATTCTTCCCGACCATTAAAGTACGAAGGAGCATTAAAGATATAAGTACCGAGAAGATAATTTGAGTGAGAAGATCGTGGCGGACTTGGAGAACAGTAGTTTAATTTCTGTCTGTTTATTGTCGGGACAATGGACCGTTTCACTTATTTTACGTCTATTTTTAAATTGAAAGTTGCATTATTATTTTTTTATTTTAAGATCTATAACGTTTCGCGAGTAAATATTCATGACAGCAGAGGGAAAATAACTTTTTATAGTTTAAAAAAAATAAAAAGATATTTCGAACGTTGATAAAAACTGGATTTTCAGCAAATAAAGCGACTAATGCCAATCGATCGCGTAGTATTTGATTAGAAATTAATTAAACTATTGTGCGTGTAATTTAAAAGGGAGCGATAAAAATTAAAATTGAATGTGTATAATTAATTGACTGCACATGCTTCGTTGAATTTATCAATAAAAAATTAACTGCAGTGAATTATTACTGACTGCAGGTCAAAGGGTTTCTTTGAAATTTAAAATTTTTCATCGGAATTCGTGGACTGATGACATCTATTTCGCTGATACCGTCTTTTTCACTAATGTTCTCTCCTTTCTCTCCTTTTCACTAAAGCTGCACTTTGCACTACCAGTTTTCAGTTAAGCCACATCTATATCTAATAAAACTTCGTCGCGGTTTTCACCAGTCAGAGTCGTTACCGTCGAACAGCGCTGGGAAACTGGATTTTTGGTCGACTCATTTCAAAGCTTTTAGCATTTGAACAATCCCAAGCGCATTTTTAAATAAATTATTTGAAGTATCGACAGGCATTTTTGAATAATTACTTTTCCGGCTGCTTTAATTATAAATTACATATTTCTTTACAAATAACTTTTTAAATTTATTATTTTTAGAACTCTAATTCTTCGAAAAATCGAGCTTTTATTTCACAATTTGATGAGGAATAATGAATTTTGTAGAACAATTTTTTTATAGTTCAATATCTGAAGTCAAAAAAGTACCAGAAATTAATATCACTACAGCAGAATTTAATAAAAATATTCTAAAGTTTACTATTCTAATTCCCTTTTTTTTGTTTTTATTGTGTTTATTCTCCTTTCAGTACAGACTATGATAATGCTTAAAGCACCCTTTTTCCAAGTTGCATTTTCATTTTAGTTCGGTCTCCTCTCTTTAATTTGCACTTTAAATATTTTAGAGCATTAATTAACACCATCAATTAATTATACATTTTTTTTAAACAAATGAATACATTATTCAGAATAATAATTATGAATGAGCTGAATAAATAATTTAATGAATTTATTGGACCAATTTTTGAATGTTTGAATAATTTTTTTTTTTGTTAATAATAAAAAAAGAAGAGTTCACGTTCTTTAAAATATTTAAAATTCACATATTGATTGAACGGCAGATGAAAAATTCAATGTAAGCCGTTCATTTTTGAATCGTAATGAGGTTATTTTTCCGCGTTGCCACAGCCTCCTATTTATAACTATCGGAAATCAATGGCAATCGACCAGTTAAAACGAAATTGTAAGGAAAACGTCGTTAAGTCAAAATAATGCGAACGCTGGAGCAAAGGACAATAGACAGACTCACGTAAATAAATTTACGCTCTCTTATTGGTACAGTCTCGAACTAATCAAACCCCTTCAACAAACTTTGCTTTTAAATACCGACAACTATCTCAACTATGAAAATCAATCTCGTAGCTTTCAGTTGGGGTACAAAGTAAATTTAAATATTCGCAATTACTGTAGAAGCGGATGTCAGTTTGTACATTATCCTCGTGATAGACTGCTATTAGTTGCATAAATACGAGTCGGTTCAATTTGAAAATCCTAAGCGAGTCAATTAAAACGCTTTTTTTTGTCAAAGTGTAAATTTAAATTCTATAAAAGCGACTGCATTGAATTTATACACTACTCGTAATGTACAAGCAGTCATAATGGACTGGATTTCTGAAATTTACTTTGTCGGTACATTAAAGCAAGTAACATAAAAATGTTCGTGTTATAAAAGGCAAACACTCTAAAGTCAAACACTCTAAAGTCTATTACAAAATGTTACAAAATAAAACGCTAGGACATTGGATAAACAATTTTTATTAATAAAAAGGTTTCTTGCGCTTTAGATCCTCACAATTTTACGCAGAGAATAGAGAATCCGCTTCAAGTATTACGTTAGCCAAAAATATCAATCAATTGCCATTCAATGGAATTTTAGGCCACTCGAATAATATTGAATAGAAATCGTAATTCTGAGCACAACGATTCAATTAATGTAAACGGCGGTCCTCCGCTTTAGTCTCAGTAGCTTTCATAACAGAAAATCCACCTTTTGTTGGAGGAAGCACATTACAACTGGGTCGATATCCGAGAGCGGACACAATGAAGTCCCAAGTCGCCCGCGAGTAGGCTACCTTTCGCACTTCCCCTTCTTTTATATCGAAGATTCGTAACTGTTTTCCATAACCGAGGCATCAAAAAGTCTAAAAAAAAAGGCCGCCGCGATAATACTACGGACAATGGGAGCTTTTATTGTTTGCCCCGCGTCTGCTTCAAAAAGCCATATTTTTCCGCGGTATTCATTTCAAAGTGTTTACACGCATTCTTCAAAGTTTATTACGTTGATCACTGCATTACGTTGCAACGCTAATAGTCAGCACTTTCCATTTAAATTGAAAACTGAAAGGAAATAATACATCTATTAGTTTTATTTTAAAAATAGACACACAGACTGTAAATTATACGACCTGGTTTATATATTTAGCGATTTATTTCGTAGAGTCGTTGCGTTAAACGTATATTACGTAAAATTATCGAAGGAAAAACGAGGAAAATGTACTTCTAATTGTACTTCGGTTGTTACTTTGATAAAGGGTCATTATTTGTAAGTCGCACTTCTTGATTTACGAAGGCGTGTAATTCCAAAGTTACGTAACAAGGATCTATTCAGTTTGCGCAACATTTCAAATATGCGATGTAACAAACGTATGAATACATAGCGAATGGGTTCCCGGATAGTCCTGCGAGGACTGGTGGTTTATTCTCTCTTGAACGTTGCCGCTGGCGTGACTTCACCTTGTTAAGCCCCGGACCTTTTGTGCTGATACGCCAACTTCATATTTTTTTTTCTTCGCCGTTTTCTCTCCACCATAAAACTGTTTCGTATTTTATTGCTGAGATGCACGATCTTTTCGCAGAACCTATAATAAATTTAGTGTGTTTCTTTTTACTATATTTTTCGATTTTATTCCCTTTCTTGTTCTCCGATTATTTGGAACCAGAGAATGCTTTTTTTTTTGCCTCACGGTTACACTTCTTTAAAAGGAATTATGAAGTTCTCTTATTGTTGCCAAATGAAAGAGCAGAAACTGCAACAGTGTGCACTCTGGTTTCAGTAATAAAGAGCGACAGTGCGTTTTTCAAACATTTTTAATATCTCCTTAACAAGTGTTTGTAAACGAATTACGTAAAGTAATTAGTGGAAAAAAAAGTTCCCTTATAAATAGCGCGGGAATTCCGTAAATGTAAATGCACTCTTCATTGTACTTGGCTCGTGAATGAAAAAAGAATTTTCCTTTGAGGTCAAATGAGAAAAAAAAAGCAAAGGGGAAAACGTATATACAATCCGCCAGGGGAAATCTCTATCTGTCGCATTTATGCACAACCGAAGTCCCGCGAGTTTTTTTTTTTTTCCTGAATTCGAACACTCCAGTACGCGAACGTACGATGAACCTAAGAAGTTCGGATCAGTAAAAATTAGAAATAGGGTCAGGAGGTATCGTCACTGCCGCTCGACAAAAGGAAGCGAACGAGGGATCCTATCTATCTTGGATTTCGACGTGCCCATTCAAGCGGCGAATTCGCGCACACTGTATAGGGCGGGTCTCTAGAGTTTCGCCTTAAACTCGACCGAATCGAGCAGCTCCCTTTCTCCGCATGCGACGCATTTCAAATAAATCTGAAATCGCGTGCAACGTCCATCCCACGGGAAATCCTCAAACAAGCGGCCGGACTTTGACGACGCGACAACAACCCCCAATGAGCGATAGATTTTGAAGGAATCGAGCCTTCGTTCGAACATTATTTTGCAACATTTTTAAGCGCCGATGACTGGCATTTTCGAGAGTCGCAATGTAGCACACCCTCAATCATTGTCCATCTCTTTTATATCAAACTGTTTTTATTCACTTTTTTTTGAATTCTTGAAAGATTCAACAGTTTTATTCGATCGTCGGGCGCAGTTTACCTATTTTATTCTTTTCGAGAAAATACAATTTATTAATGTCAGGAAATTTGAGCTTCTTCTTAATAACTGAAAATTAGAAATTGTACATTCCTTGAAGCTTATAAAATGATTGCTATAATAATTACTATTAAAATGTGTTTAATGTCTCTCGATTAATTTATATTTAAGTCTAAGCTTCTTCAAAATATCTGCCCCAATGTTACAAGGCTTTCAAAGTTCGCTGGAAGCTCGCATTCAATAACAGTACGCGTAGTTCAAAATTGCAATCTAAGATAATGTTTCATTAGCGAATTTCGGCGCAGCAGCCATTGACAGGGTAAACTCCGAACTCCAGAAGCGCTTTCTGCCTCCATCCTCTGTTTTTCAGCATTCTCTCGTTGTCCATTTCCGCCGGGACTCAATCATCGACCAATCAGCGAGCGAAAAGTTCCATCGGGCCGAACGACTCTAGGGAACTTTGTCGAGAGGTGAAGGCTAAGATCCAGGGAGCATGATAAAATGGAAACTCTCGCTTAAACTGAGAGAGATAGACTCTAAGCGCTAGGGATGGAAGACAGGGGCGAGAGTGGGGCTAGTGAGCGTTTCCACTTTGCAGCAATGCCAGTCGTTCTCGCTAACTCCTTGGATTCCCGGTCACGCGTGACTTATCCTATTATCGATTATTGATTGACTTCCTCAAAGTTATATTCCATTGATTTTTATTACCCCCTCGCAATTATTGCTGAGGGCATCTGTCGCTGCGAGAGCATCGCCTTCGGATCGCTTTCCTTAATTCTATGACTCTCTTTCTTTCTTCAATTATAGTTCGAGTTGTCAATAAGCGATGTGCGTTGAATTCCCCGTAAAAGAAGCTCTAATATTGCGCTTTCTTGGATTTTACGATAAAACATTTATGCTGTTATGACTTCTGCAATGGTTTCACGTGAGTTCGCTTGTTTCGAATTCTTCCGAGCGGAGTTTCGATTATTATTTACTTTTCTCGAAATCGTAAGTTCGGAACATTATTAGAGCGCACTGATGTAAATCTTCCCTACCAGTTTGCCATCGCAGTGCTTGCATATTTTTTTCAAATTATGTACTTTGCAAAGAAAAATCTATCACACTATTTTCAAACTATTTTATACTTTCATAAAAATACGAGTAGTACAAAACTTTGTAAACTTATTTAAATTTTCCTCTTTTCCATGATTAAATGGTCGTAACTTACGTGCGAGTTATTTCAGAGAGACAGAAATTCTTAAAAAATAATGATAAAATATAAGCTATTACAAATCTGTATAGCGTCGTGTCAGAGACTGTACAATGTTAATTGAGATTTAAGAAACGCATAATCGTAAAACGGGATTATAATTTTAACAGTAGCGCGAACGCAGCTATTCCAGAAATGACAGTAGTCCTAATTAATAAACCCACGACGTCGAAATTGACCTTCTATCCTTTTTAATATTTATACAAAACAAAATATTCTTAGAAACTGGACTAGAAAAACGTGAGAATCTTCGCTTATTGTAATCCGAAAATCGAGATTCGCAACGTCGAACTTCCAGGAATTCCAACTATACCTCCTCCTCATTAAAGGTATCTAGGGGAGGGTAGGGGTTCGGCTCGGATTTATTAAATATTAAAAGAGTCTTCAACGTATCGATTCACGGGAACGATGGAGGAGGCTTGTGCAAGGATGCAGCTTCCGTCGCAGCAGCGACACATAGAAGTGCAAAATGAAATGTTTGTCTTATGCTCGGTAGAGCTCGGGGCGACAACTGCGCCTCCTTCAAAGTTCACTGCTAATTAGCGGTGCGTTAATTCGTCCTCATTATCTCGAGCTACACCGAGGCCTTCTTCGTTAATGCATTTTCCTTTCTCCGTCTTTTTCATCCGATCCCGCCCTTCCATCGGCGCGTGGCGCGATAATTAACCGCTGCAAACTGGGTGCGAGTGTATTCGACCTGTTAAGGCGACATTTCAATGCGGCACCATAATTAACAGCGCGAAGATTTAATTGAAATTTTTCAGCGTCTTTGCATTTACAAAATAAGCATGGAAAAATTGTGTCGTTGCGTTATCGCCGACAAAGGCTAAACTTTTGAGAACGAAATTTTAGTTTTATAAGTTCAAAAGAAGATTGGGATTGTTTATTTTTTTAATTTAATTAAGAAAGTGTCTTCAAGGGTTTTTATAAAGAAAATCGGCTACAATTTTCAAACTGACATTTAGAGTTCTACGTTTATGGAGCAATCTAAAGTAAAATGTTGAAAACATTATACGACCATATACGTACCGCAAAGAATAAAATTTTGTAAGTTTTTACATTATTAGTTATTACTTTAGTTTTGTAGCTATTAATACTTCAGTACACTTGTCACACATTGAAATTCATTATTACTGTTACAACGGCTGGCAAAGCTTTACAATTTTTACGAGAAAAAAGTCTGTAAAAAATACGAGGATTTAATTTTTCGCAAAAATTACACACCCTTGATAATCATGTAATTTAAAAATGTGCAGAGCTTGCAAGCGCTCCCTCAATCAAGTTCTTTTTTGATGCGCAGGAAGCTTAATTTACCGCAATTTTTATACTAAATAGAAAAAAATACTTTGAGTTCATTTTTATTACAGACGTAGATCCTACAGATGATATCCTGTGTAAAAAAATTTAAGTTATAGGATAAAGTTTACCCAAAGTTCGTGTTTGGAGGTCGTTGATACAAACATGGACAATGAGACTGAATAATAAATAATTTTGCACTACTTTAACAAACTTCAGATGAAGTTATTTCTTAAATTTAGAAGACGTTCGCATGACGAACGTTAAAAGCTAATAAATGCAAAAAAAATTCTATTACTTCAACCGTAATTTATCTGTTTATATCACGCATCAAACAAGCTTCTATAAAATATAAGAAGCAAGTGCGGTAAAATCTCATTGCCCACGTTCATATCAACGATCGCCGAACATGAACTTTGGGTAAACTTTATCCTAACTTAAATTTTTTTTTTATAAATAGACTCGCACTGTTCTTCCAAGTCCGTCATCGCACAGGAAAAGCAAAGCTCCCAGAAGATCGACGTCTCGCGTGAAAGGCATTTTCGCCATATAACTATTTAAATTGTGCGAAAACGGTCGCAATCTCGAGTAGTCAATGACAAAGGCGCCTCCGGGTAATATCGTTTGCCCGGGCGTCCAATGGAGAAAGAGCGCCGTCGCGGTCGCGCCAAGCAGACACGTATCTTAATAGCCCGGGCACGGCAAACACCTCAAAGCTGCGCGCATGAACGTAATTAAAACGCGTCAGCGCGTAGCCCAGCGGAGTTCAGCCAACTTGACGTCGCCCGACGTCGTCCTCGTCGCCGAGCCTCATTTTGTCTCTCTCTTGTTGCAGATGTGGATGTACTCGCTGGGCCGGGCGCTGCTGGATACAACGCCCCGCGTGACAGCTCTGACGGGCACGGTTTCCGTCTCGCCGTCCTCCGCCCTGCAGTCGGTCCTCGCCGCCATGACCGAGCCAGATCCACGCCGGCGAGCCTCCCTGATGAACCTCCTCGACGTGAGTATAATACAGGCCGGCCAGATGAACGTTTTGTAATTTGACGGTGCTCCAGAGCCTTTATGAGGGGCGCACATCAAAGGAAAAGTGCGGAGAGGCCGATTTTCGAGGGCGAGGCTGGGAGGGGAGTTCGTAAAATTGCGCTCGCGGAGGAAGGGACTGCAGTGGACCGTCGCCACTGCTCTTTTGAATTAAAGGCGCAGGGAGGCTTTACGTTTCTTTGTTGGCAGTGTTGGAAACTATGCGGGGATACTTTGAATTGTTTGGGGCTTTGCTTGTTTTTCATTTTTTTTTATTTAAACTAGCTGAATCCTACCTGCTTTGAGCGTTTTATTTAGTTTCAGATTCGACAGTCTGAAAATGCATTGTAAATAATGTAACGATAATAATAACAATAGGCTGCATATTTTATTAACGCAGATATTTTAAATAAATTTTGAATAATGGGAAAATATGGAGGCTTAATGATTATTTTATGAATAACTGATGAGGGTTTCGATTCTCGACGGGATTTATTATTTAAACAAATGAATTGTTTATTCAAATACTTTACAGCATGATCAATGCTTTTTAAAATTGAGCTTTAGTTCAGTTTGCCGCGATCGCGTATACGGCAGTGTAAGTAGATAAATGCCGGGTAAGGTCAGACACGCGCATAAAATTATTGCCGCGCGGGTATTTAGGTAGAAAATTTTCGAATTAAACAAAATGTTTGAATACATGAAAAGAGACTCTTTAAGCAAGGGATTTATAATGTATTTGGAGCGTTCGCTGCTCATCAAAGCGTAAGCCGAGCGGATTTAAATAAATAAATAAACAAGATAAGCTACAAACATTCCCGGCGGAATACCATTATAATTGTTGAAACTTCAACGACCCTTTGTTATCAATTCTCCGATTTTATTTGCTTGTTGTAAGCAAAAAGTGCGCCACTGTGAGAGATTTTTAAACTCGAGTGAGAAAAAAATATGTAAACAGACGGCAAAAGTGAACTATCGAAGAAAAAAACATGGGATTCGCTTCATCGTCAGCAGAGATAAAGATCAGGTGAAAGAGAGGGGGCAGAGGGAGTCGGTACAGCACGGGAACTCGTTCGCTCCACAGCCTAGCCCCCGCTAAGTACTCGAACGGAACGTCAGCGCGCAGGCTTCTGGGTAGCTTTGAGAGGGAACATTTTTCCTTCCCTCCCCTTTTTTTCTCCCTTCAACCTTCCATCGCAGCTCCTCCCATCCTCTTTCGCTTTCCATTCGCTTTTCCCTTTTTTTCCGGCCGCCGAGCGAGGAAGTCGTTACGCTTCTTGCCGCGCGACTCGCAGTCTCGAGGAGAGCGCGAGGTGGGTCCTGCACTCGCGGCGGAGAAAACTCTTTAATCCGCGCCTCGGCATTGTAAGCCAGTAAAATTGAAACCCTCAATTCAGACGGCCCGAGCATTGTGTAAGCAAACTTTGAGCGCGAGACGACGGGGAAAAAGGCGCAACGACGGTGCCCCAAGTTTTTTCGTAAACACTTTTATTCGGTTTTCTTAACGGCTCGCCTTTACTCCGGTTAACGTTTATTATTGCCCCTTTAATTGAAAACTTTTACTAAGGGAGATGAGAAAGGGCTCGCTGAATTTTTTTTTATGCAGTTGTTTGCACGCTTTTATTTTTCTTTATTTTTCCACCGTCGGGCCCGAAGCCCCGAGCTTTTTGCTTTATTCGCTTTCCCCTCGGTTGGAGAGGATTAACTACTCCGTGTAGTAGTCCGCACGGTAGAAGAAATTTGAGCTAAAGCATATCAGTCTTAAGAATGAATAATTAATTTGATAAGTTCGGATCGAGTGTTTATGATATCGTGAGAACTTTATATTAAATCACTTTAATCGCCTATTTTTAAAAGCTCCGCAAACTTTATCGAAGGTAGCAGTACAGCAATTAATCTTGATTGATACAGCAGTTAATTATCTTTCATACTAGGCACAGATTTACATACTATTTAATAAAACAACAACAATAAATTCTACAAAGATTATAAATAATTTCACGAAATTTCAAGTTGCTTATAAAGATTCGGTTACAATTTCATTAAATAGTAATTTACAGCAGCTTTAGCAATAAAATTTTCAGTTTATCCTTCATCCATCGTTGATTGTTTGAAAATAATGCATTGACGCTTGAATTCTTCATAAGTAGCGCAGCGATTTTAAACCGATCACGACCACGTAAGTGTTTAATCGTCGCTTCGAAAATCGACGGACGGATAGCAATAAAATCGCGGGGATTAGCGAAATTTCGGCAGTCACGTCGGAGCATTAATCTGGCGACTCAATTTTGTCGGAGGCGCAGGCTCAATCGAACCGCAGGGATAGTTTGGCGCGCTCGGTTTTCACGAGGCCGAGGCGTGGCCCTTGCTGCCGGCGTCGACGGGGTGGGGGCGGACGGCCGCATAACGGCGCGCAGAATTAATTAGCGTTATTGCCGAGACACGCGCCGAGGCCAATTCAACATATCGCCCGCGAAGGAGCCGAGCGCCACCGGAGCGCGAGAACGAAGTGCACAGCTGCCTCTGAGAGCTACGGCCTCTTCTCCCCTCTCCAGAGAGGCACCTCCCATTCGCTGCCCTTCACTGAATGGCAATCGGACCGATTCGCGCTCGAGCCCTCGGTATAATAAAGCGATATCCGCGCAGCTGCCGCTCGGCCGATTTGTAACGAGGTACCTGGACGAGGGGGTTGGGGGGGGGGGATGAGCTGCGGCGGGGCGCAAAACGGCCTGACCGCCAGATTGTTTTGCGCCTCGTTCTGCAGTCGGAGATGTGTGCGAGCTCCTCTGCCTTGTAATTGAACATTGTCTCAGGACAATGGACTCGCGCTGCGACTTGTATCTTTGATTAGAGAGGGGAATAAGCGAAATGAATGGGACTTTTGTTTAGCGAGCAGTAAATTTATGAAGCCTCATTTGTTGCTGCTTACAAGATTAAAATTTTCATTTTGAATTATTTTATTTTACGCTGCGTAGAAGGTTTATACCTTTTTGACCTTATTCAGCGCGTTAAGGTACCGGCCATTGCAGTATTTTATGATTTTTATTTCAAGCATGAAATTATTGAATTCACAAATGCATTTGATTAAGTGAACGCGGGTTGATCCTTTTATTGGAAATGCGTAACTTGAATAAAATATGAGAGTTTTTGTATTAATGTAAGAGCTAATAATTCGTCTTAAATGAGGAGAATACATTTTTCTGTTAAGCGATTTTTCTGAATATTTCATATGAAACGAGTAATAAAAGGGTTAAAGGAAGTATCTTTTCACGAAGCTCGAATCAATAATAAAAGTTTTTATGTATTTTCAAATTTATAAATTTTCCGATTGTTTTGTCGCAGTGTTTTTTCATCCGATCCAGCTTTACAACGAGAAAGACAAACTTTGTTTTGAGCACTGTCAAAAAGTCTGCGCTCGAACAAAAAGGTCACTTCGATAACAAAAAAAAAATCGCGATATTTTCTCCAATTCGAGCTATCGTGAAAAATAAACGCAAAGCTTCCTCTGCAGAAGGAAACGGAAAACCTGAATGTTTTTTTTTTTTACTCCATTAGTAGTTTACAATGACCATAAAAATATTCCATTTATGTGCTCATCCTCGGCGATGTCGAAGTGCACTTTATCCATCCCGTCAAAGGAGTCGCGCCAAGTGCGTAACGCGAGAAACGCCAGACGCCATATCAAAGCGCCAAAGTGCGATTAAAGTTGAGCTCCACTCCGCAGTCGCAGCCCAGTTCGAAAACTTCGCCGCCGAAGTATTAGTTAGACTCCTCAATTTCCGCGAGGCGGGCGCCGCGGGGTGTGCACTCCCAGCCGTGCGTTACATAATACATTAATTAGCCCCGCACACGAGGGGATGGGACTTTCCCAGTCAATGGTCGCGGCTTTCGCGAGATCATTAATAATGTTGAGCTTCTTTTTTGTCGTCAAAGCGACCGATCGATCGGGCGAGAGTGCAATTGGAAATTTTCCCGGTACAGCGCGGATTGCCGTGTGTACAGAGTAGAAGCGAATTCGAGGGAAGCTTGTGTACCGAAATTTCGTTGGTTAAATAGCTGCGCTGTTGATATGCCGCGTAGGAGAATAATAATCAGCACTGCTTAATGGGAAAATGTCGGTTTTTTTCTTCATCAAATCGGTAATTGGAATCAGGGATTTTGGGCTTTCCGCGTATGATTAAAATTTTGAATACTTCTTCATTTACGCAGAAATGATACGCGATATTCTTTTTTCACTCGATGCTTGAGAATCAAGAGCGTGTCAACTATAAATTGATTTACAGTTTAGTATTTAATTAAGTAGCGTAGTATTTGCCGTCTGATCAATTTTAACGAAGTTTGTTTTAATTAGTTCGCTGCAGTGACTAAAGTTTAATTTAATATAATTTATATTTTTTGTAGACAGAATAATTATTAGCTCTTCTGCTGCAAGTGATTTACTTTGATTTTGCGGTAAATAAAGTTCAGCAGCAGGTTATAAAGTTTTTGGAGGAACATCGTATTGTAAATCGCTTAATAACAAATGCCCGTGCACTTTTTTAACCCAATATTTCATAAAAAATTATTTCGAAATACTGCGGTGCAGTATAATAATATTTATTGTGTCAAAACTACCCTGAGTGGAAAGGTTTACCCTTTTAATTTTTTAACGATTACCAACAGTGTACTGGATGTAAATACTTTTTATATTCCGCGCGTTTTAATTTCTTGAAATGAGCACAATTTTTCGCTCATATAAAATAATCGATATTGTTACCGATATTATGAGATTCAATAAAAGTGACTTTATCAGAACGTACAACTCGTGTAAATGAAATTTAATCATTGGAAAATATGAAGTGGCGAAAATGTATCCACTGTACTTTTTAATATTAAAAATCAGATAAAGTCAGATGATCGAATGATTTTAAACGAGTGAGCGAGAATAAGTTAATTTGAAAATTCGCTTACTCTGCAAATAAACTGTCTATTTACTTATTTGACCGGAGAATCCGTGAACCTCACTTATTCATTTTTACAAAATCCACATCCCCCTTTTTAATACATTTTTTGTTCACGAATAATCGATTATTTTAATTACATCCAAGATGACCAGGATTTAAAAAGCAAATTAAATTTTCATCCGCTACGTAAGCACGAATCACGACAATACACCGCACGCATATTCCTTTATCACTTCGCTCTTAGGCAGAAGGAACATACGGGGTCAAATATTAGCATACGGTACGCTGATGAGATATCGGCCTATTCTCTTGCAATATTCAACGATTTTAGCGGTCCTCGTTGATAGTTTCGGCTTTCGTCGCGAGTGCACGCCTCGCCCAGCAAAAGCAGCTTTACAATTCGCCCTCTACATCGCCCGAACCTCTCCCTGCGTTATTTCCACTTTTTTCCCCGCCCATCGGCCTTTATCACCTTGCCGCTTTTCCTGTCGATCCGAGTGCAGAAAATAAGGGGCGCCCGGATAAACAAAAGGGTGGCGCTTCAAAACGGAAAGAGACGGATTACGCGCGTAGGTATCCCAGGGATGCGAGACCTCCGTGTGCATGCACCCGCGGCGCGTCGGTACACATACCTATGTATATTTATGAACGAACCGCAGACACGTAAGGATCCCCCGGCGCGCGGATAGTCTGTTTGCTCTGGGGCGCCGCGATGGATTCGCCCGCGGAGCGAAATTCCGGCGCTGGTCGGAATTTTATTGCGCGACGCCCTTTCAGCGCGGCGCGAAAATTGCGCGATTCTTCGATCGGGCCGTTGCTCTCCCACGGCGAAAATGTAAATGTGACGCGAGTCGAGCGGAGCCAGATCCTCCCTCGATAGCCCATAGGGCATTATGTATACGTTATGTACGCGTGCATACAGGTACATAGTGCAGAATTTTTTATAGGGAGCTAAAAGCCGCGGTGTAACGCCCGCTTCGGTCCCCATCAATTTCGCCGCCGCCAGGCGTAGGTACTGAATTTTTCAAAGCTTCGAGTAAAGATCGATGTAGTCGCTTACGAGCTCGTGGAAGTGTGATCATGAGCTTAATTTTATTAGATAATTTGGAAAAAAAATTTTTTTTTTGGATAATATTGAAGTACAGCGTCGATTTTTACTTTTTTTCAGAGGCAATGAAACGTTAAAATTGACATGATGCACAAAGAGTAGCTTTTTTATTAGATTTTTAGAAAAAAAAACGGGGGGTATCTCGATGGAAGTATGAAGAACATTTTATAAAATAATAAACAGAGAAAAGAATTCGTTTATTCCATACACAGTAAATTAATATTCATGCATACAAGAGATACTTTTATGTATAACGAATGCAGAGAAGCTTGCGAGTATTGAAATAAAAGAATAAGGAATTTTACAAACCCAAATTTTATGCGTCGAAGCACAATGCTGAATATGAAATGTAATTCGTGTAAATTCAATATGTAATACAATTTCATAAAGATCGGGAGTACGCGAACACAATTTTTCTCGATATCAGCAGGAAGAACAATGTTTGAACAGGCTTATAAACAGATAAATCGTAAAGTTTGCGGAGAACAAATCTTTCCTTTTTATCGGAACAAAATATAGACGAAATATATTTACACACTTTTATTTTCATATTACATGCACATTTTAAGATATATTGTACTGCTTTTTCTTAAACCATTCTTATTATTTCACAATATCTCTTCATCTTCAATATAACGATTAATCAAATAAATGAAAATTAAAAATTCATAAATTTATGTATACAATATTGTCTGTTTTTTACTCATTAATCGTAAATCTACATCTCACTTAATTATCTGGGTGTGTTTTTCTCATTCAATTAGAATAATTTCGATTCTCCGAAGCGAAAGAAAAACATTTAAATCACAAGAGTAACAGGTGTTGGAAATCGTTATTTAAAATCCCAAAAGGAAAGCTCACGGTCCCTGTAAAGTAATAAGGCGAACCTTCGCGTCGAAACTTTCGCGTGAAAATCCTCCCCCAGTGTCTACAGACTCCCGCACGTATACAGTATAATTCAAAAGTAAAATTCCGCCTCCCGCTGAACGCTCAGCCGAAACATTCGTCTTTTTCTCTGCGATATCACAAAACGATCCAGCGGCGACTTTATAAATCCGTCACGATGACAGACACGTCTCAGCGTAGTCCCCGCTTTTTTTATCCTATATATATATATACATATTCGGTAAATGCGGGAAAGGCCTCACGCGAGTTCGAAGCTCAGCGGAGGCCTCGTCACGTCTGCTCCATATCTTCCTCATTATTAGCAGGCTCCGAGCGCCTCGCCAACTGCATTCCGATGCAGCCACGTTTCCGCAGCTATTGCATTAGTCATAGGGTAGGAGGTAGGAGCGAGCGACTTATTCGCGGCCGAGGTGAATTTTTTACCTTTTGACGGTTGTGCATGTGGTGCGGGGGTAGGCTGAAGCCTCCGAGGGGAAATTGAATTATTAAGAGGGCGCGATTTAGACCCCCTCCATCCGAGCATCTCATACGTGAATTAAGGGCGACGTTTGTAGGGTGGCGGTTTTTTTTCTAAAATCTCATTGAGTTCACTTTCGATTTTTTTGGTCGATATGTTAATGAACTTGTAAAATTGTGGTCTAAAAGAATTTTGGTAACTTTTATTTATACCGATACAGATACGCCTGTTATAAGTTTATTATTTTTATTAAAAATTGCCACTTGTAGTATTAAATGAAAAATTGCCTCGTGGAGTGATTACAGTCAAAAATTGTAAAGCTCGACGGAATTTAAATCAGAATGTTTAAAATCAGTTGCAATCGATATTTGACTCTATACATATTCACCTACTCGTACGTGAGGAAAGCGTATTTATTTTAGATTATTTACGTTCGAACTTTTAAAGATTCAATGGTTCTCTATAAAAAAAAAATTCATAAAAAAGAGATATGAAAAAAATAAATAAATAGGATGATACTGATACTAGACTCGAAAAAAAAAATTATACCGTAGAGGTTTTTTTCTAAAGTATTACAGTGCATAAAAGTAATATTGTATGCACTAGTAGAATTTCATTTTTAATTTAATTCTCGGATTTGAAAAAGTTGGCGTTAATTCTATCCACTGCATCGCAATAAAAAGGTCGTCTGTCGCGTAAATAAATCAGTGTCAGAAAATACATTTCAACGTTCCCGAAGTACAATAGATGACACGTAACACTGCCGAAAATTCGATAGGTTTTACAGCGTTCAATTTAAATTCGAATAAAAAATTGATAAGAATTATTGGTCGAATTGATGACTTCGAAGCTTAACCATTTCACAAGAGGTTTACAAAAAATCTATGGTCGTTTCATTGCCAGTAGTATTTCTCATATTGCGATTAATTGGTCGGTAAATCTCTTCTCAAGATTCTTTTTGCTGGTTACCCACAAATGGCCGATAATACGTGAAAAGGGCGACTATTGGTCAACGAATCACAACACACGATAATAAATTGCGAAGCTATTATGGATTTTTTTATAAGGAAATATATGACTTTTTTCATACTTGGCGAAACGATTCCATTTTCACAATTTTCAAACGAAAGTTTATTAAAAAAAGTTAACTGCGATGAAATGATCTTACATATTTTGTAAGAAGATTATTTTTACTGTTTGTTAAATAGTAAAATTAAAAAATAATATCGGCACACGAAGCACGCGTACCTGATCTCCTAAATAATTATAATTAACAGCAGAGCTTGTACAAAGCACTTTGAATTTCGCAGATGAGCTTTTTAATTAAAATTTCTTCAATTAATACTACTCGAGGCGCCCATGCTTCATCAGGATGAACAAAAAGATGAAAAAGATAAAATAAGATCTTTTTCGTGTTAAGGAATATCGCGTTAAAAACAAAAATAATTGATGCATAATTTATCGCGCTAAAACTTCATCAAATTTTATTATACCGTAAAGAACGGCCATCTCCCACAGTACCTTATATTTTGCAACTTCCCTTTTTACAATCCAGAAACTGTCAATTCTGGTATGGCAGATTTTGCTTGATATCCTGTTCGTCTTTAACAAAAGTCGATCCTTTTTTTTTCGTTTCTTTGAGTTTGGGGACACGAATCATTAAATGGCAATTAACGATTACCATTTATTCGGGACCAACATTATTCAATTATCAGAGTGCTTAATTCTCACACAGGGATTATGTAACTCTTGACGGGAACGCGAGCTAAAGGGGGTCGATTCACCGAGAACGCGTCGACGACGACGTAGTAGCTGAATTATCTGCGATCCTTAGGAATGCTTGTAGAATGTGATCATCCCAGGCGCAACGCGATTCCTTACCGATTAGCATATAATTTAGTGCACGTAAATGCTTAATCAATATAAATTTAATATAATATATTTCATGCAAAGACCAGGCATTTAGATCGACTCTTATTTTCACTGACGATTTAATGCAAATTACAATTATTTAGATTTAATATTCATTGAAAATTTGAATTCTATATAATCAAATAAATCCTCCCCTTTTACTACTAAAAAATTCAACGTTTTAGTTCACTATGATGAGCAACTTAAGTGGTCATTAAAATTCAACATTTTCATTTATGAAAAGCTTTACGTTTTTTAAAAAGTAAATAAAAAAAATTCATAGCCAGAGCTTTGGCCTGCAATTTACTCAAATTAAACTAAGACTAGTGCCTTCAAATTGAATATAATTAACAAAAAAAATCACTTTTTTAATACGGTGGACTTAGTTACGCAAATTACAATAAGACGTTTTAGTAAAAATAAATTGAAGTATTTATCGTTAGTCGTTTAATAAAAGAATAATTGTGACGATCGTATCCCAGTAGTGTTTCAGGCGGTAACTGCTAAAGCAGAGATTAGTAAATGGATCCATGAAGCCGATTGAATATTTGAAAAGGCCAATGATATTGCAGAGAATAGGCGACGCCTAAAGCCAATAGACATTTAAATAGATGGCTCGGGCCAAGAGTAAAGGGGGTACGTGGGCACATTAACGACTCGCGGGGGTGATTCAATTAATCGGTTAACCGGCTACTGGCGGAGTGCTCCGGCCATTAATACTTTCGCGCTCACGCGCAACCCTCATACACCATAAATTATATACACGTGCAGAGAATTCCGCCCACGCGGCTGCGTGTGTGCCATGCGCCGCTTAACGCAATAGCCTCGGAGTCATTGCTGAGGGTCCATATTCTGCCTCCCTCACCGCGAGCACCCCCACCCCCTTTTTCATCCCCCATTAGTCTGGCGCGAGCGAATTCAACGATTGAAAATTATAGTTTCGGACATTTAGTCAGTTTCCGAGAGAAGCCTGGAAGAACCGGCGCTTTTTAAATGCGCGAGAGCGGAGGGACCTTTTAAAATTATTTTTAGATTTAAGCGAGCTAGATTTTTTCTTTGCCAGGAATTACTTTCTCGTCATTTTCGCCAGTCTTTTCATCTTTCTTTGCAGCCCTCCGCGCTTATTTTTTTTTTTTTTTTTGTAATTAGCTGCATTTTAGTCAACGTTTTTTTAAGGGACTGGCGTTAAATCTGCCTTTCTTTACTCCCTCGATTTAGATAAAAAATATAAGGTTTTTAATTGTGAAAAAGAGTTGCAATTAAAATTAATTAAAAGATATAAAAAGGAGATGTCTCTGTAAAATTCCTTTTAAAGAGTAGGTTTAACTCTTGGCATTAGAGTAGTTCAGTAGCTTCTCATAAAAAGCGACGTTTTCGTTTTATTAAAAGAAGACTTAAAACTCTCGGCATATGGAGCGTTGAACCTGACGAGCGCGCGGGAAACTTATTCAGCTGATGAATCTTGCACATTGAATAATTTCGAGGGAACTTTTTTTTTTTAAATTTATCAAGATCGCGGGAAAGGATTAGAATTTCAATTAAAATTTCATTCTACGATGAAATTCGATGCCTCCATTATCGTCCTCAATGAATTGGACGGGGGAAGAACGGCAATGGACAACAATATCTTATCTCGGTCAAAAGAAGTCCCAAACAAAGTTGCTTCCGTTCTTTACTATACGCGGCCCGATTATCTCCGTCCAGTTTGAAGGGAACAATGGTACACTGAGTATCAGCTTTCGCTGTCTTTCTCTTTCTTCCTCATTCTATTTTCCATCTGTCTTTATCATGAAAATATTTTCACCCCGTCCTCGCGCTTAATCCTTTATGCTATACCGGCCTTTTTTATTTCAAGCTTTTTACCCCTTTTTCTCGCTTCTTTTTTTTCGATTCTGCCCTTTTTTTGTTCTATTATCTAAGCCCTTCCTTTTTTCCTTTCAGTAATTTGAATTTTAAAGCCTTTATTTTGAAGGCTTTAAAATGGTTCACAAAAAATCACAAGCTTTATTTTTTATGAGATATAATTGCTACCAAGTGTCGCGCAATTTTTTAAATCAGTTGCAATTTTATTTTATAATTTTGTACTGCCCCTATTCCCATTTCTCACTGTTATATCAAGTGGCGCGTCGAGGAATCGTAAATTAATCAGTCAAACAGAATTGAACGTTGGATGTATTATTGGGCTATTTATTATGATGCATTCAAGTGAAATATGCAGGAATTACCAGTGTAAGAAGGACGATTAGCTCGCGGTCCGAACAGCGGCAATTATCGTCACATCGTATAGGCCCGCCTTAACAGTGATAAATGCCAGAAACTCGGGGAGCAATTAAACTGTCGGCGCATCTCGGCGACGTTGATACCCCGCGCATTAATTTCGCTCTCGTCCCCTCAGCCACCCCAGCTTACAGATCACGGGGACAGAGTTCTTCTTCTTTTTTTTTTTGTTTTTAATACCTCGAGTTTTTCCTTACTCGAGGTACCGCGATATTTCGCCTCGGCTTGTCTTAAACAGAGCGCACCACTTAGAGACTCTTCGCCCCTGTCTGTACACGCTGAAGAAGATACATGCGCCTTTTAACGGTTTTTTTGCTTTGCTTCTGTCTCCTCCTTACCCTGCCCATCCTTCAGAATCACACGGAGGATGAATATTTTAAGGAGAGCAGGAAAATGGATGCCTCCCAGTCTCATGTGTTTGCGCGCTGATTTGTGTGCGGGTGTGGGTGTGCGTTTCAGCGCGAGGAATGCGAGTATGTGTGTGTGTACATATACTTATTATGCGTACGGCGTGCCGGGGAGTTACGGAAACTCTTCCTCCCAAGTGGGTCGAGAATGTCGTCGTCGTCTGATGCGCTCCGCTGATAAGCGAATCACAGGTGGGCTAGAAACAAAAGGGCTTTTTCTCTTGCTTCAAGTTGCGCATTCAATTTTCCCTGCGAAAGTCTTCAGGATAACTTACCATTCGAGTGGAAAACTTCTTTTTCATTTAAATCTTTTGAAATTGTACGTCGGTCTCGAAGCGGGGAAGCGTGACTCTTTTTCCTCGAAGGAGCTCGGGGATTTCTTAAATTACAAATCGTATTTAATGAATGCGGAAACGAAGATCCGTGAATTACATTGAAATAATCAGATACAACAACAAAAAAAAGAAGAAAAACAGGGCCGCAAGAAAAATTCTTTTCTTAGATTCTAAAAATACCTATTATGCAACATTTTTTACCCGATGCATTTTTCAGATTTATAAATCAAGCTGCTCCTATGTTAAACAGGTGGATATATTTTTGGAATCGCGCGGAATAAACGGGCGGACGAGGAATAACATAAAAAAAAAATCTGACAATTTCATTCGTCATCATTATGTGGAGTGGTTTATGGGTTTTGTCGCTCTCTCGCTCCAGCGCGAAAAGAATGCCGCCAGCGTCGCGGCCGCGCAATTTTGGCAACATTTGTTGCGGCTCTGAATGCGCGTAATGAGAGTCATTTGCCTGCGCTTCTCCGCAGACGTGTGCCGGATACAAATGACTCGATTTGTCATTTCGGACGCGGAGGGCAAAATGCGCCGGTCGTTGCGTGTAACGAAGGTCGATATTGATTGGCCAACGGCTCCTGGACCTGTCCTCTGTCGCTTCTCGCTGCCTGCCGACCCCTTCCTCGCGTCCCGGCGCACTCGCTCTGTCTATCTGTCTCTCTCTCTCTCTCTCTCATTGCCAATGTTCCTTGACCAATCGTTGCAACGTGCATGATCGCCGCAGGCAGTGCCGGCGTTCGCGCTCGCGAGATATCGTTCCTCTCCATAATCAACTAATTTGTGAACTATCGATTCGAGCGCTAATAAAGGCGATTTTCGCTTTGGCTCTCGTCTTCTGAGCTTGGAGCATAATCAGGTCAAACTTCAATAACGATTACCCTCGACTGGAATAGTCAAATGGAACAAAAATAGATTTTCGGATACCAGACTAATGGTCGCTTATTTTATTTAAACGTATTCAGGTACAGAATGGCACCACTGTGTTGTGTCAATTTTTAACGCTATCTTCATCTGGAATATGAGATTTTTAAATGTATCATGGGTGTAATTTTAAAATGAATAATTCAAATATTCCGAGTTTATGTGTAATAACTATTGAAAGGTGAACATTTCCCCCACTTCTATCTGGCAGCCAAAATAATCAGATTATGTAGATTATGTTCGTAACTCTCCAATGAGGTGTGAGCGAACTGCCAATTTCGGTCGTTTAGTAGCAATTACGAGAATGCTGTACAATGCGCTCATAATCCAGGACGAAATTAACCGGCACAGACTTGAAACTGTGGAAAATTCATAAATCGATGAAACTCAATATGACGTAATTTTGTCCATTTAACGGAGATCGAAAAAGAGAATTGGAAACAAAGGGATCCGCCAAGTAATTCAATAACTCTGTGCAATGGTTAATCTGGATCAACAACATGCCGCTTTGTCTTCCATTCGCAGCCGGTTGAACTTGCCAAACGACCGGCACTCGACGATAGCGTCGACGACAGCAGCCAGCCAGTCACGCCCTCGGAACTACTTAAGAGCGATCCTCCGATAATTCCAATTCATTTGAAATCCACTAATCAGCGTGGCGCCAACGCTCGCGCGTACTTGACACACTTCCCTCTCATCACAAATGAAATTGCAAGGAGGGCGCTTTTCCGCCCTCTCCTCCGTCGCGAGGCTCTCGCTCGCTCGAGAAGAACGAGAGAGACGCCGCAGTGGCACTCCCTTTCATCGCGCTAATTGAAACATGCCTCATCATTTCCCTCTCCGCAGGTGATATCGGAGTACTGCAGAACGAGGCTGCAGTCCCGGCCCTTCACCCACATCGTCATGGACATGTACCGGGAGGTCGTCCGCTCGCCCCAATACGCGGCCCGACGGCGCGTCCTCCTCCAGCCGGCCAGGAGTCTGCCAGTCGTGCCGCGTCAGCCGCAGACCTATCAGCAGCACCAGCATCCCCTGGGGGCGAACGCGGTGCCGGCGCGCCAGAATCCACCCCCGCCGTCGCAGCAGCAGCAGCAGCAGCAGCAGCAGCAGTTGCCGCAGGTGTCGAGGCACCATCATCGCGTCAAAGGGGCTCTTTTTAGAGCGCAGTCGAGGAATTCCAGGTCCCAGCCAAACCTCCTGAGTATGTCGAGTCCCGAGGCCAAATGCCGAGCTGCCCGGGCCAACGCCGACGACGCCAGCTACGGCTATGTCGTCGACGCCCGACATCTTCATCAGCACGCGCGCACTAATTCCCAGCCGGACTGCTACACCGAGAAAGGTATGCCAAATATTGAATTTATATTGTACCCGGTTTACAAGGGTTAAACTGCCAAAGGAGGTAGGGTATGTCAGTGTGAAACGAGTTATGGAGTTCAATGGTTGGTTTATGAATTTATTTAAAAAAAAAAGTATCCGAGCGGTGGTTTTTATTTTTAAGTTAAAAATTGTATACTTATCAAATTTTTTTTGCGGAAGTATCCGTAGAAAACTGTTGAATTCAATCGAGTACGAAATTATTTAAGCAAAAAATTAAATCGAAGTAGTTTCCTCTATACATGACGATCAAAATACAATTTAATTCCACTTGATACGGCTCATAAATGATTCCATATAAGTACTAATAACGAAATAAATATGCATAGTACAGTTGTACTCTTATTGCTCTGTGCTTAGGTGCACGTTGTATATTATTTTTACTATTGATTTTATAAGAATTTTATATTTTTCATCTTTAATTTTACAAAGTGGTAAACAATAATAAAATTCTTAATGGAGTATGCGGAACATAATGCACTAACTCCCATATCATTTAGTACGTTATTGGTATTTAACAAACTTTGAAGTACTATAAGGAATATTACAATTTCCATTAGGTGCGGCGAAACTACGACGGCGATACTAAAGAAAATAAATGCATGGTAAATAAAGACGGATTGGTTACTAATATTTATTCAGCAGTTTCAATTACCATCAAATTATTATCAAATTTTACATGAAAAATATTAACAAATGTATAATAAATGCAAAATAAATTAAAAATATATTGTACTTACTTGGCCTCGCCTCGGTCGACAATAACACGCGATCTGAGACATTTCTTATTATACAGGGTTTAGTTCTGTACATTATTTTTGTGCTCGGAAAGCGGCAACTTCTTTTTGCGCAGCGTGAAGAAGTTGGCGCTTTCCGACGAGTGTGCAGAAAAAGAAATTGTATGAACATAAATCTAACGCACAAAGAGGTGGTAATAAAGAAGCGCGCATGATCACGGAGTTCAAAAAAATCCAATAGATGGCGTTGACCTTTCGCGGAACGAGTACTACTACACTACAGTAGTATAATGTATGCTTGACTATAGGTAATACGCACCGGACTAGGGTTCGTAATAACAATAACGAAGTAAGCACGTGCTGCGAATCTTTCAGTCAACGCGTCAGTTCGTGCCGGATCGAGTTCGAGAACAGTTCTTTCTAATGTCGATTCTCTGAAATCTGGTTATCGGAAATATCTACAGGCAATTGTTTTTTTTTTTATTTACTTCAAGGAAAATGTTTAAGAAAGTGATTTTGAAGTTTGCGCGTACCAATAGATTGTGTGCTAGTGTACGGAAATAAACTATTTATCGGTCCATATCGCATAGAAGGTAAACAAGTTTGTGTCAAACTGTCGCCTGTTTGTTTGCGTAGCCATTGTTAGTCTTTTTGTTTTGTGAGTTGCTTTATTATAAAGAAAGTGTTCTATATTAACAAGATATCGCTAGAAACAATTTGATTGCATTGCTAAGTACACTGGGATGCGTATAGACACTCGATATGTCCAGACGCAATGGAATGGCTGTACGCTCAATTGACATTTGTGAAATCTCACAGGTGTAGGTGCGACGACGATACCGCAGGTGAGGAGCAGCGGGAACCTGGCAGTGTTGGCCGCAACTGCGAGCGACGCCCGGAATGTCAATAATCCGTACTACGGGGACCCGATTTATGCGATGCCGGTGAAACCGTTCCTCAGCTCTCAGGACGTACGGAAGGCTAGTGCAGCCGAGGCGGCCGTCGTCGCCGCAGCTGCGGCAAGACAATTCCAGCGGACGGAAGTTTGCTCGGCGATCGGACGGAACTATTGCGGAAACGCCATTGGCGCGAGTCTGGTCCAGGCATCTTCGTCACAACCGAGTGTAGCGCGCCTCGACAACAGCATCTGCGGACAGACGCACACCGCCAAGGTAAAGTTTACTTGTTATGCGTTATGCACTAACACCTACTCGATGCTAACTTGCCATGCGGACCTTGCGAGACGAGGTGCGAAAATGGAGAACAATGGATGTTATCTGGATGAAAGTTTCCACTTATTTCTGTATTTCTTTTTTCGTGGGAATGTTAATTAAATGGCTTCTCGTTTAACGTTATTCCCGTATGCAAAGTTTAAGTATATTGATTAATGGTTTATTAAGTATAGATTTTATTCAGGAGAATAACTTCTATTTTCATTTGTAATATAAATATTTTATGCTCAGTTCAAATTAATTATGAATTTTTTTGCAATATGGTAGCCGTTGGCAATATGGCGACCAATTCCTAAGTTAATGTGATAAAGGCTATTTCTTTGTTCTGACAATTATTACTATTTGTCACTACCCACAAATTAGGACGACCTGTATGCGACATCAGCAAAGCACAAGCCGGGACAGATTGTCTTACAGCGACAGCATTCCAGTCCACAATTTCCCTCGACCCGTTACAATCAGGAGAAAAAAGTCTGGGAATTCGCGAATCCGCTTCCGGAGTCTTGCGACGGCGTGTCGCGCCCTCACAACTCGAAGCCCGGTAGCGAAACGTGTCAGCTACCCACGCAGCAGCAACAACAGCAGGTGTCCGAGCAAAAACAAAATCCCGCAGACAGAATTCCGTATGTACCGCGAGGACCGCCACCGCCGAAACCTCCGCGAATTATCACCAGCCTCAAAAAAGCTGCTGCAGCCCAGGCGGCTCTAGATGCAGAACTAAGAACAAAACCTCAGAGGTAAATAGTGGAATTTTGATTTATAACAAATTGAAGGTAAATTTGTAGTCGTTATTGTCTTTCGGCATTTAAAAATATTGTTATTTGTTGTCTTCTTCTTTCTCTTGCCGGAGGTAACAAGTATTTTGATTTTTTAATGATCTCGGGATATTCATTTAGTTAAATATTTTAATCGAAAATAACAATACTTATTTAAAAGACAAAAGTTAACCTTCAAATGGCCTTATAATTACGCCGCAAATTCAAACCTAAAGCCTTTTATTTCTCAAGTTTTTATTGAAAAGAGAACATATCTACTTAACATTAAAAATTGTATAAAACAAAGAGAACCTTAAAATATGAATTAATAGAATTAATTTTATTAATCTAATAATGAAGTACTAAAACATCCAAAGAAAGTAATGTAATTTCGAAAGTATTCGAGAAGTGTTCTCGTCAAAGTTTTATCCAGGTAGTTTATCAAATTTCAACTCAAAGAATAAATGTTTATTTTAAATTAGGAATTAGAAATTTTAATCTCTCTTTAAATCAAAGTTCAACAAGTAAAAATTAAGGAAAATCAATTTTTTCCTTGGAGTTGAAAAATACTTGCGGTTACGCTCGCATTGCTATGCAGTTGTCAGCGATGAAAAAAAAATATAAGACTCGGCATGATGCTCGTAATTTTAGCTCGAAAAAAGCCTGAAGAGCAAGACTTTAAAAAGACCTAGCGCCTCATACCGAGAAGGTTTAATTAAATTTCACGCGACAAATGGTTAACGCACAAACACACTATGGGATGCCAACGTTTGCAATACAATACTGCTTTCTAAATTAGCCTATCTATGGGAATACAATCTTCATATATAATTAACTTAAGAATAAGGATGAATTCTCTTCCACAAAGTTCAACAATTTTTCATCTGCATATAATTTGCATACATATTGATTTTCTTCGGGTAGTAGAACTACTTAAACATCGGAAAAATTATACCTTATTAATATAAATTAAATTTACGTTGTAATTAACTCTTTTTTAAACAGAGATTTGAAAAGTGGTCCTAGAGCTAGAAGAGGCCGAGCAGTTCAGAGAGCTCCATCACGACTATATAGAACTGTGACCGTAAATGGTTCAGCGCGAGCTTTTAATAAAACTCAATGCGTTGGGCCGGAGTTTGTTGTTCGAGCAAACCAACCCGCAAAGTTATTAACTGTTGGTGATTTTAAGGTGAGCATGAACAATTCAGATTATTTAGTTTTTGAAAAAACTTTTATTAAATAACAATGAGAATTTTAAGCGTTTACAAATGTTGGTACTGATTTAATAATCTAAAAAATTGAACCCCTTATTAATGTAATCATTTAAGAAAATATTTTTAGTTTTTAATTATTACAACAATAACATTGAAATGTTAAATAAAATATTAACGTAAAAAATGAACAATTGCAAGGGTTTCATAATACATTGGCTTATTATACCAAACAATTTTTAATAAACATTCATATGTTAAATTTATTTAAATATAACCTTTTTTTTAATCAATATTATTGTTATGGTGGTCTGTTACCATTATTAATAAAATATTGCCAAAAATTACAAAAAATTCCGGTACCGGGAATCGAACCCGAGCCTCCTGGGTGAAAGCCAGGTATCCTAGCCACTAGACCATACCGGATTTTGAAAAACTGGTTTAAGTAATGCTATAAAAGAATTTGGACAATACTGCCATTTTTTAATCAAAACGTGCAATTTTAATAAAAAAATTATATGTTTAGGCATTTTTAATAAAATATATTTAGTCACCCCGAGTAGCGGTCGTGCCTAAAAACAGTTACTTTATGTTATTTAAGAGGTTAAGGTGGAAACATATAACATATTTTATGAAATTAACAATAATTAATTATTCTATTTTACTATAGATGAACAATATTGGACGATTGACAGTAATTCTTCTAACTGGACAGCGTATCGAAGTTACCTGTGATCCACAAAAAGTCACCGCTGGTGATCTTTTTCATGTAAGTTTATGTCATAACCGTTGAATTAGCAAAATCTTTAAAAATATGAATGACACTATTTGAAATTGAAAGAAAAAGTAATACAAAAACTTTTTATAACGGATTTTGAGCTCAAAAAGTAGCGCCACCTGTACAAATGCATCTGAATATTTAATGCCAATGCTCTGTCGGTCAATTGATAAAGTAAAATATTTTCTACAAGTATGATCGTTGTCGAAAAAGTAAGAATAGTAACTTTGCTCTAAGTGACTTAGAAGAGCCATCAATTAGTTATGAGTTGCGGGTAAGTGAAAAAATTGAACAGATCGATAGAGCTCTGACGGTCCACAACCCGTCGATAAAGTGAAATGAAGAAGAACGATTACTCGAGCGAGCGCGGAGATGATTCATTTCACAAACTATCTTGAATTCAACAGCAATGAGAACGTGCCACTTCTAGATAACGTAATCAATTTACTGGATGACACTTCTTTATAGAAAGCGATTTTTATGAAAAAAGTTGTTTGATAACTAACTCTTTTTTATGTATTATTCGCAATTTTTGAAAAACTTAAAAAAGAAAAGTTCCTTTGTTTGAGAAATCTACATTCATTTTTTAATTAAAACATTTAGCATCAACCAAAAATTGAACAACTTTTAAAGATCAGAGAAACTTTGTAATATTTTTTGTACACTGCAGTGAAAGAAAACTATTTATAGTAAAATATTATGAAAGTACAAGTAGAATTCAATTTATAGGCAATCGTACAAACAGAAGGGATAGAAGAAAACTTTACTTTAGGATTAGCGGCTTTATTGGCTGGTGACTTTGCAATGTTACCATCTGACACCAAATTGAATAAAGTCGCACCCCCTGGTTGGTTAAACAGCGGCAAGAATAAAGGTCTCTTGGGTCTTCCAACAAGTTTTATGCTTTACTTGAGACTTCGTTTTTTCTTACCATCGCTCCGAGGAATAAGGTACATATTAATATCATCTTGTTTTACTATTTTTCGATATTTCCATACAATAAAATAATTTATTAATAAATATTTAATTTAATACTTTAAAATATTGAAATACTATAATTTTTTTTACTATAAAAATTTCACATTTATTGAATTAATTTAAATTATTAGTTTAAATGTATGAAAATATTAAATTCATTTTTATTGTTAATTCTATTTATAGAAGTTGGATATCTAAACACTTACTATACCTGCAACTTCGTCGATGTATATTGGAACAACAATTAGTTTGCCCATTAATGCAACTAATTAATTTAAGTGGGCTTGCTCTACAAGCAGAATTTGGCAACTACAGTATAAATGTGAGCACTCACTTTTATTTTTGTTCTTAGTATAATATATATAATATATATTAGATTTTTTAATGTGGATAATTTCTCTGCGAAATAAACAATATTACGAAGTAAAACTCACAATAAAGTATTAAAATAAAATCATAAATATTAATAAAAACATACCTTACGGGATAAAAAGTAAATTTTTACATCAAAATTACAAAAAATTCCGGTACCGGGAATCGAACCCGAGCCTCCTGGGTGAGAGCCAGGTATCCTAGCCACTAGACCATACCGGATTATATTTTGAAGAAAATATTCTGAAAAATATACGGGTCTGATCAGGTACTCATCGTCAGTACTATTTGTAAATAAAAAGATAAAAAGTTATAAACATACCAAAAAGAGTAAAATGTTAACTTGAAAATTGATTTAAATAAAAATTTTAGATATAACTAAGTTCTATATTTCAATTATTTTATTATATAGGAGCACGGTTGTAGTGATTATTTTTTGCTCGAACACTACGTTCCCGAATCTCTTATTTTAAACTCAGAAGAACAACAATATCGCCATCCTGAGTTACCGGATAGTGGTGAGGCTCTACGAAAGCGATTGCAGCAAGCGCATCGTGAACGGCGAGGCCTGGACGCTAACAAAGCTGAAGAGATGTTTATCACACACGCTCAAAATTTACCTGATTATGGCTCACATTATTATGTAGCCACAGTAGACGCCAAAGAGCTTGGAAAAATTGTTGCTCGACAAAAAAAGTGCAATGATAAAAATCAACAGCATCAGGTGATTAATTTTTCTTCGATATATTGTATTTAGTAATATAACAAATATATATTTTAATAAAATAATAAAAGCTGTGTAAATTAATATTTAAACATTTTCAAATATATAAATGTTTTATTATTTCTTATTATTTTATTAATGTACTTAGACTGATGAACAGCAACAACAGCAAATGTTATATATTGAATCTGAGAACATTTACGATATCGACAAATACTCAGATTATCCAATATACGGTAAAATTGACTTTCATGGCTCGGACGTGCGAGAACAGCATGTTCAAAGGAGTCCTTACACTGACGAGCAGAAAATAATGTTATCCCGAAGTCCTTCCAATACTGCTGATGAAATCTACGTATCTCCAAAAAATGGGGCAAACTCCGACAACAAAAATAACAGCAGCAGTAACAATAAAAGCCCTAGCAAAACGAGCAAGTTTAAGAGAAGTGATAGCGACGTGTGGCTCGCTATCCACTCGCAGGGCCTTAAAGTGTTCGAGCGCGGCGGCAGATTACGTGAAAGACCGGAGCTCGCAGCATTCCAGTGGAAAGACATTCAAACTTTGAGTTACGGCAAAAACTATCTCATGGTTTATACAAGAATCAATAGCAAGCGCTGTAAATTTAAGTTAAGAATGGACCATCGAAAGTACGTTACATAAAATAAGTGAATCTAAGTAGAATGTTACTTTATTAATTAAATTTACTTTTATTTAGGAGTTACTATGCTTTCAAGTTGACCTCATTACATCATCAATTCTTTCTTAAACTTCGATCGGAATTTACTTCTCTTCAGGGTTTAGCAAAAGGTAACAAAATTAATTTCCTCTTTAATCTCACATTCACATCTTCGCTTATTTTTGCAGACTTCGGCGTACCATTAGTAGTAGAACCAAACTCTCCACAATCAAAATCAAAGTCAGAGTGCGCCAAAACAAAGATCTCCATAGCTGATGCTGTAAAGAAACAACAGCAGCATCCAGCAAAGTATCCATCGCGCATTGAGGAACAACAGAATAAAGAAAACGAAAATCCATTAAAGGATTCAGAGGATCAAAAACAGCCGAACGAAAAAGTAGTCGATCGACCTATCGATGGCCCTGAGGATTGCAACATGCTTTATGCGCAAGTGAATGCTCGCCTTGAACCGGAAGGCGAGTCCCGTGATACTGAAGATGAAGCAGAACGTGTTTCTATTATTAATAGAAAGTTACTGACATCGCCAAGTACTAATGCTTTGCAAGTACTTGAGCATACGGATAGCAACAAACTATACAATTACGCCAATATTGGAATCCCTTATGCAGATGAGAAAGAAGAATATGTTTATACAATTCCAAAACCTTTTTCGACAAATGATATTGACAGGCTAAAGGACAAAGTAGAAAATCCTGAAGAGCTATACGCCGCAATTAACAAGTCTGGACTACCTAAAAAGAATGAATTCTTAGTTCCTGATGGTAAAGAATGGAAAGAGATGGAGATCCAGAAGAATCTACACGTGGTAGAAAAACTTTAATATTTTAAAATTATGGAAGCTAATTGATAGAGTAGTTTATAATTCTTTCTTATTTTAGATAACAACAACCAATTTACCAAATTATGGATCAAGTAGACCAGATGTAAATCTCAGTTCTCCAGACATGTCGCGGCGTCTAGAAGTTAAAACAGGAAGCAGGGTAGAATATGGTGAACACGTTCAGCGTAATCCCAGCATTACCGACGATTTAGACCTCTTATCGTTAAAATCAGAAACAGCTTCGATTCATTCGGGTAAATCGAATGAATCACCGTTACCAAAAGCTTATGTATTAAGTAAGATTTTCAACACATTTATATTTATTAATTTACATGTGTTGTTAAGTATATTTAATATTGGAACTCTTTTTATAATTGTAATTTTTATAACCTTTCAATCTTAGATACAGACATTAGGACAGCCGAGGAAACATTTAGGATACCGGAAGAAACTATGTCAAATTCATTATTGGCAAGATTAGATGAATTGTCATTTGCAGAAGAACGAATATTACGAACTATAAAGCTCGAAAGAGGTCATGGAGGCAGTATTGGCTTGCAAGTGACAGAGGGTAATGACGGTGGTGTCTACGTTCAAGCAGTATCCGTGGGTGGTTCCGCCGATATGGCCGGAAATGTGAATAAAGGTTAGTAGAGCCGTTCGGTGGGTAACAGAAATTTCTATTGAAACAGTCTATGATATATCATCAATAAAATTCTACTACTTACCCAACAAACAAAATGACGGCACGTGACGACACGATGATGGTGCGCGGGCTACAGCTTCCATCGTATTTACGTATAATACGAAAAAGAAAATTTATTTTACTTAAAGAAAAAGAGAAATATTATATGAAAAGAAAATTATTGAAAAATATTTGTCCGCCTCAGATAGGCAAACTTCATCGCAAATTTTAAATTAATTTAAATAAATTTTGTTTTTCGTATTATACGTAAATAAATACTTTTCCTTTTTCAAAAAATAAATAAATAAATAATTCTCCAAACAAAACAAATAAATTTTTTGAAAAAGGAAAAGTATTTATTTACGTATAATACGATAAACAAAATTTATTTAAATTAACTTAAACTTTGCGACGATGTTTGCCTATCAGAGGCGGACAAATATTATTCAATAATTTTCTTTTCAAATAATATTTTTCTTTTTCTTTAAATAAAATAAATTTTCTTATCCGTGCCAGCACGGTGGGCCAAGACGTGTCGGCCCGCGTTGTTTGTTGGGTAATTTTTATTTATTACAATAATTTGATTTTTAAAGGAGACAGAATTGTAGCAATTAATGGTCAGAGTTTATTAAACCTGAGGTATGAAGATGCTCTAAAAATGTTGCAAAGTTCGTCGGAAACAGTAGAGCTTGTACTATCACAAATATTACCAATACACGATGATGATAATATGCAAGAACCTATTGAAAATAATTATTTGCAGTGAGTGCAGTCTTTTAAAATATTTATGTGTACTTGACTTATTCAACTAATTAATGGAATGATTATAATATTCATAAGCTTAATTTTGACTGCTTTAGGTCCATTAGGTTTAATGTTTCTTCTGAAGCCGAATCTTCTACCGTTATGTCTACCAAATGGTTGCATAACAAAATAGATGTAGCTTCAGTACAAAATACATCAAGTGCTTATAGTAGTGCAGCATCCAGTGCAATGGGAAATCATAATATGAATAGTCTTTATGTTCCCGACATAGACGAAACCAATGATATAAATTCAGCAAGTGTATTAATAAGTCTTGAAGACTTGGATGTTAGTCGTACAAGTACTCAACAAGTCTTCATTTAAAAATGTGAGTAATTATTCAAATAATATTATCTTTTATTAATCCTTTTATAAAAATATGTCAAAAAGGCGATTTCAATATGAAAGAAAAAGAAAGCATCGACCTCTTGCACTTTGAACGGCTAATTGAATTGAATTTATCCATTTAGAGAAACCTTATTATTGGAGCAAAACGTCGGTGACACTCACTGCTTTCAAAGTTTTCCGCTTTCGTCATGATAATATTAAAATATTACAATGATATTGCTTAAAAAAATTTGTCATTCTCAAATTAAGAAAAAATTTTCATGTTCTTCAAAACAGGTTTGAAAATATTCAAAGAATATCCAGCAACATTTTTTGATCTGATAAATGAATTACTTAACATATATCTTTAATATTACATATTAAATTTATTTTACACCACATAACTTTACGTCATTTTTGTTGACCTCATTTAAAAAAATATTATTTCAAGAAATGACATCAATAATTCTAAATATTGAAAGTATTTAGGGATAGAATTAATTGCAACTGTAGTATCGTAAACCTTATTTTATTATTATTCAATTTCTTTTACATTCAATAAAAATTACTTTGCGACACTCCATCTTTGTTATTGACCGTTTAAAAGAGAGTGGGGTGAGAGGTCGAACGCCACTTCTAAGGAATCTTCTGCAGAGTCTCGCAGTCAGTCTGCCATTATATCAGTTTCGTGTTTCTGTGGATCAGCCATCCACTCCTTGTCCAGTGCGAATGTTTTAGACGTGCCCTTAAGTTGAGCGAGTGTGTGATTTATTATGCAAAAAAGTTAGAATCATTTTATTTATTTAGTTTAAAGTGAAAATATAAAGTATATAAATATTAATCACGTAGATAACATGTTTTGAATAATGAAATCTAAAAAAATTCCATTTTGTGATGCAGATGAGTCTCCGCTGCCGCCACCAGTACCGCCACGCCGCAAAAGATGCAAGATCAAATCAAAACAACCAATTTCCACAAATTCTCAGGCAAAAGTTGAACACAAGCATCGACCACCTCCACCACTCCCTCCACCAGCAGCACCTCAAAGAGTTCGAGTTGGAAGAAAAACGCCGTCACCTATCACCTACTTCAAACATTACTTCTGAATTATCTAGTGTTCTCGGCAACATTGAATCTACTCCCGGCAATCACAGCAAAGCATCAGAAAATGATCCTCCCGTCAGTCAGTGCGCGAAAGCAATTATTTCAGAAGACAAGAAAAGTCCCAAACCGTTAAAAGCAAATAAATTGGAGTCAGATAAAACTCAAATCAGTCGTTCTAATTCACCATTTTCCTTACCCCATGAAACAAACAAATATCCTCCATTGTATTTTACCTTTCAAGATTATCAAACCGTAATGGAAGGTTCTTCAAGTTTAAAAGATGAAAGTAATGATAAAGTATCAGAGCATACTGAAGAAACTAAAAAATCAGTTGCAGCACCTTTTGTGGAAAACATTGTATTTCACAATGAAAGGGAGGAAATTTATTTTCGAGTTACAACAACCGATCGGCCTTTTGAAAAGTGTCTTGAGGAATGGACCAAGGATTATGATGATGTGCAAGAATTTAAAGAAGAAAAGCAGTCTGATTTTTACATTTTTGAAGATTATTTAGATCGTAGTAAAAAATTAAATGCAAGGCCTCATTTATTATTCACCGAAGATTTTTTTTCCATACCACAAGATGACAACAGTGCATCGACGGAAAGATCCACAACTAGAGTTCGATTTCTTATTGAATCTCCAAGTACGTCAACACCTGACTTAGACTTAGATAATGACGCGACAAGTTACGGGGAATTCATTGATAAGCAATTTGAAAATAATGAAAAATCTTCGGTACAATTATCTGAAGTTACTGATGATGAACTGCAAAGTACGGATGACAATACCCATGAAACAGTAAGTGAATTGAATACAGAAAGTAAAATGGAATTAGAGACTCTGGAAGATGAAATTCAGTCTGAAAGTTTATATGGACTAACCGCTAATCAGATAAACGATTCTTACTCTGATTGGGAAGAAGATGTAGAAGTTTATGCATTTCCTGCATGTTCAGAAATCGATACCGAAATTAATCCACTTGTACAAGAAAATAATAATGCAGTAGAATCCAAAGAAATTGTAAATGAAAATGTCATTTTTCAACAACATGTTATTGAATTAGAAAATGAAAATGAAAAAGAAAATATAATGAATGCTGAATTACAGGAAGTAATAGAGACAACAGAAATTTTTATTGATTCGTCATTCTGCAATTTATCTAATTATATAGTTGAGTCAAAAATAAGCGACATAAAAATTGACGATGAACCAGAAAATAAACAATCTGCACCAAAAATTATCGAACCAACCAATTCTGAAGACATTAAAGAAGAACTTATTGTTGATTCTGAACCATGTAAAGCAATTGAGCAAAATGAAAAAGCAGAACTTCAAGTTAATAAAAAATCAGTGCCTGTTTATGAACGTCGGAGTACTTTTTTAGAAACTATGTTAAATGAGAATGATATAAAATCCGAAAAATTGAATGCGATGAATTGCGAAATTATCGCGGCACATCCAAAACTAGATTCAAATGTAGTAGCAAATGAAGAAAATATTAAATCATTGAAAGAAAACGAGGTAATTATACCAGAATCGGAAATTGTGCCAAAGGATAATTCGGAGATAGAAGTATTGGAGTCTGTCTTGCAATCAAAAGCTCCAAAAAGAACTAGTATAAATCTGAATAACAATAAAAGTGCTGGTGAAGTTAAGGGTGACGTGTTGAACGAACTATTAACCAATTTCAACACAATTAAATTAAAACCAGTAAATAAGAATGCGCGAGAATCAATTGGGCTACACGAGTCAAATAGTGCTCACAAGGATGAAGAAAAATTTGTAGATATAAAGACTGATGCAATTCGTGAAACTAGAGAAGTATTAGGTACTACGGAATGTAAAGTTGATGAAAAAATTAAAGTAGAGTTAAATGAAAAGGAGATAATTCAGAATTCATTGAAAGGTGAGGAAGAGAGCAGTGCTAATGCTTCCATTAACAAAGATGTACGTGCCATAGTTAAAGAAGCCCCGTATGTTCTGCGTAATGAAAACGACAATAAGACCACAACACCTGTAATTGTAAGTAAGGACCAATATTGCGAGGCTGTATCGATAACCCCCGGTAGTGTTAGAAGTTTTGTTAAATATTATGAGATTCACAGTGAAATCAGTAATATATCTAAAATTAAGGACAATGCTTTTAAGAAACAAAAAAGTGAGCTTTCATTGCAGAGAGAAAAAACAAAAGCAGGAAAGAAATCGACAAAAGCTGTTGAAAAGAACAAGAAAATTTTAAATAATGCTGCTCTGAAGACAGAGGCAAAAGTGAAAGAGAAAGAAAACACAAGTTTTCAATCAAGTAAAGTTTCGTTACAACATTTATCACCATCTTCAAAATCGATGCCGTTCATTCAACATAAACAATCATGCATGAAAAGTTTGATTCCCAGTCCCAAGCCTGAAAGGAAAAAAAGTGTGCAGTTTGATAGTGATCATACGGTAATAAGTCCTCGCAAAAAAGAAAAAGAAGAAGACGAGGGAACATTTTCATCGTTTATCGGTGGAATTAGAACACGATTAAAAGGAAAGGCACCTGCAAAACCGGAAGTCAAAAAGGTGGAACAGCCGAAAGTATCGCAGCAAGGTCAATGGCGGAATGAAAGTGCTGCAATATTTTGCATTCAGGTTGGTAACGAATAAAATATACAATACAAATCGTATTTATTAAATTCTAAACTATATTTAAAATATTTTTTCCAGAAATCTCCAGAAGCAAAGACGGTGGCTTGTACAGCAAAACCAGGTAATATAGGCTTTCTTCCACAAACCGAGACCCTGCAAAACAACCAAACTATTGTGTTTTACTGCACTGTATGAACAGTAGTTTTTAAATGAGGTTTCTTAGCGATCCCCAGTGATATCTAAATTTGAAGAATTTTTGATCGAAATCCTCATAGTAGAAAACATAGATCGCTTTAATACAATGATCAAACAATACTACTTTAGCATAAATCAAATTTTATTGCAAATCGTTTTTTGTTGTAACGTAAAAAAGATATTATGCAGACAGTTGTTTGCTTACTTATTACAATATAAAAGACGAATAGCGGTACATACTCGACGTAAATAACTTGGCAGGTTTTAGCCTTGGTGATATATACATAATAGACATATAAACCCTTATTGTACAAAGTATTCGTCTACGATTAATTTTAAATGTAATTAAACCAGAAAATAGATTAGATCTTATATACGTGTATACCGATAAGTAACTATAACTCCATGTATTATTCAGTTGAGAATAGCAATTTGCTTTTTCTGCAATGCGCTTTCTAAGGTACGTTACAAGAAAATGAAAATAAAAATTAAATGCTTTCAATTTTATTTACATGTGCAATTATAAAATATATGAACCGCATATATGTATGTATACTGTATATTAAACGAGATTATTATACTTATAATATTATTATAGCAATTATTATTTTTATTATTATTTTTATTCCAACTTGTTGTATTTCTAGATCAAATATTATTATTGTTTGTTTATAACTATGAAAAGAGATACTTATGCAAGTACAATGTCATTGAGGTATTCTGTTGTATACGAGGCTAATTTCTTTTTTCCACAAGTTCCTATACGTGTACTTAATTTCATTGCAATGCAAAAATTTGTTACTGATAAGATTTATCAAATAGTTATATTAAAACCTTTGCACTATTGTTGAAAATCCTCTCAATGACATGTACTTTAAAAAAAGCATATCATGCTTTATTTTTTGCGATACTACAAATTACACGTATATATGACATTAGTGTCACCTGCTGCTGATTCATGCAGTAATTTTATAAAGTTGTTTTTAGATAGGCGAATCTTTTTAATTTCAGAATAACGAATATTATATACAATATAGGATATATTAGGCCATCAGAAAGAAAGTGCGTATGTGTGTAGATAGATACTATTATAATTAATATTATTATAATTATGATTATTATTATAAACAAAGCCTGTTAATCGCGAAAATAATAAGAACAGTAGCAATTTTAATCGGCGAGAGTGAACGACCATACAACATTTCATTAACAATTATTTCTTTTTTTGTATGAGCAAAATAATGATAAAAGCTTTCGGAGACCGATTTACATGTATGGACTATGATGCATAATACAAGATCGTGTTTTTATCATAGATAGGTGCAACAATTACAACAATTTTACAATTTATTTATAAATTTTCAAAAACAGACCTTTACTCAGATTTTTCTGCGATGATTAGAGTATGTAATAAACATTCTATTATTAGGAATATAATATTGTTAACGCAGTTTTATAAAAGACATAGAAAACATATTAATTATGTAATATAATCCTGCGAAATTCTTAAAAAAAAAATTGCATAAATGTAATGACGAGGAAGCGAATTGATGACAAATAACTACGGTTTTTGATTGCACGTACATAATTTGAGAATGTTCGATCAACTCAACGCGTAAGACTGTTTGTTTCCATTAAAATTGTTACGGCTGTTTTTTCTTACAATCTGCTGTACGTTTATAATTCCCGCCGACTGCTGAATAAATTATTATTTTCTATGCTGACGCAGTGGAGTTGATTATTTTCAATTATCTTTATCCTGTACAATACTTTATTTTATTTTTTATTAAAGCTAATTATTTTCAAATTTCATTTATTTTAATAAATAAGTAATATTTCATTAATTATCGCAGGGTACTTCCTCTACAGTGACTGAAAATAGTATTTAAAACTCATCCAACAAAACTGAAATGCAAATTCTAAAGGCTAAGCATCTATCAAGTTCTAATTTTATATGCATGATAGTTCTGTTACGAATTTTATCTAAATTTAAATGATATTGCTATACTCTTTTTTAACGAACGATGCGATGCACATAATTTGATTTTGTCACAGTTACATAAGAACTTTTATTTGAATAATGCCTCGCCGCATTTTATTCTAGCGCAGCGCAAATGAGAGCAACGACCCAACTTATAATATAGCAGTGAATCGAAGCAATTACCGCAATTGAAGAAACTGGGCACCCGCGAAGCCAATATTGAGTTTCAGCGATCTTAAGAGTTTCTAATAATAATGCGCTTACGGTGGCGAAAGCTTTTTCTCAGTAGCGCGGACGAGACCGAAATAAAAGCCGCCGTGACCGAATCCAAGCGTCGACATAGCCTGAGCTGGCTAGCAAATGCAGGCCAGCTGGAGCAATATACTGGCCAAGGTTACTCCGCGTCATTGCTGTCACAACTGTAAATGACATTTCTATTTTTTTTTTATAAAACGAGTTTAAATGTCTCCTGTAATTACTTCAAATTACTACTACTCTCGTAGAAAAGAGGGAATATAATTTATTTAGTATCCTCTGCAGGGTTACATTGTAACTTTTGTAACTGTAATGTTAAAATTACGCTGGAACAAATTTACAATTTACAATTTAATTAAAGTGGTTAGAACTAACGAAATTTAAATAAAAAATTTGCAAATTAATTGCATTAGAATCATCGTGGGGTGAATATTCTGATAGTCTTGAGGGTGCAATAAAAGAAAATTAATTTGTAATTCATTTTACGTAGCTCTGTTGGTGTCTCTTATAGATTCTTCATTCACATATACTTTCAGTATATACATAAATTTTGCCTTTAATATAAATTTAAATTTAAAATCTTAACGAAACATTCTCGTAATAAATCGACGAAAATTCTTTCGATAATTTTTTATTAAGCAAGCTGAGACACAGAAAATATCGCTTGTAGAAGAAAGTAATTTTTCGAATGTCAATTTGCGACCGTAGAACAATGAGATCGAGGATGTTTTCTGCTTCACGGCGTCTTTCGAACTTTCCATTTGCAGCTGACAGAAATTTCTGCCTCCGCAAGAATTGATAAAACAGCGATTTATAATTTCAAAAGGGTGCAAGTAAATTAAATTTGTGACCTACTTATTCTTAAAGCGAAGTTTACGCCTGAAAAAGTTGTTACTTAAAATGTTATCGTCAAATTCGCGCTCACTAAAACGTCATTTAAAAAACTAAAAGGACAAGAATAATAAAAGATCTTCAATTAATAGCGCCGGTACGTTCTCGAACGCAATAAAAAAAAAGCTCTGATGGCGAATGAGAATGAACTTTTTTTTTTCAGCAGGAACAAAATGTATATGACACCTTCCTCCACGTGTGCTTGCGTATGTGTGTTGAAATTCCTCGGTCTATCCCACGAATCCCGCGAGGATTTATTTTGAGCGAGGCGCTGGTGTGACGTCACAAGCGCGCGCAAGCCGCCGCTTACTGCCACGACCCATCGTTACAACAGTCGCGTTAGCCACCGCGTATTCGTCCTCCGCGCGTTTTGTCGGGCCGTTCCGGCGTTTCGATCACTGCTCAAGTGCCGAACATCACGATCGATTGGTCGCTATTGAGAATTCCCTTTTATTTTCGCTTACGGCTCGATTAGAAGTTCTCAAGATCAGGCGCCCATTTCGTGCGATAAGACGATTCCAGTCGAGAGTGTTTTTTTTTTTATCTTTGAGAGTTGTGAAGAAGTTCCGAGTGAGACTGTGAAATTTCAAAATTTAATAAACGTGCTTTGATAACGAATGGTGCAGTTAGGATATTAATTTTGAAAATAAATTAGTTGAATAATGTGTGCATTTCATTAATTTGATCGTTTAAAGGCAATGAACCGGGGATTGGAAAATGTAACATTGTAAACTCGAATTTGTAGTTGATTAGACAATTGGTTGCAAATATCGTAGAATTAAAATTAGCCGCGTTTCGTCATTCAAATAATACGAATGAACGCTGGAAAATAGGCATCCGAACGATTTTTTAAAATACATTCCTAATTTCTAAAAAACAAAAAAAAAAATCCGCGTTCTAACGGTAAACATTGCCGAAATATATGTTGAAGTAAATGTTTAGCATTGATAAGCTGCCAAGTCCAACGCCGCAATGCTAACTTTACGTAAGCCGAGCAATAACTCTCAGTCAGTTGAGCAGAAATTTCAGAAATTTTCTAAGCCAAAAAACGGGTATAAATCGGAAGATGAACGAGAGAATCAATACACTTGCAACAGATGATTTCGAATGCACGAAGACCAGCGCGTACGTCGAGGCTCTTAGGTATATGCTTCCTTCAGACAGGAAGCTCTTAGTAATCCGCCTCATTAAAATTATTTTGGACCAGCAGTCTCTCAGTCTATCATTAGCACAACATTCAAAATCCCAGCTTATCTCGGTGTAGCTTCAGCCGGCGAAAATAAAAAAAAAACGAAGAGATGTGAGGATATTTTTAATTGCAAGCCTTTTGACGGCCATCGGCGCGCTAAGCCCTCCGGGGAAAATTAAAGGGCCCGCAGGTCACCATTATGAAAACTATGGAGCATCCTTTGATCTCGGCGACTGCACGGCGCGTCGACGACTCGTCGGAGGAGCCCAAAGAACCTGTGATTCGCCTGAAGCTAGACAAGCCCCCGCACTGGGACTGGCAGTTAACCACGTCCGCCGACGCCCTGCCGGTGATCCAGCTGCTGGACAAGGACGGCAAGCTCCTCGTCGAGACCAGCGGCCGAACAGCCCAGCGCGCCCGCGGCTCGTTCCGCGATGGCCTCAAATCCCACGAATCCTTCCCCCTGGAGGAGGCCACCCCGTCGCCCGAGCCCGCGCCCAAGTGGGCGCCCGGCAATCGCAATTTCGAGGGCTTCAGCAGCAAGTTCGGCACGAGCTTCGGGGGCTTCCAGCCGCGCAAGTCTCGCAGCGCGGCCGCCGTGTCCTCCTCGTCCCATCGCAAAGTACGCAAGCGCCACTCGTCCATCGCCTCGGAGCTGGGGGATTCCCAGAACGCGGCGAGGAAAAAGGAGAGCGCCGCTGCGAAGAGGTACTCAGCCGGCGATTACTTGCGCCAGCAGATCCTCGAGGACCTGGCTAAGCGCGGCGATACTGCTGAGCCGACGGCGAACGAAGTGGCGATGAGCAGATACAAGAAGATGAAAGCATACTTGCGCAGTCAAAGTGACAGCTTGCAGCGGAGTAATGCCGCGTCTGAGGAGAAGGAATTGCCAGCGAAGAGTCTCAAAGACTACGCCGTAATTACTGATGAAAAGGGAGCTGCCACAAAGGATGGGAGGGCCGTGCCGACGCTGGCAGGCAGAAAGTTAAATAACGAGGATCTGAATAGAATTCGAAATTTTTTGAGGGACAAGATCCAAGCCAAGATGATGGAGGAACGAAGTTTGCAGCGATCGTCGTCCCAGAGTAACGAGGATTCGATCAATAAGCGGAAAAATAATCTCGTCACCAGAATGAACGAGGTGAAGAAGAGGTACTCTGACTGCGCTCGAGGAAACGAGCTTCAGGGAGCTTTGAAGAATTATAGAACGAGGAAAATTCGAAGCGACGCTAACATAAGGTTCGACTTCGACGGACTGGAAGCGTCGAAAGGCAGGCAGGAGAATGGCCAACCGAAGCTTTTGAAGAAAAGCTCCTCTGGTTCGGACAGGAAGAAGATGTACAGAAAAACCAAAAGCGACGTTTTGTTAAGTCATCGTTTGGCAGGGAGTAGCATCGATTCGGAGAAAGACTCGCCAGCGGATACCAACTATCCGACGCGACGCATCAAGAGTCAAGATAATTTTGAGCGTTCCTGGCGCGAGTACAAGGAAAGAAAAAAGCAGGAAAAGCTCCAGCGAGAGTCGGACCATCACAATTTCATCGAAGAGGATTTCATGAAGAAACCAAGGTGGAAAGATTACCAGAAGGATCCTTGCAGCGTGAAAAATTGTAGAATCTGCGAAAACATGAGCAGGTGCGTGGACCCCATGAGCAAGTCCAATCGGGACAACCTGGACGAGATTCCCACGGACTCTGATAGACCAGGGACGAGCTTGCAGGAAAATTATCTCATGATCGATCCGTCGAAGCCTGCAGACCCTAATGTCATCGAGCGGAAGGACGATCACTTTGATAGAACATCCCCAGACTTTGGTTATAACTCCATATCTAAATGTGACTCCGATGTGAACAATACATTGACCAACGCTTACGCCAATACAAACGTGAAGAAGAGCGACACTTTCAAAATTATCGACGGTGGAGAGGACGATCTAGACGAAGTGTGCTACGACTACAAGAATAAAACAAATGAGGATATTACGAAGGACTATTTCCGGCGAGTTTATGAACTTCTGCGCAGGCGGCAGGAGGAAGCCAAGAAATTGGCGGAGGGTCGCGCAGACGAGAGGTGTGAAGACACCTCTTCTTCGAATTACTTGCCCGAGGAGGCGCGAATCAAGAGGCGCCGTCGTCGAAGGAAAATGGATAAATCAGCTGAAGGTAATTCAATTTTCGCTTTTCCGACCAATTTCTCTTAATCAAGCTTTCGTCACTACCACCCCTTTATAATGTCCTTATTTAAAGAATCCGCGACAAAAAATTTAAAAACCTATCTCCGATATCTTCTTCGCTTTCAAACTCAAAGCGAATCGTAAAGTGGATATACAATTTAAAAAAAAAAACAAATAAAGTATTTATACCGTGGAATCCGAAGAGCAGTCGAGTACAATACTTAAAAATAAACCAGGGGGGAAAAAAGCTGCGCGCGTTTCGCAATAAAAATGGAAAGTCTGACCGTGCGAGCTAAAATTACTCTGCTTTCCAAATATCTGCTCGAGGAGATTCATACTCGTGTTTACATCGCTAAGCAGCAAGTTCGCCCGAGCTGCGAGATCTACTTTCGCAAAAATAGACGATTGCGTTTCGATGGAACTATATAAAAGCTTTCGCGCTGGCGGTGACTGTTTCGCTCGTTGACCGAGCGCGACGACCCGCTGTAACTGGGTCTCCGCGCAAAAAGCCGCGCCGGACACTTTCGCTAATATCGAAACTTTCTTGGCCTCTAATAAGTGGTGCGCAAAACGCCACTCGGCTCCTCCTTATATTTATGCTCCTCCAGCCTCAGCCAATGTCGGTGCCTCGAAATATTAAACGCCTTCTGTATGTCCGACCTTGCCCTGGCGAGAAAACTTTTTTCCTATTACGTAAATGGACCATGATATTACGGGCCTCCGTTTTATTAGTGCAGAATGATACGGGCATATTGCGTTAGGGATTTGCGAAAAAGTTTTCCCAGTGACGAAAATCAATAAGTGGCTGAACGGCGAGGGGATTTTATTAGAATTAGTTTTTAAACTGAAAATTTTTAGTTTTCTGACTGCAGCGTTAATTTTAAACTTTATATTTTTATTTTATACCGTTAGTCGCGTTTAATTTACGTGGCGGGGGTGCCAAATTTCAAGTTTTTTAAAATGTATTTTAATTTTTTAAGGTACAAAGAAAATTATTTGAATTAAAGTAAAATTTACGTCTCGTTTCAGCGGTTTTAAAGCACGGATAAATAATAGTGGCAAACAAACGCATTTCTAAATGATTTGCTTGAAAAAGCTTACGCGCCATGGGTTTCGAAAACAAAGTACTGGATCACAAAAAAGAACACTTATAAAAGTCTTAAAAGATTTATAATTTCCGTGATAATAGAGCGGATGCGACCACTTATTTTGAACATACGCTACTTTAAAAAAATTCGAGGTACTTCATTTTGTTTAAAAAATGCTTTAGTTATATTTAAAAGATTTGTTTCGGTTTAAAACCGGCCAATTTGGCATCTATTTCACTATTTAATTAACAATATGATGAAGATAAATTCAGTAACATGTAATTTGATATTTAGAACTTACGTATAATTGAGGATAAATAAAAAGGAGCAAAGATTAAGAAACACTGAAACTTATTGTAAGCCTAAAATAAAAAAAGCTTATATTTATCTCTTATACTTTAAATTGCTATTTTGAATGTCAAAATTACACGATATTCACTGCTGTTTTTTAATACACAACTTTTATTTATTGTTTGTATATTTAAAGTAATTAAACGGGAAATGTTTAGACAATGTGTTTACTTATAATGATTTCATAAATTCAAATACTCTATTATTAACTTTTTTTACAAGAGGAAAATAAAATACATACTCTCCAAACTTATTTTTACACAATATACATTTACACCGCTCAAAATAAAATCGCCCAAACTAAAGAATATTTTCAGACGATGATGACGGTACCGTCAAGGCAAGTGCACATCAAATTCTTCATCAAATAATGCGACTCGAAGACGTACACAAAAAAAAACCTCAAAAGAAGCTTCAAAATCGAAATAATGACCGAGCGATGAATAATCATACTTCCGATAATCTCAGTGATTTCAGCGGAGATTTCAAGCTCAATGTGGTAATGTTGGCGGTTAGCGCATGGCACATTGCCATTGCGATGCATTAAACGTGCAAAAACGCCATTACAAATGGGAAGAGGGACTTCTTGGCAGTCCGCTGCATTTCTCATTTCCATTTCCTGATCTCTTTCGTGCTTGCGCGGCGGACCGCTAGAGAGGGGAGGGGGCGGGGGAGGATGCGCGATTCGGAGAGAAAAATTAATTTGCGCTCCGAGGAGTCCGCGCGTGTCTGAAGCGCATGAAAATCGTGAAAGGGAGCTCGCTCGAGTGACTCGCTTCCCATTCATCGAACGCGTATAGCGATAAACGTTACTGTAAATTGAAAATGCACGCATAGCGATTAGCGTGCGTTATGACTTGGGATAATCACTCAGCGAGCAATTAAACAAATCATCGAGGAGTTTATAGGAATAACAAATTAGTTGGAAAATAAACAAAAGCAATGTGTTAACTAAGGCCGAGCTTCATTGAAACAATAAATTGACCATAATAAACAGTGGCACTTAACAGTCGTCCTTCAAAGCTCGAAAATAGATCACAATTATCGATTACCCTCGAACAATCGAATAAAGACGATTAATTACCGACAATACAAAACTTATTTTTATTTTACGCGTATCCTACAAGAACTAAACGTCCTTTCAAAAAAACTCTTTCTCGAAGTATTTACTCCGAAAGCCACATTTTCATCACAACAAGAGCATCTCGCGTCGCGCAAGAACGGATTATACTTTTTTTTTTTTTTTGGTAAAAAAAAAAAATAATTAATTATACGACCTCTGGGGCAGAGAGCGAGTTGTCTCGCAGCACGTGAGACTCGCTAGCGCGCGCATACACACATAAATCTGTGACTGCGGCAAAGTATAGGGCTCGAACTTTTACTCTTGCAGAGTGCGACGGTGCGGGCTCGCGGCCAAAGAGATTAGTGTCAGGCCGTCAGGTCTACGCTCGGGCGCCCTCCGCCTCTCTCGCGAAACTATTCTGTCGCAAGCTGGTGACTGTTGCCAGCAGATATGGAGACGAACTACCATATCTGCTTTATTTCGGCCGTACGTATCCCGCGGGTGGCGTGCGACGCCTCATGTGCACATACACGTGTACGGAGGGGGCGGATGGACGAAGGTGTCGACGAGACTGGCACCGCAACGAATGTGAACTTTCTGATGCGTTTCGCGGCAGAGCAACAGCCCGCTGCGTACGTATCACTTCCTGGTGTAATTCTCTTCGAGATATCTTTGGAATAAATTAAATTAAGTTGAAAAAGTTATTTAAAAATATATTGCGATATGATGCGGAATGCTTACAGAAAGATCATACGTTCAAAAAAAGTGTTGGGTAAAAATTATACCACAACGACTGAGAAAGTAATTACAGAATGATTATCTTAAGAAAAAAGAATTATCACGCTTTGTGGTAAAATTTACTGCACACTGAGAGAAATATTTGTCAATTTTAAGCAAACACTTATTTCAATAGTACTTGTTCAATGTTTTATTGAGTCAAGAAATTATTGTTTTGAGACTACTAAATTTATTTAGAAACAAATCAATTGATTTAGTTTTAATAATTTCCTTAAAATTAACAATTTTTTTTCAGTGTACACATGAAAATTTAAAAAATTTTCTGATAAATAATTTAACATATTCTGGCCAATACTCCGCAATTTTCTGACAGAGTATATAGACTATGAAAAATTTTCGTCTCGATAAAGAAGTATAAACAATCCAGTATACACAAAAAGCTGCAACAACATCATTTTCCGTGCCAAATTTTTTTTTTAAAAAAAGTGACCCTTTGAAATATTTTCAATGAGGTAAAACGCGACAAGAGTGAATGATACACGAAAAAAAGAAAACAAAGAAACAAAAAAGAAAATATTCAAAGCTGCTTGAGATTTTTGCGTCTACATTCAAACGGTATTAGTGGATTATATACGCGAAACACTTTGTACGTTGTTTTGAACGACTGCCTTTGAAGCTATTTGGCGATAAGCCAGAGAGGCACCGTCCTCATCGTTACTTCCTCAACCGGCAATACGTTTTATTCCATATTGCTCCACCGAGAAAAGAAATAACGCTAAAACAAAAGCACGAGGTTCGCGGACTACTTCTCGTTTACGTAATGCCCGCTGGATCCTAATTCCACGGTTTACTTAGAAAATCTGAAAGGCTGTCCTTTGAATCCCCGCTTACTTGTTAATTCTTTAAAAATGTTCTCAGTCGCGGTAATTCCAGAGTGGAGGAACTGATTTATGCACACGCATATAATTTCGAGTTCCAGGAAAGTTTTTCTATCATCATAAAGTACATTCTACCAGAAATTTTGTTATCGTCGTTTCTTAGCTTCACTGTGAAAGGGTGTTAAATCGGAAGCAGCCTGGAAATGGCGTTAACTCGAAAGCTTCTAGGAAACCATTGATTATTACAAAAAAAAGGTACATGCCGTTGCACTTTTTATTAAAACATTAACATGTTTAAATGAGCCTTGCATAATCACCTGAATATCGGTTTTTAATATTACGTACAGTATACACTATTAAAGTATTTTTTTTATTTACACAATCCATTAAAAATCAGGTGTAGCGGTAAAAGTACTTTATTCACAAGTAATTAAATTCTCTTAAAATTCGGCCAATTTTATAGCGCTCTAATTAACGCCTATCGAGTAGCTTCCAAGTTAAGGTCCATTCAAACGAAAGCAACGATTCATTAAATACCGCGAGCCAAACCAAAACGGAAAAGGTATCGGCAAACGCGTACCTTCTGTAGCGAAAAAAAAACGTACTATCGAATAAGGGAGAAATAAAAAAAAAACGATAGCAGTTTTTTTTTTTTTGGCTTGCTGACGTATTTAGGCCACTCACGCGTCGAGCCGAAAGAAAAATATGAATCCAAAAATTGCGCCGGACATTAATACGTCCGCACGTTGAGAATAATTAATACAAACGATCGTTTGTATTTCCATGGTTTCTGGTTGACCGCGTGCGCGCCATTAGTTGGTTTTCGCGAAGGCCGCCAGCGGAATATTGCGCGTAAAAGTGAGAGTGAGGGGTGAGGGGGGAGATGGGACGGAAATGCGTTGCTCGTGCGGCCAGACTCGAAATTCCGAAACCCGTGGCGCGTTTAAACCCGCAACCTTCGCTTTAACTAAAAGGGTTTCCCTAAGCGAGAAGACCGACGCTATGAATTATGATCAGCTTGTGCTCATTAATTAGGAAATTATGGCGCGTTTATGTAATATGTGCCGGATGCGGTATTCCTCGGAGGTATCGAGTTGAAGTCGCGCGTAAAGTGCGCCGACGAAATTATATGATTTTTTTTTCGCTACATTGACGTATAAAAACAAACCGAAAGTTTCATCAACTATTATTCATAAAAAATATTTGCACAAAATTAATTCTACGCGGAGAGAAAGGTTATAGTAAAAATTACTGTGTTCCGTAGGAACAGTGGGATATACTCAACTTATGAAAATTTTTAGTATGTACCTAGGAATTTTTAGTATGTTTTATAGTAAAAATCGTCATAGGTCGAGTATGTCCCATTGTTCCTACGGAATATATAGTAATTTTTACTATAACATTTCTCTGCGTGTGCGATATGGGAATATTTTTTCAGCGAACTTTAAATCTGGAGGATATTCACTGCAGCGGATGAAAAATTATGTACTCGAAACAAAAAAAAAAAACATAGTTTACCATGAGAATCGAATTCACCTGCCAAAGTAAAAAGAAATAGAAGTCACGCGAGATGAAAAGCGTTAGAAATGATGCAACGCACATTACTGTTATCGGTGAAACAGATAAATTTAAAGACACGCCGCAGAAAAAGTCTTATGACAAAACGAACGGCGGAGAGGCAAACAAAAAAAAATAGTCGTTTTATCTCCCGGAAGAACGGCTCTGCTTCTCCCTTCAATTTTTCATTTTTATTACGCGAGCGCACACGGGCGCGTCCGCATTCATTCATAGCCGCGTAATAAATAGTACGTCCTTGACGGTTTCATACAGGCTGCAAATTCGAAGAGCCAGTTCGCGCGCTCGGAGAAAAAGTGGCACGCGTGCACGTGCGCATCTCGCGTCTAGCGCAGCTGCGGCGCGCCGGAGCGATTGCCTTTTGGTCTTCGTCAAAAGCGGTGTCCCCGTTTTACGCGCTCGATAATTGACATATTCAATAGAGGGCTTTGATGGTACTTATACGAAAAAAAAGGGTAAATATAAGCAAACGTGGGACGATATTTTGCTTACGAAGTGATTCGAGCCTACGCTTTTATTTTCAATGGAAAAAAAAAAGAAGTGAACGGTGAATTTTATTTGCATAATAGAGACCCGCTAAATTTAGATCGCGTAAAAAGAAGGTGGCGAGGGAATGTTGCGCATACCGCTCGGTGGTGATATATAACTTCTCTTCTTTTTCTCTCGCTATTGCATATACGATTTATCGATTTTGTATCCTACTTTTTATTTTATATTGTTTTTAGACGACTCTAAACTACTTTGGTTAATGACTCGACAAGAAAGTGCGGAAAGTTTAACGACAGTTTTCGTGTATTCAACAAACAAAAGTTAGCAAAATTTCAACGAGTTATGCATATTCATGGCGCGTCTCGAGAACGAGCGAAATGTTACATCAACTGCGCGCTTCAATCGATGCTAAATAAAACTTCAAATTTCTTGCAGTTGTCCCGGTGCCATTAAAATAAATCTACATAACTTACGCCGGTTGCATAGCGGAAAGTGCGTACTTCAATAAATCCGATAACCAAATTTAATGTTTTTTTTTTTTAAATTTATCGTTTTATTAAAAGACGAGTAAATTTAATTAATTCCTTGCCAGTTTCATTAAGTCTTCCACGTTTAAAAAAAAAAAAATTCCTCTAATAAAATTGTAGGATCTTTATCATTTTACGTACATCAAATATATCTGAAAGAATGTGCAGGAAGTGACGCACCGCTCCAAATTTTCCTGATTATCTAAATACTCAGCAGGTCGCTTTATTTACCAAGCTATGATTTGTCAACCGCGTTAGTACTTATGATGAACTAACCATGACATATTATGATTCATATGACTGGAGCTTACTTGTACACACACACATTTTCATTAAAATGTTAAACTAAAAAGAAGCCAATGCGGTTTTTCTAAAATGTAAAATTATTCAACAACCTTTATGCACTCAATTATTCCTGGAAACCCAATTTAAATTGATTTGGCGAATTAAAGTGAAAATTATTATATTAACATCGCGCTGAAACGCATTGAACTCTTTAGTACTATCTGTTGCACATTGAAAGCAGCTGAGTATCGGAATTATTAATGCATTCTGATTCTTAACATTGATGCAGTTACTCGATGAGATGAAATGTAGCCAGAAATCTAACTTGCATCAACTACGAAACTTTATTCTATTAAAACAAGCGAACACGTAGATAAACTTTTATTGTTATTTACTTGTACCTTTTATGAACAAAGCGTAGTTAAAAAAGGAGTTTCGAAACGTTGCGAAGATATCGCTCGTTAGTTGACATTTTCTCTGCGCTGTCCTGGATAGATTATAATCGTTACGTAAATCAAAGGTTTTATGGAGCTACCGTAAAAGCTCATCCAGATTCGCGCAGTTCAAAGTTCTCGGTGGGATATACGCCCGGGAAAGCTATAAACTGATCTTTATATATTCACAATGCGAATGGCTTATTCGTTATTAAAATGAATTTCGTTACGTCACTTTTAAATGCCTCAAAGAAAATAATAGAAATTGAAGTATTCAATTGCTTATCATTATTTCTTCGTATTCTATAATACAAAAAAAAAACGATGATTATGAAATCCTCATAAAAAAGTTCAATAGACAAAGCTTAACTATTAGCGATAAGATATCGTAGAAAATGAGTAATAGAAAGATAGTAAAATAATCGGAGAACTGTTAATACATCCGGAAATTCAAAAGATTACGGAAAAAGTGCAGAATGTAATTACGACGAGTGCATTGAACTCCACTATTGTATTATACTAATTACTCGAATAGCAAGTGCTCGAATTGTCATCCTGTAATTTAATCGCACGTCTTCTCAAATTGAACGAAACTCGTGGGGATAATCTATGCGCGTCATGTTAATTTCTGCTGTGACAGTGGGTCGAGAAAGATACCAATCGATCGGGAAGACTGGTTTTCGTTTTTACCGTTGAAAGTAGTGCAATTTACATAAAAAGACTCCGCAGCTCATTTAAGGAACATTTGTCATTATTACTCCGCAGTTTTCGAATTTATTCATACTTCGATGTCAGAATTTCGATCGGCAGAATCTATCAATATAAACTTTGCTTTATACTAATTATTTTTGATATCTTATATATATATAAGCTTCGACTAATTAACTGCGATGCCCCAAGACTACGTCAAATACGCTAATTAATGCTGAAACTACTTTTTACTCGGTGAGCTCCATTGACTCTCTTTGTCGTCGTTGCCAACGGCATAGCAAATTCGCAATAGTTAGTGCCACTCTATACAAGCGTACGTTCGTCGAGTTACTGCAGTCGACGCCCCGAGAAATTGGTACGTTTCATTAAACTATTCCTTATGCGGGCTTTGTGTCATTAAAATATTCTCATTACAAACTGAAACAGCGTCGAGTAATCGCTCTGAGAATATTTCGGAGACTTAACTCCCCTGTAAGTTCTGCTTATTTAACGGATATTAAGCAGCGAGATATAATTTAAAAGTTCGAAATTTCTAATTCAATTTTTTGTATATACTTCATTAATTTTTCTTTCTCTTTGCAAACAACTTTACTTCCTCCAACTTTGAAGATATAAACCGAAAATTTTTTTGTTAATTTTAAGGAAAAGATTTATTTCAGTAGCACTTATTAAAATTTCTTTTGAATCAAGCGATGAATTTGTTTGTTTCTAAATAAATTTAGTATTTTCGAAGAAATAATTTATCGACTCAATAAAATATGTAATAAGTACTATAGAAATAAATGTTTGCTCAAAATTGACAAATTTTTCTCTCAGTGTACAAGATGCGTAAAGTGAATTCACTGCAAGCAGTTGAAATTGAATGTAACTCCGTACAATTATAAAACTCTGGCAGCGCGGCGAAAGCACAGTAGAGTTGAAAAATTCACGACAGGCTCGAACTATTATGAAATATTGTTCGCGGTCGGTCGGAAATCCGAGCGCCGTGAATTTTTGAAAACGCCGGAGTCGACCGTTCCGAGGAATCGAGCGTGGCATAATGTATTAGAATTTCTCGGGCGTACCGCAGCCACCTTAATCTAGACCCTAAGTTTGTCAAGGCCCTGGCGGAACGAGCTACAGGTATATAAAGCCCAGGGCGGCGGGATCGAGCCAGGGGTTGGTCGGGTGGAGTGACGCCCAACGCCAGAATCATGAATAAAAAATGCGAGCCTACCGCAGCGTGTGACGTCACGTTTCTCCAAACGATCTCCGCCGGAGTTTTCAGCGATCAACCGTTTACGTGGCTTTTCGGCCGAAATATAGGGTTAGTTTGGAGAGACGACGATGCGGGGTGTTTTCTCGGGAAATATTATGCGCTCCGGGTAATAACAATATGCTTAGGACAGTGTAGTATCGCATTTAATGGATTGCCTAGAGTTATTGTGACGTGAAAACGGATATTCGGTTCCTATATTTTGTGCCAGAGGTAAAAGCTTTAGTGTAATCAAATGCTCTCTCTCTTTGATAATCCGGGTAATTTTGCAGTTTGAGCTGCGCTGGCATGCGAAATATAACAAGTAGTTACTTATCACCAAAAAAGAAAATGAATACTGAATTATTAAATGCATTTTTTAAATGAATTCGGTTAATTATTAAAATCACTATTCGTGTCTTTTTACAATTATTAAATTCTCTTAGAAAAATATGGGAAAATCTGTTTTAGTGTTTGCAATTTGCATTTTCTATACCTGTGTGCACAAAAGTTCCTTTTTTATCCGAAGTGAATTCATTTTAACTAGCTGAATAATAAAACCGTAGATCTTCCTTTTATTCGAGAGTACCCACATTTTACCATTTTTTTCATCACGCTTCATTTTCCGGATAAAAATACAGTCGCCTATCTTCCTCGGATTACACGAAGCTTAAAACTTCATTAAGTCGATCGTACATTATGGGAAACATTTATTTTTATAATAAGAAGCGAGGAAATACTTACCTGTTCTCCATTAAGTTCAACAGGCCGGAACGAGTAAGAAAGCTCGAGCAGGTAATAAGTCCCCAGGGGGGTTAACGTTTATATACGTAATTTAGTGGACCAGTGCGAGGCCTTCGTGCAATTATAACGAGGAAGCTGAGGGGTGCGTTACGAAACCCGTTTGAAACAAGTGATCAGATATATAGACACACAGATTAAGATACGCACGTGCGTACATCACGAGCCACTAAAACTTCCCGTCGTTTCTCTCGACAGCCAACTGTCAAATTTATTTTCCCAGTGTTTAATTATCCTTATCAGGAAGCTGATAAGTCGATCGTAAATTCATCATTAAAAATCTTTGAACGTTTCAAAAATTCAACAATGTCGTACATTCATATTAGCTCCCGATAAATTGGATCAACACGGTGATAATCAACGTAAAAACAATAAGTTTCTTTTTCTTTTTTCTTTTTTTTTTAAAGGTACAAATTAATATATTACGCATATTTAGTAGAAAAAGGTGCGACCCGGAGAGATCGCTCTTCAATAAATCCACTTTGCCGGTCCCGGCAACAAATCGAAGAGGAAAGGTCCGCTTAGAAATTCCGAAGGCGTAAGATAAGCAAGGGCAGGGCACGCGCGTGAGCAAAACATTAAAAAAAAAGAAAGGGGAAGAGGGGGCAAAATGTGAAGCGAGAAGAAAAAAAAAGATAGAGGGGCACGGCCGAAGGAAATCGAGGGAACGAAAGTCAGAGGGTCTCAATGGCCATTGTGAGTGCCAGACGTCGGCGAGGATTCCTCCTCTCTTTCTCCCCCCTTTGCCGCGCGGCGGAAATACTGCAGCGAGCGACCCCAAGAGAGCGCGAGCGAGACGGAGCGAGCGCGAGGGTGGAAAAGGGGCGAGCACGGTCGGGGGTTGGCGAGGAGGACCCGCGCGTATATAGATGCATACACACCGACTCACGCAACCGTACGCGGCCATGGAGACTGCGCGCACTGGCGACGGCGCACGTGTGTAGGTGCGCGCGGCACACCAGGCCGCTCGGAGCGGGAGCGGGCCGCTCAGTTCTCCGCGAGCCGCGCGACCCGACGCGCACACTCCCGTGCACTGGCTCCAACGTCGGCGCTCTCCCCCTCGCTCCCCTAACACCTGTCGTGGGCTCCCCCTCCCCACCTTCCGCGTGCACCCCACATCTTGTTCCTGGCCGACGTGACACATGGCAGGATCGATGCCGAGTGTGCAGGTGTCGCGGCGTTTTTGGTATTAGGGCATCGCCGATGTTCCTGCTTTATGAAAATGCCACTTGACGGTTTGCCGAGGTTTCGGCAGTCGGCGCTGCAGGATGACTTAGCGAGCGGCGGAGGATCGGAGGGATAGGCAGTTTGAAATGCGCCCTCCGCGGGGGTAGATCGGCTGGCGCTCTTGGAATCGGCGGAGATCGGTTGGGAGGAGCGAAGGAGGAGTCTTGCACATTTTGCGGGTCGAAGTACTGTCGGTGATGATTTTGTACAGTGCGCAGGGAGTAGTTGTACATCGGGATTAGAGTGTTGAAAAATTGTCGATCGCCGGGGGCATTGGAAATAAAGTTGAGAAGAAGGGAGCAAAGTGTGTGGAGTGTGTTTGTAAACTATCGGACTTGGTCCTGGATTTGAACCGCCAGCGGCAGTAGCGCCGTCGCGGTCCGACCTATATATGTACGGCTTGTAGCAAATGTAATTGGCCGTAAAGTTGAAGATAACGCCGATCGTTGTGTCTCGCGCAAGTCGAGGGAGAGGAAAAAAGAAAAGGAGGAGTATATAGGAGCTGGTGTCGATCACAAGGCCGTTTTTCTTCTTCGTCGCTGACGTCGCCGCGGTCGTCCTGCTAAGTCACTGGGTCGACTTCGGGCTCGATATAACCTGTGAGTATATGTATACTGATGGCTAGAGAGACACACTCGACGAGTGTTACGTTAGGCTCTCTTGATCTTTTCTTCTTTTTTTTTTTATCGCTGTAAAGTGATACACTACATTGCAGCGGAGTCTCGAACTCCACTCTTAATTTTATCCATCAAACTTTTATTTTGGCAAGACCCGCACGCCTCTAGTGTATGTATAAATTACCCTGACGAATTAGTATTCCTCGGTAATGCGAAAAAGTTGACTTTCAAAGTTTCTCGTTATTCTCCTTTTATTTTAGTAAATAATTATATAGAAAATAATATTAATTAAGTAATTTTATTAAGTAACAATAGTGACTTGTATATTGGCTACGTGATATTACACTGAAAACTGCTTCGAAACAATTGAAACTATTAAGCCAAAGAAATATAACTTCATTAAATTATCATTTAATATCTTTTATTTAGACATTTAATTAGACAATATATTTTTATTAGACATTTATTTCAGAGATAATTTAATCTTCACACACGCATATTAAAATACAGCATTTAGATACCAAACAGTGGATGAAAATTAGAGTGCAAGAACATTTTCATTATCGTGCATGCTTTTATATTTAATGAAAAAAAAATCAATTTAACAGCGCTAACGGAATGACTATAGCGGAAAATATCATTGGATGCGATTTTATGAAAATCATAAAATTTCTTTCTTTATTTATTTCTAATTAATTTGTTTTGAAGGGAAATAAATCGGCGGAGGGTACAATAAAGCAACGAATTATCCAGAAGCCGGCGATTAAAAATAAATTAATTAAAATAATTGAAGGTGTGCCATTCACTCGCGTACAGCGCAGTTAATTATAGGAAACATACCCTGCATAAAATGACAGATATTTTTACGAAACTCTTGTTAATTAATGTAAAAATATTACCCACATATAATTAATTTGCAACGCGCTGCAGCTCTACGCTTCCCCTTGGTGCGGCGCGCGTATAACGACGAATGTTCGCGTTCAAGCGGCAATTTGTACGCGCCCGCCAGCAGAATTAATTGATACACCTATAATTTTTACAGCGAATTACTCATCGACTGTTTTCGCGGTGCCCTTTATTAAACAAACAAGTTATGCGACTTTTGGGAATGCGGTAATGCGCATGTGCACTGCAAACCCTTTCGGTATAGTCTGCGAGCGATGTACGTGTTCAATGTGTGCTTGACGAAGAGTGAGAGAGACAGAGAAATGCGTTTTAGGTTCAATATAAAAGAAAAAAAAATGCTGCTCTGCAGGGTGCATACACGAAGGGTATACGCAATTTTGTGCCATGAGCGAAGAAAAAGTTCTGTCATTGATGGCGTATGACTGGGAGTTCTAGTTGGTCGAGTAGTAAATAAACAAGATTCGCGACGTCGATGCCGATATTCGAGAGTACAACTGCTAAAACCGATACGGCGGCGTCGAATAACGTCTCATTCTTAATTCATCGGATAGAGCTACAGCTTTATTTAATAAAGTTCGTTTCTAATCGATTCTGCGCCTCAGACATGGAAAATCTGCTGCATAAAAACAAATACTTTGATTTATTAGTTAATAAACGAATATTGTCGCTGATTTAGTTAATTTACGCACTAATGTCATTTATTTACAATTTATTAGTTTCAGAATGATCAGAATGTTCGGAACGGATAGAGCTGCAATTTTATTTAATAAAGTTCGTTTCTAACCGATTTTTGCTATATTAAAAACAAATTTATAATGTATTCGTTCATAAACGAATATTATGCCTGACTTGTTTAAAATTTACATACATTAATGTCATTTATTTATAATTTATTCGTTTTCAGAATGCTCAAATTACATTAAAACACGCATAACAATAAAATTTATACTGACAATTCCACGGAAGTATAAAAACTTTGCCGCAGTAAAGTTTTGTAACCAATTAAAGACGGCGTTAAAAAAAGCTCGTAATAATAGAACAGGACATCTTGACGGGATTCCTGAAGAATTCCCGGAATAGCTAGATTTGTCTACTATGTTTTCCAGGCTCGTCTCGTGCCTTCCTCCGGCTACAAACTGCACGCGAATTCAGCAAATTCCTTGGACAGTGGTATCATTTTAATTTAGGTGACTGCTTGACCGCATAGGCGCGCACGCATACCTAGGGAAACGCGAAGCCAAGAATGCGCTCGGCTTTTTACAGTGACTGATGTTCGCTCGTTCTTTTACCACGTCACTCCGAATTACTAATCTTCTTTGTTTCTGCCTCCTAGCCCGAGCGCAGAAACGCGAGCGCGAACAAATTTAAATCGTTATTTTAGACGCGCCGCACAATCTTCGTGTGCGCTTCAAAGCGAGAGAGAGAGAAAAAAATGGTTATTCAAATGAAAAGTAGTTTTCAGTGAGTAATTTGATTAGCGCGGAGTGAGAGTGAGGCGGTGAAAAGAGGCGAAAGGAGCGTACTCTTTCTTATCAAAGGAATTTGTTTAAAAATGTAAACAATTTCGAACGCGTAGGAAAAATAGAGTAAATTCTTTATAGACTCTGCCATGCTTCTCCAATCTCTTTCTAGAGGATAAAAAGAAGCGCCGAGAGGGCGAGGAGAGAGAGCGAGAGAGAGAGATCATTTTATCTGGGTTCTAACCTAATTTAAAATGCGCTTGCGTAAAATTCTGTTGGTAAGGGGTATTTTCATTCTTTCCCTTTCTTCCCCCTTTTTTTTCTTCCAAAATCAGACATTTCGCGGATCACGCGGATCCGGCTAGGATTGAACAAACATTACAAATTCAAGGCTAAATATAAGCTGGTTGAATTTTTGAATAACAGGGCAGGTGTGCCCTTACCTTGCTAAATTAGATTTATCCGATTCCCGTTCGTTTTTCATGGAGCCCCCTTCAGCGGACCCTTTTCCCAGCATCCACCCTCGCAAGCTCACTCCCTCCTCGCATCCTGCTTTCCTTCTTATTTCCAGTTTAACGGCGCGCCTCTAGTCCCCCGGCGCTTCCCACCCCCTCCCCCGCACATTTGGCTTGCACGCGCGGGAACTTTAAGCCTTCTTCTCGGGAACCTTTTTCGCCTGCAGAGCTTTCGACGCGACCCAGCACATACACACACTCGCACTTCGACACATTGTCCAATTTCCTGCACGCGCTGAATCATGGAATTTATGAAAGCTCCCGGTGCACGACTTGGAGCTTTTTTTTCAAGCTCACGCGCGCACTTCGCTTTTTACGACTGGGGTGCGCGCGCGCGGATTTATCCGCGCTCTTTATGGGAAGATTAATTGCGTCCTCCGTACGGTACTTTGCATGCAGCGCGAAAAACAGGAGGAGGGAGGCGGACGTAGGACTTTGAAAACGTCAACGTTTTGCTTGGAAAATCGATGTCGCTTCAGTGGGCTCGATTACCCGCGAATCTGTTGCACGTTCTATTTTTCGGCTAATGCGATGTGTCAGCGTAACTGTAATGGATCATTTTTGTTATCGCGTACGTACGACTCGTTATCGCCGCGGTCCGCGTTTACCTTTTTTTTTGCACTCGCGAACACGCTATATGTGTCGCTATAAGTTCTTATTAAAAAAAATAAGAGCTTTTCGTTTACAAGGGTACCGAAGTACGTGTCATGAGTTATTATTACCTCATTTTTTTTTGTATTAAATCAACTGTATTATCGTTTTATTAATTAAGAACGAGGTTTTAAATATTAAATTTTTGTGCTGCAGCTTATAAAAATTAAGCTGAAACTTTCCATAAAAATTACTCGAAAATATGTAATTAGAGAAGTAGCGTTGTAATCTCTGAATTTTTACGAGAAAATCATTAAAATTTTTATCAGAATTTTCAAACTTTGGGGAAGCTTTTTAATTTTTACGGGAAGAGCTCTTTAAAAATTTAGCAGATTTTTTCGTAAAAATTATCGTAAAAGGCCTTGTAAAGATTACAAAGCTGCAGGGCTTGCAAACCGTACGCTCCATCCAACTTTTTCCCTTATTTTTCTAGATATCTGAGTGGATTGCTTAAAATGGCTCACCGTGTATAAACTATCTCGAATTTTTACAAAGTGAATTATTCACAAAAATAAAAATTTTCTGTGTACATACTTCTAACACACTGGATACACAGCGAAATTACTCCACGGGCTCTCGCGCCATTAACCATGAAAAAGGTACATCGCAATAATGAGCGTATTAATAGATCAAGCGGAAGGCCTTCGGGTGCGTGCATAAGCAATAAAGTTAGCCAGAAGTGCGTGAAACAACCGCGCCGCGGCAAATGCAGGTCACCGGTGGTGCCGATTGTTCTATACACCGAAAATTTACGGCGCAGCTTTCGGAGCTTTTTCGGCTTGCGCTCGATCGAGTGATACACATTCGACAGCAGTTTTCCAATATCATCGGCCCGAACCCATGGAGCAGTTTGTTTTTTTTTCCGCGCAAATTTCACGCCGGGGAGAGGAAAATGTCCACGGCGAGCCGCAAGGACCGACGCGCGCGCGCCCACTGCATCCCTCATTCATTATCGGGTTGTGACTGCTGGCGCTTTGCCGCCGACGCATGCTCGATTGCTTGTCAAAAGGTAGGCAACCTACGCGCTTGAATATTTTCTCATTTTCAGCGCGATTTTCCCGGCGACTCTTTTTCCTTTTTTTGTTTCAATCGTCGGAGGAGCGCGAGCGCTTTTCCCCCCTGGTGCGCTACTACGCCGAATTGAATGGTGAATAAACAATTCGTTCATTTGCATGCGCAATTCGAGTTTATTGAATTTCAAGAAGTAAAAGTAGGGATTACGTACGTGTTTAGAGCGATTAATAATTTTTTTTTTTTTTCGTTAGTTTGAGCAACGAATGTATATTGTTTCAATCGAAATGTTTTGCGCGAGCTTAAAATGCGGTTATTGTAGAATAATATTGACTAAAGTAATAAAATATTTTCTACATTTTTCAATTTTAAGTTTCAAGGATATTTCGATACAACTAACGAACTTTTAAAAATTTAATCTCGAGCCATTTTTCCCATTTCACGGAGACTAACCCGATGAAGTAAACTTTTCGCCAATTCCTGTATTGATAAGCTTTCTCCGTTCATAAAACACGAGGTTGTTAACACTGTATAGCAAATATTGACAAAGCCTCGCGCGAACGAAATTCCAGTTTCTCGCTTGAAGCACACGACGGCTGCGCCGCTAAATTTTTTTAATTGCGTAATTAAAAAAAAAGAAGCAAAAAGATACAACGTTCAGGCAGAAATCCGCAAGCGCAGAGTCTATCGCATAACGCTGCGACGGCGTTATCAGTGAGACCAAAATAAGCAGACGAGGAGATCGGTTTATCCGCCTTCGTCATCAGATTCGACGCGGTGAATTCGTAAGAGGCGATCGCCGGGCCGATAACGCGACCTGCTTCCGCAAAGCGCACGTACAATGCACATCCCCCACACTGGCGTTGGTTAAGATCTTCTCGCTCGGATACCCTGCACCGGGCGCTTACCCGTAAAAATTCGTCGGGGGTTGAGAGAGGCGAAACGAAATTTCGTTTGCACCTGCGCGCGTCTCTCTCTCCCTTTTCCGTCGCTTTATTTTTTCGAGCCGGGAAGACTCTCGAGTGGAGAATAAACAAGGCGAGAGATTCGATATATTATATCGAGCGTACAATAATACGACAAGAGCGAAGGTAAACAGAGTGGAATGTGTTTGCCCGACGTTTCAATTAATGGGGGATCGACGGAAATTTGTTTTATTATTTGCGCGTCAAATATTGTTTTATGAAAATAAAATTTCGCCAATCCTCGAGAAATTTAGAAGAGCTTCCGAAGCTGCGCTTCCTCTGCGATCAAAATCGCCGGCGGATTAATTACCAAAGCGAAAAAATAGATTTGGCCGTTCTCGCAGTTGACCCTAATGCGCTCGTGTATTTTTATTTCAACGAGCGCCCATTCAAACTATAATAAAGCCCACTTTACGAATTTTCGTATATAACACAAGCGAAATGCGTAAAAGCGAGAGAAAGAGAGAGAAAAAAAACGCGAGTAGTTGGAGCGAACAGCGTCCAGCTTCATTTACAATTTATTCACAATATACACACCGTTGGCTTTTGAATTTTCAATTCAACGATCGCAACACACCACCCACACCCTCCCGCCTCCCTGGAAGCTCGCTCTTGTTAGCGAGGCGCTGAGACGCTCTCCACTGAGTGTCCTACTTTTCTTTTCAATTCCCCCGCTTAGGAACAAAAGATGGGCTCGCCTCGAAAACGAAGCTCGACCTTCAGCCGCTAACGACTCTGCCTTCTCTCTCAAAGCCCGGGACGAGCGCGTCGGGAATGTGAGCGCACGTCCGAGCCAAACAGAACGCGATAAGGGTGAAGCCGAGACGGATTCCTCGCACACACTGACCCGGGCATACTCGAACGACTAGAGGCGCATCTGCCTGTGTAAGGGCCACTGGATACTCGAACTGCAAAAATAAAACTCGCAAGACTCCAAATTTTCTGTTCTTATTTTTTTTTTTTAGTTAAATATTTTACTGATTTTGTATTCATTTATTTAATCAAATTAAACGGACTAAAGAGTCCTTCATTCAAAGTAGAAATATACGTGATAATACATAATAAAATTATACAATAATAATAATATGTAAAACTGAAGATAACAATTAATACACCGAGAGAAAAAACTTAATAAAAATTGCTATTTTAGTTAGGTAAGGAGTGGCAGTCTTGATAAGCGAGAAATTTTAGTATGAAAAATAACAATTATTAGTACTCAAAGTAGCAATTTTTAGTAATAAAATAGTAATTTTTATAATTTCGGGTACTAACTTTCTTAGCTACAATATTAATTTTTATAATTTTTTTTTTGCTCAGTTTAGTATAGATAGAAAAGTAAAGAGTAATGAATAACAAAATTCAAAACGAGAAGTAAATATACAGATATTGAATCGACCAAGCAGACTATTTAATAATTTAAAGTAAACGATCTAAACGAAGATCTGCATGGAGAAAAATAATTAATTTTTTATCTCGAATTATTTTTTTTACGACTCAAACATACACGAATACGTAAATATATTTATAAAATACGGCTTTGATGTAACCCGTTCAGTTTATATTTGATTCTGTTTAATCGTCGCTTTTTCTCGAAGGAATTCCAAATCTTAAATAAGAAGTAAGCGATAATTATCTCAGCTGGAGAGTGATAAAGGATGACAGAATGTAATCTCTTGTTCGTATCGTCTTAGTTTATGTAACGCTGTTATTGCTTTTTTAAGCATGTCCATTCATCAAACAAAGCAATCGCTATACATAATCGTATATAACCGCGCGTGAAGTAAAAATTGTTAAAAAATATGCATATTTATATACATGCAGCTGATCGCCAACGCGTGAGGTAATTTATTATCTCCTGCGATCCACCTACGCGTTGCAAATTAACTTCATCAGCGGGAGTTTAATTGCCGGGCAAATCTCGGAAGGATCGCAGTGCGAGAATCAAGAATTAATTTAGAAAATTAAACGACTTCGATCAACAAATATTTGCGCGGCTCGAAGCGCAGATGGAAACTGGTAGTATACGTAAAATAACTGGAGCATCCCCGGTAGTTCTACGTATACCGCAGCAAACATTATGTTTACCTCCTCTTGCGGACGGGTTCGGATGGTTAGGAGAATGGGCGTCTGATTTACGGAGACAGTTCCGCGCCCGCGAGCTTTACGAAGATGTCTTTAAATCCGTATTAAGCTCTGAACAGTGGGAAATGGAGGTTGTACGTTACATGCGCCGGAAATTTATGGGCAAAAAATTTATTATGTTAAAGGATGAATTATTGAGCAAATAAAGAGCAGTGGCCTGTGAGAGTTTTTAAAGGGCATTAAATATTATAATAAAAATTTTAATTACGATCTCTTTTTTTCTGCTCGAAAGTTAGATTCCTCTGGGGCGTGTAATCATTTTTCCCCCTTTTTTCACTTTATAAGTGATTTATTACATTAGCTTGATTGTACACCGCGGAAAGAAAAAGCGTTCATCTTTGAAATTTTTATAAATATTACATTTAATTTTCATGAGAGCAGTTTTATACCACGCCCACGGTTCATCCTACGTTTTGTGGATATAACAGGTAACCGCGAGAGAGAAAATGTTTTTTATTATGATTCTGCGCGTTAAAAACATTTTTCGCTTTTTATCGCTGGAAAATATATTTATTGACGTTCTCTTTATACAGCGTTACTTGAAGAATATGCTGGACGTATTTTGCGCGAAGTATAATATTCGCTCAAATTAAAGTGACAATTTTTAAACGTAGAACGAACATCTAGAAATAAAATAAAAATTATACACACTTTATTTAATATGTTATTAATTACTGCAGGACGGAATTTCAAAATATTTCGACAGACTTGAACAACAATTATTAAGTAAATTCTATGAAATTACGACTGTAATATTCGGTGACACTCAGATGCCCGTAAAATTTTTAATGAGGCTCCACACTTTCATAAATTAACTTCATAAATTCTAAAAACCGAGCAATTTCACTTTCATTTTTCCTTTCTTGTAATTTTGTTTTTCCATTTGTAAATCTCGACTCTGCGACCTATTTAAACAAAATTACCGTAGAAACGAGTTCTTTTATTTATAGAATTTTTTAAACGTTCTTTCAAACGACCGGCAATGAATTTTATTTCTTTCCTCGCACTCTAAATTCAATGAGTGGTACTCGATGAGAAACGAATCATTTTTTAAGATTTCTGCAAACACTAAAATCGTGATCGTGCACGATTAAAAAAATTAACACAAAGTACTTCGCTCATCACAGACAAACTTAAAACTGTTTGTTAATTCAAGACACAAGAAATGTGTCACGAGTTGGTATGCCTTTGTGTGTCGCACTTTTTATAATTTTACCCTCTTCTCTTCTCTTCTTTTTTTCTTCTTATTAACATTCATGACGCAGTAAACTAAGATCCTTTTCTAATAACTGCACACTCGTTTGTCAGAAACGAAAGTAACACCAAATTTTCTAGGGACAAAGGTCGCGTTTAACACTCGCTGTTCATATTAATGATGAAAATTATAAAAAAAAAATATAGTTCTACTTTCTTTAGTACATTTTGCATTTATTCCTGTAACAATTTGCTACAAAGTTGCCATTCCCCTTAGCCGTAAAAAAAAGAGAAAATTAACTATAGCACCTCGTAAATTTTTCTTGTACATTTGTCTCGCGTTGCGTGAAGTAGCCGATATATCCTTACTCCGCTACATTCGAAAAAAATCTCGATCACCGAGCAATTGAACATTTCGCCTCCCGCGCACACAGAGCCATTGGGTTAAGCGGACAAAATCGTGCCGCGAGCCGCCAGCAAAGGTCCAGCGGAGTGGAGTGATTCTCGAGCGCGCGGCGATTGTGCCGAGGCGAGCGATTGGAATCGTGCGCCTCGAGTTGTCGCGGTAAGTGCCTACACACTCCGCTCGGGAGAAAAAGGCTGCGCCAAAGCCTGGTGACGGCGATAGTTCGTGAGAGAGCAAATATTTTCCCTCGCGCGGGGAGAGTAGCGACTTGCTGGCGCGGAAGATCGTCCGGGTTTGAATATGCGCCGTGCGGAGCTCACGAACGAGCGAGCCCGACGCGCGTGTGCTGGTGCGCGCACGTGGATCTCATATTCGCTGTGGGCGCCCGGTGAGAACGTCTTCCCCGGAAATTTCTACTCGAGATCGTCTGTCGGCTTCTCCTGTATTTAAGTTGCGTGATACTGAAGCGATTTGTACCCTAGTCGCTCTGGTACTGAATTCAGTAATACCCCAAAGCTGCGTTAATTACTGTCGGTGAAGTGAAAATGTCATTTGGGGTTTGGAAATTGCGAGAAATTGAGAAAATCCTCAATGAATTTTGTTTATTCATCCGCTTTATTTGAAAAGCATAGTAAATGCACTTAAGACGACCTTTAAAATAAAAAAGTAAAAATAAACTCAAATGATATTTAGATATATACATGGAATTTTCATTAATACAAACGCTGCGGGAATTGTAACATTGATGTTGATCTTCTATTTCGGACAGATTTTTCGATATAATACGCTGAATGTTTGTGTTAAGAATGAGATATTAAAATACATGTACAATCTTTGAAAATGTACATATTTTTTAAGCCGTGCTTTTAAATTTCTGAAATATACTTCCTTCAAATTGGGAAAACCGTGATATAGTGCTTGAAGATTTCCATTTTGAAATGCTTCCAAGAGAAAGCTTCGCAGCAAGAAAGCTTTTATTGCAATCACGTTAAAAAAGCAATGGATTTTCACAATGTCTTATACGATCAAAATTCATTTTTTCTTAGATAGGAACGATTGATAAGAGACTGGCGCTTTTAACGTGGCTTTAATTCAACAAATGAGATGTACAACCATCTTGTGTGCTTAATAAATGGGGCGCGAGATAATTCCCAAACCAGCAGGTTCACCACCGCCTTCTCTTTCACCTCAATTTATAGCTTCAATAGAAAGACGTTCTCTCTCACCCACTCCCGCTTGAATGTTTCTCCTACATAATAATTTTTCAAAGAATGAGCTAGAAAGGGAGGAGACGTAGGGCGGGAGGGGGAGAGGAGACCGGGGATCCTTCCATCCGGAAAATTTTATCCCACGAGAAAAATGCCCCCGAATTTCCGCGTGCGCTGGCCAGGGGTACGCGCTCGCGGAAAAGGCCGGCCTAGCCGTGCGCGTATCTTACATAAATTCATGAAACCGATAATGCTCGCCGGAGCGCACTGGCTGCATAAATCACAAGCGATGCTGGCACCTCTCCCCCCCTCCTCTTCTTTATAACCCGAAAACATGAATCTCGCAAGTGCATTCGGCAGAGTGCCACTTTCAAAATTGCCGTGAATGAGAATTAGTCCCGCGTAACTCGTACTGTTCGATAGTCGAGTCGCCGTGGACTAATACTTTTTTTCGAATTTTTGGCTTTCGAAGCAACTGGTGAAGAATATTACGAAGAAGTTCCGTCGCGGAGGGAAGGGAGTGCGTTTTATAAAATAGAGATCCAATCTTTAGGTCTTTGACGTCTCGCGTTTTTCTGCGAACGCTGCAAGCTCATAACTAAGATATAGATAATCACACAAAGGCTCGGTGATCTCGAGTTCTACTCTATAAAATGGAGCATTTTGAACGCGTACGTGTAGATGTACAAAGATTGCTTTATCAACGAAGGATGTGCCCTAGATCGATATATTTTATGACTACAATATTGTGGATACACCTTTTTTCACTTTAAACACTTTGAGCTTGCAAATCATTTTATGATTCATTTGGCACGTTAAAACTAAATTCTTTTATTATTTGAATTGTTACTTGATTTTTTTTGTTTGTTTCTATTCTATTCAGAGTGTAGTCGTAATTTGCCCCGATTTTAATTTTTCATTTGCCGGAAACAGCGTCGAAGCTTTAACGACGTCGGTAGCAGCGCAGGCAAATATTAATACGAAGTTTATACTCCTGCAAATGAAGTCACCTTAACGCTGGCCTTGCAGCATGTAAATTTGAGCGACACTTGCACGACCCACGACCGAGTACGAACCATTTTCGATGGTACCACGCTGTAAGTCGTCGTTTCCGGGAAAGTTCTCCCCCGGTCACCAGCTGTTGGGATCCTTTTTCATGGCATAAAGCTTACCTCCACATACAGCGGCAAAACATCTTGCTCATACCCTTGTAAAAATGTCAAATGTGACGAAATGTTGTCGCTGTAAAGAATATTCTGTGTATATTTTCTACTTCAAATTTTCACTGCGCAGTTCTTCACAGATTCACACATTTCAGCTTATGTTTTTTCGAAAGCTGCACTGGAATTGTATATATTTGGCTCTTTTTATTTTTGAAAGAATAAATTTAGATATTTTAATTTGAACATTTTAATAAATGAGCGAACGAATAAATAAAAGCATGTTTATTGCTCGTTAAATTTCTTTAACGCGCTCCAAATTTGCTTCTTATTTATGTAGAAAAATAAAAAAAAAGAAAGAAAGATGTAATGCGTTTGCAGAGTGGTCTCATAATAGCAACTACAAATTTTGCTGGAACATTTTGCTTTGTTTCTTAGAAGCTAACGCATTACGGTGCACTTACCATGGAATACACTGTACTCGATGACAGTCAAAAATAATCCGAAATGCGACCGAGCCATTACTGTCTCCACAGAAATGAATGTGCCCGATGTCCTATATACTTAGCGTTATAAAAAATCGCACCACTATCTTTCTAAGGGCATTATGAATCACCCACTGCCACTGAACGAATAAAAACGAACTTTATGTTTCGCCCTTAAAAAAGAAAAGTGCAGCGAAGAGAGAAAACCTAAATTTAAAGAAAAAAGCTCGCCCGCGATAAAAGGGCAAGAAGGCAAAAAAAGTGGAAGTGCCGACTCCGAATGATTCCGCCGCAACGATGCCTTAGTGGGTGGGAAAAGGAGTCCGATGAAAAAGAAGACTCTATTCATCGATTAAAAATTGGCCCCATTTTTCCGCAGGCGCGAGCTCCTTCAAGAAATTGCGGAGACAATTAAATTCCTCCAAGAGCTTTTCCGTCCTCGAGCAGCGACGCTCGCCGGCCGCCTCCCTTCCGTTTGATGCTCCTTCGGGCAACTAATTATTCTGAGTGGTGCGCGACATTTGTCACTGCGGTGCACCGAGGAATGTTATTTCCCCAGAAAATAAGAGGAAAAAGAGATGGAAGAATACCTCCGTCCGGCAGCAGCCACGTCTCCGAGAGCTTTTCTGGAAGACACCTGGCCAAGATCAATACGAATGCCGAAGTGGTCGAAGTGTTGGGCAAAAAAAAGCTTAATCATTCCGAGTGCTTTTATTCTCAATTTCCTTCACTCTCAAGCAGTGTCACTGATCCTTTATTACTCCTAACGACCCTTCAAATCGATACTGTCGCTTTTTTATACTCCTCCGTTCAATGTATAAGTATTTTATTAATTAAAATTTCAACTTTTGTTTTTTGTGTTCAATCGGTTGATACTTGAGAGTCGCTCAATCTGTCCTTGTGTTACCAATTATTATTCTGATCCGATAACCGGCTTAGTTCATTAATTTTTAATAAGACAAGATGTATAGTGCATTGCGGTGTCACGGTTGTTCCGTCGTAAACTTGAAAATTCAGTCGACTTGCGATCGAAAGGAAAACTTTGTATGCGTTACGTATAGTTTTGCCAGATATGAAAACAGTGCTGGTCGCCGGGGTGTCTCCTTCTTCTTCTTCGTATACGAGCTTTTTGAATTATTCAATGGGATAACAGATTATTTGCTACGTGTCTCGTGCCAATCTATCAATTACGAGGAAAAGAAGTGCACAATAAGTAACAAGAAGATATGCGACGCGCGCTGTTCGGAATTTTTAAGCAGTGGTTTGTTGACGAGATTCCTACGGCGAGGATTAATCTTCATTTTAAAATAAAATTTTTGACAGATTTGCACTGATTAATGTTGAATATTGCAAAAGCTTAAATTTCTTTCATACCGTCACATCCGCTACATTGAATATGTATTTTTTTTTGTTGAATTTATGAATATGCATTTTTCTTTTAGAATACAGGCATATATATATTAAACGGCAGTGTCCCTTCGTACAATAAATTTACATATAAAGTTGCACGATAATGGCGACTACCCTAATTTAAATTATTGTTGCGCTTACTTTGTACTTAATTAAATAAAGTGTGCCATTAAAGTTTCTCCCAAAAGATTTTCAAATAGGACCTTCCAAAAGGAACGTGTAAAGCTGAATTAAATGCAGATAAAGAGATTAAAACCTAATGGGTATTATGGATTTAGTGGATTTTCCAAAAAAAAAAAACAGATAATGGTTCTATATACTTTAAGGATGAAAGGGATGTAAAATTACCCTCAGATTAGAAAAGATACGAATCACTTCTTTATACCCATATTTCTTTTCACACTCATAAAAATATTTGTTCCGAGAAACTAACTAGAAGTTTTTATTGCTACGTAATTTTAAAGCTTTATACAAAAAAACAATATTTCGTTTAATGCAATATATTCGCAAATAAATAGCTTAATCGACCGGAGAGAGGCTTTATAAAGAAAGCAAAAAATTTTGACTTCTGCCCGCGGAGTTTTAATTGGAGGACGACGCAAAAAAAAGCAGTAGCGATACCGTTAAACGAAGCGATCAGGCCGTTTAATCTCCCATATACCCTTTTCCGTGCGCGAGAAACAAAGATATTCAAGTGCCTGAGGTCAATCCACTCTACTTCCATTACTCGGGTCTCGCATACAAAGGCACACCTCCGATCGGAAGCTTCGTCAGGAACTTTAAATGTGCAGTCACGCAAACATCGTCCACGGATTGCTGCAAGCTCCCCCCTCCTCCCGCTCCACTGCACCTATACTGCGGGGGCGCGCGTGCGTGTTGGTGACTCCAATTTTCCACGTAGCTGGCGCAAATCGCGCGAGCCGCTCTCCGTCTCTCCATATCCGGGCTCTCCATGCCTCTGCGAAGGTCAGTGGAAACTGCGGAGACCGGAAAAACATTACGCACGGCGCCGCGACGGCCCTTTAGCGGCCCTTCCTAACGCCCGAGGAGTCAATAATTGCCAATTTCGCGTTCCTCTTCATTTTCATCTCCAGCACCACCCTCGTCTCCGTTTTGTTTTCTTTTCTTTTTGCGTTCCTCTCCGCCGCGCCTGCTTCGTTTTCATTTCAGCTGGACGAGCGCGCCCTGCATGGGCCGCCGGTGCGTGGGTGTGGCGGCGCGGGTCGTTGATTGAATTTTCGACCGCCGAGTGACGGCAAATAAGTGCTCGACATACACATCGATTAATGCGAATGAGTTGAGGGCACTTACTGATCTTTACTTTATTTTTGACCGTTGAATTGAGTTTACTTTTGGGATTATTTTTTTTACGCCTATTGAATTTAATTAACTTTATTTAACTGCGACGCTGTAAACGATTTTAATTATTATTTCGTTTCTTTTTTTATTTTATAATAAAAGGTAAAATAAAAATAAAGAGTTAAATTAATACAGTAAATGTACACTGAGAGAGAAAACTTAATCAAAATTGCTATAGTTCGGTAAGGAGTGACAGTCTTGACAAGCGAGAAACTTTAGTATGAAGAAAATAACAATTATATTTGTACTCAAAATAGCAATTTTTAGTATTGAAAGGGTAATTTTTTAAATTTTAGATACTTAAAATTACTGTTTTCCATATAAAAAATTCTCGCTAGATAAAGCTGTCACTCTTCTTCTAACTACAATAGAAATTTTTATAAAATTTTTTCTCTCAGCCTAATAAAATTAGTTTATTAATGTGATATTTATTTATTAAACAATCGTCAGGAATGGGGTCTGGCAGAATCCGCTACTTTCTAATTATTACGGCGGGGTGAATAATTTCAGCACGAGTGCGTTTTTTCTTTCGTAATCGCTTTAGACGATTCTTAAAGAAACAGAAGTTGCAGAAGACTAAAGAAAAGGGTTACGGAGAAAAGAGTGGGTAAGAAGCCCGACGACATGAGCTTGTTAACATCTTAACCTCAAGTAAGTTTTATCTTTAATTATGTCCTTCGTTGCGCTCGAAACGCGCAATGGGTTGAGGGGGGGTACGCTCACTTCATCATGGCGCATTCAGTGCCTCTCCGTACACCCTTTCAGCGTTATTCAAGTATATTTGCAGCTGCGCCACTTGACAATCGTCCGGAGGATATAATATTCCACTTCCTCACCGGAACCGGAGGAAAGAAGCGTTTCATTTGCTCGCGGACGCGTGACCCTATTTTCCGATTCACACGCATTGTTACTTTATTGGAACAATGCAGCGGAGGGGAAATCGAACTCGAATAAGTGCGGGCAAAAATTTCGGTGAAATTTAATCCCGAGTCCCTTTTGTGAAGGATGCGCGTGGATTGTTGATTATTGGTTTGCTGAGTCTCTCTTTCCTTGTAATGCAGAAAGAATAGGAACAGTTGATTAATAAGCTCATGTTTATGTGTACGACTCATCCCAACATTGCAACGTATCAATGGCTGACCTTTTGTCTGCTTTCGTTTATTTGTACATATTTATACGTGAATAGTACGACAATAATGATAAATTGTATACATTACAGGTAAAATGTTTGACAGAAGATTAATTGACGTAGCGTAATTGTTTATTTAAGCTTTATTATAAACATTGTTGTAGCTGTTGTATGAATGCGAATGTTTCAAACATTTTTTTTTAATGCCTTAAACAAAATTATATTGAGAAATAATAAATATGGAATTCAATTTTCTCTTCCTATACTCGAATAAATAAAATAAATATTCATAAATCATTGAGAAAATCATAAATTTCAATTTATCATGTCATTTGTCCGCCCTGTATTAAAATAAAATATGTATAAAATATTTATGCGCTGTCAATTGAAAAACCAAATTTCGTGAATTATTATTTAAATGAAGGCATTTAAAGTGACGGTTAAATCATAAAAAGCTCATTTTCTCTTTTGGGATCGAAATATGCATTTTAAATTGTACCGAAACCTTCTAAATTGCATAATGCGCGCTGATTTTAGCGACATACTCGAAACGCAAATAAAATCTCCAATTAGTCAGTTGATTAATTGAAAAACAGGATGACAAAGTTTTGCCTTCTAACTTGCCATTTACCGGGACGAAAAAAATAAAAAAAAATTGTTCTGCTACGTAAAAGTTATTCACGTTTAAAACTTTGCGGAACATGGAAATTAAGCGACATTTGAAGTTTCAACGTTAAACAAAACGGGCGTCGCACCGACACATGGGTGTGTGCGTGCTCGACGAAGCTTGAAACGCAAGTATGTCCAGAATCGCTTGGCATGAACTTTAAGTTTAGAAGGCATAGTTTATAGAATGAAAACTAATGCTGCATTATTTTTTTATAATTATTCTCAATAAAAACTTAATATTAAAGAAAATGTTTCGTAAATAAATAAACGTCGTTTTAAAACTTAAAGTTCACATTGTATATTCCACTTGCATCCACGCAGCATTATTTATTAAACTAATATAATATATTATATTGGTTTAATAAAATTTTTCACTGATTATATTTTAAAGATTAAATTTATTTTAACGGCTTAATATTTTAATGACTGCACACTCGCTTCACTTTAGAAGATTATAAATCGTTCTAAATACACTTAGAAATTTTTTTTTATCACCTCGAAATTAATACTAAGAATTAATGACCGTTCCATCTCGTACAGCTCATAAAATATTCCACATCTTTTCAGACTATCTACTGGAATAAATATATATATATATAACCATTAGAACGAATTCACGTTACATTGATTTTCTTTCTTCTCTCGTTTCTTTTTCCGCTCAATTACCCTGATACGCAATGACGTAAGCGATAAGTACCCCTACATTATGATTTTAAAAGACACGACTAACGCATCTCCGATCTGCGTCAATTCGTACACATCGAAAGGAGTCGTCCCTAATTAAAATAACCAACAAAAGTTTTTAAACGAGTAAGTTATTTCCAATATTCAATAAGCATATATAAACGCAGCGAACGATTGGCACCGACGCAGAAATATTGAGACGCGTTCGTTAAAAAATTAAGTGTACACAAAAAGGGCTGGCTGCAAATAATGCAGCCTCGTGTTCGCGCACAAAATGATCGGCCAAGTGAACTCGAACTCGGCTCGGCCTCTTCTTGCCGCCGGCGACCCACATTTTTCACTTTTTTAAGCCGACGACGACAGGATCGCGTTCGGCTCTCGTGTGACAATCGAGATGAGGAATCTTGCGGTTACACACGCCATCCGCCGCGGCGCACGCTCCGCACTGCAGGGCTTTATACATATATACATCTCTCTCTCTGGATAGAGTTAGATAAATGGATATGTATAGATATATATAAGTGCACCGAGAGAAAAAACTTGATAAAAATTATTATTGTGATTAGAAAATGAGTAAGAGTCTTGACAGCGAGAATTTGTAGTATGAAAGTAACAATTATTAGTACTCAAAATTTTTAGAAGTAATTTTTAGTATTGAAATGATAATTTTTTAAATTTTAGGTAGCCCGCGTAAAAAAATTTAAGTTAAGATAAAGTTTACCCAAAGTAAATTTAAATGACGAAGGTTAAAAACAAATAAATGTGAAGAATTATTTTCTATAAATTCGGCGGCTATTTATCCGTTTATATCACACATCTAAAAACTTCTATAAAATATATAAGAAGCAAGTTCAAGAAAGTCTCATTGCCCATGTTCATATCAACGACCGCGAAATATGAACTTTGAGTAAACTTTATCCTAACTTAAATTTTTTTACGCGGGTACTAAAAATTACTGTTTTCCATATAAAAAATTCTCACTAGATAAGACTGTCACTCTTTTTCTAATCCCAATAGCAATTGTTATCAAATTTTTTTCTCTCAGTGTGCAGAGGATTCGGAAAGCGCGGCTGTGCTCCTAGAGATTCGTCGCGAAAAAAGGAAGGCTGAAAGAAGACAGAGAAGAAGAAAAAATCGAGGCGGAGAAAGCGAGAGGAATCCTTGAGGAACATCGCCGCCTTGTCTTCGATCGTGACGTCTCTCTGTCGAGAGTCGCTCCTTTACATTGTTTACCGGCGAGGAGGGAATTTCAATCGACGCGAGGTCGGCGGGGGCGCGTGCGTATGCTAATACCGCGGAAAAAAAGAAAAAAAAAGTGGACCAGTCGTCGCCGGCAGGAGTCACGAGGGCGACGGGATATTGATTTTAATAATTTTACGCTAAAGGAGAGAAGTCTATCCTTCGATTGAATTCTCGGTTCAGTGGCCCGTGACGCACGCCCCTTGGATATCGAACTCTTCCGTTCCGAAAATTTAGGGTGCATCGATCGTGAATCGCATCCGAATATATTTTTTTTTTTTGCTACGATTAACGGAGGTTATACATATATGTATACTATAAAGGGGTTGAGCTGAGGGCTAATTAAAATGATAAATTCATTAATGCGAGATGACGAAAATTTAATGCGAGTAATAGATCCATGAATTTATCAGTGCTTTAATCTCACGTGAGATCTACATACAGTTTGATATTCGCGCTACGTCGCCCCCGGGGCGGATGTAGGTTAACTGAAATATTCAGCGACAAAATTTTACGGCTGATAATCAATGCAATTAAGGGTCAGAGCTATTTTTACGATGCCCGCTATTAGCTATAACTGTCGGAGCTAGAGTCTTCGTACTCTTCGCGTAAAAACTTAAATAGCGCGGCTCTCGCTTTCCAACGGAGTTTATATCGTAAAATATTTAATCTTCTTTTTTTTCTCCAGAAAAATATGGGAATGATAAACGAGCTCGAGGAGTTTTTGCGAGAAAGCATCAGCCTCGCGAACAGAAAAAAGGCGCAAAATGAGTTAGCTAAGGTGTTTACACTTTACAGCATCAATAACAAAAATTTCAGGAGAGCTCAAAGCTCGGCGGGCGAGAGGCCAACGAGCTTCTTCCCCTCGGCCTCCGAGCTCACGTATTTTCTGCAAACTTAGCGGACGAAGAAACTTCGCTTCTGCACTTTATTTGGTTTTCTCGCGGGAGAAATTAATTCTTGAAAGTACGCGCGGACGAGCTCCTCGTGCGCAAATTTTTCCACTTTATTCTTTGATTCTTCGCCTTCTCCTCGAAAACATCCCATTTTTTATTTCTTTTTTTTTTTTAAATAATATGCGTGATTTTGAGTATATTTAGAATATTTAGGGAATGGAATCGAGTCTGGGCAGCTAAATAAACTGGGGATATTTGACATATCAATTTCGTACCTCAATAAATAGATTTGATTATGTGATCCTGACTATTCCTAAATATCTAAATATTGTAACACTGACAATAGCAAATTTATTCATAAGCATTAGTGTTATGATTTTGTGTTTAACTAGTGCAATAGTCAATTAAATAAAGTAAATGTAGATTTTGATGGATACTTTAAATTAGACATTTTAAAAATTCTTCGCACAACAATGTAATAATTATACATTTTTATCTTTATTTTAATAGATTATTACATTATTTTTAATAAATTATTATTATATTATTAAAGTAAATTATTTTATTATGCAGACAACTTCAGTTATTCTATGTAGAAGACTTTTGAGAAAACGAGTTACAGTGAATATTCACTTCAAACAAGTAAACTTTAGCTTATTCAAAATTACAAAGTATATGTAACATTTCGCACAATTTATTATAAAACTTACATCAAAATAATTTAATTCCGATAATAAAATAAAATAATTAATATCATCCGTGTAAATTACAAAATTACACCGAAAGTATTATATATGTACACTCCAAGTTTCGAAATTCCATTAAAGTTGAATAAATAAAGTGGTTAAAATTTAGACGCCGAAAAAGCTTGAATATTCGGGGTTCTTTTGAAGCCGTTGAAAAGTCATCGTAATAATTAGGCAGGCGATAATGCAGGGGCGGCCGCACCCAAGAGCGGCAAAGTCCTCGACTCCGCGCGCGTAACTTTCATCAACTAATCAGGGATTTTCATTAAGGGCCACTGCAGCAGGCGCAGCTCCAAGTGCCGCGCGCATTTATAGAAACTTACGTAGCCCTCGAAGATTACTGCTCCGTGGGAGTCGCGCGGAAAATTTGCATGCCCGCACTCCGCTCACCTGTGCAAACAGAAATTCCGAGCAAATACGTAACGGGTGTGTACAGGTGCTATAATCTGTTCATCGAAGCAAAAATTTACGTATTTATGAGAGATTCAAAAATAATGTCGCTCGTCAAAATCAATTCTCTGTTTAATGTCGCATAGGAGGTAGTCCAAGGTGAACATATTTATAGTTCGTAAATTGCGCTAGAAGCAAATTTTTAATACCACCTTAATAATTTAACCGAGCTACGTCATTTCTTTCTATGCTAAAATTATAAATTCCTGGAGTTTATTTTTTATCTTACCCGATAAAGTTTTAATTCCATTCTCATATACGAGAAGAATACGTAACGAGCAATTATCAATACTTTTCGATATCAATTAGCGTACTAAAAAAAAAAAAAAAAAAATTGGAAACGCACTGCTAGAGAAAGAAAAGCGCAACACCATTATCAGAGGCGGGGATAATAATCTTCCGGCTGATCTGCAGCATCGTGCTCGCGTTAGTGCACACGAATCGATGCACCGATGCACCCGACGATTCGGCAGCTCGGACACGCAAGAGAAAACAGCCTAATTAGCTTCCACGGATAGGAAACGTCTTCGGATTATCTGGTCGTCGAACTCCGTCGGTGCACAAACGCTCGGTCAGGTTGCTACGTTACGAGTGGCTCACAACAAATGCTATTGATCTCTCGAGAGGTGTTCGCTGTGTGTACACTGGCGGAGTAACGAAGAGAGAGAGAGAGAGAGAGAGAGGATCACGTGCACACCACCGTCGTTTCTCCGGCGCGCAATCATTGATTAAACAATTCGCTCGCCGACGAGCGGCGTGTAAACTTTGTTTATCTGCGGGCCCGCATGTGCGTGAAGAATGAGAGCGAAAAGGGGAAGCTGCTGGCTATTGCGTATGTGAATCCGCGCCGCGTCGAATTTGTGGCAGGCCCAATCCGACTGCAGACATATTTTGTACGTAGATACTCTTTTAGCTTCGAGACTTTGGCCAATGAGCTTGCGAGGAAAAATTGAATTATTTTATTTATTTGTTCAGTGTGTACGAACTTGTCTAAATTCACTATGCCAGGAGAAATTTGCGACTATACATCGTTACACATAAATTATTGCAGCATTTGCGGCAATATTTTATGTATTGAATATGAACCGACGGGTTTTAGATAAGCAATAAATAATAAAGTTAATTCTGCGTATGAAGAGTTTAATCATCCTGCGCGTTTAGCGTTCCAATTACGAAATTAGAATTTTTTATCATATTTTCTTCAGAACATTTATTAAAGTGTACATTCTTTTTTGTTTCAGGTAAGTTCACACGCATTACCGATCCAATACTCAAACCCTTGGGTGAGTTATTTATCTACAAAGTTATACGTTGCTCTCATTATTATTTATACAAAAAAAATCAAGGAATTTCTCCTACGAAATAGTTCGAAATTTTACGTCAACCGATAAGCCAATAACGAAAAACACAAAAACGTTAACTACAAAATTCCATTTTAAATAAACTCGGCAATTTGCTTTCACATTTAGAAAATAATTATCTGAGAAACAAAAAGAGAATATTGAAAAACCAGAAGCCATTCTTCTGGCCAACGGAAAAACCGTAGCTTTACAACAAATCGATCGCGCGCTTCGCTGCGATCGTCGCACTCGAAAGCCTCAGGTTATATATAAGTCGCCGGTCCGCGTCGCGCCCAATCAACGGCGTCGAAATGGATTAATAACGGCGCGGCTCGTCGTCGGGAAACAAAGGCGGGCGTAAAACTCGCGCGCGAACTTTAAAAGGCAGGCGCGCGCGACCGCACTTTTACGTCGGAGCTCGCGATTGTTCGCGGCACGGTTAACGCGCCCCCGCGACCCAGAATCCGCCGAGGCGCGCGCAGACGCGAGCACTTCGCTGCTCTCCCTTAGTGTAGTCCGCCGCCGCGGCGTTCCCGGGGTTAACGCCGGCTTCCGCTGATGGAACTTGGACAACAATGCCAAGCTCCGCCGCGGCAATGGATCGGAGCGAGCGAGAGCGCGCGAAAACAAACGCCGTGCCTGCGGCTGCGGAGCTGCTCGCCCTCTCCGCGGGTAATTGACGGGGACGGGGAAACGAAGGGATTTGCATGATGCACCCCGCCCGACCCGGACGATTTGACAATGGCACCTTCCCCCCTCGTCTCCTTGAGATTCTTGCGCGTTTCTTTTTTTTTTTTTTAATCAGCGAAGTGGGCGCTTGAGTGGTTTGCGGAATCGTTAATTACGAGGTTAATGGGGGTTTTAAAGCGAGGTTTGCTTTTAGAGGCTGTTGGTTCTTCCTTATCGCTGGGGATGAAGATTTTGATAAGAGTTTAGTTTGAGGAGCGATCGGTTTTTATTTACCTTCTCGTCGCAGTCTCGAGTGCTTTTTCGCGGGTGTTTGTTATGTGTAATGTGTAATTTTATCATTAACAAGCCAACTGCAAAGCATCTCATTTACGATGGCGGTATCTGTGTCCTATACTGCGTTGGCCTCTATATTCCATGAATAAATCGTATTAATAACGTGCATCAAAATTTTGCTCCCCATTTCGGCGAAAGATCATTCGGGACAAGCTCTCAAATATTCATTTCGATGGTCGGCAAAATTTGTCGATCGGAGCTAGTTCCGTTAATATATTTAATATATTAAATGTATAATGCGCGTTATTTAATAATTTACATTAAGAATTGTCGTTACGAGGGATATTAAAAACTATATGCATTATATAGATGGCCATTTCATGCGCCTCCCTTCAATGCCATTAATCCAATTAGCGGAGCAACAAAATGCATTTCATTCAGAACTCAAATCAAATTTGCATTTCTATGAATACGAAATCTTCACTTTTACATAAACGTGTTCTAAATTAAATGAAAAATGGATTTTTTTATTTTTGCTATAGCGCGGCGCTTCTCGCTACATTATAATACACCATTCCGCAAATAAAAAAAAAAGAAGCTCCCACCCTCGGTCAGTCGAAAAAAACAGTCATTCAAGTCCAATATTGAGAACAACACAATCAACCTTACAATGGAGAGGCCCGTCGCATATTCGTCATTGTTAAGCCTATTGCTCGCCTCCATCCTCTTCTCCCCCGCCCCCGCATCGAATATCCGGCAGTTTCATCATTTTTGCCGGGCTCGCGCTGCGAAATGCATTTTTATCAAGTATTCATGGCGCGGCGCGGCTTTCCGCGCCCATTTCCATACACACAGTCGATTTCGGAATTTTTCTATTTGCGCGACGGGGGCGATTTTCTCGTTTTCCCGCCCGGCGCGGCTATTGGCACTGGCCCCGGTGCGCGCGTTTGCTCGAAAAATGTACGTACAACGCGCAAGCGAACGCTCGCCGCTACAAGAACGAGGATGCATATAGTTTATGCAGTCGCGGGGTTGCCCCCCCCCCCTGCGATGCGCTCCACTGAATATCCGGAGTATTTTCGTCACTACGGTATTATCACCCGCATGTGGCTGTTCCGACGCCTAAATTATTAACAGCGAACGTACGACGCGTCGCTGGCGTTTACCAAATCATTTGCCGGTGGAAGGTTCTACTGGTAGCAGTTGATGCTGAGGCGAGTTGTCAATCTGGATCTATTGTGCACGAATGGCTAATCAAATTTGCGGGATCTGAAATGCAAATCATTTTACTTCGACAACTTCTCGACGCCTCTGACAAAGAAAAGCGCATTTCCATGTTTAAAGCGGTACAATAAAGTAAACTTCTTTAAAACCTGATAAATTCGTTGTATCATTCGTGTGCATACCCTAAAGTTGTCAGATTTTTAAAGAACTTATTTTACTTTAGAGCTTGAATGAATGAAAATTTGCTTTTTTTGAAATGCGTTTTTCGTTTTAATTCGATGCAGTTGATTTTGCATTACCACGATCATTTAAAAAATTAATCGCAACTGGTCTATTAACTATGTCGATACGTTGAAGGTTCTACAACGTGTCGATAAATCAAACCAAGTTAGACTGCAATAAATCAATATTAACTGTGGATAATAGATGGCATATTATTATCCCAATTAACTCCGATGTCTTTTTTTTTTGTTCGGAGAGGAATACGTAATTGTAGATTATTTATACTCGCTTTCTTTGACTAGTTTATTACCTTCTTAAAATTGTACAATATTTTGTATTGTGAAATTACTTAAATATTATCAACATGAGACAATGAATTTTGTAATCAGGATGATGAGACGTCTATTTTACGAAAATCTGACATATAGTAATAAAGTAAAAAGTTTTATTATTTAGTATACTAAAAAATCTTTATATCATAATAAATTTTTAATACACCAGCCGATCAGCTCAGATGTTGTCTCAGGATGAATCGTACTGTCTTACCACAGAGTATTACGCAACAATACAGGAAATGAGTAATAGATATTAGAATATAATCTCTTTACCTTCACATGCATTGTTCTTGTGAAAACAACGATTTAAACTAAAATATTACGCAACGCATTCCAAAATTTATGTTACTTTATACACTCTCGCAAAACTAAGTACAAGAAAATTCAAACATCGACGCTCCACATCCCATTTATACCGTCGTAAGCGGAAAAAAGCGAAGCGCAAATCCGCTCAATTTTAAAATTGCCATCGCACCAATAAAAAAAAAAAAAGACACGCACCCACCTACTTTCGCGCAGTCGCGTCTCTTTTTCAAGTCGCGGTTCGCTGAGCCGTTCCCTGGGCCAAAAAGGAGAAAAAAAAGGCGAGCACCTCAATTTTTGATTGCCGGGCAATTAAACAGCGCCGTTCTCAGCTCGAGCCTGTATACGAGCCTCGTTAAGCTTATAGCGCCGCTGCAGAGCGCACGTGGCGAATCGCAAGGAAGTTCGGTGCGCATAGGCACCGGCAATTACGCCGCCTCTGACCAACCGTCCGTGCATCCGCGAATTGCGCCGAGCCAAGCTGCTCGTGTTCGCCGTGTATTCGCGAGCTTCCACATAAACCGCGGGCCGCGACGTCGAATCGTCGGAATTCTTTCGGCGGGGCGAATTGCCGGTGCAGCGTTCGCGCGCATTTTACTTTATGGCAGGCAATCGGTGAAACGCTTCTTTCTTCGCGCGATTGAATGAAATTGCGGAGGCGCTCTGTTCGAATCACCGACGTTTTAGAATAAAGCCAAGAATATATTTCAACCAGCGAAGGAGGAGATTGCGTTTCAGGGTGGAAAAGCCCAGTGGCTAACGTGCGGTGGCGCATAAAAATTATTTAAATTTTTTTTGTACGACGTTACTTTTCTCAGGACACGTTCGAAACGTATAAAAACTACTGTGTACGGAGTGTACGGAGTAAATTTTTTTTACTTTTCAATTTTCAAGTGCACTTTCTATTTTCCGTCGAGTCTGCGTTACTGCATTACTCTTTTGAAAATCTTTGAAAAAAATCAAAATTATACGTACGTATGACACACAGGCGCAGAGTGTCGACTGTCCTTTTTTCATTTCCTCAAGCCTTCAACAATAATTGCACCCAGACGTTCGTGCTTAATGCGCGCCACAATGACTAAGATAAACGTCCAGCATAAAGAAAAAAACGCAGCGAAGATTTTCTTTTTGGCATCGGCACGAGCGAGCGCTTTAACGTCATGAATACTAATTGATGGCGCACATCCGGCGCGCGAAGGGATACGCGATATTAATTGCACGCTAATCCATTAACATAATTCGCGCGCACGTCCCATATATATATACAACCAGCGCGAGGAGCAACAAACGCGCGTCGCGGCAGATTTATTTAACCGTCCAAATTCTTCACCCTGAAAAAAAAAAAAAAAAAAAACAAGACACAACGCGTCGGCAACTCGGCGCGCTTGTAAATCTCATCTCGTGGGCGAATTTCATGATTCTTGACGAATGAGAAATGGCGCAGCAAGGCGCGAAGCGGTGCTGTCTTCCGGGGCGCGCGAGCAACACTACAGCGAGCGATGTTTATATGCTCGCGTGAAGTTTGGAAACGGGGGGCCGGGCTCCCCGAGTGTTTTACTGCACGAGCGAACCGCCGGCAAAATGTGCGCCGAGCGTGCCAAGTGCACGCACGTATTAATTAGGCCGGAACAAAGTCTGAATTCGATGCAGCGCGCGAGCGGAGGGAGAGCACAGATGGTAATGTTACGACAGATCCACGACTGCACGTTGATGCTATACGCAATTGCACGCGGCTGCTGCACACTTTCTTTTCGCTTTCGAAACGCTCCTGTGTGTGCGCATTCGCAAACACTCGTACATTCATGCCCGAGTCTACACGGAGAGAAATTTTATCGTAACAATTAGTACAATCTGTAGGAACAATGGGTCATACTCGACCTTTGACGATTTTTACTATAAAGCATACTACAAATTCCTATGTGCATAGCAAAAATTGCTATATATTTAGTAGAAATTGCTACCCGGAGAAAAGTGTTACACTAAAAATTACTATATTTTATTCTAAAATTTAATATCATTTTAGTAAAAATTAATAAATATTTGTTTAATTTTTACTATGCATATTGTAAATTTTAAAATAAAATATGCTAATTTTTCTCGTATTACAAGTATGTCTTCAGATTGCTAAAAAATATAGTAATTTTTATTATAACATTTTTCTCCGTGTATGAACATAAGAATTTTTAGGATGTTTTATAGTAAAAATCATCATAGGTCGAGTATATCCCACTGTTCCTCCGGAATATAGTGATTTTTAATTCACGGAGAGAAATGTTATAGTAAAAATTACTATATTTCGTAGGAACAATGGAACATACTCGACCTATGACGATTTTTATTATAAAATATTCTAAAAATTGCTATTTATACAGTAGAAATTGCTATATACAAAGAAATTTTTAGTATTTTTTATAGTAAAAATTTTCATAAGTTGAGTATATCCCACTGTTCCTAATTTTTACTACAACATTTCTCTCCGTGTACGTATAAGTACGCGAGTTGCAATTAATAATCATGTGTACTTCCGCTGGAAGCGAAGAATTATTGGATGCAGTAGCGAAAAAAGCAGTGGAAAGTCAAGTGGAAATGGGTGGTTTCCAACGGCGATTAATCTTTGAGGTGGACGAGGAGACAATAAAATGGCAAATCTATTGGACGGTCGCGCAGGGCGGAGGGAGGGATCGCATGAAGCATTCATCGCGCCGTCGGTGACGGGACCTGCATACATGCGCGGAAAATGAGAGATAAGAGAGAATAAATATAAGGACGTATTAGCGTACATAAGTAAAAGGTATATGGGTTATGCAGAGGAGATGCGCGGGAGGCGCGGCTCGCTTCCAGGCCGGAGACTGATATATTAATCCGATGCCGTAACCGAGTTCCCCGAGTAAATGAAGGCAAAGGATATCCGCGGGGACTTGGAACTTCAGTTTTACGAGGATGAATATGTATCGCGGAGGCAGGACAGAGACGGAGCGCGAGGAGTACAGGACGCAGTGAGAGGCGCAGCGGCGAACTTTGCGGATGTCCCTACTGCGAGTTACCGCATGGAAATATTTAGTCACGTAGTCGCGAGCAGAATTTCCACGAGAGGCTTAGCCAATTGAAATCAAAACGTACAGCGCGGCTTTGGTTTTGCGGCCGAACGTTCTTTAATATGTTTCTATTTCGAAATTCGCGCAATTATCGTGGCTTTAAAAGCTCCTTTTTCTATATCGCGGATGAAGATTAAAGGACGCTCTGCTTGAAGTTGATGTACGTGAACGGATTGTACATTGCGACGAGTCTCTTTTTCTCTCTTTGCAAGCGAGAGGCTTTAAAATTACGCAGCAGAATTTCAGCTTAGACTTAGCCAAGTTTCGGTACGCATTATTAACTTTTATCAAGATTGATCACATCTACCTAATATCTAGTAGCATTTTAGCGGCAAACTTGCAAAATTATAACTTATGAAAGTCTTTAGCGATCGTGACGCTCGTCTTACGCGCGATTCTCTAATATATGCAGATTCATTTAAGTTGACACGCTTTCGAATTTCTAATGAAGTACGTTATTCGAAATAATCATCATGATTTTTATTATTTTTTTTTTATAAAACGAAAAATTCGCAAGATGGAGTAGATTAGTTTTTTCATTGGAGATTAGGATAAAACAGTGAATTGAACAGGGACGATTTAGCGGAAAAGCGAAATCTATAGAAATTTGAAAATTCATTGTCATACACCCACGTAAAAGGTAGTGCGGGCACAGTTTAAATGTAGACTGACTAATCCCAGCGAGGGAAAATTAAATTTTTACGAGCGTAATGTTTCGGCCGCGTTAACTGAAACGAGCCAGTTACCCCGCGTGGACATTACGGCGAGACGCTTAATTTAATTTCGCTACAACTTGTTCTCTTCGCACGTATTTTCGGAATTCCAATTTGGAAGAATTGCCCGGTCGACAGCGAGCAAATAAAAGAAAGCCCATTTTCCAGCGAGAGACAGTTGCATGTATACGTCGCATCAAAAAAACCGTTAAGCAGCCTGGCGTTTCGCGAAAGTGCTAATAACGGCGACGGCACGCCGGCGCTGAATTTTCAAAGGCTCGCTGCAATAATGTGTCCGTCCGTCAGCATGAAAATTTACATCGCCAGGTCCAGTTAACAACTTCGACGTCGGTAATAATGTAAATCTTCCGTCGGGGAGTTGTTTACTTTTATTTATTTATTTTTTTTCTCAAATTTTCTAAAATAAATATCAATTTCGCCGCGCTAAAGCCCCAATAAAACTTGCCGTTGCGCATAATTTATCGGGGAGCATTAAGCGAGATTTACCACGTCGTACGACCTTTGCAGTCCACACAACGTCGAAAAAGATCGAAATGTGTGCGCGTGCGCTGCGCTCTTGCGGCCGCACGGACCTGCGGTGATGAATCGCAAGTTATTTTGAGTGAAAACTGGTTTGGTAACTGAGCTATATTTACTTTACTCAAGCGTGCGTCGAAAAATCATCAGTGACGTCGTCCTATCTGGGTGAATGCCTCTTATTCGCTTAAGAAACACATCCTGCGTGCATAAACATTTTTGTTGAAAATTTTATTATTTCTTTAAAAAAATTATGATTTCTCTTTTGTTTCTGCATTAAGAGACCTTAAAAAACTCATTGTTGTAATGAAATGAATTTTAAAAAGTCAAATAATAAATATTTTTAATACTATCGTATGATACGCTCTGAGAGACATTTTTGCATTTGTTTATACTTATCTCATCTTCTCTATAGAATACGATATTTACAGTGAAATTGGAGCTACCAATTCATAAGTACATCTGAAAACCACCCCGCTGAAATAAGCATCGGTACATAAAATCTTCAAAAAAAAAAAGAAAAATTATGCAAAGAAAATCCACTCGTGCGCAGTAAAGTTAGCGGAACACCTTTAAAATCTAATTAATAAAAATAAATAAATTAATTCTTCTTACACAAACATTTGCAGCTTTTTTGCCGGCATATGCGAGGGTAGGAATGTTAGACGCGAGGAATAATTGCGTGCGAGGGTAGAGATGTTGCACAAGAGGAAAAGTTGTACCTAAAAAAAAAACATTTTTTTGCATTCACGCATTACATCGTTCAGGAGGTTCTATCAGTACTCCGAAGTCAAATGAGATCTGTTAAAAAGAATGAAAAAAAGTTCAATGTGTATAAACCACATCTGTTATATCATGATTTTCTTTTTTTTTTATTAATTATAGATTTTAAAGGTGTTCCGCTAGCTTCACTGGAATTTAGCAAAACATGTAATTTTTTTTTAATACGACCGCGGCAAAAATGTCTCTTTCACGGCTAATTATCCAATAGTCATTTTCGGCCTAGATAAAAGTTATCATGGCAACTTCAGAGAGGTGCAAAAGTGGCGGCACCCTGATAGCTGCGACGAACTCGCGCCGAAATAACATTTTCGTTGGCGGAGGCATACACCCGCACATATCCGTCGGCGTAAACACGGGGAGCATCGAAAATCTCGTCAGTGACTCGTCACGGCCGACTGAACTTTTACAGAAATCGAGCAAACTTCCTGCAGCTCGCCCGAGTGCACCCGCGAGCTCGGGTAGGGTATATTCGGTTTCCGCATCCAGCGAGAGTCGCAAGCTTTTGCGGGAAAGCGACCAGGACGTGCTGTGACAATAGTGTACCAACATCAGTCCACCCTTCCTTTTTATCTCGCACGCGTAATCTGCGATTTACGAAAAATTAAAGCGACCTTCATTTTTTATTTTTTTCTAATTTAAACCAAGTCGCTAAATATAGTCAGAAATAAATCTATACAGCAGTAGGGAATAATACAATTGTGTAGATGTTGTATAGGTTGCATAGTAGATTTCTGTAATTATAATGTGTGGGTAATGTTTTGGGGTAAGAGTATAAAAGAAGTCGGTCGATATTTGATAATTCCTATTATTCTCGAGGAATCCTCGAAGAATCTCCTCGGAGGAAAAAGCGGGCGGTAGAATTATTCATTCGACTTTATCGAGCTGCGACATTTTTCATCTCGTGGAATGGGAATGCCATTGTGGGCCAGATGACATAACGTTAAAATCCAATTCGTACGAAGTATCTTCGGAAGCATCTGAGGCGCGGGCAAATGGGAGGGAGATTGACGCCTGTAACGCTGATTCCGAGCGGAACTTCGACATTCCAAACGTATTTGGCTCGCCCCAGAAACGCGCGTCATACATTCATATTCCTTCGCGTTGGCGTACAACGAGAATCCGGTGATTGACGTGTGACAGCCGCCGAAATGCAGCTTCGGTCCTTAGCTTCAGAATGCGGATAATCTTCTTCAGGATTCCATCAAAAATTAAAATGAAAATGTCGAAAAAAAAACGGCATCAGACAGCTCTTTATTTCTGTAGAATTAAAAAACCACGTCCGAAGCTGTGATATACTTTATTAAATATACAAACGAAGATTTTCTGATTTTTTATTTGACGCTGGATTGTGAGTTCTTATTAAAAGAAATTTACAAAAATAAAAGCTTGTTTTTGTACACTGGATATAAAAAGACATTTATTGTCAATCTATTGTCAATGGTAAGTACTTGAAACAATGCGGTTATCGTGCCCACAAATTTTCTTCTGTTTTATTTACTGTGTTAGAATCATGATTTGTATATGTAGATATCAAATTCCGAACAGTTAGCTTTTCTTTTAATAGTATCCGAGCCAACCCTATGCAGAACTTATTAAGTCCTAGACTATACTATTCCACAAGATTCTCCGATAAACATAGCTGAAACTCGGTTTTACATTAATTTCGCCTTAATATGAAAATCCCGTCTAACCCCGCATAATAGAAATTATTTTCAGCTACACCCCCGCTTACATTCCAGACTCTCTTTATTCGCAACATTTACATAATTGTACTGTTAATATGTTTTGACCTGCCATCCCAGAAAATTCAAGCGATGGTATCGGGCCAGGGTGTCTTTGAAGCTGCGCGGAAGGGAAAAGGAGCTCTTGTAAATTTCGCATCCGTCTTTCCTATTATCAGGGGCCACAATCCAAGAAAATAGCGGCCCCGGATACCTACGGTCCGCATAAATCACATAGTGAGCACGTAAACACCAGGGCCACTTTGCGTCTTGTAACCCTGCGCCGCTCAAGAGTAGCATAATACGGCGTATCTCTTCTTTTCATCCTGAAAAATTTTCGCGATAATGCACCGGCAGAAAAGACGCCGCGTAACGTTGTATATAAGCCGCGGAGGCAGAAGGCAGGCGCTCGAAAAAAGGCAAGCCGTTTACGACCTGCGCCAGCCTCTTTTTATGCCTTTATTTTAATGGATTATCGCTTTCCACTCCGCTAATGTGAGGTTTATGTGACACACGCGCGCGAGGAATATTTTAAACGCGAGTTATTGGTCGGTAAAAATTTTGCAATGTGGTATATGTAGATATATACCTTGACGATTGAATATATAGAAATCGTGAAGTGCGTATTGCGCGCGGCTACTGTATGCTGTCAAATCGTAATCTTTTATTATTGTAAATTTGCATAATTTAATGCGATTTTGCTACTTGTCATCGTCCAGTTTATTCACTTGGATTATACGCAGTACTGATGAAATGTAAACATGAATTTTATGTCAAGGATTATAAAAACATCATTCAGTCCAAATTGATTTCGTTTTACGAGAGTGTGCATTACGTACCACAAAATATTTTTTTAGAGCGAAATAATTGAAAAAATAAAATCCTTCGGACACATTTTTGAAAGAGAATTGGAAACCACAGCATTTTTTTTTTCATAGGTAGATTTAGTTTCGTATATTTTGAAAAACAGCAACCTGGACAATTTGATATTTCGCGGGGTTGTTAAACCAAAATATTGTTTCCTCGCCCCGCGGGTATTTAAACAAAAGAAAATCTATTTTTATCGTATTTTTTTTTTCTTAAAAAATGAATACGTGTCTATTGCATTTTTTTTATCGTTCTGTAGAATAAAAGCGGAATAAAACCGATTAAATTATGAAACTTTGAAAAAAAATTGCAATTCCTCATTTTTTCCGGGGCACCGAAAATGAGCAGTCCAGCTAAAGAAGGCTTAAGTCCCCAAGATTATGCAGCCATTAAACCAATATACTCACGATAATTCGTTCCCCTCCTCAGCCTCGTATTAGAGGTCGTTTGAGGGATGAGTAGTGGGAGAGAAGGGCAAGCGATCGCCCGTAGATTTTAATCGGTGCCATTATTCACTCGACCGATTGCTAAGCCGCGGCTCGATCTCGTTCGCGAGCCCCATTTAGCTTCTCGCTCGCGGCTGAATCTTTCTTCTCTCCGCGGGCAACGAATGGTCCTTCAGTCGGCTGTCTTCTCCGCCCGCGGACGTGCTAATTCCCCTCCCCTTTATCTCTCTCTTTTCGCCGCGCGCCTGCGCCCCAGTAATTACCGAATGCGGAATGCGCTCAGCGGATTAATTAAGAGCAAGTGCGCTTTCAGCCGAGAGACGTCTTCGGGAAGCTCGAATTAAAGTTTCGCGATTCGGCGGTGGGTATACTCTTTTCCGCGGTTTGGTAATGACGGAACCCGATCCGCGAGCTCGGCTCGAGTTTTAATGAAAGCCTGCGGCGATCGTCGCTCCATACCCCACTATCCTCCATTTTTTTTTTTCATATCTTTTTTTTTTATCGGATCAGAGCGAGGGATAATCGCGGAGGAGTGTCTTGGATTCCGAGGAAACGTGAAAGATTATTCGGCTGGAAATTCGACTTTTTTCCTTTGGAGTTGCAATTTTAACTTTTGGCGAAAGGCAGTTTTGTCGGCCGGGACTTGAAAATTTTTCCTCAACTTCCACGATGGGGTGCATAAAAAATGATACCTTCCTCGTTGCGCCGGCACTATAACTGTTTAAAGTATGAATTTATGTAGAGACACGAAGACGACACTTTTTTTGTCCGCTCGCCTAATTTGGGAGTCAAATTTCCGCAGGTGGTAAGGGAAGAAAAAAAAGTTTATTATTTTTCACCGAAAGTACACTCCACGCATACGAGTTGTGGGGAAGAAAATTATATATTAACCCTTTTAAAACTCGACGTTTCCTCCTTTCCGCTCGCGAGCATAATGAAACGAGTAAAAAAAAGTACATCTTTCAAAAAAAAAAAAAAATAAAAAAGGCAAATACAGTAAGAACATTATATACGCGACGGTTTAAATGGAGCCTCTTTATGTTTCCTACCTGGCACTTGAGCTACCGCATTTTTCACCGTATACAATTATTTACGCCAAAATCCCGTCCCCTCGCAGGCATCCAGACTTCAAGTTCTACATTCACGCTTAATATAATATATTTCCGCACACCGGCGGCCTTTCCAGAAGCTAAACACCTAAGCGTCGGATGCAGCGATTAGGAGTCGAAAAAATTGTTGTGCAATCGCAATTAGCCTCAATTAGAGAAAAGATGCTCGTTGATCTCAAGGCGAATATTATCATTACGACAGGTGTATTAGATGATGACACGTTAGCTTTTTTTTTTCTTATAACCAGCAAAGCATAAAAAAGTGTTTTCATCTGACCACACACTCTCGGGAAAAAAAGTGACGCTGTAATAAAATAAAACGCGCAACTTTGCCGCGTTTAAAGTAGAGTCTTAAAATTAACGTTAAAGTTTCCCTCTTAAACAGCCGTTTTATTCGCGAAGGAATCGCGCAGGCCACTCCGGCAAAAATCCGAAGGCACCGCAGCGTACAATGGCCGGAGAAATTCGAAAAATTCGAGTCTTTTAAAGCGCACAGCTCATCAGCTGGAAATCACCGGCGAGCACTTCCTACACATGCCGAGCACGACTCGAACAAGAATGCGTTATAAAATCCATTAATTATTCGGACCGTAAAGGCGGGGGCAGTCCCTCTCGCCGCTCTTTCCCGGAGCTCCAGGGTCCCCGCGCACTGGCCTATACATACATACAGTCGGCTCGCCTGCGCCCCGTACACCTATACCTATATACATACATATACGTAGGTATACCCATATACACGGAAAGAAATGTTATAGTAAAAATTACTATATTCTGTAGGAACAGTGAGTTATACTTGACCTATGACGGCTTTTACTATAAAACATACTAAAAATTTCTATGTACATAGCAAAAATTGTTATTTATATAGTAGTAATTGCTATGTACATAGGAATTTTATAGTAAAAATCGTTATAGGTCGATGTCCCACTGTTCCTACGGAATATAGTAATGTTTACTATAAAATTTCTCTTCGTGTATATAAATAGCAATTTGTGCTATGTACATAGGAATTTTTAGTATGTTTTATAGTAAAAATCGTCACGGCTCGAGTATGTCCCATTGTTTCTACGGAATATAGTAATTTTTACTATAACATTTCTCTCCGTGTATACCTAACATATACACAGATATGCTATATATAATAGAAGCGGTGAGCCTGTGGGCGCCCCACGCGCGCTCCCAATACATTCTCCCTTGGGCCGCCGACACAGCCGAAGCCGAGAGCGTAGGTACACGCCGGAGCTCGACGAGAAACCGGGCAGCAGGCAGTCGGCCAGCCGGAGCAGAGAGAAAGAGGTAGAGGGGCATTCCTCGGCCGGTGGCGCGCGGCGGGGCCGGGAAAGGGGGGTGCCTTAAGGAACGGCAGTTCCGCGCCGGAGAAAGAGAGAGCGAGCGAGCGAGAGGAGATTCGGGCTTGTTCTCCAACGGCGACGGATCGAGGCCTCAGAAACGCTCCAGCCGCCTAGCGGGGCATAGCGTGCACACGCGCGGCGCGCATTCCTGGCTCCGGAGCACGGCTGGTGCGCTCCGAAATAAATCGCGACGGTCGGAGGGATCGCCACCCCCTGTTCGCCCGGAACCAGGCGCAAAGATAAAAAAATAAGAAGAAAAAAATAAAAAAAATTCTCGCCGGGAGTGTGCATACGGTCAGTGCGCGACGCGGTGGTGCAGTGCGTGGAGGAGAGGGCCCCGGTGCGGGCGGGATTATGCCGGCGCTGCAGCGGTGATGTGTGCTCCGGCGGAATGCAGCCGGGCCGTCGCTGCTGGGCTTCGCCGCGCGTCCTGCGAGAGGACAGTGCCGCGGGAGGAATTTGAAAATGATAAGGCGCTTCGACGCGATGACGTGCTGCGAGGAAAACGTCCAAGGTATAAAATGCAAGGAGCATCGGCGGGGGGAAGGGGGAGGGGCAGGAGGAGTGGCAGTGCGCCGGCTGACGCTTTTTAGGAATGCTGCCGCGTGGACGGCATTCCCCGCGATAAGGTGGGCAGCTTTTTGATGGACAAGCGGCACTTTTTGCGCGAGCGCTGGGGACTATTATTCGGGGGCATTTCGTCTGCACTCGGTGAAATATGCCTCGGCTTCGTCCGAAGATTCGTACGATTTATCACGCGGCTATATCAGGCCAATTTTTCATCCCGCCTCCTAAATGCTGGTCGAATATTAGCGGAGAAGCGCGCGGCGATTTATCCTAAAACAGCTCAACAAATATCCATTAATTATTTTGTAACAAATTGCTTTCTCAACAGCTATTTCTCAAAGCGCGCGCGCTTTTTCATCGATTAATTTGCATCAAGCCTTAATCGCGTTTCTCAGGCTCCTCGTTGCGCGCACAAAGGAGGCGCCCCGTAAAAGCAAGCGCAAACGAATTGCGCACCTCGTTCTCGGCGAATAAAATTATTCCGACACCCGGGTAAGGCTCGCGAGTATATACTGCAGCGAATGTGCGCCGCCCGGGAGCTCGGGCCAAATCCGCTAAGGCGGCCGCATACAAAAATAATCCGCACAAAGCGACATGTAGAACTTTCCAGTTTCGTCTTAGCCGGGTGCAAGACTGGCGCGAGCGGGGAAAGCCGCGGCGGTGAAAATCCGTGCATCAGCAATGGGTCGGGGGAATATTTCTGGACGGCGCGTCGCTGGCCACTATCGGGAACAGGCCGGGATACATGTATTTTCGCGACGTCGCTTTTTCGCCGGGACGGCGGTCAAGGAACGAGTCGAGAGTGTCCGTGGGGATCGGAGAAAAAGGAGATTGGGAGAAAAAGGGACGGACCGGCGGAGCGAGTGAGAGAGACGGAGGGACAAATAAAAGGAGGTAGTAACAGAGTGACCTGCTGCAACGCCGACCGGGAGAGGAATCGGGTTTCCGTCCGTGTGTTTCGCCGACACTGATGAGCCGGTCATCTCTCGGAGGCCCGGAGCCCCTTCGCGAAAGCTGCACGCCTGGCCGCAGGCGATCCGGCGACCGTCTCACCGGAAAATTACGTGATCCTTCGGCTGCGGACGATTTTTCAAACGTTTCTGGGAGATAGAATCGATACTGCGGTCTGGGCACTCATTAAGGAATGTCCTTTTGCCGGGACGCCTCGACCGTGCAGTTGTATTTACGGCTTTTGAAACAACTCACTTTGTTGCGGGATCGGTAACGGCTTCATTGCCCTGTTCTCCCTGATTTTCCGTAAAATTGTTAAGTTGCTGTTGGTACAAACGATAAAAAAAACAGGTCGAATTAATTGATTGTACTTTTGATTTTGAAATCGGTAATGATTTTGTAAGAAAAATCCTGAACGATAATTAATTCTGTACTATAAAAACCATATCGAAGTATTAAATTGTTTACTACTAAGTCGAACTAATTGATTATACTTTTGTTTTTGAAATCGGTAACGATTTGATTCAATAATTTTGTACGAAAAATCCTGAACGACACTTAATATATGTGCGATAAAAACAATATCGAAGAATTAAATTGTTTACTTCTATTTTATTTCGAGATCGGTAACGATCCGATTAACTGCAGTCATCGATTTTCCGGAAAATCCTGAACGATTAAGTTGTTGTTAGTATAACGCGATAAAAAAAAAAGTATATCGCAGCATTAAATTAGTCCAGCGTCGAAGAACTAATAAGCTCGTTGCAACTTGATATTAAAAAAAAGCGCAACATTATTAAGAGATTATAAAATTTTAATAAACCAAGCTAAGCTCTAAGTTAACGGCAAACAATTTTTTTACGAGCCCAAATCGCAAGTATCGCTCGTAAAATCGAAATGACTTTTTCATAAAGTTGTGTACGAATTTACGATCGGCGCAGTAGGTAATTTTAGTTGAGCGCTAAAATAGGTCTTTTCCGCGGAAAAAAATAAAAGTACGGCGCGAGCACTCCATACACAAGCAATGCCGAATGAATTATCGGCGTCGGCTTAAAAAGGACCGCCGAGGCGAGCGGCCGCGGTTGAGTTAATGTCATTCTGCGTCGGCCTCGCCGAGACTGGTCCCCTGAACTCGCGTCACTCGTTGGCGACGACGACCTTGAACTTGGCTCGAGGCTGCGCCAATCTCCCGCACCGATGGAAAGCGGACTTTCATTACGCTCACGCGTCCTCCTCCCTCCACACTCTCTACACCGGTTGAAATACATGTATATATATATCTATATGTATATATATGTATACTACACGCATGTACATTTCATTGCGTACGTGTGTGCGCAACGTGGAAAGGTTACGCTCGCGCGCTTTTTTAATGGTGCATCGCACTCATGGGAGGATAAGAGGGCCGACGTGATGTGAAAACTCGCGGGCTGTTTAGCGGCGTCGAGGCGCAAGTTGCGAGCTACAAAAAGCAACGTGTTCCGGCTCCGATATGCCGTCTAGTGCCGCGCTGCTAGACACGCGGACAAGAAAGGGAGCCCTGGGACCCCGGGAGCGTGGAAATAATATTCTCCGGCGAAAATTATTGCGCTCGTTAAATGGCTAGCCGTTTAATGCGTTTACGTTTTGCGAAGATATTTTGATAAATTAATAAAGCCTTTTGTAAAGCGGCAAATATTTTGTTTAACGCTGCAGTTCGCGGAGTCTCGTTAAACTTTATTGCGCGTTAATTGAATCGGCTAAGCCGGGCCGTTATTTTGCCGCGTCATAATGTAGAAATTAAATTATTTCAGTGGCAGCGAAATTACTCGAATAATCGAAATTCATCAAATTTCGACGGTAATGCTTGATTCAGTTACCTGTCGTACCTAGAAATGTCACTGGCAATTTACGATCTGCGCTAGTCGCTGGGATGGTGTGCAGCTAATTGCAGTACTAAATTGAATTATTTCGTCGAATAGAAATAAATCTAATAAATAAGATTAATAAAATTTTATCGATATTAAAATTTTATATTTTAATTTATTACCTGCCGAATCTCCAATATGTAGTTGCAGTATCCATCCATGCACTTATCATATCAAAGAGAATATAAGAACGGCTGAGCTATATGTTTTATAGATATAAGTAAATTTAATCTAATTTTTCTTTTACTTCGTTCTTATAGAGTTATTCTATATCTTAACAAAAACAAAAAATTTGTAACAATAGTATCTCAAAGCAAAAGTATTATATTTAATTTACGTCAGTCATACACTGAGAGAAAAAACTTAATAAAAATTGGTATTAAAAGGCGAGAATTTTTTGTATCAAAAAAAGTAATTTTTAGTACGAAAATTCTAAAAATTACTATTTTAGTAATAAAAATTGCTATTTTGAGCATCACAAATTGATACTTTTCATACTATAAAATTTCTCGCTCATCAAGACTGTCACTCATTTCCTAATCATAACAATTTTTATTAAGTTTTTTCTCTCCGTGTAGAATAAGGCAATTTATTAAAAAGCAATCGAATATCCCCAGGGCTGATCCTTTAAATACACTGGGACGACGTGAATTCATTTTAAACCTCACGTCTGAATGGAACATCCACTACTTTTCGTACTATAAACTCCGGATTAGAGAGCAAAGTACATAGATTATGCCTAAGAGAAGTTTCGAGTCCCATCAGCATGTACAGAAAATCGATCGTCATATTAAAATTCAAGAAGTGATTTTCAGCAAGATGAGCCGGAATTAACGAAAGGCTCCTCGACTTCCCGAAGTTGAGGAATTCGGTATATATATGGAAGGGGGGGGGGAGAGATGGGGATGGCTTCGACGTCTACTTGGCATGCGTTATCAGAACAGCCGCTCTCGCGCGCATTCCGGAATATTTTACGCTCCGCGGCGAAAGTACTTTGTTTTAAGCCGAGGAAAAGAAGGTGGGAGACGGAAAAGAAGACTTCTGAGCCGTGAAACTCGAGAGCTCCGGGAGCGGCGGCTGCACGAACTTGAATTTCAAGCAGAAAGAGAAAGAGAGAGAGAAAAAAAAAGGATCGGCGCGCGGCGTCTCGGCTGTACGTGTACGTATCTATAGTTTTGGTAATGAAAAAGTTTCGCGCTCTGGAGGAGGAGTGCGACGGCGCCGCGGAAGATTTGGCCGGGCGAAAAAATGCGTGAGGCAAGTTTTAATGGCGCCGTAGAGGAAGTATCGAAATGTAACGAGCGAGGCGGAGAGAACGAGCGAGAAAGAGAGGAGGAACAAATTCAACGGCACTTGGCTCGATTGGTCGCAGATTGTCCTCCCATCGTGTCTTTCTTCTTTCTCGACATTTTAAATTTTCTCTCGCTTTTTTTTTTGTAGGAGTTTATTCCCTTCAAGCGACCGTTAAATTAAATTTTAAGTGTACTTCCACTCAAAAATGTAAGCGAGCTTTTTAAGCTTTATCTTGAATTGCAAGTATTTCTCGTAGAGCTCTTATCGTGCTTCTTCGCTTGACTCAGCCGATCTCCTATGACTCAGCAGCCAATTGTGAGGAATGCTCTTTTCTCTAAAAAAAAAATGTTCATTTAGAGTTGAAGGGTTACGAAACGTTCGCATCTTTCTCCAAAAAAAGCGCACGATTACAAAAACTGGCTGGCGAAGATTGTCCATTGCAATTATTTCAAATTAGCTTAACTCACTCACTCGTTTTTTCTCAAATTTACAGCGCAATTAGCCTTGCGCCAGTCCGTAATTAGTACAAGAAAATAATCTCCAGTCTATGTTTTTTTTTTTTTTTTTAACCACAAGCTCAAAGTGTCTGGTGGGAAATGCTCGGTTGCAAAAAAGAGTGCCTCTCGTCGCGATAAGGCTGGGCGAAAATACCTTCTTCTAATTGAAGCGATATCTAATTTACGACGGCTGCACTTGACTTTTGCCCTCCTCCAGAAACTCGCTCTTCCGCGCGATATCTCATGCGCGTTTCCTGGACCCTCGCGTCTTACTTTAAAGCCCCTGGCGCGGGCGCGCGAGACGCTTTTAAATTTCCCCGGGCGTCGGAAGGAAGAGAGACGAAAAAAAAAAAAAATAAAAGAAAATGTTAACCGAGTACCGCTAAATCACGGTTTATCGAACTCCGTCTTCTTTGCGATGCAGCCCCCCGCTTTGATGTTACATAAATTATTGCGCGTTCAGCGGACTGTAAGGCGATTTAGAGTTTACGGCTTTAACATAGAAACGTTAATCATCGCCGCCGTTGTAATTGCCGCGCGCTCGCGCCCACCAAGCGCATTGATTGTTTTACCCGCTAATGTGCCGCAATAACCATTTACCGAGCTGTGTAATTTTCGCGAGATTGACACGTTTAAATGAAGTCGTCATTGATTATTAATTTGCTCGGACTCGCGGTGCAAAAAAAAGGCAGACAGGCTAATTGCAGGATACATTCTAATGAGACACGCTGGTGTTTTCAGCAGCGGCAGGATCGTTAAAAATAAAAAAAAAAGCTGAGAGGAATGACGATCCATGCTATTACATTATTTATTTATGATAATGACACGATTAATGTGGTTGTGTTCGTCAGAACTAACTTTAATAAAACACAGTATACACGGAGAGAAAAGTCTATAGTAAAAATTACTATACTGTTTAATAATGCAAGGATAGACTCGACAGAAAAAAATTTTTACTAGAAAGTATGGTAAAATGTGCTAGACTTGTAGCAAGATTTACCGTAAGTCTAGCAAATTTTACGATACTTTTTAGTAAAATTTTTTATCAATCGAATCTGTCCCTCCATTAGTAAATAATATAGCAATTTTTACTAAATTTTTCTCTCCGTGTATACGTACAAAAACAGTTTATTAAAAAAAAAGCAGAATATTTTTATTTGTCTAAAATTAATGGCTTTACAAATATACATATAATTAAAGCCTATGACATGTTTATACAATTTCGGATAATCGAAGAGGCATCGAATTTGATAACGAAAATAATTAAAGCGACTAAGTATGGTCCTTAATTGAACAAAATGATACGGCTGAGAGATTAAAAACATAAAAAGCTTTTAAAGCTCTTATCCGATTCTGCATCCGCGAGTCTTATGTCACAATTAAGAATAAAAGTAGAGGCGATAAAACAGTATTATTTACGCGGATAATTATGACAATTAGCTTGTTACTAAGTAGCGTGAGGAAAGGCGGCTGTAACGGGGCAAAAAGGAAAAAGCTTCACGTGCCCCGGCAACTTTTGCCTCGGCGCTTAAAGCGTCGATCCTTTAGTGCAGTCGGTCCGCAAGCGGTAAAACGTAGCGGCGAACTCGGATAATATTGAATCTTTTGGACGAGTGGTTTTCGCATAAGGCGAGCAAGGGACGCTCGAGCGCGCGCGCACCCGAGGCGCGAAGTTGCCGGGGCCGATAAACGCCGCAGCGGTTTGAAAAAAGGACGAGGCCGGTGGGAGGACGGCGAAGGAGGTCGCCGAGCGGCGGCATTATACGCGAGGAGCCGAGGACCGCGGCGAGCGCAGCTGCGCTTCTGCGCGAGCGTTTCCCCGTTTTAGATGTGGCGCCGGGAGTAAAACCGAGCGAGGAGATGGAGGAGCTGCAAGCGCGGTAGCGAGTCCGGTTCGCCCGCAACTCTGATACGCTACGATCGCGTTCGCTGTTTATATGGAGGTGCTTTCGAGTGCCGCTTGTTTATGAGCTAAATGTTTGCTCCGCGGCAGTCTTTCTTTTCCACGCTGATAAACTGCGAATTGCGTTTATTTTTTTATTTTTTTCGTCGCCAAGTGCTATAGTGATTTTCTTTTAAGGGTTTAAAGTTTCTCGTTTCTATAAGAGGCGATCGGTTTGGCTCGTGTACTGGAATTATCTGTAGTCTCTTCGTCGATGTATCTTTTTGAGAAGTTGAAACATGAAACATTTCTGTAAATAATTGCATACTTGCCATGAGAATCTGTGTGCGTTGCGGGAAATATTTTAGTTATTTTTGTTATGCGAGTAAATCTGTAACATTTTACTGAGCTGTTCGTGTGTATCTTTATTAAAATGTTAAGCAATATTTTATAAATATTTCGTAATTTAAATAATTGTAAAAATAATCAGTTTTTAAATGAACGGGCGGACCCTGGCAGAAGTACAGAATTGCGTAGTAAATTTAATTTTTTTTTTGTGCTTGAACGTAAAAAGTAGTCAGATGATTGTTTTTTGTAATTTTCCGAGCGTACGAAAGTACTCGATTGGTTTCTTTAAGAAGCAAATCCTTGGTGACTAGGTCAAGGGGATGGATCGCGACCTCAAGTCTGGCCAGAACGTTGGTTTGGGGACGCGTAAACAGCTGTTACAGCGTCTGTCGTCGTGCTTCGACATATATATTTATGAGTACACGATCGTTCCTTATAAAACGACGAGGTCAGCTGTGCACTCTGGAAATCTAAACGTCGCCGTTTGAATTAAATAACATTTTTATTTCGGAAGCAACGACTACAGCTCTTTTTTGCCGAGTCTGTATATTCCGTCAAACTATCGACTTTAGTAACTTTTTTTTTTAAATTCCAAATTCAATTGCACACGTCATACGCCGTGTAAATATTAAAATAGTAGTACGAAATTACAAAAAAAAACTTTATTTTACATGAATTCTCTTTTTTTAATTTATATTTTCGTCGTATCGGCAATTAATACAGCAAAGTTTAAACGATAGAAGTAGAAAAAAAAATTCATTAGTTCAATCATTGTTTTTGGAATACCGATAACTTCTAAAATTTTTTGCATACTGTGTGGGCTTTGGGTCGTCGGAAAATGGGAGAGCACGAAAATTAAATTTTGAGCTGCAGCAACTACCGAGCGGTCCGATCCTCCTCTCCGGGGACTTTAATTAAACAGTAGAGAAGGCTTTTTCTCGGACAAAAAAAAAGTAATCCTAAATGCGGAGGGCTAATGAATACGGTTAATAAACTGTCTGAACGTTGACGTGTGTAAAATAAAGACTTCCTTCAGTTGCGGTTAATTTAATGATCAAATAAGGCACGATGCACGCCGAGAAATCAAATCAACTTTTTATGAGCTGTCGCAGAAATTTAGTTTCAAAAATTTTCTTAACGCTGACAATTTCTATATTTCTTTCGCATTGAAATATGATTTTTGAAAGTATAAGGAAATTGAATTACGGAGCAACCCGAGAATACTTTAAGTGCGCAGAAACTCTTACTTTCTCGATCATGTACGTTGCATTTCGTGCACGCATAAAGCAACTGAAACATCGACCCACGTGATTGATATTGACGTCCATAAAGTCGAGAGTATCACGTGATGCTTGGTGCGAACGCGAGAGCGGCGAACCCCGGGAAAGAGAAATATTGTGGGAAAAGTAGGTGGCAATATCTGCGGGAGTAAGACCGGGAAGATTGGACCAATGAGAAGCAATATGCAATATTCAGATTGAACGGTGTAACGCGATATGAACCCAATGCGAAATTTTATACCAAAAGGTTTCCCTTCTAACATTGATTATCAAAAAAAGAACGGTGAGAATGAATTTTCCACGCTTACTTCAGTACTCTTTATGGGCTTCTATTTTCCTCAATAATTGATGCTTCGATTCTTGAAGCCGTTGGATTTTCAATTATACTCCCTCGATAGTGGAGCTCGTTAAATATGAAACCAGATTTTTAAACTACTTCAAAAATTAAATTATAAATTTTATTAATTGTATAAAGATTCTTTGATTCTTTATAAGTAAGATATACAGGGGTACTGATCTCTTCAGTTTTGTTTTATGGATACTTTCAAACTATACACAGAAATTCCGTAACAAAAAAAAACCTAAAAAATGTCATTACGCTTCAAAGCTGAACTTGTCATTTCAATCAAGCCGATTCGAATAATTTTTAATCAATTTGTAACTGTATAAAAAAAAATGTTCTTGACCTACTCCGAGACAATAAAAAAATGGCACCCTTAACAACAAAAGTAAAAGTATATCATTCGCATTTTTAACGGCCGAGAAGCGAAGTAACTTGGCGACTCGGTCCGACAGTGTACAAGTGTTCCATAACTCTTCGCGGCTCCGTGCAGCCCGAGGAGATAAAAGTCCCTTTCTCGCCGGCTTTGTGTGCCGAGCGATTCTCTCTCCCTCCTACAACGGCCGTGTCCCACAGGCTAAACAGCGAACTTCTAAACTGTGAACTTTAAGCGCTGCCGGCTCAAATCAGTCCGCGAAGTAAAAGTAATGCCTCGATGCCGGTCTTTACGACAAGAGCGGCGGACCCGCTAACCTCAACTGCAAATACTTCGCGTGGGTGTGCGAACGCTTTGCTCGCCTCGTTGTCTATATACGCGACTCCGTGTAACGCGCCTTCGGAGAACCTTTCTTTTGATACGTATCGTGGCCGCGCGGTGATTGCTACATCCGTGCCAACGCCTTTTACTGCTCTTTATAGACACTTTTCTTCACCGGCTGAATGCTAATTCTCGTCGCGCGTTTAATGCGTCCCCTTTGTTGTGCTTTTAATAATCCCATTGTTGACGGCATTAAGACCAAAATTAACACTCGCTCAATTGCGATCGAAACGAGTGTACGGCAAATTGCGAACTGCTGAATCTGTTCAAGCAATTCCATTTTTTAGGTACACTCCAAGTGACTTCGTAATTACTATGCATTTGTCAGTCCATTGTTTTGCTTGCTGCTGTTTTATTATTGCCGAACTTCGGTATTAGAGATGCGTGTGACGTAATGCAGTACACGTGACAGCGCGGACTGGCGCGCAGAGGAGCGAAACTTTAATAAAACACGTCACGTAAATAGACTGGACTCACGGATCGTCCTTAAACTTAATTAAAACCATTTATATGAGACACGCGTGCCGGGGATGAGAAATGCATTGGATCCGCTCGCGCACCTTGCTCTCCGCACAGAAATTTGCATAGCGCGCAGGATATTCCCGCGGAGTTATATACGCTGTCCGAGATCGATGCTCCCACTGCAAGGAAAAAAGAAGAGGAGAAAGAAAAAAAAAAAACAAGAAACAGGCAACTCTGCGACCGGAAAAATTTGATTTGGCACAGTTACCTGGAAAGCGAGTAACGGAGCGTTTTTAGCGTTGGGTATAGCGACAGTGAGCCGAAGGTACTAATTCGAAGTGTACAAAGGCCAACCAGAAACGCCGCGTATCGATGATGGAATACGACCGATTCACAACAATGGTATCTGCCATTGAGATTAATTTAATAACGGTACGGTCGAACCTACCGATCTGCTTGACCCGCAAAAGTCATCTGATTAATCGACGTCCTCTTAATCAGCGGTACGTGACGCGATGAATTCCGGAGGATGCCCAGCGCACCTGCCCTGACATTATAATTCCGGAAAGCAGATTCGGCGAGCGAGTGGGTCGCTGCTATTGATTTAATACGGTGTATTCTCACGAAGCCGAACCGCAAAACTAATTAATTTTCCCAGTGCTTTATTCAACATAAGTGAGCGTACGTTTTGCGGATTAGGCATTAGACCGCGTAGGTCATCCGCTTTAACAATGACATTTCACGTTTTACTTTATGAGTGAAGCGCTCAAGTGCTACGTATTTTTTGCTGAATAACATGTCAAACAAAGCAGTAGGTTTTAAAGTACAAAGTAAAACTACAAGGACTTTCGATTTTTATAAACGATGCGTGTAGGTCACGCTGTTATCCAACCGATGAATAATGGATAGTAATAAACAGTAAAGTGTAATTAAATGGATATAACAATCGTGTCAAACCGTAATAAACGTACACTAATATTGTTAGCTTTGTTGTCTTCGGAGTATCGCCTGTGTTCTACACACTAAAGCATTTAGGCAAATTTGTAAGTTTATTTATTTGTATTCGTGGCGCACGGCAATTAAAAAACAGTTTGTCGAATATGAATTTTAAAAAACAATAGTTTTCTTTTTATTTTTGGAGAGCTATAAGCATAAAAATTAAGTAATTGATGATATCCATTCGAGCGGAATACGAAAAGTTGAAAATAAATTTCTGAAGCACGTAAATCCGATTCGAAAAAGTTCTGACTTATTTTCGAAAACCCTTTAAAAAAAATTAAAGTTTCGCGGTTAACATCGCACGTACGAGCAGGACGGATAAAAAATTCTAGGAAACTTGTGAATTCAAGCCGCATCTTTTACATATGCGGAGCTAGCTAAAAAAGGGGAGATAAAAAAGTACGAGTCTAAATATTCCATTGTAAGGAGAGGCGTGTTCCGGACAACATGAGCTGCGCAACAACAGGCTGTGATCGTCTGGTGTTGAACACTCGAGTACAAGAAGGGACTTCCATTTTCTTTTTCTAGAAATAATTTCATTTTGATGCGAAAATTTCACGCGCACTTATAACGATAGTTTTTCAAAATGTTAAACTTTCACATTATTTTGCATTATATTTTAGACTTTGCAGCCGTAGATATAAAAAAAAAAATTTAATGGAAAAAGTCTAAACGTTTTGCCCTTATATTCAGCTGCAGTGCACACCACTTTTACGCAATAATTCTTTTGCCTGACTCGATCTCATTATCTCCTTCACGGAAATGCAGGAGGTCGCGTATTATCGTTTAGATGTAAATCGTGCGAAAAATGCATTGTCCCGTGCTTTTGTCAGCTAAGTTACGCTAAAGATACGCGGAATAAATAAAAACCCTGCGAGTGTGCGTTCTCGTCAGTGATTACTTACAATTGGGTAATAGAATAATGGTAATAACAACAGCGCTTAATTAACTTAACGATCGTTTATTAAAAATTCTTTAAAAAAAGAAAAACCAGAAAAGTATTAAAAATCTCATCGTCACAGAAGAGAAATTTCGAAATATATCCCCAATAAAATCGAATCTTCTAAATGCTCTGCTAAGCTTCCGTATATACCGTTGACTATGAAGCCGGGCGATATCGGAGGGAGAGTCGTCCACTCCCAGGAGTGTAAATGCACCCGGGGGTCGATCGAATCTTCGATGAAACGGCTCCGGCTAAAACGTCCGGGGCAACGCGAGAGCGAACGCGAAATCCTTTTACGCCGCGCGTATACATAAGGCCCGGCGCGCTTGAATTACTCTCCCCGGCGCGCCCTCCGAGACGCAACAAGCAGCTGTAATTCGATCGGCCCAGACTATACTGCTCCGGCCAATATATATACGTACTTTTTTTTTTTTTTTTTTAGCGTCGGATCGAGCGATGCGTGCACGCGCCCAGCCGACCGAGGCGACGCGTATCGCGCACGGCTCGGGCTAATTTACGGCCCTGGCCGTATGTACATGCCCCACGCGCGTCCTCGACGAGTGTTACGACCTTGTTCGGCTGATTAAGCGTCTGCGTGTGTGCGTACGCTTCGTTTTTTCTTCGCGCCTCGCTCTTTCGTCGCCGGCGATAGCGCTTCGTCTTCCTCCTTTATTTTTTGCGTCGGGGTAATTAGCGCGGCTCCGCCCGGCGAGGATGAATGTGGCGCGGAATTTGCGGCGTGGGTGACGCAATGCAATCGACTTGGGACTATTTATACCCGAGCCAATGTGCGTACGCCTTTTTAAAAGGACCGGAGGCTTTTAAAAACTTTTTCACGAAAATCTGGCGACCCTGAGATTGGACTGATGTTTTTCGTTGTATTTATAGGTCTTGAGTGATTATCGCATTTTCTTTATTTAAACATTATGTTTGTTTGGTAGAAAACGTGCCACATACGATGTTAGACAGTTCTGCCTCGGCTTTCTTCTATTGTTCTCGGATTATGCTCTGCTTTCTCTTATTAACATGATATGCGAATGGGAATCTTGTCTGGCGCTCGTAAAAAAAAGGAAAGAAACAATTCCATGCGAAATTTCGGTTAATAAAGCGGGCGGAGCTAATTGAATTATCGTTCTGGTAAAATAAAAGGAAGAGGAAAAAAATTAAAACGCTGGGTCGAACAATTGGATGTCGATCCCATTAATGGCTAATGATTTTTCCCTCTTGCTGTTAGTTTTGTTCATTCAAAAGTTGGAATAAATCCAAAGGGGGGGGGGGGAGGGGGTGCTGCGTGTCCGCGAGAATTAAGGCCAGCCGGAAATTCACGCCTGATCGCCCACCAAATCCGAGTAGCGGGTGTGATAACGCCCGTCGGGATATTGACCTGGTTAACGGCTTTAATTGCTTTAAAAAATTACTGCCGTTGTAATTGTTCAATTGGATTTCATAATGAATCGTAAAAATACATCATTGTGATTTGTAAATGTCTAGAATGGACGAGCGAGTTGTGCCATTAAAATCGCTCTCGCTTATAAGCAAAACGCTAATTGGCACATTCTGACTTAGTTTAAGTATGTAAATATTATTCATGTTCTAGAGTAATATTCACTTTCAATTTTTTATTCACATAAGCATATTTATATTAGCTAATAGCTAACTGCGATTTATTTAACTTATATTATGCTGACGTTGTTAATAATTTCATTTTGCATTGCTAGGAAAATCATTACTGCTTTAAATTTAAAAAGAACTTTTTAATAAAATTTACCGCAGAAACATACTTTTCTAATTTATACTCTTTCTTAAAGTTGCCAGACGCCATCACACTAAACTACAAAATTATTTAACGATCAAACTTCAGAGTAATTAGTAAAATTAAAAAAATTCTCATTTCCATTAAAATTTTATGAAAAAGAAAAGCGAGTAAAATCGTTTCCCGATATAAACCTCGTGGCATTCTGTTTTCTAAGCGAGCATTTCATTTGAAATAAGCGAAATTCCCACGCGTCATTGACACAAAAGAAAGTTCTGTTACTCGTCTCCTTTCCGTCTCTCTAACGGCCCCGAAAAATTTTGTGTTACAGGCGAAGAGGCGCTACTTAGGGTGACCTCGCCAGCGACGGCAGGCCGTCGCGAGGCTTGGAAGTCCCTGAACGGCTCGGTGGCGAACTGCCGACAGCAGCAGCGCCAGCAGCAGCAGGAGGGCTCGTCGCTCGCGAAGAGGCCCAGACATCCGGCGCCGCCTCCACCCCCGCGCACCGTTTCCGCCGCGAACAAGGAGAACCAGCCGGGGCGCCATGACGCACCGCTGGTAAAGGAGCCGACGGAGGCGCCGAATCGCCGGCCAAACGAGCAGCAGCCTGTCATGGGTGCGAATCTCAGTCGGCACAGCGGCAAGGGCCTCAACGGCAGACGAGCGCAATCCTCCGGAAACTTGTGCGACTCCAAGGGCATCAGCGTCGGAAAGATACTCGTGCCTTGCTCCAGAGCGTCCAGGGAAAAGTAAGTCATTCTTTTTCTTCTGACGATTCCAGCGTAAAAAAATTTAAGTTAGAATGAAGTTTACCCGAAGTTCATGTTTGACGGTCGTTCATATGAACATGGGAAATGGGGCTAAATAATAAATAATTTATGCAGTACTTTATACAAACTTCAGATGAAGTTTTTTAGTGTTGAAATGATAATTTTTTAAATTTTAGGAAGACCGCGTAAAAAAATTTAAGTTAGAATGAAGTTTACCCAAAGTTCATGTTTGACGGTCGTTCACATGAACATGGGAAATGGGGCTAAATAATAAATAATTTATGCAGTACTTTATACAAACTTCAGATGAAGTTTTTTAGTGTTGAAATGATAATTTTTTAAATTTTAGGAAGACCGCGTAACAAAATTTAAGTTAAGATAAAGTTTACTCAAAGTAAATTTAAAAGACGTTCACATGACGAACGTTGAAAACAAATAAATGTAAAGAAATATTTTCTATAACTTCAGCGGTAATTTATCCGTTTATTTCACGCATCTACACAAACTTCTATAAAATATAAGAAGCAAGTTCGGTAAAGTCTGATTACCCATGTTCATATCAACGACCGCCATACATGAACTTTCGATAAACTTTAACTTTTTACGCGGGTTTTCCGTAATTTACTAAGTAGGATGATTATTTTTATTGTTTTCATCTACACCACTTAACACTTACATTAATCTAACTGATAGGAGAATCCACTAAATCGCACTGGAAAATCTACTTATTATAGAGTCGAATGTAGAAGAAATATATAAATCAACAGACTAAACAATAATTAAACCTCGAAAAATAATTTTTCGGTCATCCAATTCGAATGAAACGTAATAAATCTTTAAAAATAAAAGCAGAAAGCGACAAAAGTATATAGAACGAAACAAAAAATTCGCAGCAGCTCGAGCTCAGCTCGCTCTGCGACCCAAGCGCAATTCTTTCGTTCTTCCCGAATCCTCCATCAAATACTCTCCCAGATTGAAAAATAAATAGAAGCAAAAGAAGAAGATAATCCACTTGAGCAGTTAAAAAAAAACAGCAAAAAATCTCGGCCTTAACAAGGACTATATGGGTCAAGAGCGAAAGCACACGGCATCGCTCGAAATGCATGTAAGTGTCACTCTTACGTCAGTCCTCGCGAGGCAGCAGCTCGCCCCATCGTCGCCGTGTTTCTCTCCCACGCAGCGCATTATTTCTCAGTTTTCTTTCGGCCTGAATGGCGCGGGCGCCGCATTACTCGCCGCGCTCTCGGATCTTTTGTGCGATCCGCCACTATACTTCTTTCAGCTGTTCGAAAAATAAATTGTTCGCAAGCCCAGCCGCGCGGTGCACTTTCGATACACTGGAGAAACACGGAACTAGAGGGTCTCCCCCCTCCCCGCTCCAACTCTTTCGAAGTAGGCTACTCGCCCGCTCATGATACTCCACTTATAAAGAGTTCGGGTCGGGGTAATGTCGTTATGAGCTTGGGCCGTGCCATCGTCGTAACGGCTTTTGTCCTGTATAGATCCCCCGAAAATTTCTAATTGATCGAATTTCAAGCGACGCGATATTTTACGGCTTAAATTCCGATTTATTGGTTAATAAGGATCGTAATGCGCGCGATGTAAATGATAATTGCTTGTGCAGTGCGATGATGCAGGATTCTGCGTGTAAATAATTGCAGATGTGCGCAACAGTGCTCGTAACGATTTTAAGCCCGAGCGGAATTGCCGTGGAGAATTTTAAACGGTGAATTATAGATTAATAAATAAACTAAACATTTGCGAGTGATTAATCGTACCCGCAACATCATACAAATTGGAGCATTCTAAAATTTATTCCACTGGCTTTATTTTTCAGCAAACAAAATCATAATTTACTCAATTATCTACTTATTTAAAAATCTTATCTCATATTCTTCTTCTATATTCTTATCTATATTCATCTTATATTTAATTGTTGAATAAATTATTACCATACAAATATTTTTATTACTACTAATATTTTTTTTTTTAAATTTTACATCGTTACATACGTCTGACACGACACAAACATCTGATCGCGTGCATTCATTTCATAAATCCAGCTGCATACCCACAAATTAAATTAATTAATTAGAAAATGCCTCCTGTAAATTCTCTAACTCTTACTCTTACTCTGGAAGATTAGCCTCATTTCGAAAACTTAAAGTATCAATTTGTACATAATATAGAATTTTCCTAAAATATTACACGTACAGATATCGCAACGAGTCCATCCACGTAATTCACTGCTCGATGTAATACGTTGAACAATAGTTTTCCAATAGAACCCAAGTGGCGGAATCGATAAAATTTAATAAAGTGTTTTATATAGTAAATAACGAGGGCGAAAACTCATTTCCCGTATCCTTTGAACGGTTCGATTACACGTCGTTATCTGGCGTGCGCGCGCCATTTCGAAACTGGAGCATCCAACTTCTGCTCCCGCGGAATTATTAAACGAAATACATCGGGGTCAGACAGGGCCGGTCCTCGTAGTGTGCGTGGGTGGCCGGCGGAACCCTCGTCCTCCCGAGTGTGCGGCTGCAAAATCGGCCGGCATCCAAATTTAAAGGAGCGCGCGGGGGTGGGCAATTGAAGCGAGGCCCGCGGCGCTTTTAACGGCACCAAATTGATCGCCAAAGCCGGAAGTCGTTAGGCCGACGGTATTAAACGGTGCCGTTAATCGATGCTCGGCTGCAATTATGCAGGGGTGGCTGAGCTCGGCAGTCGCTCGCTTCACTCGTAGCAGTGGGAGACCTCCGCGGGCTAAATTCAATTATTATCCGCGAAATCTTATTAACGTTGAGTTTAATGGACTTTAACTTTTTTTTTCATAGGCGACTCGGGCGCTCGTTTAGTGTTTTCGAGGCAGAAGGGCGCCCGGTGCTTTGGAGCTTTATGCACTGCGTCATTTTTATGCCGCGTAGCGGGAAGCTTGCAAATGCGCCGATTAATGTCGTTCGTCCTCGTTAACTGGCCGAATCCTTTTTCGATTTCATCGCGAAATTTTTGATGGATCAATCTCTCCTTTTTCTCGAATTATCGATGCAATCACGTCATTATCCTACTAAAGAGCTTCCAGCGGAAAGTTTAGTAAATTTTCATTTTAAACCACCTAATAGGACGTTATCGCGAGCGCTTTACACTTTTAAAAATGTAAACCAAATTTTTCAATCCGTTTCATCGCTTATGGATAAATTTCTCATTTTTTAGAGTTGAAACGGACAAAAAGCTCATTTGGTCACATCGTTTAAAAGCTTAAAAATTCTATTGTAAATAAAAGTGAATCACATCCCTTTTAACAAGTTCCGCTGATGATCTTTTTCACGGTAGATTTCAAATCTCCGTTTTAAATTTAAAAAAATGTTCTCAAAGAATTCATTACAGGTAAAGAGTGCACTGCTAGAAAGGTCGATAAAGAGCAGTAGAAATCCTATATGTTCTATATCCGCCGTAATAATAAAACATTTTCCAGTTCAAAAAGCCCGCGCCCTTTGTTTCAGCCGGCCGACAAAAGCGAATTCCCGCCGAAAATGAACTACGAATAATATCGCGTTTCAAGGAGTTCGAAAAAAAAAAAAACGAGAAGAGCCTTCTCAAGCGGGCGCAGATGCGAGTCAAATCTCAGACTGGCGTATAGAAAGCTTCCGGCCTCGAGGCATACAGAGGGTGCCCCTGTTCTCTTTTCCGTGCACCTTCGGCGGCACAAAAGCGGGAAATCCCCGATATAAAAGATGCGGGATTTAATTTCTAACTATGCGACGCGTTCGACGCTCCGTCGCGATGAGGCGCGCGATGACCGGAAAACCAGCGAAAATGCAAGTGTTTTCGAACTGACTTCCCTTTGGGAGCGACCGTGCTAACATTCGGACTGGAAATCCTCTTTTGAAGAACTCGCTGCGGCGCATTGTCGACAGGCGAATCTTTAGGCAGAATATAATAGCGCGACGCTCGCGGGGCCCGCTGCTTTTTAATGCTTCCCGCGGCAATGTTTCGCTCGCCTCGGAATTGAGTCGACGGCCTGACAAGCGGCAAAACGATTTTTCGCCGGAGAACGGTACGCTTCGACTCGCTCCTTCCGCTTTTTCCTCCGTCATGTGATTTTCATCGGGAAAGCTCGCGCGCTCGGCGAAACAGGGAAAATCAAGTATGCTCGGGACAGAATTGTAATGCTCGGCTCGGCTCTCGGAGCGAGCGCCGTACCCTTGTCAGACAAACTCTCTCATAACTTCTGGGGTAATGTAATGGGCTGGATAAAAAATTTATTAACGTTTTATCCGCAGCGGTCGGGGGGCTGTTTCGTCAAAAATAATTCTAATTAAAACTTACGATTTTATGCTCTCGCTTTAGCGATAGTATTTTGTTTTTACGATCGATAAAACGCGTAACGCTCGATTTAATTTATTAGTGGGCTGTAAACGTTAACTTCGGATGAAGTTTTTCCCCTGCGCACGAGGCATAAATCAAAATTCACTTTTCTTTGTTGCCGGAGTAAAAGTTATTGACGAAACAAAAAAACTGTTTGTATTTTTCAGTCGATACAAATTTTGCGGATCACTGCCAAATCACCTGGACGGAAAAGATTCTCTGGACGATGACGCCATCGAAAATAACAATGTTATCACGGACACAATCAGCGGCAATCTCGGTGGCACTTTGCCACACAAAAAGAGACACGTCAGCTCCAATTTTTCGGACGATTCGACGAATAACTCGGACCTGGTGAAACATCGATCGGATGAGTCTCTCGAAGGGGATCCTTGGAAGTAAGACTCTTTTTCTTTTTTTTTTAGTAATATATGTAACAATATAACTGCCTGTTATAACGAGAAAAGTTGTTTTAATTTCTGTAAAAAGGAAGGCTTTGCGCCCGTAATGAGCTCCCTGGGCAAAGTTTACGATTTGCATAAAAGTTTTTAATTTTTTAAAACTAGACCGAGTTTGCATGTCAACCATCGGGCAGCGTAATGAATGAAATATCAAGCCGCACAAGTCACAAAAGTTGGCGTTATTAAATGCAATATAAAGCATCCGTAAATATAACGATATCGTAAAAGCACCGGGGTAAAAAGCTGAGCTTTATCACGCCACATTAAAATACGTTTATAGCTGATGAACCTCGAGCTTTCTGTAAAACCGATCGCGCAGAATATTCCCCAAGCTTTTTTCGAAACTTTTAGTACTTGCCAGTTAAATTCGCTTGTATGAAATCAGTAGAGAAGAAATCTCAATGTAATACATTCAGTTAACTTGAATTCTCAACAATTGAAAATTCATACTTTAACCGCAGTTTGATCAATGTTACTTCTTATACTGACTACAATTTATCCCACGTAAAATATTTCAATTAATTAAGTTAACTTCGCATTTCTTAACGAACGGACTAATAAATAATCGGATAAATAAATTTGAAATTAAACGCGAATAAACCTGGCTAATCGAATTTATTGGCGCAGATACCGGCTGGAGGGTGCGGACCTGATAAAATGCCGTCACGCGGAATCTCTGCGAAAGATGAGCCGCGGCTCGGATGGCGGTGGTTGCCACCACCACCATCATCACCACCAGCACGAGTGGCGGCGCAACTCGAGCACTTTATCGCGGGGCCGGGCCCACCGTAGCGCTGAGTTCGAGGTGGTGGGCACGCTGCCCAAGCGCCGTCAGGATTCGACGAAACGCAGCGCTCCATCCCTGGGTGAGCTCGGCGATGGACCCACCCGTGCAAGTCGTATATCCATCGACAAGATCGACGACGAGCTCCTCCTCAAGATGGTCCATAAACCCGACTGCGAGCTCGTCAAGCATCGCCAGCAGAAGCAGCAGCAACAACAGGTCGGTTTATTTTTCCCAAGTGTCTACACGCAGAGAAATGTTGTGCTTATACTCAACTTATGAAATTTTTGACTATATAAAAAGTAATTGAAATTCCTATGTATATAACAATTTTTACTATATAAATCGCAATTTTTGTTATGTACGTATAGGTATTTTTAGTATTTTTCGTAGTAATCGTCATAGGTCGAGTAGGTCCCATTGTTCCTACGGAATATAGTAATTTTTACTATAACATTTATTTCCGTGTATAAAAATAGAATGTATCGAAATTTACTATTGTCGATTCGTCTTATTATTTCACGTGGGAATTTCTTCGAAAGTCAGCGGCGAAAGTGTGCATTATACCGTCGAGAAACTTGCGTCGATAGCGTTCTTTATACTGAAAGTCACTGTTATTGGCTGGAGTTTCGATTTACGAGCATCCGTTCGGTCGATGGAATCGTAAAATTGCTCGGAAGAGAAGATTTTTCAAAAAATTTTAAACATTTCGAAATTTATGTCCGGGTCGGAAGATTAATTCTACCGGCGATAAAACATTGTAATGTTTCACCGAGTCGCGGAGGTGTTCTCAAGTTTTCCGTTTTCTTGGCAAACCCACAGCAGCAGCACCATCACCAGCAGGGCAAGTGCGTGGACCTGAAGTTGCATAAGCTGTCAACAGGTGGAGAACCGCAGGACCAGGGTTACGCGTCGGAGAGGTCCCCCGAAGACGAGCACCCGCCGTCGTTACCGGGACAACCTTTCCCAAGCGTCACGCCAGGTGAGCGTAATTTGTTTTACGTAGTGTATATATACTCGTCGAGGAAGCATCGCTGCCGACTCCCGGCTAAAACGTAAATGGAGCCGGCGATGAACTTAATTACGAGTAATTGAAATTCCGCGAGATCGTTCGCGCTTCTAAAAACTGAATTAAAACCAGCGGAGTAATTAAATTTAAGCCTGGCACTTCGCATCCGTTTCGAGCGATATTAAAATTTTATAAAAAAAAAAAATACGTAGGACAAAAGGCGACTAACAGCTTGACGAAGTGCATGCATATGAATGCTTAACGTGCTCGATGATTTAGATTGCTCTGCTTGCTGAAGGAATTGAATGGATGTATGAGGGATTCATTTTATTTTGTAGTCCTTAGAAAATGTGACTTTTAAAAAATTATTCAAAGCAAACGCGCTCCAACGGAATACCTCGTTCCCTTGCACGAGGCACTCGCGCATGACTCTCGAGCGCTAAAAACAGGGGATGCAACTTTTAAATTTTCATGCATCGGAGGAAGACTTTTCAAGCGCGTATTTTTTTTTTTTTTGGCCTCCGACCCTCTTCTTTTGCCTCGTCGTCGAAGAACGCCATTAACGGAGCATCGAGTTACGTTCTGTGGCTAGCGAGAGAAAAAATACGACGAGAAAGAGCTTTTACGATTACCAGTGCCTTTTCGAGGCACGCTACGGCTGTAAGGGTGGGAGGGGAGGGTTGAAAGGGGTGTTGAGGGGGTGGACCGCAAGAGAGCGCAGCGTCGCCTTTTATTACATCAGCGGTGCTCGCAGACTGCCACTGGATGGGCATGCGACTGTACAATGCGAAACGCACGGCCGACGCCGCTAATTACAAAGAGATGCGGGACATTTGTTTGACTGACGCGCTTTTCAATATCACGCGATAGCTCTGCCCGCGACGTTTTGTTTCATCTCGCTCGGAATGCTCCGTTTTATTTTCATCGCAGCACGCGATCGCTGCGCGTGTATTATCGTCGGATCAGCTTTATTTGTTTTATTACTTCATTTATTAAAATTGAACTCGCGGCGCTTCTAACAAATCCGATTGTTCCGTTAATTTTTGCTCCTCTCGAAAAGAGTTATTAGTTTGTGTTTTTGGCGACAAAGGAACAAAAATTCATCGAATTTCACTTATGCGTTAAAAAAAAAGCACTCTCCGACAATGCGCACTCTTCTTTCTTTTTTTTATCGCGTTCAGGTGGGGAGGACGCCGTTCCAATCAAATTTCACGGGTAGCGCGTGCGTTATTCTCAATTTGGCAGGAACGTTTGCGCTTGCAGGTATACACTCGCGCGATAGAAAATTTTTAAACAAATTGATCGTTTGCTTTTCGTCGTATTATTTTTATCTATACACATTTCTATAGGAATCCAACTGCGATATCTCGCGCGCGCGACTATATTTCTCCCAATAAAATTTCACGAGGCACGTTTTTGATAAAACGAGAGAGAGAGAGAAAAAAAAGGTACAACGCCTCGCTTTACAAACGACTAAACATCGTATAAAAACGTCGCGTTGAAGAAGATAATAAACCACTCGAAAATCGCGCGCCAAAGCGTACGAGCGAGCGGTGATGTCGCGGGGTCGTCAGTCGTCGCGCAATTGATCGACGGAGATGGCTTCTGTCGGCGGATTGGAATAAAGTCGCGTCGCAATTACGGCATCGAGGATTCAATTTCAGCCCGTATAGTCAAAATGTAAAAGTGGAGGCACGCCGCGCGCGCGCCTCGCGACACAGACATCCTCCGGGGGAGTCGACTTGGGCGGACGAACTGAAAGCCCCTTGATAGCATTCATCGACGCGCGGCAGCGCGGCTCCCAATAAAGCGCAGGCAATAAAGCGCGCGCGAGCGCAAGCTCTCCAGGCCCGATTAAGATCTCGGATAATAACGAAGAGAAGGCGGCGGCGGCGGCGGCGGCAGCGCGTTTCCCCGAAGCCGCCTATATATCTATAAGTGCGCCTATAGATACATACGTAAGCTGCGAGCGAAGGCATTCGAATCGCGCGGGCTTTATGGGTCGTTAACCCGGGCGCCGGCTTCTTCTTCCGCGTCTTCCTCCTTTGCTTCTTATTCGCCGCTCTTGCCCGGAGGACTTTTTCTGAGGCGGATGGCTCGTACGGTTCTCTTTCTCTCGTTCTGCCTCTTTTGCTTCTTTTCGCGCGCGAGCTCGAGCTTTGAGAGCTTGAATGAGGCGTGTACTGGGGAGGTGTGAATGGCGCGGGCACGTATAGGCATTAGCGCCGTTTATTGAAATTTTCTGGCTGATCGCGACAAAGATATTCTTTTCGTATGCACTTTATTATCTTTTTTTTTCTGTTGTTGTAATTTTAAACACTTTTTTTTTCTTTATTATGCTAATGGAAATTGTGATTCAAACAGTTCTGTGTGTATTCGTTTAATAAATTTCAAGGTAAACACTTTATTAACACAAAAGTAACTGCAATACAATTAAAAAGTTTAGTATTTAATTGAAACTTTCAATCTAACAAATTAAATTACTGTAACTCGTTAACAAACTTCTTGTTTCACTTACGATTGAATATAGGTTGCCTTGTTACTAGAAAAATAATACTTTTTATTTCTGGCTAGAAACTAAAGTAATTGCCCCCCACAATGAACTCACCAATTCCTACTTTTGAATAAAAATTATTGAAAAAAAAAATCTCGTCTCTACTGTAGTCAGTATAAAAGAATTTACTCTGGCATATAACGAGAGACTTCCGGCTCTCGCCTCGATATATTAATGAATAAACTCGAAGCGCCAGCATGAGTATTGCAGCATAAACATTCAAAACATTCGGCCTTCGGCAGTGCTGGCAGGGCAGGTCAAGAGCTTTGCGAAAATTCATAAGGGTCGGACTACACGCAACTATTTGGCGCCCGCGCGACAAAGGGGACAAAGCGAAATCGAGGGCGGAAAATTAACGCGAGGGGTGGCCCTCACATGCGAATGGAAAACATTTACGAGGCCACATCAAAGCTCGAAAGTTACAATGCCCCGTACTCTATATCGCGAGAGCGCGGAAGCAATTTCGAGCTTCGTCGACCGAGCGCACTTCATCGCGACTGAAGTCACGGCCGTCGAAGCAGTTCCCCCCACTGCGTCTCCACTATACAACTTGTAAATAACTCGTGGATCTCGCCGCAGCGTTTTACACGGCGACGCCCGCAAGACATTCGGCTGCATACGATTCGACGTTACCGCGGAGCTTTGTTATGGCTATTATATTAAATTCTTCAATTTTTTTCTCATATTCCGAAAGAATTTCCTTCGTTTAAAAATTACGGTCAAGTCCCCCGTAAAATTACGCTAAAAAATGCCATCGATGGACGGTTTGCGAGCGCTGAAAATTTTGACGGAATTTTCACCGTAATGTTTAATGGAAAATTCTCTCAGTGTTTTGCCTTCGGAAGCTGCTCCTTATTGCTTTGCATTAAACTAAGGAAGGAGTTATTTAATCGAGTTTTGCGCGATGAGAATTTAAATGCATTTTAATATTGTTCCATAAGGTTGGGATTGAAGGCAACGTTGTCAAGACGCTTTCATCGAATGGCTTTTGAAATTGGTCGCTTATGTAGTCCGATTGTTAGATTTTGCGGAGGTGCGCGGGGCACGAGAAGTTTGAAAACCCATGGGCAAAATCAATACGAGTGTGTGTACGAGCAGTGGTCGAAAGTCCCGCTAAAAGCTTCATGGAATAGCACTGTGCAGTGCAAAATGGATTCACGTGTTTGCTCAGATCTTTCCGCGTCTGCTACTCTTTTCCTTTTCGCACGTGTAATTTTATTTTCATAGTCACTTCTATCCTTCTCCTATTTCCATACATTTTTATTTACTCATCAAATGTGAATTCCATTTGAATGTAGAATATTTACTTATACCAAATTCCTAAAATAATATTCGCCTCTGAATTCCGTGTAAATGCTAAAGTCAGAGCTTCTAATGAAGATCTCGCTACGTACGTGTACGAGCATTTAAATTAAATTTAAGTGAACGTATGTTTAGCTTAATTTAGTTTTCATATTTTACGAAGAAATAAATTGTCTTTCCATTTACTTGATTCATTAGTTCCTTAATTAGAAAAAAAAACAAAGCCTCTGTTTGAAATGGTATCGCCCGATCGTCAAGCGAGCTTTTGATTGCATGCAAGTAAGCTCCTCGGATCAGCCTCGTAATTATTACTAGGACCGTCGCATCTATTAAAAGCGCATAAACCTGGTATAGCAATGAAGCTTGCGTCGTCTCGGAATCAGCCGATTCAGGATAACACGGGAACGAGGCAGCGTCTCACATTTAGCTAAATTTACCGGTTTAGTATAAATTAAACTCCTCCATTTTTTCTCATAAATTATGCAGACGAGCCCGTAAGAGGCGATTATTCCTGAACGTTACCTCATTGACTTTGGCGTGGCCGCCTAATAATCGGCAATTATCCCGGCAATTTTCATCATCAGCAAAATTTAATTCACCGTTACTCATGAATAATACTTCGGCAAACACTCGCCACTCAAAGGCTAAAACATATTAACGAGGAGATCATTAGCCAGATGGATAATCTGTTATCGCTTAATCACGCGAATTTGATGCGAGCGAATTACCGACTAAATTCATTCGCGCCGTGGTTTTGAAAAAAAAAATCTCGCCGCAACCGGCGCGGGTAGGTTGAAAGGGTTGATAAAGGGGGGGTTGGTGCGACCTGCATTGGAGTCGTGCCTTTGGGCTAATCGATACACGCCGGCTTTCTCTAATTGAAACAATGTCGGGCTGATTATTTTCAATTAACCCGTTCGGTACTGATTATACTTCGGAGGATTACGCGGCGTCGGGTCGCGTTTTAACAGTCGCACGCTGATCTCGCGAATCGCCCCCGCACACCCGGAGCTCATCCGGCTTTTGCGTGCACCACCCGCACTATCCGAGAAGTAATTTCATTTGTATTCGTATCTGCCGGCTTGTTAAATGTTTTTTAATTGAGCGCAGATCGACGGCGTGGTTCCCAGAGAGAAAGGGAAAAAACTGGCAATCCCTTTGGACGAGATGGAAAGATTAACGAAAATAATTGAGCTTTATCGGGAGAGCCCTGTTAACAAGAAACTCTCTGTGTTCCGATAATTAGATTATGCGCATTCGAAGTGCTTAACATAACTTAATTATTTATTCGTCTCGATATGTGTTATCGTGTGCAATTTGTATTTGAACGTGCAGAAGTAAATATGTCGATTTTAATTTAGCTTACGCTAAAAAACTGATAATTACCAGCGATAATTAAAGTTTGATAGTTATTTTTAAATTTACTAATACTTTAATGCGGTGCGAACAATAAATTATCGTTAATTCGGAAACAAAATCTTAATAATTTATAGTCGGGCTTTCAATTTAATCGATAATTTCACAATTAGTAGCATAAAGTTTACGCAATACACAAATAATATATTCTCTATTAATCCTTCCTTTACGTACAATAAATCTCATTTCTCGCTTAATTGAACAAGTGTAAATAAATAAATAAATAAATAAATGCTCCACTGAGATAAAAGATCCTAAAAATGTTTCAGAAACAAGGGCTTGAAATCTTCTACAATATTAACATAAAACTTACAAAATTGTATCTAAAAATTGTAAAATTTGTAACTTTCATTCGACAACATTCAAAAAATGCAACGTTAAAAAAAATCCATTAATATAAAACAATTTGCCAGCCCTCCAATTGGAAAAATTTACGACTCAAGGCTGGAGAGAAATGTTATAGTAAGAATTATTATTATATTGCGTAGAAACAATGGGACATACTCGACCTATGATGATTTTTACTATAAAATATACTAAAAATTCGTATGTACATATAAAAAATTGCTATTTATATAGTAGAAATTGATATAAGAAATTGTACACAAGAATTTTTAGTATGTTTTATAGTAAAAATCGTCATGTGCCTTATGTTTTTTTACTATAAAATTTCTCTCCGTGTATACAACAGGCATCCATTCAGCCCGAAGATTTCATCGCGTTAAGAATAAAGCAGCCCCGCGAAAATCTCGCCGAACAGTCGCGATAACTCGCGGCATGAATAATTACGCCAGCGAGAAAAAGAAAAGGAAAGAGAACGAAGCGTTATTCGCGGCGAACCGGCGGCGTCTTACCGTACTCGGGTAGCTACCACTTCGCTCCCATATACCGCGCCCGGCCGTAATACCCCGGTGACTGATAGCGGCGCAGCGCGAGATTGCATACCGCTAACCGGGGAAAATTCTCGCGGTGCACGTGAGGAGAATCGATCGCGAGGTGCGTGCAGCCCGGGCCCGAGAGCGTCGGAGAGCCAGCGGTAAATCTTTATTAAGCCGGGCGATTGCGTGCAGGCAGCGCACGCGAGCGCCGACGTATCCTCCCCTCCCGTGCGCGGGCTTTCCATTTGGAGCGACGCGCCGCCTCGTTATGAAGCGCGAGTAATTGCTCGCCGATAATTAAGAAGCATCCCGCGTTTCGCGCGCCGTTTCCATTGCACCCGAGGCGAGCGACGATGCCTTTTCCGCTGCGCGCCCGTTTACCTTTTCATTGTGAGCGCTAATGGCGCATTGTTCCTGTTAGGAGTTACTTTAATTGAGCGGATCGCGCGTCCCGACGATTTCCCGATAATGTGCGCGATTGAAAGTGGGATCGATCGATCGTGAGTTCTTTGTAAGGAATCGCAGGGAAAAAGGAAGCTTTCATTTTTAGTTTTTTTTTTTCTTTTTTAATGAAGAATGGAAGGAGATATAAGCGTGTGCTATCGGTGAGGTTTGATGAGCGATCAAACATGCAGCGTAGTTTTTTTTTCCAGTCTGATTTTAACTAATTGCGCTGAGAGAATTTTCTCGTAAATATTGCAGTGACGCTCTCTCTGCCAGAATTGTGGACTTTTTGCCAAGTTTTTGTCGTATTTACAATAAAAGCTCTGTAATTTCAGCGTAAAATCTCTCCCGCTGCTGGGAACTTTTTCAAGTGGGATAATTATTTTTATTTCGCGTATAGATATATTTGCTATGGAGCATAGCAGTTGTTCAGCGATTTATAAAAATAAAAAAATAAGAGACACATTATTGAATGGATTTGTCCTGATAAAACTGGAATAAAATATTTCCCCGGGCGAATATATGTATATAACGATTTGCGTAACAGCGAGTTACGTAAAACCGCGAAATCGAAAAGCTTCGTTTTGGCTTGGAGGTGCTTGTTAACGTTGATCCTTCTCTCTCCTTCTCGCTCGCTCTCGTTCGGTCTTTACCCTCGGCGCAGTTCGTGCGAACTTTAACAACTACATCGCGATTTCGGCGCTCCAGATCCTTTCTCCTCGTTCCTTAAGATCCGGGACGCAGATCCCTCGGCTCTCCCGTACGTACAAGCTTTACATTGGCTTCCGCGAGCCCGCCGAACTTGCCTCTATCACGATGACAAACGCACGAGATTCGAGAGGAGGGGGAGAGAAAAGTAGAACGTATCGCGCCGTGTTTTTTTCGGGCCAAAAGGGGAAACAAAGTTTCGCCGGGTGAAGGAAAATTAAGAGCTTCTCGTAAAAAAACGGCCACGTAAAAAGAGGTACTGTGCCTTTTTATTATTGCGCGATATATACACCCCCGCGCGGAAGGTTTTTCAGTTTTATACGCCGAGAATAAAGAGTATGCCGATATAGTAAGTAGCTTGAATCTCTTAAATAAAGACTTTTACAATTTTATCCTCTCTCGTGCCTCGCGCGTGTAGGGACATATTTTTCCTTTTCTCCGGCGAAGTAAAAAAGGAAGAAAGAAAAGAAGCAGTCGGGGCTCGTAAAATCGCACCGCACGATGACGTCCAGTTATCGCGTCACAAAGTACGCGCGGGCTTTTGTTATCTCGGAAGGCGACTGGCGGCTATTAGCATAAAATTCAACGGAATGGGATTTAACATGCAAAAATTTATTAGCATTCGAAAATTAATTTTTATGCGCTCGTGCGCCACGTCCGTTTAAGCCGTGCGCTTTTTAGCCGCCGGTGGTGTCAGTGGACGTGTACATTCGTTCGAGTTACAAACAGGCTTGTTACTCGCGGGTAATAAAATAGGCCGTATCGCGGAGCAAGACACGAGCGGTTGCTTCTTTACGCGCGCGAGTTGATGAATGAGACGGTAACAAGCGACCAATTACCGATGGGCGTTACCAGCGGACATAAATACCACTGCACTTTCAATGTGATGTTTGGTTACTGACTTTCCTAGTAGCAAGATTTTTTTCTCTCTCTCTTATCGAAGGCACTCGACGAAAGGAGAATGAAATTCACATGGAAAGTGGTAAAAGATTATTTTTCTTTTTGTGCCTATAAGTACTCTGAATTGTGAGAAGATTGCTGTTATTAAGTATTACAATTCGCAGCAGTAAAAGAAAATGCTGTAATGAGGAACTGTAATTATAGTAATCTTTGTAAACGGAACTATTCGCAGTAGTAAAGATAATTTAGTTTTAATGTAAATAATCACTGTTATAGGTAATCTAGCTTTCGCGATAAAATATCCCTGCAAATTTTAATCTCTCAAACTCATTATGATTGATTAAAGCGTAATAATCTTTCATAAATTATCTCAACTTATTACATCATACTCTGCAGTTACATTATTCGTTTTCTCGGTAAACAGAACAGTAAAGGATGGATTTTTTAGCAGTAATTTTGAAATTTGTTAGCCAATATTTTAAGAAAGCTATTTTAAAATTGGAATGTTCTTTGTCATCATTCAAAGTCGCTATTCTTTTCTTCGGGTGATGCTGAATAAATTCTGAACGCGTATAAATCAGACTCGCTACGTAAGAAACATCCAAAGGCGCCATTCGCCACATTTCTCTTTTTAAGCAATTGTACTCGTATACGTCGGTTTCTTTAGACTGCACGTCGCTTTGAAAACATAAAATAAAAAAAAATGAGAAGGAAAACACCCACGACAAAAGATTTTTATACAGAAAAACATCACTTGAAATCGTCCAGCAGCGTGGCAAATCTCTGAGTACTTCCGTCAATCCGTCGCCCATCAAAAATCAGCTGGTAAAAAAAATTAAAAATCGAAGGAACCACGGCCGCTGTCCGCTTCACTTATTTGCTCGGAAGGCTGAGATTTATGATCGCGATCGTACAGGGTGGAGAGGCTCCTCTCCTTCGGGAGGCGTTTATTCCGTTGTTTACTCCAAAAGCTTTCTCGAATCCGCGCGGGGCTCATCCCTCCCGATCACTCATAAAAAAATGACAAAAAGCTCTTTCGTCGCTTCTCGATATTTCGTCTCCCCATGTACGATTCCGCGTGCCTCCTCGACCCTCTGGTTCTCTCTTCTCGACTCACCCCCGGTTTTAACCCCCTCCCCCCGCTGCCACCGCTGTCGAGCTTACTTTTGCTCCACTTGCTAAAAGAAAAACTTTTAACCGCGAAAATCGATACGCCGGCTTTTCCGATATGTTGTTTTGATTGAGGATGTGCCGTCACCCGCGCTTTACTTTTTTTCACGACCGGAGAAGAAGAAGAAGCTTTGCGCGTTACGAAATTATGACTTATTTTTTTCCACGCTAACGGAAGTATAACGTTGCTTCTTTTGTATTTGAAATTTCCGACAATTCCATTTGGTTCATTCTGCCGCGTGGTAAGAATAAACAGTAAGATTGAGAAACAATTTTTATCTGCCTGTTTTTTTAAATCTGTTAAAGCTGATCTGTCATCATAAAATCCTCTTTAAAAATCCGCTGGGAAAATTCGAAGGATTCAGGCATTAAATATAATATTACCATTTATGAAAATTTAATCTCTTTTTCAATAGACAAGTAAAATAACTTCAATTTTTACTTGTTATTGGAATTCCTTATACTTTTTCAGATAAATAAAATTCGTTTTATTAAGCATCAAGTATGTTCATACTCGACTAAATTTTTCTAAATTTCATTATCAGAAACGAAATCGCGCATACCTAACAAATTCACTAGAATTAAAAAGTAACTTTCTTATGTGAAATTAAATTCCCTCTAAGCGCGAAGCTTTTGTTTGGGGGGAAAAAAAAGTAAAGAGAAACACAAAAGTGCGCGCTGGGAGCTCCGGAACGAAGATCTCGCACATTTGGCGAAGGATTTCCCGTGGCTCGTGTCGCTCCTTCGAATATTGTCCCCCCTCCCATTGTTCGCTACAAAGCCAAGCGCTGGATAAAAGTGTAACACAGGGATCTGGGCCACGGGCAGACCGAGTGGAAAATCCGGGCGCTCGCGCCATTTGCGCTCGGGGGGCGCGAGTTTCGGACACGCCGTAAAAATAATAACGACGACGCTGGCCTCTCCCTTTCCTCTCGGGAAGATGTACGCCCGAGTGCATAATCCGACTCCCCGAGATGTACTATCTTCACTTGGCGAACGCAGAAACTTAATGCGCCGTCTTATACACCAGATCATGAGTGAAATACGAGAATGGGAGAATAATTCGGGAGCGTCCGGTGCATTACGGTTATTACGTTAATCTCTTGAGTTATTCTGCTTTTTTTTCACTCTAATTTACCGTAGCTTTGATTTTTCGTAACTTCGTAAAACCGAACAATGCCTGTCACAAAAAATGCGAATTATTAATTAAGAAATTCTCTTTCATATCGAATTACCTAATTAGCTATAATATAATTAATTATTTCATGTTTCAGGTGAGTTCAATACATCAAAATCTTTTGTCAGTTCATTATCGAGCGGTGAGTGTCATGTATTATCATGAATTTTACAATATCTTTAAAAACTGTCTGTCAATATAAACAAAAAAATGTATATCCGTTGATATAAAAAAAAAAAAAAAAAATAGCAAAAACTTCAGGAGTATTCTGAAAGCTTAACGGTGCATTGAGAACAATCGACTGTAAAAGATGCCGGAGAAAATCAATTAAGTCAGGCTTAGAGATATAAACGCTCTCTCGAAACTTCGAGTCTAAGTATGCATCGGCCTCTATTATGAAGCTTCACGAAAAGTGAAAAACACCAGGGCAAAGTTTCTCTCCTTACAAAATTACTCCGCCGCAGTTTCATTACAGCCACTCGGGTCGCGTCTTATCCCTGCATTTCGTCTTTAGTGCTTTGGGCGTCAAAGTTCGGGTGGTCCGCGCGGCGGTTATTACTCGCACATCCCCGGCTGGCCGCCCAGCGACGATGGTCAAAGGACTATCCGAGGGTGCATTTGCGCGTGGTTGGCCCTTTGTGCCCGATGGCTTCAATTCTCCGCTCACGTAACGCGAGATATTAGTGGTTTCGAGGGTTTACGGTGGGGGCCACGCTTCGTGCGCTAGTTACAAATGCTCCAACTTTCTTTACATGGAGATAAGTCGCTCTTGTAACTTCTCCTGCATTTTACACTTTCGTGAGCTTTTCTTTCGATTTCTTTCTCTCGAGAAGGAACTTTATTTTTCGAATAAAATGTTTTTTAATCATTTCGTGCTGTCTTCGGTAGAATTTATTTCTCTTTTCGATCACAATTTGATCAAAGCATTTAATCAGCCGAATGTTAGTGTAATTCCATAAATCTACGCAAGCTCGATCTACGTACGATATTTTTTTAAGAATCGTGCACTGATTTTCGACTAAATTCCTTTCGATTTTCCGCAGTTTTACTTCTAAAGCGGTGTAAAGTCGAAAAAGAATTTAGTCCAAGTCCGCCTTTTTCCACGCTGGTTCAAAAGGTGTAATTTAGACTCCTTTTGAGCTGAAGAACACGGAAATTGATACAAAAAAAGTTTTTCTGGTAGCAAAAAAAAAAGAGAAAAAAACTTTTTTCGAACTGAAGCACATTGTACTTTTGCAAACACGTAGATGTAAGCGTAAGTTCTGTTTTCACTTGGTACGGTCGATCGGACCGGGAAATCAGCGAGGGCGATAGGGGACCTACAAGTTAAGGTGGCCGCCTGGTCAAGAGAAAACTGATTACTTTTAAAGGTACTTTCGGAAAGCTTCAAAATTTCACAGAGCTTTTCTAAGTTTAGGCCTCTCGAGACCTTTGACGACGTATATTTCTCTGGCGAGAAAGCAATCGATTTTACTCCCACCTCCTTATTTTTCATATTTAACTTCTTCACAGCAAACTTTTCCTCCGCTACTTACACTTCTCCAGTGCAAAGGGAACTTTCGCAGGCAATCAGCGAGCTCGATTAATTTCCATTCAAGCAACAATACAATTATGAAATGTGCCAAGCAGAAAAAAGCTCGACCGTTTATTTTAATTAAGAACCGATTCATCGAGTCCGCCGCGAAGCCTCCTCCGAGCTAAGAAAAAGAAAGGACTGCTTCCGGAAGAGTCATTAAAAAGCTAATTCGATCCTCATTGTTTGGCGTAGTAAAAGCTCGGGCTCGGTCCGCAGATCCCGAGATAAATACGTCGCCGCTTATCTCCGCGGTCGAGCCGCCCCATAATGATCCTCCGGACCGAGCTTAAAGCTCCGGCGGTGCTTGGGAACGCGCGCGGCATGAATTATCATACGCCGGAGGCCGGGTCAATGAACCGGACGCCCGCTGGCGAGCTTGACGCAAGCTCGCTCTCGGGGCTTTCGGGCGGGCCACGCTCGCGCGTGTGTGTGAATGCGTGCGCGCCAGTCGTGGCGCCGTCCTACTTTGTGCCCGTTCGCCCGTGTCCTCGCTTGTAAGCTCGTGCAAGCTCGCTCTCCCTAAAGGCGCTCGCGGGGAGAAAGAAGCCGGGAAGCGCGCTTCCGGAGAGATAATTCCCCGTTCTCCCTTTTTTTTTCAATTGCTCGGGGCCCTCGTAGGTAGGGACGGAGACGTCGAGACCTATTAAGCGATGCTTCCTAATTTGCATTTTTAGGGGTGGGACAGACGGAGGGACGAGGGGAGGAAGACACTGACGGAAGCTTTGTACGCGGAGGAGTGACGTCGTGGGGAGGAGTTGAGAGAGACGCGCGGAGGGAGAACGAAACGAGAGGTAGCCTAACGAGACACGCATAAGATTAAGTGGGAAACTTGTTCCACTATCGCAGGGTAATTCGTAGCAGAAGGGACCGGCTTGTCGAGTTCTTGCGGAAAAAATATTTGAATATTTCTCGGGAACCTTCGTGTTCGAGTGGTAAAAGTGGAGGCCGCGATTACGGTCGTTACGAGGGATTTAACGTGTGTAAATAATGTCGAAAAAAAAATTTAGTATAGAAGCTCTACCTCAGAAATCAGTTACACCGTCACATTCGCTAATGGTATCACGATGATTTCGTCGGGAGTGTTTCGTAATATTGTTTCAGAATTTTGAGACAAAGCAGTAATTCGAAACAAATATTGATTTACACTTACTTCGACGTTAACTAGGAAAGTTAGAAACTGCACAATGCATCAACAGACATATTGCTTCTAAACCAAGACATTAGAAACTGTGATATTGTATGCACAATGCATTTATTGTTGGAAAATCGGAAATGATTCATCTCCATCGAGAATATTTAGTTTAGCGTTCATCTGCACGATACAAGTTACAAGTAAATTAATGATTAATAGTATTAAAATGAAAAAAAAAAAAGAGTCATGAAGCGGCGGTATACGAAAGACGTCGGGAAGAAAATATCACGAGCAGTCCAGATTTAAAGAGCGTCGGTTATCGATTATACATTAGGAGGCGAGATGAATGGGGAGACAAATGTCTTCTTCCGGCTTTTTTTCCCCCGTAACATTTTTATTTCGTCTCGCAGGAGCAGAGGGTTCGCAAAGTATAAATCATGAGGAAACAGTTCTGTAATATTTTGACAAGAAAACATATGACCCGGTTCCCTTGAGCTGGGAGAAAATTAAAATTATTTTTTAACCGACGAAAAATAAATTTCATAGCAAAATGTCACTGGCGTAAAGTATGAAAACTAATGCGAAATTACTTTTTCATATAATATAATTAAATAAACGCTTTATTTTGACGTACGCACATAAATTTAAGTCTACGAAAAATAATACATAAAAAAATTAAGTAAGATTAGTCTCGAAAAAAGGGTCATCGTAAACCAAGGCGTTTGGCTAATTTTACGATAGATACATCGGAAGGATGGATTCCCAGCAAATCTTTTCTTCCTCCCTCTCTCTCTTGGTGCGCCAATCCCTAAGCGTATTTTCGTTGTTTGGCTCTACAGGAAAGTTGGGAAAGAAGCAAGGAGTTCGAAATAAGATCGATGGCACTACTGGACTGGTACACACGTATTCACATACACGTGCACACAAAATCACTCTTTTGCCTTTTTTCCCTTCTACAATCGTGAAACTGTGATGGTGTTTCCTGGTCTCGCGGGACCATCTCTCAGAGATTCCTTTTCGCATGTCCGTACTATCGGATGTTTAAAAAAATTTAGATAAAAGTAAAAAGCAACGGCTTGAAAAACGCGAAAGGGGCGCGGACCGAAGTTAACTTTCCTCCTGGGCTGTCGAAAGCCTTATCAGTCTATTGTGGCGACGAAGCCCCTTATCTGCGCGATCAGAATCACGCCGAGGAGGGTGGCAGCAGCGGCGAGCCTCCTTACCCCAATTAACGAACTCGAGTGACCCGAATCACTCTTTTCGTAAGTTGCTGCCTCCGAGGTTCCGGCGCACTAACGAAATTATCGGACTCGAACGAAGTTGGAAGGTCAATTAGTTCGTGTCTTCCCGAGAGCCTCCGCTAGAAGATAGACTTGGCTATATCGAAATGTTAATCCACGATACTCTTTTATTATCTCCGATTATCGATCGTTCGCGCATTGTCCCTTTAAAACTCTTTAAGGAGAGTATTAGAAACTTTTGACAAATAAGATCGTTAAATTCAATTTTTTTTACCCTATTATTTTTCAGCGAGTTCTTTACTTCCCAATTTGCGCGCGCATATCTCGATTTAAAAAATATACGAAGGTGCGATTAAATATTCAACAAAAAAAAAAAAGATTAAAATTTAGCATACCGAGCGTAAGTGGCTCTTTTTATTATTTCCATCCGAGCGCGTGAGGAGAGCGGTATATTTTATAATTTTATAGCCACGATATCAAAATATAACAAAACGTGCGGCACTTTGCGCGTGACCCGATTCGGCTGACGTCATTCCCCGGCGCCAATAAGTTAAAACCGCCAGCGCGCCGCAGCGTCCTTACATTTATACGTTCCAAAAAGTGGCCGTACGTTTTGTCAGCACCACGGTGAGAGACGCTATAGTTCGATATATACATGCATCCATAATATATAAATAAATAAATACAGGCACAGAGGCATACGTACATATACCAGGCAGGATGTGCAAAATTCGTCACCTCTAAAGAAAAAAAAAATGCACATTTCAAAAAAGACGAAACTATTTGTCGATTTTAAAGTACTATAGAGATAAGTAAACTCTTCGAAATCTAATTGATAAACTTCAGGTATCATTTTTACGTACCAATACACAGAGAGAAATGTTATAGTAAAAATTACTATGTTCCATAGGAACAGTGGGATATACTCAACTTACGAAAATTTGTACTATAAAAAATACTATGTACATAGCAATTTCTACTATATAAATAGCAATTTTTGCTATGTACAAATTCTTAGTACACTGAAAAAAAAATTTGTTAATTTTAATAAAATGATTTATTTCAATAGTACTTATTAAATATTTTATCGTGTCAAAGAATTATTTTTTTGAAGCTACTAAATTTATTTAGAAACAAATAACTTATTTAATTTTAACGAAATTATTAATTGATTCAAAGAAATATTTAATAAGTACTATTCAAGTAAATCATTTCCTTAAAATTAACAAATTTTTTTCGGTGTATGTTTTATAGTAAAAATCGTCATAGGTCAAGTGTGTCATTGCTCCTACAGAATATAGTAATTTTTACTCTAACATTTCTCACCGTGTAGCTTAAAAGTATGAAATTTCTGGAAGAATTCAATTGGCCGGTGGAAAAATGGAAAACTAAAATAGTCCTTTTTTCGAAATGTACTTCTATTCGTTAGAGGCGACGTTATCGTCTCGGGCGCATTTGAGCCTCGCGAGGATTAAACGGCACGTACGCAGATAGCGCATCGCCGTGACGTCCGTGCCGGGGGTTGCAGCGCAGCTGATCCCGTGAGATCGCGCGCGCTCGCTTCTTTCGCCTGGGGGTGGGTGGGCGGGGGTCGGTCGCGTTGACGCACCAGCGGGCCAGTTTCACCAAGTCAAGAATGCGCTATCGATCGGCGCCTTCCGCCGAACTAGGCCACTTCCACTGTGTACGCGCGTTCCGGCCGGCCTCAGCGCGCGCACTCGCCACCCCCACCCCCTTCCCTCTTTCTCGGTCACACGCACACGGAGGAGGCCCGCGGTCGCGAGCGTAACGCTGCATACCTATAGATGTATACATATGAGTAGCAGTATAGATGCAGCAGCCGGGAGCTCGGTCCATTCATTCAACTTCCGCGCGAGCTTTCGGGCCAAGCTTCGCCAGTTCTGCGCCCGTGGTAATTGCCTTCTTACTGCGGCGTCTTAAGTTACCGGCGAAGAGATACGCTAAAACGTTGCGCGGATTTTTTAATCAGACGCGCCGGTGCGATAAAATTTTAACGCGAATAATGTTTAATAAGAGGGTATGAAAAAAAAAAATGAATTGAACTAACTTTGCGTAACGGCGAAAGGAAGCTATAGCTGCGATTTAATGGAAGGACACGCGGAATTTGGGCGCTAACGAGTTTCATTTTGAGGTGTATTTTTGGAGCACGTTTTATAGAATCGTTTTTTGTAACTCGTTTTGCAAACCTTTGCATAAAATGTTTGAACTGTTCATTTGGCGTTTGCGAAGAGACCAGTCTTTTCAGCTTTATTTACTTTATACGTATGCGCGAGAATAATTTTTTTTTATTATGCGCATTTAAAGTAAAAAAAAGAAAAAAATGCTCGATATCGCGCGTGACCAGGATGTAAATGTGTGAATAAATAAATATTCGCCGGAATTTTATTTTATTGTAGAATCTGTCGGTTTCGAGATGCAATTGAAAATTTAAACTGCGCGATGGCCGAGTATAATGTCGATGTTAATTTGGCAGTTTCATCAACAACGCACGCACGAACACAATGGCCTTTGCCGGTGCGTGTGAGCCGCGAGCATTCTAATCCGTACGGAACAGATTCGCAAACAGACGCGGAGTTGCATATGAACAAATAAGCACAGCCCTACGTAAATTTGCAGGGTCTTGTTTAAATACGCACAGCTTTGTATCTCATTATCGTTCCCCAATTTTCTCGGCCCTTTGTTCAGACTTTTACTTACTATAATTGCACGGCAAGTTCTGTAAAGTTATAATGCGTAGTAATAGTCAATTTCGACTACTCCTTTTATTTTCACCTTAAACATTTTTAATAAGTAAAAAAATTCTCACTCGACTTCAATTTTCTTTTAATTATTTTGCACGGTAATCTACTTACAACGTTGTTCAAGATTTACAAGTTTGGTGGAAATAGTTCTCATGCTGTTGTACGTTAAATTATATTAAGTAAAGCAGAACAAAATAAATTGCAATTTATTTTTTAAAAGGCCATACAATCTCAGCCTTACGGTAGAAATCAAAATAAGAGTTTATATCGGAAACCACCGTTTACTTAATAACTTGGACGAGGTTGACTCGGTCCTTTCATAAATATTGCGGAAAAAGGAGAAGAAACGCGAAACCCGTAAGAATATTCAAATGCACGAGCGGAATAATGAACGGTGGAATAGAGCGAGACGAAAGAAGCGAAGCAATTCTTCAGCTCGTCTGCCGGCAGAAACGAATGCGTCCGATACCCTCCGATACCGGATCTATAATCATCTCACGCCGCCGGGAGAAACAATGGACGCGCGGAGGGGGAGGGGGAGGGAGGATTGGGAGAGGGTGTCGCCCTTTCTTTAGAGGAGCGAGGAAAAAAATAGGGAAGAAGGAAGATAGCGCGGAGCCAAAGTAGCGGAATGCTAATGGGGTGCCCGGAGATAAGCCCGCGATAGGAGATAAGGCGGGCAAACGGGTAATTGAACCCGGGGCAATTGCGATCAAACTCGAACTCGGGCGAAGAAGCCGCCGCCGCTGATCTCCGTTTTTTTTTTTCTTTTTTTTTTAAGCCTTATATATATATAGACGCGGCTATGAATAATTTTCTTTGTCGGCGAGCTCGATTCTTAAATCCCATCGATCGCGATAAGGCTCCGCGCGGATCCGATATAACCCTGCCCACTTGCTTTTTAATCGATTCCGCAGGCGAGCGCGCGGAAGTCTTGACGATCGCTGAATGGGGCGGGAGAGCGAGAGTTTCGGCGGAGCGTTAAGACTTTGACGCGTCGGGGAGACGGACACCCCATAAAGGTGCGCAAATATTTATTCTGCGAGCCCTGCGGGACCTTTTGTTTTTTTTTTTCTTTTTTTTTTTTATTCGTGGCTGAATGAGCGAGCGAACACCTTCCGGTGCTTGAAAAGCGAGCGTACTTTTCTCCTCGCTGTGCGCGGCTGCTTTTTTTTTCGAAACCTCCGCGCGTTTTGTAGAAATACAAAAACAGGAGAGAAATTTTTTGCAAATACTGTTTTGCACTCGGGGCGTGTTTTCATATTGCTGCTGCTCCGTCTGAAAAAATATAACTATTTTTTTTTCAAACGCCGAGTTGTATTCAAATAGCACAGCACTTTTTTGAGAAACAAAAGTTTCCGGCGAGCCGCGCGCATCTTTTTATCGCGATCGATGTAATTTTGTTAAAAAAACGCAAAAAAAAGTATATCGAGGATTTTGAAATTTTAAATAACATCCGAAACAGATGGACGATCCCCTGTGGACCCAAATGATTAATAGTACACAAATATTGTTGTCATCGTATCGGTAGTATTTTATTGATTACATGAAGTAATAGACGCGCTGTACGTATAGTAACTGACTTTTGAAAAAAAAATGAAAGGACCTTTTTTTGTTACTTCGTCAAAGTGAAATAATGAAAAATGATGTATTATTCATGGAATAATGAAACATGATGAATAAATGAAAACTGGAAAATAATGAAAGTCAATTGAATCTTTTCGTAACGTTGATTAAATCGATCACGAGATCATCGTTTACACAAGATTCCATGTACAAAAAAAAAAAAAAATTGGAGCAGTTTGCAAAAATGAAAAACTGATCAGTTCGACTCGCCACGGATTGTAATTTGCACGAACAATTAGCCACTTGACAAACCCTGGAAGCTGAAGCCTAAACGAAAATTACTGGCATTCCGAAAGCTGTTCGGCAGGAGCCGCAAAGCGCGGATTAGCAATGCGCCAACGCGATGCATTCGCGTTTCACGTCTTCGCACTTAACCCCCTTCGACAATGGAATAAAATTAGCGGGACATTGTTTGCTACTTCGCGCGATCTCACGCTCGCGCGCCTCATCGAAATTGCGCATTGTCATTATCGACTCCTCCCCCTCCGCCCCCCTCGCCTACACTTCCGGGCGCATTCCGGCTGCGCACCGCCGCGGTCCTCGCTAAAATTACGCGCCAACTGCTAACAAGCATCGGCGGTCCGAGTGCTGCTCCGCGGCAGCATCGGCAAGTTATTTGGGGTCGTTATCGGACGGGCCGCCGAATGCCAATGGAGATATTGTAGAAAAGGCCGGATATCCGTGGCGCGCCACAGGCCGATCCTACTCCCTGCGCTCAGGTGTCGGTGAACCGGTAATTCATAGCCAATGAATCGTTCCGAGCGAACTCGCCTCTTTTATCGCCTCGGTGCATACACATACACACGTATATATATACACACATATATATATATACATGTATATATCATGACGTGCGCGGACTTCGTTAGCGCTTTGCCTATCCTTCTTTTTACGTGGCTGGCGCTATTTTTCGCAGTATATAGCCCGGCTTTCTCGATTGCGTTAGCAATTTCTTTTTCCTCCGGAACTTCCTTTTTTTTTTATTTGCTTTCTCTGGCTGGTCGTATATTCGGCGCGCGTTGAAATCAAAGGAAGAATGCCTTTATTGAATTCGCCAAGTAAGCAACGCTCTAGTTTTTCTTTGGAGCGGATAAGGTGCGTATCATGGCAGTCGGAGGGGTTTGTTTTATAATGGAGTTTCACAAATGGATGCATGTAAATTTTATTTTCTTTCTTTCCTTGCATAGATTAATTATATAAACACAAGCCGGTATTACTGAGAGAGGGATAATTTTACGCGAAAATACATTTTTTAGTTTCTATATAATGTTACATTTACCTATAACGTTTGAGGGGATTTTATTTAAATAATAATAGAGTTAAATGTACCGCGACTTTTATTATTTCGTGCAACATTAAAATTTCTTGCGTGTTCTTAGCATTGATTCATCGATAATGTACGACGCGATGTTCTACATTTCGCTCTACTTTGTCGTAGTCTTGACTCTGTGCCAAGTTTTAGACAGTTTCTGTTGGAAATTATTTTAAATAATGATATTTCGAATTTTAAATTAAAGTTACTGTAACAATAGGATCTTTAAGCTTTTGTATATCAAACTAAAGACTTTACTCTTTGGATATAAATCTTAAAACCACGACGTTGGAAATATAAAGACAAAAATTATTCCAGAAAAAAAAACTCGATTAGCTATCGTAAAATAAATAAAAGTTCCACGTGAACAGTTTATTCCATAGATAGAGAGTAAACTATTCAATATAAGATTTTGGGGATGAGCACACTTGAATCGGGGACGATCGCATGCTCGCCAAAGATAATCATCTCTCGTGACGCCTGGTACGCTTTAATTTTACAGTCTCACGATACGCTAAACACGCTCCCAAAATCGACAATTAACCCGTCCGACGTTGCGTTGGCAAAGGTCAAACACTCAAAGGATAGTCTGCTCCTATTTGGGCCTAGTTGGAGAGTCGCGCACACACCTCCGGTAACCAAGCATGGCACTGACCGATTAGTTCACCCCCTCCCCTCCGCTTCTCCCTTCGGCCCATCAGCTTCGATCCCCTCGCGTGTACGTGCTTATACCTATATGTCGTATCACAGGTCCACGTCCACGTTTCGATCATGCCTGCACTGGGATCTCGTACCCAGAAAGAGGAGCAAGTTTCCTTTTGAAAAAAAAAAGTTCTATCATTAAACCTTTGAGTTAGTTCGAAAAAGTGGCAGAGAGGATAGAAAAAGTTTTAATTAAAAGTTGCCAGGGTGCTCGATTTATATTCTTTGTGGGATTGCGTTCAAATTAATAAGAAGAGATTCACGAGCTTCGATCGAAATTTTCGGACTAATTCATCATTTATTGGTTCGGTTTATCGACGATGTGATGCTGCGAATAATGTTTTTTTTTAGTATTATTATCGATTTTATAGCATTTGTTTTTATTTACAATTCGGAAAAATATTGTTGGAGTAAACAAAACGAGGTACGTAAATATTTTTCCGTATGAAGCTTTTTTAACTGACCTCGACATAAAACGTACAAATTCAATTTTTCAATTTAACGCGGAAATATATAAACGTCGAGGAAAGTAATGCCCTTGTTATTTTAATATTCTACGTATTTATGGGTATCGTGACTTAAAAACGGTATAAATAGTGCAAAAGGGTATCAAGATTTTTTTTTAAAGGCTCCTCTTAATAACGTTAAAAACGTCCCGGCAGTGCACTTCCAGAAGAGCCATTAAAAATGATTCGCAGTTTCAAAGCGTGCAAAAGATGAAGAGCTTAATTTTCATTAAAGTGTAACTTTATACTTTAATCCCCTCGGAAGGATATTTTTTTTCCCTAAAGCGTAAGAAAAGCTCTCCGCTTTCTCTGCATCACCACTCCCAAAACAATTTGCCAAAGGATCGCTGTGCGTTCATTTTCCTCGCGCCGTCGTCAAAATCCAAAGTTTGATTAAGATCAGCAAATTTCAGCGCGTATAATCCACAAGATAATCTCCGAAAAGCCCAGATTCAAAGATCGACCGCATTTCGGAATCTCCGGCGCTTTGGTAGACCGTCGGCGGCTGCCTCAAAGGCCGGTCGAGTAGCTGGGCTTTGATTTGATTAAAAAGACATCGCTCGTGGGGGATATTTGCCAACATCAGCTTTGGCGCGTCGTCGCCACCGCCGCCTCCCCCGCACAATGAAGCCCCGAGGCGCTGAGCTGCTGGCTGGGGGGGTGGGGGTGGTGCTCATGTGCGCAGCCGCCGCGAAGGAGCGCCGTGAGATAGAATCTAAAGCGGCGGAGCACGCGCGAGGCATCCGAGCGGAAATTGACTTCCTCGAGCACACAAAACGCACATTATCGAGTTTGCACTTGCGCCTCCTCCTAACCACCCCGAAAGCCGTAATAAATATACATGCTCGCCGGCTTACGTCTGCGGCACCGCTCGCCTCCTCCTCCTACAGCCGGTCCGCCTTTGTCGCGCGTAATGACTTATTTGCTTTTGTATACAAGTGCGTTATGATATTTGCGAGGCTTTAGCTGCTTCTGGGAGGGCGAAGCCTTTGTTAGCCTCGTTATTTCTCGTTGCTCTCTCAATTGGAATTGCTCTATGCCCGACGCGTTAGTAACGGATTCTCTCGCACTCTCCTCGCTATTTATCGCCAGTGAATTTTTTGTTTTGTTTTTTTTTCTTAATTGATAAAGAGCATTTTAGTTTGGCAAAGTAATTAGCAAAAAAAAATCTCAATTAAGCGCGCCTCGTTTTAAAAGCATCATTCAGTTTTCTATTATAGCGAGAGTATTTTTTGAGTAAAAAAATTTAGTTTCCAAAGTGAACGCTTTCAGAAGTAATTATACACAAAACTTCTCCTGCTTCATTAAGGAATTAATGCGCGCGGCTCATTTGAAAGTTTTATTTGAAATCCATAGATTTTCCCGACTGAACGATTAAATTTCCAAGTTTAACACAATCGCAGCGCGAATTCAGTTTCGCCTGTATTATTAAGAGTGAAGGGGTGAATGGGTTAAGTCGGCGAGAGATTCGAAAACTGACGGCCGAAGAATGCGCCGGGCGGAGAGCTTGCGGAATGCACAAAGTCGCGCTCGACCCCACCGCTATATCTCAGTCGGCCAATGAGTTTCCGGTTGTATTAGGGGAATGCACTTCCGGGAACGGGAAGTTGTTTTAGCGCGATGCCCGCGCGAGCCTCACCACCATGCAAATGTTTTCCCTCTTTCTCCAAAGTAAGCTCTCCGCAGATATCTTCTGCCCTCCTCGCCGCGGATATGAATATTAAAGACTGCTCGAATCTACGCTATGAAAGCTTTGCGTAAATTAACGAAAAAAAAAAGTAAAATTTAATCCATTTGTACACCCGAGGATCAATTCGCGTCGATGCACGCAATAATTCAAAGTAAATTAATGGACGAATAAAAATTTATTGTTTAAAAAGCTCTCGAGAAAGCGTCAGATGATGGAAAAGCAGCAGGACGTTGGGACGCGCGTCTCAAACATTTTGCTCGTCGTGTCACGAAAAAATATGACGGCGCAATGGCGAAGACGGGCGGATCCCGCAAAAACAAGCTCAAAGAAAAAGGGGCGAAGTGGCAGACGCGGTCGGGCCGCCAGGGGGTGGAAAGAGAGAGGGACAGAAATAGACGCTCTGGCCCTCAACGGCGAGTGCGAGAATTTCAGTTTGACCGAGAAAAGTTTTTCTTACCCCCTTGGTTCTCACGCTATCTCCTCGGCGGCCTGCGAATTCGCGTCTTGCCCCTCGGGGTCGGCGAGAAAGAGACGTTCCCCGCGCGTCGACGAGGCGTCGAAAATTACTCGTTTGCCGGAAATGAAAAGTTCTTTTCCTCCGTGGCCAGCCTAATGGAAACGCGTTACACGGAAGCCTCGGCTTTTTAAATCCAGTTGGCTCGAAATATAAATTTGATTACTCCGGGGCTGCGAACTGCCCGGTGGGGACAAAGAAATCTTTGCCGAGACGCCCAGGGGTATTATGGCATTACCGAATTTGATGCTTCGCGGAAATGAGATTGATATTAAGATTTCGCTTTCTTCTTTCGCTTCTTCGCTTTAAAGGGCAAATTAATATTGGATTATGAAGTAGATTGCAGTTTGTTTTTTTCTTTCTTTTGCGATTGCATTTCCCGGAAGATTTTATTAAAGTAATCTAGGATCGTCAGTGCGGGTAATTAAATTCATAAAAAATTAATTATCTCGACGAATTCTGAGAAGTTACTTTAATTAATACACTAAGGAAAAAGTATTGCAAAATTTTTTATCCGCGAGACACTAGTCCAGATAAATAGTAATTTTTGTAAGACTTTTTTTCTTTGAGTAGATTAACGGGAATTTAGAATCCTTCTAGAATGCGCATATTTATCAGTTGACTAATTTAATGTATAAAAGAGCAATTTGCTCGTAAACATTTTAAAAAAATAAATGAATAAACAAATGAACGAAATTAGCGAGAAGCCTTTATTTACTCACAAAAATCTGTTCAGTCGTTAAATAGTAATTGGCAGCGGCGAGTAATAAAAGAAGCTTCACGGCTGCGCAAAAGCGAAAAACGACACGCCCAGGGAATTGAACGATATCCTGGCAAAGAATTCATCAAATTAGCGAGCAAAACGATAACAAAGGGCACAATGAACAATCGTAAAAGCGCCATTAATTGAAAGCGCATTGGAAGGGCGCGTACAACTAAAGCTCGTCAGCGACGGATGATCCTTTTATCAAGGCGAAATTCTTGGCATCTTTGTTGTCCGACTGCGCGCGGCCACATTGTTGTCGGAAAATTGGTGCGCACGATTCGCCGAGTCACGCGGAAAGGGAATAATGTCTCGGGTGCCGAATAATTAATAAGCGGTCTCGTGAAAATATTACGGTGTCGTCCGGCTCCAACGAAAGATAATGCCCGCTTCAGCCGCGTGAATTATGCTTCGCTGCAAAAAGCCCCTTGTTTTCCCTCGTGAATGACGAGTTAAAAATCGAGCGACATTATACCTCGCCTGAATTATCGTGTCGCTCTGCAACGGGCCCTTTTTACGAGGGGAGCTGCATCGCTATCTGAATTTGTACTAGTCCTCTAATTGTTATCCGCTGCTGAATCAAATTTAAACTGCGAGTCCTCTGCGAACTGATTGTAAATGCATTTTCATTCTACGAAAGTATTTCAATTTTATTTTATTGTTGAATTTAATTTGTTTTCATTTAAAAGGCACGCGGCAAACAAAATGAGCAACGATGAAAATTTCGCAATTACAATTCTCTAAAATTTGAGCATGAACTTGGCTTGATCAGGTACACTTGACCGACGTTGATTGTTTTTTTTTTTTTAAATATTTAAATTCACACATCCGGAAATTAAGTAACAGGATACTTTAATGCGGATAACTTTGAAAGTGTTAAATAACAAAAGAGTAAATAAAAAAGACAAGAACGAATTTCCAGTGCAGCTTTATATTTTTATTTTATTTTCACTTCAAATGTGAAGCATTTTGCATCAATAAAATCATCGCCGTCTTACAATATAAATCACAGGCTCTTTAGAAAAAAAAAACGAAAAAAAAATTCGAGGGCTTCAGCGAAATCCGCCTCTTTAAAATTAAGTATTAACCCAGAAAACGTCAGGTAAATTCTTCGGCATGAAAGAGCGAGGCAACGTAGGTACCCTGGGCAAACAGAAAATCCGAATGGCCACTCCTGCATTAATAAAATTTTCAAAGAGCGCGAGAAAGCAGGAGGAGGGGGGTAGGCCCCTGGAGTATCGCGAGTACAGCGAGGATACGCGCGAGCACAGAGGGGGCTGAAAAATGAGACGCTTAAATGAAAACGCTCTTAACGCTCTCATTCCCTTCTCTTTCTCTTTTCCCTTTCCTCATTTATAAAATGCGAAGTAAATAGACGCTTTAAAGTGAGTTGGCGAGCGAGCTTTTTTTTTCAACTCCTGCCGGGCCGCGCGCGTCAGCTGCCGCGCCACTGGCCTTTCCGCAACTCCTGCCCGGGGGTTATATACGAGGGAGGGACTTCGAGGGCAGGTAAAAAAGAGCGCGAATTTTAAAGTTTTAATTATTGCCGGCGCGCCGCCGTTTGCACTCCTTTTCGATGGTGCTTCATTGAATTTATGCACCTTTCATTGTGCACCCGGCTATTTTCATTAGTTCGCCCGCCACTTTTTTCGCAACTTACGCACGCGCGAAAAACTCGAGGCGAGGGCTGTTAAGCCGCCGATGGGGAAACTTTCGAAACCCTCACTCGCGCCTGAGCTGAGAGTGATTCGGATATCGCCACGGATGCGAGTGGCGTAATTAATTTTTCCGGTGGTCTAGTTCGATTCACTTTTTTTTAATAAGAATAATTTTAATGCTATAATTATAATTATTATTATCTTGTACTTAAGTAGTTTTAGAATTAGATTTAGACTTATATTTTGGTGTGTATGTAAAATACATTATAAGGGCTTTTCAGTTCGATTGAGAAATTAAATAAATTAATGAATAACGTAGTTTCAAATAAAAGAAAAAACTTGACATTAAATTTTCAAAAGCAAATAGAACAGGCCAGGGATATTATCACCATAAGGTCAATGAGTGAACCTCGAATTAGTTCACTCGGAAAATGAAGCTGAATTTTACGCTCAAGAGAGAAGTCTAAAGATAGAGTAACTAAAGTAAATTACCGGCGGGCTTCACAGATATAAATTGCAGTCGAAGATGTAATCCGACGAGTAATTGGTAATCTATGCGAGTTTTATGCGGAACTTCTAGATTCGCTGCTGGAGGAGCTATTCGTTATGCATTTACGCCGGAGGAGCGTTCGTCTTCGATTTCGAGCGGAGACGCTGGTAGCGGGAAATAAGTGCATTAGTCTTCATTTGTATACTTTTATCTCCGATCGACTTTCGAGCCACCTATTCTTAGTTTCTCTCAGGAAATGCATTTTGAAAGCGTGATTTATGAGGACTATCCCCATTGTCAAATATCCATACATCATTATTTATAAAGTGTATACTTTATATAAAAGTAGCTTTCTTCATAAGTAAGTAAGTTCAAAAGTACAGAATTCATAATATTTAAAACAAAGATGAATAAAAATCAAAATTTCAAAACACTCTCTATTAGTAATTGGCAAATAGAAAATAAAATAGACGTCGATAACTTTTTAGAATCACAGTACGTTATTAGGCGTAAGTAGATAACTGCCGGGTCCGGTCAGACAGGCCGCTCCTTTGTGAATATCGCGCAAAATAATTACTTCCCGCGTAAAAAATTTAGGATAAAGTTTAAGTTAGGATAAAGTTTACCTAAAGTTCATGTTTGGCGGTCGCTGATAAGAACATGGACAATGAGACTGAATAATAAATAATTTTGCGATACTTTATACAAACTTCAGATGATGTTTTTCTCAAATTTAAAAGACGTTTACACGACGAACGTTAAAAACAAATAAATGTAAAGAATTATTTTCTATAAGTTCAGCGGTAATTTATCCGTTTATATCACCCATCTACAAACTCTTATAAATAAAGTCTCATTGCCCATGCTCATATCAACGACCGCCAAACATGAACTTTGAGTAAACTTTATGCTAACTTAAATTTTTTTACGCGGGTTGAAAGCTTTCCCTCGATTTTTAATACATTTTTATTTGGAAAAAACAAGCAAGCAACTAAGTCGACGCAATTATTTTCTCATTGCAGAAAGCACGTTCCGGGTGACGCTGAAGAAGAGCAGCAGGGGCCTGGGTCTGAGCGTGTCTGGCGGCGGAATGGCCGGGCCAGTGCGCGTGAAACGGCTCTTCCCTCAGCAACCGGCCGCTCTGTCGAACAAACTTCAGCCGGGCGACATCCTCCTGGCCGCCAACGGGATACCCCTCACGGGCCTCACCAACTACGTAAGTTCGGCTCGCAGAGAGCGATTACGCTCGCGAAGAGACAACCCCCGAGGGCAGTCCCGGGTTGAATCGACGCCTGGTTCCGATTTCTGCAGCGCGAACAGCGCTACGGGAGCCGTCGATTCGATAAACTATAATTGAGTCGAAGGGTCCTCCTACCCTTTCCACTGGATTTAACTCGATCCATAACTGTTAATTGCCTTTCAGAAGTTAGCGTTGACTTGCAGCTCGGGGAGTTGCTCGATTTCGCAATCGTTTGGGATGTGCATATATAAGATTTAGCTACGTGCCTGAAAGTTGCGTTAATTTTAAAGACACGCAATTCGGCATTGAGTTACTGAAAACGATCGATTTTTTTTATTTGCTGAGTTTCATAAGGGCACGAGGCGAACTTTGAATATTACAGTGGAAAACTATAAATTAACGGCAGTAGGAGGCATAAAGCCGGCGGATAAAAAAGATATGTCAAAGCAGTAAAAAAATTTAATATTTTTTTATCACTGACGCGATTTCCATCGACCATTACAAGCAGTAATTAATAAAGGTTGTCCTGCACCGTTCCAGAAAGTTTACAACTTTACTCGTAAAGCCTGCGGTCGCGTGTCTGCGCTTTTACGCGTCATATTTTTCCGGGATATTTTTTTTTTAGAAAAAAAATATATAAATAAAATTTACGAGTATCGCGTGGCCGTCCACTACAACTATCTTTAAATAATCGGGCTGCGAGAGAACGAGTGGAGGAGAGGAATAGTCCTTACGGCTCTCTGGGGTCGTTGAGCGTCGATTGCCCTTTCTCGGCAGCTTCCTCGGTCTGGCAATAATTGCTACTAATTTACCGGGACGATTAGCGCGAGATTTTCGAGCGGGCTACAGTAATTACGAAGTCCTTTTCCAGACGGCGAGAGGAATTTCTGCAGCGCGAGGGTAAATTTTCTGGCCCAATAGCAGTGGCCGACTTGCTTCTGGGCTTTTAAAGTCGATGGTTCAAAGTCGACGCCCCGAGACAATTCATTTTCGCTGATATGAATATTGGAATCGATTATCTCCGGAGTTCCTTATTAAAGTGACAGAACTGCGATAATAAAATGCCAAATGCAAATTAAATTATAATTTTTATTAATTTTTCGGACTATATTTAAAGTTTTAAAAATTAAATACTTCGGACGGTGTATGAATTCACTGACTTTTGAATAATAATCAAATTTAAATAGTTTCATTATATTTAACAACTCCGCTAAATCCATAGAAACGACTTTATATATTATTTTATACTTCTATTGTATTAATTGAAACTTTTAGTTACTGTCGTTTAAGAGGATTGACTAAAGAATAAAATAATTTAAAAATTACACTGTTCCAACATTTTTAATCTGATTAAAAAAGAATTAATAATACTTACATTGAGAGAAAAAATTTGTTAATTTTAAGCAAACATTTATTTCAGCAGTACTTATTAAATATTTTATTGATTTTTTTTTTGAACTTCTAACTTTATTTAAAAACAAATAAGTTCGTTAAGTCTTAATGAAATCATTCAAAGAAATATTTAATATGTACTATATCAAAGTAAATAATTTCCTTAAAATTAACAAATTTTTTTTTCAGTGTAAAGTTCGCTGTATTTTGATATTCAATCACGCCCATCCGCGCTGAAATTGAAAATGCAGCCTGCATTTCGCCAAGATGATCCGCCAACAATGAAATGATTAACATTATTTCACAACAAAGAAACGAAGCGCGAAGCGCGCGCAGCGGATTATCGCCACTATATATAGCTAATTTGAATTAAGCCATGACTCGCGCTCCCCAGCAATCTCCCCCCCGACAACAAATTTTTCGCAAACAACAAGAGGCTACTTAACGCCGCTAATAAGCTTTCATTACGCCCTGCTCCGGCGTAGGCCGGAATTGCCGGGCCGTGCAATCAGGCGCAATCACCGATGAGATATTTCGCCCTGCTGCTCCCAGGGACGATTGCCACGGAGGACAGCGATTACCATCGGGGCCGGCGTTAACGCCTCCGCGTAACTGTACAATGGTACCCGCAGCGCGTGCACCTTATATACCCCGACACTTCAAGACGGCACTTGCTCCCCTCCCGCCGTCGCCGACCCCTCGTTAAAGATTTGCATCCCATTAGCATAATGCCACAGTGCCCGAGCGGACGGCAGCGTCCTCGGCCTGTCTGCCCGCTCGTCTCGCCAATGACGGCGGCGTTATGCGCGACTCGCATTCCGGAATTACTGCATCTACTTACGCGCGCTCTCTCTTTCTATCTCGGCGGCTTGGTGGCTACTTTCCCACGGAGCGTCTTCCCCTTAATCGGCCGAATATGTGCTGAGCACTTTTGGAATTTATTCGCGGGATCAAAGTTTATAACTCGCCGGCGAAGCGATATTTCAGCTTTACCTTGTTATAACTTGGGATTATTATTTTTGTCGGTGCAAACTTGCTGGCAAGGGGGTTGCCAGGTGCGCGGTTAAATCAGTGAACAGCCAGCCTGATAAATAGTACTTAGCCCGGCGTTCCCTGAATTTATATTATATATACATCTAAAAACAGATGCAGCCTCGCTGAATGTTCGTGACAAGCGCCGACCGCGTTGTTCAGCCCTCCAGCTGACTCGCGTTTTGAAAGCTCCACTGTATAATTCAGTGGCGCACGAAGAAAGCGTTAAAATGTAGAAACGAATGCGGTATATGCAACGGAAAAATGAAAGTTGTTTGAAAAAAAGAAAAAAAATTTAATTTGTTTGCATTAAAATTCACAAATATATGACTGGTCAACCCTCTCCGCAATGTAGTAACCGAAAGAAGAGAGTGACTAAAGCCACTCGCGCACGCTGCCACGAATTACCATAATGCCACGGCGTGCCGCATGCATATTTCATGCGACGAAATAATTTTGCCGCCGAAAAGCACGAATCGATCGATTTAAGCAGAAGTATACACTCGCTAACTCAACGCCGTCGACGACGAGGAAGGAAAGAACGAAGAAAGGGAGAAAAAAAAGAAGCTGCGCCTCGTAAACGCGGCAGTAATGCGCGGAAGTAATTCAAAATCCCATACGAGCGAGCCCATTATCGTTGCTCATCTCCCGGGTGCTCGGTGCATTCGTGCGCTCTTCTCCCGTCTTATCCTCCTGAAAATGCAATTTCTTCCCGCTCGACTTCGTAAATTTTTTTTCCCAGCGAGAGCTTCTTCTCTTGCACGAGGCGAGAGCTTTTTTTCCGGCCGATCGTAAAGCCTGGCTGCTACTTGTTGCAGGAGGCGCTGGAGGTGCTGCGCACGACCTCGAACACAGTGGAGCTGGTGGTGTCACGGCTGCCGGGCGACGCGGCGGGAACCCCACCAGGCGCACCGCCCCCACCGCCGCCGACCCGCAGGGATAACCCCGGCCTCACGCTCAAGATACCCCTGAACCCCCTGCCGCCGCTCGACGTCGAGCCCTGTGGGGTGAGTATGCAGCCTCCCGCATTATTCGCATTTTGTTTCCTTTTTTTTTTAATGGATTACCTTTCAAAGCTGCAGGTTTATCGATAGTTGAAATATTTATCGCATTACTTGTTAGAAACAAATTTTTGAGGTCGGAAATAACTAATCGAGCCTTTTGATTTTGATTTTAGATACTATCACAATTTATTTATCAGAAATGCATTTACTTTGCAATAAAGTTATTTGATTAATAATGCAGGATATTTAATTCAATTAAAATTGATGATTGCGTTATTAACGCGTTTGAAGAAGCGGGCAATGTGCTTTGATGATTTTAACTATAATATTAAGTTTATAAAAAAATCGTATTGAATTCGCGCGTCATTCAACCGGATATTCGTGCATTAATCAATCAAATTGCTTCTTTAGATACATCAACATCCTGTCATCGCTTTTTTTAAATCCATCACACTTCGTGTGCTCAATTTTTCGTGCACACTATAGCTAATAAAATTCAGATAACACTCAAATATCAACAAAATACTTTCTACCTCATATAAGAGGATTTCTTTTTAATTTATATGTTCTTTTGAAATATAAAAGCTTTACAAAGTTTATTATTACAATCCGCTTTTTCCAGGTGTGAAAATCAATCAGAACGGCATTTATGTAAAATAAAAATAAAAGCGTACATCAATTTCATTAATCCAATTAAGAAGATATAAAAGTCTTTGACAATTTAAACGTAAATATTAGATTGCAATAAGGTCTCGAATGTATACGCGCCATTTAAACGAAAATTTATCCTGCAACAAATTAAATTGCTTCTTTAAATGGTTCTTAATGCTCTACCGTCGCGTTTTTAAACGAGGCATACTCATTAACGCAATAAAATAATTGCTGTTTCTAATTCGTCGCAACATCCTGCGATAGTATCTTCACTTCAAGAGAGGATGAATTTTTCTCTAAAAGAAAAAAAACGAACAAAAATAAATGCAATTTCAGCAAACCAACTCAACTTGTACCTCGGATAGAGCGTACCCTACTGAAAGGATCTTATAAAACTCCATAAAATTATGCAAAAATCGCATAAAAAATAATTTATCAAATTTGCAAATTTTTCTAGTACTTTATAAGATACCCTTCTTTTTAGCCCATCACCTGGAAACTTTTTTAATTAATATCCAATAAATGAATAAAAATCGCTCCTCAATTAGATAACAAAATTCTTTAATTTCAATTAAATCTTCAATTAATTAATTAGATACTAACATTCTTTAATTTCAATTAAATCATTCAATTAATTAATTATATACCAAAATTCTTTAATTTCAATTAAATCTTTCAATTAATTAATTAGATACTAAAATTGTTTAATTTCAATTTATTCCTTCAATTATTTTAGATACTAAAATTCTTTAATTTCAATTAAGTCCTTCAATTCATTAATTATACGGAAAGAAATTTTCTAGTAAAAATGACTATATTCTGTAGGAACGGATTTACTCGACCTATGACGATTTTTACTATAAAACATGCTAAAATTCCTATGTACATAGCAAAAATTGCTAATTATAGGAATTTTTAGTATGTTTTATACTAAAAATCGTCATAGGTCGAGTATATCCCATTGTTCCTATGGAATATAGTAATTTTTAATAGCATTTCTTTCCGCGTAGATACCACAATTCTTTAATTTCAATTAAACCACACATAAATCCCTCAAAGCAACGACACACATTCCTCCGCGCGCATTATACTGTCATCAGTTCAGTGCGTGTCTGACGTTTCTCAGCCCAATCGATCCCCCCTCCCCCTCCCTGCTCTGGTCAGCTTGTAATCACAGTGCAACTGCTCGAATGCACTTTGGCGCATCTGAGAGGGCGCAGCTAACAAGATCCATCGATCGTCCCGCAGGAGTTCGACATCGAGATGACGAAAGTGGCAGGCAGCCTCGGCTTCACGCTGCGCAAGGCGGACAGCAGTGTCCTCGGCCACTACGTGCGGGCGTTGGTCCGCGAGCCGGCGCTGAGCGACGGACGCATCCAGCCCGGCGACAAGATAATCGCGGTGGACGGCACGCCGCTGTCGCCGCTCAGCCACGAGGAGGCGGTCGCCCTGTTGCGCCAGTGCGGACCCCAGGTGCGGCTCAGGCTTTACCGGGACCTGGCGCAGACGCCCGTCTCGGCGCTCTCGCCCACCGAGCCCAACTATCCGACGACCCGTCCCACCAAGGCCTGTCTCAGGTGAGCGCTTTATTGCTCTTCTCGTCCAGCTTCAATTATATACGTTTTTTATCGAGGAGAGCGAAATTAAAAAATAAATTTTTTTACGGCGTCGTTTCAAAACTTATATGGCATCGGAGGAAATAAAATTAATTCCTTTTAAATTAGATTTATACGAAGTTTATTTATTTTTTTTTTTAAAGGATAACGCTGGAATGGGATAGCGAACTAAAAGATTACTAAACTTAATGAAATTTGTCTTTAACGATTTACGGAGTAAATAATATTAGGAATTTTTTTTATATACTGAATTCACGTTACAGTTTCAAATAAATAAGCCTATTGGATTAAGTTGAAGAAATATTTACTACTGCGAAATTTTTAATCAACGAAACATTTTGATAGAATTATTGTAATGTTTTCAGTGAAGGAACGATGTTTAAAAGTTTTTTGTAGAGTCATGATATTGTGAGAAAGTAACTGTAATGTAACATTCTATAATTAGAAAGTTGTAACATGTACTTCTCGTTCTTGTAAGTAAATGTTTATTTGCATGAGTTAATTGAGTTTGAGAAAAAAATTTTTGTTTATCTTAGTTCATTATTGTTTGAGTTTAATCAAAGAGGGAAGAACAGGTATTACTATGCCCTACAAAATAACATTCATTGTTTGTAGAAGGAAGAGAATTAAGGACGAGAAAATTCACGGAAACACTGCATTTTTTTTGCGCATTTGTGAATACGATTTTACCATCCTCGATGGTTGCAACACTTCTGAGCGAGTGCTTTTTTGTACTTCTACATAAAACAAACAAATTTTGTTAATAATAAATAACATTTACTAAATAAAATCTTATTATCCTTTTACAAAACTATTAAAAAAAAATTGCAATTTTGATGTAAAAGCGTAGGAAATAAAGTGTAAGGCAATCTAAAACTGTCGGTTACTAATAAAAATCAATTTATTTCCAGACAAGAAGCTGTCGATATGCTTCGTGATTTAGCGGTACGAAAATTGTCTCCAGGCACGTCCAGTGGTTCCAGCTGTCCCCGTCAATCCTCAGGTACCTCCTGCAATTCGCCGCGAAGGCTACGTAGACCAGTAACGCGATCCTCCACTGCCGATACGGATGAAGGTGCGCCGAATCTCAATGAATTATTTAGTTGTCCTCAATTAAATAATTCACTTAATTTTGAAAGACATAATTAACACTCAGTATTTGGCAATACAGTCTTTCTATGATAACAAGCGCTGTAATTCGGTGAAATAGATATCGGTAGCGGCCCGGTAAATCACTTAAAACATTATCATTACCGAATTTGGTCGTTAAAGTTTTATTGAAAACGAATCATCCTACTTTCAATAATATACGCGATAAAAATATTAATATTTAACGACTTGTCGTATTTATATTTTGCGTATATTTCCTCGTACACCGTGTGTATTTAGCTGTCTACATTAAATTGATATTTACATATTGTGCTGATGATATTCAAAATTAATTAAATTTAAAAAAAGGGGGATAAGTAATAGCTCTTACTGCAGTAAAAACGAATTCGAACAATAAAAAATATTGTACAGTGACTTAAACAGAAATTTTACGAGTACTATACGTTCAGACTATAAAATAGTCGACAATGTTGTTATAAATACAGTTAGTGTAAATTTTTCCAAAATTTGATATAAAATTTCTGACGTTTACTGCTTGTCTACTAATCTGTTAGTCTACTAGTCTAACAGCAGACTATTAGTACTAGTAAACGCAAGAATATTTTATATCAAATTTTATTTTAATTATACTGAGAAAATATTTGTTAATTTTAAGCAAACATTTATTTCAATAGTACTTATTAAATATTATTGAGTTAAAAAAATGATTTTTTTTGAAACTACTAAATTTATTTAGAAACAAATAAATTCATTCAATTTTAATAAAATCATTACTCGATTCAAACAAATATTTAATAAATACTATGGAAGTAAATCATCTCCTTAAAATAAACAATTTCTTTTTTCAGAGTGTACTAGTATACAGTCACTGCACTAATTTCCTTATAATTTTCGAGTTTGTTTGTGCTCAATCGCTCATAATGAAATCCTCCCGTGAAACGCCGAATAAGAATCGGTCTGACGTAAGAGGCTGAATAAGTGGAATACCAAATGAAAAGGAAACGACTTACGGTGTGCAGGCGGCAGTAGCGGCGGACGCAACAACCGGCACTCGCACGCGTCCACCTTGAGCCAGGAGACCTCGGACTCGGACCAGTGCTCGATCAAGACCCAAATCACGAACTCCCAGCCGGAAACCCCGGGCAACGACATAATCGACCCGCCGCCGCTCTACGACGTCTGCGACTCGAGCGACTCGTCCCTCCGCCAGCAGCAGCCGCAGTCGGCCGGGGCGCCCCGGCCCAGCTTCCTCGACCTGCGCGGCGCCGCCGACAAGCTGCACTTCCAGTTCAGCCACGACTCGGACGGCAGCTCCGACTACACTGGCCCCGTCATCGTCACCGACAACAGCGACACCGCCAACCCGGAGTACTCGGCCGCGGAGTACAGCGGCACGGTGTACGCCGGCCTCTCGAGCGACGAGCACGACTCGAATTTGCCCTCGGAACCGGCCTCCATGCCGCCCCTGCTCACCGCGAGCAGCGGGCCCGCATTCAGCTACAAGAATCCTGCCTATCAGAGCGCCAACCCGGCGGTGGGACTCGCGCTGCCCGCGGCCCAGGCAGCCGCCGGGCCTGCCGAGCAGGCCAACGGCAAGAGCAAACTCGCACACTCCAGCGAGCACGACATCCCAGGTGCCTATACCCTTTTCACGCTTTAAAAATGCCATTTTGTCATTTTCAGTTAAGGAAAAAGTTTGAACAACAATTTACGAGTTTTGTTATTTAAATCGTTATACACTCTTTTTATACACGGAGAAAATATTTATAGTAAAAATTACTATGTTAGGAATAGTGGGGTATACTCGACCTATGACGATTTTTACTATAAAAAATACTAAATATTATAAACTATTTTAGTCTCAATTATTTTTATGCTCAATTTTTGCTATGTACATAGAAATTTTTAGTATGTTTTATAGTAAAAGTCGTCATAGGTCGAGTATTTCCCAAAGATTTATTAATTTATGTCGCTCACCATTGAGACGTTAATATAAGGTCGTTGATAGTCTTATGTGGATATTTTTTTTGTCTCGCTAAAATTGTTTGGGGTGAATTGACACATTGTACATACTTGAAAAAAGACTTTGTTTCGTTTTTAAATTTCTGAGAGGAAAGTCTTTGAGGATATAAGTCACTTTTATTTTATTCTTTATAGCACACGTATCCAAAAATTCTTATCAAAAAGGGAGTATAGTTTCCAAGACCCTTTTAAATCTGATAAAGCTCATGAATTTCAAATGAGTATGCCTATAAATTGTTTATTAACAAAGAAATCGGTATTCCGAAATTATTTTATAGACATAACTTGTTTATTCAGCGAACTAAATTTTAATAAATCGTACTAAAATTCAAATCTCTGTATTTAAAATATAAATAATTTAGTATCAGATTTTTTAAAATTTAGATTGAAGTTAGTTTAAAAAATAACTGATAATATATAAGATGTTTTTGTGTCAGTCTTCATCCTCAAAAAGATTATATTAAATTTATTTCATTTCTTTCACCGCATACTTTACTTTTTGATATTTCCAAATGCAGAAGATAAAAGAGTGTTTAAAACATATCCTTTATATTGATTTACAGGTAAAGTCATGGGCGCCGATGATCCAGGCGGTAGTAAAGGTTTACTGAAATGGAAAGGCGTAATGTTCGCTCCAAGCGATAGCGACGAAACCGATGGGAGCTGCAAAATGCAAGAAGATAGGGATGCCATTGATTCCGCGGCTTTATCGAGCCTTTATGAACAAGGACATGAGGTAAAATTATTATCATATCCCGTTCGCATTAAAAATGAATTTTTTTTTCTTCAAAAGATAAGTTTAAAGAAAATTCAGTGCTGCGCCGCATCCCATGTTTTTTTTTTTATAACAAAGAAAATTTCGAAACAAAAGAAACGTTTGCGCTACACATTTCGCCGCTGCTTTTATGACTTCAGGTGTTCATGGTCGAGCTGACACGAGGATGGAATAGTCGACTCGGTTTCAGTTTACAACCGGAAGGCGGCAAAACAGTGATATCCGTAGTCCATCCCGATAGTGTTGCTGCGAAAGATGGCCGACTCAGACAAGGCGATATTTTGATAATGGTACATTTCCCAATAATACACTTTTAGCAAAAAATCTGTTTATTGCACTCCAATGAAGTTGGAATTTTGATTTGTTAAATAAAAAATTGTGATCGCAGGTAAACGACGAGAGCGTGGAGCACATGTCTACAGCGAACATAATTGACTTGCTGCGGAAAATCCGAGGATCAATAGGAATCACTGTTTTGAGGCGCAAAAAGGAGGACCCGTCGTGATGCTGAGACTATAAGTCCTTCGATATAGGCGTTTTTTAAAAAGTGCAGAACTTTCCGTTGCAGTTCCTGTTGTTTCCGCGTGTCCAACACATAAATTTGTAGCGCACTCTTACGACTTTTTTCTTTCGCGAAAAAAGCTTCGCAAGGAGATTTTATAGCGGCTTTCTATCGTGAATCGAAATTCAAACGGAAAGCTCGATAAGGAATAGACTGATCATTTCAAGCAATAAATATATTATTTAGTAAAGATTTTAAAGAAAAAAAAAAATAAATAAAAGTTGTACATACGATTGATTGCGTTAAAACTGTATCATAATTATGTAATTAAACTTCATCGATGTCGAGTGCCTAGATGAAATCAAATTTTAGAGACGGTTAAAAGTGTCTGCATATCCTTTAATCCAGATAAAAGGAGTATAAACTGGTATTGATGAAAGAGTCGTTGCCCTCGAAACAAGTCGTAACAATAAATTGAACTAATAATCAAATCTTGATTAATCAAAAGTCTTAATTAATGAAATCACAATAAATTAACATTGTACATATATAGGAGTTTTAAAGAAAAAAAAGTTTAAATATCAATGAATGGCGATGTTACGGTAAATAATCTTAGAAATGGAGTTTTAAACAGAACTTTTAAAATACAATTCAAGTCATCAAAAAAATAAAAAAAAGAGAGACGAATTTAAGAGCTATTTAACGCTTGAATAAGCGACAAACTTTCAAACTAATTTAAGCAGATTTTTTTGCTACTTGTATTGCAACGCTACTTGCATAATATAAGTAATTACACACGGCACCGCTAGATTTTTTACAAATTTTTAGTGACAACTTTTTATTATTTTTTTGATACTTGTATACACTTTACTCGTAGCCATTACTGCTTCGAAATCTGCAAACATATCACATGGTTGACATATATATACATTTGAATTTTCTCGTACCATTTACGAAATGGATTGTTAAAGTAAAATGAAAAAAAAATAAATAAATAAATATAACGGTTTCTAAAAGTCTGTCCTTTTCTGCCTGCGCCGTGGTCCACTTAATAAAAGAATAAAATTTAATCCAGGTACCACGATAGCGTAGCCTACGTAGCACTTATTCGATAAAAAATATATAAAAAGACTATTAAAAGTTAATGTCGAACGACGTAGGAGGGAAAGAAATATGCGCGCGTTAAACCGTAGCTAGGAAGCGATAATATTATAAAAATGCCAGGGTGCAACGTTCTCGTGTAAGATTTACGAAAAAAACAAAAAGAAAAATAATACAAGTCTCTTTACTCGAAAGCGAGTGTATACATGAATTATAAATATTTAATAAATGTGATAGTTAGTTCTATAATATAGAAACGTCGTTAGAATACATTTAAAATAAAAGGCTTTATTGGACGTTATAAAACGATTTAGCAAGAAAAAAAATACAAAGTTATATATATCTATAAAGAAAATCTTAACGAAATACCAAAGTATAATCGTGTAAATAATCAAAGACATTTATTTTAATTCTATGCGCCTGAAAATACGAGCTCACTATAAAAGTTTATAAACTAGTGAACGATAAGGCAGCTCCTTGTTTTCGCAGTGTTAAAGTTCAATGCCTTTCTGTCAGACTGCGATGTTATCCTATATGAAATAAAGTTCAACGTCTTTCACAAATTATTGTTGTTCTTTCCCTGAACTTCCTTATTCTCATAATTTATGTGCCTTCGATAGTTTTTACACTTATTTGCATGTCGTAATTTTTTTACGATAAATAAAGAGGAATGCGTATTTTATGAAATAACTTAGTAAGTTTTATTGCTTATAAAAATAAAGGTATAAATGTCTAGAATTATTTTAGGCTCAGCCTCCACTTTATGTACACCTTTACAAACAATAAATCTTTTAATTACGATCTGAAATAGTTTGTCGACGTCGCACAGGTCTTTTTGGTGGGTTTTGTATTTCATCCCCTGAAAGAATTGTTGAGTTTACTTTAGATCTTCCTCTTCTCCGTTTAAACGAACCATCGGAAGCGGCGTTTTTCGCGTTATCTGCTGAAATGTTTTCCTGCAATTCCTCAGAAATATTTCCTCGGCCATTCATCTTATCCCTACTTCCAGGTTCAACGATTTGACATTCAGCGAAACGTGTAGGACGATTCCTCTTTCTTACTGGACGATGGACTGAAGATTCACTGATAAGCTGATGGGAATTTTCATTAGCTGAAAAAGCATCGTTTTCTTTTTCTGTTTTACCATTTGAACACGATATACTGTCTATATTTTCACTAAACGTTTTTTCTGGTATAACCAAAGAAAATGTAGAAGCTGCAAAAAGAATATGCAATTAATTTAACTATGCTAAAAAAAAAATATGTTCATTACGAATAAAAGTTTTGAGAAAACTTACTTATATTTACATGTTCGCTAGAATCATCACCGTTTATGATGTCGAACGAAAAATCATCAAGAGTATCGTTTAATGCATTATCCATACTTTTTTGCTTTGCTGGAATGTCTTCAGTCTTCTCAAGTTGATTACAAAAATCTTTTTCCTCTTGCAACGTTAATTTATTTACAGTAGACTCTTTTAACGTTCCATTACTTCTGCCAACGACTTCAGTGTCAGCCGTCTCTTCTTTACAAACTGAAATAATAAATAAAGTCCAAAAGTCTATTATAGATCAATGAATCTTTAAGTAAATTAACTACCATTACATACGCTTATTTGCAAATTCATTGGAACTGTCATCAAATGCAAAGTCATTAATAATTGAATTGCACAAATCCCTCGCTTCCATTTCGCGGGATTCTTGTTCTTCTAAAAAATTAGTTTTTGGTAAAGAATTTGTAGATTTATTTGATAATTTTGCTCTTTTCCGATGAAGACTCTTATTTAATATTGGACTGGAAGGTACTTCATCGTCTGTAGAATCATCCGTTGATGCTTCATAAATATTATTTATTTTTTCAGTCTCTTTATCATTTACTACTTCATTGCTTTTAGAACTTGTTTGTGATCTTTTAATGGGGCTCGATGAACAAGAATCACAGTTCGAATCATTTAAATTATTTAAAATATTTGGAAGGTCACTCCTGTAATGTTGTAAGGGACAAGGTGCATCCGAATCTGAATCAGAATCTTGGAAAATTACTTCATTCGATGGTTCAGAAATAGTGTTCCCTTCATTTTCTAAAGCATTTTTGGTAATCTCAGACTCTGCAGAAGTGGTTGGCTTATTTGAAGAATCTTCAAATTCAGCATTTTGCGAATTACCGCTTTCAGTCTGTTTTTTAAGCATTTCCATTTTTCGTCGATTCTTAACTTCTTCTATGAGTTTGTCAAAACTTGATTTGTTTGCAACTCCTGTAATCACAATGAAAATAAAATAAGCAATTCATATTTAACTATTTTTCTTTTTACTTCACTGAGTAATCAATTTTGTGAACTTACTATAATTTTTTTGAGCTTCTTCAATTTTTTCTTCTTTGGCATTTCTCTCAACTTGGAAACGCTGTAAGAAATTAAATTGAATATTAATAATTTATAAAAAAAAAATTAATGAGTTATTATGCGACAGATAATATATACTACAGGTGTGGTTGTTGATGTTGACACCAGAAAACTATCCATTTTTCGTTCCTGCTTCTCTTCCATTTCACATTGCCTGATTAATTCAGATATTGGCCTAGGATCTACCTTATCACATTCTGCATTATAAATTGTAGTATACCTAGTAAAACGATTTTCTAAAGTTCTTCTATCACCTTGAGTCGGTAAGCCAAGTTCTTTCATTTTTTTACGTAATTCTGCATCTTTCATTACTCGCAGTACAAGTTTTGGTAAAGGTGGTCGCTTTGGTGCAGATCTGAAATGAAATTTTTAAAAAATTAAAGATAGTTTAAGAGTAACAACTTATTAAAATTAAAATGTATTTACGGTTTCGGTTTTTCCTTTCCTTGAGTAGCTTCCCTTTTCAAACAGGCATCCAAATGTACGTTAATGTGGTTCTGAGATATGTCAACTTTGCAGACAGGACATGCTACTGTTTTTGTATTGTCCGAAGGTTGGGGAACAGTCTCTTTTTCTTTTCTTTTAGGTGTATTAAAAATTTTTGCTATAGTTGGTAAGATTTTTGGAGATTTTAATGAACTTGGACTAGAAGTTTCGAGCTTTGATGTACTTGGTAAATGAGTAGGAGTTTGTGGTTCATTTTGCTTAATTTCTTTGACTCTTGGAGATTCTGTTCCTATAACTTTTGGAGATTTTGTAAATTGACTATTTCTAGCTGGTCTAATTGGTGGTGAACTAGGTGTGTCAGTCTCTTGTTGTGTTACAGAATTATATACAACTCTATGTTCTATAAGATTGATTAACTTTTCTCTGACTTGTAAATAATGCTGTATAATTCCATCCATTGTTCTGTTGACATATAAATCTTTCTCAAAGAAAACATGAAAACAGGCTGGACATTGTGTTTTGTAGTGTAAATATTTTCGAATACACAAAGAACAATCTAAAACAAATTTTTTAGTCTTATTTGTTGTTTATAAATAATTATAGTAGATGCCAATAATTAATAATTGACAAATCAATATGCATTTATAATAATTATTATAAATAATGAAGAATAAATGAAGATAAAACGACTTACAGTTGTGTGCGCACGGTGTCATAACCGAAGTGTCCATATATTCGTAACATATTCCACAAACCATAAACTCCTCGATTCTCTAAAAAAAAAAACAAACAGCATCAGTGACCCATGCAATAGCATATACATAACAAAGAATGCACTTTGTGTCTCAACAAAGAAAAACCCCGTATCATGAAAGTACATTAACAGAATAATAAAGAACTGATTAATAATGAAAAAATATTCTATTTTCGTACCTTTAAATCGCAGTACTCCTCGGGCCAAGGTATTTCTCGCACTTTTGCCATTTTCATGCGTTTTATTTTTCGAGGTTAACTTAGACGTAAATCATAAAGCACTGCGGATTCTTTCTTCACTTTCTCTTTACCATCCAGTAATTTATTTCACAGATAGGACTTGAGATGTTCGCACGAATGTGCATTTTGTGCACTTTGAAATTCCGTTCCTTTTTTTAAGCGAATAAACAAAAAAGTAGACTCTCGCTCACGGCTCACCACAAAGGCACAAAACGCCCGCCTTTTTCTTCGCGACAGAAGCAATGGCAGTCACAGCTGCTGTCTGTCGCGCGCGCACTGAGCGTTTTTCTCGGTCGATAAGGTAGCGATCGTCCATACCTACACTCTTATCAGGGATTTACCCAATTCCGATATGGTGAGCCAGTAACCATCAACCAAGTTCAAAATATTGCGAAATTTAGAATACCTAATCTTGGTAAAGATCCATATTATTTACACACATATTTTGTTAAATTAAAATTAAAATAATACACTTCAGAACTTTTTAAATAAAAATTAAAATAATACACTTAATTTTGTTAAATTAAAATTACAATAATACACTTAATAATATTGTAAAATTAAAATTATAATAATACAGTTAATAATGTTTTATTTCGATGAAATGTGAAAGCAAAATTTTAATTTGTTTTTTAAATGTTTAAACGAACTAGTATCTTGCCAAAATTTTCTCTAAATTGTTTGAATATTAAGCGGTATCTTAAAAAATTAGTTGACATTGGATTTTCGTTGAAATATTTCAAGATATTTCGTTAACTCACTTATCCTATTTGTTCAAATTATTTAAATCTGCGTAGTTGATAAGCGAATTTAAGAGTGATAATCAAATCTTTATCTCGTTTAATTCTTTATCATCAGATACTTATATTTATGTTATAAGAGTGAGAAGTGTTTATATGAAAATAAGCTTGCGTATTCTTTTGAAAATAGTAATTCTGTTAATTAATCATACCTGATAATAAGAACATTAAAGTGCGATAGCAAGCAAACTTATAAAAATGTTCAGTCTGTCTTTTCTCGACCAAGCGCACAAATCCGCATTAGCCTATTCGCGCTTCTTATTTCAAAATTGTCAAAACAAATATTCATGCCTAAATTATTATTGTCAAGGTCTGATCAAAGTTTAAATTAATTAAATTAATTTTATTGAATTTAAACATTCGGCAATTCTGTTTTGCATATTTGTACAAAATAAACAAAAGATATTTTGAAATGTAGAAAATATATTTAGATTAGTCCACGCCCTCCCACATATCGAGGTATGTATACATATAGTATCTCGATAATCACTGATAGGGAGGAGCGGGCATTTATATGCGAGCCATGCGAGCAATCTTTTTGCGAGTGTCCGGAAAGATGTTACGGAGCGACGAAGGCAATGATGGGGCCATCAGGGCCGAAAAGTTGGAAAAATCACCAGAGTCGATTGCCCCTCTCGAGGAGCAAAAAAGGGACGCTAGGGATTCGATAATGAACAAATGGCTGGAGATCTACACCGAAAAAATGTACAAGTACTGGGATCGTTTGCCGAGTTTCGTGGGCACCATGGCCGCTACAATTGCTCTCTTCCTCCTAGGATCCTGCTTCCGAGGTATCGCACTTTTTCTCTCAACTGATCTAATGGTGACCGTGTACTTTATTAGAAAAAACACTATGGAGCGTACTTTTTTTTATTTTTAATTAAATTTAAAAAAAAAAAGAGGCCAAAGTGTATTGGCTACTGTGACTTGAGTTAAGTGTAAATTTGATGTTATTATTTTAAAAGAGATAAGACTGAAATGCGTGGATTTTTGAAACATATTTCGAAATGAAATGTATTTTAAAAATTTAAAGCATTAATTTTTCTCTTAGCCACATGATGTATCTTTGATTTTTATGATGTTCGTTTAAGAAGCTAAACTAACCCAAGCAAATTCTTGAATTTTTTTTAATCGGCTTAATGGATAATACAATAAATTCCTTTTAGTATATACAAAGTCGATCGATATATAATTTTTTAAATTATCTGCGCTGGCTATGTGTTGATCTGATTATAATCATAATCTATTTACAGGGAAATTTATTCAAGTAGATAAAGCGTATCATTAATCAAAGTACGTTTATTTGTTTGAATTCTCTTTAAATAATAGAACTTAAATTTACCTTCAAACAGAAATAAGAAAACTAAATTTCAGTTGACTCTGGTGAAAAGTTTTTTAAGACAATCTCGTGGCCCTATTTTATGACTAAAACTAAAAACAAGCCATTTGGCGAAATAAATTATCACAAAATCGCCGAAAACGCAGATAATAAAATGAGCGAAGTGATGTACGACGCCAAGTGCAGTTAATTCCGATAATCGTTCCATTGCCATTGATTGTTAATTAAGACACATGCGGTAGATATGAACTTCGTACCAACTTAAACGATAAACAAATTCTCTTTTTAAAAAATTCAACTAGGAACAACTGCACTCGTACACCGAGAGAAATGTTATAGTAAAAATTACTATATTTCGTAGGAACAATGGGACATACTTGACCTATGACTATTTTTACTATAAAAAATACTAAAAATTCCTATGTACATAGCAAAAATTACTATTTATGTAGTCGAAAATCTTAGTATTTTTTATAGTAAAAATTTTCATAAGTTGAGTATATCCCACTGTTCCTACGCATCGCAGTAATTTTTACTACATTTCTCTCCGTGTATCAACGATTAAAAAAACCAGAGCGAGAATTCTCAGCTTATCAATAGACGATCGCGTCTATTTAGCGCTTATCAATAGACGAAGCATTACAAAACAGTTTACTATATAAGTTTTACTAAAACTTTTTTCTCCACGATTAAAACGTTGCTTTCGCCGTACTGCAAAGCCCTTACACCGAAGTTTATAGAGTAAGATACGTCCGAGTCGCAGTCTCATAAATTTCAGTCAAGAGAATTTTATTACGTAAAAATTGCGAAGCAGCCCTCTCTCTCTCTCTCTCTATCACCGTAAATAGACGCGGCGCTCGAAGTAAAGGCCGACGCAACCGATTCTTCACTTACATCGCATTTTTCCGCGCTCGCGGGGAGGCAGCCAGCTCCCGGGAGGTAACCCCCCTACCCCGCCGATTATCGCCGAAGAATCTCCCGTATTTTCTCTCCGGACCGCTCGCTTCGCTCGAGCTACATACCTACGTGGCGCGACTGCCAAGGTGGATGAGAAGAGGCGCGCGACGCCCGAGAGAAGGGGCGGGACTCGCAGGCTATCGGCGAAATATTATGAGTTTATGAGAATTTTATGGGCCGGCGTTCAGTGCTAAATTGCCCCATGAAAGCGGGGCTTTATTGTCAGCGCGAAATCAAGCCTCCCGAGCTGCCGGCCGAGAAATAAAACTGAGCGCGGAGCTTCGCGAGCACCCATAGGGACGTCTATATATAGCTACACCCTTTCCTTGTAATAGACTTTTAAGTTGGAACGTTCCACGCCCGCTCGCGGAGATTTCGATGGACTTTATACTTTCCATGCGCCGTCGAGCTTTTTTTTTTCCACCCTTTCCTTTTCCTCCCCTCGCTCGTTTCGCGGCGCTAATTCGCGCGATTATATCTATATATCGAGCGTGGAGCGGCCGATCAGTTTGTAGGTCCTTTTGTTAACGCCGCTAATTCCTCCTATTTCACGCGTTTATGCCGATAAACAGTGGCGTCGGCTACTTGCTGCATAATGCGTTAAATTATTATGGAGGCTCGATGCCCGATTCCGAAAGATTTTCGAGATCAAATGGCAGTGGAGCCGTGTTTCCGTGGGTTCATATTTTAGCCGGGAAAATCACCGAATTGTAAAGCCGATGCATTCCGATGTATATTTCGCTAGGCTAAATCGATACTTTTCAACTTTTTTAATATTTGTACTAAAAATATTACTTTTTTCGTTGCTTTATACTTCAATGTGTTATCCATTTAAGTCGTCTCGACCTCTCTGGTAAAATCGGGTCACGAAAGGTTCAATGAATAATCTAGTGCTTATTAGCTGGTCTTGTATATTAATATTTAAAAAGAAATTTACGAAAGGTACAACATTTTTTTTACAATTATTATTATTACTTTTATTATCGAATAAATAATTAATTAGTATTACTGCAAATGCAATTAAGCAACTTTTATCATTTAATAAGCAATATATTTTTCCTCTTACATATCGCATAGCAATATTATGAATAAATCATATACAAGTACAAAGATACAACCATCATTCTTCCATTTTAGTCAGTATTTAATCAACATTCGGTGACAAAACATCTTTTAAAGCACCACTATACCGAACACCACAACTATGTATACAAAAAAAAATGAAAATAATTCTTCGAATCCAAAGTATGTCAGATATTTCAATAAATTCTGAAGATTAAAAAATCGTGATAAGCAAATTCGCCAAATGGCACAAAGCGAGCGACACACCCAAAAGCGTCAGACCGTACACAATCGCCTTTCCCGCCGATCATGGCGTTAAAAAATGATACCCCCGTAAGGACCGCGTGTCACAGTCCGTGTTTTCTTATTCCGGTCCCTCCGACAGGCGAGTGGATGTTGATCTTCGTGTTCTTCGCCCGGCGCTATGGCTTCGGCGGCGACGAGGAATCGAGCGGCGCACGGGACAAAAGTGGCCTTCCGGTCCCGATCGACAGTGATCTCGACGAGGCATCTTATCTCCGGACCTTCCTCATCTTGGCTGCCCTCGGCATCGCCGTCTCCTACACCATCTACTTCGGCATGGGCGGCTTTCTTCACGTAAGCACTTTGTATAAAGTCTGCATATATTCCTGTACTATATATTCTCGTACATCTAAAATACACGCAGAAAAATTTCCCATAAAAATTACGAGTGCCCTTGTAAACGCGGAACGATCGACCAATCGGAGTATTTACGCGCATCTCCACGAGGAAAAACTGTAAGCGCCAAAGAAAATTTCAAGCGACCGTTTCATTATTTTTAATCTGCTATAAATACTAGAGCAATTCGACCTTAATCCGACACGAAATTTTCGCTAGTTTATTAAATTTTAGACAGATTTCTAATGTTAATTGCGAAAAATGGTATTTTGCGTGTCTGACTAGTGCCGTAATCGTACTACTCACAGTGTTTTACGTAAACGCGCGCGCGTATCATGATAATTTCACGGAACGGATCCGTAAAATTTGCGACATCGGCACAGAGTCTTGTGTTAACGGCGTATTTCCTAATTTCTGTCGCGTTTTTTTTTTTGTAGATTTAAAAAAAAAAATTCTCTGCGTGTTCATACAATACATACACATACATATGCAGGTGTGCGCTACTCCCCCTTTTTATTCCGTTTGTTTACGAGGCTCATTTGACGCGGCAGTTGCCTCCGCCGGCGCAGTCGTCGACATCGTTATAAAAGTCGAACGAGCGCGGCGTAAAAGCGCGACGGGCCTGCTTTTATTGGCTAATGCAGCTAAGCCGGCCCGTAATGGCCGAGGGTTTTTCGCGGGACTCGAGGGCCGAATTGAGCGGGCCGACCGCCCGTCCGTGAAAGAGGCGCGCGCGCGAATCATACATACACGGGAGGGAGCCGTGCGCTTGATTGACAATCGTCCGGACCCGATCGTTTGTGCCGTCTGCCGGCGACGACTCTCCTCGGCGCACCTGCTCGTTTGGTCGGCGGGCCGAGTGCACGCGACGCCCAAGAATTGCGATTCCACTCGGATAAACGAGCGGCTGTTTACCCCGTCGTTTATTCGTGGCTGTGTGTTTGCCAGGAGCGCCGGGCCCGAGAGCCTGTAATTACTCCGGCGCGCCTGTTGTGCCCGCCTGGAGGGGGCCGGTGCGGTTCTCCGGCTTTTTTTTTTTTTTTTTGAACGACGTGAGGGCGCACTTCACTCGGCGCTGCAGCTGCCCTTCGTGCGGTGCCCGCCCCTCTCCCTTCGGCAGCGTAAGCTGTGCTTTAATGCCGAAGAAAAAGCCAATGGAATACAGTCGGTAAATCATTTTTAGGTGTACGAGTCGTTTCCCTAACGAAAGATATTTGAGCTTTTCTGGGGTTACGGCGGGAGCTACGGAGGACGGAGACGAGGCGATGATCGATATGCGAGATTATTCCTTTTTTTTCTCGTTATGACGCGTGCGGAGCATCGGAGAGATGGGAGACTATGCTACGCGGTCGGTACATGAGGAATTTCAATTTTAAATATGGACAGTTCGCGAATCGAACTCGAATGAGGTTGACTTTTTGAAATTTATGTATTTGAATGAAGCTTCGCTGTTCGCGTGTTTTTTTCCCCGCCGCTGAAATACGAGAATTCCATTAAATGATTTTTAAAAACTTATATCGCTTATCGAACAAGTTTTTGCTGCGTTTCCTTTTTCAATAGTCTGGGGATGTAGTTGTGTAATATTTTAAAAAAATTATCAATTTTATTCTAATTTTATTATAGTCAAAGCTATTTATAATAACTAAATTATTACAATTTTTGTTTAGCAGACGTTATTAATAGTCTTTTCAATTCTTATATTTCGCAGTATTATTATTACGTGCGGCAGAGACATAGGCCCGAAGATTGGAAATGTCAACCGTACAAGTGGCTGTCGCCTAAATTGGAGAGACACGAGATCATTTTAGGAGTTTCGAGCTTAACACTCGCGAATTTAACTACGGCATTATTTGGTACATATCTAGTGCATGGAGGCCCATCGATGGTATACTACCGCCTCGACGAATATGGTTGGCTCTGGTGCTTCTTGCAGTTTCCCGTAATCTTTCTGATTATAGTAAGTAAAGCAAACCTAATGTTAATTAACATTAAACAAATTTCCACTGCATATTACTGTTAATTAATGAATTAATCAATTGAATAATTAATTACGTAATTATATTTGCTCTTTAATATTTAATTAATTAATATTATTATATTACACATGGATCTCCGAATCAGATTGCGATTGCATATTTCTACCAAATATTAAAAGGATCCCCGCGTCTGACCAGTGTCGGACTCGTTCTACTGAAGACGTTTTACACAACTGAGAAATTTCTCGTGGACGGAAGAGCGCATGGGCAAACAAATTCTAAAGCTTTTAAACTCGCTTAAAAATGAAGTAAAAAAATCAAATAAACGTAACAACGTCAACTTTATTTGTCCGTAATTCTATCCGTAAATTGCGCAAACGTAGTTTAGCGCAATCATTAGAGGGGCAAAAGAGATTCCCCGAATGCTCAGCTTTTTATAAACACTCGATTTTCGCTCTTCTCATCCGCGCCTCCGTCAGACGCGGCAACTTTCACGACGGCATTTACCCTTAAAATTATATATAGCCTGGGAAATAGGTACTTCTCATCGGGGCTCTGAAGAAAGAGGGACTTATTTCGCACGATAAAAGCCAGTGAGAAGTCGACTTATTGAAACATTTCTCCCGCGCACACGCCAAAGCGGGGGTGAGGGGGGGAGGAGCGAGCAACTGACATTCTCTTTGACTCGTCTATGGAGGAAAGCTGGCGGCGCGAAACTGTCAACGAAGCGAGACATCGCGAACAATCCCGGGAAAAAACGAGAATATCTGCGAAAACCGGAGCAATTTTACGCGAAACTTTCTTAGACGTCGAGGCCGTCACTCTTGTTGCTCGAATTTACCCGCAGTTCTGCCGATGCCGTAAATTTTTTCATGCAATTTTCTTCTTTTTTTCTCTCTCTCTCTCTCGTCTATACCTCGATGAAGCTGTGATGATTGGCGCGCGTTTTACGAGAGAAGAGGTGATTATAGGAAGGTGTGAATTTCTTTTTGTAAGATTGTTTGCGATTTCAAGCTGAGAACGGGAGACGAGACGCCTAAGAAGATTCGAACTTTCGTTTGTGAACATCCATACAAACTTGGTAGATGTTAGAGGGGGAGATTCTCTGAAATAAAGAAATAAGAATTTTTTTAGTAGACATTTTTCTAATTTAAATTTTTCTATTTAAACGAGTCGATAAAGAAATACGAATTTTTTTTAGTAGACATTTTTCTAATTTAAATTTTTAAACTGTCAAATTCAAATTATACACGATTTGCAGTAGTTGGATTTAAAGTGTAAAATAAATCTTCCTCAAAAAGTGTAAATTGATTTAAGTTGGTATCTCTGACGTAGTGGATATAATATCATAAAAGTAAAAGTGACGGAGGATTTCATTAGTGCAGAGAACAGATTGATCGTACGATCAATTTAACTCGGAGAAGGCAACTAAATTGAATAAATCTAAGGGTATTATTTTGTTCATCGTCGAATGAACTTAATTTGAAAAAAAAAAAAAATATTTGTTATGCAACTTTACAAGCAGAATGTTGCTTTTCGTATCAGAGCTTAAAACAAAAATTATGCAATGGGATTAGGTGGAACATAATGTTCTCAAAAAATGTTTGTCTTTGCATTTTTCATGAGTCTTCATAAAGATCTCCCTTCGTTTTCTTGTCCTCCCGACAAGCGAACACACGCGGACTCTAAGAAAAATATGATAAACTGAATATAAATTCAAATCTTTAGCTCGTTTGAATTATTAAAGGGAAATATTTGTAACGCAAATGTGCGTACAGCCATGGAAAATTCTGTTATTATTATCATTTGAGGCTCGCGACATAAGCGAAATATAGCATTATTTATAGGGGGGAGTAAATTTACATTATTCGCGCAAAATTCATAAATCCGCGAAAAGTTCGACGACGTTATTGATTAGCGCGTCGCCGGGGAGTGCTTGAAAAACGGGACATTTAACATTGTTGATTATTTATATTTTTATTTTATTTTCGCAAACACAAGCGTATAAAGATAACCGTAGAAGAGCGAAGGGTACGGAAGGGGCTGCGCAAGCGAGATGGAGAGATAGAGCATGAGGACCACGTAAAAGCTTTAACGATGCATGAGAGTTTTCGTTAAAATGGTTCACTTTCCTCAAATAGGCGACATACGTCGCCGTCCTAGTTGCAGCCAGCGTCTTCGCCGTCAATAGCGTCGAAACGTCGGACATCTTCCGGTAGGTCGGAAAGGCTATTCCCATCTGAGCGGCTTCAGGTCCGCGGGTGCTACTCGTTCGTCTTTCTCTATACCCCTCGCTCGCTCCCCCTCACGGCTGCAGCCCATTCGTCCATCTCTCTCGTTTCGTCTGTTGAGATTTCCTGCAGTACGTGACGCGCTTGCAAAGGTGAGCCGAGGAACTCCTGTCTGCTTCCATTTCTCTCTCTCTCCCGCCCACACCTTCTCACTCGCTCTTCCGTCTCTCTTTGACAGTCTGTTTGCTTCTCTATAGAGGGCCCAGCGCCCCATCCTCTCTCTCTCTCTCGTTTTCTGTTCCTTTATGCACGTGCGCGCGCCCATACGTATGTTTCTTGTACTTCCAAAATACACACGTTTCCAAACGACTTTGCACGTGCAATTGTGTCAATGGCTCCTTATGAAAAGCTTGTGATTACTGGGACGCCCGTACGGACATAATTTGGCGCGCGCTCAGATTTATGCTCGCTATACGCGAAATTTAAATTCGTCACGTTCGGAGTTGGCCGGTAAATCGAAATGTTTTTTATGATTAAGAAACGTGGAAAATGAAATATTTCGAAAAATAGAATGTGCTTTATTATTTTTCTTTTAGAGGATGTAAACCATTTTTTTTTTGTGAAAAAGTTAAACCTGTATACGATGTTATACATATGCAAACCTAGTATATTTGCTTGCTAAATAAAAAAATTTGTTGGCCTTTGCATTTTTAGTATTCATATGGAGGATAATTCCGAGCTACATAGATTTTTTACTCGAAAAGCGTCTGAAATTCATTAAATTTCATATTAGGATGACGATGCCGACCTTCTAATTAGAAAAATATTGTCTCTAAAACTGACGATAAAACTAATAAAAAACTGAACTTCATTCCTTTACTCGATCCCGCAAATCAAACTTTTTCGTTCAACTATAGATGAGAGGCGATAACGAGGCTGGCAGTCCAATCAGTCCCCGAAACATTGTAAACACTTAACGTTCAAGCGGTCGCGAAAAAAAAAAAAAAATTTGGAGAAAACACCGCGAATCCGCTAAATGAAAGGCACTCGCTTTCGCGCAGTTCATTTGCGTTTACAATTTGTATGCAGCGATGTGTGCGGCTGAAGCGCCACGGCCGACGTTGGGCAGAGCCGCTCGCTCGATGCCTTGATTCGTGTAAACAATACCAATTCGGAGAAATATCTTGCCATCAAAGCCCCGGGCGCGTACATGCAAAATTTTTGCACGCGCGTCTGTCTACCCTCTCTGTCTCTCCCTCACTATCTGTCTGTTTTTTTTTTATTTCTATGAGAAAAACGAAGAAAAAAGCAGTGTCATCCGGCCTTTTACGAGCATACGCTGGGCTTTGATTGACTGGTTTGATTCTTTCTCGGCCATTTTTTTTTTAAATCTCTTCTTCTTTTTGCGGCGCCGGCCGCTAGAGGACATTTCATAGAACTGACTTTTTGCTGGTTCAATTTATATTCTAAGCTCTCCCGCCGAAGATGATTGTGTACTATTTTCTTCTATTTTTCTTTCGCTGCCGTTCGAAATCTATCAGTTTTTCGGCGGCGCATTGAAGGAAGGAAAATATTTTGCTTGCTAAATTCCCGGAGCATTGTTTAGTCGAGGTTTGTCTCTTGCGGGTAGGCAATTTCTGAGAGTTGATGCGACATTAACGGTCAAATGAGTAATTAGGGACGAATACAATTAGTACTATTGCGGCATTTGATATTGCAATTACTATAACTTCATTAGAATACACATTTAAATGCGCATTATTGAAATAAATTATATGAATTATAAATTTATTATTATTATCATCATCAAACGGCTTGTGCTCACTTTGTTGCGTCATTTAACTTTGAATTTGCAAAAAAGTTACCATAATTTTGTTGAGGTTCGTTCGGCTAGTTAGAGATTCAATTAGCTGCGTACTTCAAATTCGTTATAACGTCATGTACCATGAAAAATTTTGAGAAAGGAATTCGATAACCGAAGGTCGACACTGCAATCTATTAAAATTTGTGTATCGTCGAATATGCGCGCGATTTTATCACAATCGCTGCTCAATCCATATTCACTTAATTAAGCACAGCCTTTGGGTAACGCTCGTTGCATTCACTTTTGAATTCAGCTACTGAAGGGCCGAGCGAGTGAGAAAAGTACTCGAAATGATCCCCGAGCACTTTTATATTAACAAATTACTTGATTCCTGCCTTAGCGGGTTGCGCACGGTTCGTTTGCTTTCACGCGCGTATAGGTCGATGCTTCAAAGTAGCGCGTGAGCTTAAATTCCTCAAAGAGTCTGGCAAGGGGGTGTGGGGCTCGGGTAATATTTTCGCGGGACCGACAGGAGAGGCGCGTGCAGGTAACGAAAACCGGGGAAATGTGGAGCACGCGCGAAAGGCTCCTCCTCCTCCCCCTTTTCACCCTTTTCTCCCGCGGTACTTGTATTAATTACCAGGTTTTCTGCGAGGCAGCCTCAGCGCTGCGGCGAGCTGAGAGTCGTTCTTTTGCGAGCTGCCGGTATAATTAAATTAGGTACGTCGACCGCGAGACTCTTTTACGCGCCTGTCGGGATTAAATGCGGGCATTGCGACTATACGGAATCGATAGTGATTCTCCGCTGGGCGCATCGGCGTGAGCTCGAGTTATATTAATGAGCGGCGCTGGTCGTTACGTTGATAATCATGTAACGGCTTGAAACAAAAGCCTGGGATACTCGGGATCCATTGTTGGTTGCTTCATGTTTTTCAACATTTTTTCGACGTATTTATCATTTGATAATTATTTACTACAATGTGCATGTGGATTATTGAGTACGCAGCGTGCAGAGCAAATTATAATTGCAGAATTGTTTTACTCGTAGTACAGAATAAACTTTAAAGAGACAGTAAAAAGATTTATTCTGTACTATTATTATTTGTTAACGTAGGATTTGATTTCGCATTACTTTGAGGTTTCTTTATAAAGTGTATATCAATTATTTAAAAAGTAAAGTGCATCCTAACCTATGTTTATTATTGATAAGCTATAGTTTAACAAACTGGAAATTTAAAGCTGTCTTTTGTTTGCGAAATGTTACATTTTCATCATTGGCACATAGTAAACAATGCAAGCTTTAAATATCGATTTATGGGTGCTGATATTTTATCACGCTGTACGTACGAACATTTTTTAAATTATTTAAAATTATTTCAAACAAATGCAGTAAAACTGACAATAAAGTGCATAAAGTTACGCAACAGATGATACGCCTGCAGTATTTTCAAATAAGCAAAAGTATACACATAAAAGCACAGCGGAAAACGCCACGCAAAACAAATAATTTATTCTATACCTCCGAAAAAACCACTTAATTCAATTAATTAAGTTTATTTAAGACTTTAATGCGGTGGGAACTATATCATTTAAATTGGTTTCATTGCAATATTGACAATTCTTCGATTTTTTCATTTTTTTAAATCGGAAAATTGCTTTTCTTACAAAATGATCATCGCATTGATCTGCAAACCACGCACATTTATTACAAAAAATCGAGAGTTTACATAACAGGCATACATATTCATGAAAACTGAGCGATGCGGTTAGTCGATAGAGGTTTGCTCTGAACTAACTAACATGGGTCTGTGACATGTGCGACAGATCTAAAGCGCAATAATAGGAAACTTCGGTGGTTAGGAGATAGACAATAAAGGAAGATATTTCCCTATTCGTTAATTCCGATTTTTCTCGACAAAGGTGGAAAATAAATACAATATTTCAAGTATATAGACACACACTCTTTTTTAAATATTGACCTTAGATTCCAAAATTATTTTTTCGTTCAAAACAATAACATATTTTACAACCATACATACTGTCCATTACACCGCTCTACACCGTCTCATGACTGAAATTTGCAACGTGAAACTGAAATAAACTCTTACTCGATTTTCTTTAAAAATAAGCAAGTAAAATTATTTGTTGGATTACTTTCGCATAAAGAGAAAAAAGTGCCACTGTCATGCCGATTTACGTGACTATATCCGAATAAGAAAAAAAATGGAAGAATGAAAGAGCGAGTGAGAGGCGAAGAGAAGAGAGGCCTCTGACAATGGTTATGCTCGAGTTCACGGCTACGGAACGGCATATTGAGTTGAGTTAGCCCAGGGGCCTCGTTCAATCGTTTTCACCTAGCTTCAGTACGCGCACCTCCGGAATTACTCTAGAACCTTTTTCAATATCGCCTTGCAATTTTAACACGGCCTCGCGGACACTCGGCTTTATAGTCGGCAACTTTATGAGCTTTCGAACGCTCCGCCGTAGAACTCGTCACTAGCGCTCAAGTGACCCATTCTCTTCCTTCAATTTTTATTTTTTTTTATTTTCTACTTTTTGATTTTTCTACGGTTCCCAGGGCGTGCAAATTATCAGCCGATAAGGCCGCAAATCAATAAAATGTTTTTTATTTCTCCGAAGAGGAAAGTTTGAGCTTCGTGTTCCATTATTTAGCGCTTCGAAAGTTATTAACAGAGGGAAACTTTACAATTATTAAATTATAATGTATTGTACGTTGAACAATTGTTCTGTAGAGCAGATTTAATCAGAGTATTATCTCGAACCATGTACGCTGAAAGTATAGGTATATACGAAACTGATTTATAAAAGTTTACAGGCATATGTTATTCGTGTCTTCTTTCGCAGTAGCAAATACAAAAACATCACCGCATGAATAGTTACTGACCCACCAAAGCCAATGGTTTTTGGCGAATTTCCATGCGTTCATTTGCAAAACACGCTACCAATATGTTCCCTTTCCACAGCCATTGATTTTTCGAGTACATTGTTAGAGGAGTAACAAAAAACGTAATTTTATGCAGCAAATATTTTACAAATTAAATTCTATACTCTTTTTTTTTTGTAAAAAGTAGAAAAATGGTCATTGAATAATCATTTAAATTTTCCCAATAACTCAATTATTGTACAACACAAAATGTAATTTTATGCGAGAAGGAGTATTACTGCTCTTTTAATTTTATGAAAAATTATCCGATTTGCAGACTTTAATACTTTTTCGATTGTAGGACTACACTACATACTGGTTTCATCGGGTTTACCACACGCCTACCCTGTACAAGTGGTTCCATAAGCTCCACCACACTTACAAGCAACCAACAGCATGGTCCGCAACTGCTATCCACCCAGTCGAGATAACAAACATTCAACTGCTTTATATACTGCCACTTTTTATAATACCGTGTCACTTAGGTAAGTACTCATCATTTATTTTCAAATTTCCTCCTCAATAATTTTTGTCGGAACCGAATAAAATAAAAGAAAGTTATGTAGGTGCAAAATGAGGATTTACTTTTAACAAATGCACGGATTTTCGTAGCGTTCCAAATTTTTAATGCATTATTCGCAAGTGGAGAGGACAAAATCACTTATTCCGTGAAGTGAATTTCTTTTCTAGTCTTCAATTTGAATTTTCAACGGTACGGGAAAAAATCCAATAAGGAATGGGATGAAATATCACGTTCAGCGTTACCCAGTGGATAGGCGCTATTTCACATTGTACCCGCAAAAGCTCGATATTTTACAGTCACATTATCTTAGTTCGAAAATCCCCGACGAAGACTTTATATTTCCAGATTCCTTCTTTTTCTAACGGGATTACGCCAAGGATAACGTCGCACAGCATTTTAACCTTTTCATTCCTTTCTAGTGCTTTCTAAGAAGAGCAATATGCAATTAATTTAATTTGTTGCCTCTACATCTTTGTACGATCGCTGATATCAATTTTAAAAATAATTTTTAACGTTTATATCGACACTTTTGTTTTCTTCCTGTGAGTTGTTGCAGCTATTATTTTTAATTTGAATTTATTTTGTACATTTTTCGCAGCACCTTACATTATTGTCATGACTTACAATATGTGTCACGGATTAATGGACCATTCAGGAATAAACTTCAAAGCGCAGTGGTGGCAGCCGTGGCAGCCAGATGCTTTCTTTCACGATAACCACCACCAATACACACACGTTAATTTTGGATTCAACATGTTCTTTTGGGATAAAGTATATATCGATTTTATTTTAGCAGCAGAAAGCTTTTTTTTTAATATATCTTCTAGCGTTAATAACGCTGTACAAGGAACTTTAACGCAAATTATCGTATTTTTTCATGTTTACATGAATAAAAATATTGATTTTTTAATTTTATTTATAGTTACACGGGACTATCCGACGCAAAGATCGAATATACAACGAGAACACCTACTACGGAACCGGAAAGAGTATTTCTGAAGCAACCAAAGAAGAATTAGAAGCCGATTGTAAAGAGCGAGTTTCAGAACACGTCGATAACAAAACTATTTTTGTTTTGGAACAGAAAGTTGACTAAAATCGTTTTAGTCAACCTGATTACACTGATTATTAAAAAAGTAAAAATATTTATTATTCTTGCTACGTTGAGTACCGTAGATGTAATTGTAGCTGAACGGGTCGGAGATCGATAATTGATCGCTGGAAATAATTGCTGTATTATCAGCAGTAAAACGAGAATATTGTTTAACGTCAGCGACATAAAGTTGAGAATTTAACAACTAAAAGTAGTTACTTATTAAATTAAAAGTAGCTTGCCAAGCAAATATTGTAAATCATCCTTGACGTTCCAAACTTTTAATATGAACAGGCGAGCCACTATTTATCAAGGCTCTATAGCGAATGGACGACACGTTTACTTGGTCGATATATTGCAGCTCATTTGCAATTCTTTTTTAGAAATATTCATCAAGAAAGTTACGGCTAATGATTCATTCAGTAAAAAAAATGTCAATATTAATTAATCTTTGCTATCAATATTCTCAAACTGCATCCTTACGTTATCTTAAATATGGATATTTCGCTCGAAAAAAAAAATTTAGTCGAAATGAAAAAAAAAATAAGTATTAAACGATTTTGATGGATCAAGAGCGGATCAATCACCAGAATTAATACGCCGATAAATTTTTCCTAAGCCGTCGGAGCAACTTGTGCTCTCGCACTGTAAGGATGTCGTATCGTACGTTTAGTCTTACTGCTGTGCTTATCGTAGTAGTTTGGCGTCCTTCCCCCTCTTCCCATCGTTTTATTTTTCTTTTGACCTCTCTCCTACTTTAGCCCATTTTCTACCACCTTTCCCTCTCCCTCTGTCCCTCTTTGTTCTGAACAGCGCGAAGTTTACGTCTTCCTTCCCCTTTTTTCATTGTTTTTCCCTTCTTTATTCACCGACTTATATTTTCCATTCTTTCACTACTTGAAAGCGTTTTAAATTCTCTCGTTTCCTTCAATTTTTCATTTTTCTCGCCTTCTTAGATTACACAATTTGCAGATTTGATCCCTTTTAAATAACTCTCGGCTCTTCTACCACCTGGATTGAAAAATTCTGACCGCAATATCCCTTATTTCCTACTATCCCGTAATCCTACTTCCCATAATAAAATTAAATGCTCTTCGAATAATAAATTACATTAATTGATGTGCAAATTTAAACAGTATACACTGAAAAATTATTTGCTAATTGCAAGGAAATGATTTACTTCAATAGTACTTAAGTAATGATTTCATTAAAACTAAATGAATTTATTTGTTTACTAATATCTCTATATATCACAATTATTTATAATTGAGTTTACGTAACTGACGGTATGAATAAATAAATAAAAATAAATAAAAAAATAAATTAGTAGTTTAAAGAAAATAATTGTTTCACTCAATAAAATATTTAATAAGTACTATTGAAATAAATGTTTGCTTAAAATTAACAAATTTTTTCTCTCAGTGCACGCATTTCTAAAAGCTCGACGCGCAGTTAAAATTATTTGAAGAAATTTATTATCGCGAGGTATTTGCATGAATTGGCCAGAGTACTACGGAGAGGGGGATGTTTCTCGAGTGTCAAAACGATCGGCAGCTCGAAGTGGACCCTGTCCGGTAAGCAAGCAACGAAGCGCCGATAAACAAACCAGGAGTCTCTCGAGGATTTCCCGGCGTCTACTCTCCGTGCGGGCCCTTCTTTTGTGCGCGTCATGTGTTTACGCAGAGCTGACGGGCGCGAGTGGCCTCTGGACTTTGCAGCGGCTTACTGCGCGTCCACGGGGCGTGCGTAATGGAGCGACGGTCAACGAGCGCCCCGGCGGATCGCGCCCGCCGCGTTATATGTAATACAGCAGAGCCGACGAACTGTCCCTCGGGGGCGAGACGGACCGAATGCCTTTGGCTCAATCTCCATGGCTTTTCTATGGATTTGTTGGGCACGCAGTTTTTTTGCCGATAGTTCGGTTTTCCCTTGTTACCCTCGCCCCGAGCTCTCTACGGCTTTTCTCGTTTCGTGCACTGGACGACTGGCTTTCCGGAATGGATATATCGACGCTCGACGAGGAAATGAATGTTACAATTTTAATTAAAAAAAATCTAACGGAATCTACTGGATTTTTATTAAATTCTTTTAACATATATAATATGCGTCGGGATAGAGTCTCTATTATTATTATGTGTTTAATTAAAAATGTGAGGATTTAAAAACACTTGGATTTTTTATTTTTTTTTAATCTGGTGAGTGTTAATTTTTTAAAAAGAGAAGGATCGTTTGTTATTGAAATGTAAGATTGATATGATCGGAGCAATTATTAAATATTCACTCAAAGTTGAAACGGCAACGAGGAGGTGCACCTCTAATTTAACATAATTTTATACTTGGAAGTTGGCGTTCGCGAAAAAATTACACTTCCTAAAGTTTGCTAAAAAAAAAGAGCGCCACTTCCTTTCGTATGCACGTTCTCAACGTCTCATAAGCAGCGTACTTTCCCTCACCGTTGCTACTTCGCTGTTATTTCATGACTTTTACCTGAAGGTGCGACAAAATTACCGAAGCAAACTTTAGTCGCATTATAGCCTTTTTTTACCCTTCCCTTCCGCGTCGCTTTTCGTATTAAAATGAATCGCGGTGTTTAACTTGAAAATCATTTTAATGGTTGATACTCGGCTAACACTTCAGAAACACATCTAAAACAATGCGAACTTTACTTTTTTTTATTCGAATGATTTTATAAGAAATTATATCTTTTTAAATATGGTTAATAATTATATTTCTTGAAGTAGTTCTTAATGTGCATAGAAGTTCAATTCTAGATTTTTAGTTCGTATAAATAAAATGAATTTACGCACACAAAAATTATCACTAAATATTAAAAAACTTTGCAAAGCGCAATACTCGATGCGTTTGCTTATACTTGTGTCTACATATAAATTGGAGTGTTGTAGAATTGCGTATTTCTAGGAATCCGAGAGTCATAAAATATTGAATGGTCGAAGCTTTGAAAAATCCGTTTGTCAAGCGAAGCTCGTATCGAGATTAAACATTGCACAAAGAAACGACGCGTCTTATTCTAACACTACCGCGTCAAATATTTAGCAAAGAAAAAAAAACGTTCGATGCGCCTCCAACCGAGCGCACCCCTTTATATACCTGGAGTATTGCGCCTTCAAAATCCACAACTAAATTAAGCATAAAGTTTTATTTCTGAAAATCCATCTGCTGGCGCTATCCGAATTTCCATCTAAAATTAAAGATACAAATTTCGAGCAACTCTTCGAGCACCCCCTCTGGGCCGCGCGCTTTCGGGGGAATTATAAGGAAAGGACGAGGGGCGCGGCGGGAAGGGGGGAGGGCAGCCTAATTATCTGGTCCGGCCTCGGCTGCTGCCGGTAAGTCTTCGCGGCCGCATGTAAACACCTTCATTACCGGCAAAATACCCCGTAAAATATCCGCGCGGGATCCAGGGCGAAGAGGGAAAAGAGACTGGGTATGGCGAGAGCGCCGCTGCGTACCCTTGCGTCTCTCGGAAAACCCTCGTTAGGGCTTCGAACTTGGCGAACGCGCTAATACTCCTGGAGATTACTTTTACCGCGCGCGCTTGCAGTCGGATAACGATTAGACAGGTTTAAGCATATAAACGCGAGCGCCTTGAGATTGCGCTGATTAATGCACTGCGGGGTCAAGTACCAGTTGAGTCTGGTCTTTTCTTTTCTCGAGATAGTTTGTTGGTTTTCTTTATTCGTTATGGAGTCTCCAATCTGCAAGTTAATTAGAAATAACAATCGCGCATAATTGACAACGATATTCTGAGCATTTAAATGAGTGCTCTGTACGTAAATATTCAATCGTGCCTCATTGATCTTTGTATTTATTTATTTATTACTTTTTATTTGACTAATTTATTTGATGTGAATATTTTGCTTTTTCTTTTGTATTTATGCCTAATTATTTGTCGGTGTGATATATACACGGGCTTTAGCTTACATTCGTTTTGTGAACGAGCTTTAATATTAAATAGGTGCACGTAGCGCCAGTTTCACTTATTCATTTTTACAAAGTATATTTAACAATGAGATATAACAGTGGCATTCGAGAATCCAAGTGGCATTCGAGCGAAATACGCGCAAGAGATACCGTAACTCACTCGAATATAACGAGCTTCGAAAATCAAATTTACCACTTTTTACTTTTTTTTTTTATACTACGTAACAGACTGCCGTGGCATTTATAACGGAAAAAGAAGTAAAATGCAGTCTCATCTAAAACTATATTCTAAAAAACGTAAAAAGTATGAAGTAAGTTAAGAAGTGTCACATATGGTGGACGTGCAGGGAGAAGGGGAGAAAAAACGGAAAGGAAGCTTGCATGTATAGAGTGAAAGAGTGTGGAGGAGGCTGCTTCTTGGCTCGCTATAGCCAAATCCTGCAGCTTTTCCGTATCAACGGGTAAACGAGCAAGAATCGTCCCTCCTCCCTCCCTCCCTCTTTCTCCTCGTATCTCACATCCTAAAAGTGTCTGAACTTACACTCGCGCGCAAGACCACACTCTCCATTTTGCAGTTCCTATACCGCTTTCGCGCCCGCTATATATACACATGCGCGAGACGGTTGCGATTGCGAGCTCGAAAAGTCCCCTTTCGATTTTTGCCTCTACGAGCGGAGATTTTAAAAATATTTTTCATGACTCTTTTTTTTTAGAAATCATTAGCGAATGATGAGCCGTGGAGTATAAATACAATTAAAAATGATTCCTTATTTGAATACATAACATCTCCATTCAATTTGGATTATTTTAAACGATGAATCGGCCAAAAAGCTCCGAAATTTAGAAAAGTCCCCTTTCGATTTTTGCCTCTACGAGCGGGGATTTTAAGAATATTTTTCACGGCTCTTTTTTTTTAGAAATCATTAGAATGATTTCTTATTTGAATACATAACATCTCCATTCAATTTGAATTATTTTAAACGATGAAGCGGCCAAAAAGCACCGAGATTTATATTTTGTGAAAAAAAAGAGCAGCATTTACAAAACAAACAATAAAAATAATAAACAATAAATTTAAAACGTTTTGATAATTTGTCTTTCTTTCTTTTTCTGTGTGGATTAAATCGCTGATGGGTTTTCGCAAGGTATGAATATTACGCCATTTTGGTCTCCTTTGAAACGTTCACTTGTCCCGGTATTACCCAATTTCAGGTGGAATTACACACACGCGGATGCCACGCTTTGATTCTTTTATAGGCAAAGCTCAGCCTTCGAGCGAAAGATAACAGCGCGATCTTTTGTTCTTGAATCGCTGAAACACGAAAACCCGAGAGCACCTCTACAATAACGTTTTTGCAAATTATTGCGGGAAATTTTGAATTAATTTTCAAGGCCTCGCTTCGGGGTGAATGAAATATCATACACTCGCAAATGTGCTAAAAAAAAATCATGCTCTAACATTCATATTTCAGTTTCGGGTATAAATCTCTGTATAAAATTCTTCTTATTTCTTGTATTTTTATAGTGGTGTATAGACGTGAAATTTTGAACACGTTGACACTTGAATATTTGAATGCTGTTAAAAAAACCATCGTAGGTACAATCACCTCTCAATAAAATTGTTAACAGCAATTTCAAAAACGGTAAAGGGATAAAAATAAAATAAACTTTTGAAATTTACAAAGGAAATTTATTAAATAATAAAGTGTTTACAAACATCATAAACGGCATTATTTTTGTATTATCTTTTTCTTTCGCTTACAAAAGAAGCTTCTTCTTTTTTACAAAATAAACAAACCATTTTAAATTATCCCTTAAAAGAATGAAAGAATTCATAAAAAAATATATAAACACACTATCTCATTGTTGATTCGATGCAAGCGCAGTCTCCTCCGCCTAAGGGCCAATAGCACTTAAAACTCTTAGTTACGCAAGTCGCAGTAAACAAGCTTCAGAATCATCGCAGAAATCTCGATAAAAGTAGAAAAAAGTCCATCGCGGTACACAATTAAAGCCTTTACCCGCATCTGCCTGAACTGCGCGCAAGAAGCATCCGCGCAACATCGAAGATAGAATCTCGAATGGCCCTTTTACCCCTCGGCAAAGTCTCTCTACAGCGAAACCGGCATTGACTCCTACACCCACTGGGGAGGAAGTCGCTCGACGCCGATGGCGCGAGTTGGAAAGAGCGCGGCTCCGCCTCCCAAGACAGTAGGAGCACCCACATGGGTACAGCGCGTCGTGGACAAACGGCTCCTACGACAAATAATTCAATTCCGCGGAGGGCTCCATCGGGCTAATTGCAGGAGGCCAATATTCCGCCCGGCAATTAGCCCCCTGTTGACAAACACAATTTGCTTGGGGCAAAAGCAACTTCCTCGGGATCCGTCACGGGAGGCGTGTGTGCGTGTCTCGCGCCTCGCCGATGTCCCTCTTACTCTGTGTGCATGCACGGCGACGTGCCGCGCGCCACCGAGTGGAACATCGCTCGCGTTGGCCTTTGCTGCCTCCTTCGGGCTTAAGTAGCCGGCCGGGGGTATATAACCGCTTTTCGAGGACATACTCACCGAGAGCGACCCGAGCGTCCTGTGTGCACTCTGCACTCCGCGTTCCGCGTGTTTCGCTCGGTTTATTGCGTTACAGCGCGTATACGCGCTGTATACACACTCGGCGCTCCTTTTTTTCACGCCGCCGGAGTGATACTTCCCCCATTGTGCTGTAGCGAATAAATTCCCGATGAATTGCGAGTACTTCGCGTCTGTCGGTTTTTCTTTTTTTTGTTTTGCCGGCAGTTTATTTATAAATTATTGCGGGCTTTCTTTGTTCGATGAATGTCTTGAATAGTCCGGAGTTTTATTTTTCATTGTTCGATGTGTGAAATGCAAGTGGAGTTGCATTTGGTATAAATTAAAATTGTTCGAATACTCAATTGCAAATGCACGTTGTGTGCTGCGCTTTATTGCTGCTTTAGTATAGGCCAAAAAATTTTATTGGCATATGTATAATTTTTTTTTATGTTTAGTATAGCACTGGTGTTTTACGTATATGCATTGATATTGATTGAAAAGGTATAAAATATTATGTGTTAAGTAACTGTTATATTCTTTTTATTTATTGATTTAATGTTATTGCTATAAATAGATTAAAAATATTTTCTTAAAAGAGAATTTACGGACTAAAACTTATTGTTTATTAGAAATTTTCGAAAATTAAAAAAGATTTTTTATCAATCTGGAATAGCTTGTATCGATAAGTTTTATTTTTAGTTTAGGCTATCGATGCAACTGATGTCCCAGTGAGAATTGCTGCATGGGCAAATAATGCCTGACCCAATATTAAGCAGTATTTAAGCTCTACATCATAGGGATATATTACATTCTAAATAGATAGCATTGTAATCTTGTAATCTACTATTCGATAAATTTTAATTAGCAAGAAATAACAAATTAAAATTTTTGTTATTATTGTGTAATATATATATATAAATTCTTTAAAACAATTTTGTTAACAGAAATTAAATATCGACATTACTGATTTTCTAAATTAATAAATTAGTCTGTCGTTGAAATGCACCGCTGCTATTTATAGTACTGCTGTGATATAAATATTTGCCAGAAGTTTATTAAAAGTGTACATGAAAAAAACGAGGTGCGCGAGCGGTGCTTTTGATCTCCCTCTACAGCACAGCTTAAAATTTAAAATTCGATAAAAATCGAGGCCTGAAAAATATGCGCGAGTACACAAAGTAGAGCGAGCATCACCGCCAAGCGCGTTTTTTTTTTATAGCAGCAATTTAGGAATTGTTGTTGAAAAGCAAAATTTTCATCGATAATACAGCACAATCGAGCCGGACGGACGCGTACAGTAGGGCGACGCGTCCCGCCGCGCGAATGAAGCTGCCGAAAAGCTCCGCGCTTTTTTCGCCTGTTAATTGCTTGATGCGATTTCGCTTAAAAACAAGTGTTCCAGAACAATGGCCGTTTTCTCGCAAGCGCACGTCCGGACACCGGACGCCTTCAAAACGTGCCGCTCGCGTTTTTCCCTGCACTGCTTTTCATCCCAACTTCCCAGTCGGCGCTCTCCTTTCGCCAAAGTGGCGCATCAGCGGCAATCGCGGCCTTCCCCTCCCGTCAACCCGCGAACCCGCTCTTGTCTTTATTTCGCGCGCTTAAAAAGGGGCCGCCTATGCGAAATCGCCATTCGGGGGAAAAAACTCCCTTTCAGCGAGCGGACCCGAAGCTTTTGATCGCTCTTTTGTTTGCACGGGACGAGCGGACTGAATGGCAGTTTGGATGGATGGATTACCGTGCAGTCTACCGGACGCGCATACACGCTCGCGTACAACGGCGATTTTCCTTCGCGAGGGAGGGAACCAGGGGGTCATTCAATTATAAGCCTTCGCGTCCGTGAATTTCTATTTCTCCTCTCTCTTTCTGATAGGCGGCCACTTCGTTCCTCTATCTGAGCGTCGGACCGGCCAAACATTCGTGGACGCGCTGGAATCCGGCGGCTCATCTTTATCATTCTCTCTTTTTCTTCGCCCCGGAACGAGGGCTGCGAACGTCCGCGAAAATCCCTTGCGGAGATATCGCACGCCAGCCGCGGATTTTCTTCTTTCTCGATTTTTATTTATCCTCGTCTTCTTTATTTTTTGTTAATATTCGAAGTTTTCTTCGTTTGGTCGGCGTTTCACTCGATCCTTCTTTCATCTTTTTAAAAAAAAAAAAAATTTTTTGTAGTATAGGTATACGTGGGAAACGTAAAATATTGTGATCGTGATGAGATTGATTCGATACAATGGCCCGTTTTTTTTTTCTATTCGTTTTAGCTTGATGGAATGGATGGATCTACGCGAGAAAGCTTTTTTTTAACTGGCTGATTGTACTTGGCAAAAGGGAGGAATTTTAATATTTCTGCGACTGGCAATCTATATTTTCATTGTGTTAATTGAAACGGAAGAATCAGTCATTCGTTTTCTAATAAATAAACGTCATTCAAGAACGTTAATTCGGTCATTTGAGCACAAAAATTATAGAATTCACAAAGCAATGCAGATTGAAAACAAACTTTAATAAATTCCATGAACGCATCTAATATTTTCAATTTAAAGAAAAAATTTACTTTAGCAAAATACTTGTAAATATTTTGTAAATGTGCAAATTATATTTCTAAAACTATTAATCGATTTGACAAACGCGTAAGAAATAATAATCTTTAAATAAAAAAGAATGCGAAAATATTTGTGTTCATTTGTCCAGTAAATAGATGCGAAAAAAAAGTTAATTATGTAGAAGCTTTGACGAAAATCAAGAATTGCACGGTGTGCGCGCGACTGCGGGATCGAATCAGCATATTTCTAACTCCAAGCGTCAGTTGAAACTATAAATTAACGGGTTAACAGTGATAATGAACGCGCTGATAGAATCGATGTCCGGCTAACTTACGTTTTTTATGGAATCTCGATAAGGCCGAAGTGCGATTGCAATAAAACACTGTTGCTTCGCGGAAAGGAGGTTTTACATAAATTATTGGTTAATCTGGAAAAAGGAGCTAGAGGAGCTCAAACAAAGGAAACGAATTGCATGTATGCGAAAGGTAATGCGGCTACCATCGTGCGCAGTTTATTTTTTTTGCGCTTAAACAACTAAATTAAAAAAAAACGCAAATAATATTAAGCCGCAATATTTGGCGTTCTATTTTCTCTGCAATAATCCCTAAAAGTCTGCTGTGTACATTCACTAATTTGATGTGAATTTTTTTGTTTTAAATAACACAAAACAATGAGCACACTGACAAAAAAAAAGCAAAGCAACATTTATTGCACCAGCTTTATTCTCCAAACATTTATATTTCAATACACTTTTCACAGTAAAGATTCCGACGAAATCTATCTTTTATCTATTTTAACTAAAAAAAAAGGAAAAGAGTGCGCGAGAAAAAGCTCTCATTTTCGACCTCGACCCATATAAAAATCAATACATCGATGCCTATCCCCTAAAACATAATGGATTTACTCGCTGAGAAAGGCCTTCAAGTTCAGCAGGTACGGCCGATATGAAATTTTCAGGCGTCAGTTTTCGTGCCGAAGCGCCCCGCAATATTCATCCGCGCCGAGTGCGCTCAAAGTAAACGCCCGAGAGAGAGTGAGACGTATACATGTATATAGAGAGCGTCGCAAGTTTAGGTGAGCGCGGCACAAAGGCGGCCGCCCCCGTTGTCGCCGTAGCCCATGGAAAATGGACGGGCGGAGAGGAAGCGACGAGCTTTGCGCCGATAAATCGGGGCGAAGCGGCCCAGCTTGGGCTGAGGGGAGCAGGGGGTGGGGGGTCGCCGAACGGTGCGTCCGGAGAGGCTGTCCGTGCATTCCTTGGTAATCTCATTACGTCATCCACTCAAGTTAACCTCCAGATCGCGAGCAGTCGTCGCCTCGGCGTTTGCTGCGAGCTCCCGGTGTTCGATACTGGGGAGCAGCAGCCGGTGGACGTATATCGCCGCCCGGCAATTGCCGCCGTGCAACCCCTGCGTCTTACGGCTATATATGCAGTCCTGCGAGTGGCTTACTCCCCCCTCTCTCTCTTAGGCATTTCCCTCGATCGCTATTCACTTACACCTGTGGAGCTCTCCGTCTCTCTCGCTCTCTGTAAATCTCTCTATTCCTCTCGCTCGCTCTCTCTAAATCTCTCTATTCCTCTCGCTTTCTCTCTCTCTCTCTCTGTAATTCTCGTCGGTTGCTCGGGTAGTCGATGCGAGAGGGAGTAAGGCGGCTACTAAACATGAGACTGTCTTTGTTGGCCTTTCTGAGGTGAGTAGAAACTGCGCTGATGGTGTACCTATTTAACCTCAGCGCGTCATCATGGATCGTGACATAGAGGAGATTTCGAATTACGACTAATTGCGCTGGTATTGACAAATGAGTTGGTCCGCGAAACCAAATAGGACGTCTTGCCTTTAGAGTGGCACTGTCAAGGGTGCGCGTGTCAGAGTTCGACATTATCGATCCGTAAACTTTTACAAGTACAGTGCGAGAAATATTGAAGCTTTTTTTTTACATCAGTTGTGATATTTTAATTGAACGGATATAATATCGTTTTTCGCGATTCTTAGTAATTGACGTTGATAATTGGATAGCGTTACATTATTCTTAGGGGTGACTGGAAATATAAATGATATGTATTATGACAAGGGTGCTGCAATAAACGTTGAACAATTTTCTTAAATTATGTATCCGGCGATAATGAATGTTTTCTCTCTTCTCGTTAGAAAAATACACAGTCATGGTGAAACGTCTGATTTTGTCGTAAGTACGATCACTCATCCATGTTTCATACAAACCCACCATCAATTTGCACGACATGTAAGATATTGTTTTCCTGCGTTCTCTATAACAAAAATTTATTAGCGAGTCTCACTTAGATAAAATAATAATAATTTTTTTCATAGATATCGCATTATTATAAATACTTTTTATACATTTCTATTTCCTCGCAGCGAAATCCTTGTAACGGAAATAAAAAAGACTTAAAAAACAGAATTGCACAAGTCTCTTTTGAGTTATTTCAAATAAAAATACGCCATTTAAAAAAAGTATGCACATATGTCCATACGTATGTATCGTGTTGTAAAAATTTTATTTTTCGGTCAATTTTTTCGGAGACAACTCAATATTTATTCCTTGTTTTATAAAAAGTGGAAAAGTTATCGCTATTTTTTTTTTTAAGGTAAAGGTACAGGTTTTTTTTTTAAGTGAAGTTAATATTTTAATTAGACTAAAACACTTTGATAGATGTTGATGCTGCGTCTACCGTGAATTATACTTTTGAAAAAGTATTCTTGTAAAATTTTCATGATTTAAAAAGTGCGCTTTATTTCAATGGGATTGATTTGAGGGAAGGCTTAATTTTTTTCCCTCGGCATAAGTAACCCATTGCACCAATAATAATCGACAAACAATAGCGTTCCAATGCCTCCTAAAATACAAGTTCCGCGCGAGTCGTACAACATGCCTCGTAATTCCGCTGTACGTATTGCGGACATTGTTGGTTGTACGCGTCGGCGCGAAGCTTGCGTTTTGTGCCTGTACGCGCTGTGCAACGAACGAATATCGTAATAAACTACATTACGAGTAGCTGCGCAGCCTGTAATGAGGAAATGAACCGGGAAAATTATTTCCCTGAGACTACATTTCTCATTTTATGGAAATGCGCCTATTACACGATTTGCAATGGCAATCAGAAAGATCTATGCGGGATTAATTAAAAATTTCATTTTCCCGAACATTCGAGCGCTCCTGTTATTCTTCGCTGTAATTATTCGTCAAAGGGGGTAATTCCGAGGCTTACAATTATCCGCACAACTAGATAATTAAACGGATCCTCGGATAAAATTATAATCATCAGCCATAAAGATTTATTTACCCGCAGATTTACGCACAAATGATGAAAAAATAAAATAAAATTGCAGCAAAGCAAGCGCACAGCGCTGCACTAAAATTAAAACGACTCAAAAACTTTAGCCTAGCAACATTTCGTCCTTTTTCCGGCTAATTTCGGACTTGCGCATGCAGAGCGGCGCGCTCGACTTGGCCAGCGAAGAAGGAAAAAAAAAAGAAGCTCGAAGATTTTTTTGCGGCCGCTGCGGCGCAAAGAATCGCCGCGCCGCTCGGCGCAACACCTGCGAAAAAAGAGGGTCACTCGAGGCGCTCGCAAAAAAAAAAAGAGAGAGAGAGAGGCAACTGGCAACGAAGCCAGGCGTTCCGGCGTCTACGGCGGGGGCAGTGTACCATCGGCGCGCCTTGCCCAGCCCCCACGGAGCAATAAATAAAATTCACGCATGAAGAGCGACATCCGACGTGTTTCAGTCTGGTGACAGCTGTCAACTGGAACAGGAACAGGAAGCACACTCTCACGGGATTTATATCAACCTCTGTCGCCCCCTCCCCCCTCAACCCCCTTATGGTAGCGGCGCTCGCGAGCACAGGTATCCGGCTGTGAAAGCGCCAACAACGGGACTCTGTATTTTCGCGATTCGCGCCCCTCCCCCGGTGCCGCCACCCCCTCGACGTGGTGCTAGAAAGCTCGGGTGTTACGCTGACACGGGCGCGGCAAAGGAGTCTGGCGTACGTGCGCAAACATTGCGTTCGTTTTCCGGGGTGCACACTGCGCCGAGTCCGACGTTTCTTCGCTCAGGCTCTCTCCCTCACTCTCGAACTTTTTTTTTTTTGCAATCCCCCTCTTTGGCCGCGCCCCGCTTGCGAGGGGGCGACGCGAGGTCGCGCCTTTTTGCGCCTTCTCGCGCGCACGCGGCGAAAAGTTGGGAGAAAAAGGGTTTTAATTAAAATTCAGAAGTTTTAAGCGGGGCGTGGGAAAGGCGCTCCGTGCCCAGGCCTTTAATGCAGTCGAGCATTCGATTTGTGATGTCTAGAAATTGAAGATTAAGAGGATTTTCGCAAGCAGAGTCCCCCCTTGCAATTAACTATTTTACTGAAAATGCGCGAGAAATTTGCATTCGCTGCAATTTTCACCGGTTGTTTTAATCGTTACGCTATGCGGCTCGACTCAATGCACCTCTCCAGTTCGACTTTCCTCGCGTCATTTTCACGAAATCCTTTTATTTGCATTTTAAATCGCGGCTTACTTCATGCAAAGAAATCGTGAGCTACGCACCGAAAGATAAAATATTATTATATTTAAAAAAAATTATGTTTATACATTTAATATTTATATTAAAAACAAAAAATTGTATAGTTGCGAGTGTACCTCGCTCGTTAGTTTTATTCGCGCGAACTTCCGAAGTAAAAGGGAAGAAAAAAAAAATCTTGAAAGTATGAATGCATATAACAGTCAGTCGAATCTCTCGGTCGCTTCCGCAGCGTCGCCCAATTCGCCTCCGCATTACAGGCCGCGAAGAAAAGTCCCCGACGCTTTAACGCGGCCCTTCAAGAATTTAATTAAAAAGGCCGCGGAGCAGTCGCTCCGTCGCGGCGGATTTGACTTACGATTGAAGGCGTGACGCTCGCGGCTCGCGTGTAAATTGCCGCTCGCGCGCTTGTGGATTGCAATTTGGCGCGAGCGGCCCCCCGCTCGCGCCGACTTCTTGCGCTCGTCCTCGTTCCGACTGGCCGGGCTCCTCTCCCACCGCCTCCGTCTCTCTCGGGCAGCTCTTTGCATGGGCCGAAGGCGTGTCCGAGACGTCGCGGCGCCACCGCCAAGACGCACAGCCACCCTCTCCACGGGTGATCTTCTCGCCCGCCGACTGCGCCCACGTGCAGTCAGCCATCCTCCCTTTTTTACGCGCAGCGCCGCGGTGACTTACCGCCTCCTGTTTGCCCTAGGCGGTACGTACAGCAGGGCGCCGGTAAAAAATTATGGTCGCGGCTTGTCGATGGGATTTATGCACTTTTGCTTCGTTTTTCCTCGCCGCGTCGATGGGTACTTGCCGGAACAATGCAGTTGCCCGCGCTGGGAAGTATTTGTTCGATTGTTTACTGTTTCGAGAAAAATCCGATATAGCTTGCTGCATCCCGGCCGCGAGAGCTTGCGGGGATAAAGTTTGCGTTTCTATTTATTTACGCGCGAGGGAAAAGTAAGCGGAGTATCGGTGGATCTAGCTGGCCAAATAATATTTAAACGTTGCGTTAATTAATTAGAGCAATTAATAAAGCCGTCCTAATTGAGTGTTGAATTGATTAAGTGCTCAGCGGAGGGTTTATTATTTTTTAACAGGGATAATGCGCGGCCTCGTTAATTATTGCGAAGCTTGTTTTTGCCCAGCTTCAATTAAGGCCTTCGTCACTTCGCATTTCCATTATTTGTTTCTTCAATTTTTGTAAATTAAATCATTGCCTGTTAGCTTCCCTTTTCCGTAGGCGAATCTTTTAACTTTCTATGTTAAACTAGACTATTTGTTGAGCTTTTAATTGTATTAATTAAAGTTAAGTTTCTACTTCTCAACACCTCCCTGGGAATACTTGCTAGGTCAGCAGTCAATTACTTTCTATTACAGACTTAAGATTGATGAAGATACAAATTAAACAAAAAGTACGTAAGGAAAGTTAAGGGCATTGACGAACTTCTGCAATATTCCTGGTGTCGTGCGCTTCAACTTCTTTTATTAAGTAATGTATTAATGCGTAGGTGAACTCGATTTTGCGCATCGTAATTTCAGAGTTCACTATCGATTCATAAAAGTGAACTATGACAAAGGAGCGATAAATATTTCATAGAAAAAATATATGTGTGTGTGTGTGTCGCAATATGGGTCATGTATAAATTTCATTTATAATATTGCCAGCATTAATAATTAAAACGCTGTACTCTGGAAAGCAGGCCAGTCCATTTTCGAAAATTTCGAAAAAAAACCAGATAAATTATTTTAAAGAGCACTCAATTGCTCTCCATATAATAATTACTGCTATCCTCTTTCGCTTTTTTCTTTTTTTTTCTCATATCAGGTAATTCTAATAAATGTAAACTTCCCTTTCTTCAGTTAATGGCTCTATTGCGCTTTAGTTTCGAGCCGAATTTTGTTAAACAAGCTTCCCTGAGAAAATCCCTAATCACAGAATATAATACTAGAGAAGCAACTAACTAATCCTGACCATGACATTAGACGAACAAAATTTCAAAATTCAATTCCTTGACATGTTTTACCGCCTTAGGTACTTTAAACTCTTTAAAGAATTTTCTTAAACTAATATTTTATCCCTCTGTCCTTACCAAAACGTACCATTCCTGCACCTTCCGTCCTTTAATGAAAGAAAAACTTCAGATCCAGGCAAAAAAAGTCTTGCTTTCTATCCCCCCTACATCTCGAGAAAAATCCCTTAATTTTCTCGACCTACAAAATTTCTCCGACTTTCTTCGACTCTCCGGATTCGCTCCGACTGCCGGACAGCCGGTTGTCGATGATCGCGCGAGTGTAGGAAAGGATTCGGTGGCGCGTGCGTGCCTCCACCGTAATTCGGCGCCGCAGCCCGCGCAATTTCGCTTTGTTTCAATATTTCACGGGCAGACCGCAATTGAAAATCGATTTTCCGCCGTGTGAACGGAATACCGTCCTCCCTCCACCTTCTTCGCGGCAGCAGTCAGCGCCGTGCACGTGCGGGCCGCGAGGCCGATATCTGTACACACACACACGCACACTCACACGGAGAGAGGCGCACGAATCCGCGCCCCGGCAATTTCCATTCCATGGATTTAAGATACTGCCCTCGCTTCGCCGCGCGATTCTTTTTGCCCCGACGCCGGATTTTTCTCGCCGTTGCGGGGATCGTTGTCGCGCTTCGCTCGCCTCGCATCCACTCAATTCCGACTTTCTGCTTTGCTTATTGACAGAAAATTGTTGTTGATCATCGCAACGTTCTCATATTCTCCGCTCGTGAGGATTGATTTTTCCTTTTATTTGTTAATAACGCAACGAACGGGGTTTATTCTGTGCAAATAAAGGTACTTACGGCGAGGTAATATGCGGATTACGTTTGCCGTGTGCAATTAAGGAAATTTATTATAAAAATGATTGATGGGTATTGATAAACCATATTTATCGAGTAAATGTGGTTATTTATGAATATTAAATGTAGGTACGCGTACATAAAATTACAAACTTAGGAATAAATATATAATAAATCAGTTATAAATTATTAATGTTATAAAGAATACAAATAATAAGCACTAATAAAGCATAAACTGTAAAGTTTACCGTAATTTTAAAAGTTCATTCAAGTATTGTAGGAACGATATCACAGTGATAGTTTGAATATGTAAATAATACTGCAAAATAAGTCACAGTTTCCAAAGTGATATCAGAGAGGCTTTTAAAATAACTATAGATAAAATACTTAGATACGCGGACTATTCTCGCCGATTTTCAATAAATGTAATCTACGTTACGAGTCGACGCGATAACAGTATTTTGACATATTGTGAATATAAATATCGTTGTCAAACGTAAAAAAGAAAAAATACGGGTTGATATTTTTTGATAATCTGTCAAAATGAGATAATGAAATCTAATTTGTTTTTTTTTTAATAAGTAGATTCACATTTTAATTTTGTATTTTTCTATATTTAATATTACTGTTAAATTAGAATTCTAAAGTAAATTCATACAATTTTACTTTCCAGTAAAAAGTTTTTATTCGTCCGGCCCTGCGTTACAAAATAGTATAGTAATTGTGACCAGACTTTTCTCTGCGCGTGGGATATACAAATTTTGATGCTATCTAACGAAAAGCTTATCTCCAATCCTTTAGAAGCTGCAGCCATAATTTTTTATGAGACGTATCGCACACAATGTTGGTCATCCCGCGATCCGCATTTAGCATCAATATTGAATCCTCTGACTCAGGAGCTTTGGAAGTAACTGTTTTCGCTCGCCGTATCGCGGCAAGTGGCAGCGACCTGTATCCACAGTGCCACGGAGAGAGTAGCCGAGGTCCGTTAATAACGAGCGAGTAAGTGCCGTAGCCGCGCCTTCGAGTGAGGTCGTCCGGCGTGTAATGGACCCCCGACCGGCTCTCACCAAAGGCATATTACACCTTAAGGGGAGGAGGAAGAGGCCAGGCGAGATAGAGCCGATGGTCGCGGCGAATCAGCCGATAGAATTCAAGGGTCCCACGCGTCGACTCACAAAGGGAGCCGCGTGTAACGTCAGCTCCGGCTATATGGTTTATCGGCTCGGTGAATTACGCCCGGGCACGCGCTGTAATTATGTCCGAGGAGCGCGCGGCCGTCGTGCGCAAACAGCCGGCGACTCATTAAAGCGCCACCCCCCGGCACCCCCGCCCCGTCCCGTCGCTTAAGCAACTTATAATTAAAGATAAATATTGCGACGCGCGATCGCGCGGTGCAACGGCAGCTCCGACGTCCGCCCCAAAACAAGCATCGTTACGGCCGGCACAATCTACGCGGGGCTGCCTCTTGTTCGCCGCGCCGGCAAATTGAGCGATTAACGGGAGAGCCAGACTGCGGTGGTATGAAATTTCGGAATCATTACATCGCTCGAGCGCCGCGGGGACAAGCGAACTCATCCCCCGCACCTCTGCCATGGCTGATCGATGTTGATAGATCGAGCCCCCGACTGCCGGAGCCTGTTATTCGAGAGACAGTCTTTCTTCGCTTTTATCGCGGGGAGCTTCGGGATTTGCGCGTGGACCGCACCGCGATGCCCTTAGATAATGATGCCTGTGATTATTTCCGAATATGTGTCACGGGCTTAAAATAGCACCTTTCTACTACATCCAGGCTATTCGGCGAATCGACCTCTGCGGTTTCGTTTTCGGTGATGGATCGCTCCACGTAGGGACAAACATTTAATACCGATGAATTGGGTAGTTCACTTTTCTCTATGAAATCGAAATGATTGCGCGATAAAAAAGTTGATTGCATGCCGCTAAATGAGTTTGGTATGCTACTATCCTCCTGTTTATGAGCGATAAAATCCTATACACGTACGTGCTTGCATAAAACTACTCGATCCTTTGGTTTTTTTTTTTTTAAATATCGTTCTCAAGTAATTTTGAGTAAAATTTATACAACGATCAGTGCACAAAAATTAAAAGATTTAAAAAGATGAAGTGACAAATTAAAGAATACAAATGAATATTCAATATTTATTCTGGAATTTATGTAACTCGCGTTTAGCGATTCAAAAACGAATCCATTAGTAGATCCACGTAGTAATTTTGAGTAAAACTTACACAACGATCAATGCACAAAAATTAAAAGATTTAAGAAGATGAAGTGACAAATTAAAGAATACAAATGAATATTCAATATTTATTCTGGAATTTATGTAACTCGCGTTTAACGATTCAAAAACGAATCCAATAGTTGCGTTGATTTTACCGTAGTTTCTTTCTTATACGCGAGAGCGACGTCGGGATAATTAGCGTCCCCGATGTCGAACAGAAAGCAGCGCGGCACATCCTTCTTTTTTTTTTTGCGAAAAAACAATGAAAAGTTGCCTCGCCGCAGCGTACGCCGCGATGGTAGCGCAAACACAGGTGTAAATGAAACGAGGTAAAAAAAGAAAATTTAATAAACGCCATTGTAATTCATCAGTTGGACGACGAAAAAGTTTCGCTCTGCATTCAGCGGGATTTGCTCCTTTTTTTCGGGAGGTCTGGCGCGCCGCTCTCCCTCATTCCTTCGGGCATCGTTATAATAAATGGCCGCGGAGCATCAATCATACTTAGGGTGATTCATTAGCCGAGTAGCTAGGCGCTCGCTAAATAAACAATCAAAGCTCCGTTCGCGATTGAAAGTCATATTTCACGCCGATGGCTTCGTGAGTTTATTAATCACGCGCACTGTGGAAAAGGGCTAAGCGCCGACGAGCGCGCCCGATCGGCCGTCATTATTCCCGAGCCCTCGTCCGTATATTCCTCCCGGCGAGCTCATTGTTTCTAGTCCGGCGACAGCGGCGCGACTATATTCTGAAAAAACTTCATTTTTCGGAAGATTCGCGTGTACGTTTTCAGAGCGATTAGTGTTGGGAAGCACTGAAAATTATGAATACATCATTTTCATGTGTGAGAACCAAAAGTTTTATCTTGCTATATTGGATCGCAAAATTTGTGCGTATACATTTTAAGTAGTACATACCGAGAATAGTCAGACGACACAATGTACTTTTTTTAAGTAAAATATATTTGTCGTTTTTTTAGTTTTGATACATTAGTATTATTAATTTTGTTAGTATTGATACGTTTAAGCATTTTTAAGTAGTACAGTTGTGAAATGGTCAGCCAAGACTATGTATATTTGTCGTTTTTTTAGTTTTGATACATTAGTATTATTAATTTTGTTGGTATTGATACGTTTAAGCATTTTTAAGTAGTACAGTTGCGAAATGGTCAGACAAGGCTATGTATCAGAAGTTATTTTATTCGAAAAATAAATTGTTTAATTAATAATATGTGCTTGTAAAACTTGTTAAAAGTATAAAGACTATATTAAAGGGTTAATAGATACTCAAACGTTATGAAGTAATCTGGATTTCAATTGTTAAAAATTTAAATATTTTTTAGTATTCTGTCTCTTTCATAAGTTACTGTTAATTGAGGAGCAGACTGATCATTTATAATTTGTAGCGAAATTAACGTCGATATTTTTTGCTCGCTTATTTCGTACGAATGACCAAGTAGTACAGTTTGCAAATAGTCAGACGAGACAGTATAATTCGTTTCAATTAAATTATTGAAGCTTTTTCTTGCTCGAAACACGCGTTATTTTCTAAAGTACAATAAAAGGTATAGTGTATATTTTTTCAGCATTTCGCCGTTACCCGGTCAGTCTCTATAAATTGATGTAAATCCGTTGATGCATCGAAAAGTCCGAAAGTCCGCGTACTTTCCAGTGGTTCAAGACCAAACAAATGGAAATGCATTTAGTCGTGGGAAAGAGTGGCCCTGGATCCCTTCGCTCTGATGCTAATCCCTATGCGTCGCTAAATTGACCATCAGGTTAAAAAAAAAAAAATGGAGTACACAACATCCCAAAACCATGGCGAAGTTCGAGCGCGCACTCGGGAATTATACTGCGCGTCCTCAGTATACGGCGCGTTTAACGAAATCAAAAAATTGATGCACGCGAGCGCGGCCTGCGCTCGCTGACGTCGTGGAAAAAGACATAAAAAAATAATTGCCGAATCGCATGGTCCAGCGGCTTCACCAAGTGCCATGGCGCATGAAAAATGTTATGGATGTGCGCTCGGCCATCAGCTCATCGCTTTCGTCTCTCTTTTTATATTCTCACCTTTTTGTCCTCCCTCCGTCGTACTGTACATTATATATGTATGACTGTGTGCAGAGCTGGAGAAGTAAAACTGACATTTTACTTTTATTAAGCAGTAATAAATTTTTGAAATTATTTAAAATGGTTAATAAAAATTTAAATAATACGAAGCATGATTTATTTCTCTACGCGCTTCGCGAATAAAGGGATTTTGTTTGAAATCCCATGAAAATCTCATTTTATGTCTATATAAATATTTTGACGAGAGTCAAAACGAAAGTCTCCAGTTCGCCTTCAGATCGAGCGAAAATTTACAGCAAACCGCCAAAAAATTGTTTGATTTTTTTATTTGTACAAATCAAATTACAAACTTTAAGCTTAGATCCTTTCGCAAGAAGCTGGGACATTAAGTTTCTCAAAGTGCGTAATTTACTTTCATCAGTCCTCGGAGGTCACGGCGCTGTGTCACTTTTCTAATTATTCGCGAGCGCACGGAAGAAAAAGCATAAATAATAACACGAAAAAGGAAGGAGACGGGCGCCTCGGACACGTTAGGGGGTCGAGTCCCTGAAGCACTAAATTCCAATCAACTCGCCAGTCCGACGGAGGCGCGCGAGCCGCAGCGCCGGGCGCCGCTCGAATACAAATAAGACGGCGGGCCAAGGTAAAAATGAAAAAGTAGCCACCCCCTTGCACCTCCGCACCTCGGGCTATCTCAAATAAAACTCTTAAACCCTCGACTGGCTCCATTTATTTTCTCCCGCCGCGGCGTCCAGTCTCTCGTCGGCGAATCCCCTTTAGGAGCTCGCGCCCGTCTCTCTCGGCCGGTATATCTTTTTCAGACTGTCTCATAGCCGGCGGCTACGATAAGTCGACGAGGACACGGCGACGACGTCATCCCAGAGCCCAGACCGGGAGATGACGTTAAAAGATCAAGGCAGGCCAGACAAACGGCGGGGAGACGCGCTCCACAGGTGTCTCACCCCTGCCCCGTACGGGCCGCGTACTCGTGCGATAATTAATGTCGCTCTATTGATAAGAGATAACGAAGATTAGAGGGGGACTCGAGTGGGATACGGCACCCTTGATGCTCAGTCGATGCGGAAGATTTAAGAGATCAAGGGGTGAAGTTAGCAGGAGATAACGTAATCGAAAGTTGGAAAAAAGTACGGAGTTTCCTGCGAGATCCGATTTACTCAAACGCCTTGTTTCAGCGTTTCCGCTTGGGATGTTCTCCTCTAATTTTATTAATTGCCATCTTTTATCGTACATTTTGAGGTCGTTTCTTTTTTTTTTCTGCCGAAGAAAGAATATGTAGTGTTGCGATAAATGTATCGAATGCAAAAATATTGTTAAAACAGGTTGTTTGTACGTAAAACCAGAATTACTTACTTTGAGTGCGCGGAAAAAAGCGCAAATATTTTTACAGCAGTTGGACAAGAGAATTTCGTCGCGTCATGATTTTGGAAAACATGGAAATCAGAAATTTTACGACCTATAAAATGATTTTTAATGAAACAGTCTTGGATTTATACGGAGTACTGTTGTTGTTATTTTTTCAAATAATAGTCTATAAAAAACGTTGTGACGCATTTTATTAATATCTCGTAAAAGCGTCATTCTCAGCTGTACAATCATCAGTGATACATTTCCAAAAGCTACAACTCTCTTACAAAAAAAAAATCATTTCCAATTCGCTAACTCATCGAATCAAATCAAACGTAAAAACAAAAATAAATGTGTTTACTGCCCAGTGGCTCTTCGTTTATTATTTAAAAAATATTATTTCAAAGCAGCCGCGGCCACTTTAAAGAAATTAGACCATTCAAAGCACGCACAGAAAAACCTTTAAAATAATCTCAGCGCCTCGAAGCAAAAAAAAAAAAAGAAATACACTTCTGGTACGGAGAATTAGAGCGGCAGGTGAAAATTCGCTCTCTTCAATGGTGCTCGATCCCACCCGCAAAATAAACCAGGCGAGCAAGCCACAAGGAAATCTCGGAGATTACACAAACAAGCGCAAAGAGAACAAAGAATCTGGAGGAGCGCTCCGCATTGAGCCAGCGAAAGCAAAGAGCAAGCGATCAGCGGCTCGGCGGAAAGTACGGCGGATCACGCCAGTCGAGTGTGTGCGCCCATACACCCACACACACGTCCAGATCCAAATGCATGTACACGCGCGTACACACACCCACACGTACACAGTGATATTTGCTCAGATATACGTAGGACGACTCCCGCGAGGGCAGCGCTCGCGGAGGCCGGGCGCGTCGGCGACGGACGATAGAGGCGCGCGCGCGAAAGGCGGAAATGCGGCTGCGCGCGCCGGGAAATTCGCGCCCCCGCGCGCTCTCGCCGGCGGTGGGAGGCGCTCGTCGCGGCAAGAGGCTCCTGGCGCGTCAGTCGGGATGCCGAGTCTCTCCGCGCGCTCACCTCGTCCGCCAGCCACGCGATGATCGGCGAGCGTGCTGATGCTGCTGCCGCGGCCCGGGCGCGCGCCGGCGCGCGTTTCAACCTGCCGTTCCTGCGACTCGCGACCCTCATCGCCGCCGTGGCCGGACTCGCGAGCACCGACAATCTACCGCCGACCGTCGGTGAGTGCTGAAAAAAAAACGTCACTGAAATTGCGAGCCGTTTACACGGCTTATTTTGTGCCACCGATACTCCGTTTTCAGTTACTTTTCTTTTTAATAATGCAGCTCGCTGCGCAAGTGTGATTGTTTCAAATCAATTTTTTTCTTTTGAATTGGAAATTTTTATTCTGGTGATTACACTCTGTTTGAGTAGTAGAGTTATTTATTTCGGATTTTATGACGCTAGCATTTATGAAACGAATTGTATTTTATTGAGATGTATAGGTGTAAGTTGCTGAGTACTTAGCGTTTAAATGAAAATGTTTAATTATGTAATTATTTAGTTACTATACAAGTTCGCAGTTCTTATTTATTCGTTGTTAAGTGATTAATTCGATGTGTTCCAATAAAGCAAAACAGAATTATTCATTTTTATCGCTTTGGTAAATCAGTGTTAAAAAAAAGAGAACAGAAGAATATTTAAAGCAAGTTCAAACATTTACTCTGGCCTCATTTGTTTCTCATTTACGCGTAAATAAGGTAAAAAATTTAGGCGTGCGCCTCTCTGAAAGTTTTCTAAGCCGAGACACTTCAGAGTTAAAAAATGCACGAGTAAATAAAAAATAATGCGGAAACCTTATTCAATAATCATCGGCAGTTCGACTTATTGTAAGCGTCACGAACTGTCAACAATAAAGTTTACACCGTCTGAGTTTTTAATACTGATCGAATCGTAAAGTCGGCAATAAATTTTTCATTGGTCCCGTCATCACGGGTTCAAGGTTGCCGAACCTCATGAAAAATGTATTTTTTCGCTGCCACAATTCTTCGATTGGCCGAAAAACGCGCCTGGGAATTCCTAATTTCCCTATGGTGCACTCGTTCTTTTTGTATTTGTGTTTTTCATCAAGTTCGATCTGACCGGATAGGAGTACACGGAGGGGAGGGGACGCCCTAAGAATAAGCGTTTTTGCAAATTCCGCGTATGCGTTTGCCCTCGGAGTCGTCGAAGAGAGCGCGCGCATACAAGTTTCAGGAGATGGGATTTCTTTTGAAAAGCTGGAGAAGCAGGCGACAAAGAGGCGAGCTGCTCTACACTATCGGCTGGCCTGATTGTGTTTGGGCGCTGGACGGAGGAGATGGTGGGGGAAGTGATTGTTGATGGAAAATTTGAATTGCACTTCAGTTGGGAATGAGCTTTTTCTTGTCCGTTTGATTACTTGAAACAAATCGAATCCGGACTCGAGGACGAAGAAAAGTACATTTATGAAAGTTCACCGTTCCGCCTGCTCGATTCGTCCCGAGATATTTGCCTGTCTGACGGCGACTTGCTTTCTCTCTGCTTTTTCGCTGCGGATAGGGAGGTTACGATTTTTTTAAGCTGGTTAAACGAATTTCACACTTCTGATTTGAGATTTTTTTTTAAACTGCAGTTTATGAGCACAAAAGTTCTGATTGCATTGGATTACGTGACTAGAACGTGTAATTAATAGAAATAGTTCTTTTCGTTGCGAACGAAATGAACTTAATTATTATAATTCGAAATATTTTTATTTTGAAATAGCAGCAATAGAATTAAATTAATTAAGAAATATATTGGTGTACATTATTAGGCAATAGAAAGGTGAGTTCTAATTTTTCACAAATTTGTTAGGAAAGAGTTAGGGGATAGCGTATTTTAAATATCCACCGCAGATTTACTGTAGCGGATTGGTCAAATTATTGGTTGTGTCATAAATATTGGAGAAAGCAAACACATTTGAATAGCAAATGGTACTAAGGCACGCGAATAAATATTGGCAAGGAAACAATTCTTCAAATTAGTTCACGAATCTGAAGTGCCTTGACTTATCGTTTCATATTTAAGCATATGCAACATCGAGAATGGGAATAAAACTCTAAAGATAAAGTTTTAAGTAGGAGTAAGTTTTTGCCTCTTTTTCTTCAGACTCGACTAGAACACTGGAGTGTTGTAATCCCATTCACGAGTATCAGCTATAAAATTTCTTTTAAATTATCGGCAATATAATACTTTAAATTTTGAAATTCATTAATATTACATTTATTTACTTTTAAGATTTAAAGTTTAATAAATTTCAAATAATAACAAGTATGAACAAAATTTAAATAACCACACATCAATGAAAGTATTAATATTAACAATGATACGATTAATAATGCATCGAACTTTTAAACATTCAAATAAAAATTCATTTATAAAATCACTCGATATTCAAAAAAGCGCAAGGAACGTAGAATATTAATTTCGAAACATTTATCCGCCAAGTGCCTGCCGGAGTAAATACATATTTTCAATATTCAAACACATTAAAATTCCATTAAAATTTCTAAAACCTCGCAGCACGCCCTCTCCCGCATTACGCAAAAATCGAGAGAAGATGGCAAAAAAAGCTCACCTCCCACTCCCTACTCTCCGTATTTGCGTTAAACATCAAAGGCAAAAATTCGCTGTCCTAAGCGCGCGACAAGCTCCCCTTACACCCACCACCATGATTCTCTCCTTAAAATTTCATCATCCCTACTGCCGTTGAAACATCATCTCGAGGCTCCAAGTCGCTCGCCTTTTGTCTCCCATATCGCCCGTCCCACGAAGAAAAAAAAAAGGAAGAAGAACCGGAAAACTCGATGTCGCCGCCGGGGCGGCTCGTCCGGCCGGAATTCGAGCCTCGCGCGGACAATAGTTAGGCGGGTGTACACCGGAGGGGTACAACTTGGCCCGTCGGGGGGAGGGGGGATAACCGCTTTGAACTCGCGGTGCGAAATCCGGTTTGCTCGCGGCCCTTGTAAACTGTAGGCCCGCACGTGTTACGCGCCCGCGTGCGCGACTAGTTTAATCAGTTCGGCGTTGGGGGGGGGGGGGGGGGGGTGAAGCGAGTCGGTGTTCGGAACTGCGCGCTCGCCGCGTGACAGCAACTCCGGCGACACACGATGGAAGGTCCACCCGGTGCACTTATACGGCTGGCGCGCGGTCGAAGGCAGCCGGCTACTCGGTGCAGTGCTCGTCTCGGCGTGCCTCCCCTGAAAAGAGATCGAATTTCGGCTGAAGGATCGATGTAGCTGCTTTAAGCAGACTCTCCCTTTTCTCCCTCCCACTCTTTTGCTTTTGCGCTCACTCCTGGCGCGTGCTTTTAAGGAAATTCCATTTTCGCCTGGGGCCTGTTAACCGTGACCTATTGCTCGCAGTAACGTTACTTCTATCGGGGTGTCGATTTTTTTTTCTCTCGTGCTTACACGCTGCGCTGAAATTATTTTGAAAAAAAAAATTTGAAATTTTTTAAGGAAAAAGCTTGTTTACGTATTTTTCTAAATTTCTTACACAAGAATTTTTTGTGTCAAAGTTTATGTTTAGGTTGTCAGGTGTGTTTTAGTAAAATTCGAGTTATATTTTTGCAGCGGGCGATCAATAGCGGCTTAATTTTTTTTATTCAAAATAATGTGTATAATCTTAAAAAAATATTTTAAATGAAAGTATAGTCTGATCCTAGATTTTTTTTTACTTGAGTAAAGAGACAAAGCAATTCTCTTATAATAAGATTGAAAAACCAATAAAAAGGGCTGTTAATTTTATAAGATAGGTTTTATGAAGCGACATAACATTTTTACTGATATCCTCCTCTAAATATAATTTACGACTATAACAAAAAAGTAGATTAATTAGCGCCAGAATAAAAAAATTACCGAACTATATAAAATAAAATAAGCTAAATTGGATCGCATTAAAAGAAAAGAACGGAAAAGGAAACGTTCACTGATTTCTGTACACTTTGAAGGAAGCACAGTGCCAGAAACGCTCTGCGCGCGAAATCGCTAAATTTTTTGAGTTCCTGTATGCGACAGTCGTAAAATAATTATCGCATTGTTAAATTTAATGGAGAAAAAGGCGCGTTATAAAGCGAGGTCTGATACTACAGCGGGCTTACGTCCCTACAGCCGCCAGACATAAAAGTGCTCCTCTACCTTCGCATAAAGTTCATGCGTCGCGCAGTCCGGACGTTTTCATTTTGCACGGCGTCTCTTTCTCTTCGCATTTCTTTTTTTTTTTTTTTATTGTCATTCAAGATGCAGAGCTTTGATAAAAGAATTAACGTTCAAATGGTTCTTTACGGGGCTGAAATACCGCTTTGCTCATCGCAGTTCCGCCGGAGATATGGGCAATCACGAAACGAGTGAGTGGACAGCTAAACGGCGTTGCTGATATCACTCGCGCTTATGAAAATCGCCGAAGAAAATTTACGCTCTGGCAGTCCGTCCGCAAGCGTCCCTACTCGCAGTTATTCAAGTTCGCTACTCGTATAATTAGAACAAAAGTGCGCGCCGTTTTGTCGAGTTTTTTCGTCGCGACGCGCGTAACGAGGATGGCTCGCGCTAAATCATGTACTTCGTAAAATGCCGTTCTACCCCGGAGGGTCCATTGAAGCCGACGAACAAGGGCAAAAAAAAAAGTTTCCCCGTCGCGCAGCTGCGCATCGAAATTAAGCAGGTATATACCACTTCGCAACAACTGCCGTCACCGCGGTAAACGAGCGCCGCGGAGGGAGTAAAAATTTCCTCCTTCGCGAACGTCTCCCTCATTATCCCGAACATACAACCTATCCCTTTGAATTAACGGCTGCAGGTGGAAAGCACGGGGTGGGAAATTGTGGCAGGGATCGCGGAAAGTGTGCCGCGAGTAAATAAGAAACGACGAAGATGGGCGCGCATTATTTGTTCGCGAAAAAGTTCGAGACGCAGGGGGAGGGGGGGGGGGGCTCCTTCAATTTAATTTTGCCCGCAAAGAGCTAGTGGTAGTTCATCGTTTGGCGCAGACGTCGGGCGATGCGCGCGACGCCAGAGGCGCGCGTTTCCGCGCGTATATCTGTACGTTTCGCAGATTACCAAAGTTGTTTCTTAATTAAGGAAACTTTTGGACGCAACGTTTACAGTTGTGTTTCTCTTTGCGATATCAAAGTGCGGCACGTGCTGCATATTTACCTGGCCCGCTTTTTCCCGCGGCGCCGCGCGTACACGAATACAGTGCGCGGAGGCTCGCGCACCCGGAAACTTCACTCGAGCTTCTTCTCCCTACTCCGGGTCCCACCCCCCGTCTCCCGACTCGAAGTCCTTAAAAAGACGGCACCGAGACTTCCGGGAATCTTTTTCACGACGCGGAACTGGGTCGTCATCGTTCCTTTTTTTCTTTGGGGAACTCTTAGTTGCTGCTTAATTTCAGCTACTTAGAGTTTGTTTTCTTTTAAATCGCCGGGAATCAGCTGAAAGTGAATGGTTTCAATTATTTATTAATTGTGATTTGTACCTTGAAAACCTTTGTGAAAAAAAAGAAAAAAAAACTTACGTGGAGCAGATCGTAGATGGGAAGGACAGATCGATCAAACTATAAACTAGTTATTGGCCAATTAACCGGCGACTGCAAGTATCACTAACTTTTGTCATTTATTTTTTTATGCATTTTTAATGAACTTACGGTTGGTAATTTTTGTGACGTGTTGTCGTTTTTTATAATATTCGATTGTACATTTTTATTAGTAAAACGTACTTTTTTACATCTAATGAAAACAATTGATCAATTATTTACTTCAAAAAGTGGCACGCAACAATGATTGATGGGACACTATTTCTTTTTTAGCAAGTAAATTTTAAAAAGTCACAAGAATTTTTTTTTTAAAAGCGTGTTATGGAAAAATAGGCTGCTGCAGAAGATTGAACACTTGAAATATTTGTACTGCGGACTATTCTTGCAATAAACTTTGGTGAGAATTTGAGCAAATAAAAATCTAAATTTCATTCAGCAGACTCCGGAGAAAATAGACTGCAAATTACCTAATCAATCATGGCTCTTTTAAATAATAAAATTAGATCGTACGCATTCGAAGTAGATCACACTGATTATAGTCAGGCGGTATATCTTGTTTTAAATTTAAATAAGTTGTACATTTTTTTATGCAGATTAATTGATTAAATTACTTATAAAAAAATTTGCTGAACTAACTGGTGTGTAAAATGGTAATTCGAACAATTAATAGCTTTGTAAATTTAAACGATAATTTCACAGTATCCTTTCATTTTCAAGCAATCAATTTCATGCATTTAAATAAAGCATTATAATATTCTACTTTATTTCTTTGATAAAAATCAGTGTTTTTAAGAATGGAATATTTATTTGCAATGTGCAGAATTGTTTACAAATGGATATCACTTGTTTCTCTTTAAAGCACATAGGCACTTTAAGTAGTACAAACGGAAATTAGTCAGGCGAGGCAGTATAATTTTGCTTCAGTAAGTTTCTAAAGTTTTATTTGACGTTGTAAAAAATATTTTAATGTCCAATATACAATTGATTGTACAATAACAGAATAAAAGTAAAACAGTCACAGGAACTTCACTTTAGACTTGAATTGTTATGGAAAACGAGTTCGGACGGTAGACTGAACACTTGAAATATTCGTAAAGTGGTCTATTTTTGAAACTAAGTTTGTTGAATAATTTGAGCAAATAAAACTGTAAATTTCGTACAGCGTACTCCGGAGAAAAACGAACCGTAAATTAACCAATCAATCATGGCTCGGCGAGAGGGATGCGCGCGGGGCGCGCTTGGTAAACGCGAGAAAGGCGGGCGTAGCTTATCGGTGGGAAAGGCGCACATGGCGAAAATTTAGAATCTCAATCGGTTCTCGGTTAAATGCGCATTTTCTCCCATTATTCAGAGTTAATTGTGTTCGTTCTGCTGCTGCTACCTCTATCGCTTTAATTGAATTTAATCATGTTGTACAGTTACAAACGTAATTCTACTGTGTGAACAGCCCACTTGAATTATGTGCAACGGCGCGCCCTTTTACTATAACCATTATCTAGTCCGAATAAATTCATTAACTACGTTTGGATTGGGCATTACGTTTAAGATCCTTGTAGCCGCGAATCTTCAACTCGCAAATAATCGACGGTTACGCTCAAAGTTGAAACTCGCAATTTTTTACACACTCGAGAAAACTTTACAGTTACACAGGCATTTTTTCATCGACAGTTCGTTTAAAGCGAGTTTGAAAAAAAAAGATACGAGAATCAGAGACAAAAGTTCATTTGAATACAAACGAGATGATAAACAATGAAAACTAACGTATTTCATTGTTTACTGAATATTATTTCCATTTTGGTACACGAAATGCAGAAAGTGAGAAAAGCCGGAGCAAAGAGAACGCAGAAAGCAAGGTGTCGCACCTTTATGTCGAAATAAAATAAAAATAGTTTACATAATACATCAAAGGCACTCGGCAAACTTTGAAGGACGTTTATTTTGAAGCTTTCTCTTAAAGCGAATCATCCCTCTCTGGTCCAGTTGCTGGCGTCGGATATTATCCCCTGGTTGCAGTTTTTTTTCTGCACCGATAATCACGGCTTCACCTCTCAATCTCGATATTCTTCTTTTACGAACTGCCGTACAAATCATCCATGACACCTATACAAATATATTTATAACCAGAGAAAGTGGCAATAGTTTTTATTTCGTCGACTTTCCATAGGAAGGTTGGACGTAAAATATGTAATGGTCAATTTGAAATAAGTTACGGTTTGTTATTGTTATACTGAGGCATGAAATTCCAGAGGAAATTTAGCTCACCCTATAAAGTGTTATCATTGTTGGCCGGTAATCGTTATCTTGTTAGTTTATTTGTTCCTCTGCGCGAGCACAACAGCAACAGTCCTTCGGAATGTCTGAAATGAGCATTCAAAGGAATTACCCAATGCACCTTGTGTGCCCGGCGTAAAATTTAGACTAATTAGGTCGGGCCACGTTCTCGAATAATAAGCGAAAAGACCGTGACGGGAGTTTAAAAATTTTATAAAAAGTTCATCATTGTTTCATTGTTCGCGATAAATGCAGAAATGTTACAAAAGCGGCACGCGCTGCGCAGTAAAAGCTAAAAATGATATGTTTTTTTTTTAAATTAAAAAAAAAAGTTTCATTTAAAGCCACTTTAAAAGTAAAAAAAAGAATTAAAATTAAAAAAAAAGGCTCGTACCCGTCTGTTGTTACGAGAAATCACTACATTTTCGTTAATCCACTCGTTAATTATTCATCAGGCAGTAAAACGAAAAAGAAATAAATTTTTAGACTCGTTTTTAAGCCGGGCGTGTATGGTAATGAAAAATTTCGCAAAAACTGATAATGCCTTTACAACGAGCTTTTCGAGGTAAACACATAAGCGGTCGAATTGCCTCGTTCCCGGCGGCCCCTCCAGCGAGGCGGCCGGTGCCGCAACATCCGCGAATCGACGCGCAATTTATACTTCATGAATAAGCTCATAAAAATCATGGACGAGAGCAATCTCCTCGGAGCGCCGCGCGCATCCTCCGAAGAAAATGCCGGCTGATATACAAGCGGCATTTACTCTCCGCAGAGCGAGATAGAAGCCTCCACATATATATAGAGCGAGAGAAAAAGAAGAGGAGAAAAAGAGAAAG